>JARJCM010000001.1:0-1200000 GCA_029233265.1 Mycena alexandri | reverse complement strand
CGCCCACTGCTTTTTACCTAGATTCCAAAGTCAGGAACGATACGTCGGTTTGCAGAGAAAGACCAACCAACGTAGGCAGCGCTGCGGTTCGAAAAGAGGACATGGTTCTTCGGGTCGATGGCGATCGCCTGAGTGAATAAATCGATGGCCTTGTCGTAGTCTTTCGCCGCAAAGGCCTTGTTTCCCTGGTCCTTCAGTTCAGTCGCCATTAGTATTTTCAGAGCTCAAGAGGGTCAAAAGGAGAGAGGGTTTTAATATTCGACGCAGAGAAGGTTCGAGAATAAAATTCTCCGCCCTCACGTGCGTGATCTGTCTTGCCTTACGCGTCCACCGCTGCCCTACCAGGCGACATTTAGACGCGTTCTGTCCCTCAGAATGTTAGCATTTCGACCCCACCCGGGATCCGATGACAGGGAACATTGCTTCAACCACTAAACGCTTCCGATGCATCAACTTTTTTCTTCGTCGCAGTCAAACTCCTTCTTCAAGCTAATAACTGGCGCTAGCGCGCGAAGATCAGCGCGACGACTACTTGTATCTCTGCTGCAACCAAGAGTTACTTACTCTGTGGTAGTGCCACGCTGCCTACTGGCTCGCTGCCGCGCGGATCGCGGTTCGAAGTGGGCTCGCGGGAGAGGGTGCCCGACGATGGGGCTGTGTCTTCAATCTAATATTTGTCTGCTCGGGTCGTTTAATTGCTCTCGCTCGAGCCATGCTGCTGGTCGTGCTCGTTCCCAGGCTTGAAACTCCACTCCAAGTTCCGACCCCACCCCCGCTGCAGTCGGTATTATTTATCCCTGCCTCACTTACTTTCCCAGGTTGCCCTTCCTTTCGGGGATGAAATTGATTCAAATCGTGCAAGACATACTACAGGCAGCTGAGTCAGCTACAGGCACAATACGCACCCACAAATCCGAGCGTCTCTCATCTCATGTTAAGTATCCCGAAGAATTTACGCTGGGACTGATCGCCCCGGCGACCTAGACCGTAATTCAATCACTTCTCTGATTCCACCAGGTTTAGTGGTTGGCAGGTCGGGGACAGCGTGAAGTCCGAACATTTGCTTAGGTTTCTATCACGTTTTTTTCTTTGTGATGCAACTTGATGCAAACTGCCAGTTTTTCGCCTATTCGCTAGTTTCTGGGTCCTTCTGAAACCACTCTCGCGGTTTGGGACGAATTTCGGAACGCGGGACTGAAGCGGGACGTCATCTTCCCCAGTGTGTCGGGGCAGGTACGAAGCCTTCGGTCGAAGAACCCTACGGATACACTCAGCTCGTGGTCTCCATCAACAGTCCTCATGCTAAGTAAGCGGAACCTTTTTCTCTCTTTCCCATGTGCCATGAGCCACGAGCCACAGCACGCTATTCACTTTTTGTTGTAGATTTTTAATTCTTCTGCGGGCGCGGGCGGGATGGGAGATCTCGATGCGGGTTGCCTGGGCTAATAGGGCGCGAGTCAACTGCGGGTAACGTGTTACTTACAGATTTTCTTTTATGAATTAAGGACAATGATCCGTTTGGGGACCCCGACAGTCAGCCGGACAAAGAGAGAATTCAGGACGCAGCTGGGCTCTCCACACAAGTGGACTTGCAAAGAGTCCACGCAAAGCTAACCGGCAATGTTATAGTGCTCTTCTTCGTCTTCGGTGCTTCCGCGCTGTTCACGGGTAGTTAATCCCAAATATCTGCATTAATATTACATACATGCTGATTATTTACGCAGGACGCAAGAGGGCAAGGCGGTCACGGTCCCTAGTTGTAGATGGGGGCTATCTAAATACAACGCTCCGCGAATCGACGGTGGTTGATTTAATTCCACGATGTGACCCCAGCTTCGAGCTTGGAGCTTGTTCTGGGTCTGTGTGGGGGTCAGTGCGGGGGGGATCTGTTCTTGGAACGAAGGCGGTATGCTTTCGCCTTTCATATGTTACACCGTGTGTCAAGCATGCTCTTGCCTGGCGTCTTCGCGTGCGCCTAAGGCCCTCTTGGCTCCCCGCCCCTGAACGCGTCAGGTAGGTGAGCCGTGTTGACTTGAGGATAAGAGTGTTGTGTGCATGCAACGCAGAGTGGACCGGGGAGAGCGGGGATTTTTATACTGTAGAGTCTAGACCTGTTAACTGACAGGAGAATAATTATAATATTCCTGGGACACGGATCAGCGAGGCTGTATTTGGAAATGAGCCCCCAGACACGTCCGTTAGGCTGGTTTGGCTTTTCTCGTACAAAGCGCGCGAATATAAACGTGATTCCGCATTCGCGCTCTTTCCACGAACCCGCGCACCCTGGCCTCCCCGCCGCTCGTCCCCGCCCCCGTCCGTGGCCCTCGTCTCTCGCGTATTGCTATGTTCTCACCTAAAAACAGCACGATGCCTGACGAAAGTTCGCCGTCAACATCCTCGACTTCTCCAGCAGCTCCGCGGCCTAAGCCTCCAAAAACATCCAGCACGGGAACCGTCCGAGGGCGAACCTCCCCGGCACCTGGCTCAACCGCCGACCAGAATGGAGACGGGCCTCGTCCCACAAAGCGCGCACGCAAGGCAATCAACTGTGAACCATGTAGAAACAGCAAGCTCAAATGCGACAGGTAACCTGGCTTTCTTCCCCGCGTCGTCCTTCTCTTGGCCAGAGTCCTCATGCGCCACACTTGTACAGAAACCGCCCTTGCTCGTCGTGTGTTCTGCGCGGTGAGCACTGACCCGTTCACGCGAACTCTGACCTCAAACGCAAACGCTAACCAGGAACTTCCGCAATGTGCTACCAAGATTCCCGAGGCCACGACGGGGGCGAGTATGCTGTCCGCGGAGATGATCATCAGTGCGTCGGCTACCTGCTTTTTTTTTTCTGCGTCGAATTTCACCTCCGCCCATTAGGCGTATCGATCCCGCCCAAGAAATCGCGCGTCTACGTCACTCGATCTCGCTTGTTTGTAGGACTATCCACGATTCCAACCCCCTGCTAACGCGACATTTCTCAGCTTGAAGCCTATGTCTTCCCTGCCCAGCGCTCTTATATCGCCCCGCGCCGCAGCGAGCCATCCCCCATAGTCCCGAAGAAGGAGATCATCGACCCAGACATATCCGAGAAACTTCACCCGCCGACTGCCCCCGGCATGTTGGGAAGCCAGGTTCAAGGCGGGTTGTATGCAGGGCCCACCAGCGCGGCCCTCCATCTTATGGTATTTTTTCCCTGTACATATCTTTTCTTATTCGCGTCCTTACTTGTGCACCAGCAGGCCGACTCACGGGGGTCCGAAGACTCGGATAGCCGCCGGACAAGCGAGGACCGCCACAGCGAGGACCTCGCGGCCACCATGAGCCACGAGTACGACCGCGACCTGCTCGCCGTCCTCCCCTCGGTCGACATCATCGACGGGCTCATCAGCTACTACTTTGAATACTGCAACTGGATATACCGCCACGTCAACCAAGTCAGCTTCACGCAAAACTGGGAGCGGTACAAAAACGGCTCCTCGCCGGACCGCACTGTCCTGGCTACGGCGTGTGCAATAATGGCTTCCGCCACGTACTACCTGCCGGCGCAGCACAGACTGCTCGAGGGCTACCCCGAGACGCACGAGGAGTTGGGGCTCAAATACTTCGAAGTGTCGACCACGGCACTTCACCGCCGTCAGGCGGACACGAAAACGTACAGCTTGGACCTCATCGAGCTGCTCTTGATTCGCTGTCATTATCTCACTACCTCAAAACGGGACAGTGAGGAGATCTGGCATGCAAAGGGCGAGATAGTCACGATCGGGACGGCCATGGGTCTCCATCGTGATCCCGGCAAATGGAGAATGCCCCGGGATGTCGCTGAGCGCCGCAGGTGGGCGTGGTGGCATATAGTCCTTCTCGAACGGTTCGTAGATCTTCTCGCCTTCCTCTCGGCCGCAATTCATTCATTCATTTCTATTTTATTTTAGCTGGCAGGCATTCATGTTTGGCCGTCCGATAACAATTTCCTCGCATCACTTTGACACGCAGCTCCCGTCGTACTGTGACCCCAGCGTGGACAAAACTGGTCGTCTTTACCTGCCAAATATCGCACTCTTCCGGCTCGCCTTCATTTTAGGAGACATCATGGACGGTGAGGCTTTTTTTATCTTGCATTTTTCCGATTCCAGCTTTTAACTTTTCTTCAGATGCTGTATCTGTTCGACCTGTTCCTTACGACAGCGTCCAGGCAAACGATCGAGCGTTGACGCAATGGATGGAAAATCTCCCTTCGGAGCTCGATCTCGATGAGTACCGGCTTGCACGTAACCTAGCGTCTTCGAACCTGTCCACCCGGCGCCTAGGAGTGCAAAGCGTGATCATACGCGAGTCATACTATCACATTCGGTTCACGCTGCACCGCCCGTACGCGAGTGCCGCGACCTCGTCCAAACTAAGCGCGGGGGACGTGCCCACAAAATCGGCGCAGAGCCTCGAGATCGCCGTCAACGCGGCGGACAAGCTGATCACAATGACGGGGCAGTCGCGGCCCGACTTTCTCAGCAATTCAGCGCTCGCGGTGCCCGGGCACATGAACTGGGGCCCATTCCACTGCTTCTCGGCGGCTATGTTTTTCTCGTTCCAGCTCATTGCGAACCCGGACCAGCCGGGCGCGAACCTCTTCCGCTCGAGCATCCGCAAAGCCATGCAGACGCTCGAGCAGTCACGAGGAAACGCCGTCGCGGACAAGGGGTACGATATTCTGCAGTCGCTCGCGCCGCTCTACTCGGCCGAGTTCCCAGTGCAGACCGCCGAGACGCGCGAGAAGGAAAAAGCCAAGATCCTCGGCGTCGTACGCAAGCTCGCGTTCCCCTACCACGATTCGCACGACCCGCGCCGAGCCGGCGAGTCCCCCAGCGCGCGCGGCGCCGCGAGCTCACCGTCCAACTCCAACTCGGTCAGCCCGCCGATGAACATGGCGCACGCCCTCCCGCACTACGACGGGATGCACCAGAACCTGTCCTCGGTGCGCACCAACGCGCCGGCGCCGAATTCAATGTACCCGCAGTCGCCGGACCGGCCGCACATGAGCTCGCCGACGGTGATGTCGCACCCGCATTCGCTCTCGGGGATGCCGGGGTCGTCACCGAGCGGCGGGTACAACCCGCCGTATCAGCTGCAGCCGCCACCGGCGCAGTACGGAGGAGACCCAACGCGGTACGGGCAGTACCCGCACCCCGTGGACGAAGAGGCGGTGTGGGGCGCGGCGATTGGTTTCGGGCACGGGGAATGGACGCAGTTTTTGGACGTGCTTCGCCCAGAGCAGACATCGAACGCTGGTCGGCACGTCCCCGGCCCATAGCACGGCTTCTTCTGGCATTTTTTCAACTGTATATTTTTGGGTGTATATTTTTTTGGTTGGATTAGTGTACTATATATTTCGCGCCGTGATAATACCTTGCGTTTTGCTCGTCGCTGTCTTGTTGGCCGCACTTGTACTGTAGCTGTATATATACATTGTACCATGTCAGATCCCTCGAAAAATATTACTTATTTTGAGAGTATTCACCCTCTGAATGGAAGAAGGTAGATGTACATCGACTACTTCGTAAATTTACTGAGCCTATGCATTCGCTGCAAACGGTTCCCTATCTCAGATCGCAGCTGTGGGAGTCCAAGAGGTGGCGAGTCGAGGGCAGTAGCTGCGGCCAGCACCTGGTCGATCAAGGTATATGGTAACCATGTGGAAGCGGCGTGCTTGGCCGGATTCCGGGACAGCCTTGCGTCGACCTAGGCACAAAGCGTTAGTTGCAATACCCCAATCGAAAAATCTCTACCTTTTGAATCAGAGAAAAGGTGTGGGTTATACACTGGTCCAAATTGTCGTAGCGCAGGTTTGCTCGAATAAGATATTCGTGGTGGTGTTCCTGGCACACTAATATCAATTCCGCCGTCTGAGCAAACGAAAAAACCCAACCCACCTCTAACGAGTGTATTAACCACGGTGGCGGCAGTGATGTTCTTTGAAGACTCAAAATCGTTTCCAAAGTTGTTTTGGTGTATTTGTAGTCCGTGTCTGGCCCATCATGCCTCTCGAGCGATTGTCGTAGATATCTCCAACCCCGATCAGCAGGACTTCCGGGCCATGACGAAACCTTGTCGGTTAGGAGCCAGTCGGAATTATCTTCTTGTCTAGACAACGATAAGACCCCAGATAAAGGCAACAGTGTGTAAAGCACCTACATTACCGCATCGGGATTGCGTGATAGTCGCAAGCATTGAGTGGTTAAATGGCCAAACAAGTCGGTCATATCCACTTTCAGGCTGCTCGCCGTGGCCATCGCGAGGCTGAACCTGTTTGACTGGGCGAGCCGCAATACTATCGACTCGGGTGGAAGATCTAGGGGCCATCAGGGAAAAAAGCTATGTCGACCTTTGAAGGCTTACCCCCGAACGAGGATAATGCAGGCTCCCTCTGCACAATATCAATTTGCGCGGATAAAAGAGCATGCTCGTATTGTATCTCAGATAAAGTCACGACCTCTGAATCGTGCGTTCCTGGCGTAAATCTCGATTCCGGGATATACTTCGAGAGCCTTCGTCGTTTGTGTGGCTGCTGTGCGGAAATGAGAAAGGGTCAAAGTAAGCGGAAAGCAGGTCGACCGACCTCGCGGGCATGATCAGCGACCAGTACGGGCAAAAGAAACCATGCGTTTCTTTGATCGACCAAGGAGAGTGAATTGATCGCGACCATGTACGCCTCTTTTTGTTGTCCAGCCAAGGTCGCCGTTAACGAAACGTCGGACGCAATGATGTCTTGCAGTTTCCGAGCCCGCTGGTACATCACGAGAGCAGCTGAAATGGTCCGTGAGCTGAGGCTGCGCAAATTGAACATGACAATTACCGTTGCGGTGATCTCCTCTAAAAGTGTGCCAGGAATACAGAATGCGCGAATAACTCGGTTGAATGCGGGGATCGACATTCCGAGCCTTGAACGCCAAGGCCTCCTCCACTTCATCGGCGAAGCCAGGGAAATTGAACGACACGAGCTTTTCGACAGCGTTGTCTTCGCACATGCGATACACCAGCTGCCCCACGCATTCGCGCTTTCTATAGGAGTAAAGTAAGTATCCCCAGCCGCCTCAGATAGCTAGCTCGCACTCACTGTTTCTCGTATGGGGTCGCAATTAAAGAAGAGTAAGCATCGTCGTATAGGCTCAGATCTGTATAACCTTTGATAATCGTATTCCAGAGTGCCGAGGTGTCCGTGTCCAGAGGAGCAACAGAGAGCGCCAGCTGAGTAAACGATACCTCGTGTTGAACCAGTGATGCCATTTTGAAAAGTTTCGAAGCGTGCATGTAGAAAAAGAACGCCGTGTCGAAGGGATCAGTGGCAGGAAGGACGAAGGACAAGGCTTCGTGATCCTCGGGGGACAGCGCATTCTCTGGACCTAGAGACTCTGTTAAAATTGCCAAGTACTGGGTAGGCTATCATGAAGGACTTGCCGAATGCGCCGGCGAGCTTTTCCATTAGATACGCGGCGTCATCAGCGCGACCGACGTTCAACCACAGTCTTGCGTGAACGTAAGTAACACCGGCAGTCCGGGGAAGACACGAGATGATCTCGCTGGCGCTCTCGTAGTACCCGAGAGCTCTGAGACGCTCGCAGAAAATAACCTCGTATTTTGTTGCGTTTGCGGGAGAGATTGATTGTAGCAGACCTGTGGAATCGAGGAAGCGGTGGGCAGCACCTGGGAGACCGATGGTATCGGCAGACTGGACGAGAAGGCGATGGATGAGGGAATATGTCGGAGCGAAATGGGTGCCACGGAGGCTCCTGGACACTTGCATGTTGCGCAACCTCGAAATGACATCGTCCGCTGCGTCCTCCGTCGCAGGCTTAGAGCCACTGGGATCACCAGCAGGCCGTCTTGATAAGAACCGCAGTATTGCAATCCCTCGGAAGACAGCAAAGACCTCCGCCAGTAGAGCAGGGTCCCAGTTATCCAGCTGGCTGGAAAAGAAGAACAGGAGGGTGGCCAGCGAGAGACACAGATCGTATCTAGCACTGACTGTGGCCGTAACGTACGTTGCCGTTAAGGCTCGCGACCAGTCCGAGTTCGGAGGGGGAAGGAGTAACTCGACTTCATCCTCCTCCCTCTTCACATCAGAATCAAAGCCACCGATAACGTCGAGGGCCGTCCGAGTAGCAGCATCGATGTTGGGTACGCTCTGTAGTCGCCCCGCAATCCAGCTCCTCGCACCGTCGTCCAGCTTTTCACTAAATTTAACTCGCCCAACCTGGTCCTGAATGATGTCCGCGAAAGAGAACGCGTTCTCCTGGTGAATGATATCAAGCAGCCGACTCTCCAGGCTCCACATAAACTGAGCACCGAGTTTGCTTTGGAGGCCCCACAAAATACCGAAAATGTTATGCGGTGTTTCGACCTGGCGATCCTCTTCAAGGTTTCTGCGAAGTCGAATCGGCAAGTCTTCGGCTACCAAGGACCCCACACGTTCCCGCTCGACGACGATTATATCGCCCTGGCCTTTGGCGCCGAGCACAAGCGGCCAGCGAGCGCTGCGTTCTAGTTCGCGGCATCGGGCGATGAAACCCTCCCAATCCCGCTTCAAAGCACTCCAGTAGTTGGCGTGCTGCAAGGCGCCGGTGTGGGGATCGCGATTAAGGTTGACTGTGCACCCAACAACTGCGGCGATGTTTTCTCCGACTGTGGTGTACATCGTGGTGAGTTGAGGAGGAGGCGGTCCAGGGAGCGAAGCACAAGCATCGGAATATTGTTCGATCGCCGTCCGAAGAGTCAGCGCCGAGAACATCCCAGGTCGCATGATGGCCTCGAAAAACTTGTCGGTGAGTGAGCCAGGAGAAATGAGCAGCTCCTCGAGGTAAGCGGGGGTGAGTTCTGGCTCTGGTGCGTAAGAAGACGTCTGCCACGAAAGTGCACGGAAATCGGTCTCGTTGAATTCCGAGGGGTTCAGAACAGTTTTTTCGACCATGGATTGGCCCTGGCGGTCCCATAAAGTGTACAATACGTCCGCGATCACCATGAAATCCTGAAGATGAGAATGGACGCTATGTTTTGAGCATTCAATAGTTCCGATCTCATAAAATTGATCGGAGACCGTCCCAAGAAGCTGGAAACTTCCGCCAGAGGTGGGTGAGGACGGAGTTGGAATGAAGGCCAACACATAGATGTGGTCCTCGTTGGTGGGGGTGGAGAAAACGCGCAACAGCGTTTGGTGTTCCGCGCCGAGTAAGATATGTGGTGCCGCGGAGCCTCCAGGCACCGGCGTCGATTCTCTACCCGGAAGCAAGGAGAGCATCTTCGTTGCGACACAGCCAATTTTGGCTTTCCAGAATCTGAGATTCCTGTCGCGAGAAAGGGTCCAAACATGGCCAACGTCCGTTGGCCACTGGTGAGTCGCGATTGAGATGATTTCCGAACCACTCGAAGAGGAAGATGTGAGAGTGGGAAGGAAAGACGTCAAAGACGCCAGAAATGAAGCGTGTTGGAACGGCGTCTCGCTCCACTCGTCTAGAATATGCTTGAGAAAATTAGGAGGAAAGGCGGTCAATAATGCGTACCGTCGCTGCCATTAGACCCTAGATACTCTGTCTCTAAACGCAAGATGGATCCGCCAGGTTGACTGATCACGACGCAGTGTGTCCCTTGGACGTGAACAAGTCCATTTGTTGTCCCGGCAAAGTTCTTAATGTGGTATTCACGAGTCCAGGTGTTGGTGGTCTGGTGCAGCCACAAGTCGAGGGCACCATCTATTGGTAGAACGAGGCGGTAGAGTGACCCCGTGCTTGTTACTGCGACGATGTGCAACTCGGTTTCCCATAAGAATACGGCAGGAGAAGGTAGGACTAGGGCCGGAAAGACAAAGCGGACCGGAGGAACGGCTGTAGAGAGCGAAACGAGCTCCAAAATGAGGCCACCGTGTAGTACACGGAGAAGAATGGTGCCGGTGTTTGGCGTATGAAGCACGGAGGCGTACGAGGCGTGCTCTGGGGGAGGATCGGACGCGTCGGGGACTGGAGGGAGAGAAGAGGTGTGTCGAGTAGTTTGAATGGGAATCGAAGTTGCCTGAGCGGAGGGGAAAAGCGAGGAAAGTTGCGCGGCAACTATGAGGCCGCGATCCATGGCTTTTTCGTTCGACGCGTCCGGCTGGCTGAACGCGGTTTGTTAAGGCGTGTTGATTTTGGAAGCCTACAGCGTTCAAGCTTATATCATCCAAGCCCGCGGCTTTCGGATTTTTGTCTGATTTCTCTGGAATTTGGACTGGGTTGTTGCTGGGTTGAAAAGAAAATTGGGATGTCTGCGGATAATATTTTACAACATAAATCAAACATAAGCGTTTAATTTATGGACGAAATCTACGCCTGTTCCTTCTGTGGCATGTCCTCGGCCCTCGCCTCATTACCACTTTTCGGGTACCAGTCGTCAGGAGCTCGTCCAATACCGATGCCAGTGGATCAACATGGCAGGCAAAAATCGAGGCTAATGAGGACCACAAAGACCTGAAATTAAACCTCGGAAGGGGGCAACTCATACAATCATCGCCTGAAGTGGCCCACAGCTTTGAGCAGCTTGAATGAGAACTCGCGTCTTCACGCCGCCTAACGTAGTCGTGACAGTTCAATACTGCTTGCAAGACGATGGTGAGCTACTCTAGACGAACCAAATTGAAACTTGAAGCTTGACCTTGCGAGTGCTATTGAGACACGATTGAGATCGAACTGAAAGCCAGCGGTGCCATTCGAGCCAGGCGTTCAATTGAGTGGTTGCCCGCCGTGCGTTTAGCCCCGGTCAGGGATGAGGTACTTATTCTACCGTCCCTTCCTTCACAGTGTGCCGGGCCATTAGTTGTAGTACTATTAGCATGTGCTCACCGAATAAACGTCGGACCCCGCGGTACTTCACCCCCGTAAATTAGATGAAGGCCAAGAAGGCGAGCAGCCTTTACTCAAGAATCGGATAACCCCCACAAACAGCCGCGTATTGCTAGACCTCAAGGCCGAAAAGACCGTCGTGCATGGGCATTCTGGACGCTCCAGAGCTAGCAATTAAGGGAGAATTTGGTAGAGTTTTTGATGTAAACATCCCGTCGAGCTGTCCCGCGAGCCAAGAAGCCGAATGTCAAGAAACCAAAGGCGAAGCTGGTTGGGAGAAAACAAGGTAGGAAGATTTGGATCGATCGAAGCAGATTTTACATACATTGATTCGCTGGCCCTTCAACGTCGGTTGGATTCCATGGCGCCTCATGAAGCGTTGCACTGACCGACGCGTCGGAGAGATTAAGATGCGTTCAGGGGGAAATTGTGGTGAGATCACGATGAAATTCAAACCGACGTGTGGGAAACCCGCTTCTGTAGGACGATACACGCTCCTAGCCGGCAGAAGCTACAGGAAGACTTGGGAGAAGTAGGACGCCGAGCTCAGAGGATGTTCTAAAGGTTCAGGCGTGCCAGCCAAATACGTCATAGCCGGTAGAATTCACCACTGCGCACAGATAATTTAGGACCGACGACGCCTTCGCTTCGCGATATGTCCAGATAGCGGGTTATTAGATAGAAAGCGCTCCTCCCCTGTCAAAAAAGAGGGATTACGGCGTTGCAGGAGACAGAGAAAGGGAGCAATTTGGCAAAAAAAAACTTCGACCACATGGGTTGTCCAAACGAGACAGACACTTCTCGAGTCGCTCCACCGTCAAGTTCTCACACCTGGGGCAGGGTGAAAGAGGGCTCAGGTGGAGGCATTGTCGATTGAAGGAATACTGTACCTGACATACTGGGAAGACGGAGACTCTCTTGAGTCTAATTTCAAAATGAGCTAGTTTCTGAAAAGAGAACAGCCTACGGGCTTGGCGGACTTCTAGGCGAGAAAGAGTTGTACGATCGAAGATCTCGGGCACCGCGTCCGCTCTTGCTTCTGGGGTTCAAGAAACCAAAACGATCAATTTGGTGCCGGTACGGTCCGTTCAGCGCGAGGTCGGACCCACAGAAGACCAATGGCGCCAGCGAGAATTGAAACTCAGTCGGGGTGGTACGAGTCATGAGGTTTGCTGGGCGCGCATTATTCCGCGGTAGCGATACCAAGCGAGCACGAGAAAAGATCGAGCAGAGCTTTCAAGTACGATCGGAGCAAAGAAGGGCATGCCAGACAATAGCCATACGCGTTCTGAAGTTTATTGACGCAGGAAGACCACGATGGGCCAGGGTACATCTAATTTGGTGGTACAGACGCCATAGATTATGGGGTAGGTGAATCCTGATAATGGCAACGGTTGGAGGCCGGCCACGGGGGGAATATCTATTGCAGGTATGCTCAGGTGGAGCCAGGGACTTTCGTGGTGCCCAATTTCGGATGGCTCTTGGTGGGAGAAGGGAAGACCCGATTTTGATGGCTGATGATCGATATTTGCTGTGATAAACCACGACGCGACTTTGACCTTCCTTAACCCGATAACAGAAGCGGTGTCTTGCCCACCGCGTCGCCTTCAGCATCAGCTATAGTGGATCAGGTGGGGAATATGTCGACCGACGGCCAGCTCCTGGGACCGTCAGCGCTTGAACTACGCGACGCGCGTCCGACCTGGACCGGTAACGCGACTTGGGCTTCATCCACCTTTCATGCATGCATCCCGTTATGCAACCAGCATTACCGCAAGAGATCTACACATCACAACGTTAAAGCTAGTTGAACAGGAGAATCGCCAGCCATATTGTGGTCGAACCGTCCTCGAACCCCCAAATTCCGATCTTCGAGTTGTCCTGACTCGCCTTCCATCAGCGTTCCGATTCTGTTCATGCATTTATATTGTCTATCGTCCCGGGCGCCTTCTAAAAATGAGCCCACCTCATGTAGGCTACCCAAAATCAAGTGTTTCGCAACCATTTATGGCGCAGCTGCCCTTTGATCAGGGAACGCATTTCGACCTCGTTTTTATTCTGCTGTCGCATAAAAGGCTCAAGCGGTAGAACTGGATTTCGAACCCCTCCGAGGACAACCCCTCTCATTGGCTTTATATTTCGCTCTCTCGTTCGCTCACTACCCACCAATGGACCAACTTATCCCCTTCCAAGCCATCTTCTTCCCCACCGACGGTGCGCTCGTCGACGCGACATCTCTTGACGCGTACTGACTCCAGCGTTTTCTCTTATTAGGCCGCCCGCCGTCCGTGGTTCAGCTCATGACGAGGTACGCGACGCGAACCTCTGGTCTATTTCATACTCAAACAGTGAAATATAGCCCGACCCAATACGGTCCCCACGGCGGTCCTCGCATGCCCCACCCTGAGGCGCACATGGATTTTGTGAGTACGACCCACCGGCCGCTATCTGTTTTGCCTAACATTATGCTCCATAGATTGCCGAGGCCACCGGACTCGGTAAACCCTGGAAATACTTCGTTAGCCCCTGTTCCCTTCTCCGGGCGTTCCCGCTCATTTAACGCTCCCTTGCTTCTCTTTCAGATTGTTGATTCCCTGGATGGCATGTCAAAGAAATTTGCGCACCCCTACATCGTCTACTACCCCACCGTCTCCCGAGATGGCATGCCCTTCCCAATCAACAAGAGCATAAAAGACATTCAAGGGGCGGACTACAACGAAAAGTATGCTTGGCGAGGTAATATCACCATTCACCCACCCTCGAAGATAAATGTTCTAAAAGGCAATCTCCAGGTAACATTATCATTGGCAAATTCCGCGACCACGACCGGCCTTTCGAATCACTAATGGATGCGTCCATCGCCGATTTTGCAATCCTCAAGAACTTCATCAGAACCCGAGCCCGAGGCAGTCAATCCTAATTCCCCAACATATGCTCTTTCTTCTCGATGATTCGCCAACTCAAAAAGGACTTGGACTTATGCCGCTCTCCTACTTTCATTACTGGGACTTCTACGGGACTTTCAAAAACTGTACATAAATTAGAGGCACAATAAATCGGTGCTACAACTCATCCTCCGATTTCTTGTTCTGCTGGGACGCTGCTCCCGCTTCCGCTGCCCGCTTCGCCCTGTTGGCCTCGTCAATCTTGGCCTGCTTCTTCGCGTCGCAATGTTCCGGTATGGGGCTCGCAGGGTCAATCGGCGGGTGGGAAACCCTGCCCACTTTCGGGTAGTCTTTATGGTTTTCGAAGAACTTTTTCCAGTGTTGGACGCCCTATCAACCAACCAGTCTAATCAGCACACGCAGAGTCGCCCGGGCGCGCCTGCGCACAACACGTACCTCATATTCCTGGTCCGAGAGCCCGCGCAGATCATGCGTCCTGTGGGTCTGGAAACACCCCGTCCCGAACGCGCGTGCCGCATCTCTACCCACCCTGTGATTTGAATTTCTGCGCTTAGCGAGGGAAATCAGGCGGAGAAAAGGCGTACTAACATGAAATGATACGAGCCGCCAGGTTGGTACGACTTTCCCTTGCTAACGTCGTACACATCACCGTCGATCTGCAGGGTCGTCAGTTCTAGCCTAGCTTTATTGAACAATGCGTAATTGCCGCACCGCAAGAAAGGTCGGGCGCTCGTTCTCGCCATTAAACTCCGCTAGCGTGTTCTCCGAGAAAAGCCGTTGGTCCGTCTATCCATTCACATGTTATTTTTTTCAGTCAACGAGACGAATGAATGCAACACTAACCGGCCAAAACGTCTTGAGCTGCACCCACCGCGTCTCATACTCCCACGTATAGCTCCCCGTGACGAATTTCCCCGCCAGCGCGAGGAATACCGTGAGGTACACCAAAAACTTGAGCAGCCCCAGCACGCCGACCTCCATTGGTTGAGTCGGGTCGCGCGGTAACGGCCCCACAGGCTCCCCCTTTGCAATCTTCTCGTCCCGTATCCTCTTCTTCTCAACCCACTCGAGGTGCAGCGCCTCCTGGCGCTCGCGGTACTCCCTGTGCCTGCGCGCCGATATCAAGGTTAACAAAATCATGTCTGTTTCAAACCTCTAGGACAGCAGTAGCGTACGCGAGGAAGGGCTGGTTCGCCGACTTTGCAGAGACCATCCGGTCGGGGATGTGCGGGTCCTTCACTTTGGGCTCTACATTATTCAGCCACACAAAATCTCGTTAGCGAAGCGTTCCAAACGCCAACCAAGGTAAAACCCACCATCCGCAGGGGCGACATACCGCTCGGGCTCTGCCCCAGTCAATCCACCCATCCAAGACATGGTTGCGGATAGCCTATGTAGTGCTTGTACGGTGACACGTACTGGTTCGTCTTCAACGCGTTCAAAATCCCGGGCAGCCGAATTCTTCCCACGCCCATCTCACACCGATTTTCAGGACCAATCATTTTCGAGGTCCTTCTCGATAACGCCGCCGAACGACTTCGAAAAAAAGAAACATGAGCGCCATAGATTCATATTCATTCGCATTGCAGACCCATATACAATAAAAAGTATTTTAGGACGGTCTAATTAGTTGGGAGCCGACCCCGGTGTGTAGCATAGCGTAAGATAGGTAGTTGGTCGTTGTTGTTATATATTACAAGGGCTTTCAGCGGGGGGGTTGTTTGTGGGCGGAGTAAGTGAAGGGGGCGGTCAAGGAGGAGGGACGTGAGAGTAATAGTGCTATATATCGGCATGAAAGAATGAATACCGAGAGAGGTGAATGCAGCAGAAGAGATTATTGCGGAGAAGGGAAGAACGACCCCCGGGGTAGGTAGGTAAAGAAGGGACGAGCCTGGCGTGAATGAAGCGGAGCAAAATAAAAGAAAGAAAAAAGTGTACGTTGGTGAGGAGGGATAAAGAAAGAAAAAATGCGCATAAGTAATGAGAATGTGCGAGGAGCCGAATTGCGAGACCCATGCGAGGAGGAATAGGAATGGAAGACGACCGACGACCAAGACGACCTATGATAGGCTGCCTGCCGGGAGCAGTCGGTGTTGTTGTTCACGCTCGCTGGCCTGCTGCGATATCGTAATATATGCGCCGCCCGTCTCTTCTGACAGACCCGGTGGCGACGTAGGCAGCATGCGGACGTTGTCCTCGCTCGGGTCAAAGTCCTCCACCCAGTTCCGTACCGCGAGGAATTTCGGGGTCTTGATAAACTGCAACAGCGGGGTTAAGCTCGTCTTTCCTTTAAAAGGGATGGAAACGACGCACCTTTGGAACAGAGTCCGTAGCCATCAGACGGAAAACGTGCGTCTGGATACGCTCGTACAACCGAATCATCGTCTGCAGTTGTGTCGCATTGAACGCGGTCGTGTGCTCCGGGTCCACATGCCCTTGGAATACCTTCCCTGTCATGCTCGTCACCACATCCTCCAAGTACTTGGACAGCTCGTTTCGCAGCCCGTGGTCGATGTTCAACTCGCACTGGCTCGAGGGCGCCAAGTACTTGTTGTAGATGAAAAATGCCGTGTTGATCAACGACTCGTGGTGCTTCTCCATGGCCGCCTGCCCAGGCGTCGCCTTATCTCGCGAAGGTTTGCCGTTGGCGGAAGGGACGGCAATGGCGCTTGAGGTGATGCTAAACTTGCGCTTGAAGTCCTCCACCTCGAGCCAGAACGACAAGTTCTCCTCGCAAAAGTTGCCCTTTAGGAACTCGCGGAACAGGGAGCGCAGTGCCGGATCCTCAAGAATGTACTTGAGACGATCGGTGTTGCTCTCCTTGCTGCCTTTGTGCGCCTCGTAGTTGAGCTTCTCCGCAATCGAGATGCGCCGGTGGATCTTGGCGTCGGTCGGCTTCTTGTTGCCATTGTCAGGCTCATCGACAGACGAGCGGGCGGTAGTGAGATTGGCGGAGGAGGTGTTGGGCGAGTCGTGGAGGTTATTCCGCGCACCGTCCCAGTGAGCGACACGCCGACCCTCATCGGTGACCTTGTAGATGGCTTTTGCTGTGCATCGGAACTCGCCATGTTGCTGGACAGACGAGTCAGACGCATGAAACAATAAAGGGGAAGAACTCGACGCACGCTAACGGGCGAGTTGCCGCCGGGTGCAGAGCCACGAACGGTGAAGATAATGGCCGAGTCGTTGTTCTTCCGCTTGTCGCTGACGAGGGTGATGAGACCGAAGCGGACAAACTGGGCAGCCATCTCCGCCGCCTCCTCCCTGCCGACGACAGATGTAAAGTCGCATAGCCACTCGAGTGCGGTAACGGCAGCAAAGCAATACTTGTGATGCTGCTGGCCTTTGCCCACGAGAGGCTGAGCGCGATCGGTCACGTCCATGAGCGAGACGCCCTTTGACCGCTCGTTGTACCGTGCAAAGGCGTCTTGGGGCGCATTCGTCTGGGGCGGGTAGTTGGGTGTACGACCGACGAAGCGACGGAAGAGGGCGGTGATGACGGACTGGGTGACAATGATCTCGTCATCGGAGGTGCGACGCTCGAGGTGGAGGAGCTTGATGCAGATGGGCTGGGAGACGAAGACGTTCTGGAGGTGGTCTGAGTTGATGCCGTTTTTGCTGATGAACCGCTCGAGAACATGGAGGCCCTTTGGTGTGAGGACGTAGACACCCCGGTCCTTGAATAGGTTGGAGGAGGGGTCGGTGGCATTCTCGATGAGACGGGCGTCCATAAAGTGCTGGCTCATGGCCTTTGCCATCTCGCGGGTCATGGAGAAGGTGGTGGTGGTTGTGGTGGTGACGACGCGCGAGGGTTCCCTGGGATCCGGTCCCCGATTAGACTGGGAAAATTTAAGGGAGGCGAGATTCTGTGCTGCCTCATCGCTGGAAAGGAGTGAGTGGGGTAATTGGAGTGGCGTAGTCGACGCACGTAGAGAAAGAGTTTTGGAAGGTCTTGAAGAACTGCTTGTGGGGCGCTAGCTGTAGGGAGACTATTAGGGTTGCGTAGAGGTCGAGGGTGTCCTTGTGAAGCGGCGCGGTGAATAAAATGGGGATTGAGGGTTGATGAAGTGTACCTTGAGAAACGGCCTCCCCCGCTTGGTAGTCTTCATCATGTGGGACGAGCTGCCAGGGTCATCCTGGAGGGCAGGCATGGCGGGACGGAGGGAGGGAATTAGGGAAGGATATGGCGGGAGGAGAGGGCTACGGGCGAAAGGATGAAGAGCAAAGCGGGTCACGGTCACACGTCACGGTTGCCTCTCTCAGCCTCGTGTCGCTCCTAATCAGTAAACTCGTGATATTTATTTCCAGTTTCATCTCTGCACTGGCCCTGCAAAACGAGGCTTCATTTCCAGCAATACACTGTCTCACCAAGTCCGACCTTAACTCGAGTGGGTCGTCTTCCTCATCTGCCCATGTCTATCATTCGATCCTGCATTGCTTCTCTTCTTGACACCCAAGCTGCCGTATCGTGCCGTGCATTCAACGGAACAACGTAACTCCACCGAGGCACAACCAGCCCCTGACCAACTTACCCATTCAGGCAATTTTGTATTTGGAAATATAACAATTCCGCCTGAGAAACGACTCGCGATTTTCTGCTTTTCAGGCCGCCTTATCTGCTACTGCTGCAACCAAAACATCTTCTCTTTCCACACATGTCTCGACTCCTGTGTCGGCCCGCGGAGACGCAGCACCGCTGTCATCCGTTGCCAAGGCGCGCGATCGAGGCCTCGCATATATTTTGACTCGACTCGACTCTCCTGACCTGCGGCACACCGAAATGCAACGAGAGGAGTCAGCGAGTTATCGTCCAATTTTTATGCGTGGAGTCGGACACGGTCCGACGAAAGCACACGGAACAGGATTCCGAAGAGCCGACGACGAACTGAACTATGTACCCCATTCACTCAATCGCTCAAGATGCGCGAATCCTCGCAGTACCTGATGAGTTCGTTGTTATGTGCGCAAGTGCGTGTGGGCAGTACATAAGTAGAACCCGACGCTACGTCCGTCGCTGAAATAAGTAATTCTGCAAGTGGTAAAATTCAATTGACGTGACACGCGTTTGATGGTTGGCATCGCGCCTTTCCCTCTACCATTGAACCCTTGAACAATCCTTGAATGCAAACACCATGAGCTTCACCAACGTCAATGTAATCCACTCGGCGTCCATCCTATAGCATCTTGTTCACAACGCGCGCCCAGGATCCCGCAGGCGTCAAAGCCCTCCTCGACAGCCTCCGCGCGTCCCAAGCATGGCAGAATCTCATGAATGCACCCTCGGAACAGTCACCTCCCGTCCCCGCACCAGCACAACCCGCTGCGTCCGGCAGCGGCAGTGGCACTGAAACCCCGGGTTCATCGGGGTCTGTCGCAGCGTTGCTGTCCCAGCTCAACGCGGCTCCTGTACCGAGTCCACCCCGACCCTCGACCTCAAACGCGCTTCAGCAGTCGCCACCGAGCCCGCCCACGCCGGTCCCGGCACCGTACACGATTACCGAGGACGTCCGGTCCCTGACGTTTCAGCAAGCGCTGCCTCGGCTCGCGGAGCTTTCCGACGACCCCGCGGTCGTCTCGACTATCCAAAAGGCGCGTCCCGTTCGGCCTCGAGCAATCGCGTTTCAACATTATTTACCCGTCCAAATCATGTCTGTGTGCAGCTCAAGCACGATCAGGACAAGCTCGAGCGCGAGTTGTGGGCGGAGCGCGCCGCCATTCGCGCAAAGTACGAAGAGAAGGTCAAAAAGGCGAAAGTCAAGTGCGTCTGTACTTCTTTTTGCGTTCGTTCTGCTCAGCTGGACCCACTGTAGAGCCACCCTGATCGGAGCGGGATTAAGCAAGCACGAGGGAGAAGTACGTCGATCGATGCTATGCTCTCCTGTCTGGGATTATTTGAGTGACCGCCATCAGATGCTGACCCAGGCATACGAGCGCGAGCTCAAGCGGTTTGACGTGGAGCGCGTTTTGCCTGCGTGGGACGGGCTGGTGACTTCTCAGCAAGCCGCGCTCGCACAGCTCCGGATGCCGACAATGTTTCCGACGGCTGTGAAGGCTGATAGAGAGGTAAGCACCTCGGACTTGATACTGCTAATCTTGAATGTCTTCTCAATGCATTGTCAATCTGTTCTGCTGCGGGTGTAGCGCCAGCAACGGGTGATACAGGTGTTGGAGGGAATCATTGGCCATGGGCCGTCTTGAACCGTCTTCTCAAGGCATCCTGAATCTGTTCTGCCGCGGGTATAGCGCCAGCAACGAGGGAATCATTGGCCATGCACTGGGTCCAGGGTAATAAATTCACGGTCCAGGGCCAATAAATTGGACTAAAGCCGCTGATTATTATTGAGGAGGTGATTTGCGAGTAGTAACCGGCGCGTCCTTTCCAATAGGGTCTTACTTGTTCTGACTTGGTTTTCTGGAAAGTGTCTTAATTATGG
Source organism: Mycena alexandri (assembly GCA_029233265.1). Taxonomy (NCBI): domain Eukaryota; kingdom Fungi; phylum Basidiomycota; class Agaricomycetes; order Agaricales; family Mycenaceae; genus Mycena; species Mycena alexandri. The sequence goes on along the minus strand of JARJCM010000001.1, from coordinate 1,179,810 downwards.
GTGTTTTAGCCCATGCGAACGTCTTTCCTGATTGGGTTTCCGCCGGCATCCCCTTCTCGTAGTCTTCTTCTTTTCGCCATGCGGGGGCCTGCTGTTTCACTCGGAAAAAATACGGAATCAAGTATTTTGCCTGGTAGCTGCTGCTGGCTTCATGCCTCGGTGGTATGGACTCCAGGCTCATAGTGCGCCGTGCAGTATGTCTTGCAGACAGCAACTTAGTTTGGCAGACTACCGCCACCCAATTGATGTCTCGCTTAACAAGTTGATCGGCCGCAATTGCAATTTAACCGTCAGGGTCGCTAGATGGCAAATTTTACAGCTAGCAGCCGGGTCGGACTCCTGTCTCCTTCCACCTCCAGTGCAAGTTTTGCTAGTTCGCGATGCCCTTCGTCGACCTCCACAGCGCCGACGACTTTGCGTCCATCCACTACATCACCAACTCCTTCTTTGGCAATGTAGGCGGTTTCGATCCAGAAAAACCCACCGTTTGCATTCTGCACCCCACATTTTTGGACTCGTCGTGGTTGTATGCGCAGTTCAACGACCCGAGGCTGGATGGCGAGTTTAACCTCATTGCGTTCGATATGCGCGTGTCGGGGAAGAGCGAGGCCCGCTATAGTGGGAAGCACGATAGCTGGGTCGATGCTGCGGACTTGGCGTTCTGCCACCAGGTGCGCTTTTTTATTCGCTTCTCGCTCATCACTGACCGCGAACTTTTTTTTTTTCTCCACCCAAAAAAACCCATAGGCTCTACGGTTATCCCCCTTCCACATCCTCGCCATGGAGAGCGTCGCAATAAGCTGCGCGCTCAGATTCGCCACTCTGTATGCACCCATTATTTGACATCACCGCGGAACGGTGACCTTTCATTTAATGCCAGATTTCCGGAGATGTGTCTTAGTCTGGCGTTGTGTAACGTCCCGGCACCCACAGAGTGCGTTATATCCATTCGGCCGTTCATCCTCCACCTATTTGTTACGGCACGCCGCGCCCTACTTACGCGACTGCACTGCAGGCTGAAATGGATATATACCGCGTACGACGAGCTCGTGCAGACGTGGTGTTTCGCGGAGGACTTGGAGTCGTACGAACACGTCGCGATGGAGGCAGTCACATTCACATTCGGCTCGGTACGTCCGTCTGCTCCATCGTTTTTGTTTTCGATTGAAACCAGTGGGGCTGATATTGTTTTGGGGAACAGGACACCCCTCTCGACCTCCGTGATGATGTGAGTGTTTCCTCTTCTCCGATCGAATTGTGTGAGGCTGACAACGAACACTCTCCACAGCTTATCGCGTATTGGGAGACGACGATGAACCCCCGAAGGCGACAACGTGTATTAGAGCAGGCGAATTTGGTCATGAATGTGAGTTCTATTTCCTTCAGCTGGCTGTGTGGTTGGAGCATGCGCTGAGTGTGAGTTATTTCCTTAGCGGACGCCTCTACCGACGGAAGCCTATCCCCACATAACGCAACCGATTCTAATTATCCACGGCGATGCAAATGAGGCTTGTCCCCGGAAATATGCCGAGCGGATGGCGCACGAGCTCAAAGCCGTTTTATATACCGTGAAGGGTTCGTTGGGCCGTTTATCTCTTGGCAACGCGCTAATAAGGCCTTAACGACTAGGGGGCGGCGGTTACCTCAGCATCCCCCCGGGCACGGCCTCCATCGTGAACCAAGTCTACGCAAAATTCGTCTCCCGCCTCCCGCACACGCGCTCCGATCCCGCCGTCCCCAGCATCTCCACCGAGGAGCGCATGCGCGAAGCGCTCGCCCTGCTCGAATCGCTCACAAGCACCCCCGGCCTCCACGCGCGCGATCCACGCTCCTCGCTCTCCTTCTGTTGCCTCCCCGACGACATCATCCAATCCCAGAGCGAGGGCCTCACCGCGTACCGCAAGGGTCAGACCCTCGCGTACCTCCCCCTCGGGCCCACGGGCAAACCCATACGGCGGTACTCGGAGCGTCCGCGGGACGACTGGTTCGAGACGCAGACGGAGAGGATTTCGTATGCGGGTGGCCGGTTCTTCTCCGAGCCCGCAGCGCAGCGCAAGGACAGGCATTTGCCGCTGCCTCAGTCTGAGCCGATGTCGCCTGCGGATAATCGGCTGAGACGGGGGACATTTACGCCGAGCTCGGTCGAAAAACTGGTTATCAAGGGCTCGATGGCCAAGGTCGTCACGGGCTCGCAGCCTACGCTGCACAAGCTGTTCTTGTGAACGAACAGCTGTTTTTTGAAAAAACACCACGTTCTTTTTTCCTTCTTTTTATCATTATGTTCATCCAACCGTTCTCTACACCGCATCGCAACTGTACATAGCCCGCATCTGTTATCTAGAGGAATGAATACATGTCCTACCTGCTCCACTCGCTGGAACGAACATGTATATATCTATTAACCATTTCTTTTCAAAAGTACAATAAACAACATCGTTTTTCTGTTTCGTCTAAGGAACCATGTTTCAATAGCATTCTATGTATTGTAGCGTAGCAAGCAGGCCGCGAATAACAAAACCATGAAAACCCACTCAGAGACTGCCCTCCTCCATTTTAGCCTTGTAGTACCGAACCATCTCCTCGAGCCCCATGCGCACGGTCCATCGCGGCTGCCACTTGAGCGACTCCTTCGCGCGCGTGGTGTCGGGGCGGCGCCTCTGCGGGTCATCCGTGGGGATGGGCTCGTATATGATCTTGACGCTCCGCGTGCGCTTCACGCCGTCCTCGTCCTGCACCTTCTCGACGATCTCGCGCACGAGCTCCGCAAACTCGCCGATCGTGAACTCGTCGCCGTTGCCGATGTTGACGGGGCGCGACTCGTCCGAGTTCATGAGCGCGATCATGCCGTCGACGAGGTCGTGGATGTACTGGAAGGAGCGTGTCTGCTTGCCGTCGCCATAGACGGTCATGTCTTCGCCCTTGAGCGCCTGGACGATGAAGTTGGACACGACGCGGCCGTCGGCGGGGTTCACTGAAAGAAGTATTTGGTATCAAAAGATGGAACGTGCGCAGAATTTATTTTTAAAAAACGTACTGCGAGGGCCGTAGGTGTTGAAGATTCGCGCAACACGGACGTCGACGCCGTCCTGTCGCTGGAAACCGTATGTCAGGGTCTCTGCGACGCGCTTGCCCTCGTCGTAGCACGCGCGCGGGCCAATCGGGTTGACGTGGCCCCAGCTAGGACGCGAACATTAATTAATTAATTCCAGTCACGATGGAAATCAAGCCTACTAGTCCTCCGTCTGCGGGTGGACCTCAGGGTCGCCGTAGATCTCTAGCATGGTAATCAAACTACAGATCGTCACGATTTAAGGGAGATCGTACCGGATGTGCTGCTGATGAGGAAGCGGGCCTTGGTGCGCTTAGCCAGCCCGAGCATGTTGAGGGTCCCCATGAAGGACGTCTTGATCGTCTTGACGGCGTTGAATTGGTAGTGCGGGGGCGACGCGGGGCAGGCGAGGTGGTAGATTTCTTGGGAAAGAATCACGACGCGTCAAGAGGGATTGCGGGCGCGCTCACGGTCGCATTCAATCATAAAGGGCTCGACGACGTCGTGGCGGACCATCTCAAAGTTGGGGTGGCCAATCCAGTGACTGACGGTGGTCTTTGAGCCGGTGAAGAAGTTGTCGACGACGGTGACTTCGTGGCCGAGGATCATGAGACGGTCAACGAGATGGGAACCGACGAAGCCGGCGCCGCCGGTGACCAGGATGCGCTTGCGGACGGAGGGAGGGAGGAGTTTTACGGGGGCGAAGCGGGAGAGGGTGGTGTATGAGATGGATTTTGTGTCGGGGTGGAAGATGGACTTTGACTGGTACTCGGCGCTGCCAAAGGCGACATGCTGGGAGTTGGCCAAGGGCGCTGCGTCGATATCGTTGGCGGAGACAATATAATGGGGACGCAGATAGAGGGATCGCAGGACATCCAGAGAGACCTCGCAGTCGAAACCGAAGCGGTCAAAGCCGACGCTGGTAATTTCGCGCCCCTCCTTGTCGAGCGTCTTGATCTGCCAAGGAACATATAAAAAAATTTAAGCGAGTATTTCCCGTTCCAAAACATACGGGGGTGGGTGCAGCAGCCATTACTGTGGTGGGAGGGAAGGGAGTGTGAGGGGTGTGGGAGGCGTTTGTAGGGTTTTATACGTGACTGTTGAAGACAAGCCTTGTCCACTACAGGCCTCAATTAGCCGTGTCAAAATCTTTTTTCTTGCTTCATCTCGCTTCATTCATCACTTCACGGACCTAATCTAACCAATATGCCCGCTGCCCGCAAGACGTCTGCCAAGTCCCGACACGACCCGCTCCTCGTCCAGCTCGGCGGCGACGACCTCGAAGCAAAATATGGCCGGGTCTCTCAGCCCGGCAAGAGGAAAAAACATTCTAAAAATACAACAGAAGACGATCCATCCGAGGTGAACTTTTTTTTCAGGTGGACTCTGCAGCAACGCCTTACACACTGGAGTAGGCCATCTTGGACCCGAAGACATCCAAGCGCATCTTTGAGCTTGCAAGGGACCAGCAAGATGAGCTTGAGATGGTGGACGACGAGGAGGAAGCCTCGAGGCGGCCTTCGGCTTTAACACGACCGCGACAGGACGACGACGACGACGAAGACTCGGAATTCGGCGACGTGGAGGACGAGGAGGTGGAGGAGATTTTTGTGAGCTGACGCTGCGTTCATTCGAGGTAACCTTAATTTACTGATGCGTCCAGGAAATCGACGAGGGTGACTTGGAAACACTCGACGCCTTACATCCCCACAATGCTGGTGAACGGAGGACCCTGGCGGATATCATCTTTGCGAAACTAGAAAGCGGCGAAACAGAAAACGCCGCTGTAATAAAAAAGGTGCAGCAAGGTAATTGACTTTCCCATCCACACAAAACAAATCATAAGAGTCCCTCTGCAGACAAGGACAAGCCAGACCCAGCTCTCGGCCTCGACCCCAAAGTCGTAGAGGCCTACGCCAAGTGCGCGTTTCCCGAACACTCCATCTTCCTTCTTTTAAAACCTTACCCACCTTCAGACTCGGGATGTTCCTCCACAAATACACCTCCGGCCCGCTCCCAAAAATATTCAAAGTCATACCCTCCCTCCCCGCCTGGGCGCGTCTCCTCGCCCTTACACAGCCTGAAAACTGGTCCCCCCACGCCTGCCTCGCCGCCACCCGCATATTCATCTCCAGCATGAAGCCGCCCCAGGCGCAGCTCTTCCTGAGCGTCGTCCTCCTCGACGCCATACGCGAGGACATCCAGCAGAATAAGAAGCTGAATGTGCATTATTACGATGCCATGCGGAGGGCGCTCTATAAACCCGGCGCGTTCTTCAAGGGAATTATTTTCCCGATGTTGGATGTGAGCTCCGATTTTGTTTTTCGGCGCGATGAGCTGAATTTGGATATAATAGCAAGGATGCTCCCTGAAAGAAGCCGCCATCGTCGCGTCCGTCCTCGCACGCACCAAAATCCCCGTCCTCCACGCGTCCGCCGCCCTCATCCGCATCGCAGAGATGGACTACTCCGGTATGCCCCCTTCACCTCTTACTTTAACCCGGGAACGACCTGTTGAATTAACCCCACCGCAGGCCCCAACTCGCTCTTCATCCGCGTCCTCATCGACAAAAAGTTCGAACTCCCTTACAAAGTCGTCGACGCCCTCGTCTTCCACTTTATCCGGCTCTCAAACACCTACAAGGCGCGCACGCGCGCCGACTCAGAGGCGCTGCCCGTGCTGTGGCATCAGAGTCTGTTGGTGTTCGCGCAGCGGTGCGTGTCTTCTTCCTCCATCTCCATCCCTCCTCCATAATATTTGTGGCATCCTTCATGATATCTATGCTACTTATACTAATTTGCGCCCACCCAGATACGCCTCCGACCTCACCCCCGACCAAAAAGACGCGCTCCTCGACGTCGTGCGCGCGACGCCGCACGCGCAGATCGGGCCCGAGATTCGGCGGGAGCTGGTCAACTCGGTGGTGCGGGGGGCGCCGAGGGATGCGTTGGAGGGGGATGGGGACGTGGAGATGATGTGATTGGGGAGGCGTATCGTGCGGGAGGTGTATAGAGTGGTGGTTTTTGGATTCAACAGGAATCTATGCAAGTATGTGGAGTTGAGGAGTTTTGGTCGAGGGGGGATTGCGGAACAGACACTCGAACTCTCCAAAAAAGAATCCGGCGACTGGGAAAAACCCATTTTCCTGTGTTGAGAAGAAAGAAACTGGGACGCGACGGACTCGTTCATCATTGGGTGATTTTGCATCGATGCGCCCGCGGGCCGTTCTGGTAGTTGGGCTCACCGTCGACCGACCTCCCTTTTGGGAAGGCGCGGCAATCAGCGACCATCACATCCCCCATTCTCGACGCGTCCAAATCCAGTACTATGTGCGGTGGCTACCACCAGACAATGGGTGGTGGATAGGGCAATCGGACACGTTTTCTCTCCCCTGCTACCATCTGGTCGTGGTTTTATCCCCCCCGCAACGTCTACCTCCGCTTTTCACTCCGAAAACGAGAAATTCACTCCAGCGGAGTCCGGACAGTGTCCGGACGCCGCGAATTGCGTCTTTCCTGACCTCCAACTCATTGCAAGTGATCCAGCCAAACTTTCAACAAAAACGCAAGACGATATCCATGTCCGCCGGGCAAATCGTTCTACTAGTTACGATTTTCACGCTCTTGCGCATCCGTTCATACTTGAAACTCGGACCTCTTTAAAAAAACAATCATTGTGTTCCGGAAATCATACACAGGGCTGCTAGTACAAAGACGATATTCTTTCAACTCTCACCTCACGCACTTATTTTCGAAATCCAGGGCTGAATCACCTGTTCCGCGATTTGTATCCCGTTTTTCTCCATGAAGAACATATGCGCGTTACCTAAATTTACAAGTTCTCCGTTCATTAGCCCTTGGCGAAATCGATGCGCAAGTACGTTGGAGCGACGCACCATGGATCCCAACATTCTCCAAGCGAATATGCTCGACGCCGACCCCCGCTTGGAGCAGATAATTGACGGTGCAGTTGTCGTATTGCGCGTGGTAGCTGGCCTCAGAAGTCACCGCTAGCACGGGAATGTGCAGGAGATTGACGAGTTTGCGCGCGGGCGCTTTTTGCTCGAAGCAGGTGACGCCTGGGATTTGACTTGGCAAAACACAAAAAAAACATTAAACGAGAAATACGTAGTAGATTAAGTGGACTACGAACTTGACGACGACCGGGAAAAGCTCGGATGGGGAAGAAATAGGCGGCTCATAGGCGATGGGTATGTCCGTCACTCCGAAGATGCGTGCGGGGGTGAACGGCGGGAATATAGCGTTGATGAATGGTGGGCCGGCGGGTTCCAGTGCGACGATAGCTTTCACTTGATTCGGCCGCGAGTTGGCGAGACCCCAGCCAAATGGCCCAGCTTGCGAGTGGGTCATCACTATGACGGGCTGCGTCGCAGGTTTGTGAGCGTCTGAGACGTCGGGGCGCGGTATGCGAAAATCAAAACGTACGCCAATCTGGTCGAGGAGGAGCGAGCCGGCGTCGTTAATTTTTTGGGCTTCTTCAGTGGTCGAATTGAGACTGGGGACGTTGGAGGCGAAGAATTTGTCGAACGTAGGATCACCCATGGATCCGTTACCTGGTTTTCAAACCATCAGGCATTCTGGATGATTTTTCAAATCTGAAGAAAAAAAGGCCATACCAGGCCACTGAGTATGGAGGACTGCCTGAGGCCATATTTTGAATCGCTGGACCGCGGTAAAGTGAGTTTCTACGGTAAATACGTCGGAGGGAAGCAAAGGGCCGTCGACAGTGGGCTGCCAAGGGGAACGGGCTCTCGCTGGTTGGTCGACGATATACAGCTGAGAATACACCAATTAAGGCATTTGGAGAGGGGAAAATTACTCGTAAATCACCTCATATCCCTGGCTCAGGAAATAATCCGCCCAGCCAAGCCGTCCATCGGGCGTATTCAAAAAGTTCGTTCCCGTCATGAACATGCCGTGGATGATGAGCAGAGGGAGCGGCTGGGTAACCTCTGCCGGTGTGAGGTGCTCGACGTACATCTGGTCTGCGGCGATCGTCAAGTTTCCATCGCTAGTATACTTCTGGCCGCCGACATAGAAGTAGGTGCGGCGGTGAAGAGTCCCTTGTTGCTGCTCCTGGCCCAGTACAGAAAGGCAACCTGAGGCAAGCAGTAGAAAAACGGATATCGACTTCAAAAACTGTAACATCTCAGACATGCAACAAGATCGTGGAGAGGGGCTGTGGCCTCTTCCTTGGCTTACTGAGCTTGCGCCCCATTACCGCAAGGTCACCAGGTCGAGTTAGGACCTTCGGATTTGCCTTCGAAATGCCTCCGACTTGGAAGTTGGAGTTAAGGGGAAGAATTTCTGCCGGCCGCGTTCTCCGGCGACTCACATAAACGCCGTTGTTTCTTCTTTCACCTTTCGAATTCGTGTGCACATCCTGGAATGAATGGCTTTTCACTCCGAAAACGAGAAATTCACTCCAGCGGAGTCCGGACGCGAATTGCGTCTTTCCTGACCGCCAACTCATTGTGGCAAGTGATCCAGCCAAACTTTCAACAAAAACGCAAGACGATATCCATGTCCGCTGGGCAAATCGTTCTATCTAGACCAGAAGTCGTCGTTCACGATTCAAGTCACGCCAGTTTTCAGGTTTTTGGTCCACAAACAAATTATTCTTGAGTAGAATCCGACAGCCACACTCGACCCGCAAGCACGTATGTACGCGGCGCGCGCTGCCGTGCCAGTTTATCGATTCTGGTTACAAAAATGTGTTGCCTCCTATGTGGCGGTTCGTTACGCAAAAATTACGCCGCCTGTTTGAACTCCACGGCCTGGGCTTCGACTGTAATAGGACTGTACACAAGCCTTCTTTTCAACCGATCTATGTTCTCCGCTCAAGCGTGCAATAAACTTACCTGTGGGCCGGCATAATTTCTTTCGAGTTTAACTCGACTCACGTTCGTAATTTGCTCTCCCAGCGCCAATCCCAATCCGATTCAACCCTTTCCAGCGCCAATTCGGACGAAGTAGAGAAATGCGCAAACGCAAGCACACGGCGTTGGACGACGCGTCTTTCAGGGAAGATGAAGCGCCATCCAGCGACTCTCGAGTGCTCTGTGCACTTCCTCGCCGCGGTCGTTCTCATAACATAGCAGCTGAAGCTGCAGCCAACACGGCGACCGACGATGAACTTTCCGCTCGTCCGGGGCCTTTTGAAATTTCGTCTACGGCGGAGGAGAATATCGCCCACAGAGGTCCTCACGCTCAGCCTGATCCTATATCTACCAGAAGGAACCGATACCGTCGCAACCCTCGACGTTAGCGAAGGCCTCGGCAGTTTCTCTACCCGCGCATCCAAGCGCCGCCGCCTTGGCGTTGAAACCTCTTCCACGCCCGGGTCATCGCGGAAGACTTTGCGCGGCCACGAGACGTCTGTCGGTCATTCGGCGGGCGAGGACGATAACAGCGGGCTTCCACCTCCACCTCCACCTGCCCGATGCTGCGGAAATTGTGGCAGTACCAGGACTTCCGGCGCGTGGTATAATAGCAAGCTCTTACTCGTCAAATATGCCGGGCATGCTACCAATATGAGAAGACACACTCCAAATGTCGTACTTCGGACGTAGCTGAACGTACGCGTCTGCGAGCGCGCATACATCCGGCACTCCAGTCGGGACAGCGCTGCGGGAACTGCGGTGGTGGTACTTCCGACGCGTGGCGTAATAGCCAGCTCCTGTTCGTCAAAATATGCAGTGCTTGCTACCAATATGGGAAGACACACTCCAAATGCCGTCCGCAACGTCCGCAACGCGCCACGGAATGCGGAAACTGCCATAGTGAAACCAGCAGTAGCGGTGGTTAGTTTAGCAGCGTTGTGCACCCTGACTCTCAAGTGTATGTATCTCCCCGTATATTTACTTGCGCATCTCGCTAATTGGTCATTTAAACGAAGATGTGAGACATGTCACAGATACGAAAGAAGGAACGGTAAACCACGACCTGAATCGCTATATCAGAAGCTGCCGCGGGAACCGAAGGTGAAGTGCAACAACTGCGGGGAGCAAAAGACACGAGAATGGCGGACGGACGGCGAGGGGAAGACTGTCTGCGATGATTTCGTCTTCTCCTCCATGATGTACACTTAACTCAACGCCGGTACAGATGTGGCATCTACTTGGCTAACGGTTTCGCGTGACCCCTCTCCAAAAACAATATTCGACGGCGCCGGGCACGCTTGAAGCGAGAGCGATATTGAAATGCCCCCCCAGGCGACCCAGAAATATGTACGGAAACAAACAACGAAGTTACCCCGTCGATTCCCTCGCCCAAAGCATGCACCAACTGTGAAAGTATGACGACGGTTTGTGGGTGCTGGTATGCCAGCAGATTGGTCGACGGCAGCATTTGTAACGCGTGGTATATGTACGAGAGGAGGCGTAACCAGCATCGGCCGCTCTCGGTCATCCCCCGCGCGCGTTTACAGCCGGGACCGAACGGCTCTCGAACTGCGCTACACAGAGCACGTCTCGGGACTGGAGCCGTAGCGTACTGACCCCAGGCTGGGTGCTGTGCAGCCCATCAGCTGCCCATGTTCGGGTTATGAGCGCAAGTGGAACACGATCGCCCTCAGCGCCTTCGGAAGGATGCCTAGGTCTTGCTGTATATACTATTTTTTGAGCACAATTAATATCTTGATAGTACTACATACATAGTGCGATTCTTTGCTCGGGTCATGACGTTTTCCTCGCACAGAGTTGGGCGTTCCGTGAGGCTGAAATTCAAGACACATCTGCATCATCACGGCAAGTAATGTTACGATTTCCACGCTCTTGCGCATCCGTTCATACTTGAAACTCGGACCTCTTTCAAACAACAATCATCATGTTCCGGAAATCATACACAGGGCTACTAGTACAAAGACGATATTCTTTCAACTCTCACCTCACGCGCGTATTTTCGAAATCCAGGGCTGAATCACCTGGTCCGCGATTTGTATCCCGTTTTTCTCCATGAAGAACATATGCGCGTTACCTAAATTTACAAGTTCCCCGTTCATTAGCCCTTGGCGAAACCGATGCGCAAGTACGTTGGAGCGACGCACCATGGATCCCAACATTCTCCAAGCGGATATGCTCGACGCTGACACCCGCTTGGAGCAGATAATTAACGGTGCAGTTGTCGTATTGCGCGTGGAAGCTGGCCTCAGAAGTCACCGCCAGCACGGGAATGTGCAGGAGATTGACGAGTTTGCGCGCGGGCGCTTTTTGCTCGAAGCAGGTGACGCCTGGGATTTGACTTGGTAAAGAAAAAAAACACGTTAAACGAGAAATACGTAGTAGATTAAGTGGACTACGAACTTGACGACGACCGGGAAAAGCTCGGATGGGGAAGAAATAGGCGGCTCATAGGCGATGGGTATGTCCGTCACTCCGAAGATGCGTGCGGGGGTGAACGGCGGGAATACAGCATTGATGAATGGTGGGCCGGAGGGTTCCAGTGCGACGATAGCTTTCACTTGATTCGGCCGCGAGTTGGCGAGACCCCAGCCAAATGGCCCAGCTTGCGAGTGGGTCATCACTATGACGGGCTGCGTCGCAGGTTTGTGAGCGTCTGAGACGTTGGGGCACGGTATGCGAAAATCGAAACGTACGCCAATCTGGTCCAGGAGGAGCAAGCCGGCGTCGTTAATTTTTTGGGCTTCTTCAGTGGTCGAATTGAGACTGGGGACGTTGGAGGCGAAGAATTTGTCGAACGTAGGATCACCCATGGATCCGTTACCTGGTTTTCAAACCATCAGGCATTCTGGATGATTTTTTCAAGCCTGAAAAAAGGCCATACCAGGCCACTGAGTATGGAGGACTGCCTGAGGCCATATTTTGAATCGCTGGACCGCGGTGAAGTGAGTTTCTACGGTAAATACGTCGGTGGGAAGCAACGGGCCGTCGACAGTGGGCTGCCAAGGGGAACGGCCTCTCGCTGGTTGGTCGACGATATACAGCTGAGAATACACCAATTGAGGCATTTGGAGAGGGGAAAATTACTCGTAAATCACCTCATATCCCTGGCTCAGGAAATAATCCGCCCAGCCAAGCCGTCCATCGGGCGTATTCAAAAAGTTCGTTCCCGTCATGCCCATGCCGTGGATGATGAGCAGAGGGAGCGGCTGGGTAACCTCTGCCGGTGTGAGGTGCTCGACGTACATCTGGTCTGCGGCGATCGTCGAGTTTCCATCGCTAGTATTATTATACTTCTGGCCGACATAGAAGTATGTGCGGCGGTGAAGAGTCCCTTGTTGCTGCTCCTGGCCCACTACAGAAAGGCAACCTGAAGCAAGCAGTAGAAAAACGAATATCGACCTCAAAAACTGTAACATCTCAGACATGCAACAAGATCGTGGAGAGGGCTCTTCCTTGGCTTACTGAGCTTGCGCCCCATTACCGCAAGGTCACCAGGTCGAGTTTCGGATTTGCCTTCGAAGTTCTTCGAATAGAGCATAATGCCTCCGACTTGGAAGTTGGAGTTATGGAGTAACTGAGTTAGGGGCAAGAATTTCTGCCGGCTGCGGCCCGCGTTCTCCGGCGACTCACATAAACGCCGCTGTTTCTTCTTTCACCTTTCGAATTCGTGTGCACACCCTGGAATGAATGGGTGGCTGAAAGCTGCGCCACATATTTACCGCACACCAAAAAGGTTTTCTACGCGCCATTTGGGACCGTTTGTTCAGCGACGCGGTCTGGCTGAAGTTGCTCCTCGAACTCGGCTCTCCGATTTGTTGGCTTCTCCCCGCGTTGCTGGCGTAGAAGAGCCCCCTTTCACTCGCCGCGCAGTCTCGGTCACAAATCTTCCACCCGGACTGAATCTTCAGGACATTCTGGATCGCGTGGACAGCGGGCCATTGGAATACATCAAGCTCTTTCCCGAGAGTCGACGCGCCGAGCTTTCCTTCTTGTACGGACATAGCGCTACTCGGTTTTTCGCGGCCAAGCCGCTCTTCATTAACGACTGTCCTTTGACCTGGACATGGCTTCCACACCGGCCGCTGGACCCTGACATTGCCGTCGCTGTGGAAAGCAAGCGCGCGAGACGCGTTTTATTGTTGTTCAACTCCTATGACGCGGCGGACTTCTGGACCGCGGACCGCTTGCAAACGTACTTTGAAGGCGTAGAAAAGATTACGCAACCAGAAACCCCTGGTGCTGCATTGGCGGCCGTGGTCTACTTTACCGATATTTCCAGTGCCATTCGTGTAGGTCATTGTTCCACGCATTAGTTTCGTAGTGGACTCATTTCCGCGTCCCAGGCGCACGGCAAAATTCGGGCGGACTCAACCCTGGCTGGAGTGCGCGTCGCATATGGAATGGACAGATGCGAGATACCCCGGGCGCACCGTTTCGACGACGCTATCAATGTAGAAGCAGCGCTCAAGAGTAAACCTCCTCCCGTACCGACGTCTCTCCCGCTCGATCCGGAGAGTGGCCAGCCCCAACCCTTTACGACGCTCACAATCAGCAACCTCCACGAAGGGACCAACATCCGCGATCTGTGCAAACGAATCTTCGGCGGCCCCATATACTCTATCAACTTGCACCAAAATTGCACCGCCGTATGTATTCTTCCTTCGCGTTCACATCCCGGCGTCTGACGCCCTCCGCCTCAGGACGTCACCTTCTTTCACCCTGAACAAGCGTCCCGATTCTACACCCGCCACTGTGCCAATGGGCTCACCATCCACGGCCGCAAGCTCAAAATCGAGGCACAGCCCGAGCGCGCACCCCCCACCATCCGCGAGCGCGGCTACTCTCGCGTCCTCCGCATCCGTGCGTTCCACCCGCACCGCAAGTCTCTTGTGCACCAGACACTGCGGGAGCACTTTGGGTTGTTTGGGCCACTGGAACATGTGGGCGTCGATCCGTAGGTGTCTCTTCTTTGTCACTCTTTCGCATTCTCACCTACCCATCCGTGGTGATTGCTCGCGATCTCCCCCCTTTCCTTTGATACTGTCTCTTTTTTTATTTTTGCCCCCCGTACTAACCTACTTCTCCCTTAATACTAGCCGCTATCACGGCTCGGCCCGCATCTCCTTCGCCCGCGCCACTGACGCCGCGCGCGCACTCAAGCGTCTCCCGGTAATTCGCCCGGAGTATAAAACGTACCACATGCGCTTCGGGGTGGACCCTTGTGCGCGTCTGTTCGAGCGGGCGAGGGCGCCGGAGCGTAGGCTGACAGCGAAGGCGAAGTCAGAGCCGAAGTCGGAAGCGGTACAGACTGAGATTGGCACCAGACCCGACGCCGACGCCGACGCCGACGCCGTGCCGGGTTTAATGGATGTTCTCACCCGCGCCGAGGCAGAGCGCGAAGCGACGCGGGTAGCAGCTACATTGGTGTCAGAGCTGGTAGAGTCTGCCACACACGGCAGACGGCATCGCTTCCTCCGCGTCGCGGCGCCGCGCCCGCGTCACCGAGTGCTATTGCCGGTTTCAGAGGGTCAGGCGGGGTACGAGGCGTGGCGGCTCTCGCCCATGCCGGTGTTGGCGCCGAAGAAACCGACGTTGAGGGGGATGCGGAGGTGGGTGGAAGAGGGCCGAAGGTGGGTGCAGGAGGGGCAGCGCGCGCGGTGGGAGGCACTGAAGGCGTTGCGGGCTGCGCAGATGCGCAGTGGTGGGGGTGATGAGTTGGGATATGTAGACTCCCCCAATCCGGGACACAATAGGCGTGCGGCGTACGACGAACGCATGAAACGCGCGCAACAGGGACGGCAGGTCCCAAGGAGCTAGAAGAGTGGATAGGGAGGACGGAAGACAGAAGACGTGTTCCTTCCCTTGCGGGTCGAAAGAGAGGGGAGGGTGGATTTACTACAATACTATTTGGGCCGTAATTGCTGCCCGCTGTAGAAACTCTGGAAATTTGTGGTTAAGGTCATTGACCCGTGAATATTACGGACTCTCGCTCTATATGAAGACAATCGTTCACGCGTATATATGACAGCGCGACATAATTGGCCGAGGGTGCTTGAGTTAAATGGGTACAGTGCACCAAGCAGCTCAATCTGCGCGTTCCTGTATGAGCATATCCACCGAGATAAGGAGACTGGATAATAAATCAAACGCACCAGAAACCGACCGCGAAGTACTGACACCTCAATTTCGGCATATAGGACAATGTTCGCATTGAATCTCCATATCCATACAACACATCTAAATATGCCTAAACATACAAGCTCGTCGCTATTTGAACATAAGCAACGGGCGAATATTCGACGGAAAGTCCCCGTTCATGAAGCATAATTTCTGTCCATATAAATCTCGCGTCATAAATGAGGAAACCACCTTCAACATCATCAATTCGTCTCGCAACCCAGCCGCCACATCCAACCTCCCTTCCTTCAAATCCTTGAACCGTCGTGGGCGATACTCCGCATGGCGTTTGGGCGACACAATGTCTAGACATTCAAGGGGGCCGGGGGGAGATTCTTGGAATTTCCAGCGCGATGCTAGCAGGCGGAATAATGCCACGTTGCTGAAGGATTCGCCGTGACTCTCCAGTCGAATGCGCTCCAATAGGGGAAGGAGGCAGGGAGGGCCACCTGGTCGCTGTGTAAGGGCGTCGAGGAATTGGTTGTCGATAAAATCATGTTGCCTGTCGCCCTGGGACGAAGAAATTCCCAGATCTGTGAGAGCAGGGACGACACTGAGGCAGTCAAGGACTTGTTGGCCATTGAAGGGAAGGTAGTTCAGATGGAGACTTCCGAGATGCCCTCCCGACTCTTCGAGAAATTCGATGAATGTTTCGACGAAGATTTTCGACCACGGCTGATGCGACATATTCCAGTTGATTCGCAGAGAATCAAGCCTAGGGAGTGAAAGAGCGCACAGAAACATGAGGAATATCGTCTCTTGTGAGGCGGTGCTTCCTCCACGGTACATCTTGAGCTGTAGGTGCTCAAGCTTGGGCAGGGAGAGGCGTTCGAGCTCCCCGGAACGGAGCACACAGCCAGCATTCAAGTTGCATCGCCTGAAGTTTACACCTTCTTTAAGGATGTAAAAACACTCATCCAGCGTCGGGATCGTGACGAGGAATAGATCCAACTCCGTGATCTGGGCCCAATTAATGCGCAGATTCTGGAGGACGACTGGGTAAGGTCCGAGCGTCTCGACAGCGAGGGTCCTCAAGCATGGGTGGCTGTTTGGCTGAGCCTCCCATATGGGAAGTAAGCCAGCGCTCGGCGCACCTAGCGTAACATCACGCCACCGAGCCATCGAGGGTAGGATGCTTTGGACGAGATCGGCGC
Source organism: Mycena alexandri (assembly GCA_029233265.1). Taxonomy (NCBI): domain Eukaryota; kingdom Fungi; phylum Basidiomycota; class Agaricomycetes; order Agaricales; family Mycenaceae; genus Mycena; species Mycena alexandri. The sequence continues at coordinate 1,163,507 of JARJCM010000001.1, read as the reverse complement.
ATGTGGCGTCGAGAACCGGGTAATGCAGTTTGAACGAGAGGGGAAGATTACGGGAACGATCTATCCACGTCTTCATCGCAGATATGAGGAACGCATTCTGCTTGGTCCCCAGCAATGGCTGGGAATCGAACGCAAATGACGACCAGAGCTGTGGCGTCTGGAGGGCTAATGCTGACCAAGCCCGGCAAATTTGGAGGAGCGCGATGGGCCCCTCTGTGGTTTTGCCGACAAGAGAGTACGTCCCACAGAATTGCAGGAAGACTTCAACCCGGAGTTCAACGGGGAAAGCTGCGAAGAGCGTGCCGCCCTTCACAGCGTTGAGTGCTGTTCCATTCCAGCGAGAACTGCCTTGAGAGACCTGTTACAAGAGAAGTCAGGAACAAATAAAAGTTGGCGATGTAGCGAATACCTTGTTTGTCATAAGTGAGTCGGCACTACCATTGAGTGTCATAATTTCGAGGAAACGGTAAGACGTTGGTGTTGGGTAGTAAGAGGTGTATCGGCGAGTGAGAGGTCGTGAGTCGTGAATTATGGCAGATTAAAAGGTTGCTATAAGTAGAGGACTGGAACAAGAACGCTTTTCATAAAATTAGCGATGAATAGCAGTTACGAGTTCCAAAGGAGAAACAATGGGGGGGTGGTTGAGTGGGTCCCAAAGAACCAAGGGACACACGGAAGTTTGGCAGCCCAAGTCCATATATATGTTGTTCTTGCATGGCGACGTCATGCAACATGCTTCCTTGATCGACACATCATGACCGGGATGAGACGCCAACGTTGAACAAGGCGTTTGGAGAGCGCAGTGACCTTGTTCCAGAGGACAATGAAGCTTGGCAAAGGTGCCGTGGGGCCTCGGTAGTGTGCCAACGTTAATAATAATAGCTCGAGCAATGGAAGTTTGAAGAGGCAATTGTCGCCCGAAAGTACGGTTCCGGACGAAGGTAAATTTTCCCTGCTAGCCGCCCATGTCGTTCGAGCATTGAGCATGTTGCACGAGGAGTGGGCAGCCGCCGCCGATACATGAGCGTCAGACTCATTGCACACGACAACCCGGGCAGCGGAGTTAAGGTACAGCAAGTATAGCGCAGAGTTGGGAGAAAGAAAGTTTCAAACAGGTAACACGGGGTGACGTAATGCGACTGCTCGCCGTAAAAAAAACTGGTGACTCGCATTATAATTCGTCAAACGCACACCGAACCCATCAGGAGTGTGTGCGACAGCGATGGAAGAGCAATGTGAAGCATAGCAATCTCGATTCTCAAAATGAAACGGAGACTAAAAATCAAAAGAACTCTCCAAAGTTGTACTCCTGCCCTGGTGCACCACCGCCCGCAGCATTCACCTTCTGCGCTGCCTTCGTCTTGACCGCGGTATTAGCCACCTTCCGCTCCTTCTTGGGCGCTACGGCCTTGAGGGACTTCTTCGCGGCTGCGGGGGTCGAGGCCGTCGTGGGCTTGGACTTGGGAGCCTGAGAGCCTGCTGAACGAGCCTGCTTCGATGATTTTGGGTCAGGTCCAAATGAGACCTTTTTGCGCGGCGGAGGTGCCTTCTCCGCGGCGCGTTTTCGTTTCTGTTTCCCAGAGAGCGCTATTGGCGGCTCTTCCTCCGCCTCCTCCGCGGACCTTTCCTCGTCCTCATCCTCGTCCTCGTCCTCGTTCTCTTCATCACCCATCTCTACGTCCTCACCAACCTCCCCACCGTCCTCATCAACCTCCCCACCGTCCTCCTCGTCGATTTCGGCGTCTTTCTCCCGGGACGCCGGTGCCCACGGCTCCTCCACCGCAGCCTGACGCGTCTCAACAGCGCCGCAAGTAAGCTTCACCAACCCCTTCGCCTTCCGCAGGTCCTTTCGCGTTTGAAGGGTCGCAAGGACCGCCTCATCCACAGGCGACAGCGGGTTCGCAGAGGCGTCGGCGGCGGGCGGAACGGTATACCGGGGGAACTTGCCGATGCTCCAGTCACGCAGGACGATCCGGGCAGCGCCAGTAAGATCTAATTCCCCTTTCTAATACCATGGAACGAGTCAGTCGACGTTTCTCCAAGCAAACTATGTGATAAATATACACACCTTTTTTACAAGCTGATGCGCCCGGGCAACAGACGACAGGAATGCATCGGTGTTACCGGCGGAAAATGCTGGTAAGCTGTAGAGCAGCATCAGGTCCTCCGTGTTAGAACGGGAGACAATGTGTTGGACTGCGAGCGCGACGTCGACGGAGATCAAGGAATACAGAAAAGACATAAGCTCACCAGCTGATATCGGATCCTTCAACCGGTCTATACGACCCTTACTCCGCATGAGGATATCGCGAGCACGAATACTCTCGATATCGTCCGCGTCTGCAGAGTCAGCATCAGGTGCGGGGGCGTCGGCCGTCCATGAAATCCCCGGGGTGTCGGTGAGGCGAATGGATTTCCCTTTAACCTCGAGCGTAACTTCCTGCGCGTACGTCGTTGTTGTCGGGCCCCGTGAGGACGTCGCGAGGGTGTAAATCGGAAGGGCTGCCTTCTGCAGGAGAGAGTTGACGAGGGAACTCTTCCCTACCTGATAAACTGTCAGCGGTCGGGCTAGAGAGAGATTAAAGCAGACAAACGTTTGTGAACCCGACGACGGCGACGCTAAGAGGCTTGTCGCCCTCTTTTTGCTCCGCCCATTCCCCTAGACGCTCCAGCACGGTGTCCGCACCGAGTGCGTTATTCGACAACGCTTTCGCCTTGCCCTTGCCCTTCGCCTTGATGATAAGCTCGGGGCCGGCAGGCAAGAACGAGGATGCGGCGCGGAATGGTACCGTCGGATGGTGTGCCCGCAAATACGTCGCCCAAGACGCGACAGATTCGCGCGGACATGTATCTACAAAATTTTAGATATATACGCGAAGAACAACAGATATCACGACGCACCAATTTTGTTAAGTACAAGGAGTATCCGTTGCCCAGCTTTCGCACCGGCAAGCTCTTCCAAGTGTGCGCTCCGGAACGGGAGCGGGTCGCGCGCATCGAGAACCTCAATAATAACGTCCGCCTCGTCCAAGACCGCCTTCATATTCGGCAGAGCGGGGTTAATAAGCACAGGAACCGCCTCCTCCGGCTCCTCCTCCACAACTTCGAAGGGGACCTCCCTCGGCTTGAGTTTTGCGTTTAGCCGTTTTGCGCTTAAGCTTGCGATGCCGTCGAAGCCCTGCGCCAGCCCCAGTGCCTTGACCTCAGCGAAGACCTCGTCGCCAGCGTTTTCGTTGTCCGAACCAGCATCGGCCATGTCTTCGTCCTCGACATCGCTGTCCGTGCTCTTCTTGGTTTTCTTTTGGTCCTTCCTGCGCTGTTTTTCTTCCGCGGCCTACCAGACAACATAGCCATGAGTATTATCATCGCGGACAGGACACATAGACGACGCACAACACGACGCTGGTCCGCGATCTCCGCGAGAATCTGGTCCTTGTACGGGAAGTTATTGGGAATACCGGGATCTTTCTTGTGCTCTACACGCAATGCTCAGCGATTATACCGCGCCTAGAGGACTGGCCTAACGCACTGGACTTCCACTGGGGGTTCTTCTTGGCCGCCTTGACCTTTTTCTTCCTGCTCTCCCGCACCTTGTGCAAAATCTTTTTGCGTTCATTTGTGGACCCGCGGTTACTCGTCTCTGTCCAAAACGTTGAGAAGAAGGTTCACACAGAATACATTGAGCATACTCTTTCGTATCCGAGGCATATTAGTTGCTCAAAGGCACGATTTTAAAAAGTGGTCGAGTGGGGAAGAGAAAAGTTTGGGCGCTTATTCAACTTTTCCTAAAATGGACTTTCAACGCCAAACGCCGGGAAAAAAAAATGCTGGGCACATAAATTCTCAAATCTTTTTGGAGCTGATTCCTCGGCGTTGTTGAACGGAAAACAAATTGTATTGGACGGTGTAGGTACGTAAAATTGCAGCCAGCGTCTACCGCTATCGACTTACCATCAGTCCATTCGATTGGCGCTCGCCGCTGTACACGCTGCCAAAAATGGGTTTGGCGTTACCGGGACAGGTCAAACTCTTGTTTGCCGCTGAGCTGTCCATTTTCGACTTCGCGGCTCCCAACCGGACGCGAGTGAAAGACTCTTGTACTTGCAAAACATATTGAGACAGGACAGCGACGGGTACTAGGAAAACATTTGCGACGGAAACTTGAAAACTTGGGTCATTTGCTATCGAAAGGTCCGGATCTTCACGGGATTTTGTAGAGAAGAGAAAATTTGGAACTTGAGGCGCCATCGGAAACCTCTTCATCACTTGGGTACTTGACCTCTTGCCCGTCCATTTTTTATTGCCCTCTTGTCCGCTTGCGACGACGAGCAGCGTGATGTACGATTTACCAACGGGCGTCGGCGGGTGAAGCCGCCACCGGCGCCGCGACAGGAGCAGCATCGTAGTCCCTGCGCGGGCTGCTTCCTCTTGGGGGGCTTCGGGAGTAGCTCCTACGCCGCCTGTCAGGCGAATACCTTCCACCGCGAGACGGGGGCGGGCTACGACGTTCACGCCAGTCCCTGCTGTCTCTGTTGTCCCGTCCGTATGGGTCGCGGTCTCCGCCGCGACGGCCGTAGTCACGGTCGCGGTCACCGCGGTATGAGTCACGGTCGCGGTACGAGTCTCTACCGCCTCCGCCTCCTCCTCCTCCTTGGTACGAGTCACGGGCACCAGAGCGACGATGGCCCATGTATTCGCCGGGAGTCGGAGCGTGAGGACGGTCCGTCACCGAGTAGTCGACGCGGATGCGACGTCCATTGAGGTCCTAAAAGAACAATGCAAGGGTCAACAGATGACAAATATCAACAAGAAGATGGACATACAACGCCGTTGAGCTCCTGGATGCAGCGGGTAGCATCCTCGACGGTAGCCATTTTTATAAAACCAAACCCGCGGGATCGATCGGACTGCTTTTGTATCCATGAGAACTGTTCAAGACCAGGACGGTGCGCAGGAAAAACCGACCCTTTGATCATACACAATGGTGACTTTTTCGACCCTTCCAAAGCGGCTGAACTCTTCGTCGAGGTCACGTTCCTGGGTACGGATGCTGAGACCGAAGACTCCAAGCACGTTGGAGGGATTGGGTGCCTGCTGAGACTCGTAAGTATTGTTCGCAAAAAAAGGATGGTGTTGCTTTCAACGGACAATTGGGGCATGGGTAGGACGACGGGCGGGGGGAGGCGACCTGCGACGGTAGGGGCTGCGGTAGCCGTCTCTGGGAGGTGCACCACGAGGAGGGCTGCGGGAGCGGGAACGGCCGCGTGGCGCTCCGTCAGCAGGCATCGGCGGAGGGGGGGCGTTGTAGGCATCGTCAGCGTAAGGGTCGACGGGGGGCGCGCTTTCAGCGTACTAAGAGTCCAAATCAGCGACGAATAAACGACCAAGAGAGAGAAAGGACTTGCCATGGTCGTGGTTCGGGTTCAACAGCAGAAGTTGTTTGGTCGTGTTACTTTTCACAGCTTCTTACAAAGTCTCACGCACGGCCGCAAAGTGGTTTCTACCGTTCGATTCGGCTTGAAAAAACTTGAGGCAGAGGGATTTATGGCCACCCAAGCAGCCTGACCAAAATTCAGGAAAATTTAATATTGCGGAGTTTGAATTTTGACAGCGTGTGGAACTGCACAGTTGGGCTGTTTGGCCTTGTTTCGGAGTAAAGCACTTCAAACGACTTTCAGCAAGCACCTCCGATGGTGAGCTCGCTGTGTGACGCGCTCTGGAGCCTCAATTAATTGCATCGCGTCCTCTAGGGTATCGACATCGCCCACCACCACGTCAAGAAGGGCAACAGGACCGCCCCCAAGAGCGAGGATCCGTATCTCCTCCTCCTCGTCAAGGTACCATATTTTTTGGCCTTCAAAAAGTATTCATCCTCATACCGCGCGTCCAGCTCTACCGGTTCCTGGCACGGCGCACAGATGCGAGCTTTAACAAGGTCATCCTCCGCCGCCTCTTCCTCTCCAAGATGAACCGCGCGCCCTTGTCCATTTCCCGAATTGTCAAGGAGACCTCCAATACCGTCGACCTTCCCAACAAAATCGTCGTCTCCGTCGGCACCGTCACGGACGACATCCGCCTCACGGAGGTCCCCAAGCTCACCATCGCAGCCCTTCGTTTCACCCGCGCCGCAAAAGAGCGCATCCTCAACGCCGGTGGAGAGGCACTGACGCTGGACCAGCTCGCCCTGCGGGCGCCCACTGGTGCCAACACCGTCTTGTTGCGCGGCAAGAAGACTGCCCGGGAGGCAAACAAGCACTTTGGCATGGGTGCGTCTCGACTTTTCAAATATCTATTTATGTTTACATCGACTCTCCAGGACCTCACAAGAACAAGAAGCCCTACACTATCTCCAAGGGCCGCAAAGTACGCTACCGCGACCCTCCTCTCCGCTATTCGTTTATTTATTTCTGTTCAGTTCGAGCAAGGTCGTGGACGCAGAAAGTCCAAGGGTTTCAAGGTCTAAAACCTTACTCAAAACTCTCCAGCATCGGTGGGGCATGTCCGAGTTGGGGTTGGGGTGGTACTTGCTATATGTGTTATGCCAGGCTACTTTACACTCTCTTTGTATGCACGTCTCATCTTCTCATACATGCCCTGACGCAACTACTCGTCTGCCCGTGTCCCCATCCATCCCTTCATTCCCTAAGCCCCCTGAGACTCTATCCTGCTATGCGCCGTTGCGTCGACTTGCGCGCCGCGTCGCTCGCGGACACCCATTTCTTCGCTGGTTCTGCGGGCGCGGCTGCTATTCTCCCCACCTCCGTTCTCGAATTGGCCCTTTGCCGCACCGCTAATTCGTGCTTCCGCGCCGCATCGCTTGCCTTCACCCATCCCTTGTTCCCGTTTGGTGGCGGCTCGGTCGGTAGTCGCGTTATTTTGATCATCAGCGCGCCAGGTCCGATATGTTCAGGTTCTTCTGGTCCTGCATCCGCCTCCGCCTCCGCCTCTGCCTCCTTCTCCTTGCTCAGCTCCGGACCTGCGTCCGAGACCGGCGTCGGTAAACTCGGGTGCTCGTCGTCTGATAATGGCTCGAGGAGGCTCTGAAAGGCGTCGGACAGCGCGTCGCCTTCGAGTGCCGCGGCTTTGAGCGTCGCCGCCTGTTCCTGTTCCAAGTCGAGTCGCAGGCTCTGCATCGGGCTGTGGTGTATCGGCCCGCGTATTGGCACGTCCCTCCGCAGCCGCCGCCGTAGTCGTTCGCGCGCCAGTGCATGCTCGAACTCCTCCTTCGCCAGTGCCCGTATGGCAGCTGTCTCATCGTGATACTCGTCCACGAATAACCCCCGTTCCCGCTGCTGTTCCTCCTCCGCAATGTCCCCTTGGATGCTCTGAATTCTGCGTTCGAGTCGATCCTTGGCTTCTTGAATCATTTCATGAAACCCATTCCCAATTATTTCCTTCTGCCCCGCCTTCCACTCTTCATCCGGCTCGTCCTCGTAATACTCGACGGGGGTGATGGGTGAGTGCTCGCCCGTCGCGTCCGGCGCCGATATCGTGGCCATCAGAGGGCACTATGTGCACAGTGGGAATGGAACGACGATGTAGCTTCGGTGAAAGGCCCGCGTACCCGAGCTTTAAAACTAACACCGCCGTGCTAGGCGCCTCGTGTCCCCTACGACGCGTCGAAAATTGATGATGAACCAAGACACGCGTATATTATATCGAACAAGATCTAGATCACTGCACGACTCTACTCGTTTAAATCTACTTTTTACTTTTGGGGCGGGACGAGTTGGTCAAACGACGGCGGGACCATAAACTGCTTCTCGTGAACGGGCGTCGTGACCGGCGACTCGAACCCCAGCTTCTCCCCTTTGGCGGCCTGTTTCGCCTGCATGCGCCGGAAGAATTTCGTTCCTCCAGTGTAGAAGAACGTCATGCTACCGCCAATAATTATGTGACTGTTGTGCCAGTCAATATATGGATGTCTTCAATGAATGAAACGGAAGCGCACCCGTAAAAGCCCAAACGACCCCAGGTGGCGAACGAGCTTGTAGCCGTGAGCAGCATGAACGGAGACGCAGCGTAGTTCAGCAACAGGAGGGTGATGATCGTGCCAACGACGTCGTATGCGTGTTTCGCGATCGAAGGCGGAGCCCCAGGTGCTGGCAGAACGAGTGGCCGGATGTTGGCTCGCGCCATACGTCCAATGGTGGTAATGAAACCGCCGGTCAAGAAAGCCAGATAATATCCGCTGGCAATCCCATGCTGTAGACGCTTGCGTCAACCTGAACCGCACGAATTAAAATGCCAGATAAACGCACCCAAAACGCGCTTGTACCAAACGTGATCATGCTGCTTGTAAAGCCCGGTTTCTTGCCCTTGGGGGTTACGCGTTTGTACACGCACTCTCGCAACCAGACGTTGGTTTTCATGTTCCACGCATCAAGCAGAACCTTGAAGTTGGACGGGAATTCGATCACAAGAACGTCGACGTTGGCGGCGCCGGTCCAGAGTGTTTCCCCGGAGGGGCTTAAACCGGTGAAACCGAGCCCCGTCAAGATGCTGGCGCCCTTGTCCCTATAGTTCAGCAGCCGCGATGTAAAGACGAAAGCAAAACACACCTCCGTAAGCGTCCAGATGGCGTAATATTTCATGCGCTCGATAGGGCCCACCAGTTGGTATATCGCGATCCTTTTGAGTCGAACACTAAGCAGAAAGAACGAGGCCCTGACATCTGACTTACCTCTTCAACATACTTTGCTCCAAGAACCAGGGAGTAAGAGAGATGTTGAAGTTCCACGTCCCACCCAAGACAACGAAGATGCCGAGGTAAACAAGGCCAAAAAGCATCTTGCGATACGCGACGCGTTTCCGACCAGCTGGGACGTTACGACCGTGTTTGCCCTTCACTGGCAGCTTTTTGAACATGGTTTCATTGATTAAATCCATGTAATCTGCGTAATCAAGGTAAGGTCCAACGAGCATACCAGGGAAATAGAATCTGCGCGCTAGTTAGGGCCGAAAGTTCAAATTTAAAAGATGCGCACTGACGAATATCCCAAAAATTCCAACAAGGTTGGGAATTGAGTAACGCGCTTGGTCGTTTGCCACTTGTCGAGATCCTAGACACGTCGATGAGTCGAAAAGTCGCGTGGAAGTAAAGCAGACGCACCGCGGCGGGTCGGCGTCCATCATAGACGTTCCACGCAAATGTCGTTAGTTTCATGGTGAGTACCATTTGAGGGCCTGTAACCTCGAGGGTTTCGTAGCTGAGTTGATAAACGGCCCGTATAATGTGGCTGATGAGAGTATAAGTGCCCTGCGAGGTCGTCCTGGTGAGATACTTACTTGACGGTGAGATGTCCCATGACAAAACTACAGGCCCAAGTCAGTGATACTTGTCTGGATAAATTCTGCCCCCGACTGACATGAACGCGATCCACGGCATGTTTGATCCATGATAGTACCGGGTAAGATAGTATGTGCCCAGAACGCTTGCTAAAAGTTGGAAGAACGCCGTGTATAGCTTCAGCACTGGGAAGAAGAACAGCAAGGTGATGGCGACGTTGAATAGGTGTTTAAGTTCCGGCTGGCTCGAGGGTATGCGAATGAAAAGACTGCCGAGTGGATATGCGACGAGCAAGCATGAAATTAGCTGGCATCTCATTCAGTTCGCACCAAACCATCCGCAGGCCTTGGGCTCACCTTTATCTGGTCCACAGACGCGCCCACAATGTCTGCGAGCGGGATGAAGAGTGCGTCCATGGACTAAAAAATGGCGGGAGAGAGGAAAGACACCGTGCTTGGTGCAACGTCAAGCGAATGTTGGCCAAAATTTTGGGGCAGGCACTTCCTTTCCTTTCTAGGTTCGGCTACGATTCGATCACCTAGGAAGCTCCGACTCCGTCGGAACAGACCTTGCTTGCTCAAAAGTCAGTGCCTCCGGCCTCCGGAATTGAGTGCTGCTTTGCCAGCTCTGAGGTCAATTGCTCTTTGGAGCATTTTCTTGGTTGGAACATTGAATCTTGAATTAGCGTGTTGGGTTCGAGCTTAGGTAAAGTAGAGGCAAATGTTGAGGTTGAAGAGACCCTGACAGGCAGAAACAACGCGAAACGACTACCGTCCTACTCTAGGCATGAAGGGTCTAATATTCGACAAGTATCGTAAACATTCAGTCGAGAGAGTTATACTTGGTGTACGGCCCCAGCCTGGACAGAAGCCGGTCCAGTTCCACCCGCCTCAGTCGTAATATGTTGCGCCTCATAACCTCCGGTACCGACGGAGTGAGGCGCGTGGCCCAACGATCCAGCGGGCGCAGACGCGGGCTGCGAAGTGACAGGGGGGATGGTAGGTTCGGTACCAGGCGTGAAGAAAGGCGCGTCCGCAACGGATGACCTCCACACGCCGGTGTGCTTGCGAGTAACCGCGGTAATTGTCAAGACGAGAATGAAGATCGTGTAAATCATGACTGCCAAGTTTGCTTCAGAAGAGGAGAACGGTGAGATGTGCGATGAGAGACTGACGGATAATCCAATTTAGGAAAGAGAAGGCCTGGACAGCTTGGGCCTCTTGGCAGGCGGTTTTGACGATGCCATCAAGGTAGTCACCACAGTTGGAGATGAAGATCTGTCCCTCCTGGGCGCCATCTGCAGCGGTAGCGAGCCATAAGACCCAGACGATGGCTTTTCTTGGGCATCAATAACAGGGACGAGCGAGAGATAGAAATTTGAACTCACAAAGCCACGACAGCTCAACGACGATCATAGAGGTGAAAGCAACACCGGGGCGCAAAAATTCCAGGGTAATCCTACGATGATATGCGTTGAGGAAAAAAGAACACGAAGAGCGGGCGATTGCACATACATTATTGGGACGGTAATTAGCGTGATCGAGGCGGTAGCAATCGCCAATGCGGCGAATTGGAAGTATCCCCCAAGGTATTTTTCGGTGGTGGCTGTCAGAGCAGCACTCAACCCCAACACAATCACGGCGAAGGCCAGAACGACACCTGCGTCGGAAGTTTAGGACATCAGAGGCGGAGACTGAGACGGAGAGGCGTACACAACGCGACAAGGCGAATGAGAGGAATGACGGCCATGATGGTAGAGGTTGGGATGAGTTAGGGGTGCCGGACTCGCCGCCCCGTTTTATACCAGCCGAGACAGGGGCGCTTATAGCGGCAGAGGTTGTATCGTTATGGAAAAGTAATTGTCAGTTGTCAAAGTGAAACCCCGTCAGCAACTCCTTGCCTGAGTCAGACAACTTGCGAGTTCAATACGCGTTCGAAAGAATATTCGTTTTGTGACGCTCCTTTCACGCGAGCCCCTAATGCCGCCGAGAAGCTCAAGAAAGACGCAGTTGCGTAGAAAAATGGTCAATGTTTTGCCCCAAGAGCTTGGACTTTGACGCATGAACGCCTTTTGACATTGCAAGATTGATTAATGGATTAGGTCGGGAGAATGTGAACCCAGGCGAATCCAGGCATGCAGACAGCACGACTATCTTGAAAGCTGTCATCAATGGTGGCGCCTCCGAGCGTTCGGAGTTTCAGAAGTCGACGTTGTGACTTCGGCTCGTGGTGAACGAAAGGGCTGGGGAACGTTGGGGTAAGGGCACTCAACTTGATTCAAGACTCGAAGCAGCGCGTTTGGGACTGATTTGTTCGCTTTGAAGTAGTTGGCCGTTATTGGACGCGCCTCGTGACTGAGCAAGTCGCGTCGACGATCCAGGTTCGAAACGTTTCTTGAAGGTTCGTGAGATCACTCAAGATCGATTGACAGCGTTGACAGCGTACAGCCACTGGCCAAAGTGCCCGGATCATCGGCAGAGTCTGCCGGATCGACAGGCACGACGCTTCTGAAGGTCTGACTCTGAAGAAGACCTCTCCGCGTGAATAATTATTCGTACGCGCCTGGATTTTATTACCCGCAAAGCCTCACCAGTAAATGCATCGCAGGGTACGCTCCGTAAGCTGAGCGCAGGCCTAGATATTTATTAATCCATCGACTTGTTCAAGATGATTGTCACTTTCAGAGCTTTCTTGAGCGCAATTTTACCCAATGGAAACAACCGCCTTTTAACCTTTTACCCGCGTCCAAAGGCTCGTTTCGACACGCCTGAAATTTTATCTACATGTCATGTGGGATTCGTTGGAAACATGCGAATTCACCTTCACCGAGCAGCTCAAGATACGACAGCAATGAACCAATGGATAGCGATTTTGACAGTTACAGTATAACAATAGAGGATAATAGCGGTTCACCGTAAACCATCCATGAGCAGATGATCCCAGCGAGACAATTACGAAGACTTGCACTGCGCGCTCCAACTTCCAAGTAGGTCAAAAAGAACAACGCGTCGTTAGGCCATTGGCGGGAAATCATCGACGATGAATTCGCGCTTGGCATCAGGCGCGCTGTCCTCTCCCCAAATCGAACGAATAAACCAGTTGCCGAGCGAGACAGGCTCGACGAGGTGGGCGTCACCAGTCTGCACGGAGAATTCTAGATGAGGGCGGCGCGCGGCGAGACGGTGGGTGACGACATGGCAGATGAGAACGAAGAAGATGAGGGAGAGTATGATCATGGTGCGAGCCTTGCGCTGGATGGGGAGGTGGTCGAATGGCGCATACGAGCCGAGGCGTTCGCGGATAGAAGGTTTAGGCGGCGGTGCGAGGAATGCAATCGAAAAATCGTGGGCGCTCGATGGCGAAGAGGGCGTCACTATTATTGCCGGTAGGTCACCCTTCTCAGGGAGAGAGAGGTCTATTGCGACCGTTAAGCCGGGCGTGTGAGCAAAGCAAAAGAGGCTTACCGAGAGGAGCGGGTATCAAGGTATAGTCTATACGGTGGGGGAAGCGGTGCAGGCGAGGAGCTATTGTAGGTCGACGGTCAGACGGAGGGAACAGAGCAGTATTTTGAGCAGCTTACAACGATGCGCGGCCATAATTGATTTAATTTGAACGAATTATGCGGTTTCTGGTGTTCCTTCGTCACCAAGAAAGCGCAGGGAAAAAGAGTGTGTGTAAAAGAACGTGGACCAGGACTGAATCGAGGTCAAAGGGCGAGTACAGGCAGTGTTGAGACGGCGCTGAGATGGTGGAGGAAGAAGGGTGGGGGATTCAGGGATTTGTGTGCAACGATCAGACCGTTGTGATGATCGGTGTCTATTGCTGCCCGCAAGTCTCCTTCGAGCTCAAAGACCGAAGGGTCCTTTCACTTCTTGTCCTGCCCTCCTTTTGTCTTGGGGTGTATTATTCTGTTCCACTTTTTCAGCCTCCTCCTTTTCTCCTTTCATTTCTGAAAATTTAATAGGGATGCGTCGCCGGCCCGGCCGTTCCGTCATTACCTGTTGTTTGGCAACAGCTTCAGTTTCCAATCATTGCCTTTTCCAAAATTTCAACCACAACCCAATGGACGCGGTCCTCGTTCCCTCTCCCAGCTTTTCAACCACCTCTGCCCCCGTAAAATTGGCCTCCCTATCGTCAAATTCACAAGCCTACGTCATCTCCATCGCCCCTCTCCCAACATTTTACGCGACATCCGCCTCCGCCCCCTCAAACACAATCGACTTATTCGACAAAAATACGTTGCTAGGTGTCCAGACGCTCCCCGGGCATGAAACTGGCACCACCTCGCTCCGCTCAATAGAATCGATCGCGAACGTCTCGCGCCCCTGCCTCATTTCATCGGGATTGGATGGCAGCATTCAAGTCTGGGACGAGCGGGCGAATTCCTACAGCATCAAAAGTGAGGGCGGGCGCGTCCTAACGTTCAGCGGTCTTTTTGACGACTTAAGAGACGTGTTTGGTTTTTTCAAGTGACGAATTTGGGACAGGCGCGCGCGCTTTTATGCTGTGATGTTTCGCAAGATGGGTTGACCGTTGCCGGGGGTACACAGCTGCAGGGCGAAGATGCTCATATCGTTTATTGGTCGGCGTGATTTTGTTTTAGCTACTTCAGTTTTTTGAATCAATATTTATTTTCAGGGACCCTAGACAGCCTGCGGCGCCTCTGCGGACGCACAGTTCCACTCATTCGGACGATGTTACCGTACTCCGCTTCTCGCCTGACGCCTCGAATATTCTCCTGTCTGCGTCGACGGATGGACTGATAAGCACATCAACGGCAAACGAAGATGATGAGGATGAAGCTGTCGTTCATGTTGGCGCCTGGAATACAAGTGTCTCGCAGGCTGACTGGATCCATTCTCCTTCCGGCGCCAGAATATGGGCTTCCAGCGATATGGAGACATTCAGCACTTGGTCTGATGAGGTTAGTTCAATTGTTTGTCCCGGGCGACTCTAGCACTAATCATTTGGCCCCCAGCTCGACCTTCTGCAAACCCAAGACATCCGCGCTCCCTCGCTACACAACCACGCGCAGCACGAATGGCTCACAGATTATTTAATTTCCTGCCATTCGAGCTCGACGTCTGATTTCAAAGTTTTCGTCGGCTCGAATCAGTGGGTTTCCCCGTCTCTTCTTGCCATTTTCCTGAACTGACAAAAATTTACGCACAGAGGAGACGTCGCGCTCCTAACTAACCCCAACCTCGCTGTCCCAGCTGCACCGTGGTCTCTTTGTAGCACATGGACGACTGGGCACACTGGAATCGTCCGTTCGCTTCTTTGGGACGAACAGGTTGGGATTATATTATCCGCCTCGTTTAATTTCTATCTAACGCGCGGGCAGAACGAGCTCCTACTGACGGGAGGCGAAGACGGTAAAATTAACGCGTGGAAAATTCCAGCATCCTCCACGGGACAAACCACGGACACTGCTATGGACCTGGACCCATCTCCGTTGAGGAAACGAGAGAAACGCGATATGGATTGGGAGGACGAGCATGTATGGTGTTCCCTCCGAACAATTCCAGTCTTTACCACTGATCATCTTGTTTTCAGGAAGGAAAACGAGCGAGACGATGAGGTTTTCATTTGTTGCGACGGCATTTTTTGTGTACCATATTATTTGCCTATACAAAAATCTCTAAACAGCGCATCTAATACATCCTCGACGTCGATAAGGCCCGAGACTTTGCCGACGGCTTGGGCGGCGTAGCGTAGTTCCTCCGCGCCCAGGACGATGTCCTCTGCCGCTGTGATAATTTCAATAAGCAGTTTTTCGTGAGTGTTTGAGAAGCCTACATGTCTCGAGGAACGCGTCGATAAACTGTGCCGCGGATTCGAGATGCACGCGATGTCGGGCGTGCGTAATTAGAGGCGCGTTGCTGGACGAGGCGTCGTCGCTCAGCGCGTATCTGGAGTCAAACATCTCAGCGACTGGGAACCTCTAGAATTAAAACCACACTTTTTCTGCAGAGCCTTCGCGAACCCGTCCAAAAACTCGGTATTGCCTTCCCCAGTCTTCAGACTAGTCACCCAACTTTTGGGTCCGTGTAAACGCGACTGATCCCGGCCTTCATACAAATCGCTCTTGTTGTACAACACAAACGTCTCGTCCGTGAGGAGCCTCCGAGCTGCCGCCGGGAATTCCACCCCATCGCTCTTGAGATCGAGATCCCCGCACGATACCACGCACAGTGCGACGTCTGCGGCCTCGATGCTGACGTCCCCCACGAAATCAAGATCTGGATCGACGAATGAGTAAAATACCGGGCGCTTACGCATTCATCGCGCGCTCCACGCCAATAGTCTCGACGGGGTCAGCGGTCTTGCGGAGGCCTGCGGTGTCGGAGAGGATGACAGGAATTCCGCCAATGTCGAGGGAGAGTTCTAGGATGTCGCGTGTGGTACCTGGGACTGAGGTAACGATGGCTGCTTCGCGCCGGGCTGATTTTTTTTAATTTAAGAAATCAGATTTGAGAGACATGGATGATGGCGTGGCGGACCTAGAAAATTGAGCAGGCTGCTCTTGCCGGCATTGGGAGGCCCGAATATTGTCAGACGAACTCCAGTCCGCATAATTTCGCCGCGGCGGTTATCTTGAAGGTATGATTGGATGGTGTTTCTGAGCTTAATGGCACGGTCCCTAGCTAGATGATATTTTGGTTGGGTATTTGGGTTATATTTGAATGAATGCCCCACCTACCATCTTCATAAACGCCCTCCTCGATATCTTCGCCCTCACCGAAATCTATGAGGGCCTCAATTTTCGCGAGGCAGCCAATGATTTCTGTTCGTAGTTGTTCAAATTGCTCTCTTGTAGCTCCCTTCATATTTATTGCGTTAGGTTCGAGGGTTTGCGAGGCACAGACAGACAGACAGCTCACCCACCCCGGCGGCTCGGAGAGCTATGCGCCGCTGGCCCTCTGTCTCGGCATCGACGAGGTCCTTGAGTCCCTCAACTTGCGTCAAATCCAATCTTCCGCCTTCAAAAGCGCGTCGCGTAAATTCCCCGGGCTCAGCTGGCCGACAGTACGACAAGCGAGACAGAGCCCCCAAGACTGACGAGATTATCGCGCGCCCAGAATGTATGTGCAGTTCTAGCACGTCTTCGGTGGTAAAGGACTTGGGACCTACAAGGTCATTTATAAATTGAATGATACCTCAGGCGGTGTTTACCTTTGAAAAACACGGCCAACCCATCGTCCAAAATCTCACCAGTGTCTGGGTGGACAACATGACATCGTTCCATCTTCCATGGCTCGAGAGGGCGCGTCTTGCGGGCTTTGACGACTTGCGACCACACTTGAAGGGTGTCGGGACCTGAAACGCGTACAACCGCTACGCCAGCCTTCCCCGGAGGCGTTGAAAGCGCGTAAATGGTGCCCCGTTGGGCGGTCGACAGCACGGGGTCGCTTGAACGGACGCGTTTTGGGCCCGAGCTTGTGTGGGCAGATCTTACCACGAAATAATTTGCGATCGCGTCAAGGCAGTGCTGATCTTGTCTGGAAGGGACGCAGGAATTTCCTGATGGAAAAATGGTGCGAACGGCCCTTGCCAGTGTCCGCTGCATTGCAGAATCACTCGCCGACGATGGACGAGGCGCTGCAGACTCGCAAGTTTTCTGGAGTGGCGCTGGTCAAGTCCCAATCGAGCACGTGGTTTTTCCCACACTCACTCTGCTCTTGTGCTCGTGGTCACTCAAGTTAATCTCCATCCCCCATCCCCTTTGCAGCAATGGGGCAGACAAGTCCGTCGTCCTCAGCGTACCCGTTGTGTCCGTGAAGCTTACCGTCGTCCACAGCATCCGCCGCGTTCATGGAGGACATGGAGAGACGGTCAAACTGTGTGTGCTCCCGTTCTCAATGCAAGATCCATCTTTAACTCGTCTTCAGTCACGCAACCAGAGCTCGAGCGACTGAAGAAACGCTTCATGAAGTTGGATGTGTAGGTTTCTCTGCTGCTCCCATCACGGGCAACCGCTCAACCCAGCTGTTAGCGACGGCTCTGGATCCATCGATCGTGAAGAGTTCCTCCAAATACCACAGATAGCCACAAACCCACTCGCGTCTCGAATGATCGCAATCTTTGACGAGGAGTACGCGTCCCGCTCCTGAATCGCAATTTCACTCTAAACGTCCTTAGCGGTGGAGGCACGGTCGATTTCCAGGAGTTTGTGGGCGGGTTGAGCGCTTTCAGCAGCAGAGGGGGCCGAGAAGAAAAGCTAAAGTGTGAGTTTATGCGTGCCTGCTCGCTCCCGCGCGGCCCAATGCTGACGTCGCACCAGTTGCGTTCAAAGTGTACGACGTCGACCGAGATGGATATATCTCGAACGGCGAGCTGTTCCTGGTCTTGAAGATGATGGTGGGCAACAATCTCAAGGTGCGCCACGCTGCGTTTGTAGCGAACTGTGACCTCATCTCGTATCACAGGACCAGCAGCTGCAACAAATTGTCGACAAGACAATCATGGAGGCAGATCAAGACGGCGATGGAAAATTAAATTTCGAGGAGTTTGCCCAGATGGTGTCCAACACCGTGAATATTTTTCGGCCCCTTGTCATTCCGCATTTCGCTAAAAGCTTTGCAGGATATTGTTAAACAGATGACACTAGAAGATCTGTTTTAATGGACATTTGCTTCTCCCTTTCGGTTCCACCCTCTATTCATACCCTCTCATCTCTATCATCATCACCGGCGCCGATACACACTTTTTCGATCCCTCCATTCTTATCAGCTTCAGCGTATCTGCGACCGGTCTGTATCGAAAAGGAAACTATTAATGCGAATCTTGTATACGAGTGACCTTCTTCTCCCATGCCAAGCAACGCAACGCGTAAGAATTCCGCGGGCAAGTGGTGGATTCGATTAATGCTCGAGACAAGTGTGCCGATATACTCTAACAAAGTAAGGTTTTGTACAACACAGAAAGTACAGTAATGGGGTTTTATGATTGATGATATCTATGGTGGTGGGCTTGATATAAAAAGCGGGATACAAGTATGGGCGAACAAGGAGTGGAGGAAGAAAACCAGATTTGGATATCTGGCAGCTGTGCGCGGTGGCAGTTATACTGCGGGCTCGGCACATTTCAGAGCGCGGTCCTGGGTCGATTATCGACGCAATTCGTCTGAGGCACATCCTCCGTGCCGTAAGTTATAAAGGATCAGAGAAGGGCGGTTATTGCGGGAGGTGAATGAAAGACGATGGATGTCCACAAGAGATCATGATGTAGTCGAAGACGGCGCCGAACTGAAGACAGGACGGTGATGAGGGGATGCTGTGTTCCCGTTTCACCTATCGGTCGAAGGAGGAGGTCGCCGCTACCATTAGCGAATGGTGTGGTTCGAGGTTCTGGGTGGGGTGACGCTGAAAGTTGGAATGGATCATGAAGGGCGATTGCTGAGAGGGGAACGCCGATTGGGAGAATACGGACGGTGGGGAGACGCCGTAGCTCTGCGTAGCCTGTAGCTGCGCGATGTAAAACGGGTCTGTGGTCGCAAAGAGGGATTGGGAGGTCTCCGAGGGCGAACTCTGCTGCGATCTGCCTACAGTTGGACTCTGCTGCTGCTGCTTCGGCGACACGGGAGAGGTGGGGATGAGCAGGTCCTCTACCATGCGCTCGTCCTCCTCCATCTCGTCGCGACAGTGGTCGTCGGTGTTCCGATGAGGGGAGAGGTCAAATTGACGCATTGGGTCGACCATCTGGCCCCAGCTAAAGCTGGCAGACGGCGTCCGACGTGTGGGGGTGTTGCAGGGCTGGGCATAGTCATCCTGGCGCTGCTGCTGTGCGGCCGCGGAGGAAGCCATGGACTGGCAGAACAGCGTTTGGGCCAGCTGCACCTGAAAGACAATTGGACGAGTTCTTTGTGCTAAAACGCGAACTGACCTGCAAGGCCGCGAGGTCTATCGCCTCCTGGCCGACGTGGCTGGTCGCCAGAGACGCACACAGGTCGTCCATGGAGAGACTCATAGCGCGACGCAGATAAAGAACAAAGAGCGGTTGGTCCAGGTGGCGCGTTGTGGGTCCAAAGCTCAGAAGTGTGCGGTGTATGGTTGTGGTACAAGGATTGCGAGTATTTAACGGTCTAACAGGGAAAACGAGCGAAGCAAGGTTGTCGCGAAGAGAGCGCAGAAAGAAAAAGACAAAGCGGCTTAAAGAGGTTAAAGCAGATCTACCGGGCCGAGTTTTAGTATCTTTAGCCGACAGTTCCGGATGCACCCGGATGCTAGGCCATTCCTGGGCCCATCTCAGCGCTTGCCCAGGCCAAATATCTGTATCATTCCATCTTCCAAGCTTCCATTTGACAAGCATTCTCTCCCACCGGAGACAGAACCACGACGGAGAAGAGAACACTGAACAGCATCGAACGGCACTCGATATCTCCTCGGCAAAGACATAGCCGAGCGACCTATTTACATCTCCCCCGCTGACTTTAGGAGCTAATTCAATGGATAAGAATGGTTTCCAAACGGTGGGTCCAATCTCCCGGCCAACGGAACTCGATTGAGAGAATAATACATACCACCGCAGCCGCGAGGAAGACTTTGAAAGGTACACCTGTCATTGGAATGCAATATGTCGCGTTAAACAGCGTACGTCGTCAAGGTGTCTCGAAAGGCAGAACCACAGCACGACGGATCATCCCAACGCGCGCAGAAAGCGTGCGCTTGTGTGATCCGCATCTTCAACAGCGACTATAACAAGCAGATCACCAGGTCTCCACAGGATGCCCCTCAGCGCGGGGCGCCAACCCCGCGTGGTTCGAAAGAATCATGGGGAATCGTCGAATATCATATCGCGGAGCCTTCGTTGGCTCATCGCAGTTTATCATTTAGTGCTTCGTAACAAATCGTCGAAGATCGTCGCATCAGCTGCCATGAATCGAGGGTATTCCTCCTGAGAAACATATGAGAAACTATGACGCACACAGACAGGAGACTAAATCCCGTGTACCTGCAGCACCGAAGGACAGGCAATAGTAAGAACGGAACAAACATTTCGGAGTTCCTGTTTTATTGTCTCAGGAGCTAGATAAAGTTACTTCGAGTGAGTCGCGGATTTTCATTGGATCTGCTTGGGATCTGCATAAAACTCACAGAGATTGCGGTCGTCTGCTGACGGTTCACGCGTATCCGGCGTCTTTGGTGGATCGACGATACCTACCCAACAACGGGCAACGCCATTTAGTATGGTGCCTTTCCAGTGCGGAATTCGCTCCGGGCACGCATTTATGACGGCAGATAGCGCGCGGAGGGACGAAATTTGCAATTCGACGGAGGTTTTTTCGTACTCGAGGGGTGCGAGGGGGTGTACGAGTTGGGCAATGAGTACCTGAAATGCATTAGTTGCGTATCAGCTTGCAGACTCGCTGCAATACCTTGAGATATCGTGCGCAACCGACACCGAGAATTGCGATAATCGGAGGAAGTGCCTCTATGGAAGCCAATAGGGCCGGAAGCCTATCGCTGGCGTAGGGCCAAATACTTCCGATAATACCGTCCCCGAGTAGAGCGCAGAGTTGGTCGAAACGTTCCACCGACCCAGCGGAGGTCATGAGCTGGATTAATGTCAGTGATGTCAGGATCGCAGCGGGAAGAAGACGCGGAGTTTCAGGGCTTTGCAGTTGAGTGAGCGACCGACTGAGGGACTGCAATAGAAAGAGCGTCAGTTGACGCGACAACATCGATACACGAGGCGCGCACAGCGATTAAAAGAGAGTCAACGCCTGTGCGCTTCAAAACTGTGCTTGGGACGCGTTCTAGCATGACCGACGTGATTCTCACGCCGGTTAGTTTGTATCGAGCTTCATAATCGTCCAGCAGCGCCATTAACGGAGGAATAACCAGGTGCCAAAGGTCTTCGTACGCCGTGCTCTATTTGGGATTAGCCAACCGCGCCGAGTTCCAGATAAAAAAACGTGGTGTCACCGGAATATTGCGGACACACCATAGCAGAACATTTGACGCGCCGGGCGACTCCTTCCATGTTTGGCTGTCATAGAAATCTTGCGACGCCATGGGTCCGCCAGCGGGTCGCGTGAGTTTGCGGCCCGTCTCCAGGTTTATCGACGGATGCGGGTTAGACCGAAATAACGGCTTTAAAGTATGCTGCAGGATCTGGACGATAAGGGGCAGTGGGGGCTCGGAGAATGTGTGTAAGATATCTTGACGTTCTTTAGAACAATCAGACGCAAATTTAACAATGAACGCACCACGGGCGACAGCTCCGGAGTCCGGGGTAACCCAAGCAGCATCACAGTCAAAAACCGACGTAGTGGACACGATATCTGCTTTTTGCTTCAGTGATAACTCGGCGCGTTCCTGGACCACGCGCGTCTGCAATTCTTTCAGTGTACGCAGCGCATCTTCCTTCCACCGGTCGAGGCGCGTAATCACATCACGTTCCGGGATGTCGTTGTACCGATTGAAGTCGGACGGAACCCGCAAGCCAGCGAGCACAGAATCGAGAGACATTTTCGTGTTCAAGAGTTCGCTTTGCAGACGCTTGGTCGAGCTTGGCAGTGACAGTGATTGTAAAGACAGACACTGCCACCGTTTCCTTTTCCGGCCTTTCACCTCCTTCAGCCCGATTTGTCAAAAATGGTGTTACAGCCCTTGTCGCTGAATTTTGGTGCCAGGAAAGGTACATGTGGCTATGAGACTCTATTAGGTTTGTGGACAACCGCACATGACACACTTTAGACTCAACAGTGCGGAAGCAAGTACTTTTGGAATTCACTATGTTTCTGAGATTACAAACTGAGCCAATGGATCACGAATTGCTCTGGAACAATTCTCCCAGAACTGGAAACCTACTAGCAGCAGGAAACAGTGGGGTGAAATTACGTTAAGGTCAACTGTACCACTCTATTAAGCAACAAGATAACACGCTGGGGAAATACAGATAGACAGCAATAAAAGTCTAATTGATTAATCAACGTCTGAATTTAAATGGTAAACCCACGGTTTACAAAAACTCTTGACCTGTAAATCTGTGACACCGGAAAAACCTGTCAGCCAGACAGGAAACCCTGAATAAATCACCGAAATTTGACAAGACCACAATATGGATCCCAAGGCGAGCAGCGAGACAATTAAAGGCAAGGTATGACTAGTCTACATAGGTGAATGCAATTGGACTGTAACCTGAGCCAGGTACTGAGTCGGCAATCCTTCTGTTAGAATCCAGTTTTGATGCATTTTTCGTGCAATATAAATTTAAATTACTGAGGAGGAGGATGTACCCAAATTATCCCGGAAAAAATCAGCAACACAGATTTGACTTATTTGGATCTCAGCATGGCTGTGGGCTGGCAGAAATACGTATCAATGATATGTATGGGGTATGTCAACAACTTTGTTTGCCCAAGCGTGGGAAAGTGCTGTCACCAAACAATCAATAATATTTATATCCAACCAGTTCTTTCTTAAACCATCATCAGTCTCAGTTCCAGTCTTCCATCCCCTCTCCTCTGCATTCCATTTGATCATAGGTGAGCATTCTGTTTCATGTGGACATGTTGGACTTTGGCCAAACAAGTCTGTCCTGGTTCTCTTGGTTGCCACTTCATTTGCACCAAAGCTTGTGTCTGTACTTGTCATCTAGATTCTGCAGAGACGTTGGACCTTGTCAAGACTTTGTCATCACAACCTTAAGGATCTCAGCTTTCACTTTCCTTTGCTCACAAATGAGAATGGTGGCAACTATTGCTGGTCAGCTAGAGAGCAATCCTGGTTGCTATTGCTGCACTACAGGAATTGCATGTTGTCAAACGAATATGCAATCCTGTGTAGTCTCCACCATTCCACTGGATGGTTTGCAAATCATCAAACAACAAGTTTGCTGGTCATTCAGGGAATTTGGAAGCAACAAGTTGCCAACAACCATGTTCACTTTTGCCACATCTTTTTACCCTTGCTTCCTTTGTCTTTCCATTCTACAACAATTGTGTGCTGACCCCTTTCTTTTTGATTAGCACTCACCTCCAAGAAAAATCCATCCATACACCATGGAGATGTCAGGTATTGTGCACTTACTAGCTTCCAGTGATGAGCCACTCAACAAGGCCTCTGCAGAAAATACACAACATCACTTTGTCTTGCAAGAAAGAAACTTGCTTGACCCTTCTGGAGTAAACTTGCTCTATTCAAGTTTTCAAATCTGACCCTTTTCTTGCTTCATGTCCCCACTTTAGAAAAAGCAGGCCAATGGCGGAAAGTTGCAAATTGATTGCCACGGTTTGATGGACCGACTGCTTAGTAAGCCGTTTTCCTTTTGGACCGGCGCAGCGAATCCTGATAAGCACGACAGCATGTTCTCCAAACCGTGATCCCGTCGACGCGTCTATCGGTGGCGGGGACTCCATTTCAGGACGGAGCGCGATGAGCAACACAGAAGGATCAGATGACATGCCGCCGATCGCGTTCTTGCGGGAGCCGACCCAGAGCGCGTCGCCCGAGTTCAGACCGCGCAGCATCCCCAACGACAGTCCACCCAAAGCAAAGGCAGTCCAGTCAAGCCACTCTCTTCCCTCCGGTCCCTTCACCTTCACCTCCCGGCCCGCACCACCGCCTTCATCCGCCCCGCCATCACGCGCCACTCTTGCGCCCGCTCAGCCCTCTTCGAGTCGTTTGGGTGTGTCTCCCGTGCAAATGCAGCCCCCCACGCGTCCCTCTTCCGTCGCCCGCGATGCTCTCCCCCGACGCCACAAAGACACCACTGCCCGCACGCGCGCCGCGACCGGCGCGTCCGCACACGAGCCCGCCCCGCGCTATAAATACACGTACAACTCGCTCATGCGCCGCCCTGCCGCGACCGGGCACGCGCCATCCCGCGGCGCTGACTATGGCGCGCCCGCGAGGCAGCGCGAGCTCGACGTTGTGTGCGAGTTGACGCCGGCAACCGCGGGTACGCTGGGCCGCAAGCTCGAGGCCGACGAGCCCGCCATTGCCGCGGCGTTGTTCGAGCGGTTGGCGGAAAGGATGGAGGTCGAGGCGGTGGGCGCGGGCGCATTCGCACCGTGGCCGAGGTGGATAGAGCCGCGCCCGACGACGGCGCCGACGGCGACCTACGCAGCCATCCTGGTGGAGACGTTTGGGCCGGGGAGTATATTGCGCGGGGAGGGCGCGAAACCACTTCAGCCGACGAACAAGCAGCGCAAGAGTGTTACGGTCAAGTCGTCGACGGGCAGCCGTGCGAGTACGAGCGACCTTGACGTGGAGATGGATGTTGACACGGATGGGAGCGCGAGTGATTGCGTGAGTGCGGAGGAAATTCAGGCCCGTGCGCGCGACTGGATTACGGAGATCCAGACGGTGGCGAAGGGGAAACGACAGCTGACGCGCGAGGTGCGTTGACCAATCCAATCCTGTCCCAACACATAAACTTAGGCTGCCTGGTTGAATCTGCAGGACCTCAGAGCGCTGGCGGCCACCCTGAAGCAAATCCAGAACATGGACGTGGCGGAGGGACGTGCGCTCGGGGTACGTTTCCCGTCTATCAATCAATCTCTTCATCCGAGTAGACAACTTACTTTACTCTTTTTATCTTTCCAGGAGGAAGGCCTGCGATTGCAACACAGCCTGCGACAGCTTGCCCAACTCGACCCCCAGGACATCCCCTTCCGCGACGAGCACCGGGTCCGCCGCCACGCACGACACCTCCTCAAGGCCTGGCCCACGACCTAGACCGCCCGCGCCCGCGTCCCTCCCTGTTTGGCAAAGACTCCAGTAACAGTGACAATTCTTGGTCAGCCTCGAAAAGCGATTTCGCTGCGGGGAAAGAAGACAGCCAGATACAGATACATTCGGCTGCAGTACATATTGTATTGTTTGTTCTTGAGGGAAGAAGAAGAAGGTGGCCATGGCCGCCGCCGGGAAGATATCATCTTGATCAAGTACGCATATAGCACTTTTCACAGCACTCGCCGCAGGCCTGTCGCACAGTTTACTATTGCATATAGAACATAGCATATTGTAACAGCCAATTTTGGGTGCCATTTGGCGCCGTAACAATTCTACCGAGTGGGACGAGCGAGGGAGAGCCAGACGATATCGATTTGGTCCGAGGCCTGAATATTCGAATTGGTGGGTGAACAAGAGCTTGAAACCGAGCCAGGCTCCGACCCGCACCCAGTCGTAAGGGAGCCCGGGCCCTAGTCGCCTTAGTCTATCATCTTCTGTAATCTAGGTCCAGTGTCAGGCCGACCTAAATCGTTTAAACGCCATGGCACCACCTTACCAGATAAACGTTTTGGCCAAGAAAGCTTCACGGCTACTCACTTGACTCAACGTCGCCCGATTAGGATTCCGGGACACGCGCGGCGCGGGTCGACTCGGAACCAGAACTCGGACGCGTCGCGTCGCCGTGACTCGACTCGCGACATAAAAGCGCAGTCCACATCTCTTCCTTCCTCTTCCTCTCCACTTGCTCGACCCAATCATTCCTTCAACGCAAACGCGCAAAAAGAAATTTACATGATTCCATTCCAAAAGAGTAAAGAAAAATCCAAAAATGAGATGGTACAAGTAAGGTATGTATGGTTATTCGATTGAGCACGAAGCAGTAGCAGTATGTAGGTGATTGATTCTGATTCCAATAAGTTCCAAGTTCCAGGTTCGGGCACAAATTTACGTTGCGAGCAATACAAGGCAGGCAGGCAGCCGCGGTTCAGCAGCAGCAATAAAACACACAGGTCGCGCGTTTATTAACGCAATCCAAATCCAGCAACGGGCGACGGGCGGTATGGTGGTGTGGTGGTATGAGGTATATGATACAAGGCGTGGGGCGGGGTCGGGGTCGGGCGAGGCGATTTCGGGAGCGATGAAGACCGCAGCTCGACGGAGGACGAAGGAAGGACCGAGGGCCGAGGCAAGTCGACCGCCAATCGCTCGCTCGTTCTTGATGGCGCCTGCGGCACGGCCCAACGGTAGCCATCGGACGCACAGCCGACTCGCACCTGTGGGGGGCCTACCGAGGGCCGACCCCGCAAGAGCTCGACCGCCGCTCGCTCGCTCGTCTACGCACAGATTAGTGGGCCCGATGCGCCGCGCTTCTTGCGCCGACTACAAATCGAGGACGAAGACGACCCGACACGCACGCGACGCTCTATAGATCGGTCGGCCGGGCTGATCCGATGTGCGTGCGGCGCGCGGAAGGCGGAAGGCGGAATAGGAGGAGGCTGAAATGCTGAAATATGCGGAATGCGGATGATGGGGAAGGATGCAGATGCAGAGTGATGGCTTGGTGGTTTGGTCGCTTGTCGATGCCGATGAAATAATAAAAAAAGGAACGGGGAAACTGTCGCGGACACACGCGACGGGAAGCTGCCGCCGGAAGAACACGCGACTCCCGCTCCCGCACCCGCGTCAAGACCTCATGGACTCGGACTCGCCATCCGCCGGTCCCGCGCCCTCGCACTTGCAGGTGTCCGCGCCCCATCCCCCCGCCTCCTCTCCGGCGTCCGATCCCCCATCGCCCGCTCCGGCGTCCTATCCCCCGCCTCCTCCTCCCCATCTTCGACCCCTTCCATCTCAACATCCATCCCCTCCCCACCCTCATCGTCCCCCTCATCCCCCGTATCATCCGCACTGCTCAAACTCCTCGTATCATCGCTATTCGACCCCGCGCTCGAATGCGCGCCGGGCCGAATCGTCGGCTCGTCGTCCGTCGTCCATCCCCCGTCCGTCTCCGTCCCCTCCGTCTCAGTCTCCGTCTCCGTCTCCGTCTCCGTCTCGGTGTCGTCCCCCGACGGCGTCGGGCGGAAGCTCGGCGTTTTGTTGTTGCTGGAGGACGAGGCGGATGACGAGGTGGATGCGTGCGGCATGACGCCGTTAAGCGGCGGTGGAGTGGGTTTGGGGGGCACGCGGCCACCAGACGCGTCGATGGCGCCCATCGCCTGCATGGGCGCCGCGACGGGCGCGGGTACGACGGGCACAGCGTCGGGTGCACTGGAGAAGAGTATGAGCTGCTCGGCATAGCGCTGCATCTCATCCCGCGGGATGACGAGACGAAAGTCGTTGAGCAGCAGAAACTGGAGCTCGAGCTGGTTGAGCTCTGCTTGGGGCAGACCGCCGACCTAAAACGCATAACGCGATTTAAATTAAATTTAGGGCGAGGTTAAATTGAGTGGCGCACCTTTGCGTAACGCGAGTTTGTGTAGAATACGTCGCTGAAGAATTTGCTGGCGACGGTGACGCCGGCAATGACGAGGCGGTGGATGTTGTACGAGTCGATCACAAAGGTGCGCCCCGTTGCCTCTGCGCTGAGCTTTGACATACGGTCAAAGTAGACGAGGAGGGAGAGGAAGACCTCGTTCGTGGTGGGGCAGTACTTGAGGATGCGGAGGAGGTAGGCCTCGAGGCTGATCGTGGGGACGTTGCGGGCGTGGAAGGTGAGGACGGAGGAGGGGGTGGAGACTGCGGTGCGGGACGCGGTGGTGAGTGTGCGCCAGATGGGGGCGTCGGTGGGGGTGACTGTGGCGAGGGTTGTGCGGGTGGGGGTGGTGGAGGGGGGCGTTGCGGGGGTGACCGCGTCGAGTTTGTCGTTTGTGGCTGCTATCTGGGCGAGGAGGGATGCGAGGAGCCGCAACAGGTCGGGGGAGGGGTAGGAGTGGACATCGAAGGGCGCGGGGGGCTGGACGGGCACCACTGGCGGGGGCGGGGCTGGGTCGGGTATCTTTTTCGCTGGCTGGTGGTCCTTGGCCGGTGCGGGCCTGCGGTATACTTGTGGAGGGGCCACCACTGGCCGAGTTGGAGCGGCGGTTTTTCTGGTGGTGGGCCGCTGTGAGCGGTGGACGTCGTGTGCTTGTGGGCGATGGACGTCGTGAACGGGCGGCGGGACAAGGGCGAGCATAAAGCACAGTTAACGAGCAACAGTGAACGTGAGTGCAATAAACAGAGAATATTTCTGATAGTATACAAACAAATGTCAACTCGCTTAGCCATGTGTGTCTGCCATGCGACAACGTTCAACTGTCCCAGCTGCTAGCTGCTACTCTTATAATAGTCGCTCGTCCCCCGTGTCTTCATCTTCGTCGACCTCCCGAACTACATTCATTCCTCCTGTCTCCGATATCTCTTGCAATCTTCTCCGGCCTCCTCTTCAATAATGGTCTTGTGATGCGCAATGCTTAATTGCTCATTGGTCCAGCCCGACCTGACCGCCCTCCAGCGCCCTCAACCGCGACCCGGTCACCCAGGCTGCTCTCGTCGACCTCGGCCTCGACCCTAGGCTATTCCTATGACGAACCCGCTGATCCTCCCGTCATCCAATACAAGTAACTATCTCTTGACCTCCAGTGCTAACTCCCTGCGTTTGCCTCCGGTCGTTTCCGCCATCCGCATTTTCACCCTACGAACGTTCCTTCATCCCTCGGGCGTTACATCACCGATGGCTATGCCTATTTTGCGTATCTACAGCCACCATTCGGCGTCGTCCATTCACACTCCGGCTATTTCCGTGTCCGTCCGTCCATGTCTGGCAATCTCCGTCTTCACCAGGGTAGCTGCGCTCGGAGCCCGATTACTTATTAGCTATCTACGTGCAAGAAAACGAAATACATGTGCTAGTGTACCAATAACACGTCTATGCCCGCCCCGCGTGCCTCCTCAGCAGCTCACCACGAAGAAGCGGCCTACAGCTACTCCGGCCAATGCCGCAACAGCTTCCTCGCCATGTTGCACAACCCATGCTCATCCCCAAACGGCACGTCCTCCGCGGCCAGCTGCGACACCTCCCACAAACACCGCCAGAGTTGCGGTCCATGCGCCTGCGAAAAAGTCGTGTAAGCCGTGCTGTTGTCTTATACAAGGAACGTAAAAAACGCACCGACACCTCCCCCACATCCACATCCTTGATCTCCTGCATAGTCTGCGCGAGCGAGGTCATATCCGCCCGCGTCATCTTCCGCTTCCCCTTGACGAGCACCTGCAGCTCCGCGATCCACGCGCTGACGCGGCTCGGGCGCGCGTCGTCGTCGTCTTCGTCCCCGGCTTCGGCTTCGTGTTCGGCTTGGTTGTCCAGCAAACTCTGGTCCCCGGCGTGAGCATCGCCGAGCGCGCTATCCACCTCCATCCCCACATCCACCTCCGACCCACTCACACTCCTTCCCCTCCCCGTCCCCGTCCCCGCACTCACACTCGTCCCCACACTCCCACCCCTCCCCTTCCCCGCAATTTGCTTCGACGCCGACTTCCGTCTACTCCCCAATACAGCCGGCTTCCCCCCCTCCCCCCGGAGCACACTCCCCCCTCCAAACGTCTCCTCCAACAACCGCACGTAATCCGCCGTCGGCGTCGTGTTCGGCCGCCCCTGGTATACTGCCCGCTCTTCTTCTACGGGGTGCGTTTGTGAAGGATAATCAACCTCCATCCGCACCCTTGATTCGGCTTTGACGCGCTCCGCCCACGCAAGCGCACTCTCCAGCCCCATCCTGGGCTCCCCTCCCCAACCCCGATCTCCGGGGCTGAGGACACCGACGGGCGCAGGGACGTGCTCCTCCCCATAATACTCCTTGGGCGGCACGCGAACGACATGTGCCGCGCGGGGGTGTGCGCGTGCATGTGCGTGTGATTCCGAGTTTGCATTTGAGTTTGAGTTGGGGGCGTGGGTAGGGACGATAGAATTGGCGCGCGGGTACCAGTTCAACTTCGCGTTCGCTGGCGCGGTGATGGGTTTGGGTTTGGGCTGGGGTTCGGGGTTGACTTTGGAGTTAGGCGGTACGGAGGCGCGGAACGTAAACGGAAACACCGGCGCGGGCACGGGCGCTTGAATCTGTGTTGGTGTCGGCACTTCCGTTTCCACCTGTGTCAGTGTCAGCGTCTCCGTCGCCGCTACCGACGCGCTCGGCTCGCGCAAAAATGCGATCGGCGGGTGGTGATCCGCGCTTTCTCCTTCTCCTTCTTCTTTCTTGCCCTCCCTCTTCCCATTGGCATTGACATTGCTCAAATTTACAGCAACACACGCCTCCTCCGTCTCTGCCAAACTCCTCTTCACCCGCTTCGCTTCCGGTTGCAGCCGCCCATCTTGAACCCGCAAATTCACAAAAGTGAACGTACTAGGCGCCGGCAGCGGGGAAATGAAATTGAATTGGTTGTTTGGGAGCGCCGGGGGCGCCAAGATTGACGCTGGGATGATGGTTTGCTGACGTGGGAGTGAGACTGGGAGATGTGGGAAAGGGAGGGGCGGGGTGTGGCATGGCGAAAGCTTGAATGATGCCGCCGACGAGGATGACAATGTGCGTTTACGCTTTAGCGCCGTCGGGTGCGTGCCGGGTGTGTTCACCGGGGCGAGCGGGGACGCTGCTGGTCGTGGGCTAAGGGCGAGCTGTGTGAATCAGGGATGTAAGTATGGGTGTAGGCCTGGGTAGGAGATAGACAATAAGGAAGAACAATAGAAAGTTGAAGCCATTTTTAGAATTGTTCTGAACTTGTGAGAAAAAAGAGAGAGAGAAATCTCTACCTGAATAGGTGAGTCAAGAATTGTTTTCGAAATTGGGTAGGTAGGGAATTGGTTCTGGTCGTTTTCTATGTGTTCACCTGCTCAGCAATGCTTGTGTGGTGACATGAAGAATGAGGTTTACCTAAGGCACCCATACTGCTAGGCAAATCTGGGACAAGAACATATCTGATTAGAATTTCAAAAAAGATAGGGGTTGAGAGAAGAAGGAAAGTGAAAGTGGAATGGGAAGAGTACAGAATGAAGATGAGACAAGTATGAAACAAGAGTTGAATCCAGGAACTTGGCAGTTAACCAAGAATCACATGATGTTGTTTGGATTATGAGTCATGACAAATCAGGAGACAAAATAAAAGCTTCAGACTTGCCCTGCCCTCCTGCCCACCCAGAGCGAGATCCACCTCGTTCGAAGCAGAATCCAGCTCGAAAGGAGTGCATGTGAGTGGCTCAAGGTCACAATTTGAAATTCGAGCCAGATCAACATTGTTGTCAAAGAGACTGACAACAAATGCCACTGGCAAGAGAATGAAAGTGAAAGTTGAGATCCCTGCTGTAGGGAGCGCACTGATGCCACCCACAGACCGAGCCACAGAAGACGACGGAAAACACGAAATTGGAACAAGAATGAACAGAGTGAGAGAAAAGACGAAATAGGAGCACCAGCAGCAGCTGGAATTCAGCCTAGATGCAGCAAACAACAGAACTTACCTTCTATCAAAGCCACAGTAGGAAAGGAAAGAGGTAGGCCTGGGCAGAGGAGTGGTAGTGAGGGAGGGAAAGACAAAGGAGCTTGTGTGTGCAAATATTATTGGTTGTTTGGTGTTCCAGAATGTTCCCACACAGGTCAAACTTTGTTTGAAGAGGTAAAAGCGAATGATCTTAGATTCCTTGCATGCTTCTTGGTCAGAGTTCCATTGAACGACTCTGAGCGCTCGCACCAACAAATTTCAGTTGGGGTTCCGCTCTATGGTCAACCATTAGCTTATGTAAGCAGTGATCGAAAACTGATAGTACCTGTTATGGTCCTCTTAAAGCCAACATCAGAAGGATGTGGTTAGACGAATTATACTAGAATACATGAAATGCACATTTCTAACGAAAACTGCTCCGCACTGGGATCCCTTCCGGTACTTCCAGCGGACTATACCTGCTTCCACAAGTGTCTGATCCGTGGTGCCCTTCCTATTGATGGTGCTAAAGCCTAAGCCTCACTGCCTCAGCCCTTGGGACGATGAAATGTCTGATCACAGGCATTGATTCACTTCTATTGTCTGGTACTCCTCTGGAGCCCTTCTGTTCGGGATGTGGGTTGAATCTGACTTCTGATTACTGCTTTGGACTATATATATGAGTAAACACATTAGCATGGATTTAACAGTTGAATCTCTCCTTATGTTTGCCAGTCTACACCAATGTTTCTGTCAGATCTTCAATCTGCTATTTAAGGAAGCCGAAAAAAAGCTTTTGAGTTCTGGCCCTTATCAAATTACTGGTGCCTTCAGCCGCCAGGTTCCATTTGTGGTTAACTAGGAAGCCGACTCCGTCAGAATATACCTTGCTTGCAGAAAAGGCTCAGCGCCTCTGGCCGCAGGGATTGAGTGCTTTGTTAGCACTGCTGTGCAAGGCCAGTGGCTTGTAAATACCTGTACCTAGTGCAGATCAGTGTCACATATGTTACTTTTCTTCTTGTCTTTCACCACCCCTCGATCAAGCTTTCCACAATACACAAAGATCCAAAGTCTGCTTGTTCCTGTCTGTTAGTGTTTCCAGCTGTCTTATACAGTGAGTTTCCGTGGCTCTTTGAGGCCCCGACCACATAAACTATGAAGTTGAATTCTTGTGACTTGGTTTTAGGCCAAATCAAACAACATGAATTGCCCTCCTTCAAATGCTAGTGGCATCAAAGCTGGAGTCCAAAACCAATCCACAGGCTACATTTGATACTGAGGAGTGATTGTGCATAGAGAATTGAAGCTATATATATTGTCTGATAATCAACCAAATAAAAAATGCTGCCAAGCAAGTACCCAACAGGTACCACCCACCATAGGAAGTGGCCCACTATGAATGAGGGGCGACACATAATCAAAGACTTTGCTCTTTATTTTGCTTAGGGCCTGATCAGGTTGTGCCAGAATTCTCCTAGAATTTCCTTGGAATGTGTGACCGATTCAGATTTTGTGCCTGGACTACCCAAGAATCAAGTTTGTCGCCATTCTGTGAAAACATTGAGCACTGGGAGTGGTGGGAAAACTATGGTTTAAAATTTCCCCAAGATTCTAGGATTGTGCAGAGGATTCTCAGTTCAATTCTAGAATGTCTGGAATATTTCAACCCATGTCCTCTCCGCCTCCTCTTGCCTGACTCATATTTGAGAAAATGTATGTATTTCCCTTTCTAGGACAGTTTAAGGATGAATTATGTGGGAAAAGGACATACTAGGGAGCTTCAACTATGTCGGAAGAGACCTTGCTTGCAGAAGACTATGCAAAAACATCAGGGCAACTTGGTGCTTTGCCCGCTCTGCTGCGTGAGCATTCTAGAGAGACAGCACTTGAAGCTGGGTTGAATAGGTAATATAGACGTGATGTTTGTGTAAATTCAAGGTAAACTTCGGGAGATTTAGGATCAGCGGGTTGTTCAAAAGTAATTATGATGTCGGAGATAAGGATAGAGTAGTTGGAAACTTGAATTGTGGAAAGTGTAGAGGATGTTGGTGGTGGACCATGTCGAGAAGCAGTTGGGATGGAAATGACAGCTGGATCCGGAGCAGATTGGGCAAGTTGAAAGGGGTTATCTAGGTTACACCCTTGTTTCTGAGTCAGCAGCTGGGCTGCTGCACAAAACATGGAAATGGCCCACTGCACCAAGGAGGACACACTTTTCTGGAGTGGTAGACCTATGGGTTGTGGTATTCAGACTGTTCTTTTGGGAGTAGTTTTGTCGCGGCTCAGCTTAAAGCCGCTAGCCATGACTTCCAAGCCAAAAAAGCCAGCCGATCAAGCCATGGCTTAAACCACATTTGGATAATCTTTTAATTACATGTTAACCAGAGGTGTTCATTGTTGGAATTTGAGCCTAAGGACGAAGTGGAGCTTGGTGACCCTCTGCAAACAGGCAGGGGTCTCAGTAGAATTCATTGTGTACTTATACAAAAGGCAAACTAAATAGAACAGCTATTGAACACAGAAGGGGATAAGTAGGCAGTGCAAGATGGATGATTCATAGGGGTAAAAGGCTGTAGGAGAAGCTGTATGCTGTTGCACTCATACAGCTGTTTGGCGGTGCACAGATGATTTGATTGATATCCCGACATTCATACTGGCCCATGACCTCTCAGGGCTCTGACTTCTCCCCACCATATTGCTCCCACTCTCCTTCTGCCCTTAGCGTGTTTATGTGAGTTTTGATGGCACTGTCACAATATGTGACCAATGTGACAGGATTTCAAAAGTTCTGTCAACTCAGCAAATTGATAGGAAGAGCGGAGATAGCTAAGGTTGTTTATGTAGTAGAAGAGTTTATACCCTCATTTGACTCAATTGGAAGCGCACACTCTGTAAAAAAATCTACATACCATTTTGGGCCAAGCGTTGGCTAGCCGTTAGCCAGCAGGCCCTGGGAAGCTATACCAAGGGGTTGTCCAAAATTTTAGGTTTTTGAGGTCCGAAACTCAGGTTTTTGAGGCCAAAATTTGCCGAACCTTGTCTGGATTTGAGGTTTTTGAGGGCTCTGGGACCAGAATTTGAACAAAATCTCAAGAATATTTCCAGAGTCTCTAGCACTCATCATGGCATCCGAGGAGAGCATCCTCGTAAGCTCAGAAAGTGATTTTGAGTTGATGCGCCCAAATTTTCGCATAATTTGTGTGTTTTGTGACATTTTCTGCAGCAGTAGGTAACACTGTGACCTGTGACAACCTTGTTCAATTTCAGGTTTTGGGGCTCTGAAAGTCAGGTTTTTGAGGCCAAATTAGATGAATTTTCTGGATAACCCCTTGGTGCAGCTTCCCGGGGCGTTAGCCAGCCGGTTAAAGCCGGTTTTTTTCGGCTCGGCTCAAAAGCCAGCCGTGCGGCCACACTATCCAGGGAAAGCAGAATTTGAACAGCCCATGGGCCATGGCATAAACATGATCGACAGCCACTGATCATGTGTCCTATGAATTCAGACTGGTCTGTTTTCCCGCTCATAGAGAGATCGGTTACCGGTCCGGGGTTTGACCCTAATTGGGTGACAGCGGTGAATACCCTAAAAAGGAAATTGTGGCAGTGTAAAAACTTGTACCGGTTTACAATCACCGCTCCTGCCAATTTTGTGCAAATCGACGTCAACTCTCAACTTTTCTTCGGAATATAATCGAGAGAGCGACCATAGACGGCCCAGAGGCTTATTTACCTTCCAGACTATGACATATTTGACCCAAATTTTTCCTCTATTTTCCTTCTCAAATTCTGGATTTTGGTGTTGAACTGTGACGGCGTCCAAACTTCGAAGTTCGAAGTTCGAACTCAGCTCGGCAGCTTCGAATCCTCTTGTTATACAGACCAACATTTATTGCGTGCAGGCCTCTGACAGTCTGACACCGAGTTACAACAAGCATGAACGAGTCGCTTATAAGTGAGTTTGTCGCGACCAACCACTGCATCTGCGCTAAACCCGTGGCGTCTGGGCAGGCCCATTCAACATCACACACCCAACGACGGTTCAGACGTCTCTCTTCGCGCTCGCCTCGTTTGCACGCTTTGACCCCACTGGCCGCTATGTGGCTACTGCGCGCGTCGACGGGACTGCTGCTATCTGGGATCTCGACACCCGCGCAGCTGTCCGCATTCTCGATGGCCACGTCAAAGCAGTGTCTAGCCTCGAGTACGCGTTCATTGGGGCCAATCCTTTATGAATCTAATCGCGTATGGATGGTAGTTGGTCAAGATATTCACGCTACCTGTTAACGGCGTCGAAGGACTGGAACGTCGTCGTTTGGGACCTCGCAAGCACATGTGTTCCTGCCCAGCGATGTGCCACGCTGCGTTTTGACGCGCCTGTCGTCTCCGCGTCTTTCCATCCACGCAATAGGTACCGTGGCAGCGCCGTCGTCCCTGCACCTGGTGTTGACGGCCCTCTTTCGTGAATCCTCTGTTGCAGCCGCATCATCCTGGCACTGATGAGCACAGGTGAGGCCTACCTCGTTGACCAACGTAAAGCGCACCGCGCGCGCGTCGAATTATGCGAAGTGCAAGAGGAGAGCGACGACGAGGGAGCGGGCACGTCTAACCGTGTACGGTGCGTTCTATTTAGTTTTTTTTACGCTGTCTTGCGCTTGACGTTGTATGTACTTAGGTCTGCGATTACCGTCGCGCGCTTCGATCCATCGGGCAAGCATATCTTCATGGGTACGAGTGGCGGATATATTCTTGTCTTCAACACGCGCACTAAGACGGTACGTGCGTCGGCCGTGGCTCATTCGAATCAGGATCGTATTGACGCGTCGTCGCGGAGATGGTCGCGCGGCATAGAATAACAGGAGCTGGTGCGATTAAAGGGCTGGAGTTTACTAAGAACGGAAGGTGCGGGGAGGATGATGCCTTCCCTACTGTGGGATTTATTATTATGCCAGGCAGCTTGTGTCTAATTCGGCGGATCGCACACTGCGACAATTCACGGTACCGACTTACCCCCCACCAACCGCAGACGATGAGTATATCGAGCACGAGCTTGAGCCCACCCACCGCTTCAATGACCCCATCAATAAAACGGCCTGGCACGCAATGTCATACAGCCCGGATGGCGAGTGGCTCGCAGGAGGTGCGGATCGTACACCGGAATACAGAGTAGCTGATCGAGAGAACCCATATCAGGCGCTGCGGACACCGCAACTCACAAAATCTACATATGGGACATCTCCAATGAGGGACAGTTTGCGAATGCGTTGGACGGTGGCCGGGAGCCGCTTCTGTATCTCCACGTTCGTCTTCCCTTCGACTAATGCTAACTCCGTCATGCTAATATGAATCAGTGGCATCCGTCCAAGTCGTCCATCGCATCTACGACGAACCAGGGAAATATTCTGATATGGCATTGCCCACATCCGGAGCGATGGGGCGCATTTGCTGGCGGATTCGAGGAGCTTGACGAGAACGTTGAGTACGAAGAACGCGAGGACGAGTTCGACATCGTACACATGCCGTTGCCTTTCAGTATTCCCTATGACTATCTAATATTTCTTCAGGAAGACGAAGCGGACATGATCCGACGCAAAATGAAGGAGGAAGAGGAGGAAGTCGATATCGACACCGTTCCGGAAGCTGCAAAACCGCGAGAAATACAGCTTCATGGAGTTCTGCCTAGCGATGAGGACATCACATGGGCCGACGAGGAACCTGACGACGACCGACAGAATTGGACAATGCGGGTTATAATGGAGGAAGACTGGGACATTTAGCACTTCACCCAGATTTAGATGATGTTCTATTAAGTTACAGTTGTTGTGGGAGTAGCATTAGATGAGCTTTGTTATTGATACAGCAAGTTCGTAAGTAGGATAAAGCCTTCATATCAGGTTGCGTTGAGAACTCGTATCTTGAGTTCTTCGATCGCCCTGGTGAGATTGTAAGTTCGAGCTTTGTTGAGGTTGACGTCGAGGATCGTGCTGGAGCCCACCCGGCCAGAAATATATGCTGCGTTGCCGATGATCAAGCTAGTTGGAGTCGCGGAGAACCTGTAGCCACAGATAGTTCCCTGTGAACCAACAGCACTCCAGTCTGCTTCCAGAATGCGCGACGCGGATACATTAGAGATAACCAACGTCTCGTCCGCAGAGGGATGAACAGGCATGGTTATTGTGTTGCTGGTCATGAACTGGTGCGCAGAGATGACATGGTCCAGATTCAGCTCATGTCGCGCCTGGCATAGCTTCCAAGTTAGCTGCGGCAAGGTCAGGGAGTTGACCTCTTTAACAGTTAACGTCGGGTAAGGAAGGGGGAGAAAGGCGTTGTGCGGATAGTGTGCCAGCGATTCCCCGCCGGCCTTGGCTATGAGATCGCGGAACGACGCAAAGTTGGAGCAATGCATGACTGTTTGCGGCGGGCTACCTTGTGCGTAGATAACCTGGCGAAATTTGACTTGATTCAAGCCCGCCGAAAAAAAATTACTACAGAAGTCGCGTACCTTGACCAGCCAGGCGACAAGAACGTCACCTGTGGTGAGTATATTTTCCCCAACGCTGTGCAGTACGTTGCGCTGGACGTCGGACTTGACGCCCTCGACGAGTAACGAAATGCATTCCTGTGGTATGGAAAATATTCGATGAATAGACCCGCGCCAGTAGCGCTCGCGGAGATGCCAGCCCACCAGCCAAAGCGTGCCTTTGACTCCAAGGGCGGAGTAGCCGGGCTGGGGATACTTCGCCGGTCCTTTGCCGACCTTGTGAAGCAACAGTTGGTCGATGGGATTGGGGTGATATCCCTCCGGAGGCGGCGGAGGCACATCCCATTCCTTACCCTGCATTTCTGCAACCAGAGCACGTATCACGGAGGCAGCGCCAATACCGTCGAATATTCCGTGCGATCGACCGAAACCAATGCACGAATACGATGGCTCTCCAGCGACGCGGGAGGGGAAGTGCGTGACGTGCCAGCAGGTGATAGGGAGGTTCTTCACTACCCAGTCTGAGTTTTGCCGAGGGCTCGCCGGGTGGAAGAAGAGCGTCAGCGGGAGCGATTCTGAGCTAGTCTCGAGGGGGATGGTTATATAGGTGGACAACGGCACATCGGAGATGGATGCAGTTAACAGGAAGGTGGGGTAATCCTCTGGCAGGGGACCCAGAGGAACACAGATTTGCCAATTTTTCGTCTAACCGTCGCAAGCGTCAGGAAACGTTGATGCACGCTCGAGCAGAGAGCTCACATCCGGGATAGCTTCAAGTCTTCCAGCTAGTACGCGCCATTTTTCGGTCATGCGCCGTAGTGCATTGCCCAGAGCGTTTGTATCGATTTCACCCTGGACCAGCCACCCCGTAACGAACGCTGAGCGTTGAAAGGAGTTGTCGAAGACCGTAAGAGGATAGCGAGCAAATGGAGGAGGAGGAGAGACTGGAAGCAATTGGCTAGGTTCGGCCGAATTGGGTGGTAACATGGAGGGAAACAGCAAGAGACTCTGAGTCTCATGTGCCACTGATTTAATGTGTTTGCCGAAATATTTGTGAAGAACTCTGATTCGGAGTTTGAATGATCATTGATCGATCGGCATTTTGAACCAATCCTCGGCATTCGACACGGTTGTGTTGGAAACTCCCGTCGCTGTCGTCAGGAGATCTTGTGTTGCGTCGCGCACCGAAGTCCCGTTGAGCCTGAAGTTCTGGTTGGAGAAATACTTGCGCTGAATGGTTCGCTACAGTGACAGTTCCACCCAGAAATCAATGAACGCCGCTGTGGTAAGATGCGCGCCTATCAAAAAAGGAGAATTCTCACGGTTCAAGGTGCCGCAAACATCACAGCTCACAAACTCCAATGGTTGGCGCTTTGACTTTGAGCCCCCGCGCCTGGTACTAATTGGCAACCGAACTTGTTGAATCTAGGCTTGCACTCCGAGTCGAAATCTTGCGCCTACCGAGGTGTCTACCCAATGACAGGCTGTTCCCAGAATAAAGATTCATGCGATGGAACCGGGAAACTAGGAAACACCGACTGTACATGGAAGTTGGACTCCCCTTCTTCCGGTTTGGATGAATTCAAATATCAGAAACCAACGTCGAAGGCGACTGCTTTAGCCTTGTTGGTCCTTCCAGGAAATTAGTTCCGAGTCGCAGAGTGTTGAGAATTCGACCAAATAGGGAACACCTCCGGACGTCCAAATGCAGAGACCCACTGCCGTCCGAAGCAAGCGAGAACTATTGAAAGTTATTGAACACTCGTCTCAAACTCGTCTTGATCTCCGTGCCGTCAAGAAAAATGCGCTCAGATTGTTTTTCAACGCAAACTAGTCGCCGTTCGAATTCATCACAAAATCGCAGCTCGCGGAGGAAAGGTTACTAGCCGATGAGAAAGCTCTTCCGGACCTTTCCGGACATCGGGTAATTAATAACGGTTTAAATTGCTTTGCATGTCTGAATTCGCTGTTTGACTCGGAATTCTGAATTTGCCATGTAGCATACATAGCTCTTGTGTGTTTGGTGCGTTGAATAATCGACAACCACTTAATGTATTATTAAGCTGCGGGTAAGTCAGCGCGGAGTCTAGCGCCTGATCATGAGGGATAAGATGAGTTATTAAGCAGGCGCGGCCAGGGCGCGGCAAAGGTGGTTAAAGTCCGCCGGTGATAGCCGCGGGCTGAACTTCGGCGAACTGCTCCTTCCTTTTCGGGGTTCAAATCTCGTCATTACGCTCCATGCAAGCTAACAAGCACCACAGTACGCAACCCTGACGAGGATGAGCGCATAGCGCTGTGGTATTTAAGAGACTGGCATTCATGTTTCCACGCAATTTAACTCATCACTTTACTCCCTCACACCTCAATCACACCTCCCCACCAAATAATGCCTTTCTTTGGGACTTCTTCTTCAACCAGCCGTAATTCGTGGTTCCACCGCAGTTCGCGTAATCGTCGCGCTGGTGGCCTCAGTAAGTTTTCTTTCCCTCGTCAAGCTATCAGACCTCATCCATTCTTTTATCAGAGGCTAGTCTCGCAAACCCAAACACCACCCACCATGGTCGTAAAAACGCCAAGATCGAGCTCCATTCCATGGTGAGCTTCTCTCCGCAACTTGATTTGAGGAATCACACTAATATCTTTTAGGGCCGCTCATCACATGTCCCCTTCATGACCAAAGTCAAACGCACCCTCGGTATCCGTAGCTCACCTCGCCGGCGCACGACCTTTTCGCGCCGTGCAAGACTTTGAGCGCCTGCACATAGCGCCGTGGCAAACTTAATGTACAACTAATCATGCGATCATAACTCATCTGTATCCATTACAACCTGTGTATATTGTAACATACCCAACTCTGACTGTTTCATTGTTTCATTGAACAACGTTGGCTTTCAAATGTCTGGATACAAGTCTTGTTCATAATTGATTAATGCGCCGCCGCTTTTGCTGCTGCCTCTCGGACCTCGCTTAATTTGGCCTCACGCGCCTCCTACAAGGAATGAGAATAATGAAGGCAGGGATCGCGAGCACATACATCATGCATTTTCTGCGTGTTCGCTAGCTTCTCCGCCTGAGCTTTTTTTGTCTCGAGCTCTGACTGGACTTTTATATCGTGTTGGTGCTTTAGCTAGAACATAACATTCAGTTAAAATACAACGGGAAAAGTACTCGGACAGACCTTCACATCCCGATCAGAGCTGGTAAGCTCAGTGACAGCGCTCTCGTGGCGATGTGTCGCTTTGTTCAATGCTTTCGCCGCCGTCTCTTCTTGTTTGCTCAACTTCGCGTTCTGTTTCTCCGCCTTATTCACAGACTATACGTGGAAGTTAAACCCCGCATCGCGAGGAAGACTAAGAGACAGTTACCTTTTGCGCCTTCGCGGCGGCCTTCTCCGTCGCCTCAACGTCCTTGAGGGTGTGCTTCACCTGATTAGCCTCGGTTTTCCCCTCCTTGACAAGCTCCTTCTCCATATGTTTGAGCGCAGAGGGCGAGGTGGGAAGTGTAGGATGCATTGTGGCCATGATTGTTGAGAATTGGTTGGAATGGCGCTTAGAATCGAGTCCTTTAAATATTGCAGGCCGCGGAGTGATGTCACTTCCGAGACAACCTCCTAAGAGGAGAAGACGCGCCAGTGACGTCGATGTTTGAAGAGAGGAGAGAGGACAGTGTTGAAACTTCGCGACGTTTGCGACGTTAGCACCGGTACTTAGATTCATTCAACTGGAGTAGCGTCTTGAATAACCAGCGTTAAAAACCAGCCTCATGGCTGCGAGATAACGATGTGGGTCAGGCAGGGGCAAGGACAGGGGAAGGAAAACAAATGAATGAGATCAGATCAGTTCCCAAACGGGTAATCAACGCCAACTATCTCGATTTGGAAACTTATCGGGTGGCTCAGGGTTGGTATCCTTCGCTTCTCGGATGTCATACATATGTCTCGCCGTCGAGTACACGCAGCTTGCGTCGGCGACATCGCCGAGTGTCAAAAGCGTATGATCGCACAACATGCTACTATTTTCAATCGAAGCCCAGACAATAGCCTAGAACCGGAGTGGTGCGCAGCTAAAGGAAAACATAATAGCGAGGAGTGAGGGAATGTTAGGAGTTACCCATTCCCGATGTTCAAGCCGTCGAGAGCAAAGTTGCCGCGAGAATTGATGTGACCAACGACAGAACACGAATCGAGAGAAACGTCGTCCCAAGCTGCGAGGATTGGCTCCGCGCCAGAGATTGCGGAGCTTACATGGACTAAGTCTGGCTCCGTCATCGGTCCTGCCACCCCATAATCGCGCTGTTGAGGGTTGCAAAGGAGAGGAACTCAGTCATACCATACGGTAAGACCACAGCGTTGAATGTGGACTTGAGGCTCCCCGCAAGTGAGGGCAGAGGTCCACCAGCTGCGTCGGCATGCGGATCCGGAGGTTGCGCGACGGCCGCGGGGCGTGGATGGTCGGAGCTGCATAATACCTAGAAAACAAATATAAATTCTTCCGTTTAATTGAGTGGATGGGCGCTTACCGGGTGGCATGCAGATCGCGAGCGAGCGTCCGGAGTATAATAGCATCGAAGCCTCCACACATTATGCTGCTGCCCCCCGAGAAAATTGGCTGTTTTAGCAGTAAGCATACGAAAATAAACGGAAAGACAGTCACGCACTGCGAGAAGGTTGCGAACGATTCCTCCGACGTTGCACAAAGACAACGTGTTCACTATCGGATGTTAGTTAGGTTGTCAGAACAGTTTTCGCATTGAGTCTCGCGCGTCGTTGAGCTCGCGTTCACCAGAGCACAGGTGTGATATGATGCAAGCACAAGCAGAACGGACGCGTTCGGGGCGCGTAGGAAGCGCGACGATGACTCGATCATTTGGACCTATGATGCGCCGTCGCGCAAGAGTGTCTGGGAGTACAAAGTTTTGTACAAAAACGCGGACGGCGTCGTGCAGAAGCGGCTGTCGCGAAGGGTCGGGCAAGTAGAGAGGGGGCTGGATGTGTATGGTATCTCGTGCTTCAGCTGGAAAGGAAGACAAAACTAAGCAAGGGGATACTGGCCGAAGACAGTGAGTTCATGGACGACCTTGCAAGTCGAGATGTCGCAGACTCGCGGAAGGAATGAAGTAATTCAACCCGATTCAGCTCCTGTTGGACTGAAAGTGTTCCGCAAGAAGTGGACGTGTAGGTTAAAACGCGTAAATTCAGCCTTGAAGCTTGAAGTGCCTAGAGTCAACGGGTGCAAAATCGACTTGGTGGTACGAAACCGAGCCAAGTGTGATGCCATCAAGCACTGCCTAATCGGGTTATCAACACGCGCGCTGGACTGAAGTCGAA
Organism: Mycena alexandri; assembly: GCA_029233265.1. Classification (NCBI taxonomy): domain Eukaryota; kingdom Fungi; phylum Basidiomycota; class Agaricomycetes; order Agaricales; family Mycenaceae; genus Mycena; species Mycena alexandri. Next base: position 1,120,293 of record JARJCM010000001.1, on the reverse strand, counting down.
GATAATTCAAACGAGCTACACAAATTATGCATTCCAAAACCGAATACTCCAACTTGTTCCTCTCGTGCAAACGGGCTACACGAAATTACATATTCCATAACCAATATCCCAGCTTCAAGTTATCATGAATCCCTTTCGGTTATGCAATTACAGTATTGGTATCCTATCACGGGGCGGAAGCGTCAGAAAGCCTGGAGTCCGGGGTGTCGATTCCGGCGGTCTTCTTCAGGCCGCTAATTTGGGTCTGCCGCTCTTCCTGTGCGAGACGTGAGAACCGGTCCACCAACAGGGACGTCAACTCACTGCATGGGCAAGCTGGGCGTTCAAAACCTCTGCGGCATGCGCCTTCTTAGCACCGAGCTCAGCCGTGAGCCTGTCGTTTTCCTGGCGCTTCACCTGTGAAATGATAAGGAATTTCTAGACACGAGAAGAGTATACCGAACGCACCTCGGCGTCTCGCTCTGCGTTGCGCAAATCAACGACGACGGCATCGTGTTGGTGGGTGGCCTAGGAACGAGCTTAAGAGTGTTGGTTTGTCAAGAGAGACTAGATACCTTGTTTAGCGCCTTGAGCGTCGCGGTTTCGACCTTGGTAATCTTTTCGATAGTCTGATCAGCCTTGGCGGCGGCCTGGGGAGAGTCAGACTCTGGGCGGGAACGATATTTGGATGGGATATACCTTCTGTGCTTTCGCCTTGTATTTTTCTGTGCTCTGGACATCTTTGAGGGCGCGCTTGACTTCTTTGGATTCACGATTGGCCTCTTTTGCGAGCTGCAACGAGCTAAATTTCATCATCCACGGCGTTGTTCTGCGACGCGACCCACCTGTTTCTCGAGCTTTTTGATTGCGGCGGGAGAAGAAGGGACGTTGAGAGTGTTCATGGTTGTGGTTGTGAAGAGTTAGGGTCCGTTTTTGGACGCGACGCGAATAGGGGCGTGATCGCGTTTGATAGGATGTACGTTATGGAAAAAGTTGCGCTGAAACCCGGCATTGCAAGCCCGAAGAACCGTCCAAGCAATCGCGTGCAAGGAATGGCCTGTTGCAATCGGCTACAGACGAAGCTGCAGGGTCGGATTCGGAGAATCGGCAACCAGCGATTCTAATAGCTCCACAGTGCTGCTCCACTGATTTCGAAATCGGCTTGGTCGCGCTCCTGCCAGTGCTTACTTAGTAGACCCTTCCCCCATGCCGGTGACAAGGAGGGTGCCTGGCCCTCTCGACATCGTGTCGAACCATCAGCGATTGGTGCAAGAACCTTCCCAAGATGATCAACTGGCGTTCTTCTCGACTCCACCCTCCCCCGACGATCCCGCGTCCCCGCCGTACAGGCCACAGGCTAGTCGTACAGATCTGCGCCCAGACTCCCATCCGTCTCCGAGTCCGAGCTATAGATCCGCTTTCATGCCCGGTCCTGCGCCGTCCGACGAGAAGGGCAAACATAAAGCCTCCGTCCACTACCCAGTTAACATCGACATTCCTCCGGGGGGGACTACCCACGACCACGACCACTCGGTTCCTCAATCCGCGGGGTCGTCCGTCGTCGGGACAGATGACGAGGAGGATTACGACTGGTCCGACGAGGAGGACTTGGTTGACGAGGAAGCGAAGTTCGAGAAACGGATGGGAAATGCACCCAAGAGAACTGGTTGGGGATTCAAGAGGTCCGTCGATTTTCCAAAGCTACCATGCGAGTCCTAATGTTTAAAAATCTAGAATCATGACTCTGCTTTTCTCATCCCTCATCGGCTCGACCTTTCTTGCTGCCGTCCTCGTAACCCCCGGAATTCTCATTTACTTCTTCTGGTACAAGCCGTCCAGGACGGAGTATCGCCATAAAATCACCTTGAATGTGCAGGCCTGGCTTTTTTGGGCCGCCGCAAACCTTCTCATCTCGTGGTATCTTGCAATGCTCATCAACGTTGTCCCATCCTTCGTCCGGTTCTTTCTCTCGGCCGCTTGGGGACACGTCTCCGAGACTATCAAGTCCCGTATCGAGATGTACAACTCGGTGAAGGACACCATCAAGCCGGTGTTTTACGCCGCGAGTTGCTGGGCTTCTTGGGTTATCATCTTTAGCCACATCTTCCAGCTATACGGTACGAACAGCAAGAACCACCAGGCGTACACCGAGACCGTCTTCAAAGTCGTTGAATTTTTCTTCTTCTTTACGGTTGTCCTCTGCGCCCAGCGCATGCTTTCGCACATGATCGCCTTCGCGTTCCACCGGACCGCGTTCAAAGATCGTGTAGACGCCGTGGAAGAGACCCTTGCTGTTGTCGAGAAGCTGCGGGAGTATCATCCAAAGCAGTCGCATGCACACAAGCGACGATCGGGCCTACGCACACCGCTCTTTGGCGCATTTTCGTTGGGGACGCCTGCGCACGACGAGGACCAATTCAAGTTCGTTTCCTCCAAGCTGAAGGATCACAAGCGCCGTACCGAGCATGCCGAGGAACATTCTAACATGCTGCATGTGGAGGAAGAGCCTTTGAATGGTTCGCGACCGGGTTCGCGCCCAATAAGCATGATCAGCGACAATGACAGCCCGCACACCTACCCACCGTCACGCGGGGACCGTGAGGAAGCGACGCTCGTTGGTACTGCAGCCAGGGCGTTGAAATCCACTTTATTACATGATGCGCGCAACATCAAGGGAAAGGACGCTACCTCTGGTACGGATTGGAATGTCAACTCGGCGAATGAAGCCAAGGTGCGTTCCCTTCTGTACCCTTTCTTCGGATATTGATCTCCGTCACAGCATCTCGCGCGCTCGATCTACATGCGCCTCAAATCGCCTTCGCGCAACTACCTCCTCCCAGCCGACTTTCACCCCGCGTTTCCCACTGCCGAGGAGGCCGAGGCTGCCTTCCGCGTGTTCGACAAGGATAACAACGGTAAGCACGTCTCCCCATTCTTCTCATGGTCTTGACCCTGACATTGCGAAGGTGACTTATCGCGCGCCGAGGTCAAAACTACGCTCATGAAGGTGTACAAGGAGCGCCGCTTCCTCGCGCGCGCAATGCGTGATGTCGGTGCCGCACTCAAAACGCTCGACTCTATGCTGCTCGTGGTCGCTCTCATCGCGCAATTCTTCATCAGTCTGAGTGTGTTCGGGGTGAACCTGACTAGTAGCCTGACAAGCGTGTACACTCTCAGCATCGGTGCGAGCTTCATCTTCAAGACCGCGGCGAGCAGTGCATTCGACTCTATCATGTTTCTATTTGTGACGCACCCATTTGACACGGGCGACCGCTGCTTTATTGATGACGAAATTATGGTGGTGAAAAAGATGGAGCTTTTCGCGGTGCGCTTTGTTGCTTTGATTCTCACTAACTTGCGCTGAATTTAGACTGGGTAGACGATATTTACCCGCTGGGACGGCACTGAATCCTATTACGTATAAAATTCACCTGTCCTCGTTGCCTTATTTTCTAAATCCGCCCGGATCCGCAGTTTAACAGCCAACTTGCAAACAAGTTCATGTGTGTTCTGCCTACTTTTCCTTTCATCTACTGTGGCTAACTTCCTACTTCTAGAACTAATGTTCGACGAAGCGGGGTATGCCATCCTTCTTTCTCCCTGCTTGTTGACTGACCTTTTGTGCAGAAAATGTTCGAGAGTCTGACCATGCAGGTCGCGTGGCGCACGCCCCTCGCCAAGCTCGATGCGCTCGAGGCCGCAGTAAACACCTGGCTTTCGACGGAGCAAAATCGATGGTTCGTACCCGGCACGAGCGTTACGCTTCAGCACATCGATTTTCAACGCTACCTCGAGTTCACCATGGGTTTCGGGCACAATGGGTATGTCCTATTCCTTTCACATCGTTTTGCGTATGTTGACAATCGAGCGATAGGACATGGCAAGACTGGGGCCTTCGCTCTGCGCGCAAGACAGCGTTCCACGCCGCGGTGCAGCACTACTGCCGTGAGCTCGGCATTGTGTGCTACGCGTCGCCGCAGCCCATCGTCTGGGGAGATCCGAACCTCGAACTGCCCCCGTATCCGCCGGTGACCAGCCCAACGAGTGTCACGCCGGCTTCGCCCGACGACCTCGACGCGGACGCAGACGCGGAAGGCGAAGATGTGGTACTAGAATCCACCGCGAAACTTGCGCCAATGCTCGGATTTACGCCGCACAAGGCTTCCCCGATCCATCGTGCGCGCACGCGGGGGAAAAAGGCGGCCTTGCGAGCCGCTGGCGGCGGGGGCGATATGTGATTCGCAGCTTTTCTAGGTTGCATATTTTTGGACATTCAAGCACATGTATATACGACTCCTCACAAACAACGCACGTCGTCTCCCCCACACTCCTCCCATCCCACATAGATAAAAGTTATATAGTACAAATCCTAGAATAATCAAACTATCGTTTTGTTGCGCTGACTTTTCTGGTCCTCGCTAAATGTGGCGGTGTAAGACATCAAACCTCTTCGCTTAGCTCACAAAGTTAAATCATGACAAGCGCTTCAGACTACTCGTCTTCTTCATTCGACTACTCTGAATCTCACCTGTCGGCCACCTCGTCATCCGACCCGCTCGAAGTCGTCTCTCGGACCAATGGATTCACTTGGCGAACGCCGAAGGCGACTCGAGACAATTACCTGAGACCAATGAAGAAAGGTATCTTCAGCGGGACATGTCCGGGGACCGTCCCTCCTCGGAAGCTCCCAGAGCCCGCCGCCGCCGCCGCATATCTCGACTTCTCTTCCAATGTCCTAACCAACACAACCCTTTCTTGGCGTGGAACAGGAAACACTGCCTACCATGTCTCCGCTGACCACAAGCTCTCTACGATCCAAATTCGCAGAAGCGATATGCTCGAGTTCGATGCACCGCTCGCTGTCATTTCCCGCGGCACCTTGGTACTGCCAGACAGGATAACGCTACGCGGGTACGCTTGGTGCATTGATGCGCACTTTTGAATGCTGATTGGGTTCAGACGCAACTCTGTGGTAACCGTCAAGGTTGCGTCCTGGATCAAGCCGGAGGGGATGTTCTCACCTATGTGAGTAAATTACTGCATGATTTATCAGAGTATGAATCGATGTTATGCAGACCGGGGACCATGGAGCAAAACGGGGAGGTGTATAAATGGAAAATGAATGACTCCGGCTTGCTCTCGGTTTGTGCTTCTTCTTCTCCTTTTTTGTGTGGGCCATTTGAGATAATTCCCGCTGCAGTTGTGGTCCGACGAGGAACAAATTGCATGGTATCAGCCCACTCCGCCGCAGCTTGAGGGAAGCCCCGTCGTCCAACCTGCATACATTGCGCTGCAGGAAGCGGCGTTCACCATGCAAGATGTTGTTGTGATCGGCTGTCTTGTTCTTCGACAAAAGCTCCGCTGGGACGCCAAAAAGAACAGCAACAATTATTTGGCTTCGACAGCCAGAGAGCCCCCAATGTTTTTGGCAGACGCGGTCTAACTGTACATTATCATATATTTCTGGCGGCTTTTTACTCTTCCGAACCCTCCCAACACTAGATTGTCCGCATGCCAGTGTACACTACTTGGTGCAAACTTTCAACAGAACACAATCCCGCCAAGCTGCATACATCAACACCACGAAGTTGTTCCCTTCGGGGGAGCCTGTTGTAAACGGTGTCGTATCGTCCCAGTTCAATGGGTTGACTGCGGGCGTCGCAATGCCTGTACCAGTGACATGGAGGGCCATGGTCTTTCTTATCCCGTCGGCCCATGATATGTACTTGGCACCAAAGTCCAACGGCCGCAAAATCACCATGCGATAGGCGACAGCGGCCAGCATCGATGAGCCCGAGATTTCGCCGAAGCCGTGCCCGTCTCCCGACGTGTCATCTAGGTAGTTGCGCAACAGTCCGGTGTCCAAAGAGAAAGTCATAGCATCATCGAGGATTTCTTGGATCCAAAGCGTGAGGTCGGAAACCGCGTCCTTGCGCCAGCTGGCTGACTCTGCGACCGGTGCCTTCATAATAGTCGCTAAAACTCGGGCCATTCCCGCAGCCGCCCAACCATTGCCCGTAGACCAGAGTCCTGTATCCTGGTTTTGGGGTCCGATGATGTGCTCCCAGACCCCTCCGCCGGGTTGCAGGATTTGGCGGTACAGGCCGCATTGTACATAGACCTCGTGAAGTAGGCCGAGATTCTTCGCATCAGCGGCGGCGTATGCAAGAAACGGTCTGATGAAGATGGTCTGTTAAACGGAAAGTTCATTAATCGTCATGACTTACGGCGCCATATACATGAAGTCCGCCCTGAGATAAATGAGTTTTGCCCAAATCAAACACAGTGATTGAGACCTACCACAACTCAGCGACGTCGACCCGTTGGGAGATTGCGCCGTTCGAGAAACGGGGAGCAATGGTTGTGATATAATTAATCTCTTCCGCAACTGCGCCCGCGTACGTGGTGTTGGTCTTTCCTAGCAATACTGCGCTGACACCGAGACTGGCAGGGTCTCCGACAGCGCCATCTCCGTCGGACAGCCCGTTCGCACCTGTTCCAAAGACAATTTTGCTGGCGGCATACTCGAGGGATTCAACACATTCCTGTGGAACGGTCGGCACGGGGAAGGGATTCGAGCCAAAAACAGAGAGATGTGGGTTGAAGAGCTCCAGCAGGGCCTCGGACGCCGTGCCAAATTCCCATGAGTGTGTGGGCAGTGTTTGGGCTACAAACGCGACAAGGGAGATATTGAAGCCCGGGGAGAAGGGAAATGGGTCTGTGGTGTTGCACAGCGTGAGCAAGCCGAAGGTGGGGACCGCTGGCAACATGGTGGGCTTTGGTGGATATCACGAAGCCGGAGAATTTATACACAAAGAAGGCCGACTGAAGACGCGTGGACTTGGAAATTTGACAGAGAGCTTGCAGGGCAAATGAATCATCGTGACGGTATAGCGGCGGAACTCTGGCAGAACATGAGAAACAGGACGAAACACGTTGATGCCCAAGATAACATTAGTGCTGGTGCAATTGGGAGACCAAACGGTTCCAGTCCATGTTTATTATTATTGACTCGGATCAACTTGAAGTCAAGTGATGTTTGTGCACACCGTCCTACCTCCCACCAGCTCTGTGCAGCTAGTTAAAGACGTCAGCAAGTTATCCTGCATCCAGTCGAAGGTGCTCACTTGGGCTGTATCCATGTGCAATCTTTGATCAAGTTTCCCGGTCTTTTCTTCCAACGCCAATAGCACCCCATTCTGGCGGTCCAACTCTCCGCCCATAGCTGTCCCTATGGCCTTCAACTTCCGCGCCAGCCCCTCAATCTCCTCGAGGTTACTCTCCAGTGCGTCCTCCATATCATCGTCGGACCCATTTGCCTCGAACTGGAATTGGTTTCTCTCCGTTGACCGGATACGGCGACTTCCTGGGATACCCGTCTCTTCTCTTCCATTCTGGGCCAGTCGACTCCGGGTATCTGTCTTCGTCTTCTCCCGTCCTGCACGTTTCTCCTCATAGTGGCGCTGAACCTCCAGGTCTCGTGCAGCGTGTTTAGCGTCATTATTCAGAACGAGCACGGGAATGAAGATGGATCGGTTGAGCTTGCGGAGCTCCACTGTTTTGTCCTCAGCGCGCGTGGCGTGGCCTTTTGCCTTGTCCAGATGAAACTCGGTATTCGCCAACCTTTCTGAAGCTCGTTCAAGACTACTACTGGAGACGATGGATAGCGCCATGTTACGCACCCGACTGTTCCTCTAGCCTTCTCAGTGTGTTGCTCCCGGTGTCAACGGCCTGCTGAGCCAAGCGAATACTGGTTTGCGTCGATTTAACGCTCTCCTGTTTCTTGAATATCGTCTTCTGCTTTATCGCCTCAACGTCCTCCTCCTCCTCCTCAATATCCCCTCCGTCGAAGAAACGACCGGAGCCCGATTTCGTCGGATTATACCCCGAGAAGAGCTCGTTTCTGTCGTTTTCAACACTGCCGCGGTTCCGAACTGCGTTCGACGCCAAGGAGGACTCGTTTCGACTGGACTGGAGAGGAGGAATAAGAGGTTGGTTATTGTTGCGCTTGAATAGAGGCATGTTCTGGGTTTGGTAGACTATTACTGGATTCTTCTAGCTATTTAAGCCGGGAAGACAGCATTCGGAAACAAATAGCTATGCGGCTATGTATATACATGGGTTAGGCTTACCGCAGTCGCAGTCCAGAGCAAAGCTGCGGCTACGGCAGGCAGTGTGTCTATCCAAGCTGCGACGGCTGTGTCACAGCCTATGTATAACAGACGACATTGCAAAAATATATCTTAATCTACTTTCTCCTCGTTCGCAAAGCCCTTCATGCGGCCGGCTGTACTCTCCAGATTCTAGTCGCCCCGTCATCCCCAGTCGTGGCTAGAAGATCCTCAAAGCCCTGTCGTGGACACCACACAACGGAGTTGACATCGTAAATTCCATGGGCATTCGGTAGCTGGGCAATCAGCTCATGGCGGAGCGTCGAATCTTGATTTTCCTAGAATAAATATTGCTCAGTGGAAGAGCCCAAACAGGAAAATGACTGACCGCAAGCTGCCACACGCGAATGGTTCCATCGCCACCTACAGCGGCCACCCAACCCAAGCCGGGAGAAGATGGCTTACCAACGCCCCAAGTTACGGAGTACACGCTACGTTCGTTCCCCTCAAGAACGAGAGCGCATTCCCATTTATGTTCTGCGACCCGACGCCATATGCGGACGGTTTTGTCGTCAGAGGCCGACGCGAGATAGCTGTCTTTAGGCGACCATGCGAGGGACCAGACGGTGGAACCGTGACCGGTAAGGGTCGAGAAACAAAACCAGTCGTCCGAAGGGTCGTCAATATACAGTTTTATGGTGTCGTCGTAGGAAGCAGAGGCAAGGATCTGCGCTATGCGCGGGTAAGTGGACGGGGGGAAACGGACAAATAAACTGTGTAGCGACCTCTTCAACGGGATGCCATGCGACACATTTGACATCTTGGGTGTGTTCCATGAGTACGCTCATGCATTCGAAGTCGGAATCGGGGTGCACTGCACTGCAACTAAGTGAAGAACCCTGCTTGAAGAGCCATAAGAGCACTCGCCCTCCCAAATCCACACGGTCTTGTCGCGGCTACAGCTCGCGAGCAGCGTCCCAGAGCTTGAGTATGCGACACTCTTACACTCCGTTTCGTGCCCCTCTAGAAGGCTCGCACACTCCCATTCTCCTTTGCGCCCATCCTCCTCCTCTGATTCTTCCTGTTCCCAGACACCAATGTTCGCGTCGAATGACGCCGTGGCTAGCGTGTTTCCCGACGGCGCCCAAGCAACGGACCTCACTGTCTTTGTATGTCCCGTAGGTATGGTTGCGACGTGCGAAAACGAAATGGAGGAAGAATCGGATGGATTAGTGTAGCTATACATTCGCACAGTTTTGTCGGCCGAGCAGGAGGAAATGAGAGGTTTTGCAGGATTCCAGGCTACATGCCAAGCGCGATCTTGATGGCCTGCGAGTTCCTGGATCGCATCGATCCTGTATGTGAGGTCCACATCCATGTTGAGCAAAAGAGTGATGGCGATGTGTGAGCGAAAGAGTGATCGCGATGGAGATCGATATTTGATCTAATCATCTTATGCCAAACACCCTAAGTTCCGTGAAGTATCGATACAGTTCATTAAATTTACAAAAGCGAGTACAATAGATATGGGTATCGAGAGTCGAGAGTTAATAGTAGTACAGCTAATATTTCAACATTTGATTTGGTTTGAACTTGGTCGTCGTCGCAGTTTAGTACTCCCTTGCAACGTATTCCCGTTCACGGCGGCGTTGGCGCCGTTTCGTCGGGCGGCTGTAGTCCTGCCGCTCTCTTCGAGACTCTTCGCGTTGGCGACGAGGGGTCTTGTGCATCCCCAGCGCCCGTTTAATTTTCGTCATCAAAGGTACATGTGCTGAACGACCCTGAAGAACAACTGAGTCCTGGGATTCAGAACGCCGAAAATAAAACACACCATTGCATGGAGCTCAGCCTCGGCACGTTTACGCCCCGCGCGAGTGGTTTTCGGGTTGGAAAGTGCGGCCTCTGAGGCTCGGTAAGACCACGCAAAAGATATCAAACCTGAGGGTACGCACTGTAGCCACCGGCAACACGGTCGGGATCTCTGCGGTAAAATGCGCGATGGTGACGCTGGTGACGCCGACTGCTGGTACCGATACCGAAGAAGCGCATGTTCAGGTTATAATTTGGGAGGGAGGTTTAGAGTGGATGAAGTGTGAGAAGCTAATGCATTTCGTCTACATGATGGTCCTTAAATACAATGTCCAGTGCGCGTCATCGTGGCGCAGAGCGGAGCGCGCCAAGAAAAATTGCAACATCGATGACGTCATCATGGTTAAACTTTTTGACTGCACTCTTTCTTTCAGACGCTTTGTGTTCCATATATCCCTGTGATCTTGTCGAGTTCAATCTACAGCACATGGCTCTGTAAGTCTCGAAAATCGGCAGCGAAGAATACGAACCGAATTGTCTGCCGCATCCGCGTCAGATTTCACGGCTCCAACGGGATCTATACCATCATCCCTCGAGAACTGTAATCATAACTCGGTCTTATGCCAGGAGGCAAACAACGAGGGAACACACCATGATGCTCCGTGATACGGTCACTCCTTGAGCCAGCCCATGGCTGTTAGCACTACTGGTTATCGCAGAGCCCGTCTGGGAGAGCGATTTTCGATTGTTGATGTTAGCCAATAATGCGCTCATAAACGAGCCAGGCATAGACATAAAAAAGGCTGTCCAGATATCTGAGGGCAAGTGAGCGATACGATATCGAGCGTACGTTTGATATTCACAGTCTTCTGGCGCTACTCGGAACTACGAACAAAGATTTTGAGAAAATGACCAGGCTAACCGAAATCACATACCGCAATGGCTGCCCCCAAGGCAACCACACTGAAAAGGGATTAGGGTACCTCCATATTTGTTACCATTAAATACCTTGTCGTCAGTCCTGTTTCTAAACCAAGGCTTTAATCACCAAGTTGAGGATGAGTGATTATACTCACGAAGCGTGTAAACAACCAAGCGATCGATTAGGACCGTGGTACTGAGAGTTGAGTGAGAAAAATTGGAAGGATGGAAGGATGGAAGGATAGAAGAGCCACCCAGACCTTTTGAATGCTGATCGACTTTGAACCCTCAGGTAAAAGCAGAGGACACAGGCGTTGATGATATCGAGAATCGCATCTCCGAAAAAAAGTAATGTGAGAAGCCAGTTCCACTTTTCGCCCACGAGTGGAATGGAATCCGAACGGATTGCCTCAGCGGCCAATGTCAGGGAGACGGCTTGCAGAAATGCAACGCAAAGCCATAGGAAGATTGATATATACAAAGCCCCAGTGACTTTGTATATCCTAGCCACGAAGAAGGACTGCTCGAGTCTCGTCAAGTATACTTCAACAGGGAACAATGCCACAAGCCTGGACTCCATGATCAATAAGGGACCTGCACGAAGTATGAGAATACGGTAAAGAAATGATGCACATTATTTCACCCGATAACCACCCCGAGATTGAGACCCCAAGGAGTGTAAAGCAGGGTGAAAACTTGGCCAAAGTCGGTGACGCTCATTTTATAGGCTCCTTGACAAATGCAGGCTGTGTAGGCTAGTTCTAGGACCCTGTGGGGCTGTCGGTAAAATTTCTGAGTCGCCACAGCTTCCCATACCACAGTGAAATCACCTGTAATTTCGTGAATATATCAAAGGTGGACATGGAGTAGCACTTACAGTGCATTTGATCAGAAATATATCGTTGGGAAATTTCTGCAGGTAGTTTATTGTTTGCATGCAGATTAAGCCAAAAAAGAACACGGAGAAAAATGCGCCAATGATAATGGGTCCTAGGGTGAGGTCCAAGGGAAAGCCAGTCATCGCAGGAAGATGGGGCAGAGACGAGGAAGACTCGGCATTCTTCTTCTACCCAGAACCAACATTCTCGCTGTCAAGATCTGCTCGGCACAGCTCCGTCGTCCCGGAAAAGCTTCGGTCGAGTTATCAGCCTTTGGGAATTTGCGTTCTAGTTACAAGAATATCGAGACCTAAAAACAGGTCGAAAGAAACAGTGGGGTCTCCGATCTGGTCGAGTTTTAATTGTTAGCCGCCTATAGAAGTGCGAACAAACATCAAGACTAACCGATCATGATAGCGAGGGTTATTAAACTGCGCCAGGCGGCGCTCAGCTTAAAAAAAGAGCCAGCTTTAGTATCACTCATATAGCTTTAGTATCACTAATATTGCAACTGGTCGTTTGGCTACTAAATCTTCTCTCGAGTGTGAAGAATTGGTGAAGAATCTTATTCCGTTGTGGTGCAGCGTGAGAGCCAAGTGAAAGCGCGGCCGCGTATTGAGTTTAAGGTTGGGGCCTGGTCGTACCTCATCTGACAGCGGTCGAGGAGGAGCCGTTGTGAGATATTCTGCCACGCTGTACGCTAAGAAGTCGGTTTAAAAACGGCGTAAAAAGGGTGATATGCGGCACTTGGCAAGATCTTCACTACTAGGCAGATCCTGCACCAAATGAATCAGAAATACGGTTGACAGAGGAGATTCCAACGAAACAGCATCTCTGTCCGATGTCGAGGACACACTGCAGACGCCGAGGCGCAGTAATCCGAGATCGCTGCCAGATGGCGGAACGTTTATAGTAGACATATGTCAGGATATAGAAGTGTGATAGGATTATTGAAGCGCGTCTGCGACAAGTTCAAGGCTTGGCAAGGGTTCAAGGTGGTTCCTGGTGGTAGGGTGGTTCAAACCTCGGCAACATCCGGGCCGGATCACAGTTGACGTTTCAACTTGCTCCCGAACTTTTAACTTACTTTCTCGGAGACTCGTGTTTTCTACACTTATCCAACCGCATGTTTACATGATATCTTACTCCGCTCAAATCTCACCGCCCCGCAGAAGCCGGTCTGTTTTTGGTGGACTCATCATTACGGTCAATGTTGGGTCAATGCAAGGTCAATGGATGCTCTCAAATCGCTCTTCCCTTCTAATCCAATCGCCTTTCAGCCAATCTGTATGCATCAATTGTCGTCTTGAAATAAACCGTCAAAAGGGATGTCCCCCTTGATCCTTCGCGTTCGCGGTGGGGCGCTTCGAACTATTCAAAGAACTACCAGTTAGCTGCGTTGATTTCTCGATTTCCGACGTGAGCCACCTCTATCAAACGGCTGCTTTATGTGGTCGCTCCTTGTTCGCGCCGGCGGGAATCTCGTGACTCCTGCTCGCTTCACTTTAAAAGCGTCTCGCAACTTCATCGTTGGCACCCTTGCATTCAAGTTAAAATGCGTTTCGGCACAGTCTTTACTGCCATGTCACTTTCATCTTCCGTACTTGCTGCCTATCCGCGTCAACTTCCTGGATTTCCTTGTTCGTATTGAAAGATCTTCACGGTACGGGGAACTCATCTCTGTTTAGCGTGCGCGAATACTTGCTTAAACGAGCCTACCAATCTCGGAGGCTGCCAAGAAACGGACGAGACCTGCTTGTGCAAGAGCCTGGTTTTCGTCGAAACGACCTTTGCGTGTATTATGGCTGCATGCCAAGGCGCTGACCAGCAAACCGCCATCAACGGCGCGGAGAGCCTATGTTTGAATTTCGTGGGTCTCCTCGTTTGTTTCTGCTATTCTTGCTCAATCATTCATGCAGGGGGTGACATTGGCAGCGGAATCATCCTCTATTGTTGCCGGTCTGTCCACTATATCTTCTGGCGCATTTGTCACTGGAAACCCGGGAGTCAGCACTTCAGCGTCAGTTCAACTCCGGAGCTCAATCTTGCGCACATCAATCTGATTTCTTACACCTCTTAGTACTCCTGCGCCCACTGCATCTACCGGAGCAGCCCGCCATTTGGCCAGTGGCTATATTTTCGCCACTGCGGCTGTGGCTTGTGCCGCTGCGCGTCTTTTGATTTAAAGGGCGGGGTCAGCAAATTATTATTCTGAAGATTAAAATGTTCTGGCTTTCCTGAAACTCTCAAATCAGAGACTTTGTTTTGTGGACGGCGAATGTACTCGTTGTTTACTTTCTTTTGAACTTTTGTTGAATCGAGTTTGAACCGGCCGAATGCTACTAATGGCCCGCTCCGGTTTACGGGACCCGCCTGTTCCTTATTGGGATCGTGGCGGTTAAAATCTACTTCAAGTTCCTTCCTTCCTTCCGGCCTTCATTTTGATTCCCAAAACTCTTTATGCTTGAACCGGATGGACGCAAGTCTCGTCGAACCGATCCTGGAATTATACGGGGGCCTTGCTCTCCGACCGCCTGCCAAACAATATACCGTCTTGGCGTCGTTCTTCTTAACATCGCGCGCAACTGGATTGTTCAAAATCGTGTCTTTCGCCACTGGCACCAAATGCCTTCCGTCTAACAAGCTGCCCGCGGACGGGGAAGCACTACACGACAGTCATGCAGAAGTGCTTGCACGTCGCGGCGCCGTACGCTGGTTCTTGGAGGAAGTCGGTCGCTGCCGATCAACTGCGTACCAATCCGACTGGATCCATATTTGTGATGATACGAGATATGCGTTTAAGAAAGACGCTAGGCTTATGCTATACGTCTCGACCGTCCCTTGTAAGACTCTGCGTCCGCCCAATTATCCCTGCTCTCAAAAGTCGAAGGCGGAGACGCATCGATGCGCTTCCTCTCTTCTTCGCAGGATGAGGAAATGGCCACTCTGAAGGATTCTGCCGTCCGCCCTCCCACTGACTTGGCTCTGGCTACTCGGGGACGCGACAACTACGCGCTCTGGGGCGTCCTGCGCACCAAGCCCGGCCGCGCCGACGCGCCGTCCACCGCGTCCATGTCATGTAGCGACAAGATCGCTGCCTGGAGCTTTCTCGGTATCCAGGGCGCGTTGGGGTCCCGGTTCTTACACCCGATGTACATCGACGGTGTTATTATCGGTGAGGTGCCCCTCGAGCTGCAAAGCGTGGTCAAAGAGGACTGCGAGCGTGCGCTGTGGGGACGGCTGCGGGGTGCTCGAGGTGATTCTCTCAACTCATCAAGATAAACAAAATCATGAATACATCCTAGATTGCGGTGAATACGCTTTGCACCAACCTACGATCCAGTTTACGGCTTTACCTTTCATTCACTCGCGTTCGCTGATACCTCAAGTCGCTGGCTCTTGCAACGAGTGTTTGTGGAGACAATATTGTCGTTCACCTGTCTAACACGCTTTCTCAGCGCTGTGGTGGATAGCCGATTCCAGGAAGGCCCTTGAAGTCCTCATCAACGGCTTTAAACGCGGCATTGCGGCGAAACACCGACAGCGCGAGCAGTCTCGGTGAGCGACCGTCCTGCAACTTGTCTATCATGCTCCAAACTCTGAAGTCTGTGGCAGGCCGCAGGCATCTAGGAAATCTTTGCTACACCTCTATCAGGAAACACTCGGTGCTTGTGGCCTTGCGCCCGAACCGTAAATATGTCGCCGAAATCCGTCTTGTTTCGCTTCTCACTCACGCTACCTAGTGCGTCGTCGACGTATCAAGATGTCAAGCAGTCGATCGTAGAATTCCAAGCCGCGAAACAAAGCCTCATCGGCGAAAGTGGCATATTTTCTGGCTGGATTCGCGGATCCTTGACTGGCTCTGAAGCGGACGACCGTCCGCCTTGACTAAATCATTACATCGTCATCATTGGCAAAAAATACAGACATTACATCCCCGTGAATAAAGTGGGTATAGAAACATCTTTGCATGTAAGGGCATTGGGAAAACGGAGACAAGATAATTATCGCTAGATAGGGTCGTGAAATAAATCGTGTGGAAGGCATGATACATTGCGGGACGGGGTCGTGAAGATTCTATTGATCTTTTTTGGGCGGAGGTACATCTTGGAGGTTGAACGCGGGCGGGTCCTCAGGGAGGAGTTTCGAGTTCATGATGGGCGGCGAGTTCTCGGACGACGATATCTCGTCCTCACTACCTTGACTGAGTCCGGGTGTGCTGAGGGGGCTCGAGCGGCCGGATGATGTTCGGGCGATAGTGTCCGCCAGCTCCTTCCGCAGGGCTTCAAGCTCACGTTCGAACCTATTTGGTCGATTAGCATAGCTTATTTCGAGATACCAAGCATAATACGCACTTGCGGCCAAAGACCTCAATGTAGAAGCCTCCGCCGTTCCACACGCTGACGGCGAGAATCAGGATAAGGAACACACCGCTCCAGCGGGGGCTGTTGTAGAGAAGGTAGACCGCAGGCACTTCTGTTAATACACCGTACACTGAAATATGAACAGCATGAGAGTAGCAAGGGGAAATAATTCGATTCGGCGCACATAGCTGGCCAAACATAAATGCCGCTTCCCGATAAGCGGCGGGGACCGAAGAAAGGGAACGCCCAATCACGCCTCTCTTGTCATTCAAGAGAAAGGAAAACGAGGTGGTCCGCTGGCCAGACTCGATCTTGGCCCGACGATCGACGAGGACAAACTGAGAGGTATGAATTAGACTGTTATCGTACAGATATGGTTCGCCACTCACTTTCCAGTATAGCAACTGCCAAATTAAGTCTGAAAGAGGATTAGGCATCTGCAGAGAGCAAGTAAATGATCACATACATATGCCACCGCTGAGAAGGAGGGCATTCAGCGGGTTGAGATGCTGAAGTTCCCGAAGGGCAGGAAATCTGATCTCGGCCGAAGGGTAGAAATGGCTGGAAGCAGCTTGTAAGTCACAATCCGCCCAATATTATGAGATTGGACAAACCGTATAACAGTAAACGTAAACGGGGCGTAGATGTGTACGAACAGCGACGTGACCTTGTCCTGGTCGTGGAACACCAGACTGTTCCGCCATGTTATTACCGCACTGGCCAAGGAGCCATGAGAGAGGCAGTAGCAGGCGACAAAGAGAGCGGGGCTGGACGGCAGGAACCAGATGTAGACAAAGTTGAGGATCGTGACATAATAGCATAAATCAAAGAGAAAATAATGCCAGGCGCGTTTCTTGTATGTGTAGGCGCGGAGGGGCAGAAGATAGAGGCCTTGGACCGTGTAAGAAATATGAACCCATCTGCATAAGATTCAGAACACGGGCTGCGGATCGGTGAAATGGACAAACTGGGGTGCGAGACCAAATATCAGGGCGGAAAAGAGCATAGACATGACACCGAAGAAGAAACTGAGCTCTGCATTAGCTATGCGTTGTCGACCAGAACCATAATCTCTTCACCTAAGTTTCTCTCGCGTCCGCACAACTTTCGCAGACTGCCATGAGCTGGCCAGCGACGTCATTCGGCTTTGTATCTGCCACCAACCAACCGTTGAAAACCCGAGGGAAGGAGAGAAATTAACGCGCGCACCTTGAGTTTGAAGCCCTTGAATTCCCGCTCAAAGTTCTCCGCCAGCAAGTCCCCTGAGAGGTCGCGAATTTTGAAGGTCTCTTCTGCCCTCATTTTTAAGCGATCGCTGTGTTTCTGGAGTTTGCGTTGGAGGAGATCTACGTGCGAGTCGAAATAAGTTTCTACGGTATCTGGAAAGCATAAGAATGAGCGGTCGTCGCCACTTTTCGCTGTTGGGAAGAACCTAGGAGGGTAAAGGCACCAGCCCATTCTGCCATCTCGTCGCGTTTAAAACGTTCAAAGGAAGCGGAGAACGGCGTTCGCCCATTGGGCGGGGATGAAGGACTTGGCATTGTGGCTTTGGAGGACAATGGGAGGCGCAACAAAAAGTCAACAGTCGTTCAAGCGTCAGTGTGGTCCACCCTTGGTTAGTATTAACCGTGTAGTCGCTGAGGCAGAAGTTGGAAGGCAAGCGTGGTCGTTGAAGCAATGAAGTGGCCGCAGAGTGGCTGTGCTCGGCAACTTCCGTGATTGGACTTCGACTTGCAAGCACCTTCAACGTTGTCCTCCCCTGTGAGCTTTATAGGTCTTTACCATTACATTCTACGTGTCCCGAATAAACCAGAATTTCTTTTCTTGCGTCTAAACTCAACGCGACTTGGTAACCGTTATAATTTCACTCGCGTGATCGCGATCCTGATCGAGTTTGAAAGCACTCAAAGCACTCTTGTTCCACTTCCAGCACTCTTCATCGTTCCTTCGCGCTACACATGTTCGGCAAACTCGGTTCGGTTCCAACTATCCTCTAGCGTGCATCGTTGGCTGAACTCGTCGCAGTTCACCTCGGCATAGACGCCGTTCTCATATCTGTGTTTCTTGCTGGAATGAAACGCAACACTGGGTTGACGTGCGTAAATATGCTCCCATTCTTCATATGATCGTACAAACGTGAGCGTGGCAGACCCAAACTGGCACAAGTACCGAACAAAGACATTCGCCGTGAGCACACGTATACATTCACATTCGGCCTGTATCTTACCATCCCACGTAGAATTACTGCGGTCCTACCTCGAATTCGGTGTGTTGCTGCTATACATCCATTCACTTCCGCTGCTTATTCCGTACGGAAGGCGAATATGCGTACGATTTCGCAGTCGTGATATGCGGAGTGTGTGCACTCGTTGCTTATACCAATGCTCGAGCTCATGTCTTTCCAGAGATCATCTTCATTCGAAAGGCACTGAATTTCTCCAACCATTTCCTAATATTTTGCACGCTCTGTACTGTCCGCATTTATATACATGATTTATCCCAGGAAGTTGAAGACGAAGAAGTGCAGCACGATAGAACCCAGTGCGAAGTCGGCGAATGCTCTACAGCGAGTTTAGGGCTGCCTATCATGCTGTGTCTCGCGACACACCTTTCCGGAGACACCTCTTTGAATTCATTTTTGTTTTCGGGGTTCACTTGGGATCGAAGGGACGCGGTTAAGACGAATTGGCCCACTGTGCTTCCGAATCTGAACGAAGATAAGGATGGTCAGACGGGCACTGCAGGAGCCTCGTACCCCGAGAGGAAAGCATTGTAAGGAAAGGTGGTTATGAGAACGCAGTACGCGAACTGGACTATGCCGGAGAACATTAGGAAGACGAGGAAGGCGTCGATAAATTTGAGGCGGTCCGAGGTCTGTTCATTGTACGCCTTCCACAGAGTCTGCACAGCAGATGAGGGCGCTGCTGCAGCGGGGGCTGGTTTTGGAGGCATAATTAAGGATTGACGTGGAGTTGGAAGCGCGTTGGAGGCTACAGCCCAATAGGCGACAACAAAAAATCTTGACGGACGCGACCGGCATTTTTTTGGTCCTGCCTCGGAATGAGCTTTCTATGGCGTTGTCGACACTCGATAATACGAGCCAGAAGGCCACTAATCCCGCGCGGGACCAGGGGTGTCGTCGGCCAGTTTAACCACCTCCCGCTACCACTTCCATACGACATTGAGGATGGTCTGGGCGACTTTCTCCCACCTCCCGCTCTCGAGGCAGTCGCCATGGAATATCAACTAGGTCTTCTGGCGCGTCTAACTGACGAAGTCCGAGGTTTATATCATGGCTTTACCGTTGCATTCTTATTTTTAACATGTCAACTTCAGAGACCGACGAGGAAGATAGCTCTGTGACGCAGGTCATCATCAAGACCGCGCCGTTCCGAGAAAAAACCCTCGCATTCAATTACGCCAGTCTGGCACTCAATAACAGTTTTTTTTTGGGCCAGCTCGTATGCACGCGCCATTGATTTTCGCATGATTCACTGAACGAACATGTACCAGACACCCAACGTCGCAGACTCGCGGGAAGGCGCTATCTCAGACTCGCTCGATAAACGGATCGCCACCGACCATGGCGGTCTTGAGCAATTCAAATCGACATTCTCTGCCGCTGCCATGGGCATGTTCACCTCGGGCTGGATCTGGTTCGTCACCGACAAATCCGGATCCACCACCATTCTGCCCACCCTTGGTCCCGGGACGCTCCTCGTCCGCTCCCGATCCTACATGGCGGACTTGGTACCAAACTCGACCCTCTACTGGCCGCACATGATGCCGAGCCCGCTCGCGTGGGACCGCGGTTTGAAGTATGTCGGGAAGTATCTGCAGGACTGGGGTATGGACGGGCGGGGGAACGTTCCCTTACCGCTGAACCTAAAAAAACTAGACAAGATACTGTCTACCGAGCCGCCGCCCTCACCGCCGCCAAATATGGGCAGCAGCACGCCGCTGCAGTCGCGCTTCATGCACACCAGCGCGCGCCAGTCTACAGATTGGAATGTCCCACCGGCAAACCTCTATGAGCCTCAGGTTACCGTTCCGACAACCTCCTCTGCGCTGAATTACGGCGAGGTCCTCTACCCGTTATTTTGTATCTCCGTTCAAGAGCACGCTTGGCTAACCGCAGGGTACGGCGTTTGGGGCAAGGAGGCGTGGCTGCGCGAGTTCTGGAGCGTGCTGAATTGGCGGCTGGTCAGCGAGAGATACGCCACGATTTTATCTTCATCGAAAACTAATGCCAATGTATAAGCCAATTTGAACGGATTTGTTCGACTCTACGTAGCACACCCTCAATTATCTATAAGGCATGAAAGATATTACATTCTCTTCGTTAGTATATGGGTAGGTTACATTGACTTAATAGCCTGGAGCGCACACAACGCGGCTAGAGACATACCATCAAAAAAAAGTGTCGGAACGGAATCTGAAGACTTACCGCCAACTCCGCTTCCGTCCTTGGCCATGCCAATGTCTACTCGCTTCTCGACCTCTTCACCAACAAGAGTGCGAAGCGACTCCCGCAAAGTGGCTTCAAAGTGTGGGTAGAACTCGATCAAGCTGCAAGAAACTGAGCAATCGGAAACAACAGAGGAAAGTCACAAACCTTCCGTCCACACCGACACCAATCTTGGGCTCATTCTTGGTGGGCTTACCCTCCTGGCCGGACAACACGGCACGTCCAGTTTGAATCAGGACGGTCGCAACCGCTACTCCACTGAGGAGCGCCGCGCGTCGTGCGACCAGCGAGCTGGCCCATTTGACAATCTGAACGCAGGCACAATGCAATTGAGATGACAGCAGGCTTGGAAAACAAACAGGACTCACGGCAGCGTCTCTCAGTGACACATCGGCCTCAGCGAAGGCCAGCTCCTTCACAAGGACCGCGCGTATGCGTTCGAGTTTTGCCTTGACTGTCGGATCCAGCTTTTCCGGGGAACCGAAGTCGGACAGTTGGGGCACAGGGTTACCCCCATTGTCGTTTTTCGAGTCTTTTCCTTCCCAAGCCTCCTCGACACCGCTCATAACGCTCGTGTCGAAGCCCCATTGAGCATTCAGCGCCGGGGTGGTTTTACCGCCGAAGAGGAGAGACTTCGGGGCAGCATCCACGAGCGAGAGGAGGATATTCCGGGTGATTTCACCCAAATACATCCCGGAGATCATTTTTTCGAAGGCTTGGAAGCTGGGATTTATGCTTAGTCGATCCAAGCCGTTGTCGAAAGGCGTCGAAGGCAAGTGGGATCGCTGTATCGATGTTAGAATACAGTCAACGATTTTAGGCTGCACTGACCGAGTTGTTGAATGCACCCCACTCGGTGTTCACGACCATTAACCCACCACGGGATGCAGCGGGGTCGTTCGCCAATTTCCTAATATTAGCTAGGTCGTATTAGTAATGAGATGGTACACCAAAAAAAAAATCCTCACAGAGATCCTCTACGTACGCGCCGTTAGTGCCGGTGCCAAAGATGGCACCAAGAACACATCCGCCCGCAGTGTACGACCGGGAAAGCAGTGCTCCAACAGTCTGTATGTCTGTTAGGTCGACGGCATGAATGAAGCAGGCAGGAGACACACATCGTTGACAAGAGCCACGCATTTTACATGCATGTGTTTCCTGTCAAATGCATCTTGTAGCAATTTGACCACGTCGTTCCCGATGGCATGCTTGGCCGAAAAGCCCTTGGTCCAAGTGAGAATTTTCCCGGAGTCGAGCGCGGTTTGTTCCACAGGGAAGGAGAAGGTTAAACCAAGATGTACTACATCTGGAGTCGGTTCTAAGGGGTTTCCGCGGCCAACAGGAGGGTCGGTCGGAGGATGAGATGTTAGGAAAGCATCGACAGAGTCAGCGAGGTAGTCTGCGAGATAAAATCAATAGATCGTCGTGTATAGCTGGAGATCAACGCGCCAAATAGTGCGGTCGCTTCTCCGGTCTTGAGTGCGGTGGAGACCTTGTACTTTTGCTGGCGCAGAGTGAAGGTTTTGTCGCCGTGGAGAACGACCTCACAGACGCGCCTGAAGTTCAAATGAATGGGAATATCAAGTGGACCAGAGTTGGTGGCTCCTCACATGTTCGTTCCTCCGAGGTCCAAGGCTAGAAACGTTCTGGTACGATGAAATAAATTTTGAGGATCGGATATTCCGTACGGCCAACTCACCCAGTTTCAGTGCCATCCGGGACGCCGGTAACGAATGTAGGACTGGAGAAAATTCATAAGGGATCGCGGGCCCTGTAACCTACGCACATCATGGCCATGGGGTGGTTATAGTTCCCGAGCCCGACCTTGAATTCTTCGAGGAATTGACCTGTGAGCTCTGAGAGGGTTTCTGTTGGGAGCTGAAACTGGCTGTGGATGCCATCCAATACAGCTTGAGCCTCGGGGCCCTTTGCAAAGTGAGCGGATATCGCAGGCATGGTTGCAAGTGGTAGAGAGTGAAAGGAAAGATCGATCGACGGCACTTGCCGGTTGCCCCTTAATCAACACCTTTTCTTGGCTTTTCCCAAGAGGTGAGCGAAAAAATTGAAAACTACACCAACCTCTTTTCTGGACCGGTTTTTTACCCTGATTCCGAATCTGAATTTAGTTTTTTTCTTACCTGAAAATTGGTGAAGATATGCCATCATTTTATGGTTTCGGGTTGACTCTGGACCAAATAAATTGCGGGAAAATCAGAATTGGGGGCTTGGACCCCTTAAATGGGGGGGTAGCCAGCGCCGATCATCGTTTGAACGAAGGTCTGAGCCTCTGGGTATGGGTATACACCGGAGATACGTCACAAATCCGTCACATCATTTCCTCTTTTGGGGGGCTTGTCAAGGAGGTCTGTGTTTGATCGGGAATGATCGCTCACCTCTTGGCTTTTCCATCCTCGGCGGTCAACCCTCATCATCACAACCTCGCCTCCCGTCTCGGCGGTCTCTCCGTACTTGGCTCAGTCGTGTGTATGCGGGGTACCCCACAAAGAAGTATTGCACTGGATTGCCGATATCGATGATCTTTGCTTTGCTGCAAATTCGAAATCATTGGTTCAAACTTCACCAGCGGTCTGGGTGTCAAAGTAGCGCGCAGGTGGATGTCTAGTATGAAGATTTCCAAGGAAGGAATGGTCTACTTGTTCAAGCTGCACAACATCGATATCACGCTCACGGCCGCTCCTGCCCGCTCTAGACCCTGGCGGGACTGCATCGACAAACACACCAGTCTAGACTGCAACAACCGTGACCGATTAAAAAATGAATCTGCTCTTTATGTAACGGGCAAGTGCACTGGGCTACACGAACTAGGAGGAGACCAGTTCCTCGCCCTCAACCCTTCCGTTCCGTATCGCGGTGGTGCGTGTCGTGCTATAAAATGTGGACGCTACGGCCTGGACGACCCGTCTTATATCCTCACACATGGCTGTCACACTCAAGTCCGCAATAAAGCACTGGTACGCCCCCGAGGTATCTACCAAAACACATTGTGCCTTCTACAGGATTAACGTTATATTTCAGGTGATTCCAATGTCAGTATCATCTTCCCCCGCTCATGCTGGATGCTCAAACATCTCCAGCGTCCTCCTGGTAACTGGGATGGTCTCATTTGCCTCCTACTTTACTTATCGTTCGGCAATGGGTCCCAGCAGTACGTGGATCCCTTGCCGCGCGCCTTGCCTATCCCAGTCTCGCTAGTTCAATGGTCCAGGAAGAATTCCGAGCCTTGGAACTCTATCCAACCAGGCCAAGGTACTTCGCTTTGAGTATTCCGGCACGTCTTCGCTAACAAACCGTAGGCGTAAAGATGGTCCAAGTCAACCATAAATTTAACAGAAGGTTTGGACCACCACTTGAGAAACGCCCATTCTAATTATCATCTAGTTGGCGACGTGAACAATTGTAGAGCAGTCTCATTTCTCTTGTATCAACAGAATCTCATGTATTTTGACCCGGAAAATCATCCTATGGCTTTCTACACATGATGGCATCTACTACTACATACCACCGGCAAAGTGCCTCAGAATCCCCTCGTGCTTTTGGTCGCGAAGACACTCATGCTCAAGAAAATACTCGTGGCACCGTCATTTGACCAGAATTGCTCCAGCTTGATGCGGAATATGTAGGTAGTTGAGCAACAGTCGGCGCCCGTTGAGAAACAGCCGGCGCCCGTACTACATACAAGCGTCAACTGTATGCTACGAATACCTTCATTCTTTGCCCAATTGGTGGCTATTTATAAAGACAGCACACTTTGCCAAGCGGCCCGGCTCAGACGTCAACGGGCCGCCCAATGAACCTTGAATTCCCGACCATATTTCTCCGTGTGCGGATGTCTTCGCCATCTGGTGACTCTGGCGAGGTCAATGGAGGCCCGAAAATGGCCACGCGATCTTCTGCGAGTGCTCGGATAAAGACCTCTTGCCATGGAGAGAGTCTCAAAGGTGCCTTCCGGCGATTTTTAAGATGTTGTCGCTCTCTCTGGCTGTTTCCCTTGCCTGCGTCGCTACTGCTTTCGCTTCGCCGGCAAACTTCACTCTAAATGGCCCCATTAAAATCGGTAAACGTTGCACGGGAAGTATTCAGTCCCTCGCCGACGTAGCTGCGGCGGAGTTATGCACGACCATTAATGTTCGTCGGCCTTGCGCGTGGCAGTGACTGTTGTCAATTTTTACACCCGCAGATTGGTGGGTTTACGGTGCCGGCTGGTCAAACCTTTGCACTGGCGCCTCCCGACGGCGCTGTCGTTTCTTTGACTGGGCAGATTACATTCGCAGTCGCGGTCAGTGTTCAACATCGAAAGTCAATGCGTCAACTGACGGAAAGCCTCTGCAGAACTGGGCCGGTCCTCTGATGAAAATCTCAGGTTTGCATCTCTACTCCCCACCATATTCAATATACCTGAACAGTCTCAGGAAACTCGATCACCTTCAACGGGAACAAGTATGCCTACATCATTTCCGGGCGCCGGTGAGCTAATATCCCGGTTTTTTTCAGCCACAACCTCGTTGGGAACGGAGACCAATATTGTACGAATATTCCCATCTGTAAATACTATCTACAAGGCCGACCTTTTCAGGGGATGGTCTTGGCGGGAGCGGGGGAGTGGTTAAACCGGCCCCAATGCTCGTACTCGCTATGAGCGGCACCTTCGAGAATATACAGGTCAGCGGGTTTTAGGACTGAGTAACCGTTTTCTAACTCGAGTAGGTGGTCAACAGTCCAACACGAGCGGTAGCCATCGAGGGCGATGGCATTACTGTGTCGTCAGTTACTGTGAATAATGGTTAGTGCAATTTCCACCATGCCCAAATAAATATCGTAAAAAGTTTTCAGCTGCGGGCGCCGCCGCCAACAGTAAATCAGCCGGAAAGCCTGCCGGCGTCAATACAGATGTGAGTTCCCGCCTGAAATTTCGGAATAATGCCTTAATATTTGCGCAGGGTTTCGACGTGTAAGTTATCTGCAGATGTCGATCATCCACGCTGAACGAGCTTGCCCAGTGCCGCGAACAATGTTGTTATTCAAAACTCGGTTGTGACGAACCAAGGTAATTCCTACTTGTAATGGCCATCATTTTGCCGAACTTGTCAGACGACTGTCTCGCCATCAACCGCGGCACAAACATCAAATTCACTGGGAATTCCTGCACTGGTGGCCATGGAATTTCCATCGTGAGTAGCAGTCCAACAAAAGAGAGAGAAAATCAAACCATTCGAATTGCAGGGTTCGATCGCTTCCGGGGCTGTTGTTTCTGGCGTGACAATCTCGAACAACGTTGGTTAGTGGATTTATTGTGCACTCTTCCATTAGATAGCTGAGGCGGTATTTGGCAGTAACCAACAAGTTGGTCGCAGAATTTGCTTTCCGGCGTGGGCTTTAACGATTGTACAGCGGCAACGGTCTGCGAATCAAGACTGATGCCACTGCGACGGGCGCAACCGTCTCGAATGTTGTTTACTCGGGCAACAAAGCTACGGGAATAACAGGTTTCGGAGTCCTCATTGACCAAGTGCTATCTGCTGTCACTTTAATCTCTCAAGTTCTGATGCAATGGGATAGTCCTACCCGGCCGTCCTCGGTACCCCTGGCACTGGTGTAGTCATCAACGGTGTTAGTTTTACTGGAACCAATACCATTTCCGTTACCAGTACGGGCCACCGCGTCGAGGTCAATTGTGGCTCTACCAGTAGCTGCATTGGAACTTGGGTGAGGAAGGGATCTCTTAAATATTTCCAAGTGGCTGACCTGACTTCCAAGAACTGGTCCGGACTGACTGCGACAGGCGGGACGGGTTCAACGGTCAAGAATGCTCCGGTGACTGGCAAGCCACTCTACTTCACACCTGGGATAGTTTCTGATTTTATATTTAGGTGGTTCGTTCTAATTACTATGCGCTGTACATACCGCCTGCAAAATCAACGATCTGGCTTTGTTATTTGATGCGCCATCACGACGCCATCCATCGAATCGCGATGGCGCATAAGTTTCAAAACTTTTAACGTTCGTTTTGGTACGTAAGAGTAGGAATAGGAAGAGAAAAATGTACGGCGGGTCCTCGCGGAAAGAGCTTGTGCAGTCGTGTCCAAAACGGGAACTTGATGTAAGAAGAGAAGCGACCTTAGCGCAATTAACCTTGCTCGGCATCGGGGATGCCACTACCTCGACTAAAGGTCCCGATGGTGGTGAACACCGAACGACCCTCTCCGATAACCGCAAATGTTATGGGTTTAGTGCGCATCTAACTGAATTCAGGACAATACGAAACAAGAGAAAGAGAGCAACGGCATACCTGGTCTCCTTCATGGCTTTCGACAAGCGATAGGTGACCCAACTGAACTTCGGTCTGCGAAAGACCTTGGCGAACATTGAGACTGTGAAATGGTTCACACTAGATTCAACCAAATAACTCGACACTGACGTGGCAAATACAGAATTCACGTAAACTTGAAGGGGTTGTCAATGTTTACAAAGTGAGCAGCGATTTAGAACGTACGCTTCCCAACAACCAGATGGAAAGGAATCCAAAATTGGTGATGAGGGAGGGCCACGTTCTGCGTATTAAATAAATGAGCTGACTGTCCGGAGCGATCTCAGTGTACTCACAAGGACTAAGAACATGATTTGAGCTATGCTGAAACCGCATAAACTCAGTCTGATTCAACCGAGGACAAGATTTAAAAGTTACGCTGTCAGGACCCCTCTGCTGACACCATAGAGCACAAGAGTGTCGATGAGTTTGTCGGAGCTAAACACAATTAAGGTGTGCATGTACGAAGTCCAATGGAGAGTACGTACGACGCTAAACCAGTACGGCGAGCGTGAAGAAAGTAGGACATAGATCCAGTAATAGTTATGTCGTTGAGGGCTGCAAGGCCCTGGACCAGGCCACTAATAACCTATATCTGGTCAGGAATTCTAAAAGTAAGAGGGGAAAGAATATCAAACAAACCAAGAATTCTCGAGTCGAAATGGATGTGAGGGCCGGATTTTCAAACCTACGCAAAATGAGTTGATGGCGCAATATATAGATTAAGACGTACAGATGGACAGTCGTGTCTGCATCGCGACGAACAAGTAAGCGTGTGGGTTTAGTTGAGAATGTTGACATTCTCACAGATACCCAGGCCTAAGAACAAATTTGAAATCAGCGATCACGAGCAAGTAATGAAAGATGCTGACCAAATGTACCAACGGCCAGGATCGACTTTTCAACACAAATGAGCTCGATGGGCACGGAAAAATTAAGAGACTGACAACGAAAGCAGTTGTGAAAATGTGTTTGCTGACTGTGAAGATGTAAACTTCAACCGTGCAATGATGAAACAAAAGTTGTCGAACATTTCCAAATTGTGTGAGCATAAAAGCTTGAATACGAAGGGATGAGATGGTATGGTGGTGGAATACGGTCAACGTTACCATTGCGCGATGAAGGTGATTATGGTCACGAGCAATTTTTCTGCCTGAATAAAAACACAACATGAGTAATTTGTACTACAATGTCGAGCAAACGTACCGTGAAACTCCTGCAACGCCAACGACGTCAGCTAGGAACAACGGTCGAACAGTCAGCCTCACCATGGAATATTGAGGTCGAGTTTTCGGTTGAGGAACCCGAGAACGAAAAGAAAAAGACTATGGGCAACGAAAATTGTCGTGAGAGTATCGAGAGCACTTCGAGGATTTCAACCGGGAAAGCTTGGTCATTTTTTTGGCATACACACCACAGCGTGCCGACCTGGTACGCAAGAATTAATTTCGAGAAAACTTGGGGCGAAAAACACCAACCATCGTTTTCAAAGTCCATCTATCTTTCGTGTACCGCCGAAAATACAGATATGCTTGCAACACAGAAATTCCGTAGAGCGCTGTTGCTATACTGAAGCCAATGAACGTCGTTGAAAAAAGTTCTTTGAAAGCACTTGTTAGCACAGCTAACTGCGCAGCGGCGGCTGAGGCGTCCGCAGGAGAAGGCATGAAGGAGAAAAAGGTCCGAAATGGTAGGAAATGAAATGGTCTGTCCTTGCTAGTGCACCTTTATATATCGCAACCGGATAGCCGAGCGGCTGGACGATCCCCCGATGAGATCGTGAAAGTCCAACAGATCTACGTTGGATCTACGCGGGATCCATCTGTGTAAACCGGTGAAAATGGTGGGAATATAATTCAGTTTATTCCCTTTGCTTCGACCCAGTACTAGCATTTTGAGGCTCTGGGCGCCATGCTACCATGCACCAACTGAGCACGGCAGAAAGAGAAAGTGGATATAAAAGGAGCGCCGGAACTTGATGGATTCACTCACAACATAGCATTGACGTTCGACATTGACAGATTAACGCATAAAAAAACGCGAGCTCAGTATTCCTCAAACGTGCCAAGCAGTGCCAAGCATGGTGGGAAATCGAAACACGGTCACTTTCGCAGCCTTCCGAGTTGCCGCCGAAGTGTTGCTAGGTGCAGAAATTTTGGGGCCACGATTATAAATTATTCTAACGACGCACCACTTCAACGAAAATGAGCAATTGAGATTAGATTTGGATTAAACCGTAATCAGTCCCGCCTTTCGAGCTGCCTCGTCTGGGAACAAGGAATACCGTTTGCAAGCTAGACTCCACTCGATATTGCCGGCAACCGAATCCATCATGAGCTCGACATATCGTTCTACCTTCGAATCCACATCCGTTTCGCCAAATGAGGGAAGCGATTTCTTGTTTTCCTTGTATCGGGCCAGTGCCGCGGCAAATTGCTCCACGGTATAGTCGATAGCCGCTTGGACATCCCCCACGTTGATCGAGGCGACAGGGTCGTGCATGACGACAGTCACGTAGTTGTGTTTTGCACCGTCCTCGAGATACTCTTTCCTATAAGAATATATATCCTGGAACGCGATTAGCGCAGAACAACCAAGAGTTATAAACGTCCACACACGTTGGCTAACGCAACCATATCCACGGACGCCTGAATCATTAGTTCGAGGTGCGGATTCTTCAGAACATGATATGGCAGGTCAAGCTTCCAGATCCAACGGTCAAGATCATGGAATGGCAGGGCTCCAATAGATTTGCGGCGTGTGTTTAAATATGTTTCCAATGAGTTGGGATTGTTGTCACCGTGCAGTTCACGACCCAGCGCTTCCTCCACGACCCCGTCGGCCAGAAGAACATTGCTGGCGATGTAACCAGCTCGATATGGCGGATTTATGGCTGCGATCACTTTGGTGCCTAAGCTAATTGCAGGGGGGGATTAGTCGATGGAAAGAAAGTTTACGGAGACGTTGGTTTACAGCTGGAGAATTGCGGCAGGACCTTCTTTCTTCGCTTGGGGGGCCTCAGCCTGCTGCAATGCCTCAACAAATTCGCTAGCCCATTTCTTTGAGGTGGCGCTCGTTGCAGGGGTGTCACTAATCCAAGATTAAATATCAGTCGAGTCAAACGATGTGTGCGCCAGTAATAATTCACGTCAGTTGTTCCAAGATGAGGAACATCATCATTGACTCAAGGCAGACCTGCAAGTGCGCCACATCGGCCTCGGGGAAGGCCCGCGCAATCAGTAAAGGCAGTTCTGCCTGTTTCCACACCTCGATAGTTTGTATTAGAAAGAGTTTTACATATAACCGCGAGATCCACCTTTTTTTCGGGCGCGGTGAGAAAAGAAGCAGCTTCAATCCATTTTTGAAATCCTGCGTCTAGTTCCTCAAAGTGAATGTTAAGAGGCTTAACATAATCGGAGACGAGATCCAGAAGGTCAGGGATTCGGACTTTAAGAGATTCACTGCTCATGTTGTGAGTGTGTTGGAACAATGGAGAGAGTCGTTCGATATAATCTCTGGATCATGCCGAGAGCTGATAAGTCCGAGCGTTTGGCTGGTGCCAGAATTAACGTTTAGGCAGTCGGCTAGTGGTGGACAGAAAACGTTCAGTCGGGAGCTGTCGGGAGCAGCAAGCAAGGCGCCGTGAGGAGAACATGAGCGTCAGTGAAGAGCGTAAGGGGCAGATCTTCTGCACACAGCCACCGATCAATATTCGGCTTGTTCCGGACGGCATGCAAGTTTCCATTGCAAGCCTTGTGGATTTTTCTGTCGAGCTCAGTCATCGGCAAGGTACCGTCCCGCGCTCTATCCACAATATCCCCGCTGTAGTCGGCGCCGAAGTTCCTTCAAAACTGATGGCGATCGTCAACCACAAAAGGACAGTACAAGTAGGAAGAACATTCCCCGGGAGAATCGTCGAGGCCCGAGGGCCATCCGGTCTGACAAGTGACAATCATCTCCGCACAAGCTGTGGTTTCTGCGGCCAAAGAAAGATCCACTGGAGAATTCCAACTGTCTAGGTTCAATGATACCCCGCAGGCGTCGTTCCTAGTCAACACAAATTTAGCGGGTGAAGGCTACAGGGTCCCCAAGCGTCGAGGGCTGACCAAAATCCTTCCCCCGACTCCGAATTTTCGTTGGGCATTCTCTTCCCGAATTTCGTGTAAATTCAAGTCAGGTATTGAAAGAAAATGCACCTAGCCTCGGTTTCCCGGCCTTGGTTTGCTTCTTGAACAATACAATCCTCCCGCCTTGCTGACGTGGGCCGCCTAAATTTCACAAGCCTTCGCTTGGACATGGAAGTGTCGCGAATTCGCTGTTCCTTCCTTCACCGTCACTTTCAGGAACCCTCGCGATAATGATTCCTCTTCCTCCTCCAATACATTCAGTGGTCCATCTCCACGTCGGATTCGTCTTCCTCCTCCAATGCCTTCGGTGCCACCTCGATGTCGAATCGGCTCACTGGTACACTCACAAGGTCCTCAGTCGCCACCAGAGCGTTCAGCCTCTACTATCGGCCTGCACATCTAATTTATTTGGACCGACAGGCAGCCTCACTCCGCGTCCATAACATCTGGTCACAAGGTCCTCAGTCCCCACCAGAGCGTTCAGCCTCTATCGGCCTGCACATCTAATTTATTTGGACCGACGGGCAGCGTTACTCCGCGTCCACAATATCTGGCCTCACGGCCTGGGTTTAGGATGGCTTGGCGTGGGCGGCTCTCGCGCCGGCGCATCAACCACCCGCACATCCTCATCCAGCGGCCACATCGAATTGCGAAATACGCTCCCGGGATCGTCCCGCTGCTTCACCTCGCAGTGCGCACACACGCTCCTAGTTCTCCTCATAGCACGCCATCACGCGCTCAGCCCATTGGTGGCGAAAAAAAAAAATCAGCCCGCATAACGTGCAAGCGGAGACCGGGGCCGCCGATCCACTGACGGCGAAGAAAACAAAACGGGCGTCGACACCGGAAATTGTGCGCGGCTGGACCTCACCTCTCAGCAGCGTCGCTGGTCGTCGATCGACATGTCCCAGATGCAACGCGGCGACCGTGAAGGCCGCCTTGCGCTGGAACTTTGAGACGCAGGTATCGTTGAAGTCAGCGATGACCCCACCCACGAGCTCAAACAAGCTACATAGACCGTAGACCTCGCTCGTTAGCAGAAATTCCGTGCAGCAAACCCACGGGCGCCGCATCACTGTCTCACCAACAATTTCGTTTGGGAGGGCGCCGAGCGGATGAACCACTGCCTGCCCGCTGTGGAAGTGGAGGCTGAGACTGAACAACACAACATCCCCACGCAAACCCTGTCTTGCCACCGGAGGAAGCTCTTCTCTTCTTATCCACCTCGTTCAGGAGGCAGCGCTCGCCCTGCCAGGCGGAGAGGTACATACTCCTGCCCCCGCTCCTTCGGCCGGTGTAACACATCTGCACAACACTCCCGTCGAAGATGGTGGTCGAGTACTACTATTCAAGATATCTGCACCGTCGATCGCAGCTCCGGTCGTATGAACGAAAAGAACCGCAAATGCCAAACGCACTCGGGATCGCCCCGCAGATGGACCTCGCCCCAGCTCCTCGCACAGACGTCCATTATTCGAATTCGAGTCCGGCACGCCACTGTTGGCTGAATCGCAAACGCACTCGGGACCTCACGCCGGATCGCCGCCCAGTCCTCGTACAGGTCTATTATTGGAACCGCAATCTTCTTTTTAGGCGGTGTTCAGGTGGTACTCTCGAGGTTAAGAGGATGTCAGCGCGAGCAACTTGCAGCCCATGCGGGATTGCGTGGGGGCGTTTTTCGGCGCGCGGGCACTGCGACGAACTCGCGCCCAGCTTTATACTTCAAGTGCTCATCGCCGCGTCCTGAACACTGTTGGTGGACTTGCGGCCATGCTCATGATCAGCCACCCAACAGTTCTCTTCGTTGACGGCCTCGCCTCATGCTGCAATCACTGTCGGCCACTCCATCTCTAGATCTCCTCTCGCGGCCAGTCCGAAAACTTCAAAGCGTACGCGTTAAACCTCTTCGGAGTTCTTGGTATCTGTTCCTGTTCCCGATGCCATGGCCCATGATCAACATCCCTCAACTCGACGCTGTTTGTTCGCAAGCTTCTTCGTGTGTGCGAACACCCCAGTGCGAGCTTACCGAGTTGCTTCTTCATTTCTGCGGGTAGGAGCGACCAGGATGGGCAATCCCCGCACTCCCGCACTCCCGGCCCCCGCAGGCTCCAAGCCGCGCATTTCATCCAAGTTCTTCTCCCTCGTTGATTCCTTGCTTCTCCGAGTCGTCTCTCACTGCCAACCATGATCTATAGCCGATATTCCGTCAACGATCATCCCGCCAGTACGCAAGGGCAAACACTTTCTCGTCGACACTTACAAAAAAACCCATCTTCCGAGTCGTCGACTATCGAGCGCGTGTTCTCTGCCGTTTGACATGCTTTCTGAATCTACAGCACGCACAAGCGGCGCAAAGGTAGATGCAGCAGTCTGAGGATAACAATAATAATGGACCCATCGCCCGAAGTAAGTTGTCGAATGCCGAGGACGTTGAGATGTTTGGAGCACGGGTACTGGGTCTGCAGCAGCCTGAGCATTCTCAGCGATCTCGGCTGCTGGGATTTCATCGGTCGGGGGTGCCCAAGCAGGCTGAAATAACGGGCTCATACTTAATCTGTTGGTTTTGAGAGGGTGCGCCGGTGTGAGGGTAGCTTCATGCTCCTCCCGGCCTTCCTGGTGTGCTTGGCTGTGCTCGTAGTCAAGACCGAGGGTGGTAATTGAGTTGATAGTGTGAGGGACGCGACGCGACGCGGCGCTCCTGATGGATTTGATCCTTGCGGCGGCAAATCCATCAATCAGCGGAGATTGAACTTTTGATTTGTGACATTCGACGCGTCCCCTCCCCACTTCAGTTAAACCCGCGCCTGGCAAGAAAATTTGAGGAAGCAGAATGTGTTAAATTAGTTGTAAGGATACCCTCAAATTTCCTCGAGGCCTCCCGGGAACGAGCAAAACAGAACACTGCTCTTGTCCGAAAACACACCGGCAACGACTTGCTATATCTTCCCTTCCTTCGATTCCTAGGAAAATTACACGGACGCGGAGTACTACTATGCGAAACAATCCCGGAAAACTCCGGGGGAATAATGCAAATTCTAACCCGTTGGAACTAGTAGTGGTATTTGAAATAGTAAATCCCTCAGGGCGCCAGCCCACTCCACAGTTTGGACGAGGGGTAGCTGAATTTGTAAGAGACCCGCTATAGTTGAATGAAGGCAGCGCCACTGTGCGTTATTATTCTTCCCTTGGTTTAAACTGAATTTCGCCACTGCAGCAACCGATGACGACAGATCAGCGATTGATGATGTGGGAGATCGCCATGCGCATCAAGGCGTTGTTCGGGCGGAGATAGGTAGGTCGCGACAGGACGCAATTCTTTCACCGGGAAACCTGAGATGTATTGGAGAAAAAGGGCGAGAAGTGAATTTGAAAGGGGAGCGACGCTACGGGGTGGGGATGAAGATTTGGGGCGGGCGGGAGTAGTGGAAGGTGGCAGCGTGGGTGTTGTGGAGTATCAAGGCACACACGAGGTGATGGGGTTGGGACGCAGTGGGCAGTGGGCGGATCCTGGATGAAATGGCAGAAATGGGGACGGGCAGAGAGTTGTGGCGTGCAGGAGGAGACCGTCACCGACGGGTAGGAAAAGCATCGGATGACGAATATAGTGATGGAGTGATGCCAGTTACGAAAGGGACTTATATGACGAGTGGGTGCACAGCCCCTTGTGCGTCATTCCCCCTCTTCCCATATTATCGAAAGCGCTTCAGCGATGACGACGTCGCCTTCCAGTGCTGCCTCATCGTCCGCCGCCCCCGACAAGTCCCGCCCCGCCACCCGCCAGACCCGCTCCGACTTTGACCAGGAGCCCAATCCCTTCGAGCAGTCCTTCTCTGCGACGCCCAACTCGAACCTCCGCAACTCCACAAAGTCCCCCCGCGATGACGCATCCTCAAAGTCCACCTCCGAGCCCCGTCGCAGCTCGTCGCCCCCCCGGCCCACCCTCCCGCCCCTCGCAGCCATAGCCTCCCCCGCAGACCAGGGCCAGTATGCCTGGGCCTTCTCCTCCTCCCTCAACAACTCCCTCCGCGCCGGCCCGCTCTCCCCAGCCATGCTCGCAGGGCCCCAGTCCAGCGACCACCAGCAGTCCTCCCACCTCCAGTTCGACCCCTCCTCCTTCCGCACCGGCCTCACCCCCCGCACAGGCCTCACCCCCCGCACCGGCCTCACCCCCGGCACCGGCCTCACCCCCATCGTCGGCGGGCCCTCCGCCTTCCCCGCGTCCCCCGGCACCGCCGCCTTCATTGCCGCCATGACCCCCAACACCATCAGCGCCATCACAGGCGTCCTCAACGCCGGCGGCTACCACCAGGGCCCTCAGAGCGACGGCGCTATGCCCGACTACTCCACCGGCCCCAGCGCGAACAACGCCGCGTCCTCCGCCGCGAACGGCCTCTTCCTCCTCTCGCAGGCTCACCAGGAGCTCACCAAGCGCGAGGAGGCCGCCCAGCGCGGCGCGAATGGGAACGGCACCGTTAATGGAAGCGCGATCAACGGGCATGGCGTGCACGGGAACGGGAACGGTGCGACGACGAACGGGAACGGCAAGCGGGGGACGAAGCGCAAGTCGTCGCCGCTCGCGAACAATGGCCATGCCGCGCCGCCGCCGCCGCCGCCGCCTGCCCAGCGCAAGCGCGCGCGGGGCAACACAAACACGAGCAGCAACAGCTTTTCGTCCAACCGCCGCAATACGAGCAAGGAGATGGACGAGGCGATGATGATGGATATGGACGACATGGACGACGACGAGGGCGGCAGCGAGGACGACGATGATGGCGGCCGGAGCGCGAACGGGAACAATGGGGGCGGGCGTCGGTCGAAGAAGCCGGAGACGGAGGAGGAGAAGCGGAAGAACTTTTTGGAGAGGAATCGGCAGGGTGGGTGTCTTGCCTTAACAACAACTCGAAACTGACGCGCCACCCCCACAGCCGCCCTCAAATGCCGCCAACGCAAAAAAGCGTGGCTCGCGTCCCTGCAGACCAAGGTCGAGTTTCTGCAGAACGAGAACGAGCGGCTCACGCTGCAGCTCGTCGCCTCGCGGGAGGAGATCTCGCGGCTGGGGGCGTTGGTGGGCGCCGCGGCGCCGGGGCCGCAGCCCGGGGGCGGGGGACACGCGCCGGTGGCGGTCAATGTGAGCGTTGCGAAGGTGGCGGCACGGGGTGGAGCGGGGGGAGTGGCGGCCGCGACTGTGGCGAGTGGGGGCGGGGGCGGGGGGTATGGGTATTAGGTCCACGGTTCACTGATCAGTGTGACCCGACCCCGATCCCGACCCCGACCCTTCCCACACACACTCGCACCCCACACGGACCCGCGCGCAACAAAACACGCATACGCGCGCGGCGTTCCTGTACATATGCATTCTTCCCTCCACTCCTCCACTCCACTCCGAGCACAAAATCGACCAACCACACACGGACGGCGAGTTGATACGACGTAACCTCTATTCTATTCTATATTATACGCATGCATGTTTTTTTTTTTTGGGGGGGGGGGTTGAGAAACTTTTTTCTTGTTGTCGATATGTCGATTACTGTTGTACACGCGCTTTTTTTTCTTGGTGCAGAGAGTAGTAGCTGGTAGTAGCTGGTAGTAGGGGAAGTAGGGGCAGAGTTTTTTCTTGCAATTGTGTACTTTGTATTTTTGGTAGCAACTTGAACGCAGATGTCGATATACTTGGTGACGCTGGGAGAAAGTGTTGTAAGTTGTAAGTTGCTGACGCAGGGAGCGCGGCAAAATGCATATGGAAGTGAAAACTTGGAGTCGGGTTGAGATCAGGAATTCAGAGGCAGAGTTGGCAAAGCGTCGATGGAGCGTGAAGGCGGCGTATGTACCGACCGACCCAACAAACCGCCTCCTGCGACGAAACTGAGGGTTAATTGAATTACGGACGAGGTCTGTTTTCATATTTACGTATACATACACGACAGCCCAGCGACAACCATTATAATAATTTCACCACCACGCCCTAAAACGCGCCGGGCCGCCGCACCCACGGCGTCGCGGGTTGGTTCACCACCGGCGCCATGCCGCTCTCGACCCTCGCCGTCAACTCCAGCGCCAGCGAGCCGAGGCGCGCTCCGTTCGCGCCGGCCGCCCAGAGCGACACCGCGAGCGTGTTGGCGCCGCTGTAGTTCAGAATGCCCTGCGGGACGGGGAACGAGGTTTGCGGGCCGATGTGGTTCACTGCGCATCGAGTTTCAGTACAGCCAGCGACCCACGCAAGAAACGAAGACTCGGATACGCACCGTACTTGCCGAACTGGTACCCATTGACGTACAGCTGCGCGCGGAAGAGCGGGGTCGTGGTCGAGTTGGTGAGCACGAGCGCGAGGGGGTAGTCGACGCCCGCGGGGATGTTCAGCGCGAAGGTGGTGCGGAAGAAGGAGACGCCGGCGTGGGCGAGGCCCGTCGTGGGGGCGCCGGTGGCCCACAGGCTGTCGTCGAAGCCTGGGAGGTGCCAGCCTACGTTGGGTACATACAATCAGCGGTATGATTTTTCTTTCTAGTTGACAACTCACCCTGGCGCTCACCGAACAGCCCGCCTTCGTTCAGCGGGCCGCGGGTGTCGTCGGCGAACTGCAATTGTGATGAACGCGATGAGCGACGGGAGAAGAATGTGCATAACATACAGATTCTCCCCCGAGGTTGCCGGCGACCTTCCAGACGCTGACGGTCGTGGTGGGGCTCCCCGTGAAATCGTAGCTCAGAACCCCGCGCGGAGTCTTGAAATCCTCGCCCGCCGACCACCAGTTCTCCTCGTTTCCCATGTGGTCTTTGCATAGATAAGTGCGCGTTGAATTAAAGCGGGCTGGTTCGCGACAAACCTTGCAGGATCGTGAGCACATGCGCCGCGCCCTTCTTGAGCGCCGCGGTGAATGGGAACGTCCCGTTGAAGACAGACTGCACCGCATCGCCTGCACACTCGCTCAGCGCCAGCCCGCGAACACAAGGAGACGTGATCTGACGTACCTTCCCACGAGCCGATAAACGTCGCGTCCAGCCATACGGAGAATCCAAACGCGGAGCCGCCCTGCACCGCGACCTCGAACCCCTTCTCGGCGCCGGTCGCGGTGAAATGCGCGCGCCACAGTATGTTGCCGGTGTGGAAGCCGTAGTCGCCGGCATAGAGCACGACGGACGTATTCGCCGGCGTCGGGTTGATGGTCGTCGTGTGGTTCGCGACGGTCCACTGCGCGTCAGAGTACTGTGGTTGGATCTCCGGGAGGGAGTCGGCGGTTTTCTTGAATTGAAAAAGTAAGCCAGAAGGAATCCAGGTGCAACTGGAATCTCACGCACCCATTTTAGCGCCGCGAGATTGGGGAGCGTTACCGCCGGGAGGGTCGCGGTTTTCTGCGCAGTGAGAGTTCCGTAGCGCGTCTTTCCCAACGCTAGCGTCGCGCCGTTGAAGGTTGCTGTTTGAAACGCGGCGGGTGCAATAATCTCAAACGAAACGGGGGTGGTGGTATTCAGATCGCCTGTCAGAGCGAGGACGCCTCCGGCCGTGGTCACAGATCGGAGAAGGTACCCTCCTTTGACGAGGATGGGGTTCTGGGTGCTGAACTGCGCAAAGGCACCCGTGGTGGGAGGATGCAGGACCCAGAACTGGTACGCATTTGCCCGATCTGGAGGAAGATTCGTTCAGATTGATTGGGCGATGTGCCGAGGGAAAGGAGAGCATACCGAGGATGTAGAGCAGCACATTACCGACCTGGACAACGGTCTGGCCGGTGGTTTGGTACTGCAGGACGAGACTGTTCCCAGCGAGGACCTTGGTTTTGATTGCGCCTGTTCCAGAAACAACGGTGGCCGTTGGGACCGTGGAAGTGAACTTGAACGCTGTCTCATGGAGCTCGCCTGCGTTTCCATAGACCAGGATGACATCGCGTTTGTCGATTGTAGCCCTGTAAAGATTAAATCGAAAAAATAGCGCAAGACTACCTGGGGGCCTACCATGTCAAGATCTCACTGGTGGAATATAGGATGGTCGTCGAGCCGGCGGCATAGTCTACTACATGAATCTTCGAATCTTTCCCGTTTAGCGCAAGGCTCCCGCCAATTGTTGGGATCGTGAGAGTTCCAATGCTGTATGAAATTTAGCAGGGCCTCGTTGTGATATCGAATCGCCTAGAAAGCACCTCGTCGAAAGAGTCAACGTATATGTCTGTACGGCAGTTGTCGACGCATCCAGTTGTCTATGTCACATTATTTTCTTTGTCAAGCGATGGGCTGAACTAAGGAAGACCAACCTAACGACATAGAATCCTGTTTTATTACCCACGACGTCGAGCACCTGGGTCGTCTTCAACGCTTGGTTACCCGTGAAAGAGCCCTGGGTGGCGAAGATGTTCATGGGGCGAGTGGTGAGGAATGCAGGAGACACGGCGCGGAAGTTGGCTTGTAGTTTGAGTTCGTAGTATTTTTCCC
This sequence comes from Mycena alexandri, assembly GCA_029233265.1. Lineage (NCBI taxonomy): Eukaryota > Fungi > Basidiomycota > Agaricomycetes > Agaricales > Mycenaceae > Mycena > Mycena alexandri. The sequence continues at coordinate 1,080,891 of JARJCM010000001.1, read as the reverse complement.
TCAGAGTCCGGTCCTCCGCGATGGCACTGCCCTGCAAGTTTTCGTTAGAAGGATAAACCAAAAAAAAAAGTTAATACTCACATAATCGTACGAAGTGTACACGCCTAGTGTACGCGTAAATACAAGGGTCTAAACAACTAGAGAAAGTTACCTGGATGAGCGATACCTGGGATACATGTGAGTTGAATGATTATGATTATTTATGGGGCCCGCACCTCCCCAGTTTGTCCCTCCAAAGAGCATGTACAGGTTCAACATCGTCGTAGACATCGCAAACTCGTTTTTGTAAAATACTGAAACGATAATTAGGTTCGGTGATGTGTAGGTAAATGTAACGAACCTCGCTCGAATTCAGGCCCTAGCAGCTCTGCGCAGCCCTCGTATCCGAAGCCGCCCCAGGGATCAAAGGCGCCGCCTTGGAATTCAAAGACAGCGTTCGGAGATTGCGGGCTGTATTGCAAGTGTGCGCCGAAGAAGTACTCTGTAGCGTCAACGGCGCCCGGAAGCCAGTCGTTCGGCTGGCCGCAGTTGAATCCATTGGGATATGAGTCGTAGCCTATGCAAAATGAGAAATGCCTACGAGCCTTCAATGCCGACAATTACCGTAAATATCGACGTCAGTGAAATGGCCTCCGGGCCAGGCGTCATTGACAGTCAGAGGAACGGTTACCCCGGCCGAACGCTGCGGAACTATTGGTTGATTGAATTGCACAAAACAGACAATACTTCCTTACCATGATAGCTTTCAGGTCGCTCTCATACGTGAAGTCCTCGGTAAAAGGCGGTTGAAATCCTGAACGAAATCAGCATCACATCCATAAAACTGATTAAAGAACGTCCATACCGCTGTATTCGTTTTCGACTTGGACCAAAATGACAGGCCCACCCTTGGTTATCTGGTTGGCAGCAAACTGGGCCCCGATTGCTTCCATATCTGCACACCAGACGATTACGTTCTCTGCCACCTCGCATCAGTGCTGCGACTCACAGCCGGTATATGCCTCGACGTATGAAGTGTTGCTCGTCCTCCATAACCCAGAGGTATGAGTTCCCCATCCCGGAAATCCGCCTGGGCACTGTTGAATGGTCAAGGTATATCAAGTAAGAAGGATACACACCGCCAGTGGTCTCCGCATTGATGTAGGGGCTGATAAAAAATAATAAACTCATGCGTGCCACGGATTGTGAAAGTACGCACCCTGGTCGAGCAATTACATAGAGCCCGGCCTTCATGGCGGCGTCAAAAAAGGGCTGCAAGTCGCGGAACCCCTCGAATGAAATCTCGCCCCGTTTGCCCTCGTGAATACCCCAGAAAAAGTACGCAGAGATAGCGTTGAAGCCCAACGACCTGGTGATGTTTGGGCTTACAGTAGTCGCCACAAAATGGAACACTCACTTGATTTTCTGGAACACGTCGAGGTGGAGACTTTGAACTGGCATTCTAAGACCATTGTGTTATATTCCTCTGTAAAGAGGTGAAAAAAAAAACACCTACCGGTAAGGATGGACTTCTCCACTCCACACATTCACTCGATTCCCGTTAATGATCAGGGAGTATTCATCCCAAGTCACCTATGTACACGTTCTTAGCGAAGAAGAGATTGCGCGAAAGATGATACACACGATATCCTGAAGCCCATCATTTTCCGCCTGGCGGGGAAAGTGAAGTCCGCGACGACGATTTGGAATACGCGCGTTCGCGAGCGCCGCAAAGGCGCACAGGAATAACGCAGAGGCTTTGGGAAGAAGCATCGGCGATGTTCTGAACTCTGCACATCGTGTTCTTGTTTTTAAAGAGCTGATTTTTCCCCGGGATTTCTTCGGGCTACCAGCTGACGGATTCTCTGCTGTCGATTCCGGCGCGCGGCGCGTTGCGACAAATTATGGCGATCACGCGGACCGGGCGGCTGCCCAGAAATGTTTCCTGCGTACTAGGTTGGACAGCCTATGTGTTCGCAATGGGTTTCTCTGGGGAGGAGAACATTAGAAATTGTGTAGCCTGGGCGGTGTTCATTAAGCGCCTAGATGCCCCTTGCTGTTGGACTTGCACCGGGCCGCCTGAAGGAGGATGGGCGGTGAACGGCAATAAGCTGATACCACCGTCCGAAATTATGCCGCAAAAGTGTTGAAGACGCGAAACTCCAAGTTACGGTTGTTCGAAACCTCTTCGACGGTGTCAAGTTCATTGAGAAGACCACCAAGGTCCACCAAAGGGCTTTCTGATGATGTCGAGACGTTCTCTGTTCGTGCTTTTCATTTCTGCAAACGATCCTCGCGCAGACCCTAGGCCTGATGTCGCCGAATATCACATCAGTCGAAGGAACGATTGAGACGTCAAAAAATCCCTCTTCTCGAGTTCTTGCGATCTCTTCGCGGGATATTTCGCTTTCGATATTGAAGAAATAAACAAGAAATGGGGTTTACGCCTCAGGAGTCTTAGGGGCGATACAAAACATAGGGCGTCCGTCAACGTGGAGAGGCGGAATGGAACGATCTGAGCGTGCGGCCATCATGAATCGCTGCATGTCACATGTTGGCGTGTTTTGTTCAATCAGAGCCTTCTTGCGAACCACCACCACCCGCTCGACGACTCTGCCCAGTGCCTGGTTCACGGCGCTTCCCCTCCTTTGTTCTCATCTCACTCTCATTATATCCACTCTTTCTTTTTATTCCGACCAAAATCGCCATGCAGGTCGATGAGATCGCGAAGCACCGCGTGCGTCCTCTTTTTCCTGCAATTTTCATTCAACCGTTGACCCTGGACATCTAGTTTGAGTCCTTCAAGCTTGGCATGCCCTCGCCCACCGCCCCGGTGGCTTCAAAGCACCGGCATGCTCGCTCGCACTCGCGCAATGCCTCCATTTCGTCCACTGCATCTCTCCCGACTCCTAAATGTACGACCACCCACGAAATACCCCCGACTCAGTCCCTGCCCCCACCCCCCAAACGCAACTCTCACCATCGCCGCATCTCCTCAGTGTCTACTCGTCGAGAGTCCGCAGAGATGATGGGAGTCTCGGTTTCTGACCCTCTCATATGTTCCGCGGAAGACGCTGGCGAGAAGGACTCCCTCCGCCGCCACGCTCTCTGGGCTCTTGAAGGCAAGCGTGATGCCTCTTACTCAAAAGTTGAAATCCCTGAGCTTCCGACGCCGTTTGAATTCCGTAAGACTCCCTATTTATAATAGCGAACTCCCTGATCCTAACTCAATCCCAAGCATCCAAACCTTCTTTCCCACCCGGTCCTGGTGCATTCATGAACACTTCGAAACGGGATTCCAAACGGGATTCGTTCAAGCCCTCTTCCAAGGACTTATTGGGCACCCTTGTAGAGGAAGAAGAGGAGGATGAAGACTCGGACCGTCCTCGCGCCCCGCCTACCCCCACGACCCCTACGACCGGCTTCCTGCGCAATATTGCCGCACGGCCACGACCTCCGCACCTCAGTTTGCGCCCACTTTCCTTGACTCCGGACAATCTGCCATCATACACCCCCCCTTCACACAATCTGCCCACCCCGCTATCCCCGAGGCGATCGAGCCTTAAACTGCTTGCTCTCGCCCCAGACGCCGCGACCAACGCCACCATTATGAACGGAACCACCCCCGCCCCCTCACCCACTCCTCTCCGTTCTCGGCCTGTGCTGAATATTAAACTGTCAGTCGAACCACCATCTGCTATTGCTTCTGGTTCGCCGGAAGAAACTGGGGCCCGCCCCCCACCACCTAGGCGGAGCAGCATTTCATACAAGTCGTCTGCCACCGTTACCGCAGGGCTACCGACCCCCGAGAGTACGCCCATCAGCGAACGACGATTCTCCGGCTACTCGCACAACAATTCTATTTCAAGTCGGGGTAGTCTCAGTAGCACAACCACGGAGGACGACTTTCTCGCCGCTTCTGTCGCCACACGCCCGCTCAGCGCTAGCGAGCAGCATTTTCTATTCAAAAGCCACAACGCTCTGCTCGCTCGCATCACCGACCTGGAGCGAGCGCTGTCCTTTCGGAGCACTCCAAGCAGCTTTCGGGACGGGGCTTCGCGCCCTTCTTCGGTTGCTTCTGCTGTTTCTGCTGCTTCCGGTTCCTCTTCCGGTTCCAGTGAACCTAGCGGCGAAGCGTTAGACGAGATGCTTTCTCTCGTTTCAGACCTCAAGGCTGAGCGGGATGAGCTGAAGCGTGACGTGGAGGGTTGGAGGGTGCGTGTCGGTGATATGGAGAAACAATTGGGGGTGTTTGGCAACCGTGTCGAGGCCGAACGGCGCGATGCGTGGGTGGCTCGTAGTCGGGTGGGCCTGTTGGAGGTGGAGAGGGGTGGCCTCGAGAAGCGCATCGGGGAACTGGAGTCCGAGAACCAGCGTCTTTTGACTGGGGAGGAGGAGCTCAAATTACAGGTCGCCCGTCTACTTGAGGAGAAGGAGCAGATGGCAGCCGAATTGCAGGAGGCCAGGAACAAGGCGTCCCGCGCGATGGATCCGCTCAGCACCCCGCGGGCCTTCGACGGCCCCGTCGTCGCCGTCAGGCCCGTTGTTTCAGCCATGAAGCGCGGACTTGGCTTTACCTCTCTCGACTCGGAGAGTTCTGTCACCGATGTAGAGGATAGCGGATTCCAGCCCTTCGGCCTCGGCCTCGGATTCAAGCTGCGAGCCGTTGAGGAGGAGGGGGATGATGATAATAGCGGTCTGGCCGGGTACGAAGACGAGGATGAGAATGATGTTCTTTTGAGTCCCTCGTCTTCGTTTGGATCCGTCGACGACTTTTATTCTGCCGGACGAACGGTCTTGGAGGTCGCTGTCGAATCCACTCCTACTCCCGCGCCCACTCATGTCAACCGTCCCTCCATCTCCAAGTGGACATTCCCGAAGGCCGTGCAGCCAGTCGCGCGCCAGGTCGAGGAAGTGGACCGATTCTTCGGGTGCCTGGAGGATCTTGATGATCTGCCCTCCCCGACGTCGTCGTCGCCTAGGTATTCCGAGTATGATGAAGAAAAGAGCAAGGGTATGTTTGCCAAGGGGTTCAGCTACGGCGATGACGCGAATTCTTGCTTCGTTCTGCCTGCCAGCGTGCTTGCGAGCGTGGAAGGAACCTTTGGGGATCTCTTGGACGTTGTCGAGGAGGAGGAGGAAGAGGAGGAGGAAGAGGAAGAGGAAACCGAGGGGGAAACCGTCGTGGAAGATGGAGAGGTCAACAATGGCATAAAGATCACCTTCACGCCTCCTGTTGAGGACCGAGCTTTCGCAGCGCCGTTGGCCGTTGCCGTCTCGCCGCCTTCACCGACAAAGAAGCCCGCTTTCGCCTCGTTTGAAGATGAGGACGAAGAGGATGACGAAGCTGTGCCCTTCAATTTCGGACAGCCGCGTTCGGTGACTCCGGAGAGACGGGTTGCGCCGATGACACCCCCACCGTCTGTGAGCGCCCGACCCGTATCACCATCCTCGATCCCACGTCCCATAATCGCCAAACCCGCCTCGTTTACCCTTACCTCTCCTCCTCACTCTGGGGGCAAGATGAACGCATTCGTCACCCCGCCGACCAAACGCGGAGGAACAATGCCCTCGTTCATTCCCCAGCCGTCCTCGCCCCCTCGAGTCAACTCTACTCCTCCGTTTGCCTCCAACGCGTCGACGAAACCCAGCACGACCTTCATCCGCCAACCCGCCCGCCAACCGCTGATGCCAAATCGCAATATCTCTAAGACTCAAACCACAAATGGTTCGGCCATCCCTAGACTCCGTTCTCGTACGTCTTGCTAATTTTGATTCAACTTTGCAGCCGACGCAGCGCCTCATTCGTCTCCCAGATACGCAGCCAACCCAACTGCCCACCAGGGTTCGGACATGAAGAGCGTTGATTTATCGGACCACAATATACCAACCGATGCAGCACCTTATTCTAATTCGCCTTCAGTTCTTACATCTTCCTTCTCCTCTATCATGTCTTCCCCGCTCGTGGGTCGCCTCTCATTTCAAACCCTTACCAACTACATCCCCTCTTGGGGCATGACTCCTCCCCGCTCTCAGACTGATGCCGCAGGGCACGAGTCGAGGGCCGTCGCGTCGCCGGCAGGTACGGTGAAGCGAGGATTTGTCTCCAAGCAAAGCCAGTTGGAGCGTTTGAAAAGCCGTTTGGCGCAAGAGAGCCTTGAAGGCAGGAGTGCAGCAGGGAAGAAGAGGGATGACGATGCTGCCTTTTTATGATGGTGAGTCTCGTCCTCTCTGGATATGTTCTATTGTTCTTACCAATCCTGGCGCGCAGTTGTTATAGTCTCACTTATCCCCACCCCCTCCGCCACCCTCCATTGAGCGCGACATAGAATGCCAGGAATCTCATCCGCTCTATTCACCATCTGGATTTCTCTGCTTTGCGATTTCACGTGTACTTTTTTCATGTCTTGATTTGTAATCTCCCCCCATCCCCTCCCGTACCTTTACTTATTGGCGCGGCTTGAAGCTATCGTCAGTGAGAGACTCGGTGTAATATTAGATGCGCATTATCGCAGCAATCATTATTGTCAGGCTGGCAAATTTTGGCTCATCAGCATGCACTGAGCGTGAGAACTCGATCAATCCGCTCTTACCCGCAACCATGTCTTTCTCTTTCATGAGAACCAAAGCCTGGAAGAATTGGTACGCCGTTGAGGCAGGTCTTGTATCTCCTTTCGCATCCTCCACTGACCCGATCCGCTAGGCAATTCCGATGTGAGTCTGGCCGGTTCTGGTCCTGACCGGCCCAGCTAAGTTGTTTATCTACAGCTATGTCCTCGTCGCCGGCGCCTGCACTGGTGCCTCGTGGTACGTTTACCGTCTCGCGACGGGACCCCAAGGTGCGTCCGCTGCTACTATACAACTCTCTTCTTACTCGCGAACAGTTACCTGGACCAAAAACAATCCTCACCCGTATCTGTCCATTGAACAAGACCAAGGTGCGTTGCTTCTTGGCCTTCCGGATAATATTCTAATCGACGTGGACAGGCACAAAGTTATTGGAGGTCAACCAGAAGTTTGAGAAGAGGTGCGTTGTTAATGCCAGCTCTCTGCCCGACGTTGACCTTGGTCCAGTTGGAAACGGGACAAGCTGTAAATCTCCGTCTCACCTTTTATTGAGTAACAAGCTTTCGAAAGAAATATTTAATTCCACCACTCCGTCTGAGCAAGCCACGAATGCGTTATATGTTTGCTGTGTGATCTGAACCCAATTGATCCGGTCATTTTGCGTGGGTTAAACTGCGCGTTGATGCTCTTCCCTCTTTGCGATGGCCTCTACTGATCTCCCCAACGAGCTCCCGACCCCAGGTTCTCTTGTGGTTGGCGCTTTCTGCTGGAATTTCGAGCCACCACTGATCGATCTTGATAGTCTCGGCTGGATGGTCCTCTGTCACTCCCGAGAATTGTCTTTGGCGGCGGGGCCCTTTCGCACCAATACAACAGCGAAGCGCTCCTATCCAGCGACGCTCCGCTCCGCACTGTACAATTGGCACTTCGGTAAGTACGGGTTGAAGGAATCATCCTCTTGGCTTACCTCTGTCGCAGATATGGAATAACGGCCTTCGACACCTCAGCATATTACGGTCCGTCAGAGATACTGCTTGGAAATGCCTTGAAGGCCCTTCAAGACGAGTTCCCTCGCTCTTCTTATCAGCTGGTGCGTGTGCCCTTCTTGAATCTTCCGACCAATTCTCACAGACGCCAGATGACGAAATGTGGACGGTACGGGATGGCAGAATTCGATTACACCCCCGCAAAAATTCGTGAAAGTGTCAAACGAAGTCTTGAGCGCCTGCACACTGAATATTTTGACGTGGTGCATCTACACGACGTGGAATTCGTTGCAACCGAAGTTACCCCTCGGCGGACTGGGATCCATACAGCTGCCCTCCTCGAAGACAAGGCTGCCTATGGATTGTCGGAGGGTGAAGAGGCCAAAGTACGAGGAGAAGGCGACCAGAGGATTCTCGACGCGTTTACAGAACTCCGGAAGATGAAGGATGAGGGTCTGATCAAACATATCGGGATTACGGGTAAGCTCCCAGGTTTGAACATAACCCTAGTACTCATGGTCGAAGGCTACCCGTTGTATACCCTACTCAGGCTCTCTTTACTAATCCTTCGCAACCCTCCGTTCAAGCCCGTCGATGTTATTCTGTCGTATTCCAACCTCAGCCTGCAAAGCAGCACCTTCTTGCAGTTCGCGCCTCAACTTTTGGAGCGGGCGCACGTCGGGCAGCTGGTAGCGGCATCGCCATTTAGCATGGGACTTCTGACCGGTGCTAGCCCTCCATCGTGGCATCCCGCCTCGCCTGAACTGCTCGCCGCGTCCGTTCGAGCCGCCGAGGAATCGGCCTCGAAAGGCAGATCTTTGGCGGATTTGGCGACCGGTTATTGCCTTCGTCATACTGGTGACGCTATTCCGTTGGCTGTAGGTTTCAGCCGACCCGAAGAGGTGCATGAATGTGTCAGGGTATGGAGAGAGATTGAGATGGCTGGGGATGAAGACGTGAGAATTGCACAGGAGGAAGCTGCAAAGGCTATATTCAAGGAAGCAGGTGTGCTGGACTGGGCGTGGGCCTCTCCTCCGTAGATGTTGAATTTTGTTTGTAAACTGAAAAATATATTTTACTCACGGAACGGAAAGCGGACCGATACTCCGCTCCGTTTTCTTCGCTTAACGCGAACCTTCACCGCACTTATTTCTCGAGAACGATTCCCGTTCCTTCGTCGTGCACATACACCAGGCCATGGACCCCTCATCAACCATATTCTTTCTCTGCGACTTGCAGGAGCGATTCCGGTACGCGGAGGATGGTCTTAAACTTCGATTCATGCAACATTCGACGTCGACAGCCCTATCATCTATGGTTTCGAACATGTGGTCAGCACAACCAATAAGGTCTTAAGATTTGCGAAGGTAAATCCGATGGTCACCGCCGATTCAACCGTGAAAAATCCATCTTCGGACAGATTTTGGGATGCCCTGTGCTAGTCACAACGCAGAAAACGAAGGGTGAATACACGCTGCCAATGACGCCGTCGATCCTCGTTCATATAATACACAGTGCTCGGGCCTATCGACCCTGCTGTAAACCTGGAATCTCTCGGCTCTTTACATGCTGCGACGTACGACAAAACTCTCTTCAGTATGTTGACGCCCGAGGTGCTCGCATTTCTGGAGTCCAGGCCGAACATCAAGTCCGTCGTCCTTATGGGAATTGAGGTTCGCTGCCTCTCTATGGGATGGACCGTCCGTGTTGACCCTCTGGAGTCCCATATCTGTATTCTTCAGACCGCGCTTGAACTCGCTGCGAAATATAACACATATGTCCTTGCGGATGCAGTCTCCTCCGCTAACCGTGCGGAAGTACCTCTTGCCCTGTACCGAATCTCGCCTTTTTTGTTGTTTTGCATCTGATCGGAACGGTTTAGGGCACAAATGCGCGCCGCAAATATAACTGTTACGACCAGTGAGAGTCTCGGATTCAAGCTCTTACGCGACGCCAGCACGCCCGAGTTCAAAGCCTTCAGCAATGTAATCAAGGAGGAGAAGGATGCCACAACAAAAGCCGTGGAAGCCCTGCTCGGTCAGCGGAGTGCTCTGTAACTATTAGAGACGTATGTATTTTTTAGAGGGATGACTAGATGATATTTCTTTCTCAGCCTCCTCTTTCGTTTGGTGAAAATCGCGGTCACGTGTGTACACGCCCTTCGCTTTGTCCAGTATCCTATTCAGGCGTCGGGTGTTCGGGTGTTCTGGATGATACAATGCATCCCGCGACAAAGGCTATGCGTGGTGGCCTCACGACTCGCAGTTTTTCATTTCGGCGCTTTTACCTTCGATGAAGTTGGCACAAAGACTAACCCTACTTCCCGTTTCAGCAACACCGTCTCGCACTGATCTCGTGTTTTGATTGTGGATTGACGTGGCTTTGACTTTGATTCGACTTCACGCCAGTTTCCCAGTAAACGCGCTCAAAACACAATCCGTTCTTTTCTGGTCCGCAGAGGTCAACACGTCTTTCAGCTGGATCCGCAAATCCCTCAAGCTATGATTCATCGTACCTACTCTGCATCGCAGGCCACTTTCGGCGCTCCTCGGTGCATTCCGGTGAACCTAGCCGCTGCGCTTCGGCTTCCGTGCGCCTATTGTCCTAACCGCGTCCTCGAGGCTAGCCTGAGAGAAAGCACATACAAGTCGCCAACAAGTGGCCTCATTGTTCCCTTCCCAGAACTATAAAGAGTGTGTCTCCCCTCCGTTCCGTTCCTCAGTAATCTTGTACGCCGCTGCCACCACCCCTCAGATGGCGAACTTTTCTCGAACCTTGTCTCGTCGTCAATCGCTTCCGTACGCGCCGCCCGTGGGTTACTCTTACCCGGAGCAAGGCTACTCTTCATATGGGGATCAGGGCTACGGCTATGGTGAAAACTATGGGCCAGGAATGTACCCTGACCAGATGATGCCCCAGTCTTCAGAGGTGCGGGTCTTGGCAGACCCAGTTTTGTCCCCTGCTAATTTTTCATCGAAGTATGGCCAGCAGCCCTATGGAATGTACGGTCCTCAGTCGGGACTCGTACCGCAAAGCCATCGTTTAACTGGTCCTTGTAAGTCATATCTTTATACATCTCACTTTGAGCCTCGAATAACATGACATGTCCCCTCAGCTTACGAGGATCTCTCCCTGCGCGAACCGTACTACGCCGATGATATGCAACTCCCGGTCGCAAGACATGCGTTGACGCCGATGGTCGGCTACGGCAACACAAGTCGACGCCATCGCCGGCACTCGACTGTGTCTTACAGCGCCTTGCCACCCGTCGTCGACGGCGGCTATCGCACTCCCAATTCCATGCACATCAAGTTCAAGCGCAAGGGAGCGTTGCTGGCTGGGATTAATCTCGGCGACGCACAATCGACGCGCACGAGGTTGTCTGGTAATGACGCCTACACTGTGCACGACCTCCACGCGGACTGGCGGCGGCGGATTTACCTGAAAGTTCGCTGGGCCGGCTACGCACCTTTGACCTACGAGGTTCCCATCGACGTCTACGACGGCCGTGTGAGCATGCAGGCGCTGTCAAGACGCGTTGCTCGTGCTTGCGTGCATTATCTGCAGGTAAGATTATTTTGTTTTCAAACCGTCGTTGTGTTGATTGCACCCATCTAGATGAACATGGTCCCGGTCATGTACAGCCGAGTCGAACTTCATCACCTCGAGGAAGTCGCGTACGGTGTCTGGCAGCCTATGTTGTCCACCCGCTGACAATTCTCCGCCATTCTCCCGGCATTCCGAAAATCGCGACGTTGAAACCGCACCGACACGTGTACTCGTCTCCTACTTGTCCTTCTGATTTTCCTTCCCGTGCTTTCACTCACGACCGAGATGTCCTTTTACCCATTTTCTGTGACTGTTTTCCTGTTACGATATGGATTCCCTTCTTTATTTACGACCACTTACGACCTTCACGAGATATTATTTTAGCATGCTGGGTACCGGTTCGTGCACATATAATGTACGGTAACGCGCTCCTAATTTATTCGGCGCTCTCAACATACATGAATTCAGATTAGTATGAGATATAGTTGCAATGGGTAATAGTACAGATGTTGCGGAACGTCAACTCTCCGTGAATGGATTACACTGGCAGACCGCCGCCCGCACTGCGAAACTACAGAAACTGCCTAGGGCTAGTCCGCCAACGAGACAGAAGCTAGCAACGGTTGCAGCTACGTCAACATCCTTCCGGCCCTGAAGCCGTGGGTTATGCTCAAGGGACGGGGCAGCCATAAGGCAAAGGCTAGACACGTAGCCGTTTGACATGCCAAAGAGGAAGAGCAAAAGCATGAATACCACGTCGGAGTTGATAATTGCCGACGAGGGAATTCCTGCTTCCGAAGGACGCTGGAGGTTGCATAGCAGGAATAACGGGATGAACAGAATCCTAGCCAGGGAAAGGGTCAAAAGTGGTTTTGCTGACCAGACCTGGAGTCTGGGGTAAGAGCAGATGTTTCTGCCTCCGAAGTCACCGATGTTGAAAACAAGGAAGTGTACAGCGCTGAACAAAAGAGGGTGCGTGTTGGGGTTGGTGGGCAAGATTGAGGTTGTGATGGCCGGGAAAACAGCCTGCCCACGTCGAGTTCAATTACCGCCTGTTTTGCTTAAACAAACAGCTTACCAAGGTGACCAAAAAGACTAAAGAAACCGCGACCTCGTATATCACTGGAATAGTTCAGCCCAACAGAAATCTCCAACAAGGCGGCGCTCACCATTCGCTTTCGCCACGCGCCACATCTGTGCGTTCCCATCCGATGGTTCATGTCTCCCTGCAGAAACGAGGCCACGGAGCTCATCCGATTCCGCGCTCTCGTTCACGCCCTTCTGGTGCTCCAGGGACCCAGCAACCGTCCTGTATGCCGGCATTGTCACCAGCCAACCATGTGCAGCAGCGCTGACAATGAGGAACACGGTGGATAGGCTGAAAAATATAAATGCAGATCTCTCTGCTGGTTCGCCGCTGCTGACTTCAGCTGCAATAGCTTTCCGAGACCGACCCCATACAGAGGCTACCGCGCTGAAAACTTGCACTCCGCTCACTGCAACGGCAACACCGGCTTGGCCCGACATCATGGCCTGGATGGCCGTTGGACCTAAGAGCGAAGCAATGACGATAACAGCTGTCTGGAGGTACGCCCCTAGCGCTGCCTGAATGCTGCCATTAAGGAGGACGAACGTGAAAAAGACACCAGGGCTAGGGTGGACAAAGGTGCTAATTGTGAGCAGAAATGTGAGGAATGATAGACTGAGTATCGTGACGAGGGAGCGGCGCGAAGGAGATGACTGGGGAAATATTCGACAATTTTCTATTCGACAAAGGGAAAGACTAACCTGTTTGGATGTGACGGTCGCGCGAGCCAGGAATATAAAATTCGATATTGTGAAAGCACAGCTGAGGTATGAGCCGAATGCTAGGCGGTGGGGAGAATTGGCAAGCCGCGATAGGAAGAAGGGCGAAGCCGTTATCATTACTGCATTACGCGTCAATGCTTGCAACGCATTGAGACCGAGGCGTCTGCGGACTGTGCTCACCGTTCCAGGGTAAGAGTACAGCGCAACCCAGAACGAAGTGAATCCACCGTATTCGAGAGTCCACCACGACATTCCTATGGGACGGTAAGCAGATATTCTTCCAAGTCAGGGAAGCGAAAGACGGTGGATCGGAGGCAATGTCGGCGTCCTCTTGCGCATCTTCAAAGTCCGAGTGGACGACCGGATTCGCCGCTACAGGTGCTTGCGGAATAGCATGGTAGAGTGCGTCAGGAGAATGGGGCGACATGGTAGTCAGAAGTTGAGATGCATTCAGTTGTGACATTCAACTTGCCTGCCGATTGGCCAACGCTTGCAACCCATATTTGGACAGCACGCATAATTCGGAAAATATTCTACGAAGCCTGTACATCCTTCGGTATAATCTGGTTCGGCGCATCCCACAACCGCAGCTGAGTAAGTTGGTCTCTCCTTTTTGCCTCCCTTCTCGTCTTCCGCGCCTGCTTCTTCTTGGCCTTGTCAGCGACCGCAAGCGTGAGCCATCTCCTCCTCCGCTCCGCTTCCTCCTCAGCCGAGAGTTTCTCGCGCCATTTAAACGTGGCCTCCGCTCTCGCTTCCTTCGTGCTTCGTCCATTCAGCTCCCTCATTTCTGCGGAGATGTAGTCCTGAAGGAGGGACTTTTTGTACGTCTGGTGCGATTGCCAGCGCTTCATCTTCTTCGCGCGAGAATGAGGGTTACTGAGTTCCCTGTGAAGATACATTTCCACGGGAGCCGAGTCACCAAACCAGGATTTTTTTGTGGGGTGCGACATCCCGGCGATATATTCCTCTTCAGTCGGTACTCGCGGTAAAGGAGCGGAGAGGTTGTGTGAGAAGGATGGAGGGACATAGGTAACCTTTGTAAGTTGCTCCTCCTTGGTATCATAAAGGCCTGGAGACACGATTTTAGGTTGAAAATTGTGCTACACCAAGCACAAGTTTTACCAGGTTGTTCGATCGTTTGTTTAGGCGCTTCCGGCCATGGAATCAAGATCTTGGTCTCTTTGAGGCCCGGGACAACGGGGTTCGTTCTGGTCGCGAACCGATTCCACACCCAGCGATTTAATCTAGAGTTCCACACGGGAGAGGAGGTAGATAGACGCTCGGCAAAAACACTAGGGACAACATACAAGTCAATGACAGATTTGAACGAACTTATCTGGGAAAGACATACGGAAGCTCGCGCGGCTCTGTGGAGCCTGGCAAGGGGGGAAATGGATAGTGGCCAATATAAAGTTGACAACTTGCGTACGAGTACGCGGGAGGATCTCCTGGCGATGGATCTTTCTGGTAAAGGATAAAATGATGATACGAGCTCGTAAACCAGAGACAGCATACCCGTAAAAATTCCACGATATTCTCCAGGCGGCGGATTTTCCAAACCTCGCGCAAATGATTGCCGTGGCGTCCACGAACACGAACGCGGTCTCCCGGTACAATATTCCAGAACTTTATACGATTCCTTGGAATGGAGATTGAAAGCTTGTTCGTGGGATCGAAGCTGTCGAATTCGAGCTTAGAGTTGGCAGTGAGATGTCGCGGAACCCTGCGCATGTGGTTGAAGTTGGTGGTCCATGGTATTCTCGTGCCCTCTGCCAATTTCTCTTTCAAGAACTTGGTCAGAGGTGCCCTGGTCACGGCTGCACTAGACATTGGAGCGAGGCTAAGGACGACAAGACGGGGATGATGGAGGCGTGCCAAAGAAAAATTGTGGATCGTCACGGTCCGGAAACTTCAAGCCATCTGATGAATCAGACTGATGTGATGATATCAAATACCCCTATTTGGCTTGTGCGCGCACTGGCAATGGTGGATACTTAAAGCCAAGCGTACTTAGGCCCGCGGCCCGCGGCTCACGGCGCGAGGACGGAGAGGCATGGCTCACCTGCCCCCGGGAAAGGAAAAAATCACATTGCGATACTTACCTTGATACTAATCCCTCAGTGGTCTTGAACAAGGGCTGCTGCCGAAGTCTTGAGCAGTCTCCCACTGAAGTTTTGGCGTCTTAAGGTCGATTATTGAGCAGTGTCCACTGAGGTCTTGGAACGGCCCGCAATTTTGAGCCAGGGTAAGTTGTCATGTTTAACCTTGAGCAGTCTCCCATTAATGTCTTAAGCGAGGACACGATTGAGGGTCCCGAGGATCGAGGTCTTCATTCTTGAAGTCTTGGACTTCGAGTTTTGAAGCGTCTTAAAAGTTGAGGCTTGGAGGCTTGAATTCAGGCTTTGAAATTTGATCCCTTCGGGCGTCTTGGATTTCCCACCCAGGTCTTGAGAAATCTTGAGTTCTTGGGCCGCCTTGAAACTTGATCCTGCCAGAGCGACCTGAGGCCTGAGGCCGTGAGCGACTTGACACTTGAGGGCTAGATCATCTTCAAATTTGAGGGCTTGAGCAGCTTGACAGTATCTCACTAAAGTTGGTGGTTTTGAAGAAGATATCGACGGCAGCGACGGCGACGGCTCACGGCTCACAGTGAGCTCGGCGGCTTGATGGTCTCGGCGTTGAACGAGCTACGAGAGCTCGAGGGTCCGTAGTTGACGATCCCACTAGGCAAGACGACGAGCTCGAACGATGACGAGGGGGAGGGACGATACCACGACGGCAAGGGGGTCTAGAGAACGAGGTAGAGGAGTGGGCGGTGAGAGAGGAGCAGGGCAGGTAGAGGAGGGAAAGACACGCGACGACCAAGGGGAGGGATGCTACACGGTGAGCAAGCCAGAATGGGTCGACGGTGGAGGAACGAACGACGGCGGAGACTTCGGAAAAGACATACCGGATATCGAGGACACTCTTGACATCTTCGGGGGTCTTGAGGTTGAGTTTGAAGCCTGAGGTTGAGAACTTGAGGATTGACGGGAGATGATGGAAGTAGAAAAGAAAGAGCGGGTGGCTAACGAAAGGCGAGTGGCCGACTTCTATAGCATTTGCGGCTGAGTTTGAATCGCGTGGGGGAGATGATGGAAGTAGAAAAGAAAAAGCGGGTGGCTGATGAAAGGCGAGTGGCTGACTTGTACAGCATTTGCGGCTGAGTTTGAATCGCGTGCGGCATGCCGAATTCGTTCTCGCGAACTTCGAAGTCGTGTTTTGATGTCTGTGCTCAAAACCTCAAGTCGCGTCGACTTACCTGCTCTCACCTGACCGCGCGTTTCCTGTTCGCACGGTTCGATTTCAATTCAAGATTTTCTTATAATGCATGCACTTGTAATGCAGCAGATACCAATACTACAAAGGGTATTTCTTGAATCCAAGTCAGGCCCTAATTTTTTTTTCTGACTTGACTCGGAGAAAGTTGGAATGAACACAATTTATTTCCAGACATAAATACAGTCAAGTGAATTCGACCTCAGCCGCGAGACCTGTGTTATGGAAATAATTCCATTTGAATCGTCCAGCATAAGACAGACTCACCTCCTCGTTGTCCCCAACTCCTAGAACACTAAATCGTAAGCGACGTCAACGTATCCGTCACATCATTCTGCGTGAAATGGGAATACCGCCATCCACAGACGAATATACTTCAACATACCTCGCAGAGCGACCCATCCTCTTATAAAAGAACGATGCAATCGGTCCGATGCGTCGATCCCTCGGAGGGCCAGGCCCACAGAATGCAAGTCCTCCGAGAAACAGAGTGCGACGAGCAGACGTTTGCGGGTCTTAGCATCCACGCCGAAGGTCGGGTGAGAGGCAAGAATGGTATCGAGGATGGCGTTGATGTTGGGGTCGCTCATGAATGCTGGGGAATTACAACGGCTAGGTAGGACGGCATGATGCCGATGAAGGGCTAATGCGCATACCTTCATCATACAATTTATGATATGCAAAAGCAGCCTAGAACGTCATTCGATCCACCCATCAGCGCAAGGATGTTGAATCATTGAATGAGGCGTCGAACGAAGGAGAACTGAGCCCTGCGTGCAATTTCCAGCGGGTCGGGATGTCCACCGGGAAGTTGGGGTACATAGCGAAGATGTCGCTGATTGTATTTTCGAGATCGGCCGCAGTGAATATTGTCAGGTAGGTAGAAGGGCGAAAAGAATTGATGGCGGGTTGATCGAAATGCTGAACGCCTTTATACAGTACAACAGGTCTATTAATAGTATGATGCGATCACACTACGCTATCCTTTCGCAAAGTCAACAGAGCACATCCTCGCAACGAAAAAATATGCTACAAGGGCCAAACAAGGGCCCACTTCTTCGAAAACTCCGATTTGTTGGATAGCCTTGGCTACCGCCGGTCCTCGTAGCATAAATAGTAGCATGTCCACCGACAGCACCGAGCATGGGGTACGGTGCGCTGAGCATGGGGACAACGCCAAGTGCCTGGCAATCCAAAAGTCCCCAGCGCAATTCTAGAAACATCAAGAGTTTCGAGAATGCTTGTGCCCCGGATAACAACAATAATGAGCTAGAATTGGGATCCTGGGCTCAGAACATTCCCGGAAATTATTGACTGAACAGAGACATGATACATGTACAGAAAGCTCGAGGTACGTAACACTGAAAACAGATAAAAACGAATAAAAAACTATCAACTAGTTTTCGCCCACGCTGTTGACGAAGAGCTGGGTTCCTCCGATTCCAATGTCTGTGGGAAAGCAGTGAGACGGGGAGCGCAGAAGAATAAAAGCTAGCTTTTTACCTCAAGCAACATTCCCAGAACATGGTCAACCTCGGAAGGCGGTACGCCCCCGCAACCGGCGCCTATCAGCCTCCGATATTCGCCCATCCTGCCGCTAGTCCCAGCTTCAGCCTGGAACGAGACTAGCTCGTCAAACGTCCCTTTTCTCCGTTTTCTGAACTGCTCCACGTCCTGGCGCAAAGCATTGCACGCCTGTTGCAGAGCCTCTGGATCCGTCGGTATGTCTGAATATAACGTGACGAGATCGGAAATGTCTTCAGTTTGCGCGAGGCGCCGCTTCATCCGGGATGCCTCGTCGTCGGTTTCCATGTTGTCGTCCTCCATCCGGTATGTAGTGGGAGCCACCAATTCGCCGTTCCCTGCGTCCCGAATCTCCTTTTCGCGCACCTCCTCGTCCTTCACCCACTTTTCCCATCCTAGACGATATCTACGCCCCATCTTCGTATACAGAGCGTCCTCCCGCTCTTTGAGGTGATGCTTCGCCTGCGCAAGACCTTCCGCCTGCCCTCTGAGATGAGCGACAGTACGCTGACTCTCGAGAATCTCGGCCTGGATGTTGCTGAGCAGAGCATGGGCCTGTGCCGTATCCCGCTCCTTGTCCCGCAACTCCTGATCAAACGAGGCGGCCAAGCTATCCAACATACTCGTCATGTCATTGACGCAACGGGTGCTCGCCCTCTGCCCCACGACAGAGTGGTGAAGCGGTGGGCGATCACCGTTGGACGGCGCAAAGACATAGTTGGGGAGGGCGCTGTGCGGAGGATACGCAGCGTGCGCGTTGCGGAATGACATGGCCGTGGCACGGGAAGGGGGTACGGGAGAGGATCTAAACCGTTCATCTTCGAGGATGTAATCTTCCGTACTTTTGCCGTCGTTATTTACAATTTTCGGGTCGGCGCCGTTATCGATGAGAAGCTTGACGAGACGTTTGCTCCGACAGCGTGCTGCCATCGTGAGCGCGGTCTCCCCGTCCTCGTCTTGAAAGTTAATGACATCTGCAAGCTCCTTTGGATAGTCCGAAAGTCGGTTGAGGACAATCTCCATGTAATACCGGGCAGCGTGTGTTTTACCCTTGGACATGGCAACATCCACAATGTGGTGGAACACTGTCCGGTTATAGTTGTCGATGTTCAAAGTTGAACGATGAAGGAGTTCGTACAACTCGGGGAATTTGCGAACGTCGTAGTTGTTGGCAAACATAACACTCCGCATCAAACACGTCTGACCGGCGTTATTGACCTTGAAAATATCCGCGCCTGCAGTCAGTAGCATTTTCACAACGCGAATACGACCCATTGCACACGCCCAGTGAAGCGGGGTATGACCGTCGTCGTCAATGGCCATGTCGGGGTCAAAACCGGGAGGGCGATTGCTGAGAAAGGGGGGGACCACGTTGGAGTCGGAAATAAAGAACTCCAAAAGCTGGTCGGCGTATGCCCGAGGATCGTTGGCGCCATTGGATTTGAAGCGTTCGTGGTCCGAGTAGTCATTTGGTGTCCTCGAGTACTTGTTTCGGCGAGAATATTCGTCCCCGCGCCCGTTGGACGCATAGGAAGGATCGGGACTGCGAATCGGAGACGGGGTGCGCGAGCTGGAAGACGCCTCTGATGGAGAGGGGGTCATCGAACCGTCTTCTGACCCGCGAGCGGACATGGTTTCGTGGTCCGACTCGTCGTCCATGACATCTGGTGCTTGTCGACGGGATGAGCGTGTGCTAACCATCGGGCTACCTAATAAAGAATCACTTGCGGCTGCTTTACGCGCTGGCCGACCAGCGGTGCTGGCTACCAGATGCTTCGGTGCCAACGGGGGGCTCTTCGCGGCAGGCTGGAACTCGATTATAGGGCGTAGGAGGAGTTCACAGTTGTATTGCTTGGCCAAGCCGAGGCCTCTCTCCAGAGGAATCCAAGTGCCTGGACGACGTATTGGTGATCCGAACGACAAGAAAATGCGCGAGTACGAACCCTGATATTTGCCGTATCCGCCCTGAACTTTCTCATGTTCACCCTTCTGAACTTCGCGCTCAAGGACACGAGTACGTTGCGGTTTGTCGAATCCCGCGACCTTGAGGATTTGTGTCGCGTTCAGCCACGAATCAGAGCGCCGTCTCATCACCGCAACACCTTTGCACATCCTGCGCGTGTAAAGTAGGTCAAGATGCGTGTTAAATCGCGTCTAATTGCACGTACATCTCATACACCGGGATACCGCTGTATGTGGCCTGAATTCCATGCCAGGAAGAGGATGAGAGAGACGTGATGTATCACGGCGAAGGGAGACTCGCCTTGAAGATTTGGTTGTCCGGCATCGTTGCGTGCGCTGTTTATTTCAAGTTCGATACGGGGTTCGAGGGTCTCCGTGGCCAGAGCGAGCCAGAGAAAGGACAAAGAGCTTTCCCGTCAGGAACACGAGTGAGCGGGGCGTGTGTAATGCGGAGTCAAATACGGACAAATAAACTAAACTCTCTTCTTCCACTCAACTTCCACAGTATTTTGACAGGAAGCACAATGCGCCCGTTCTGAATGACGGGCGAAGATTTTTTTTTCTGCAAAAATCTCCACCCTCTCGTGTCTCAACTCTCCGACGGTTTCGGGTCCGTGCGATCGAATTGAGTTACTGTGATCAGCAATTGGAATTGGCTCTCGTCTTTCCCCTCATGCCAAAATCCTCTCCAGCCAAGTCTTCTGTATACTCCCCATCCACACCGAAGAAGTCGCGGACCTGTACGGTGTGGAGGAGTCCTATCACGGCCCCTGGTACTGGTCCGCTTGCGACACCCAATGGGCCATCCATAGTAAGTTGGTTATGTTACAGAGCCTGGAAGCGGCCAACCCGTTTGCGTTAGAAACGAACCGAGGCTACGAAGAAGTACAGAATAAAGGCTACCGACCTCGATACCATCCTGCCGATTTCTCGGCAGCCCAACCACATGGGAGGTTCTGCCCTGATTCAAGTCTATAACGAACGAGATGTTGCTACTTTGGCCCTCACGCTTCGGCCGGGAAAACCTCTACCTGAACTCACCCCAGAGACTGGTTCAAGTTCACCCCTGGCGAAGAAGAAGGGTCGAAGGATCATGAGGACTACAGCCATGAACGAATTCAAAGTCAGAATTACTCCAAGTGCATCTCATACAAGTCCTCAAATTATTTACAGCTGACCCCGAGCCAAATCGATGAGTTGACTCCGGTCTCCACTACGCCGAATGCGTATGGCACTGTGACGAGATATTACAATCGTTGCGACGTTGAAGTACGTGAATTTACTCGTTCGCGAGCCTCCAACTAAGTTTAATAGAACTTGAAATTGCGATTGAACGAGCGACTAGCCAGTCGTGACACGAATAATCACAATCGTGATGTGTTGGACCGTAGTGATGACCCCGAAGCTCTGGGTGAGTGTGCCATATCTAGCCGCAATTCAAGGTCTGAATGGGCCGTAGCCTGGAAGTTCTAGCCTCTTTTGAAAATATACAATTTCTTGAATATATTTTGTTGTGTACCTGCTGTAAAGAATTATTTGTGCATGTTGTGCAAGAGCGTTTTGCTGAACGAACCTAAACGTTAAGGGCGCGCATCGTTCCACCGAAGCAGTCTTACCCTCTGGACTGCTCGTATTACTACACCTCAGATGCCACCGCAAAAGTGTGAGGCTCTCCGGTGTGAGCCTCTCTGCCGATTCGCGGACAGGTACCCCGCCACAAAGACGCGTTTCGCTCGTGTTCACTTACGTTCGCCGCAGGCTCTACTTCACTACCTTTCCCCAGCCCGCCCCCAACCCGTCGGTCCTTAATCGTCTCGCCGCAGAGCCCGACAATCGCCCACGCGTCCGTTCGCGTCCTAGAGACCCCCATGCCTCCGCCGCGGACGAGACTGCGACTTATTACTACTTTACCATCGACGATCAGCTCCTCTATCTCTCGTTCTTCCAGGACTGGGGCCCACTGAACATTGCGATGGTCTACAAGGCTTGCATCCTTATACACGAGCTCCTCGAGGTCAGTGCATGTTTTCAAACAACGTTCGCCGCCTGCTCACGTGCCCGCCCCATTGTTCTTTCAGGATAAGGATTTGAGCCCACACAGACTCGTTCTGTACTCGTCCGAAGACCCAAAACGAAAGGCAAACGCAGCGCTGCTGCTCGCCCTATTTATTGTGAGTTCGCGTTGTTAAGACATGATCGACGCTTACCTGGTTTCTATCAGATGATCGTGCAGCGACGGGCGCCTTGGGAAGCCTTCCATCCGATAGCAGAGCTTGAGTTCATGCCCTTCCGAGACGCGGGACGCGGCCCGTCCGACTTTAGTCTCAACATCCAGGACTGTTTATGGGGCATTTGGAAAGCAATGCAACACGGGCTCTGCGACATGAACGAATTCAGCGTGGACGACTATGAATATTACGAGAAGGTCGAAAATGGTGACTGGAACTGGATAACACCCAACTTTATCGCGTTCGCCTCGCCCGTAGACTCGACTTGGATCAAAAAGGAGAAGGAGACCAAGGCAAATGGCACCGCTGGACCTTCCTCGACCGCGTCCTCTTCAACCGGCACCGACTTGGCATTACAGCGTAAACTCCCGACCCCCTTCCTCAACTGCTTAGACTACTTTGACAAACGCAACATCAAGCTCGTTGTTCGGTTGAATACTGAGCTCTACGATCGAGGCACCTTTTTGGATCGCGGGATTGACCATATGGAATTGTACTTCGATGACGGCACCAATCCAACCGACGAGATTGTCCGCACATTTTTAGATGTCGCTGACCGCGTTATCGAAGGCGGAGGCGTTGTGGCGGTCCATGTATGCCGATCTCTCTATTTATTTCGCAGTCTTCTTCAACTTATAATCTTTCGATTCAGTGCAAAGCTGGGCTCGGACGGACTGGCACTCTCATCGGAGCCTATCTCATATGGAAGTATGGCTTTACAGCGAACGAGGCCATTGCTTTTATGCGCATCGTACGGCCCGGAAGCGTCGTCGGGCCGCAGCAGCAGTACATGTACCTGAAGCAGCTAGAGTGGTGCAAGTGGGCTGCTGCCGATGAAATAAAAAAGCAGCAGGCGGCCAATGCGCTTGCCTCGGCTACTCTAGTCACACCAGCTACCCCGCCTGCCGAGGAGGACGAGTTGGCCGTCATGGACATCACTCCTCCCCATTCCCCGGTTCATATGGCGCCAGTCACCCCGAGTCGGCACGTCGCGACCGCTGCCGCAAAAGCCAAAGCTATCGCTACACCTGGACAGCCGCGGAAAACTCCTACCGCAAAGCGCACGTTGGATCACGATTCCGATGAGGAGGACGAGGCGCAGGACGTGTTGCCCGCTTTGGTTCTACCAACTGGACCTCGACCCAGAGTAAAGGCGTCCAGAACCACAGGGCCCAAGAACGTCACTGCTTCGGAGTCGCGTCCAACGCGTGTAACACGGTCCACAACCGGCGCAGCCAATATACGGAAAACCGGAACAGGATCCTCTAATTTGCCGTCGCCTGTGAAAACGTCGTCGTCGCAAGGCCCGAACAAAATCCCGCGGCTTGCAACGACACGGACGACTTCTGCTGCCAAGGCCGCCGTCGCTGCGGCCAGCACCACGTCGCGCCGGCCGAATCCTCCTGGATCGCCCACGCCTCCATCGCGGCTCCCGACGCTCGCCAAGCGACCTCCTCCCAGCGCAGCATCGTCCTCATTGACCGACGTCGCGAGCGCCACCATCAAGCGCACGGGAACGGCGCAGTCGGACGCGTGGATGAAAACCAATGTCGCGGCGGTGGTTGTCCCTGCGTCCAAGTCTGAGCGGCCGGGCCTGCGGCCCGTACGCCGACGGCGCAGCAGTTTCAGCTCTGCCGACGTGGTCGCTTGATGCGCAGACGGTCTCGGGCATCCTTTCCATCCAAGTAGGTATAAGTATATCCTTTTCTTTTTCTTTCTGATTGTTCTCTGATCCTACCGGAATTCGCTGTCCTTGCTAGTCGATACATGTATACTCAGTTATTTTCCTCGCTACTGTCTGCACACACACAACACTCCCCACCCTACCATCCATAAATTTGTGTTTATTAGACAAGTCTTGTTTCCCTGTCTCCTCTTTTCGCTCGACCCTTTCCGTGAATTAGGTCAGACCTTATCGGACCATTTGTATGAATATACGTCTACCGGGATCTTGTATATAAATCGCATCCATCTAGTACCGAAGTTACATTTGGTTATTTTCCTGCAGAGTTGTGTTCACGCCTGCGCTGAGTACTTGCGCACACACTCGAAGAACCACCGCACGTCCTCCGGGTCAACGCCGGGCGTAATACCGTGTCCGAGGTTCGCAATCCACGCCTGCGAGCTCCCATCAACCTTGAAGCCTGCGCACATGCGCTTCACGGCGCTCTCGATCGCGTCGCGTCCACCGTATAGGACGTTAGGATCCATGTTCCCCTGGAGCGCGACTTTGCCCGTGGTGAGACGCCGCGCCTGAGCGGGATCTATCTGCCAGTCGAGCCCGAGCGTGTCGTAGCCTGCGTTCTCCGCAAGGGAGGCGAGTGCGTAGTTGGCGCCCTTTGCGAAGAGGGTCATGGGTGTGGACGGGAGATTCTCGGCCGCAAGGCGTTTGCGGACGTTAGTGGATATGTGGACAAGCGTCGGCTGCGAGAAGAGGTCGAAATCGTGCGGGGAAAGCTCGCCAGCCCAGGAGTCGAAGACTTGCAACAACTGTGTTGTGTTGAAATAAAAATGAGCAGGAAAAGTTATGAACGCGGATTGCAT
Source organism: Mycena alexandri (assembly GCA_029233265.1). Lineage (NCBI taxonomy): Eukaryota > Fungi > Basidiomycota > Agaricomycetes > Agaricales > Mycenaceae > Mycena > Mycena alexandri. The sequence goes on along the minus strand of JARJCM010000001.1, from coordinate 1,056,425 downwards.
CAGACCTGTGCGCCGGCCTTGACCTGGCCAACCAAAAAATCGACACAAACATCCGCGATGCGCATGAGAAGGGCCTTGGATTCCTCAGGATATTTGAAGATCCAAGTCTTGACCTTCTGGAAGAACTTACTCCCGCCTCCTTCTATCATGTACGCGAACAGCGTCCAGGGCGCGCCGCAGAAGCCAATTAGCGGGACTTCGCCGGCAAGCGCTATGCGCGTTTGCGTGATCGCCTTGAAGACGTAGCCCAGTTCTTTGTCGACGTCTACGACTTTATTGAGTTTCTCGATATCGGCGGGCGTATCGAGCGGTGCGGGGAATTGGGGCCCTGGGTTCATGAGGACCTCCATGCCCATAGCCTGAGGAATAACGAGAATGTCGGAGAATATGATGGACGCATCGACGAGGCCGGAGAAGCGGCGGATAGGCTGGAGGGTAATCTCTGTGGCGAGATCTGGGGTGCGGCATATTTCGAAAAATTCGTGCGACTTGCGCAACTCGCGAAATTCTGGATGGTGTTGGATTCGTGTTCAGGATGATGGAAAGGCGACGGATATTCAAACCTGGAAGGTAGCGTCCGGCCTGGCGCATTATCCAAACCGGCGCACGCTCTGTCTTTTCGCCTGGAGAGATATGAGGACTGCATGCTACTGGACCATGCCATGGTCTACACACCGCGTGCTGCGCGCAAGAGCAGATCGTTCTTTAACGGGGGGAAATTGTGGGCCATTTCTGTTGTGCTAATGGGAGAGGAAGAAGCAGTGAACCCAGTCAGAATACCCACACCGCCGGCTGCAAGAAGGCTGAACATACAACACGTAGTCGCGATTTGACGCCTTTGGTACGCGTCGCGGTAGCAGCCGCAGTTATGTACGCTGATGATCGGCCAGCGGCTATCTTCTTGCCGTTTCTTTTTGCTCTCATGCCCATCGCGGATCCCGGCGAACTCGTCGCAGCGTTAGTCGTGTTCTCTCCTACTCAACGCCTTGCCCATATCTCCCAGGTTCAAAAAATCAGGTGAATTCGACAAACTACGGCGCGAACTCCTCGCAGACTCTCAGCGCTCTGTTCGTTTCTGCTTCGCGTCATTTATGTCTTCTGAGGCTCTCGAAGAGCGAATTCAATGCTTTCAAGACCCGCATAGAGGAACTCGCGCGTGAGCGCATGGAATCCATGGAATCCGGACAACTCGCGTACATGACGCCGGAGATGCTGCACAAGGTATTCTTCCAACACTGACCGTATGTATTTCTGGTCGAGCCAAATTTCTACACCAGGAACTGATGCACCAAGTCAACCGGTCAGTTCACACCTTGACAAAAAGGAGCAAGATCTTGAAATTGTCATCACAGCTTTCCTGTTGTTGAACGGTTCGCGTCCGAGGTCCCCATGCTATCAGAAGGCGCGTTTAAAGACGGTATCCGCACCTCTATCCAACGCATTCTGCGCGACGACCGTGGCCAAAACGACCCGCCCCCTCCCGACCTTGTAGCACCAGGGGAAGCTGCTCCCTCACAACAGTCAATCCTAGTCCTTCCCACCGCTTCTGTGAAGGAGGGAGAAGAGGCTCCAGTTGCTCCTGTGCTTCCCACCCAAGAATCTATCGTGGTTCCGCTTGTTCCTCGAGGTTCGTCCGCAGAACCGCCCCAACTACCCGACGGAAAGAAAATGGATGCGATCGACCCCGCGCCACTTACATCGGCGGCACCAGACGACCCTGTGCCTACCTCTCCCGCATCGTAAGTCGGCTGTATCACCTCCCTGTATATAAACGCCTTGTAAATGAAGTATGCGGATGCAACGTCCGCCCTAATCTTTGGCTCTGAGCGCACACCAAGGTCATATATTGATTAGTACATCTCGAGTTGTGTCAAGGTACAGTTGTACAGTAATTCAAACCAATAGCAGAAAAAAAGAATGAATACCAACCAAAGCAAGATAGGTAATAAATAGATAAATACCAGCGCCACAGTCGGCAAGAAAGCCACAGCGAAGTGAAGGAGAAGGGTATGATTCAGAAGGAATGGATGGTATGGTCTCCGATTTAATTGACGCAGATGGACCTTACTCGGCCTGTATTAACTGGATCGACTTCTCAGATCGTGGACTAACGGCACAACGAAAGGCAACTGGATGGCTGAGAGAACTTGGGTCAGTTCCTCAGTTGCTTGGGAGGAAAGTTCTAAAGTACCTGATCGTACCGGTGGTGTTCTCGTGGACCGGGACGACGACCTTACCATTTTCGACGCACTTCGAAATATCGAAGACAGCAAGCGCCATGGTGCAGGAAATGAACACGGACGCGTCGGCGAGGTGCATGCCTATCGCGAACGTTTATTAACTGGTGACCGAACGGAGAGGGTATGTATATACCTGGGCAAATCCTAACAAGAGTATGTTTTAATTATTATCAACAGCAGGAAGAAGTGACGCGCACCGACGCCCGAACCCCCAACAAAAGTTACGCGGGTCAGTCTCAGCGGGCTTGTCTGGCGTCGAGAAGAAGCGCTCCGGGTTGAACGCCATCGGGTCCGCGTACGTTCGGGCATCGTGCGTGATTCGGTGGATGTTCGTGAGTACCAGGGCGCCTTTGGGAATGAAGTATCCTCCGTACACATCATCCCGCATCGCCCTGTGCGGGACTCCTGGACGGGGTGTCAACGCGCGTTCAAAAGTCCCACAAGGAAAACTGCTCACCTGTGGGAACGACGCAGTGCCAGCGCAAAACCTGGAACACGGCAAATTAATTAATTGCATAAAGAGCGAAACGAGAAACAAACCTCCTTAACGAGCGCGTCCACGTACGGCAGGTCGTCCCTGTCCGCAAACGTCGGTAGCCTGTCGCCGCCGATCACGGCGTCAATTTCACGCTGCGCCTTGGCCTGCACCGCGGGGTTGAGGGTCATCGCGAGGAAAAATGCGGACACGGCCGAGACTATCTGAAGCCAGTGTAAGTGACAAAGGTTTAGGTTGAACATAAAGTTTGACAAGGAACGTAAACATACCGTGTCGGCACCGGCTGCGCGAGGGCGGCGAAACAAGTAAGCGCGCGACAGAGCCGGAAAGCAAAAGGGCTGACCACTGTAGAGGGACGCGGAGGACCACTTGATATCGAACTCCTCCTCCGGGGTGAGATGTTTCGGCTCAAGAAGGGTGGAAGTGAATGAGACGGGGGCTATGCCAGCAGCCTGCGTACAAAAAAATTAATCATGCTCACAAAACTTCGCCGCGACGCCAACGGAGGGAAGCAGGCGCGTACCATTTGGTGCTTGACAAAACTATAAGGTTGTTCGACCAATTGGTTCAGCGTGGCAGCCCAGGCGTTGGCCTTCCTGCGCCAACCGGTGAAAGGAAACCATGTCGGGACGTGACGTACTAGAAGCGAATGGTCAGCAAACGAGAGAAAGAGGGAAAGATCTTGCGCGTACAAGCCGGGATGAGATCGACCATGAAGCCACCCGGTGCCGTAGAGAGAGAAAATTGCTCTGTTGCCTGTTCGGCAAGCTGAACGAAAGGGTCGTTGACTTCCTTGACTTCGTATCCATGCGAGATCCGTAGAATAACAGCACCGGCGGTCCTAAATATCGTTAGTGAGGTTCAACTGTGCCGATTCAATCGCGTTGATTCTTACTTGCGGATGTGTTTGTTGAGATCGCCCGGTTTGGCCAAGACTCGGCGTAGAAATCGGCGCGTCTCCGCTTCCTCGATGGGTAAAAACTGTTTGATGGCGGCGCGGCTACCGATTATATTGTGAAAGAGGCGGCGAAACCGACGGAACCGGTCGCCGTACGGGAGCAGGACAAGGGTGTTCTTCCAGCCTACCAACTCGCCACCTAGATCACCCATGAATCCAAGGGAAACGCGAAGTAAAATGGTGAGTACCCATGGTGCAGATGGGGCGATCAGAATAGATGGCACTACGCTTGTCCAGGATGTCGACGGCGATTCTCGAGGAGCCAATAATGACGATGGACTGGCCCAGGACAGTTGCGCTGCAAATGTCGCCTACGCATGATTGAGCGTGAAGGGTAAGACGCGTCGAGTTTAGCAACCTACCCCATGTGTCGGCCCACTTGGAAAAGGTGACCCACTCTTGCTCGGAGGGCATATCAAGGACAGCGCCGACGAGAGGCAAACCTTTGGGTCCAGGCGGCAGAGAATGGACTTGTTTCGGTGGGGACAAGAGGCGTCTGAGGAGAAGGAGCACACAGACCACAGCGCAGATGTCCAGAGCGACGAGGAGGGAGATCATTCTGAAAGAGAGAGATCCTAGAAATAAAAAAAGAGCGGGGATAAAAACGATGTGAGAAGGTTGAGCAAGAGGGGGGCGTTTTATGGCAACGCAAGGCATGCATGGTGGTCAGTCTAGGCCAGTGATGGTTTTTCGTAAAAGGCGTTTCAACGCGAGGAACGAGGACTGGGAACCCGATTTGGAAACCGTTCGGCGCCACCGAGCCGCGAGCCACCCGCTTTCGGCCAGCCTTTTACGGAAGTCCTTGCGCGAGGCAGACGTAACCGCCATTAATGGTCAATTGCAAGCCATACTAGCACTTGGGGCTACCAGGCAGCAGGAATCCAGGATCGAAGCGCGAGAATTTCAGAACGCTCCACCAGTGGTTGAATGTTCTTGGACTAGAAAGCACGTTGGGAATATGGCGGTTTCGACAGCGAGGACAACATTCGCAGTGCGAGGTGCAACACGTTCAGCCACTCGAGGCAAAAAGCAAGGACAGTATGTTCAACTGTTGACAGCAATTTAGGACATGAGGCGACGTTTGCGGTCAGTCCGCTTTTGGAACATAAAAATACATTTGACCGGCACCACAATATACACCGTCTACACCCATCGTCCGAATTCCAAGACCGCGCGCAGGTCCAAAAGGAGAGGTACACGCTAGGGTATCATGCTGCAGTCTTCCTGGGATTTGTCCGTATTGCAGGACTTCTGCGGGGAAGGGAAGGGATCAGAGAAGGGCTTCGTGGAGGTAAATGCTTCTGAGCCCTACTTCCGAGCCCTTTTCCATGTTAACCTCTTGCGTCGTGTCAATTTTGATGGAAATCGTCGGCCGCTGGAGAACGACCACCGTCAGGACTGGTAAAACTGTCATGACGAAAGAGAAAGAGGACGCACATTGCTCGCACTGCGTGGTATGACTTTGGAAAGAGTTTGAAGTGAAAACGTTATATCCTCGGGATCATCAGTCAAGGCTCGAATGTCCTGAGCAATGGGTCGTCAAAAATTGCGAGAGTGACCGTGAAGCTACTGACATTTCTGGCGTTTAGGGTGGCGAGAACGGAGTTGAAATACACTGCCAAAAAAATAAAACTTAAATTTGTGTCTGGTGTGTCGAACGCACAACGACCCAGACTGAAGTAAAAGGCCACGTAGATGAGCGTTTTTCCCCATACAAGGATCTAAACCATTCTATTTAAAAAAAAGGAAAGAACAAAACAGAGGTACGCACCGATACAAGAGAGGCTACCGCACAGAAGGCGGTTAAAAGACCGGTGCTAACGCTGAAAAGCATGAGCTTGGATATCATGGTATCAGACCTAAATTTTGCCATCAGTATTGGCTTACGAGCGATCCACAAAACCTATACCGACTTTTTGAATCCAGTCCGAGATCGGTGTAAATAAAACACGAGAATAAGGGCGATGAAAAGATCCTAACCCCCAGCGCTTAGTAGTAGCCTGTTATTAGAATGATCCACGGACGTACCGCAGCGGCCCCCAAAACGTTAACCGTCATCGACAAGCCCTTTTGAAAAATTTAGGAAAAAAGGAGTGATGAAAAATTTGACGTTCTCGCCTTCAACTCGCCGAGTTGTGCCCACGTTTCAAGTTGCAACCTGGGATCCCTCGTGAGTGATCGGTGAGGACGGTGCAGACGTGCGAGCTCACGATTGAATTGTGAAGGCTAATCACGAATCAGAAGCGCGATAAGGGATAGGTCGACTCCGATACGCAGAAATCTTACCGACGGAACATCCTGAGACGGAAAGTCAAGCCTCGTTTGCACATAACTCGAATAGAACGCACCGAACTCGGCTAACACTAACGACGCCTTGGAGAAGATGTGGGTCGGCGACACAAGATAATAAGTGGGCACCTACGGTGACGCCGGTGAGGGCGATATTTCTGTTGCTCACTGAGGTCGAGATGAGCATTTCGCGCCATCAGACCGAGCGGTCGGTACCTACATCGCCAGACTCGCATGGTCAAAAAGCTGCGCGGGGTTGATGAGCGATACGAACGGCTACCGCTGAAGGCTTATTATACCTTTGAACGATCAAGCCGATTAAACCCTACGGGGGATCAAATTTAGAAGGCATGGTGGCGACGGAAACGTAGACCGACATTGAACAAAACTTCAAGCTGGGGAAATGCGTGTCAACGACGAAGGGATGTTTCGTATGCCGGTGCTTACCAAAATACTCCTACGAGAACTAGGTGAGCAAACTGGAATTCGGAAGGGGCCGTACATACCAGACGAGTTTCGACAAGGCCTCGGGATGGCTATAGTTTGTTATGACATACCAATAGACTGAAGGGCGGTGAATCGAGTGGAAATCGTCGGCGGATTCATAAACGAACCGGTATGCGATATGAGGGCTTGGTGGATGGAGTCGAACGTGAAAACTAAGCCAACCTTTTGACAACATGAGAGTCTTTGAAGCGTAAAATGAGCAAGCAGGGCGCACGAGGGTTTTGATATACCAAAGGTCTTTCGACCCATATCTGTTGAAATAGTACCAGGTCTGTACGCACGATACTATGGTGTCGGATGAGGTGCGTTCCAGAGGGCCTGCGGGACACGAAATATACCTCCGTACAAGCTGCGTGGGCCTAAAGTCAATTGACATCAAAGTAACGACCGTTCCGGGCCAACCCACCCAGCTGCAAATATAACCCCCAACAACGATGCGCCCATGGTATTATCGACCGTCGCCATTCCAGAGGATTCAATCGAACGCAGGAGAGGATGGACTTGGGGAGAAATGAGCAAAAAAGAATGCTTGGGAGAGGGTTGTTAAGTAGAATGGCAAGAGAGGCAAAGCAAAGTCGATTGGAATCAAGTTGCGGAGGCCCGGGAGAGTTGAATCCAAAGCAGGAGGGGATGGAGGGACAAGGAGGGAGAACTCAGATCAGTATTCGGCACGGGGACGTTTAAGCAGATTCCCAAGTTCGAACCAGCGGGCTGATTGGTTATTATGGAGTAAGGGCAAGACCGTCTGTAAGAGGGAGCATGCGTCTTTCGGCCATCTCGCCATCTTCCAAGGGCCGAAACTCGAGGCAAAAGAAATCTAGAATTCACGATGGTGGGGTGGAGGCATTCGGGTAGTAGACGTAAAAGAGGAAACGGGCATTCCGGTGGAACGTCTCACGACAATGCCGTGGTTTCTCGACCACGACCGCAATGGCGAGCGAGTGCCTCAGAAAAGGTGGTGTGCGAAAACGCAAAGCAAATGTTGACAGGTACCCTCCACGTCCATTTGTCTGCCGAATAGGTGAGCTTCAAGGAACACCGGTGAGATAATGACGTATACCAGTGGCCGAAGTGCTTAAACTTTTCGGGCCCTGAGCGCTGAGCACTGAGCATCTGGTCTCCGTCGCCGGCTAGGTGCCGTTCGAATATTCCGCTGCCTGGCTCAGCTTCCGCCGCGGCGCGTCCGTTTCCAAAGCGGTTGTTCTGGCTCACTCCCGAAAATCGTGTCGCACGAGCTCCGAGTCGGAGTACGACGCCCATGCGAGGTCCACATGCACCACGCGCAAGAACGTTCGTTTGGTCGGAATTTCGGAAAGTCAACGGAAAGCAAATGAACTGGCTAGGTTGTAGAGGAGCTATTAATTCATCTTCCTTCCGCTGCTCTGACAATTCGAATGGCCAGAATGCTATCTCCATGACGCGAACGAACCGGGAGATAGCGGGAGATCTTCGATCAGTGATCATTGTGGCTGTGGAGCAGGGATCAATCCTCTTTCTCTTTCCCACTTGTGCTCGACAATTCAGTCTGGTCTTCTCCTCTCTACTACATGAGAACCTTGGATAAGACACAGGCTTATTGAGTAGTACATGTGGCAAGCAGTGGGGTTTTCAGGCGTGCCCTTGTGCCCGGTATCAAATTTGTCGGCAACTGTCGGCAACTGTCGTCGAGATCAAACCGTTTCGCCGCCACAAGGAGTTAAGTGAACTGGACTGGGCTCGTTATGATTTTAGCGATCGTCTCATCCTTTCAAGTTGACCACCACTCTGCGAGTGCATTTTCCCTGAAACTGGCTTTCTCGTTCATTCCACACTCGTTTTATTCTCTCCGATGATTTCTTCAACTTCTGCACAAGGTTTCAGTGAGTTTTGTCCAAAATTTCGCGAGCCGAGGCATTCCACTCATCTATTCAAGACGAAACCAACTCAAATGTGCCCGTCAACATCGTTCATGGAACGGAGGCGGAATTGGTACTGTTCCTCGTCCTCAACATGTGGCCCTCGCACTTTGGATTGCCGATATTGCTTGCGATTATCCTCTTGTCCAAAAAAGTTCACCGCCATCCGACCTTTGTGAACCTTTGCATTGGATTCATCATCATTGGCGTGTGAGCATTGTCGCGCGCAGTTTATTCGCTGACTTCTGAGTCGCAACAACCAGTTCTTCCAGTGTCCTGTGAGCAATACCTATCTCTTTCCATCCCTTCTCTCGCTGAAACTCCTAGTCTGTACGCAGGGAAAACCTCTGGCCCGGAACCATCCAAAATGTTATGCTTGTTTCAAGCCTCCATGTTATATGTACGCACCTTGACTCGACTTAGTCAACACCTCTCTAACCTAGTTCAGGGCGTACCGGCGTTGTGAGTTGAGAAGTTTTTGCAGTGATATTTCGTTTACATATCTTTGTTCAGTGCCTCGCTTTTGGCCTTGATGCTTGTGCTGCAGGTATGTCTGAGCTCGACTCGTGCTTTTCCAATTCTTAGTTCTTGTAGATGTTCCTTGTTGTTCGGGGTGCTGTCAACAAACAAGTGTCTCAAGGACCTCACACCATCCGTCTGTGGGCGGTACGTCTTCAAAAACATTTATTATATACGCACTAAGCTGTTGACTAGATGCTCATCGTGCCGTATATCGCTCTTTTGATTAGCATACTCGCTACCACCATTGTGAGTTTACCTCGGGCCTATGTCAGAGTCAAGTTTCATCTCATCTCCGTTGTAGGTCGGCGCCTCTAACCCCGACAGTGTATCCCGCAACCGCCGCTATTTCTACTGCTCCGTCAAGTCAGAACTCCTGTGAGATAAACCTGGTGTAGCGCCCCAACTATCTCTCACATCTTTTATCAAGCTCGGGAACTATTGCTGCAGTCGGGGCCGTGTTCCTGTTTGCAACCGTCGTTCTCGAAAGTGAGTATTAGCTTTGGCCGCTAATGAAACTCGTTCTGATTAATGCAGTCTGGACGCTTGTGATGCTTTACAAAAACTGGAGGAGCGCGCGGTACCCAGGGGGAGTGGGGGTTGAGCTCAGTTTGCCCATTCGCGTCATGGCGTTCGGTCTGTATGTTATTTTAGCGATGAGGTCTGTTTCCAAAACCATGATATGGCGCGCTCGTCACTGACTTGATTCCAGTTTGAGTTTGCTCAGCGTGAACGCGCCGAATAGCCCTATTCCGGACCTTGTAATTGCGTGCGGTACGTTCTCTCCGCTCCCCATCCGAGTTTTTCGCAACTGATGCGGACATAGCTGCTACTGTTACCATCCTGATTTTTGCTACCCAACCGGTAAATGCTCGGCCACCGAGGAGATATGTGCAGACTGCTAATTTGGCTTCAGGACATCATACGCGCCCTTTGTTTCTGGCGCAAGGACCCGCAGCTTACTTTCACTCCGCTCGGGTCAACGACCAAGACCAACACAGGAACTTCTAGCAAGGTGTAAATTCTGTTTTTCCATGAAGTATTTACGTGCCATGCGAGTTGTCTGCTGTGTTTTTAGCGCTGTAAATTATGAAGAGACCCTTGCAATGTATCATACAAGATTGAACTGAGAGAAAAAAAAATATTTCCGACTCCGCCCGAGGCGAGTCGGACCGACTCGCACGCGAGCCTGCTGCCACACAGGCGCAAACTACGAGAATCCATTTTCGGTTTTCCGGCACTTTGACGCGACAGTTTCCTCTGAGGATGGCAGTGTGTACAATCTATTCCGCAACGCAGCAATCGTCTCAATTCTAAACTCAGAGTCGCTGCTCGTCCTTACTCCGCGCGTCGGCGCGGCCGAACTTCGTCGCTGGGTAAGGCTATAATTTTTTACGCGAAAGGCAAGCATACGACGTAGATGTAGCTCCTCAAGAAACCCAATATCATCCAGATGGCTGGCGACGGCGACCCAGGCCGCGCCCAAAGCCGCCCCGCCTCCGCCTCCCCCAGGGAAGGCATCCAATGATGCAACAGTGTCGCGACTCGTCGACGACATATCCGGCCTCACCTTGCTGCAGGCCGCGGACCTCGTCACACACCTCAAGGTGAATTCGCCCCAATGGCACGGTTCTACGTGGAAATAATGTCGTCCTAGTCACGACTAAATATTCAAGAAATCGCGATGCCCACAGCGGCTGCCGCTCCGGTTGCCGCAGCTGCGTCTGACGAGCCTGCTCCTGTGCGTTTTCCAACCATGTTTTATCCGATATGGGCCTAAAACATGCTATAGGAGAAGCCCAAAGAAAAAACCGTATTCAACGTCAAACTTGAATCTTTCGAGGCCGGAGCCAAGCCCAAAATTATTCGCGAAGTCAAGGCACTGGTGCCAAATCTGACCCTGATAGACGTGCGCAGTCCTCTATTTACCGCTAGTGCAAGCTAACCCAAAAGTTCGTAGGCCAAGAAATTCGTAGAGTCGTTGCCGAAGGTTCTGAAGGAGAACCTGCCCAAAGAAGAGGCCGAAAAGCTGCAAAAGACTTTCGAGGCTCTGGGCGCCGTCATCAAGTTGGATTAAACATGTTTCCATATCCAATTGACGAAATAAAAGATACAGTAAGAGGTGTGGATTAGTTATTTAATGTCTTCCAGCCGTAAGAAACGCAAGTTGAAGACGACGGTACTATCGAACTGGATGGTTGAGTAACCATTCAGTCCTCCGATAGATATCGATACTCGAATCGAAAGTCCGCTTTCTTGCGTTGACACCAAGAACCTTCCCAGTCGAAGTAAACGTATACGCCTTGCTCGTACTCCTCAGTTATGGCCTGAGGTTCTGAGTGCCGTTGGAACCACGTCAAGTATTTGACGTGGAATCGCCACGACTGGCGCTTTAATTCCTTCGCCGCGAGGTATCTATCGACATGCCAGTCCAGAGAAAAGAACATCAGAAAAAAGACAGACAACGCACTGCTGATATGTCCCCGGCAGGAAGTAGAACACGTAAAATAGTGTCTCCACGTCAAGTTGAGAGTAGATTGCGGCAGTACTCAACAAAGGATGGGGAGATTGAGGGTAATACGCTGCCGTCGGATACGGATTCCGAGGAATATAATATTTTGGCCTGGAATAGGGTAATTGTCAATTAACGCGATCCCTAACGGCACGGCGCGAAAGAGCTTACTTTTCCGTATCTTGCGGCTGGGGAACATTCGAATACCCACCCTCGAGCATCTTGTGCACCTGATCGAGGTTCGCCATGCGAAGAGCGGCTGTACAAACGGCCAACTACGTCAGAAATAAAGCGGCGAATCGAGCAAAATCCGTACCCTTCTGCTTTACGCTCTCGAAAGACACCACCAGGTCCGAAAGCGACCCGGGGAATGCGCCAGCAGTCGTGCGTTGAGGCACTGGCTGTGACGGCGGTCTTTGTGCCCCTATTGAGGGCTGTTGTGGGGCCGAGAGTATGGACATGCCAGCCTGCTCGCTCTGCGGCACTTTGACGCCGGGAGGGAACTGAGGTACCGGCTAGAGAAATTGCGTTGAGACGGGCATGAGACACAGATGCCAGGCATACTTGTTGCGGTACCGTCGACGGTGCAGCCTGCTGAGGCTGCGAGTTCCCGTTTAATAATGGTGGCGAGGGATCGAGCAGTTGCTGTGACACGGTGAGCTCGATAGCTAGATAAAATCCACGCGTCACCCATACGTACAGATACACTCGGCGACTGCGATGCTGCTCGGGGAGGGGAGGATATTGAATCTAGGGGGTGCGGGGTTAAAATCACATGTAAACCCGTCGACGAATCCCAAAAAACCTTTCCGTGCCAATACACGTGGCGGCGACGATGTAGCGGCAGGACCGCCCAATGAACTGGGTACACCGTCCGACAGGGCCGGCGACGACTCCTGACCAGAGTAGAATGAGCCGTCTGGCTGATGAGATACAGATGCTGATGAGGAGAGCATTGGGCTCGTTGTAGAGGGATGTGTTAAACTAGGTGAAGATGAGAGACCGGAAGACTGGTCTAGCGGTGAGGGCTGAGGGATCGACGGTGGAGGTATTGAAGGAGCTGTGGGTGGTACTGGCGGAGGATTTGAAGGTGCAGACGGTGGTGGGGCATGCGATATAGGTTGGGACGAGTTGCCGTGCACAGGCTGCGTGGGGGCGGACGCATTGCTGCCACCGGCTGCTGCAACGGAATAGCGTACTGGAGGCAGCGTGGCTGTTCGAGGTATTGGGGGAGGTAACCCGGCCTTGAGGATGCTTGCCATTGGTTGCTGCGCAAAGTTGGGATTTGGCGGTGGTTTTGCCGTTGCTGGTCACGGTCAGCGACGAGCGAAGAAAATATACAGATCGTCGTACCATCCACGGATGTTTCTTGCGCACCAAAATCAGCTCGTTCGGGAATGGAATAGAAGGGACTCACTTCGTAGTTGTAGTGTGACTGCAGCTTTTTTCAGTATTGGGCTATCGTTCTGCTTGCTACTTGTTACGCTCTCCTCGTCATTTTTCTTTGACGATGGTCGAGGGAGATCTGAAAAGAATGATGAGGCCAGGGGGAAAAGGGTTGTCACCAGCCAACCTTCGCTGCCAAGGTCGGATTCATCCGAGTCGTCATCTTCGGGGGCAAGACCGAATTTCTCTTCCTCCTCGTCGAGGTTGAGATCATCATAGATGCCTTCGTCCTCGTCGAAGCCCTCGTCCTTTCCTCGCATAAATATTCACATAATTGGCACACGAATAGGGTGCAACGAACCGTGTTGCTCTCCACAAAGTACTGCACATCCTCCTTCAAGCCCGTTACTTTCTCCGTCGGCATTGAACCATTGTTCAGAAGTCGTAGAACGATTTCTAAGCGGCTGATATGCCACTTTCGTCGCTCGTTTAATGTTTCCAGCTCTTCCAGCCGGCCAGCCGTTGAACCCGACTTGTTCTTTTTCTTGCCGGTGCCATGCAACGTCTCAATCTCGGCCTCAGACTGCTCCACCTGCATCTGCAGCTCCTCGACTTGCGTCTGGAGCCATGAGGTCGCCTCCTCCTTTTCCTGCTCCTTTGGATCCAGTTTGGCCGCCTGAATGAGACCCTCCTTTGAGAATGCCTTGGTCTTCATTTCCTTTTCGCAAGCCTTGAATTTCTCCATTTGCTGAACATCACAGGGGCGAACGAAATTAGTCGTTTTGTTCCAAAGTCAGGTAGGCATGGCTGCGGCGCGGCGTAAACGCACAGACTGCATGCACGACGCACCGTCTCTATCAGCTTGCGGTTGTCCAACAGCTGCGACTTGTCTTTGATGTCATTGCTAGCCACCCAAGTTTTGATCTGGTCTCGGAGACGCTGGAGTTTCTTGATCTGACTCTTCAGCTCGAGCTCGAGCTTCTCCTTCTGGGGCTGGCATGTGTGTGAGCGAAAAGCAGGCACCCGGGATGCAACCGAGCCGGACCTGGTTAGTGGAGGCCTGCATCTTGTCGTATATGCTCTCGAATAGCTCGACGCCCTCGGAGACCTTCTTCAGGGTCCGGTCAATTTCGGCTGGAAAACGGGGTTGAATTTTTGGCGCGCAAAGGGAAGGACCACCGACTTTGAAGCTTTCTCGCCGCCATGGTCGGTCGCGGCGGTCAGGTCTTGAATGAATCGGTCAGCGTGGTCTTGTTTGGCTACGGCCCCTGACTATTTGATGCGCCGCCTTAATTGTTCCCAATTGATGGACAATGGTATTTCAACCCTTCCAGGCAACTTCCAGGGGAGACTTGCAATGAACATTGTAAAAGTGAAATTCCCGAAGACGCATGTCGCAAGTAAAAATAAAGAAAGACGCATTATTGGTGGGCCCATGAGGTGATACATCAGCAGCTCGTGAACTACCCGATTCACGCTAAAGCAGCTGGCGGTAAATCTCGCCTCGGAGTCGGAGTCGGAGCACATTACACACGGATCAGCGAGATGGGGAAGGCACACATGATGAGGCACTCGACACATGCAGATCGCGTGTCATTAAAGTAGCGGGTTCACAGTACATAGCGACCAACAAGCAGGGAACACGGTCGATTAAATGTTTTGGTACCCTCCCAGACATATCCACAGCAGCTGTAAGTCTTTCTATCTTGACGTATCCAAGAGCCCGGAATAATTAGATGTGTGGGAGAAGCAGAGACAAAGCAAGCACAGCTCCAAACTCAATTTAGCTTTGTCGTTGCTTTGTCCCAACTCTCACTCCGATGAAGAGCATCCGCAAATCCCTCAACGGCGGCCACAAGGACAGCGCCATCCGCGCACAGATAGGCTCTCCCATCCCCGTCCCCTCCGTCTCCAAACCCTCCTCCTCCATCCTACCGCCACAGAAGGTCATTCGGGCATTGGACTCATATCGACCCCAGCAGGCGACCGAACTCCCCTTCAGCAAAGGCGACTTCTTCTACGTTCTTCGCGATGTCGAGGGCGCTTGGTTCGAGGCACACAATCCGGTCTCTGGTGCGCGGGGTCTTGTTCCCAAGGATAGGTTTGAGGAATTCAACAAAAACTCCGCGTCGTTAGTCGCCCACACTCCGACGTGTCATCCCTACTCACGTTTGCCACAGTCCCCGGACCATTGGATCCCCTGGCCCGCTCCAGAGTGGCGCGGCACTGCAGTTACAGCAAGCTGCGGCGGGGAGGGGGCCTTCGCAGTTCGACATGCCTGGATCCCCCAAGTCGCCCATCAAAACGCAGGTCTTTTACGCCATCGTGCTTCACGACTTTTTCGCTGAGCGAGCCGACGAGCTCGACGCGAAAAAAGGGGACGCGATTACAGTTGTGGCTCAATCCAACCGAGAATGGTGTGTGGTCTCTCCCAACATTTAATATGACCGACTGAGGCTCTCATTAGGTTTGTGGGCAAACCAATAGGTCGGCTCGGGCGGCCTGGCTTAATTCCCGTCTCCTTCGTCGAGATACATGATCCAGCCACTGGCAAGGCGATTCAAGATGTTAACGCGCTCATGGACCGAGGAGATTTGCCCAAGGTTGAAGATTGGAAACGCTCCATGTCCAACTATAAGCAAAACAGCATTGCTCTAGGCGTCATCGACGCTCCCCTCTCCCAAGACTCTGTCTCCAACAGCCCATTCACGCCTCAGTACACAGCCGCCCCAGAACCCGCAATCAGCGTGCAGGGGCCGTCGCCTCTTGATCACTCCTACGCCAGCAATGTATCTAATCCACCTCCCCCCGAATCACCCGAGGTCCTGCCCGACGGAATCCTTCTTTCCGCAAACGTCGTCTCATTTCACTTCGAGATGGAGGAATACTGGTTCCGGGTCGATGCCATTTTTCAGCCTTATGCATCCTCACCAGGGCAACCATTACCCTCCGCCAAATCCCTCATTCTATTTCGCGTCTACAACGACTTTTACGATTTCCAGGTCTCTCTTTTGGACACGTTTCCCAAAGAGGCTGGCCGGCAACCCCCACATTCTAGGATACTACCCTACATGCCCGGCCCCGCCGAGGAGGTTGACGACGCGCTCACTGCCACGCGACGGAACGAACTCGATGAATATGTGATGAGTTTGTGCCAGTTGAGCAATGTGGGCGCCAATTATATTCTGGAACACCAGGTCGTGCGCGAATTCTTGGCCCTCAAGCCAGGAGATGTGGAGAATTCCATCCCCGCGCGAGTGCAGGACATGGATGCATTATTCGCCCAGGGCCAGCCGCAGTACGACGACGGGAACGACGTCCAGAATTCGTTCGGGAGACTGAGTGTGGCTGACGATGGGTCAGACTACGAGGACGAGGGGTACGCACCGTCCCCACAGCAGCTGTCTGCTGGCGGACGGCACCCGTACGGTCAGATCGAGGACCGACGGCCCTCGGGAGACTCCAACAACCTTCGTGTACACGCGCACACTCAAAGCCATCAGCGAACGGGGTCTACCTCGTCGCTGAACCAATCACCATATGGCCGTGCCGAATCACCCCTCGCACGATCCAGATCCCCGCCAAGTCAATGGAACGACAGTGGCTACAGCAATGGCCCACCCGTTGCCAGCTCCCCGTCCTCCTCCGTTCGCTCCCACCCCATCTCCTCATCATCACGGTCCCGGTCGGGTTCCGTCGCAAACATCAACTCCCCTTCCATCTCCGCCGCCAATCCACAAACCGCTTTTGTGAAGATCAAGATCTTCGATCGCGTAGCAGACGACCTCATCGCCATTCGCGTACATCCACGAGTGACGCAGATGGAGCTCATGGACAAGGTGCAGGCGCGACTCGGCGGTGAGGTCGCCAACCTGAAATACCGGGACAGCATGAGCAACGGGTTTGTTGGCCTCGACAATGACCAACAACTGCGGGCTTGGATAGAGGGCACGGACAAGCATGTTCTCTACGCCGATTGAACATTTCATTCACTCACTCTTTCATTCTATCATTTTCTGTTCCTGCATCTAATTTTGAATTGGAGACATTCTTTATTCACTTCGATTTCCTTCGGATATGTTGCGATTTATTCACTATCTCTCACAACTCGCTCATATGTAATACTATGCTGCTTACCATCTGTGTTCGTTACCTAGTCAGACTGTACCGTCCACCAACACGTAGAATTCATTGTTTTGTAAATGTAAGTACTTGGTTCAGCACCCTCTTGATCAAACATGCGCAACACGCAGGTCACTGCCACCCAAAGCTCTTGTTAACCACTTTCAGCATGCCTTCTTTGCAGCGGTATCTGCGGAGCATATACCGCGTCGGGATCCGGGCGTGGTGGAGGCAGTTACAGTATATTTCCGACGCCAAGTCAGGAAGATTTGTCGGCCAGGACAAGTACCCTCGATGAATTACACCTCCGACTCTCGCTAAGCGGCTCTCTAGATTCGGCAACAAGTATTTCGAGAATTACAATGCGGAAGAGGAAGTCCCTGGTTGGTACTCTGCTCTGAGGTCCTCGCGCCGTCTCACAGATTCCTTAGGTCGACACCGATGGGTTGACTTCTCCCAGGTGCTTAACTCTGCGCGCTATCCTCCTGCAACCCATAAACTGAACGCTGTCTTCCATAGCACGCCTATCACGCATCCCAGGTCCCGCCTGAATGGCACTCCTGGATTTCCCACATCCGCAAAGACCCGCCAACTGAAGATGCGATGATGACAGCTTCGCAGCGTCCCTGGCAGCAAGTACGCGCGCCCGCACTCTATCCGGACTTCCTCGCTGACTATTCACTCATCCAGCCCTGGACAGAGAACTTGACTGGTACGAGGGGCGCGTATAAGCCTTATAACACCGTAGCTCCCAAAATCAGAGCATGGGAGCCAAAGATCGCACCTCGCGCATAATTGCACTACACGTCAATGAACTATTCATCGTACATGTCCCAGCATGTTTTCTACCACATGCTCGGCAATCGCGAGCGACGACGTGAGTCCGGGACTCTCGATACCCAAAAGACTGATCAGCGGCCTGCTCTGACTTTCTTTGTCGGTGTCTGGGTAATCGGTTCGGAAGACGAAGTCCTGAAATCCGCCCTGTGGTCCAACTAATTTGGGTCGGATCCCGACATAATCTGGCTGCAATCCCGCGAATGTGACCCCCGGAAGGTATCTGGTGACTGCGCGGTGCATTTCCTCGAGTCTGCTATCGTCTGGTACCAGATGTTTCGTCCAAAAGTCGGGGTCCTCCCCATGCCCGGGGGATATCCACTGTATGTCTGGTCCGAAGCGCACATTGCCTCGAAAATCTAGCGTCAAATGAGTGCCAAGGGACTGGAAGCCATGCGCTTTCCCCTCCGTTTCTGGGCACGGATATATAAGGTGTGAAACACCCGAGACCCCAGGGCCGCTGTATTTTGCATAGGAACCTCGTGCATAGAACAGCGGAAGCCGTTTCGCTTCGGGGAGGAGGGAATTGGCGATTAATGGGGCAGATAAACCCGTGGCGTTGATGAGGGTCTTCGTGAAAATGGCGTCTCCTTCTCCGGCGTTGCCTGTCACCACTTGGACGACCCATCCGCGTCGGGCAGCATCAATGTCGGGTAATGCAGGGGATGTCTGCGTGTACGGGTCCACACGGACGGCGCGAGTGGAATAAACGAGGTCTCCGCCTTCCGAGTCGATGATATCCTTCTCGAGGCTCTCCATTAACGCATGCGAGTCCACGATCCCGGTTTCGGGACACCACAACGCGCCTGTGATCTCGCTAGACAAGTTCGGCTCCATCTGACGTGCTTCTGCGCCGGAGAGGAGCTGTGTACGGAGGGCAGGGCGGTCCGGGGTGGTTGCAAAGCTGGGCGGCCATCCGAGTTTCTGGGCTTTGTTGTGAAGGGATTCGATATAAGGTCTTTGCTTTTCTGTGGCAACTACGAGCTTTCCGACTCTACGAGTATGGATCTCGTAGCGATCGTAAAGCAGCTCACGGCCGCGGATGCATAGACGCGTCTTAAACGAGTCGGGTGGATAATATAGGCCTTGAGAGTGCAAGTGGCGAACGTAAACGTTGGAAGTAAATACTGGCCCTCGTGGTCAGAAGATGGAGGTAGTAAACATACCGGAATGAATAACTTCAGAATTGCGTGAACTCGACCCATTCGTTCAGCTAATGAGATCTGATAATCGTATACCGCATATCACACCTGATTTCTTCGCCCTGTGCCACATCGTTAGTTGTCCGACTCGGATACCAGATGAATAAATGCATACAGCCCGAGTGTGTCTTTCTACGAGAATCGTGGACTTTTTTGGGAATTTCTCAGAGATACTGCGCGCTATTGCCAAGCCGACGACGCCTAGGAAGAACATGAACACGTCGAGTTCCAACCCACAGAGTTTATTTACCTCCACCGACAACGAGGTAATCGACGGCTGACTCCGGAGCCTTTAAGCGTATAAGATTACACATCTGAATTGGGCGACTCCGTTCATGCCTTGTACGCGCACTTCGCGCTGTTCAAAGCTGAACGCGTTGAACGAATTGCGTGCATAAGTGATCGGGAAAGAAGATCGACGACCTTCCAAATTGGGACGCAGACCTTTTCCACGCGAACCACCATGTCGGCGCCCAATGTTGGACCTCAGCCTCCCTCTAAGCTCACGTTTGAGCAGCGGCTCGCAGAATTTGACTCCGTTCCCTTATTCATGAAATCTCTGCCAGACGAGCCCGCAGATGACCCAATGATTGCTGCCCTTCAAAGTCTCGCTCACGAAGGGACGCCGGATGGTAGGTCCGGCCCCATCTGTTCGACGAAGACCATGGTCTCAAGCTAGATTCAGAGATTGCTCAGAACTTTAAAGAGCAAGGAAACGACTACTTCAAGGGAAAACGTTTCCGCGAAGCTTTGGGCTTTTACACGCAAGGTGTTGATGCAAAGCCAACGGACGAGGTCCTACAAGAAGCACTTCTCTGCAATAGGGCTGCTTGTAATCTAGAGCTCAGTAACTATTCTTCAAAGCTGTTCGTCAGCCTAATTTCTGACTTCAAGCAAAGAAAACTACGGATCGGTGCTCAGGGATTGTTCTAAAGCACTCATCATGAACCCAAAGTCCCTGAAGGCCTTTTACCGATCTGCTCTGGCCCTGATAGCATTGGAGAGAGCGGAAGAGGCTCTCGATTGCTGTGATCGGTGTCTCGCATTTGACCCCGACAACAAGGGCGTTCAAACGGCTCGTTTGCGCGCTCACAAAGTAAAATCTGATTTGGACAAGAAAGAAAAGGATCGACTAGAAAAAATACAACAAGCCAAGGAGGCGAAGTATAAATTATCCGTCGCCTTTCGAGTATGTGCTTGGTCGTTAGCTATGGAGACATTGTTAACATGGTCGCAGGAACGAAATCTCATTACGATTCCGAAGAAAGACAGTACAGAAAATCCGTTCGCACCGCACTTCGACCCCGAAGATCCCACAGATAGCACCTTGATCATTCCTGTTTTCTTTCTTTATCCTCAACATGCTACATCGGACGTTATCCCGGAGTTCGTTGAAGATACGCCTTTTGCGGCGCACTTATCAACCATGTTCCCGCCGCAAGCACCTCCACCGAATTGGGATGTGAAAGGCGAGTACATCGACGGGCAGCTGGTGATTTACGCCATGACGCATCGGAAACGTCTCTTGAAGGTCGGGAAGAAAATGACCTTGAGGGACGTATGCACCGCGGCCAAAGCCAAAGATGGTGAACCGAGAGATGGGCTGGAAGTCAAGGACGGTTGCCTAACGTTCGCAGTTGTACCAAAGGGTGATGTAGAGAAGAAATGGATAGAAGAATATAAAAGCACCCGAGATAGCTAAAAATCCATGTTATGCGACCTTCTTCCGCGTCTCCCTTAGATTAATGCAGATGATGAAGCCACTTGTTTATCCTCCCTACCGTCTAGCCATGACGTGCAAAACGCACACCGCGTAGCCTAAGTATCATGTGTGAAGTAACAGGCCAAACATCGGAAATTTTGCGTACCGTCTGAGAGATATCCTTCCTACAATATTTGCACTTGACGATATGTTTGATGATGTTCTCTTTCGTCAAGGTGGAATATATTTCGGCAATTCCATACAGCACCGCGCCAAGAGCAAAGAAGGTGACTAGATTGTCCACGAAAGCACCCCAAGCCAGTGTTACCGCGCCTGAGGAGCCATTAAGGTTTATATGAGCTTCGCGAGGTCAGACGAACCGTCCTCAGCAGCCTGTTGGAGGGTATTGTATGGATGGTTTGGTCCGGCTCGAAGAACTAGGAATTTGGCAGGCAGATTTCTCCCTAAGAACGGCAAGAGCGAGATAGGCGGTAAAAGCACATCCGAGACGAGAGAATTAATGAGCGTTGAGAATCCTCCAGCCTATGAGTTTCAAGAGCATTCGTAGGTTGTGACAAGGAGCTGGCACAACAATCACTTCCCATAATGAAGGACACAGCTACTTCTAAAACATTGTCTCGTCCGAGGAAGCCTACACCGCCACCCGGTGAGTTTAAACACCACAGCTGGACGGAGACGCACCCTTGAAGCCAGACCACACTCCTCTCACGCGTCGAACGACATTGTGCTCAATGTCTATGGTGTCTAGTGTTCAGTTGGGACCTCGACTTACATGTTCACAGAAGCCACCTATGAGTCCTCGGTATTCGCCGCTCATTTTTGCTACTGAGAAAGGTCAAAGGAGGAAGGAAAGCGTTGGAGCACGCGGATAGACGCGGCGCGGCTGGTTACAGTATGGTATGACCACGAACCGATCAGGATCAAAAGCCGGTATCATTGATTTCAAACCGGGACAAACTGAACAAGAAGGGAAATTCCTTTTTCCGACCTGCAGTAACCAGACCTGACCTCGCCTTTTTTCCGACCTAGCCTCGCCTAGGATCGGCCGTCGCGAGGATCACCACACCTGTTCACTCCTGATGATCTTTTCTTTCACGCCGCCCTGAATAGGATGCGTGGTTTTCAAAAGCGACGGACCGTGCGATCCTAATATCCATACTTGAATGCAAGATCCCCTTAGATTGCTGCGTTGTTGGAGGCGCCGTCGGGCCGCAACCTGGCGTTCTCGAGCTTTGTCACTGGACGACCATGATATTGAATCCAAGTAATTGAACGGTGAACCTCCTATACATTCCGATCCAATCCCGATTGTACAATTGAAATACTCATATGCTTGCAACATCAAGAAAACATTTACTTGGGACAGCTTACCTTGTTTTGCTATTTTATGTGCTCCTCTGTGACCTGTCCTCTTTCCTATGCTCTTCATGCATTTGCGGCATTTGATCTACTAAGATCTGCATTCGTCAATCAGCGCCATTCGGCAATCAAATAAACCGCAATCGGGCGCGTAGAGGAATTTCAATTTGACTTGTTCCGTCTTGGTATATATATCGGCGTCGGGTCTCGTCGGGTGAACGCTTCCCCACAATGGACGACTACCTTCGGCTCGCTACATATGGAACTGCCACCGTTATGGCTGCATATGTCCTGAAGTCGATATTGTATGCACCCAATGTAGGCGACCCAAACTAATGCCGTCTTTGCGTTGACCTTTAGATAGCTTAACTCTATCCCGGCTATTGGTCCCTCCGGAGTCTTCTCGTCTTACGTCGGAGCGTACCAATATCTTGTCCGTGGCAAGGACATGATTCAAGAGGGATATGAAAAGTATCGGGTGTTTCGTGTTCCATTGATTCACCGCTGGGACGTTATCATCAGCGGAAGGGAGCTTGTTGAAGAGCTCCGGGCGTCTAAGGAGGAAGAGTTGTCGATCCGGGAGGCCTTCAACGAGGTACTAGTTCTATTGATTTGCTATCCTCAGTTAACTCACGTTACAGATCTTGCAAACCAACATGACTATGGGGCCGAATATTCTCGGAAATCCGTACCATATATCAGTCACACGTGTGGGAATGACGAAAAATCTCGACGCCCGTTTCAACGAAGTGAGGGACGAGATAATGTGCACCTTCGCCGACCACCTGAAACTCGAGGGCAATGGTGAAGGCCTTGTGACCGAAATATGCCCGTTTTCTCACTCTTTTCGACAGAATGGAAAGCAATACCTGCTCAAGCCACAGTTATGCAGATGATTTGCCGGACTGGAAATAGACTCTTCGTCGGATTGCCTCTATGTCAGTGGTCGTTCTCAAATCAGCATATTCAATTCACCTCTATTCAGGCCGGAATGTCGATTACCTTAATCTCAATTTCGAGTTCACGATTAGTGTTGTAATGGCCGCTCAAATGATCAATATCTTGCCTGGGTTTCTCAGACCGTACGCCATGGTTCCCAGTTATGTGACCTTTGACCTTATTTATCCCAGTATTCTCGGACCATGGATATCACCCCTCCCCAAGTACCTCCGGCGTGCTAATCAGCATCTGGGTGTTCTCGTCACAGAGCGGCTGCAAATGGAGGAAGAACATGGTAATGCTTATCCAGGTCGACCGGTCTGTTTCGTTCACCTTTCTCTGTTTGTCTTTTTTAATTCCTCTCAGAACGATCTGATTAGCTGGCTTCTGGATGTAGCGGAAGGTGATGAGCGCACCGTCCCAGCCCTCGTCCAGCGTATTCTTGTGATCAATTTCGGCGCTGTTCATACATCGGCTAATGTTTGTGTCCGCGTTATCTGTCAGGCAAACGCTCACCGTCTTTTCAGACATTTACTCATGCCCTCTTCAATCTTGCTGCGTTCCCAGCGTCCGTGACAGAAATGCGAGAGGAAGTCGATCGAATCGTCAAAGAGGAGGGATGGTCAAAAGTCTCAGTCGGTAAAATGCACAAGATCGACAGCTTTCTGCGCGAATCTCAGCGATACAGCGGTAACAGCATCAGTGTGTGGTTCATTACCTTTTTCGTCACTCGACTTACAATGCATATTACCAGCCTCGATGGGTCGTAAAGTTGTCAAGCCCGGCGGTTTCACTTTCTCCGATGGTACAACCGTCCCAGAGGGATGTTTCGTGAACATTGCCGTGGGTCCCACCCACAGCAATCCAGGTCAATACTATATATTCCGTGTCCGAGGTCTGCCTGACTTGACGACGCATAGATGTATATGAGAATCCGGACGAGTTTGACGCCCTCCGGTTTTATCGGATGCGAACCGAAGACGAGGAAGACTCGCTAAGATACCAGTTTTCCGCTACTAATCTGGATTATCTCTCTTGGGGCCATGGCAGGCACGCATGTCCTGGTCGATTCTTCGCATCGACGAGCCTCAAAACGATGCTTGCTCACATCCTGGTGAACTATGACGTAAAACTCGAAGATGAGGCTGCCGGGCGGCCGCTCAATATGTGGTTCGCCGCCATATGCATACCCAACGGCAAGGCCAACGTCATGTTCCGCAAACGGCAGGCTGTTTGACCCAGGTTTTTTTATGGGAAACCCTGATCATATTGTATTTGGTGCTCATACAATATCGCTGTAAGAAAAAAGAACGTAACTGTGAATCAGCGATGATACATTATACCCAGCGCGCTGAGTCGAGATGAGATTGGTCGAACCGTGACCGCCTTCAAATCTTCTCCTGACCATCGTGCAGGCCGGTACGAAAATGTTTCAACCAGCGTCGATACTTACTCAACGAACGCCTTAATAATCAATCATCTAGTTTGGATTCCGAAATGAGCGGTCTGAGCTTCCACCAATATCAGGCCATCAGAGATCGCTGATCTGCACTTGAGAAATCGCTGATCTGCACTTGATCCAAAAATAGCCTCCAGACTTCGAAAAGTTCACATCAAGGATCCTTTGTTTGAAGTTATTTCTGCTGCTCCGCACTTGTTGTATCAGTCCTTTGGCCGACCATTGGCCTGTAAATTTTCCACAGCAATTAACAAAACCTCAACGAAGTTCTCCGTGACGCGTTTCCGAGCCACGACTTGCTCCCGGACGACCGATCTTGATACCTAATATGCTATATATGAACATCTTTTGATGTGTATACTGAATTCGGAATTTCATCCATGCTAAAAGTATATAGGTCGGGCCGGCGATGAATCCCCTTACCAGCCATGGACGACCCGAACTTCAAGGCACTCGCATATGGCCTCGCAGGTATCGTCGGGGCCTATGCCATTACCAAGGCGTTGTCGGGACCAAACGTACGCGAACTGTTGCTCTGCTGCTTCCTGCAGCTGAACTCGACTCCAGCTGAGCGGAGTTCCATCGCTTGGCTCGTCAAACGCGATTTTGTCGTTCCGAGAGGTTTTCCGTTACATTTTCGGCGCGAAAGAGTGGGTACAACATGCAAGCGATGTGCCCAGCGAACTGAAGCATTGTAGGTTGTGTGATGAGGGATACAAAAAGTACCCTGACGGGATGTTCAAGGTACCCAACGTCGACCGGTGGAACGTCATGGCCACGGGCCGGGTGCTTATGGATGAGATTGCGAACGCACCGGAGAGCGAGCTCTCATTTTACGAGTCGATTAACGAGGTGAGTTCTGTTTCTCATGCAGACAGCATTGCTCAATTATTTCGCTAGTTCCTCCAAACCGGCTACACCATGGGCTGGGGTATTGTGAAAGACACATACCACGCTAACGTCGTTCGGACATCGATGACTAGAAACCTCGGTGTTCTTTTCCCTGAAGTCCGCGACGAGATTATCGTGGCGTTTGAGGACGTGCTTCCGGTCCAGAGCAAAGGTTCGCCGCTTGCTATGTCGTTTAAAATTCCTCGCTCAATTACATTCGCACAGAGTGGTTAGCCGTCCCGGCATTCGACACCATGATGCAAATCGTTTGCCGGACAAGCAACCGACTATTTGTTGGACTTCCTCTTTGTGAGTTCTGCATGTGTGGATGACATTTCCAGTAGTTGACCGCTATTAAGGTCGCGATCCTGATTTTATTAAACTCAATGTCGACTACGCCATGGAAGTGATTATTGCCGGGCAAATGATTAACATGTTACCGTACGAACCATCCTCCGGTTTTGTAATGCGTGTTAACTGAAATCCTCCATAGCGCGTTCCTAAGACCGTATGTTACATTGTTTTTCTCACTGATCCTCAAAATGAGGCCTTGTTTCAGAACCATTGGACCCCTTTTATCTCCGAGGAAGAAAATTCTGCGCCGGGCCAGCAAGCACTTGACACCTGTGGTTGCAGAACGGCTACAGAAGGCAGACGAGCTGGGCGATAAGTACACAGATAAGCCGGTATGATTCCTTCTTCCTGACGGAACGTCTTTGTTTTAAATCATATTTATAATGCAGAACGACCTCATCAGCTGGCTCATGGACGCTGCAGTGGGAGATGAGCGCACCGTTCCTGCCCTCGTTCAGCGTGTTCTATTCGTGAACTTTGCCGCCATACGCACATCCACCGACGTGAGTAACTTTCCAGAAAAATCCACACCATTCTCACCTGGCACATAGACGTTCACTCATGTGCTTTATGATCTCGCTGCCTACCCGGAACATGTCGGGCCATTGCGCGAAGAAGTTGAGAGCGTCGTGCAGAAGGAAGGGTGGACGCGCGCCTCACTGAACCGGATGTACAAAGTGGACAGCTTTTTGAGCGAGTCTCAGCGGTTCCACGGCATCGGAACTCGTAGGTCCACATCTCTCGGCCAGTTTCCCTTCTAACTACTGTACACAGTGTCATTGGGTCGTAAGGTCGTCAAACAAGACGGCTTCTCATTTTCAAACGGCGTAACGCTGCCATACGGCTCGTACCTGCATTCGCCGATGTGGTCTGTTCATCACGACCCTGGTAACCCTTCCCCTCATGGCTCCTTTCCTCGCTCATCTGGTTTCAGAAATTTATCCCAAACCAGAAGTGTTCGACGGCTTCCGATTCGCAAAGCTGCGTCAATCGGAGGAGGTTGGCTCGGCAAAGTTCCAGGTCATCACGACGAGTCTAGAGTACCTGCCATTTGGGCATGGACGGCACGCCTGCCCAGGTCCGCATTCTAGTTTCTATGCATTTAAGTGAGCTGATTGGAATCTCTCTTTCCCGTGAGCAGGCAGATTTTTCGCAGCAGTAGTAAGTGTTCCCTGCCGCATATACCGAAACATTGTTGACGATTCGAGTGAAGGAACTCAAAGCGATGCTCGCGCATCTGGTTGTGAACTATGATGTGAAATTTGTGAACGATGGCCCGCGCCCGCCAAACATGTACATGGCGTCCGCGTGCCTTCCTGATAGCGCAGCGAAAATCATGTTCCGGAAGAGGCAGGATTGATATTCATAGTAGCACCTAATGTATGGCCTCGATTGCACTATTTCAACAGTTGCAAGTCAACGACGCGCTCGCCTTCCTGATTTGGGGTGTTGGCGTCTTGGCCCAATCGGGCAACGGGCATTTTCCTGGAGTCAACCCCCCTAGATACACCGAAAACAACAACCAAACCATAAATGAGGTTCCAAGTACATCGAAAATATATAGGTGGTTCGTGCCGCTTAGAAGAAAGGGCTTTGCGGCAAGCCCTGGCCACGAATGGTTGTTACGCGATTTCTGTCAATGTTGTGAGAAACCCCACAATGCAGAAAAAGTCAATCACTGGGTTTATGCGGCGTAGGGACGTCTCAGCACAATGAATACAGCGGGTCGATGCTTGGTTATTGCCCAGCTAGAGATGCATCGAATTCGTTGTAGGCCGGAGGCGGAAGGTTGACGTCGTTGCTACCACTCGGCCCGGCAGAAGGTGCATCCCGCGACTGGGTCTTCAAACGTTCAACTTCCTCCGAAAGCTGGCGAACCTTTCTCCGTTCTCTCTCCATGCTTGTTGCCATTGTCTGAATGGCTGCCTCCAAACGCTCGGCGTCAAGCACAAGCTGGTTCTGTTGTTCCTCCGAACGAGCCGCCTCCTCCCGGAGCTGTACGGCAGTTTCCTGCAGCTCCCTAGCCTCTACCCGAAGACGGGCGTTCTCGCGAGCGAGATCCTCGTTTATTAACGTCTGAAGCTCCGAGTCTCCCCCAGACCACGGCAGCTGTGTCGTCGATTCACGCATCTCTTGCACTTGGCCGTGGAGGCGCTCGTTTTCTCGGACGAGGTCTTCGTATTGTATACGCTGCGTTTCAACGTCGGAGCTGGACGACTGAAGCTGCTGGAGTTCTTCCTTCATCTCTTGCATCGTCGTCCGCAAGCCCTCATTCTCTCTTACGAGGACTTGATTTACAGCTTTGTGCGATGCGGGATCGTCATTGTTAGCTTGGAGTTCCTCAACCAACACCCGAAGGGAAACATTTTCTTGCGTTAGGTCCGTCAGTGCAACAGCATGCGACTGTCGCAGTTGCGTGATCAGCAGCTGCATCTCCTCGACCTGACGGGTCAATTGAGGAACAGCAGGATCAGAAGAGGTCGTAGGAGAAGAAGGCGAAAGGAATCCTGGTGGGGGAGTGAGAAAACACGCCAAGGAAGATCATAAGAACTACCGACCAACAAGTTGAGTCGGCATCCAAAGCGATGATCTGTCCATGTTGTTCGATGGGGAAGGTAGGGTTGGTTCTCGTAGGTACGACGGCCGTCGTCGTAACATCTCCGTCCGTGAAAAATCCCGATTTGTGTTTGGTTCAGGGTGGTATTCAGTCGACGGTCTCGCTCCGCCACGATTGGGAGTATTATTACGGGTCATGAATGGAGCTGGAGCAGATCCGGGGGAGGAATTACCTCGAGGTCGCTTATCTAATGGAGCACGCAACAACGAGGGAATGACCGTCCCAGACGATGTGGCGTCGGCGTAATCTGCATCGCGTTGCGAGTCCTCTTCCTCATCTGACAATTGGAGTACATCCGCTGAAGGGGAAGCAGAAACTCCTTGGGAGGATTCAAGTCTGGAGATCAAAGCTTTGATCTTGGTTGATGCTACTCTGGGTGGAGAGGTGAGATGTTCAGGTTTGGGTGGCTGCGGAAGACGAATGAGGGAGCGCTCTGCGGCACGGTAGCAGAAAAACGCACCAACGGGGGCACGAGAATCCGAGACGACGTGGGTCGAGAATCGGGACTGGACGAACTTGGTGAGGACGGGGTGGAGAGCCTCCTGGAGGATTCAAGTTTGGAGACGGTGGCTCTGATCTTGGGCGACGCGACTTTGCCGACATTATCGGGTTTCGGGGACTGTAGAGTTGGAATGAGAGAGCAGTCTGGCGCGGGACAGCAGACGAACGCACCAACGAGGGGGTAACATTACGTGACGAACTGGGTTGCGAATCCTCTTCTGAAACTGCAAGTGATCTCACTGAAGGGGTAGAGAGCTTCCGGGAAGATTCAACTCTGGAGAAGGCGGCTTCGATTTTAGGCGAGACTCCTTTGCCTGCGGGATTGTTGGGTTTCGGAGACTGTAGAGTTAAAATGAGAGAGAGAGCAATTTGCCGCGCACCAGCAGGTTGACGTACCGGTGAGGGCACTACAGCTGGCGACGGAGTGGCCTCAACGTGATTTGCAGGTACCAAACCAGCCTTTCCCTCCTCGTCGTTTGTCTGGACCAGGAGCCATTCCCCCTCGGTGGTAAAAACAAGGAGACTTTGCCCCTCGATAATTGAAAGCTCGCCTGGATCAGTGGCCGTGTAATCGTAGATGGCATTGACGGTCGATGTGTGGTTTGCGGGCTTGACGTATGTGGCCGGAACGAGACCGATGGGGGTGTCGTCGTACTCGTACGGCTCGGCTTTGATTTTCACCCTCCACCAACTACACAAAAATGAGACCACGGGCCAAGAAAAGCAGTGAGGGTAATATACTCCGAGTTGACGCGTTCCTTGAGCAAGAGGAGCTGGCCCTTTTTTATGCATATTTCCTCGTCTGCGCCGACCCCAGGGGCTGGCTCGTAGTTATAAATGGCCTCGAGAACCGCCAAATAGTGCTCAGATGTTGCCATCGGATAGTCTGCCCGCCGCAGAGTAGATTTCAGATCGTCGAAAAGGCCAAGATGGGTCAGAATATCCCGGGCGCCAATGCACAGCGCTTCTGGGAGACCATGCCTGCAACATGGATACGCGATGGCGAGAGCTGTTAGTCGTGGGAAGTTCATTCATTCATTCATTCATTCGTATTTCTATATACGCCAAATATACGCTGTTACTGGCCCGGGGGCTATGCAGCAGTACTCTACGTAATGTAGGCGGGGGGTTGTGAGTAGATAGCTATGGCGGATGTTATGAGATACATATTTTCAAACAACGCGAGGAGAGAGCGGAAGTTGTTCCGTAGGGATTTGCGGGCCGTCAGCCGGGAACCACCCTTTTCTGCTCGACTTCTTCAGATTTCACGCAAGTTATACTATAACCCTACACTTTCAAATGGAATGTACTCCTGGCCTGCAATTCATTCTGCCGACAAAACCACTCGCCACAGAACAAGAGGACGCACCGGGAAGAAAGATGGAAAAATCACCCCGCCAAATCATCCCGTCTTAGATCATGGCACCTTGGGCGCCGCGAGTTTACTGGAGGACAATGGGCGTCTTGAGTGGAAACACATTGTCACAGCACCTAAACGTTAGAAGTTTTATGGTCCTGCGCGATTTATCTCATAAAGCAGCAGGATCAGCCTATCTCAAAATTGGAGACGCGGTCACCGTTTTCCCTCCAACGCGTCCTCCTCCTCTCCAACTACCCAAAATATCAATCCTCCATCGTGCCGAGCAGGGAGTCAGTCCTCTCACGAACTCCATTCATCTATAATCGCCGCTAAGACATTCATCTAGGCCAATTTCCTTCGGACATACCTCCCAGATATCGACATCGCTTCTGATTTACTCAGAGACCAACTTACTCAAGATGCAAAAGTCTTGCGCCAATTCGAGGATTTTGACCCTTACGTTGGCAATCAGCTTGAGGCAATTATTCGTTCCGATACAGCGTCTAAACAATCGGTGTTCCTCGCTTTTCCCATGGGCGAATTGAACCGGGATCTGAGTCGGTCGCTCCAAGATATCCATATAGAGACTGATCCTTTCCAGATATATCTCCTCTGTTGTTTTCAGAAAACGGGGGATCTTCGCTACGCCCGGCTGCGCAAGCTACACGAACTTTCGATACTCCGATTCAGCAAATATCAGCTTCCAGGCCCAAGAGTGGTGGTGCCAACAAAAAGCAAGGTAGTAGCTGCCACTATCTTTTACTTGAAGATCTCAATGGTTTCCAGCGTATCTGTCGGTCCGGACATTCGGTGCCACTGCGCTCCTCGACATCAAGTCGTCTGCGTCTGGCTTGAACGCAACGGTGAAAGAGCTGGCTAGCATAGTCTCTTCGGAGACGGGCGGCAAGCCCGCTGTAGATGTCAAAATTTCAACATCCCCTCTGGAAATGACTCTCGTCAACAATGAGGGCGCGGTATACAAATACGATGGCTCCAACAAGACGTTCGTGGGTTTTATCTTGTAACTATCGCTTTGTTCAGCTCCATCACAGGCGACTTGTTCGCGAGGCTCAAATCTCGTCCTCCATTTGGAGGCTTGAATTGACCGAAAGTCCTGACACCTGTCTTTTGATGTCCACGTTCAATTTGCAGGAGTTGGATTTCAGGGTAATTCGGATTTATTAGTAGTGGAACGCTCACTGATTGGCGCTGTAGACTGAAAACTCGTCCATGGACATCTATCAAGTCGTTTCTAATGAAGTTCTGACTTCTGTTGAAGATTATCAGGCAGATCAAATGCTTCGTCTATGCACTACTAATCAAGTCGTCTGGATTGACCGCCGGAACACTGTACGGCCCTTGCTGGGGTTCAAGCACGGCCGCGCGTTTGATCGTTCTCTCGAAGCCGGAACCATTGCCTTCGAAAACAGTAATTCTTCGGAACTTCATCGCTCTACATGTTCTCAGACTATTGCAGCACATTTAACAACACTTTCTTCACGCAAAAACGGACTGCTCACCGTATATGATATCTCACGTTCGCAAGATAGTATGGGTTCTGTACGGTCACCCCATTACTGTCTGACGACCCCCGGCAATGGACGTATTCAAACTGGGCATACCTTTATTCGGCATCCTTTGGCGCCGGCAGACTCACCGATGGCTTTGTTTCGGCTCTCCGAATTGGGATCTATACGTGCATACCAACTTGCTTTTACGGATGTTGGAGCGATGCCCTTCCACTGGTCGGTAGATGTCCAGCGTCTGCATAATGAATCGGAACACCTGCGAGAGGAACCTAGTTCGCTTGGATCATCCGAACCCACCACGGTTGATATGGTTCCAGCTTATGAACGTGAGGATCTGCGTGTGGCTTAGGGTGTAGTGCGCTTATCAACTTCGTTGCAGATATATCTCACCCACGAAGTGATGCTGAAGAGGCTGCAGAATCCCTCTACGATTTGGTCGAGAAAGCTCCTTCATTCTGGCAGGACCTGAATGAGCCAGTCGACCGTGTACTGACTACGTAAATATCTATCCTATATATCACCTGATTCCCTAGCTGACTCGATTTCAGTTATGACCTCTTATTCCGCTCAGGGGATGAACCGAGCCACCCTACGCGCGCCGATTTCCTGGCAGAGAGCGTGATCAACTCTGCTCGAGGCTATCGTGCCGTTTTGCATGGGCGAGTCTCCGCCGACTCTTTAAAGAAACATGCGCCATGGAACCACGACCTCACTGACACGCTCACCAAGTTCGATCCCGATATGTCGCCGGATATTCGGACAATCACAGAACGCTTGCGTCGGTGCGATTTAAGAGCTGATGACGACCGGTCGACTCAATCCCTGAGGCACGAATCCGAAGACCGGGAACAGCTTGCCCTTGATCTTACGCTGGCCCGTCATATTTATTCTCCTCATCCATTCTCTGCAAAAGGGGACGCCAATGAGCTAGAGACAATGACGATGACTCTCTCCCTAAACGACGAGCCGTCTCCAGTTCGCTTTGGCTACCTTCGCCCGATTGCGAGCAGTGCAGTTAGCGATGAGGACGACGAGAAAGACATGATCCCTCTCGGGGTCCGACTGCTCTTGAAAGACTGGGACGTCGGAACAGATCCGCGGGATTTTGCGTACAGAGACCCTTACGATGATGCTCCTGAAGAACCTGCCCCTGCTCCCGTTCGCCGGAAGCCACCCGTCGCGGACCCGCGTCCGACAGCGGATGCGCAGAGACCGCCGCTCGTTATAGCCTCTACTTCCACTCACCAGCTTGACGGGGGCCGTAGGTTTCTACCTCAAGACCCGAGTCTGCAGCGCCGGGCACCGCCAATTTCGGGTAGTCAACCTCTTTCAACGAATGCGAGACTTGAGGGCATATCTCAAGACTTCATGTCAAGCACACAAATTTTGCCTGGTGCATATGGGGGACGGCCAGCGATAACGAAGAAAGTGACGAAGAAACGGCTTGGAGGCTTCTAGCTGCATACATACTTGATACATACCATGTATCATATTCTGTACTTGAAATGTTGTTCAGCTATTTCTCAACAGCGTTCGGCCGAGTTGCCGAGTTGCCGAGGCACGTGCGCGCAACTGTACAGACCGGGACTTGCCGATCAAATTATTATCTCCTCTCCCCTTCCACCTTCGCGCTCCCTCAAGATGAGGTTAGTTTCCCTGCCGTGTTCTCATTCCTAAATGTTGACCCGAGCTGTTCTCCAGCCACCGTAAAGTCGGTTGCTCTTCGTTGCTCGTTGCCCAAGTATTAATTTTTTTTTCCAGTTCGAAGCGCCTCGTCACGGTTCCCTGGGTTTCCTGCCCAGAAAGCGCGCCGCCCGCCACCGCGGCAAAGTCAAGTCCTTCCCCAAGGTGCGCCGCCGCGAATTGGTTGCTGAATCGTCGAAAAGATCCCAACACTGTTTTACTAGGATGACCCCAAGAAGCCTGTGCACTTGACTGCTGTCATGGGCTACAAGGCTGGTATGACCCACGTCGTCCGCGACCTTGACCGTCCGGGTTCCAGTGCGTATATATCTTTCCCGTCGTGTAAATACGCCTCACTAACTGGAACGCGTAGAAATGCACAAGAAGGAAGTCGTCGAGGCCGTCACCATTATCGAGACACCACCACTCATCGTCATCGGTGTCGTTGGCTACGTCGAGACTCCCCGTGGTCTGCGCACCCTCACCACCGTCTGGGCATCCCACCTCTCAGACGAGATCAAGCGGAGATTTTACAAGAACTGGTACCGCTCCAAGAAGAAGGCCTTCACCCGGTACGCCAAGAAGCACGCCGAGGACAACGGCAAGTCCGTCGCGCGCGAGCTTGAGCGTATCCGCAAATACTGCACGGTCGTCCGAGTTCTCGCCCACACCCAGATCCGCAAGACGGGTCTCTCCCAAAAGAAGGCTCACCTTATGGAGATCCAGGTCAACGGTGGCTCCATCCCCGACAAAGTCGAGTTTGCCCAGGGTCTGTTCGAGAAGCCGATCGAGGTCGGCTCGGTGTTCGAGCAGGACGAGTGTGTCGACGTTATTGCCGTCACCAAGGGTCACGGATTCGAGGGTGTCACCCACCGATGGGGGACCAAGAAGCTGCCCCGCAAGACGCACAAGGGTCTCCGCAAGGTCGCTTGTATCGGTGCATGGCATCCGTCGAAAGTCATGTTCTCCGTTGCTCGTGCTGGTCAAAGTACGCGTCTCCTTTTTCATCCGCACCATTTGTATTCACTTGCTTATAGACGGATACCACCACCGTACCGAGCTCAACAAGAAGATCTACCGCATTGGCTCTGCAACTGACGACGCCAACGCGTCGACCGAGTCGGACGTGACCAAGAAACTCATCACGCCGATGGGTGGATTCCCCCACTACGGTATCGTCAAGAACGACTTCCTGATGCTCAAGGGCTCCATCCCTGGTACCAAGAAGCGTGTCATCACCATTCGGAAATCACTCATGGTGCACACGTCGCGTCGTGACCTCGAGAAGGTTACCCTAAAATTCATCGATACTTCGTCGAAATTCGGTGTAGGCTTTACTTTCATTCTTCTCGCTGCTGCTCGCTCATTCGTTTTTCTTTCCAGCACGGTGCCTTCCAGACGTTCGAGGAGAAGGCGGCTTTCCTCGGTGTCCTCAAGGTCAAGTCGACTTGATCTTCCGTACCATATGCATAGGCCACATTACTTCACCACATGTCTTAGTCTATGTTATGCACTGCTCGTTGGATACTGTACACGCTGGAATTATGCGTTGAATCCCTTTTTGAGGTGGCGCTCAACTTTTGTTACATAATTCAACGCGCTCTAACCAAAGCCAAACAAAGAAAAAGTTGTTTCGCGCGTCGACGTTGCAGAAAATTCCAAGTGGCCCTTGGTTCAGCCGCGAAGGGAAGGGTTTCGCGTCAGGCTTGTGCGCCGCATCCCTCCATTTCGTTTTCCTTGCTCAATTTTGTTGTGTTTTCTACAGGATGAGTGCAGTTGATGATCAGAGCGTCTTCGCTGGGCACTGTCCTCTATCCAGCACGCTTCGCTCGTCAGACACTCCTGAAATCCAGATGGACCAAAGCCCGCACTCTTTCCTCGCTTCCAGACGGCGGAGGGTTCCCGCACGAAAATTCCATGAGCGACGATACTTCCAATGTCGAAAAACCCTCGACGAGCTCTGGGGAGTCACTTGGAGCAATACGCCGTCGTGCTCACCCTGCCGGCCATGCCCCCAAACCTGCTGGATTTCAGCTCCCAGACCCAGCCCCAGTGCGGCCTGTTCCGCGTCACTTCGTCAGAAGAACAAACCAGGCATACCCCGCTGGAAGATCGTGGCGGAAACTGCCCCTACCGGTTATACACCCAAAGGTGATCAAATACGGTCAAACCTTCCTCGCCGGACGTGGCGAAGCGCCGTTTTACGACGATGCGTTCGACGACCTGGATTTGGCCCGGCTGTTCGACGGCGAGCGGTTAATACAGCAGAATGTCGACCGAGTCGCGTGGCGACGCGATCTCCTGCGCGTCCTCGGCAACACCCAGTCGCATGTACAGGGTTGGATGGCGTATCAAGCCCTCCGTTCTGTCCCCTTTACGATCCCTCATCGACACCTAAAGCGCCTCGTGCGTCTCATATCACGAGAAACCACCAAAACGCACACCCTCTTCCGACGCCTCCTCTCCGTGCTGACGTTGATTCACGAGTCCGGGTGGCAAGTGGGGCTGTACCAGTGGAACGCGTTGATTGACAATGCGGGCAAGGGGTCGCGAAAAACGCGAGCGGATGATTTCAAACTCGCGTTTGACATGTTCACCGATATGGTGTCGTCCAAGACGCCGGGCCACGCGCTGACTGACGAGGAGGGGGGATACAGTTTCGAGCCCGCGGTCACTGAAAATCCACTGCCCGACATCGTTTCTTACACCACACTGATTAATCACGCTGCGAACGCGCGGAATAAAGGCTCCCTCGGGCAGTCGACCTCCCTGTTGACCGCGTCGCGGATCCCCCCCAACAGAATCACACATCTGGTGCTTCTCAAATACTACTCGAACGCCAAAGACTTGGACGGCGTGCGCGCGAGTCTATTGAGAATTCGCCAGCTGGGGTTCGACCTCGGCCTCGACGGGCTCAACGCATGCATCTGGGCGTTCTCCCACCATCACCGCTTGGACGTCGCGATGTCGATATATCGCATCCTCCGCCATAACCAGGTTCCAGAGACGCACGTCGGCGTCAACGACGTGTATTCTGTGAAGCGAGCGCTTTTGCAGGAAGGTATCGAGATCAACGTGAACATTATTCCCAACGCGATTACCTACACCACGATAATCCAGGTCATGGCGTACCACGGACACCTTCAAGCGGCCCTTTCCGCCTTTAGAGACATGCTCTCTTCGGACAACATAGAAATCGGCGCGTCCATGTATCGCGACGAGCATGGCAAGTTGAAACCCTCGTCGTACTCGCCGACCCTTCCAATTTTCCGAGCTCTTTTCCTCGGGTTTCATCGGCATGGTGTGCCGCCTGGGCCCCCAACTCGCACCAAGGACTCACGGCCGGCCAAATCGCAGCCCTGGGTGCTCGAAACCCTCAGCGCGCTGTTCGAGGTTTTCCTTGCGCTCCCCGAATACATCCAACCGTCGACGTCGACGATCTACTGGGCCCTCGTGGCGTTCGACAAGACGAGCGGCCGCGACCAGGACTTGTTGCGCACGGTGTGGACGCGCATCGAGAGCCACTTTGTCGCTGCGAACTGGGGCTCCGAAGGTCATCGTCTGCAACGCATTCGCGAGACCCTCTTCGATCCCTCATCCCCTAAATTCAACTCTAGAAGATCTCGACACTAGGGTCGGTTTGTCCGTCCATTGTGATGATATTACAGAAATACTCTACAAACTAGTTTGTGTCCCGGAAATTAAACGTCGGTCTGCTGTTCCCTCCACTCTATATACTCGTCCCACCCGACCACGCACATCTTGGATTGGTATCTGCGTAGCTTGACGCTCCTCCGCAGGTCCTCCGTGATCAGGCCGCTCCACCCTGCCTTCTGGATCGCGCTGTCGACGGCCTCGATCTTGTCCCACCCCTGCTCGGGGATGACGTCGGGGAGGTACGTCGCGGTGAACGTCTGGCGCGAGGTCACGCGGGGGAGGTACGTCGAGGACGAGAGCGGGGACGGCGCGCCCGACTCGGAGGCGTTGGCGAGGAGCGACGGGTGCGCGAAGGTGATGGAGATCCCGTGGACGCCGACCGTCCAGTCCAGATACGACGCGGCGTCCTCGAAGTCCGTCAGGAGGGAGACGCTGCGTAGCATACGCACTCATTCAGCACAGCAGCAGCGGGGAAAGGGGCAGGCAACTCACGCGCACTCGAGCCCCTCGAGCTCGCTCCGCTCAATCTTGCGGAATCGGTGGTCGCGGAACGCACTGATGAGCGCAAACTCCTGCAGCCCGTCGTGCAGCGCGAGCGGCTCGAAGCTCCCGATGCAGCCGCGGAGACGCGGCGCGCGGCCCGGGCGCGACGAACGCGTGTTCCACGTCACGAATAGCGGACTGGGCGATAAGCATTCAATAACTCGCATAGTCGTAGCAGTACAGCAGCTACTTACTACTTGTCGTCGGCGAAGGTGGGCGCGATGGGCTGGGCCTTTGTGAGGGCGCAGTAGAGGGCATCGAAGGCGTGGAAACAGTGCTCGGGGGTGCAGAGGTCGGATCCGGCCTGCGGCTTGGCGGCGTCTGCGTCGGGATTGGGTGGAATGAGGGACAGGGACATGCTGGCTAGGGAGTGTGGGGGTAGAACGAGGGAGCGCTTAGTAAACAAAATGACCTATGATTGAACCAGTGCTACTTTAATTGAACATTCCAAACTTGGCTTGAACATAACCTTCGCCGCGTTATTTGCTACCCCAGGTGTTCGGCCTGAATCACGCCTTGCCGCTGTCTGCTCGTGCCATCGCTGAAACCTTCTTTCCCCAAATTCAATGATGCATCAAATGAGACAGCCTCACCATCCGCACTCAAAAAAAAATCCTTGCATATAATATATGGGCATGATGTACTTGGTGTGTGTACTCGACAACGACGACGCAGACGATAGTAATGTGCAATAAGATAAGGTAGGGTAAAGAAAGGGTCGTAGGGGTCGTAGCAGCTACAGGTAGCAAGGCACAGATGAGAGACGAGTGATCAATAAGCGACGAATAAGGGAGCGGGAAGTGGTAATTGTGTCTGTAAGTGCAGAGTCGGACAGTGGTGGTAATTGCGTAGAGAGAGAGAGAGAGATAGAGATGAGATGATGCGAAGCGTGAATGAGGGAAGAGACGGCGTGATATAGATGGCAGAGAGAGGGCGGAACGGAACGATGCATGGCGTGGTATGTAACATGTAGTGCGGGGGGGCATGAATAGGTGGGTGCAGTGGGGAGTCGAAAGAGAGGGAGGGGCGGGGATCAAGAATATGTGGCGCAGGCGGGCGGGCGAATGAGCGGACTCGAATGGGGACTGGGACTCGGGATAAAGGCGTCCAGCGCGCGCACAGCGGACGCCTAGCAGCAGCTGGTCCACGACCCCCTCGCCGACCTCTCCCGCTCCGCCTTCTCCCTCGCCTCCTCCTCCTCCGCCTGCGCCGCCCACGCCGGCGCCGGAACCGCCGTCAAAAACACGCTATCCCGCTTCTTCAGCTCGTTCTCCTGCTCGATACGGTCCTTCCGGACGATGATCGCAGCAATCAGGTGGTCGAACAGATTCTGGATGCCTACAAGCAGAACAAATCAAGATACGCGAACGGGGCGCATGTGGTTTCGTTAGTATGGATTCAGCATTCCTGGATGGAGATGGCGATGGCGCGATAACGCGGGAAGGAAAGGGGAATCGCAAAAGGAGACTAGCGCACCTGAGTCGTCCTTCGCGGACACTTCGAACAGTTCCATCCCCTTGCTGAGTCCCCATTCGCGCTCGTCCTCGGCGTCATCCGCCGCGTTCTCGTCGTCCTCGTTGAGGCTGTTGCTGCTCGAGTCCTGCAGCTCGCTCCATCCGCCGGCCTGGAAGCCGAAATGCGACCCAAAGCGCGACTGCTGCCGTGCGGTGCTCGAGACGGTCGTGCGCGATGACCCGGCGGAAGCGAGCGGCGGCCGCGTCGAGGAGGCGGTGGTGTTGCTCCGCGAGAGCGCAGATTGGCGGCTGCTGCTGCTGTTGCTGTTATTGTTTGCCTGGAGATCCAGATACGCGGGCGTGTCGGGCGGCGTCGGCGTGCGGGTGGGCGTGCTGACCGGCGGGGAGCGCAGGCCCGGGAATGAGGTGAAGCGCGGGCGGATGTAGGAGAGGGTGGAGAGTGGGGGCGGTGGCGGTGGCGGAGTCGGCGCGCGCGGTGGGGGGAACCAGTTATGCAGCGACAGGCGCGCGAGGTCGGAGGTGACCTGGCGGTGGGGTGATAAATCCGCCTTTGAGCCCACGATGTAGATAATGAGCTCGGGCTGGCAGTTCTTCTTGAGTTCTGGAAAGGCCGGACGAGGGACGGATTAGGAGATATGAATGAGGGGGTGCGGTTGAGAATGGGAATTGAACGGACCCTCGAGCCACCCACGGATGTCATCGAACGTGGATGCGTTGGTAATGTCGTACAGGAGCAGCGCCGCATTTGCGCCTAGTGAGCCGCCAAGCAATTTCAAAGACTGCGGGCGGCGAGGATAGAACGGTACGGACCTCGATAATACATGGGAGCCTGCGAGCGCGGGTGAGTAGCAGCGAGGGCAGAGAACTAGACTGGGACGCACCATGCTCCGGAAGCGCTCCTGGCCTGCAGTGTCCCACAACTGCAGCCGCACTTTGAGACCGTTGACGTACACCTGTGAGGGGGCAACAGTTAGCGGGGCGCGGCGGGCGCATGCACATGCACTAGTAGCACACAAACCAACCTTCTTCGTAACAAAAAACGCCCCGCTCGTAGAAGTCGTGTTCTTTGGATCAAACTTGTTCTGAGTGTACCGCTGGAGCAAGCTGGTTTTGCCAACGCCTGGAGGGGTCAAGATGAGGGTTTTGGATGGGCATTGGGGTGGCAAGAACAGACCAGAGTTGCCCATGATGACGATCTTGCTGTCGATACCCTGTTCGTAGCGAGACCGGGAGTAGGGATCCATGTTGGAGTATTGTTCCATGGTGGGGGCGGGAAGAGAGCGCCGGGAGCGTCGTGGGCCAGACGCGCAAGGGGCAGTAATTACGGGAAAGATAGAAGGGCCTCCAGCCCGCAGAAGGCGGGGACTCGGGAGAGAAGAAGGAATCAGTCGTGATGCGATCAATCCAAAGAATCCTTTTGTTATTCACTCTGCTCCAAAGGCACTCAAACACACTCTCCATTTCACCCGGACTTATGGCGCATATCATAGCATTAGCATAGACTATAGAAGCCATATTCGTCGTCTACTCCTGCGCAACCACCGGGAACTCGAACACAACATCCTTCCCCGTCAGACGGCGGTACACCGAAGAGAATGAGTCCAGCTTGTACTCGAGAGATGTCGCGTCCTTTGAGTCGAGGAGGCTGCAAGCGGGTCAGGGTCGGGTAGACACTAGCAAAGAGACCGCACGCACACTTTGAGGAGTTTTGTGCCATCGACGGCAACACGGGTGCGCTTGCCGACAATCTCGGTGGGGAAGACGAGGTCCTCGAGGATGCGCTCGTGGACGTTTGTGAGGGTGCGGCTGCGGGGGCGCTTTTGGACGACGCGGGAGGTCCTTGTGGGCTTGCGGAGCATGCGGCGCTGGGCCACAAAGACGACGTGGCGGTCCGAGAACTTTTTCTCGAGTTCACGGGTGAGTCTAAGTAAATGTAAGGTCTGAATTGAATAAATTGAATAATATGGCGGCACCTCTGCTGGACCTTGCGGAAGGCCTTCAATTGGGGGATGGGAACAAAGATGACGATGGCCTTTTTGCCGCCGCGGACATCGACTTCACGGGCAGCGGAGATCTGGAGGGGGCGCAGCTCGGCCTTGAGCTCGGGGACGTTGTTTTCGAGGTCAATGAGGGCCTGTGCGACACTGAGCTCCGTCTCGTCCGGGGCAGTCGTCGGCGCGTTTGCCGTGCGGAGAATCTTGTTGGCGGCGGACATGGCTGCAGGAGTCAAAAATTTGGCATCAACATCCGCAAGCAACTGGATGAATCCACCCCTTCCCCCGTCCGTTCTCGCTCAAATTTAACCAGTCCATTCCAACGGACAGACGGAGGCTGGGCGGAGAGGCATGCACTCACCAGGCCTTTTGCTGGGCTGTGGGGAGGTGTTGGTCGGACGGCGCGTTACAATATTGATCAATGTCACCCCGTCACAACCCTCCAACTTCAACCTCAACCAACAACTCTATTATTTCATTTCAACTGTCCGTCTACGCCGAACTGACTGCGACGAGCATCGGTTTCTCGCATTTTCTACACCGGCGGACTGGGGATATTGTCAGCGTAGTACACACTTCTATCGCGACCCACGTCTACACGCTGATCTCGGATAGCTGCGAATGACGAATACTAGTCAGCCACCTCAACGCAAGTAGACGACGAGGAGGAAGGGGGAATGAAAGGAACGCGCATCAATCGGCGGGCGCGACGCGGACGCCTAAACTGGGTCTCAGCGCATGCACATTACAGGAGAAACGGCGAGCTCTGCACTCGCTTGGGAGGGCGGGTTATGTACTCACGACGGGTGGACGAGTAGGCGAGAACACTTCCTAGGTGAGCGGGCGGAGAGCGACTCGGGCGGGAGAGCGGAAATGCCCGAAGGCGGGGTTTGTTAGAGAAACCAAAGAGAACGTAGCGGTGTATTTATGCGAAGAGAGGCTGGCGTGCTTGGGTATGTTATGAGGGTGGCTGACCGTGAAGAGGAGGGTGCGAAAATGAAGATGAGATGTAAGTGAGGAATTAGTTGCTGGAATTGGGCGAGATGCTGAGGTGCTGAATAGGAAGGAAGGAGGGGTGCAGCGGTTTGGGTTATCGTGCTTTTTGTGTAGTGGACGTGGGTGAATTAACCCTGCAACTGAGTTGTTGTGCTGCGAGTGAATACAGATTGAACGCTCTTTCATTGCATGCCATCGAAATCGCCGTTCCCAGCTTAGCCCCTATCACGTCTGTGATGTCACCCGGCCAATGCGGGCCGCTACCAACAGCTTTATTCGCGAATCGAAGCGAGGCGCAGCAAAGTTTGATTCCAATGCCGTCCCGTATCTCTGCGGAGTCCACTGGCATGTCGCCCACATTCACCCCGTCTGCGGAGGAGTCAGCCCTCGTCGCGACCCTATTTTCCCGAGGAGAGCCCCACAAACTCGGTGTCCTGACTGGCCAAGTGGCATTGGAACTCTTCGGCAAGACCAATCTATCCGACCAGGTACTCGAACCTCATGGTGTCGTTCCAGGCCCAGTTCTGACCCCCACCGGAGGTTCTCGGTGAGATCTGGGGCATAGCAGATAAGGACGGCCATGGGTGGCTTTCGCCCAAGCAAGCCGCGGTTGCGGTACGGTTAATCGGCTGGGCGCAGGTCGGAGTGAAAGCGACGCCCGAGCTGCTTTCAAAGCGTGCGTTTCTGTCCTTTAAATGCCACCGGGTTGGCTGAAATCCCGCTTGTACAAAGCAGCCGGCCCTCTTGCCCACATTCCAGACGTGCCTGCCGCTGGACCGTCAAAGATTGCTTCACCGCCCGCGCTAACTCCCTCGGTGAAGACACCAGATGCACATATATCTCCCTTGACGCCAGGCGACCGGGAAAAATTCCACCGATTGTTCGCTAACAGCGGGCCAGTCGACGGCTTAATTGACGGTTCGCGCCAATTCTTCTCCGCACATCTCTGTGAAATAACGTCCAAATACGCAGGCGACCGAGCCCGCGCAATATTCTCTAAATCTAAGCTCCCAGACGAGAAGTTGTCACAAATTTGGTTCGATACCATCCCGCGTCCGCTCCGTGTAACTATCTACTTATCTGTATCTTCCGTAGGGAGCTCTCAGACACTGAGAATCGAGGCGCTCTGGATTGCAAGGGCTTCACAATAGCCCTGCACCTCATTCAGGGTCTTATGAATAATCGGTTTGCAACCTTACCGGCCTGCCTCCCCGACGAATTGTACGAGCAGGCTATGAGTGCAGACCCCGTGCCGCCATCTTCATCTCTGAGGGCCACTTCTTCGAACGGACACCTCTCGGTCCGCACCGATTCAACTGGCTCCTCAAATGGTTCGCCACCCTCGTCGCGGCACAGCAAGGCGCCAAGTCTCGGCGGCGGTTGGGAGATCCCTGCCTCTGTCAAGGCCACGGCAGACCGACAATTCGATGCCCTCGACCCGCTGAAAAACGGCTTCATCCACGACAATATTTCCCTCCCCTTCTTACTCGAGTCCAAACTTCCCCCAGACGAGTTGGCTCGAATTTGGTCAGTTTTCGCGCCAGCCCACTTTTACCTTGAACCGCTGATTTCGCTTCGCAGGACTCTAGCAGATCTCAACGGCGACGGTAAACTGACCCGCGATGGCTTCGCCATTGCTTTATATCTCATCGAGGAGCGACGGCAAAGTAACGTACCTGCACCGCCTCCATTGGCACCAATGGCAACTGGGAACCTGCAGCCGCAACCTTCGTTTCTTAGATATCCAACTCTGCCTGCTCAATCCAATACAGTCCGATTCTCGGCTCTATGGACGCCCACCACCGAGCTGGGTGAGTTGCACTACGTGTGTTATTTCCACGTTCTCACTTCTAGTTCCAGGTTTTCTTGCGCCTCCCGCTCCGCCAACTCCTTCTGACCCTGCCATCACGCATCTCACCCGTCAAGTCAGTGAAATGCAGAAACTGATCGTGCAGCTGCGCCAGTCGCACGTCGAGAAAGCGACCGCGCTCGCAAACCTGACACAGGAAAATGTTTCTCTCCGGGTCGTGATCGACGAGCTCCAAGCGAGCACCGAGGACCCCGCGTCGCAAAAGGCCGTGAATCAAGTCCTCGCGAAGGAGAACGAGGCCTTGCGCGCGTCGATGCAAGAGATGAAGGAAACGGTCGAGCAGCTGCAGGCGTCCAGCACCGACGTCGAGATGCAGCGCATCCAGTACGAGGATCTCGTGCAGGAGAACGAGCGCCTCCATAATCAGGTGGACGAGATGCGCGAGTCGACGACGCAGCTGCCGTGGTCTGGTGGGGACTCGGAGCTGCAGACCCTGATCAACGAGGATCTGGCGCGCGAGAACGCCAAGCTTCGCACCGAGGCGCGGGAGATGCAGGAGAATGTCGCGCAGCTGCAGGAGGCGACCTCTGATTATGCG
The DNA here is from genome assembly GCA_029233265.1 of Mycena alexandri. Classification (NCBI taxonomy): domain Eukaryota; kingdom Fungi; phylum Basidiomycota; class Agaricomycetes; order Agaricales; family Mycenaceae; genus Mycena; species Mycena alexandri. Next base: position 1,011,974 of record JARJCM010000001.1, on the reverse strand, counting down.
GAACAGCGGAGGGTCAATGCGCAGCTCAAGGCCGATGCGCAGCGGCTGGAGGCGCTGGTTCAGACGATGGGGAAGAGTATGGATCGACAGAAGCGGGAGATGCGGCAGCTTTCGAACGAGATTGAGCGGTTGAAGATGCAGACGCAGGGAAGGTCTGGGCGAAGCAATATTAATGCTGCGCCAGGGCCGAGTCGGAGGGCCGAGGCGGATGTTCCGCCGCCGGCATATAACGAGCTCGACGCTTCCTTGGTCTTGTCATGACCGCCGTTGTACTGACCACTTTTTTTCTTATGGACCTTCATTCGAGAGGCCCTGTAACACGTCCCACTAAAGACGTTTTTGGTATTATTAGATATTTGAAGTAAACAGTGCATCCGTGTATTTTTATGTATTTTGTATGTATTTCCTCCTGGGTATATTTATTGCCTTTTTCGTGATGAAGAGGTTAGTTGTTTGGTAATGTGTATCTTGCTTCCCTTCTGTGACCTGTCCAGTGTTGGTGCTTTGCCACTTCAAAGCGAAACAGGTCTCCGTCCGTCTGAATCCCCATGGCGGCGCGACTCGCAAATAGAAAGCTCGGCCGCAGAACGATTCTTCCTTCTCGGTTTCTTCATTAGCCCTCCCGGTCCACTGAAGCTCAATCTGCGTGACTCTGCGTTCGTTTCAAAAAGGATCTTTCCGCCCGCAAGCACGCCGCCTCTCGCACGAAACGCGCTAATTACATTCCCGCTGGCCCCGTGCACGGCGTTTCTGCAAAATCAGTCTCGGCGGGAGTCGCCGAGGTCCCAGCCCGTCGCAAGCCGTCAGACCCCGTCAATAACCCCACGGTCCACTGCGGTGTCTCACTCTTTCCAACGTCCTTCTCTCCCCAAGAGCTTGAGCTGGTCTCGCTCGAAAAACCCGTATACACTTGAGCTGGTCTCACTCGCTTGGCAGAAACACATGTACAACACAGACTCGGACTCTGTGGACGGAGCTGCTAGCAATTTTTACCATCAACGCGCATTTGATGTGCTCAGCGGCAAAATAATGGACTATGGGCCGAACGACGACGAGGAGCAGATTCGCCGGCCTCCGGAGGCGCGATTGTACGAGGATGAACGCGGGACGGTGGCGACTAATTGGGGCGATGGAGCTAGTACATACCGCGACAGCGCCGTGGCCTATGTGGCCTACCGCGACAGTGGTGTGAAGGAGGAGAAGCCCTACAATTATCCAAACAGCGTTATCGACATGCCATATTACCCGGACCCGTACAATGACCCTCAAGACGATCCCTCGCGCGCTTCGTCTTACTTGAGTGTGCGAGGCAGCTTCTGGGAACGGTTTCGCGGGAAGGGACGGCCGTATGTGGGCTGGTCGCAGAGTTTGACTGCGATTGTGCGGTCTTCCTGTAAGTAGAACATATCTTCGTTTCTATTCTCTCATTCGGACAACGAATAATAGGGATAAATGTTCTTCTCGTGTTTGTCCCTGTGTCCTGGGGTCTTCACTTTGCAGGCACTATCTCACACACGGTGCAGTTTGCTTGTATGCATGCTTTCTGTACTTTTTCTCCTCGTCGACCCTGACCGTACCCAGTTTGTTTTATTGCCATCATACCTTTGTGCAGGCTTCTCGACCATGGAGGAGAGAACCTCGCATTGTATTGCGGGAAAGATATCGGGGACCTCATCGTCATCACCCTGAACAAATATGTCTCATTCCTTCACCACATTATTCACTTCAAGGCGCAGTACGATCGAAGCAATCCTTGCAATCTGCCTCCTGGCAAGATGCCAGTACGTTTGCAACCACATGGCGGTAATTTATTCGCTGATTGGAGTCTACAAGGCTGCGACTCCCACAATCCACCCTCGTTGGCGTAGTTCTGCTCCGCCTGTTGCTCGTCCCCGCATGCGCGTTCATAACCGGTGGGGCTCGTGTCGCAGCTCAAGCACTGCATCCTCACCTTTCGGGATTAAATCAGACATTACTCACAACGGGGTTTGCTCCATCGCCGTTTCGTTTATCTCAGACTTTTGAGCCATAGTTTTGCAGGGTGCTGACCATCCTTATTCCCGCCGCCTTCTTCGCTGCGCTGAACAGCGGCGGTTCTGCTGGAACTGGCCAAAACGCTGTCAGCGACAATGTGCGCGGCGATATTTTGAAAGTGAGCCGCGGACTCGCGCTTATTCTCTTAATTGTGTGAGTTGAATAATTCGCAAGAGAGAGGAATTATAAGCCCATTTATCTAGGTACATTTGCTCTCGGGTTTTCCTACACAATCCTCCTGGACCGGACAACCAGTTGCACGAACATAAAGATGCGCCGGCGGAGTTCAAGGAGACGGTAGGGAAGATGGCGGAGAAGAATCCAGAGGTCAATCCCTGGGCGTGTCTCATCCTACTCTTCTTCACCGTTGCGCTCATCGCCGTCACCGCTGAATTTGTGAGTCGCGAATTTCGCGTCGAATTTTTGTTGAACCCCATGCAGCTCGTGGAGAGCATCGAGCCCATGCGCGAGCGCCACCAAATCAAGGAAGAGTACGATTTCACCCTTTCGTGCTCTCATGCTGTTTTCACCTCGATTTTAGATGGTTTGGCTTGGTCCTGCTCCCCTTCGTCTCGTTCTCCGCGGAATGTATCATGTCCCTGGTCTACTACGTGCACGTCCACTTGAAGCACTATCTCGGCACGACGATGCCCCTCAGCCCGCCGAAAACGCTGGCCGAAGCGCGCTCCATCGACCTGAGCATCCAGTTCCTGCTATTCTGGATGCCGCTCCGAATCGTCCTGCTCGCATGGGTCACCCACAAGCCGCTCTCGCTGGTCTTTGACGTGTTCGAGGTGGTGTTGCTTATCAGCGCCACGTTCCTCGTCAACTATGTTACGGCGAACGCAAAGACAAACTGGGTGGTGGGCGTCATGATGTTCGCGCTTTACTTGATGATAGTATGTCCCCTCCTTTTCTGTTATATATGATCCTGAATCCAGCGGGTAGGCCCTCACAGCGTGGTTCTATCCCGGTCAGCCCGCCGTGGCCACGATGCTTTCATGCACCAGCATGTCATCGGTCCAAGGGGTCCCGCCAAACTCAAGCTTTACGAATATCTCCTTTGCGGGCTTCCACGCAACGCTGGACAGTAACCAAATAAGGAACTTCACCGACCGCCTGCGAGATCTCAAGGAGTTGTACGACATCCTCTGCGAGATTGAGCAGAGTTCATGACATTCTACTCCGTGTATACATACGCCAATAATCTATGTATTCTAATTTCTATTCTAGCGTCCGTGTAAGCAGGTCTCCCGAAACCGAGCGTCCAAGGGCTTCCACTGCGTCGTGGGCAACATCTGTTACGAGGATTCGTGTCTGCGCAATCTCGGCCTCGGTGCTGCCCGCGGACTTGCGTAGCGCCTCGAGCTCCGCCAGCTCAAGTGGGGCGCCAAACGTGACACTGAGGTGTTTTCCTGACCGCGGGAGGTAGTTGTAAGGAAACGAGCGACCCTCGGGCATCAGCTCGTCGAAACCGCTCAGCCACATCGGAATAATCATAGGAAGCGTTGTTGCCTCCATAAGTACACGGCCGCTGGAGGGAAATATTTAGAACACGGTATACATCAGCGGGGATGAGTGGATTACTGACATGCCCCATTTAAATCGCGGGAGATGGGCAAGCCCATCATGTTGCGGGTAAGTGTTGGGCTGATTGATTTTGCCCTCGCTGAAGAAGTGGACCTGTGCGGGCGTGGGTGTGGGTGGGCTGATGTGCCGCAGCAGTTGGCAGTGGACGCACGTACCCATTTACCGCTGTTAAGCTTGTCGATCGCGGCGTCGACGGAGGGCTGGTAGATTCCGATCCCGCGGACGGTCTCGAGGACCTGCCCGCTCCGAAAGAAGGCGGAAAATACACTATCTGGTGCACTTAAAATCACCTAGGTGCACGTAACCGTCGGAGTACTTACGGGTTGGTGAACATTACGTCCGACGCGCCGAGGGTCCATCGGATGGTACGAGCATTAAGAAAGTACTTTGTAGGCAGGACACCCCATGTGAGGGGATCATCGAGCCTAATTGAGCCGTGTGCTAAGCGACAGATGGCGTTCTGGGAGTTTCTGTACCCACGTTGAGATGTGATTCGCAACTGGTTGGGGTGAGCGGATATGGGAAAATGGAGGAGATATTTTATTCACGAGTAACCAGGCCGTTTGTGCGGGCAGCGGAAAGGGCAGCCTGGAGATGGGGAAGACCTTGGACAGAAACTGAGCAGATTGTATTGAGGGCAGCCTTGCAAGTAAGATGGACTAGCAACGGGGACAGCATCCGTTGAATTGCTGTGGTTTACTTGGTTTCATGCGAGTGGGGCTGAGCTGAGTTGGAAATATTTGCGGCTGTGATATAGTGATGGGGGATTACTAAAGCTCGGATCGTTCGTTGTTCACCCCAAAGTATTACCCCGACTGGGTGGCCTCGAGATGCTGGCTGGCATCTTCCCCATGCTTAGCCTGCTCGCCTCTCTTGTACTCGTATGGGCGTTCATGTGGCTCTCCGTCCTCGCTGCGGACGAGGGGCTCGACGCACATGAAGCTGGGCTTGCTGTCGTTGCTGCTCGTGTGTATTCCCAACAGCCCATCCGTTTGCCGAGCTTACCCCACATTCCAGGCAACCCCTTCAGAGAACAGGGTCCCCCAGCGAACATGGCAAAGCTCATCCTACTGCGCCATAAAGTAAGACATCCCCCCCTGTGGCCGCAATCTTGCCCTTACCAAGCGTGCCCAGATCCAGACCACGAACCGAAAACGACGCCCCTCCCAGTCTCGCCAGTCCGTCCGTGCATGCAACATACAGGCGCTATCACGCCAGCAGTCGTCGCCTTGGACGCGCTTTGGCAAGGCTTTCGGCGCGAAACAGTACCACTAATTTCGTCACGGCACACGATTACTTACCGTTATTATTCATACCCATGGAGGAGCGCCTTGGATTTCTGTACCACTATCAACTCTTGCTTCGTTCTTGCTCGTTCGCGTTCGCCGGTGGTTTACGATAAGTTACGGGGATTAATTGTACAGCGCTAAAGGAATACAAATCGACAACACAACCACCGATAGATCCACTCTCACCCTCATACGAACCGGGTGCTTCTCTCCGATGCGACCTTGGTCAAGACACTGGGCTTGGCCGCGAGTGGCCGTCGCGTCTCAGTTGGCTTTGTGGCGCCTTGACCACCTGCCCGCAAGGAGCCGCCGCCCGTCTTGGCCCTGACTTGGCCAGTGACCGCATTGCGCCCCGACGCGCGCCCAGTCCCCGCATTGCGTGAGCGCCCCTCCGTCTTTGCCCAGGAAGCCAGTCGCTCGCGTTCGCGCTGTGCGATTTCTGCCCCATTACGCGCCTGCAATTACATCAGCGTGGTTCTCAATAAGCATTATTGGTCATACCTCGTGCTGACGAGATACCGCTTTGACTTTGGTCTGCGTCTCGCCGTCCGAGTCGCCGTCGTCCACCCAGGTTACGTCGTGGGCGTTAAACTCCTCCTCCGGCTGCGATATGTCTGTCAGTACGCGGTGGATCATATGCTCCAAAAGAACTGACCTCGTACTCCTGACGCGCTGCTTCGCGTAGTTTTTCTGTAAGCTCTTTTGCCGTGATGACCTCCTGCCGCCCTTCGTCGTCGCTCTCCATCTCCACGTCCTGCCCGGCTTCTGGTTGCGTTTCCTCGAGATACGCAAACTCGGCGGGGTCGCTATTCAACAGGTCGCCGCGGTACACCTCATAGAAACCCGACGTGTTTGGATCGTTGGCTGTTAGTCGCAGTGTCAGAAAAAATGGTCCATACAGCGAAATTGGATCACGAACCAAGCTTGCTGATATCGCTCCCAATTCTGGGCTCGTTAAGACCTCTGCGCATCTTCCGCGCGCGCATCTCGTCTTCCTCGTCCTCGTCGTCGCTGTCGTCAAGCCCAAGGCCGCGGTTGCGCCGTTTTTTTCGCAATTCACCCTGCACCACCGCCTGCTGCAGTTTCTCATTGGCGAGATCGTCCTCGTGAGCGTGCTCTCTGCGTAAAGTCAGCTTTCGACTCGCTGGAGCGCTGGAAAATAACAAACTGGAATTTTTCGAGCACCCGGTCGGCCGCAACCGTCTCCTCGTCCATATCCTTGTCGTCCACGAGAGTGACGAGCGTCCGGTCAAGGTCCTCGCCGTCTTCTTCCTCGTCCCCGGCGACGCGCTTGTTTTCTCCGAACACCATCATCTCATCATCGTCCGACTCCTGCGCCTCCTCGGCCACAAACTCTGACTTGTCTAGCAGCGGCTTCTTTGGCCGTGGGGCGCGCATGCTCAGCGTGTCGCGGCGTAACAAGTCAAACGCGTTCTTTGCACGCCTCGCGGGGCTGAGGGACGGGCTTGAGCGCGTCGAGTTTGGTGATGGTGTCCGGGTGCGTTTTGCCAGTCGGCGCAGGGGTGAAGGTGAGCGGTCGAACCCGGCGGATTCCGTGAGCGAGAGCGTGCGAAGGGGTCGCCGCAGAGAGGAGTGCGCCTCTAGGAGCCCGCTGCGCTGGGTTCCAAAGAAACTCCCGGACTGGGATGGAGAGGATGGCATGTAGACTTCTGCCTCCTCGCCTTCAGGTCGCGTTTGCGTGAGGAATCTGCGCAGTTTGAATGAGCGGGAGTTGCAATATAGGTTAATTGGAACTAACCCATGGTCGTTGACATATAATTCCTGCGTCTTCGTCTCTGGCTTCTTGTTCATGGTCTCCCAGAGATATCCCTGTTCCTTCTCGAAGATAGCGGCGTCCTGCCGTTTTACAACATCACCAGCTTCGAAAGCCGGTTCGAGGTCCTGCGTGAGGTCCAGCGACACGTTCTTTTTCCGCAACGCAGACAAGCCAGCAATGGACTGTGGTCGATAAGATAAGCAACGTTAGATAATCAAATTAGAATACTCATACCTCCACTGAGAATGAGAGGGCTAGCGGCCTTTTCGGCACCTTCTGCTGCTGCTCCGTGCCAGATTCGAAGAAATCTGAAAACCCAGGCTGTAGGGGCGCTCCCTTGAAACCCGTGGACTCGTCGTCCGAAAACTGGGAGGATCCTTTCGTTCTGAACTGCGCAGGATCGAAACTGGCCTGTAATGTCGATTCCGGGGCATCCGTTCGCTGGCTAGACAGCGGAGACGCCTGCTGTAACCGCGCAGCAAAATCAACGACGGGGGATGGACCAGGCGCGGCCAAAAACGGATCTTCATCGGCGAGCAGATTCTGCAGTGGGCGGCGTTTGTCCCCGCCCGCATCGTTCTCGTCATTCTCCTCTTCACTCGTTGGTTCTTGGTCTCCCGGTGACATGGACAGACTCCGCTGCATTCCGTCCTCCAACCCGAACAGAGATCCCTGCCGCCCAAGCCCCGGTCGCGAGCCCAAGGGATGGCGAGGAACAGCTTTGTTCTCCTTGTCATCGCCCCTGTCGTACATCAACCGGGTATTATTTTCCTTGTCGCCCTCGTCTTCCGTGCGCTCGTCCGTGGATGACGCGGAACCACGATGAATTGCAGCCCCGACGAGGTCAACAGGAGAGACAAGATTCTCGTCGCTATCTTCTTGAAGAATACTTTCGCGAAGGACAACCGATGCGGATTTCGCGACAGGAGGTGCATTTTCGTCGTTCTCGCTGTCTGAGTCGATGACGGCCCGCGTCCGACGTGGAACGCGGCTCTTGAGATGGCTAGGAGATTTGTTCTCTTCGTCTTCACCCTCGTCCTCGTTTACCATCGTGGTATCTGCGTCTTCCGCGTCGCTGTCTTCCTGTACCTGGGTACTGCCTGGGTCTTTCTCCTCCGTCCAGTCCGCGTCGCTCATATCGTCGTCTTCATCATCCAAGTCGATGTTCATCCGCGCCTCCCTCGCCTCGGCGTTCTTCCGACCCTGCTCGGCGTATACTTTTATCGCGTCGTTCCTGAGAACGAGACCCTCTTCTGCACCTCCGGCCACCGCTGTGACCTGGCCGCCGCGCTTCACCCATTCGTCCTCCTTCCTCTTGGTCGCCTCCACATTAGTCTGTGCTACCAGCCTCGCCAGGTTCTTGGTCAACTGTTCCTGAGTCACCCGTCTGCCGCTCGTTAGCGGCAAAGCCTTCAAAGGCGACGCGTTCTGCTTCATTCTCTGTTGCGCCCGGCTGACACCACCCAGCGCCAGCTGTCGCTTCCGCCCTTCCGATGGTTTATGCGCGCTCCCCGAGGCCCGCTCCACGATGATATCCTTGGGGTTGCTGCTCGCACTTCCAATCTCCAAATCGTCATCCTCCTCGCTGTCGTATATACCATGTCGCGTGGTGTCGCCCGCGTACTTGAGCTTCCTGGCCATGAGCTCCCGCTGTTTTTCTGCTTGCGTCTTGTCTCGCTTTACGACGTTCAGAATATCGGTAATCTCTGGCAGATTTTCGTCGTCGTCAGAGTCGTCCAGTGCGCGGAGTTCGACTTTCGGCGCGACATTCGTCTCAGGGAGTGGTGGCGGAGGGGACAGCACGTCATCGACGACCTCCATGGACACGGACGGGGCGCGACGGTCGCCGGGAGAAGAGGAGAACGAAGAGATTGGGTCATCTAGCGTTGCCGACCTAGTCAAGGCCGAGTGCGCTCTCAAGCCCGACGGCGCTCTGTAGGCCAATTCAGTCGTCATAAAGCCGTTTTCTTTTCAATTTGGCTCACCCAATATTCTGGAAGAAAGTTTGCAAACTGAGGTTGCCAGAATTGTCTGCGTGCTGTACAGCTGCCCTTTGGCCGACCGCAATACGCCCTCGATCACGGACTGTTTCTAGTCTATCCTTCTTGGTCGGGGCCTAGGTGCCAGAGTGAGCTCCAGGAATACGATTTGAAAGCCACACGCACCCTGAGTTTTGACTTGGTGGGTACCTCTGAAGGGCGTTTCCTATGACCTGATATGGGCTCGTCGTCGAACCGAAGAGCCGGCACTTGCGTCCGTGACGTCGGTGGCTTGCCCTTCCCTTTCGAGCGAGAGCTGGGTGCTATGCGGGAGGGCATTTCCTCGTCTGAGGTCGGTGGCGTCGAGGATAAACGCGTCTTGGGCGAGGCAATAGGATGGGGGAACTCGGGCGATTTCTTAGTATCGTCGTCCGAGTCCTCTTCCTCATCAGAAGTGACGACGGCGCGCTGTTTGGTGCGTCGGCGGCTCGTGATCGGGGGAGAGGCGGGAGCATCCGATGCGACGGATGAGGCGGTAAGAGTGGATAGAGAGCCGCTGAAAACGTCTTGCTCCAGCAGAGGAGCTTGCTGGGCACTGGGCGAGGTTGGGACAGTTCCGTAAGCATCCTTGTCAGGGACAATCGACGGAGAATGTGTCTGAGGTGCGCGATAGGACGCGTCTTGGATGTTGGGGACGGCGGAATCGTCCTCATCTTCGGACATTTTCTCGTCTATTTCCTTCATCTTAGCCTTCCATGAGAATTGGAAGCCACCTGACGCGTCGTTGAGCTCTTCGTCGCTGCCCTGCTCTTCAGCCACGTCAACGGCTGACGACTGACGCGACAAATGTGAGTACTCGGCGATTTCTGGAGTGAAGTGGGACGCAACTGGTACGGTATTCGCGAGTCTAGAACCCCAAGCCGATCCAGATTGCTGGAGTGAAGCATTGGGCTCGTCAGAGACCACGTCCTTGGGCCGACCATAAGTGCGAGGAGCGCGTTTTATGGGGAGAGACATGGCGGAAAGGGGAAAGAGGAAGAAACAGAACTGGCGAGGACCCGATTGTCTTTATTCAGTGGCTGAAAAAGAGTCGCAAAGGAGCACTGTGAATCGACTGTGGAAGGATGTCACGGTCGCGAAATGTCACACTAAGAACCTGGCGCTCGCATCGGATCAAAGTCGCGATCACATGATTTGTGTGGCCGTGCTACTATTTCGAAGCTTTGCAAGACAGGAGTCGTAAAATCATGTCCGCTATTATTTTACACCAGGTAGGTACATATTTCCGTGATTACAAGACGCGTTAATGCAATAATGATACAGTGATGGTTCCATGTCCAAGTTCTTTTGGTGCAGCCGGGTTTTTCGGAAAGTAGAGGGCGATGAGGAGGAAGAGTGATGTGGTGGTGGATGTGGATGTCATGAGACAGAGAATTGCCATCTGTCGGGACTATCCTGTGTCTGGAGCAACCCCGCGAAGCGGGATTTTCCTGACAAGAAATCAATTCGTCGGAGTCCCTTGCGCGCCTCTGAACGGGCGGCAATTGGGTCCATGCGAGCTAGTTCATTGCACCGGCGGCTCAGTGCCTGGTGAGCAGAGAACATGTGCGGAGGAGGCACGGTTTCGAGCTCCTCCGGTTCCGCCTGACGGCGCAGGTAGCGGTAGACGCCATTGAGAACATCTGCGACAGTAACATATGCCGGGCATTTAGAGGATGAAGGATGGATGGTAGTTTCCCAAGAGGGATAGCGAAAGAACACAATCGTGATGCAGGGAAGACCTGGGGAGGTAGCCAGCTCTGCAAGTACACGAGGCGAGAGCGTCGCATAAGCTGGGTCATAAGAGACGTCGAGCGCCATCATATGCCTGCTAGGGGCAAGCGCAGGATGCAGCTCCGCGTTCAGGCTGGGTAACGGTGCGTACGCATAGAGCGGCCGTGAATGATTGAGTGGAGATGGTGTAGTAGTCGGCCATGGAGAGGTCGAGGACGACGAGTACGCGTAGGTAGGAGAAGGATAGGTGGCTGGCGTGGGGAAAGCCCTTGGCGGGGAACCCGCAGGCTGGACATACCTCGTCAGTGCGGGCATTGTCGACGAGGATGTGGTGTGTGTAGGATGAAGAAATGTTGGGGGGTTTGCTCCAAGAGGGTAAGAGTGTATCACTGGCATCTCAACATCCATGGATGGGGTTTTATATCTTTGCCGTCCAAGAGCAGACGCGCAGCCGCTACGGGATCACCGCGTAAGATGACTCCTCAACAAACCTCCGGGCCGCGGATTCGCTAATCAGGGAACGGAGATTGGGAGGCCCAGCACCGTTCTCACTGATATCCGTTTAACGTTATCCACGCGAATTAATTGCAACGTTTGTCGCATCGACGGGATCCATGCAAACTGAAGGCAGAAGACGTGTACTGTAGAAACACCCGAAAAATTCAAAGAGCTTAGCCTAGGATATTGGGCGTCTAGTAGGACACATTCCGAGTCATGACGTGTCAGTTGCCTCGGCAAGCTGGACACGCAGATTGGACACGCAGTCGCGTCGGCCAAGTACGCACCCAACGACACGTATCGCGACGGCTGCGGCTGCGGCCACGAATGCGAAGGCAATCGTGTGATAGGCTGCGATCCGCGGTACACGCCCGCCTAAAAACAGCTAAAAACCAAGTACTGCTGCGCCTGACCACAACTTAGCGGTGTGTTGTAAATACAATTGACAATAAATTACTTGGATGTTCTATACATTAATCCTTGCCTACGACGGCTTCAGCAGCGGCAGAGAGAGCCTCCCCGACGGTGTCGCATGTAAGCAGCACATCGATTTCCTGCTGCCCAGTGTAGAACCAGGAGCAAAGAGCCTGAAAGGATGAGCGGAAAGACAGGTTTCAGAAACAAAATTACTTACAATCATGACTGCAACTAGGTCAGTATTTCATTCGTATGAGAAAGAGAAAAACGTGCCGTAGAAAGCGAGCATGGCATAACCCTCCGCCCAGTTAGTCTTGGAATCCGCCGTAACATAGTTCACAATGAAGCATGAGGCAATAATGAGTGCGACCTCGAACAGATCTATCATGGGTGTCAACAGTCTTCAAATGATAACCAAGACAATTGTTACCGAAGAGGAGGGACATGGGTCGTCCGATCCACCATCCCAAAAGGACAATAAAGGGCATCCAGAACATGGTAAACTGAATACTTAAGTCAATCGGGCGCGCATTGGCCAATGTCGCCTGCAATCACCATCAGTCCGAATGAAGCATTGTTACCGCACGAAGGCTTACGGGTGGCGAAGGTTCGCCTCTCAGGTATTGAATACAACTGCGTAGGAAGAAGACGATCGCCAGAAAACCTGCAGATAAATCAGGCAACATTGACTGAGAAAAAGCAAGTGACAGACCGTCGCCGGAGAATGACACCAATGGAAGAAGTATCAAGCCGAACCATCTGGAATAAAATAAGTGAAAGGAAAACACAAAGTCAACGTGCGCTTTACTCCTGCTGTATGCTCCCTTCTCTCACAAACTCGATACTGTCCACCAACTAGGGCAATTAATTACAAAGCGTAAGAAATCATATTCGCTCACCCATTCAGCAGTAGCAGCCATGACGCCAATGGTGATAATGAGCATGCCAAGACAGACCCATTGGCTAACCTCAGGATCCTGGGTGTCCCATTCCTGCGCACGCTCCTTCAAGGCTTCCGGGGCAAGTCTATGCTCCGCGAGTGCCGAGTGCCCTGGCCCAGGCGGGTTGTGAAGGAAAATCCTCGAGCAAATGTACCTGTAACACATGTAAATATATATTTGAGGTAAAGTTCGGTGACCAACACAGTAAGGAGGATGACCGCCAAGCCGCGACTCATCTGGAGAAATATTCCACGAGTGGTGTCGCTGACGAATAATGTTGGGGCTTCGGATGTAACGGTGGTAGCGGGAAGAGCTGCGTGATCGAGTGCAGCGAAAAAAGCTGCGGGAATTAGAAGAGTCATGACTCTGGGACCAGGAAAATAAGCCGTTGGAAGGAAAGCGAAGAGCGAGCACGTTACCCAATTGTAAGCAGGGTGTGGTTGAGTTGCGTCAGATGAGGATGCAAATCCTGCTCCAGGATTCGAGCACCACCAGTGACAAAGGCAACACCTTAATCATTGAAGTTCCAACTCAACATGTTAGGCGCGACATGCTCGTTCTCACCTGGGACAAGGAGGAGGTGTAGCAAAACAACGCCAACGATTGTCGACTGTAGTAGTTTAAGCCTTGCCAAGTACACGTGGTTAGGGAATGATCGTAGTCGCAAACAACAAATGCACTTACTCGCATTTTTTCAAAAGGATAATAGCCAATGTGCCCTCGACGGTATTGTTGAGAGTCACCACCAACAAGTCACCGAGATCCGCCCCCAAATAAAATGACATCTGCTCTCCGCCTACGAGGCAGTGAGTTTAGCACGACTGCATAGGAATGAAAACGTACCATAGTCGAAGAGCTTTTCGAGCGGTATGATTGACAGGAAACATAGAACGAAAGTACCAGAGTACTTCCAGGTCTTCTCCGGGGGGTCGTCGTGGGCGTTCCCGAAATGAGCCACCCAAGCAATTGGCAGGAATAAGAGTAAAAGGTTCAGCCCTGGAAAATTGTCAGAGAACTAGGCTCAACGCGCGGGGCACATTCGTACACGAAGAAAACGCAATGGCCTTGAGTGACTCCACCACGCCGACCTTAGGTTTTCCGCGGCGTAAAAAGCGGTCGACCGTCCCAGTCGTCGTCCTGGGAGCGCCAGGCCTAGTCTGTTCTTTGGGTTCGAAACTGCTGGTGGCCGAATCCATTGGTACGAGGCCCTGCTCGTCATCGACAAGCCGCCCGTGAGGGGTACGTTGGACAACCTGTTGTTGCATTTCGGACATCGGAATGTCGCTAGGTACCGCAGAGTACGCCACGAATGAAAGATGAGGTCGAGGGACGCCGCAAGCAAGGCTGCCAAGGCCTCGTGTGTGCTACGATTATAGAACGCGAAGTCTACTTCGCGAGAAAAGGTAGAAGAAAAAGGTGGTGGGTGGAACGAACAAGTAGGGTGCAGAGTGAAGGGTTTAAAGGTACATCAATGGCTTAGCGGCTTGGCCGAACGGCGATTGACAAGCGGTGACTCTGGGCGCTCTCTTGGAGTCTCTTGGTGGCGGATTACGAGAGGCAACAAAACGAAGTTCGACGCGTTGAATGAGAATGCAGAAAAATAAAGCAGCAATTATGCCACTTGGAGACCAAGTTAAGGCGTCGGTTGAGGCGTCGGTTGACGTTCAAATCCCCTGGACCGAATTGAGTCATATTCGAAATTGATGGCCGTGATCCGGACAGGAATGATGCCGAGCTTTGGATCTGCAGTCCACATATCCTGGCTACCGGCAACTGTGGTTCGGAAATCGTTCGCTTAGTAAGCTGATTGCCGGACAATTGGCGGCAAATTGACTGCAAGTGCAATGTATATGTTTGTGAATAACTGTGCACATATAGAACCAGCTTGAATATTTCCCTAGCTTAACAGAACCTTGCAAGTAGCTTTCTGAAAGGAAAACACTCCATCTACCAATAGGGAAGGCCAAATTACCTTTGTTTGGTTGTGCTTTTGGTGGCCTTGCCGCTGATCAAGATGCACCCAGTACGCACACCGGCACTGCCCATATGGATCCAAAGCCAGGTCGAAATATTATTTTGACCCATTCTGCATGTATTGTCCAGAAAAGTGGACCAGATTTAAATTTGATAGGTGTGCATTGGAACGAGAAAACACGGTTCTGGGCAATGAATAAAAATCAATCCTGGACATTACATGTAAAATGATTTTTAAAGGTTTTTGGTGCCCTCAGAAAAGTCACAGGTGAGGGGCGTGATTTTATACGAGGTGCATCCATCAAGCTCTAAAGATTTGGCGGTGCAGCTCAATTTGGACAGAACAGTGATGCGATCAATTTCCCGCTATGCTGCCGGTAGCCACATGATATCCCAAGTAAAAAGGAAATGGCGGCTCGATGGCAAGCCATTGTCGACTCAGTCGGCGCCGCGCGAGTCGCACAAATAGAAAAAAAGACATGAATGGCATTGCATCGTAGGAATCGTAAGTAGGTTACACTCCCTCCTTCTCTACCGGACGCCCTACCGTCCCTTCGACTTGAGGCATGATTTCTGAAACAGGGAGAATCTGGCCGTGCTCGCCCATACGAGCACTAGGCAGGACTCGTTGAGAAGAGGCGATGAGGGTTTTGAACATCACTTACATTGTTTCATCTTCGAGCTCGGTGTGCTCTTTGACGCGCAGATATATCATCGGTAGGGCGAAGAGGAGGCCCGCTGCACACAGTGCCCATGTGGCGGCGAACATGTTCATGAATCTAGGGCAGCATGAAGTCGGGGGTCATCGGCGGCAAGACGACAAACTCACGGGATCAACACCGCATCGGCGCGCCAAGCTCCAGCGGCACCAGCAGATTGGATGGATTTATCTAGCCAGGAAATGAGGCCAGGAGAAACCCCCAGAGTCATATACGCACAGAATCCAGTAAAGTACGCCAGCTTGTTGGGGTCGTTAGACATCGCGCCCATCATCCAGTAGACACTCGTCTGCCACATGGCATCCAGAATGCCGAAGAAGATGTACAGGAAGCTGTCGATAAATGTTGGTATTCGGAGAGAATTCTAGCCCAAGAAACTTACATCTTGCCGACGTACTGCTTATCGCTGAAGTCGATTCTGTCGGTGGCGGCAATGGCTGCAATAGACTCGCGGGTGTAGGTTCTGCAACCAATAATGTTAGCGGTGTAATGACCGAAAGAACATGTCGTACTTTTGGTAGTGGTAAGCCCAGCCATGGCACACGAACACCATCACCATAGTTATCCCCCATCCTGTGAATGCGCGAGTCCGCCGGCTGACATTCTTTTTGTCGAGAACCGTGGCCATAATCAGGGATCCAACGATCTGGGCAGACCAGTAGAGCATGCTGTCAAGAGAACGCGTACGGATGTTGAATAGAACGCCTGGGATATTCGAGTCAGCGATTATTAAGATATATGTGGTCAAAAATTACCATTGTACTCGTTGAATTGCCAGGTGTAGAACCAGTTCGACGCAAAGAACATAGGGAAAAGCAGCAAGATCATCGGGTCGGTCTTGAGGGCAACGTACAGTCCCCAGACCTCGACCTTCCAGGAGGGGTTGCGCGCGATGCTAACTCGAGTCCCATCGGTACGAATCATTTTCCGAGGGTCAACCATGAACATGGGGATGGTGGCACCGACCAAGGTGAGGACGAGGAACACAATCTCAAGCGCAAGTTAGAGCTTCATATCGGAGCATGTCGACTTGTGACTCACGTATGTTGAGTTATTAACTGTTCGGAAGGATTACATTAGCTGCTAACGAGAGTGCTTTGACCATCTGAACATACCAGATCCGGCCTTTTAGATGACATAGTTAGATGATTCCGAGTCGTCGGAGAAGGCTAAATGGCTCACTTTGGTGTTGAAGTTCTGGCCGAAAGCGACAGCTGAACCTACAACTCCTCCGAGGTTAAAAATAACCCAGAAAAGGGCGATATATTTCGCTTTGTTCTGTTCGGTTGGGTACGCCAACATAAGAGAACCTTGGGCCGTCCACAACAATCCTGCACAGACACCGAGGATGGCGCCGGTGGCGATACAAAATGAGGTAGCAGCTTTGGTACCAGAGCCGTCGGCACCAGGATGGAGATTCAGGGAGCTGCAAGAAGATTAATGACAGAAAAAGCAACAATGGAGGGCTTACAGGAAGCCGGCGATGTAAAGGCAGTAACTTGAAACAATCAGACCCTTGGCGTCCGTCGAGACATAGATACATACCCCAGAGAACCAAGCTGCAATGTGAGGCGGGAACCGAGCATGTTGTTAATTGACCTGGGCAAGGTTTGAGCAGGTATAAAAAAAACACCCTAAAAAGCACGTACCCGGCGAAGAAGGCCATTACCTGCAATTGTAAAGCAGAGTGAGCACACGCTTCCGGTCGCATAGGGCAGAATACGAACCGCGAAGGTAGAATATAGAGCCACATTCGTATTGGCACCTGAGTATTTGGGTCAACGCTACGGTCATCAAGCCAAATAAGTAGAGACGAACCTGTGACTTCATTCTCCTGCCCTCCGCCACCAATGCCGCTCAACGAATTGAACAGTCCTGCCAACATGATTCAACAATTTAATGGCGCCCACAAGAATGGAGAAGGAACCTGGGCACATGAAGCAAACCAATCCAACCATGGCGACCTACTCCATGTCAAGGAACGAAAAAAAATTCAAACAGCACACGACAGACCTGGACACTGGGGTGGCTGTAGAGTCCGCGGAAGCCTTTCGGGCGTTCAGTATACTCGGGAGGGCCGGTGGTGCCAGAACCATCGTCGCTTCCAATGTCTTTCTCGTTGAGATCAGCCATTGCAGAGGGAGGTCGGAGGGAGGTCTCGGGGAGTGCCAACAAGGATAGTTCAAATCATTTGCGGTATTTAAGTGTGGGTGCAGACCTCACGCGATACGTCGCAGGTGATCTTTGCATCACGAAAAGAAGCAGCTCTTCGGGCTTATCCCGATAATGCACTATAATGCACCACCCGGGGCACATCAATCAAAAAAAAACCAAAAGCAGCCATCACTCGTAGAGATCTGGTGCAGGATAAGAGATCAGGATAATATTAGAGCTCGTCGGACCTATCTGACCGCAAAACATAAACAATATTTTGCAGTTTAGTAGTGGGTGACTTCCCGTAAGACTTAAATATTCGGGCGCATTTTTTGAGCTCTTTGGGCGGTGCCAATGATACGATCAAGGTTACGGATATTCGAGTCGTTCATGTTTCCCGCAAGTAAATAATTGTTTTATCCATTGATGTGGAGTAGATTTTGACCATGAGGAGACTTTTTTCCTCCACGCGCCTCAGATGTAATTGTGGGACAACTGGGTCTCTTTCCACTGTTGAGTCCCTGATTTGACTCAAGTCTAAAAATGTCTCGAACATGAGTTTTCACCTGGAAAACACATATCAGAAGGGTAATTGGTGTTTCTTTTCATCTTGGCAGCTAGAGGGTGCGAGATGACGGCAGTCGGATTGGACGCGCCAGAACGCGCGAAGAGGGAGAAACGACGCGATAACTGAAGCGGAGAGTTGGTGACAGAGGGTGATGATCAATCATTTTGTGTCCCAAACGGAAATTCAACGAAAGAAAAGTCTAGAAGGGGGGTAGCTACCCCCCTTCTAGAGTCTGAATTTCTTTCATGATGGGAGAATAATTCGCGTCTCCTTCTGGGTGATGTTATTGATGGGGTCCTGACAGCTGTCTCGGCAACGCGGAAAATAGTGGAAATCTATTCGAAACGAGTTTTTAAATCTTACGGGAAGTCACCCAGTCTTAGGGCCAAAACTGCCTCGGCGATATCTCGACATCCCCGGTTGGATTTCTGCCCGCGAGGGGAGGGAGCGAGCTGCTCTATACTTAACGTTCTGGAAACGAGACTACACTCATGCCGTATCACCAGAGACCATCAAGCACGCGGGTCTGCGGACCACGATGGTCTTGGACTTATCCGAATCGTGAATCAGAGACAGCCTCGGCACGGTTCTGCGCTGGCAAAAAGTGTGTCTGACATCTATCGGTACTAAACGAACGGTATGTACTCGCGAACGCTAGAGATAAAAAGGAAATCACGGCTGCTTAATCAAACGGACCCGCGTGGACCTATGGGTGTTCTTTCCAGGAATTAGCTGTTGGAGTTGAAGAGTGGTGCCTGACACGGCCTGCTTTCACGTGCACATGAAACAGAAGCTGGTTGGAATATTGTTGAAACTTCAAAAACTGATATCGGTGATATATGGGGCTAGCGCTCGCAGGCAAAAAATTCTCCATTTGCTTTGTCAGTAAGTTTGGCTCATAAATCCTTGCATAGCTACTTCTGCATGTGTAGAGTTCTACGTCAGAGGAGGATGCCCTTATTCGTTCGCATTCTATGGGAACGGTAACCCCTCAATGATTCGAGGACCGTGACGCGCGAGACAGAGAGTCACGTGAGCGCGTATGGCTTTCATCAGATGGGTTCGTCACTAGGATCGAACAAACGCAAACAACGGCCTGCACTCAAAGTGCGCCTGACCGTTGACCATGGAGGTCGTTGAAACTGTGCGGCGTCATGTGGCTTCGTGGAATAATGGCGGGGAGGCCGACTGGTGCGTCTATTGGTTTAATCCTCGTGTAGCACGCGTTAAACGGAAGTCAAGCCGCGCCTTCGTTACTCCATCCCATTCCAATCCATCCGACCCGAACTCTCTCGACGTGCTCACGACGACGTACCACACTCTTCTGCTGTCTATTTTGAGCACCTGGTCGCCCAAGCACACCATTTCATCCTCGGGGTTCGTTTCCTTCGTAAGGACGGTGCTCAATGGCCTCCCCTCTTCTTCCTTACGACCGCCTCTCCCATCGCACGCGGTTTCAACCTTTGGGGAGCATCTGGTGGATATGATTTGGGCCGTTGATGCCGAGTTGGACGAGATTTTGGCCGACGCCAAGAGCACCATCACCAATTGTGGCGAAAGTCCCACCGGAAATCTGGCCGCTGCTTCATCCCGAGCCAAGAAGGCGAAACTTCATGCAGAGAATGACAAGGATATCATAACACATGTTGTAAAGCAGCTGGTGGTATGCATGCTTTCTCGTCTTGTTACCATTATGACTTCGTATGACCCCGCCAACAGGAGCTGGGTCTCGTTGTTCCCTCCTTCTGCATCGAGCGACTGGATACCACCATCTCTGCTAATGTCGGGTTGATCCCGGACAAGAATGCCTTCGATAAAAAGGAAATTAGGACTCGCACGGGCTTATTGTGCGTATGGAATCTCCTCACTCTTCCTATCCTGTTAACGGAGTGTCAGCTATAAGCAAAACAAGTTTAACTTGTTGCGTGAACAGTCGGAGGGATACAGCAAACTCACGGCAGAGCTCACGAGCAGTCTTGGCCCAGCTCATTCCGCTGCAACCGGCCTGCCAACCGAGTCCTACACCTCAATCGAAGATAGAGCTCGCCCAGTCTGGGAGAAAGTCATCAGTCTCATTGGTTACTTCGATCTGGATCCCAACAGAGCGCTGGACATGATTCTCGACGTACTATCGGTTCATCTCGTCACTCATCACAGCTTCTTTTTGGCCCTCCTTTCATTCTCCCCATGGGCTGCGTCGTATCACTCGCCGCTGGCCGACAAGGATGATGGAGCCATGAACGTTGACCAGACATCCAGTGTCTACCAAGGGAAAACCCTAGACGAAGTGTTCTCCCTTGCAGATCGTCGCCCCCATAACACAAAGACACAGGGGAGTAGCCCGCGAGTAATGGCGCAGGTTGTAGGATTCAAGTTTGCATACTATCAGGTACCGCCTGGCTCTCATTATCTTTTATGTTACCGGTTACTCACCTTGCTGCAGTCCGCAGATGTTACTGAGCTGACGCCAAAAAACTTGTACCTGACTGCGGCTATTTTGATACGAGAGGGTTTCATAACTCTGGAAGATTTGTATCCTCATGTGCGGCTGATTTTTTCTTCTGGCGGCTTACCAATGCTAATATTTCCCAGCTCTCACCCGATGACGCCGACATGGATCAGGTCAACAAAGACTACATGGCCGACGTGCAGACCAGAATTTCAGGAGCCAAAATCAGCGCTTTAGCGCTTGCGGCTCCGCTTCCTCAAGATGGCCCTGCGCAATCACAGGCAGTGAAAACGAAGGCGCCGGTTGCTGAGCAAAAGAAGGCGACCGAGCCAAGGAAGGCCCCAAACCAGAAGGTTGGGTTGCTTACCGCGCTCTTGGCCGTTGGTGCATTGAAACCCGCCGTCGCCATCATGTCGAAATTCCCGTGGCTGGTTAATGCGCACCCGGAGATAGCCGACCTCATGTTGCGAGTGCTCAAACTCTCTATTTCACCACTGTATGAGTCGCTGCTCGTAACCAAGGCGCGAAACCCCAGTTTCACCCAGCCCCGGGCTCGGTATGGCACTACCGGTGTATCGTACCCACCGCCTCGCAAGCCGACTCTCACGCTATGGGCCCCTACTCCCCCAAGCACAAGTACTCTGGACTTTGTATTCTTCTTTCCCCAATGGGTAGAGCGCGTACCGATATGTTCTTCCCTCGATGATCTAGTCGATGTAATTGAGCCCTTGATTGCATTTATCGGGGTACATATATCTCGAGATCCTTTGTTTTTGACCAAGTTCCTGAGACTCGGTCGCTCCCACTTACAAACCACGGTAAAAAGAAATACGCGTTTTGGTTGTTCCCATCTCAAATGTTTCTAGGTTCCTGTCGATGCGACAACCAAACGACCCATCGGCGACCCTAATCCAGAGCATCCCATCCGCGTCTTTTGGTTCAGAATACTGCGCAAGTACCTCCTGCCAGCGTTGACCCTCATTCGTGGCAACGCCGTTTGCACCGTCGAAATATGGAACATTATCCGTCAATACGAGACGACGACGCGCTGGAAACTCTACGGGGAATGGAAGACGACAATGTACAGATCGCACCCCGAGCTGCGTGTGCGTCAGGCACATGTCGAAAAGGAATCCAAAGGTATATTGCGACGCCTCTCGCTCAACACTTTCGATTCCCTTTCTGGGACGGTGGCGAAAATAGCTCATTCAAATCCGTGCATTTTCTTCACCAACGCTGTGAACCAGATTATGGCCTATGACAACCTCGCAAACGTGGTCATCCAAGCATTGCGATATGTAACCAACATGGGCTTCGACGTCCTTGTCTTCATCATTCTCGATGCCCTCGCGAATCCGACAAAGGCCAGAGTCAAGGACGACGGCGTCAACACAAGTGACTGGCTCCAAAGTGCGTCGAACACATCTACGGAGACTGTCTGTTGTTCTTAGAAATCTACAGGTCTCGCCTCATTTATAGGCATGCTTTTCAGACGGTACAGTGCCGACCTCACTCCGGTTCTGAAGTATATCGTGCACCAGCTTCAGAGTGATCAGACGACAGAGATCATTGTGCTTCGCGAGTTGATCTGGAAAATGGCGGGGATTGAGCCGCTTCCAAGTCTATCTGATCCCCAGATCATCGCTATGGCGGGCGGCCCTGTTCTGCGTATCGAAGCCATTGCTTCCGTTGCTCGTGGCGCTCGACTTGATCCGGGGGATGCAATTCTCAAGGGCCCTCAAAGACTTGGTCGAGGACTACTTGAGTCTTCCCTTGCTCTGCCGCTCCTCATCCAGGTTGCTCAGCAGCGAGACTCTTGCGTCTTCAAAGCCCCCGAGGCTCATTTGAAGACCTTAGCCAGTCTGTATGATACGGTCAGTCTTTGTATACCGGTTTAGACGTCGCTGCTCACTTATGCACCGTTTTAGACCCATGGAGTATTGTTCCAATATCTGGAGCTTCTCACCTCTCCGTCAGTCGTCGCACCGCAAGATTACGCCAATAAGGTATTGCCTCCTCTTGCGGAGCTGGGCCAGCTATACAACATTTGCGCTCCTATATGTATGCACATCATTCGCCCAGTATTGAATGCAAAGCTTCTGGTGGGTTCTCCTTCTACGTCGTATTCCGGGGTTAACGGACCTTAGGCCGCTGCTGAGGCCATGCCTGAACAAGAACGGATTGCCAATGAAGAGGCAGAGAAGCGCCTGAAAGCTGCGCTCACGGCCAAGAAGCCTTTGGGTTCCCGTGTAGCATCCCCGGGCATTGCTACTAGCGCCACCGACATCCCCATGGTCGCCCAAGATGCCGTTCCCAAAGAAGATGTACCCATGGAAGCCGAAGCGACCTCTACGACATCTGCTCCACCCACCGAGGTAATGTTTTGTGCAAGAATAATGTCGTATTCTTATCCGCTTTGCAGAGTCCTTGGCTTCCGGAACTCGTCCCTTTGTTCGAGGATGTTAAGAAGATAGCCCCCCCGAACGCTTACGACGTCGTTGGGTACGAAACTTGTTGTCGTCAATTTCTTTTCTCACTCACATTTATCGGGGCAGGCCCGCTTTTTATGTATCATTTTGGCAACTATCAACTTATGATCTTTCGCCACCAAGTGCAAGATACGATGAAGAAGTTGCGACTCTGAGGAACCTCAGCCGCCAGGAAGACACGCTGTATAACTCAGCGGATCGTTCCTCGGACAGGGCCGTCCGCCTCACCGCCTCGTCTCATCGTAGTCGACGAGACAGATATAACGCTTTCGTCACCTCGTTAGGAAACGAGTTCAAGCAGCAAACACTGCTGCGCGCTTTCACCCTTAAACGTTTAGCGCGGGAAAAGCAACACTGGTTTTCGCATTGTAAGGATCTATTGCCTTTTCAAAAACCTCTAATCACAATCGTTCCAGCACAATGTTCGGCCCAGATTCTCGCTGGTTCTATAATCGAGCACTGCATCCAGCCACGGTGCCTCCTCTCACCCATGGACGCGGACTACTGCGCCCAGATAATCAAAGTTTTGCACACTCTGGGCACTCCAGGCTTTCATACTCTCATGTGCTATAACAAGGTGCGCCCAGTTCGATCCTTCGACTTTCGGTGATTCAATGGACAATCCAGATTCTCGGGGACCACGTTGGGGTTGTTCTCTTCTCGTGCAGCGAATATGAGGCTCGAAATTATGGTAAACTTCCTCTCGTCCGTTCTCCTCTCCCTTTTCTTAAATGCTCTTCCCAAGGTCGTTTTCTCTTGGGGGTTTTGACAGATCTTTACAAGTGGCATGGCAACCCAGCGCAATATTCCTCGGACAGTCAGACCGTCACTCGAGGGACCACCGTTTACCATCCCGGATTTGTTCAAAAATTGACCTCGAAACCCATTGAAAAGAGCGATCAACTAGACATAGCGGCGTTCCGACGAGTGGTTCGAAAGTGGCACGGGAAACTTGCGAAGGCAAGTACTGATGCTGCCCTTTTTTCTCTATTTTTAACATTGTATCCTAGTGCTTTGCCGAGTGCATCAAAACCGGCGAGTTTATGCACGTGTACAACGCTATCGTTGTCTTGAAAGAAATACTACCTGTATTCCCCCTTGTCGAAGTATCGAATGACTCGGGGGCGACTCTCGATCTGGCGATGGACAAATTCCTGGAAACAGAAGAGAGAGACAACCTGAAAATTCTGGGCCGCGCGTGCGTTGCTTGCTCCCCTTCATCGCAACATATTCTTATCATTGGACGGTCAGCTACTCTGCAGCTCTGAAAAAACGGGAAGCGTTGTGGGCACGGCCGCAAACCAAAGTGCGTCCTTTTCGCCAAGACTCCACGCCGCAGTTGACACTCTTAACCACCAGGCAAGCGGCGTAAAACCCTCGAATGCGAAGGCTAAGACGGCGACCGCTCCACCCAGCGGCCCTGCTAGTGCTTCCACAGCTCGTGTAGCTGTCACGTCGACGCCTTCCGCACCGCGCGCTCAACTGGCGAATACCTCCACTCCCGCCAGCGAAAAACCTGCCCCCGCTCCGCCAGCGACAAGTTCCCCTTTTGCAAGGTATTTGTCTGGCTTCTGCGATGTTTCCAGACCGCTAATGACACGCAGCATCCAAAAACCTCCTGTTGTGAAGAGAGTGCGGGATGCATCTGCGACGACGGTCGATGATGGGCAGTCCAAGGACGGAACCACCACGCCCTCCAAGCTCCCCAGTTCCCGTTTCAACAGTCCTGTCGGCGGGGTCGCCAAAGACCCACCAACAGCGCCAGGTTTATCCGCTTTGGGCAAGGAGCCTCCGCAGTCGCCCCGAGGCTACCGCCCTGTCGATGACAAAGCTTCCCGAGCGGACGGGCAACCCATGCCACCTCCGGTCGCCCCCAGTCAAACACAATTCGCTCAAGAGCTTCGTGAAACGGCCAAGCAAACTATAAATCGAGCCAAAGAGGAAGATAAACGACCCCAAAATGGATCTCGAACGTCCTCGCCGCGTCGGAGGTCTCCATCCCCTACGAGTGGACCGGGTACAAGAAATCACAGCTCGGAAAGCCGTGCAAGTGGCGGTCGTCCAAGTCGTGGAAATGGGGAGGTAGGAGTTGACGACAAGCGACCGGACCGTGATCCTCGACAAGAAGTCCGAGATCATGCTTCGGCTCTGACGCGTCGCGATAGTCTCACTCACAACCGTAGCGATCGAGTTGCGCGGGAGCGTATACTGGGAGATAAGGATGAGCGGGACAAGGATCGCCGACATGAACGCGACCGGAGTGATCGCGAGCGGGAACGTGACCGCGATCGTGATCGTGACAGGGACCGTGACCGGCATCGGAGAGACGACGTCCGAAAAGATCGGGGTCCACCGCCGAATCCTGGTCCTGCTCCGGTGCCGGAGGACAGAGCACTCCCAACGCGGCCTGACCCTCGACACAACCGAAACGGCTTGCCCGAGGAAGGACTGGGCAAGAGACGGCGGCCAGCAGATGATGACGTGCGTACAAAATTTCTGGTGTGTGTGTTTCTGGCTCAACCTTTTGCATAGCCCGAGAGAGGTTCCAAGCGTAGTTCTCGCAAGGATGGACATCGAGATGACCGGAGTCGCCGACCTCCCGAGAAGGAAGGGCACGATAGAGGTGGTCGAGAGTCTGACCGAAGGAGGAAAGATCGGGAGGGTTCTGACAACGACTCGTCCATGGACAAGGTAAGGCCCTAAGCGTCGTGTTCCGAAGTGAACCCTCATGAATTGTTCAGATCGGGGAAAAGCGAATACCTGAAGGTCCCTCTTCATCGAAAGTTCTTCCACTCTCTACACCTTCTGGGCCGCGTGCCATGTCGGCCTCCGATCTTTCCCGCCCAGGGAAGAGCGATGCCGGGCCCCCTGGTCGTGACCGCCATCGCGACAACCCACCTCCTCTAAATGCGCCTGGGCCGAGCAACCGACCCCCATCGCCCGCGGAACCGCCACTTTTTGGCAGTCTTCGGTCTCGCATTGGCGAGAAGGAAATTCCCCCTCGGTCAGACTATTCTTTCCGACCCGATTCTTCGATGAGACGGGACGACGACCGGGACAACAGGAAGAGGACTGCTTCTGGTGCGCCTTTTATGCATTTCGTTTCGCTTTGAGACTCAATGATTGTGAAAGATCGGGATCCTGATGGTGGATCTGGTCCTCCCGAGTTGCCTATTCAGGGCCAGAAGCGGCCAAAGATAGCTCTTCAGCGAAATCGGTACGCAGGTCAATCTGGTCCAGCTTCTCCCAACCCCCAGCACGCAGGCGTCGCAAAACGAACACTACCTATTGATCGGAGAGGAAAGGATTGACCGGGCTGGAGTTGTAATATTAATCCGGCGTAATCTGCTACTCGTTGATTTACTGTTCCTGCCCTAGAGGCTCTCTGGAGGATAAGTAGAACGAGGCTGGCAAGATCTTTGATGGACTGTTATGCACTGAATTCGAGTGCAACGCGGTGTGAAAGTCCTTACCTCCAGATCCAATAACTCTTCGTCTTTTTTGCTTTTTTTTCTGCCCTGCTCATGTCTCGTCCCCACACTCTTCACACTTCTGTCAGGGAAGCGAAGCGTCGCGGACTTACTATTTGGAGCAAGAAGAAGAAGAACCCGCTGCCTTCGAGGCTTCCGCCAGATACTGTCAAACGTTTAACTCGCGTCGGCAACTCGAGTTTTTTTTTTTGCGTGCCTTTGTCGCGGAGTAAGAAACAGTAACAGTATGCGGTTGAAGAATGCTGCGATGATAAAATGTCGAGTTGCTTTGCTCGCGCATATCGGATCAGAAACCTCTGTGGCGGCCGCCGCCGCCCGCGTCGTCTTTGTATTATTAATATTAAATTGGTGTCGCTGGCGAGGTGTCGATCTATCCACTAAAAAGATGCCCCTCGCAAGCGGTTGGGGTGCTCGCCAGTGTACCCCATTCGTTTAGAAAAACAATAGATTGAATGGGCTGTCTATGGTTGCAACAAAATTAATAATACATGCGGGATAATAATCAGACCCATCTATGATGAGCGAAGAATTAAGGTTTTCATCTTCCTTTTACCAAAGTAAGGAATTCTTCACGCGTCTTTTGTTGTGTCCGAAAACAGCCAAGCATACATGATGTGACCGTCATCGACCCGGGTTTCTGCACGCCGCGCATCGTCATGCACAGATGACTGCATTAGGAAAAAATCGCGTGAGAACGGCGCGGAGAGTGGAAGAAAACACCGACGTAGCCTCCATGACCACAGCCACGCCGCGCGGCTGGATGGCCTCCTGCACCGCGATGGCAATCTGCTTGGTTAGCCGTTCTTGGACCTGGAGCCGTCGACTGAACGTCTCGGCGATACGGGCGAGCTTGGACAGGCCGAGCACGAGTTGGTTGGGGCCTGGAATGTACGCGATGGCAATCTGTCGAGTCCAAGTAAGCTTCACGAACACGTGCAGCGTATGTTTTTCTCTTAGGTACCTTGCCGGTGAATGGAACGAGGTGGTGTTCGCATAAACTGGAGATGTCGATGTCGCGCACCAACACCATCTCGTCGTGATCCTCCGCGAACACCGCACCGTTAATGACGTCTGAGGCCGGGGGAAATCAGGAAGCGGTCGCTGCAGCACAGGTTGGCGGACCTGTTAACCGCTCCTCGTACCCCTTGGTCATCCACATAAGGGCCTGTGCGTAGCGCTCTGGTGTGCGCAGAAGACCCTCGCGGTCCGGGTCCTCGCCGATGCACTCGAGGATTGTGCGGACGGCCGTGGCCATCTTCTGTTCGCGCGCGGCTTTCTCCTCGGGAGTAGCATGTAGCCTGGACACAGTCGACTTTGCTGGGACAGGTCAGGGCTGGGGGCGGAATGGCCGAATGCGGCTCACCGGGCCAGCCGAGGCCATGTACGTTGGGGGGGAGAGGAGAGTTTTGGCCAGAATTGGGGTAGGGTGAAGGCTCGCCTGAAGCAGAGAGATCGGCCATTGTAGTCGAGCACACAAAAAAAGTTACGAGAAAGTGATCGCCTCACGTGGGAAGCCGATCAGTAGTCGAAAACTTGGTTCTTCATTTCCTTTTTCTCGACCACCTCTGCACCGCTCCCGCGGCATGATATTCCTCCGGATCTCTCATTTATTAGGCCGCCTCCTCGCTCCAACGGCGACCCCTCCGCCGACGTTCAATGCTTATAGCCTCTGCCCACCGCTCAAGTGCATGGTGCAGCATGTACCATCTCTTCAAGACCGGCCGTATTCTACTCCCTGACGATTTCCCTCTCGTCTCCGAGTCCCTCCCCCAGCCCGAGAAGCCCTCCGTCCCCGTGCGCACTGCGTACGACGCTTGGTTGGCCTCCAGGCATCTTCCAGGAGGTGAACGGCTTGTCCCGGGTGCCCATCGCCGTTTCTCTTTGTTCAATGTCAAATTGGCGTTAATCATCGTGCGGACGTGTGCCTTTGAATTTGTAGGCTGTCTTTCTTTCATGTCTTTCAATTACTGAGTAAGCTTGTTCCCAGTTCTCGCGTCTCTTAAGCCTGCACCCTGTCCGAACAATGCTTATGATGTCCTTAAATGTCATACGAAGTCTCTTTCCGGCTTTTCGGGGGTATTCTCAGGTAGACATATTTTTCTCGGCTCGCAAGAATTTTCGCCGACATTTTCTTTTTGAACCAGGCACTGATAATTGACGAAGTGAGCCAAAATCAGTCCAATGAGTCTTTCTGAATTCGGTTTTATAGCTGCAATCTCTGGTCATATCTGGCAACTTTACATGGACTCGTCTGCTCCATCTTGTTGCGACGGAGCTTGTTCGGCGAATATTTGAAAGCCTCCTGGATGGCTTTGCGTAAGTCGTCCGCTCGGAAGTACCCGAGCCTTTCATAAATCTTCGATCGCAGGGCTTCAAACGAGACCATAGTCGTGGACTCGGCCAGGTTTTATGTGGAATATGTCCAGATGGAGCAGCGTGTCCGGCTCGACATTCCTACTCTGTCGGATCCTGCGGTGCGCGACCTCTTGCAAGAGTCGGATCTCTTTGCTAGATCCTTCAGCGGAAGTGGCTTTGGTCTTTTGTCGCCGCTCGACTTTATTCACATCATCTCCTTGGTTACGGAGATTTTCTCCCATGTTCTACTCATTCTGTCCTTGACGGGCGGAGCCACACATTACGGCGTCCTTCTTCTTTCGATTTTCTCCGCGACACTGCCTCTCTTCGTGACGTGGTTTGGATGCCCGGACGCACATTCGGAGACCCTCTACACCCCCCGCGAGGCGCGCGCCGCTGACCGACAAGAAAAAATGCGAAATTTGGCCTTCAATGATGCCCACCGCCCGGAGATTGAGCTATTTGGACTGGGGGACTGGATTCTCAAGACATGGGCCAGTGCCCGAAAAGTCGTGCTAGATTCGGAGCAAACCCAGAATTTTCGCGATTCGTCTTTCATGTCCAAGCTCAATTTTTCAGACTTTCTGTTTGCACTACAAAATGTCAGTCAAATCTACAGCCTTCACGTCATTTTTGTTGATACTCATCGACTCAGATACCGCTTGTTTTACTGTTACAAACCTCTTCTGCGTCGCTGGGGTCTCTGACCTTGTATCGGAGCTCCATCCAGTCGGTAATACTCGCCTCGAGGAACCTGCTTGCGACCTCGCGCATGGTGTTCCAAGGGATTTTCTTCATGTCTGCCTTTTGTGCTGGTAGAACCTTGAAACCCCGATTACAACCAAACGAAGAAGATGTTGTATGTTACCAAACGTCTCTTAATGGCGCAACTATTGAAGCACGGTAGGAATTCATTGTGCAAAAGAAGGCCTTGCCTTGACTACGAATTAGAAACCTGTCTTATACCTACCCCGGGTCTTCGGAACCAGCGCTGAAAGACGTTAATTTCACACTCCAATCTGGCGAAACTTTGGCAATCGTCGGTAAGTAGAGATCATACCGCCGAACTCAATTGTTCTAATGAATCGATCCTTTTTCAGGTTACAATGGTTCCGGTGAGCTTCTTCGCCACTCAACTATTGCATTTGTTTCTCAGTTTGTCTCCAGGCAAATCAACCCTTGCTAAAATTCTTCTACGAATAATGGACCACGATCTTGGGCACCTTGCCATTAATGGTGTCGATATCCGGCGATATGACCCACAGGATTATCATCAGCATTTAACGGCCGTGTTCCAAGGATTTTCCAAATTCAGTACCACTGTAAGGGAAAATGTTGGGGTCGGACGCGTTGAAAAGATGCGCTCACGGACATCGATCGAGACAGCGATTCATTTGGCAGAGGCAGATAGTGTTGTGAATTCGTTACCGTACGGGATCCGCACGATCCTGGCATCTGGTGAATCAATGTCCTATCCTGGCTCCGGTCCGTCCTCGCGTCAACACGGGTTGTCTGGCGGAGAGGTGAGCTTTTGCTGTTCCGTGCTCGATTGGGACGTGATGGATTCTGTTTTAGTGGCAACGGCTATCAATTGCGCGCGCTTTTATGCGGGCCAACGAGCCGCAGGTGGACCTACTTCTCTTTGACGAACCGGCAAGTCCCGCCCCTCACGATGCAACCACTTGGACTGATTTTACCCCCAACTAGACTTCGTCATTAGATGCCCATGCCCAGAACCAGATATTCGATACCATAGACAAGATATCGCGTTCGCCTACTGGAGAACGGATCAAGAGCTGTATTTTCATCACACATCGTCTCTCCACGGCTCGGAGAGCAGATAAGGTGGTGATGATGCAGAACGGGGTGAGAGAGCCAGCCTGTCGGCCGTTTTCACGGAGCACTAACCAAATTCATACAGACAATCTCGGAATTCGGCACGCACGATGAGTTATTGCGGAGGGACGGGGCGTACGCTGCACTATATCGTGCGTCGGTATAGAGGACCCGCGTGCTTTACAGAGATGTAGAATAATTGTTCATTTAAAATATACATAACCAGTAATCCAGAGTAATCAGTGTGCCTGTGGGCTGCCCGCCAAGGCCAAGATTCAAATTGTCCGGCTTGTAGCCTTATATGGCACACATCGCCATTTGGCTATAAAGGCACACATCTGCATGCGCTTTTTTTGGAATCAGGTGTCCGCCTAGAACGAGCATAAAGATGGAGTTTGGCGTGGGCAGCGTGGGTCCATTCAGATAGCGCTCTTCCTGCCTCTTCTCTTCCCCTACAATGGCCGAGAAACTTGAGGAAAAAGAGCACCCGAAGAGCCCTTCCATTCAAGAGTCTTTCGCCGACCAGGAAACGCCTGGAGACTTGTACCATGGCGAACACACGCTGAAGCGTCAGCTAAAAAATCGTACGTGCCCTCTGCGAAGAAATGCGCGAATTGACGAGGCTTTTTTATAGGCCACATTGCCATGATCAGGTAGTTCTTATTCATTCAGCTCACGCGTAGGTTCACGGCTTATCTTCGCTCAGTATTGGCGGTGTTATTGGAACTGGTCTGTTCCTCGGCACTGCGACTGGTATTTCCATCCATTTTCTCAGACGGGAGTGCACACTGAGATTTATTAGCGTTGAGACATGGTGGACCTATAGGTCGAGACCTTTTTGCTCGTTGAGTGGCAGAAAGTTGACCTGGACCCACAGGTCTCCTTCTTGGTTATCTTGCAGTTGGAACCATCACGTACTCGGTCATGTACGACATTGACTGCTATCCTGTTGCCTGCTGCTCACCAACTTTCTAGGATTTCCCTCGGTGAAATGGTAGCATACCTTCCGATTCCCGGTGGACACATCAAACTTGCGGAGCGTTTTGTACATTCTCGTTTCGTTCAACTCGTCCATCTGGCTAACTGTACGTGCTTTCCAGGTCGACCCTGCCTTTTCCTTCACCATGGGGCAAGAAAAGCAATCCCGAACGTGCTAGAACTGTCGCTGATTCTCTCCCAGATGGAATTACTGGTACAACTGGATTATCGTCCTTCCCGCAGAACTCAGCGCTGCAAGCGTGTTGATCAATTACTGGCAAAAAACAGTCAACGACGCGGTGGGTTCCTTTCGATCTTGAACCACACGCAAGCTGAACCCTTTTTCTAGGTGTGGGTCACGATCATCATGGTTCGCGGTTCTTCATCACTACCGTACCATTGCGATTCACGTATTATCTCCTAGATTGTGGTCATTGGCATCAATATGGTAATACTTGTTCTTCGGCGCCATCATGCCAGTGCCATTAACATATTATCCGCAGTTGGGTGCCGGTGTCTACGGGGAGGCCGAGTTCATCTTCGCGTATGTCCAGCGTTTAGATTTTGCATCTTCCCGCTCATAACTGTTACATATAGCTCGATTAAAGTCATCACGGCTCGTTTCCCTCTCTTCTTTTCCCCCCAAGGTGGTCTCAACGTCGTACAGATTACTGGTCTCATTATCCTTGGAATTGTGCTCGATCTCGGAGGCAAGTTGTTTCTTTAAACATATGACTCAACGTTCAACTTGTCGTCGCAGGCGGCCCAAACCACGATCGGTAACATATCTCCGGAAGTTGTATGTCCTTGCTGAGTAGGATGCAGGCTTGGGTTCCGTTACTGGAAGCACCCGGGGCCCTTTGTGCAATATGACAGTAAGGAGCATCTCCTGATCAAGCCCGGCGTTTTCTGACATGGTAGATAGATATCCCGGGTGTTAAAGGCCAATTTCTGGGATGGTGGGCGGTTATGACCCAGGCCGCCTTCTCATACATGCACGTGTTTATCGAAGTTCAACTTGCTAATAATCTGACCTCAATGACAGTGGGACCGAAATCGTCGCTGTGCGTTTGATCCAGTTTCTACCGTAATCACAATTGAGGCCCTGGTTAGATTGCCGCCGGTGAAGCGAAGAATCCCAGACGCAATCTCCCCAAGGCTATCAGGCGCGTTTATATCCGGTATGTCCCTTTCCTCCAGGGGTTCATAATAAAGTGATGCTCAACCTCTTATTGAGAATCTTGCTCTTCTACATGGGAGGCGTCATCATCATCGGATTACTCGTTCCTTCCAACGACCCCGGCTTGAACCTTGGTGATGGCACGGCCGCTAGGTGCGCCGTATTGTTGAGTTGGTGAGCTCGATGATGAAAATATTACATCCCAACAGCTCTCCGTGAGTGCCTCGTCATCTCTGCGAAGAAATCACTCATCGTCAATAGATTCGTTATCGCTATCCAGCGTTCTGGGATCAGGGCTCTACCTTCAATAATCAACGCCTGTTTGTTGACATCTGCGTGGAGTCTGTCAGACCTTCATCCACTTGATTCCTGAGCTGACATTTATCCAGGCGCGGGATCAAGCGACCTGTACACTAGCTCCCGAGCACTCTGTCAGTACACAATCTCTTTTGGCATTGACCTCCGTGATCTGATTTGCGGAATCAAGACGGATTGGCGGCTGCTGGGAATGCGCCGAGGATTTTCTTGAAGACACTGTCAAATGGTCTTCCCATTGCCTCCCTTCTTTTCTGCTCTGTCTTGTGGGTCACCTCGATGCATTTTTATTATTATACCAACCAAGGCAACTTTCTTTCAGCGCGTGTCTTGCGTACATGGGCGTGACGAAAGGATCTGGAAAGGTTTTTCTTTCTTTCTTTTTGGAGCGTTTGGGATATTGATGACAAAATATCAAGGTATTCGGCTGGTTTGCCAACATGGTGAGAGGTGAAACGATGATCATCCCCATGATGTCTGATGCGTAATCTGCAGACGGCCATTGCCGGGCTCATGACCTGGTTTGGAATCTCTGTCACGTACATCCGCTTCTACAAGGGTATGAAAGCCCAGGGCTATGACCGGAAAAAGCTCCCCTTTGCCTCGCGGCTTCAGCCTTTCGCTGCTTGGTATTCCATGATTTTCTGCCTGGTCATTGCCTTTGTAAGTTTCGACGACACCCACCTAAATTTCGGGGTTTAATAGAGAGTTTAGTTCAGCGGCTTTGCCACCTTCTTGAAGGCAAGTCTTGAAGAAATAAATATTTGTTCCGCTGTTGACAGTTGCCGCACAGGGTGGCTGGTTGGCCTCCGACTTTGTGACCAACTATCTTCCTTTAGGACTGTTCCCAGTGCTTTATGCTGGCGCCAAATTCTACTACTACAAGCAAGGACGTCCTCTCACTTGGATCTCACCTGAAGAGGTCCGTTTTTTTTACCGATTAAAAATCAAATCAACTAAAGGACCAACACGCAGATGGATTTCGTCACGAACATAGCCGAGATCGAGGCAGATACGCAAGTTCAGCTATTACCGTGGAGGACTCTCGCTAACTTCTCTACTTAGTTATGACGACCCGCCTCCCAGAAATAAATTGGAAGCGTTCTGGGCATGGCTGGTGCGTTGCTAGAAACTCAACAAGACCGCAATTAACTTTCCACTAGATGTAATGAATAGGGATGTCGGTTCGGTCAAAGCGTGATTTAGCATCTCTGCCAACAGATGCCGATGTGATGTTACGATACAGTGATGTAACCAAATCCGATAATAAACTTTCTTCTAAGTTATCCGACTGCTCGTACACCTAGATACCTAAACACTGTGTCTATCTCTCAGATCAATTCGCGCATCGAATGGTCAACATAAAAGACCATCCCATCGCGAACAAAAGCGTCTACAGGAGTGCCTTCAATAACAGAAGCCGAAGTCAACGGTTCCGAGATCTCTGATGCTCCGTTTATGCCAATGAGAAGGCCAGCGTTCCTTATACCGTCAATTAAGGAAGGGACTTGCATCTAGTGTTTCGAGTCAGCTTAATGTTACTATAAATCGGAAGCAGCCGCACCAAAAGGTCGGCATCGACAAAGATGCCCAACAGGTTATTTGCCCTCGCAAATTCCACTGCTGCACCAACACTGGTCGTCCTCCAGTCTTCATCTTCTCCGATGAAGGCAGGCCAGTTTGGCCGACTCTGCTTCTTCCCACATTGCGAGGCAAAGAAAACGGGATCTGAAAACGGTTAGGGTATTGCAAGCATCGAAATAAAGCACTTACAGTTCGGCTGCTTCCAATTTATAGCAGAACAAACATCCGGGGAGAACGATGTGAAGACGATTCTTCGACGGGCAAGCGGGCCTTGGACAGATCCCGATGTGTTATATATAGTCCGCAAGACCGAATCCACAAAATTATTAAGCTGCAATCGGTACCCCAGCGACTGGCGAACCGCCCGTTGCGGATACGCTAATTCGAGACTGACACCTAAGGTCGTGGGAAGGAGCTGTAACCGTGTAAGTACAAGTTAATTGTCATGCCGAGTTAATACCAATAAAAGCTGGGCCAAAGAAACCATCGCGGACGAGACCAGTCTGGGCCAGTTGTCGGTCTGGGCATTCACATTTCTACCGGTGGAGAGAGCCAGCGCTTCGAATTGGGCGAGAGTGACGTCGGAAACATTCAAATCAAAACTGGATTGTGGAAGAGCCCAATCCGCGCAGACAACCGGATGCAAGTCGCGCGTAACTTGGATAATCAGGTACAAGTAAGTGCCCCGGAGTGAGGATATAGTCGAAGCCTGGCCAAGGCTGCTGGTGATGGAATGAGACGAAGGAGAGGTGTGTGTTGACGACGCAATGAATTTGGACCTGTGTGGCCAGCGGGAAGGGCCACGATGTGGTACCGTAGCGAGCGGCATCGCGAGCGATTTCCAGTATGTTTCGACATCGCCTCCTACCTCCAGTGTAACACCGTCAAAAGGTGTCACAATATTTACCTCAAAATCGACCTGAAGGACGTTGAGGATCAAATGACCTGACTCAGTGATGAGACATACCTCGCCGATGACATGAAGGCGTGTATCAAGAATAGGAAGAACAAACGGACGCGTTTTCTCGAAGTTTTTGAATAATGAAGGCAACGCGACAGCGCGGCCAATCGTCTTGGTTCCGAAGTTGGGATAAATTGAGAAAACCAGCGACAGGTTGTCGAGCGAAGGTATCTGGAATGAATAGGTTCCTTTAGCATCCTTCTGCGGGAGCGGAATACTGTAGGGACCCGAATTGACGTCTCGGCTCGTGGTTATCACCAGTTTGAGCGGTGTCGAGGCCATTACAACGTCGTTCCTGAAGGCAGGGCTAATGAGCCGATGATGAAGTCGCACCCCAGATTGGTCTGTGCTCCCCGACATATGGCCAATCGTGACTTGAACGAGGTGATTTTTGTCCAAATAATTGTGGCCGTATACTCGATGGGGCATGATTGGCGGCGGAAGCGACAGAGAAGGAATAAGGTCTATCTCGGATTCCGGCATGCTAACATCGGAGAGGGGGGAATCCTTGGGAATCCTCGCAGAATCCGTTCCAGAGAATATCAGGGGCGTCGCGGTAAGGAGAGGGCTCAAACATTGGTGGTGTCCGTACCATATGGCGTAGTAAACTGCCAGATGACCAAGCTCATCAGTTGCTCGAACTCGGGCGCCAGCATCCAGAAGTATCCGAACGCAATCGCCGCGACCGTAGCGTGCGGCATGAAACAGAGGTGTCCATTCGTGATATTTGTCAGGAGTATCCCACCCGTCGTGGTGCAAAAGAAGGCGACACACTTCGGCATGCCCCTCTCGCGCAGCCAGATGCATGGGGTACTCTCCGTTGCTGTTCGGCAAGCAATGGGCCCCACGCTGGAGCAACAACGTCACGACATCGACATGCCCCGACTGACTAGCCAGCGACAGAGGAATAAGATCACCAGCGGCTGGATTGGGCTGTGTTTGGACCTTCCCTTCATCCAGTAAAACCCGGACGCAGTCAACACTGCCTCTCAACGTCGCATACACCAGAGCGCTGTAATTATCCATGTCATGGATATCTGGTGCCAAGTCCGTCTGCAATAAACGATGGCAGATTGCAGCGTGGCCATTCATCGCAGCGTAATGGAGCGCCGTGCGGCCATATGAATCGATCTTTCCAACATTAACACCTTTCTCGATGCATATTTGGGCGAGGCGCAACGCCCCTGCGATGGCAGTTTCATGGAGACAAGTCCGGCCGTTGATGTCGTCGATGAACTGGAAGTCAAAAGGTGTCGAGAGGGAGGCCATTATCATGTTAGCTAGGTCGGTCGGCGCCTCAATAATGGCATTCCACAGTATCCGAGTGACGTTGGTTTTCCCCCCTACGCCTTGTTGAGACAGAACATCCGAGTAATGAATACACTCGGTGATGGAAGCCGCGTCCGAGGTTGCGACGGCCTTGCGAAGGTTGTTCTCCAAATCGTGAAAGGGCCCCGTCTGCTGGACGCGTTCGTTCATGATTTGTTGCGCGAAGATATCAGTGGCCGCGGAACCTTCGAATTGCAGCCCGGACGAGAGGTCGGTGAGGTCCAAAAGACAAGCTGCGACAGTGTCCGAGAGCTCGGAGATAAGCTGGCGGTTGAAAACGGGTTGAACATCAACCTGTCGCGCGAGGTACAGCTCCTTCGTAGTTGACGTGGACCGTTTGTCGAACTTTTTCAGAATCTTGCGAAAACCGGTGGCATTGATTTCGACAAATTGCTGAAAATCGGATTTGCATAAGCCCGAGGGAGAAGCTGCAGAGCGTATACCTGCAATTTGCCAAGATCTCGTTCGAGATGCCTAAAGCCCTCCTCGACTGCAGTCCACTCTACATTATTTTGAGTGGTGTCATCCTGCGTGTCCGGAAACCCTCTCATCGCAGCGGCTCTGCGCTTGGACAACAGAGTCTCGAGACGGAGTTTGAGTTCTGCTTCCTTCTGCAAGTAAAATTCGTTGATCTGGAAGACAAATGAATGAATAAATAAAAGTTAAGTGTATTGGAAGCCCAACGACCTTCTCCAACTCGCGTTCCAGTTTGAAAAAGAAAGCGGCTTTATGAGCTCGAAAGTCAGGTCCCCGTTCATCCTGGACGGAGCCAGAGAAGAGGGGAGGAAGAACGGGTTCATCGGGAACGATCGAGGTTTGGTTTTGTAGAGCAGAAGGCGCAGAGGGAGAGGATGAATCCAAAATGTCTGCCGGGCGCAAACCAAGAGCCAAGGCAGCGGCCTCGGAGGCTGGTCGGTGAGCGGTGAGGGAGGATATTATCTTCTTCAAGAACTTATAATCCAAGTAGTAGGCCGACCATCCGGGCACCTGTTGCGCCTGGATCTGCTTTCCGAACTGATACGAAGTGGTTAGCAGTGCAGTCGCAACCTAGGGGAAGGTTATCGGGGCACCTTCATATTTCTGTTTTGTGGAAAGTAGAGCGACGAAGATAGTTATGCAGCGGGACTATGTACAATTGCCAGCCCATGGAAGAAGGACAAGTGTCAGAGAGCGTTACCGGGATCCGGCCCGATTTAGCCAGGAAAGATCACCGCTCATCATTTTTATCGACTAAATTAATTCACTTTCAGAAGCGACGCGATATAGGAAAAGAGCAAGTACGATAAATTTACACCATCACCTTCCTCAGCTGCCATATACGCGTCGGTAAAAGTGTTACAGGACATTTACCGTGTTCTTCAACATGATCGTATGCACAACGATAGCAGAAGACATACCCAGACGGCAAAGCTGTCGCGTTCTTCAAACCGTCCAGGCAAATAGGACATCTGCCATAGCTCTGCGCATCAAAATGGATACCCTGTGGATGGGGTGGAAGCATGCGTGGGGGAGGGACCGCCGGTCCAAGAGGGGAGGTGGAGAATGAGCGCGCCGGCGAACCAGGTGAATACCACCACTCTAGGAATTTCACGAAGAATATGGCGGTGGGTAAGAGAAGTCGTAGTGAGTCGAGCAGGGTTTGCGGAGACGCGAATATCAGACGCCGAATCCAAGCGAGAGGCGTACGCGGCCAACTGGGAGAATTTTTATTCTGTGCTGCCGCAGCACGCTGTGTCTTGCCTAAATGACCTGATCAGAGTAGAATGAAGAAACTCACAAAGTCTTCTACACCAAGGCGGCGTAGATCAATGCCCATCCACGACAGCCAAGGTCGATAGAAGGGTGTTTGGTCGAAGAGATATGCAATATTGCACACTAGCAGCCACAATTCAAAAGACGTGTTGAGCCAGGGGTAGATGGCTTTGAATATTCGCCTCGAGAGACCCTTGGAAGTTTATATACGAGACGCATGGTAGGAGAACGATTATGACTTACTGGATCTCTTGTGACGCGTCGGTGGGGTTGGTCATCGACATCCGAATTTACCCCGCCGCCCAACTCTTCGTAGTAATCCTGGGCTTTGGCGCGCAAGTAGGGGACGCCAACCTTTCTATACTCTCAGCCGTCATCCCGGAAAAGTGGTGGATACGGACCAGAAGGATTAACGAACGCCATATTTCTTGCGCGCGTAGGGTCTCTCCGGCCGGTATTCCGCCAACCGCGGCCTTGGCCCGTTCCGTATCAATGAAGGGTCTGCGTCTTCTCTTGAGGCCGTAGAAACTTTCAGAAAAAGACGCGTCTAGCAGGTGTTATTCAGAGGCACGGGATACTCAATGGAACGTACTATGTTTCCGAAGGTAATGCCTTTCCACGAATAGCATGATAGCAGCATAAAATTCTTCATGCCTGTTGACAATACGCAAGAGGTAGCGTGGATATCGTTGAGCAAATACCTATACCAAGGTCAGGCGGAGAGCGTCGAAACTCGGCAAGAAATCTTACTGCCAGAACATATTTCAACGCGGGCTGTAGGAGATCGCGAAGTTGTTCTTGGGCGACGAGCTCGAACAAGGATGGTTTTAGAGGGTCAGAGCCCACGTCGTTGAAGAATTCCATCCTTCCGAGCGGTGCACTGTTAGGGAAGAGGTGAAGCGTGTATATGATCCGCAACTGGCCGGGCCGGGCTTCCTGCCAGCAAAAGCCAAACCTCAGGAGGCTGTCGTTCCGTGTAACGCTCAGGCATAGCTCAGGTTCTTGATTCTTAAAGGCTCGCAAGCTCAGCGTTCAACGCTTTACTGGCTACACCGTTCCGGTTTCTTCTGTCTCCGAGTCCCTTCCAAAAGCCTGATTCTCCGTTTGCCTCAAGGCCGATAGCAATGTGCACACTGGCTGCCGACCGAGGATGCCCTCAGTCGCCAGGCACATTACACCTTTAACTCTTTGCTTCTTTCCTGCCTGGCTTCTTTGCTGCTGACCGCCTTCTGCACCGAAGAATTTCCCCTCCATCCATGTTCAGCAATATCCATTCGATGTTGCCTACTGCCGCAGAAATTGCAAGGTAAAGCTGGAACGAAGCGCACTCCGTCCACGCCTCTGACGCGACTACTCACAGTCAGACATTAATTGAAGAAGGCAGCTGTCGGTTCCCTGCTTTCTCCTCTTCGGACGCAGTGACACTGGGTCTCTCGATACGCAAACGATTCAGAAGCACTTCTCGGCACCGTCAAGGCAAAGGCCTTGTAATATCCATCCAGACTATTGCCGGACACCCACTGTTCTGTAGGAACCTTTTTTCCCCTCGTCCGTCGTGAATTCCACTGAGAAAATCAATTAGCTTGCTCGGTCGGTGATCTTGGGCATCTTTCAGGCATTGGCGATATCAGCCTCGACAGCTGGAGTGCCGTTGAGGTCTTCTTGACTCACTTGTTTGTCTTCTCGACGCTAATGGCTTACCAAGGGTATGGTAAATGTGGTCAAGCGAACGGGGCATTCAAGTTATTATGTCGAGAAAGGAATGGCCGCAATGGGCAAAACTCCAAAGCAGATGGGGCTGCAAGGCGAATTCCGAGTTAATGGCGGGGGTACGGAGCGTCTACTACACACATGCGACGAACACGCTGAACTCGTATCACAAGCGTTTCCAATTTGGCTCGAGGTATGTTTTATTGTGAACTCAAGACCCGACTCTGAATCACGCACAGAACGCGCCTTGCTGCCCCATTGCCATCGTCGCGTGCTATTCTGGCTCTTCTCAGGACGACCACCGCGTGCGTACGATGTTATCTCTACCCGCACACATGCCGAGGAATATTGTGAAGCTTGTCGCTACGACAGTCAGAGACTATCTCAAAAGACTCTCGAAACACACTTCTAGTCCGACGGGACCGACGGTGCCCACTCCAACCACGGAGAACCCGCAGGCATTTGACGAGGTTCGCACAACATGAGATCTGTTTCTAAACTAACACTTGTCATAGGCGTCACCGACTGACAAGAAAGACGAGTCGTCGGCTGAAAGTGGACGAGATCCTTCGCCCTGAAGCAAACCTAACCGTTCGTTTCCGGTGTAAGCAGGGGTTCTAAAATAGGGAAGAGTAAATAACTACTACAAAGATAATGTGGAAAGGGTTCATTGAGGAGCAAACTAGTGGTGCTCTTCTTCAAAATGTTCCTCGGTTGATTCCTTGCCCCTAGGTGGCGCAATAACAATGATATTTTCTATAAACCTGAAATCAAAAAACAAGAAGAAAAACATGCTTCAGAGAATCATACCGTGCCGAAGGAAAATCTGGCGTTGACCCTGGGGGGTCGAGGCGTCTGCCCCTGCCTCGGGCTCGCGAATCTCATACGCAGCCTCGACGAAGACCTTGCTGCCAGGTTTTAGGGTTGTGAGGTACTTGTTGGACCCGGGGAGGAAAGATAACACCCGATGCCAAGTTGTGGTGTAGACACGTTCTGGTGATTTCAGCAAGTATTTGACTAAGGAAGAGAAAGTTTTACCGCCTTCCGGGCCTGGAGGTGCCCTGGCTGATGTTGCGATCGTGTATCTGCAGCATGCAATTAGGGGAGCCGATACGCGCCGAGCCAAAAACACGCACGACACATATTCCTTGTTGTTCTTCGTCGTCTTCAGTTCGGGGGTTTTGCCCAAATTACCAATGAGGGTGAGCTTTGCGAGATCAAGTCTACGCGCCGAGGTTGAGAACGCCTGGAAAGCACGCGGCGAGTGAGACTTCAATGCGAAGAGAGCGAGGGAAAGTACAGACGCGGATGGGACGCGAGGCAGAAGCTGAGCGAAGAGCAATGAACATGGTGGGGACGAAAAAGCAAGAAAGAAATTTGATGTATTTCTCTGTTTGGGCGTGTGAGGCAAGAGCTTGTGCGCCAAGTTCATCTCACATAGCCGTCTTCAACACAATCGCCAGTTCTATACAGCCCAAACAAACACCATGGTCGCGCGGCATAAACTTTTCAAGTCCATGAATCTAGGCGGTAGGATCTGTATTAGCGAAGTGTCCTCACGCTCACCGTGCTGCAGCTCAGTTGGAGGAAGATGATGTACTGTCCGACGGAGGCGAAGAATATGTCTCGCCCGAGCATCAAGGTGGAATATTCCGGATCTCCCGCTCCCGTTTTCTGACATGTCCTAGCTCTTCTGAACGACGGGTTGGATCGAGTGCGGGAGGTCATCGGTGGTGTAGATCGTTCAGGCTTGTCGGATGATGCGATTACAGACGTCCTCTGGGATTGTCACTTCGATATTGAGGAGACCGTGCAATGGGCCCTCGGTGCGTTCTGTCCGTCCCTGTTTATTTCCGAATCTAATCCCGCAATGTAGAGGAGCAGGAGAAGAACCACCTGGCTCAGGAACGTAAAGGTAAGTTTTGCTATCCTCTTTATACTTTTTTGTTTCTGTCCCCATCGCTTCGTGTACTGGATATATGGTGGGACTTTGTAGAACTAAGTAATGAGAAGGTGTACGTCTTCCCCACGCCGTCTTGTGTTTCCGGTTGAGCTTTGAGCACGCAAGACTCATTATTTCTACAGCGTCATCACATTCCACGAAGGATCTTCCTCCCCTTCCGGAAAGAGAGCTTGGATATGGCGAATATTCTGCACCTTCTCTTGTCCCGCGGCATGAGGAAGATGCCGAGTCAGAAGAACGATCTCACGTCCCTTTGATCGTCCTTGCCCAGCAAGGATACGATACCGGTGAACTCGAATCTGAAGCGGCCGGCGCCCCCGTGAAGAGAAATCTAAGCACGATCACCGAGCGAACGGAACGCACCGAAATCTCACCGCCATGGCCCGCAAGGCAATTCCTGCCGCTTAATATTCCCCGTGCGCCGAGTACTGTTACAACTTCGTATGGGCAGGCCGTCGGTGTGTGTCCATTCGTAGTGCTTGGCGTACATCTACTCATATGCACAGAGCAAGCGCCAGATGACAGTGCCGCTAACAACTCTATGGACCCCGATTTAATACCAGTGTCACCTTCAGGGTCAGCGGTGCATCGTTTATCGTTTTACGAACCTGCCCCCTCGTTGCCCCCTTCCGAAGCAGATAGTTTTGGTAGCTATTATCAGTCTCCACGGGCCCCAAGCGAGCCTGTTCCCCCCCTCGATACCATACCAGACATCCCAGACTCGAATTCCAAGTCGAGTCGTCAGAAACCGTCCTCGCAGCCCGCAAAGAAATCCAAGTTGGCTATGCTTGCGACTAGCCGCGCAACCACAAGCAGTGCCCGAAGCGAAAGCTCACGTTCGACTGGCACT
This sequence comes from Mycena alexandri, assembly GCA_029233265.1. NCBI lineage: Eukaryota > Fungi > Basidiomycota > Agaricomycetes > Agaricales > Mycenaceae > Mycena > Mycena alexandri. Next base: position 969,019 of record JARJCM010000001.1, on the reverse strand, counting down.
GATGTTTTGGGGTCAGTGAAAACGTACCCCAACCTCCGGCCTACTTCTCAGTCCGTACGCCCTCCGAGCTCCAGTACCACAACTACACCCTCCTCCATGTCATCTCATGTGCGACGCGCCATTCAGACGGCCCTCGAATTGGAAGCCGAGGATCGCGACCCAACCCCTGAGGCCTCGGATGGGTCCAGAACTCCGACTCCGACGGTCAATAGACCTGCGGCGCCTACACCCTCCAAGGTCCCCGAAATGCCAACTCCTTCGAGCAGTCCCCCTACTGCTCGCCAGCCTTCGAAACTCGCTCTTCTTGCACAGGCGAACAAAGCTGCGCGTATTGCGAAGCCCAAAACGCCTACTTGGACCGCTCCTCCCCGTTTACCCGAGGAACACACAGAGTATCTAACCCCTATCGCTAATGGCTCGACCGTCACGACTGCAATAACAACGTCGTATCAGTCACTATATTCCCTGACTGACGCCGGACGGCCTACCGTCAGCAGTATACCGTATGTGGTACCACTTCCGACGCCCGCATCGGTCGCTGGTCCGGGAGATGCAAAGAAGTCAAAGCTGGCGATGAAAATCAAGAAGGCCCAGGACAAGCAGCTGCCTGCACCCATAGTTCCCGAAGCTCCACCTCCTTCGATTCCACCGATGTTTTTACCCAAAGTAACTCGCACCCGTGCACCACCCTCCGCATTTGCTTCCTTGCTCGTCGATGATGTGATGCCGTCCGACGCCGTCGACGCGGAAGCCCGTCGACTGGCCAAGCTGAAAAAGCTGAAGGGAAAGGAGCCAGAGGAGCGGCATGCACATCGACACAGACGAAAGCATCCGACCAAAGTCCCCGATCTTTTCGAGCCCAGTGGTTTCGCTTTTGACGGCCCCAGTCCCGATGATATCGTGCTGAACGCGCGACGCGATACTTCGCTGGCACAGTCCCGAAAAGTCCCACCTTCCACCTCCTTTACCAAACCTTTTATTTCCAAAATTTGACTCTTCCAACGTTGTATGATTGCTGATATATTTTTATTCATTATTTTCTGTAACGTTCAGCCGCTCGAGAACGCGAAAAGGCCCAAAAGCTGGTTGCCCAAAGACAGTTGGCCGAGGCGAAGTCGGCTTCCTCATCTCGTGCAACCTCGCCAATGGGCAGCCCGGCGAAAGTGGGGAAGAAGGCTGCTCCGCCGACCAAAACTGCGCCACCCGCGTACTTGGATCAGAGTCAACTTGATTTGTCGGGGTTGAACCTTGTGAATAAGGAGGTATCGAAGGCTGAGGAGGCCCCGAAAATGTCTTTCGCCCACGACAAACTGCTCGAAGAAGTTCGGAAAAGCCTAGACGCGCAAAGAAAGGGTAAACAAGCTTTGAGTCTTGTTGTAATCGGTGGGTGATAACAGGAGTATTTTACTCGATACTAATATTCCATCAGGACATGTTGACGCCGGCAAGTCGACGTTGATGGGTAGACTCTTATACGAACTGGGCCGGATGGATGAGCGAACGCGAGCAGCGAATGAGAGAAATAGTACGAAGGCTGGGAAAAGTAGTTTCAGTTGGGCATGGAGCCTGGACGGGACGTCGGAAGAGCGGGAGAGGTGAGTATCTTCGAGCTTTGTCAGCTGACGTTGAACAAACCTCAGAGGAATTACCATGGACGTTGCCCTCGAATCATTTTCAACGACAAAACGGCAGATCACCGTTTTAGATGCACCCGGCCACAAAGAATTCATTCCAAACATGATCTCTGGAGCCTCTCGAGCTGACTGCGCGCTACTTGTCGTGGATGCATCGACTGGTGAATTCGAGTCCGGCTTCGAACGCGGTGGTCAAACGCGAGAACATCTCGTCCTTGCCAGAAGTCTCGGAGTGGCGCAAGTAATTGTTGCAATTAACAAACTGGATCAGGTACCGTTTATTCACCACACACTTGCGACTTAAATTCATCCACAAAATTAGGTGCAATGGGGAAAAAATCGATACGAGGAAATTTGCGCACTTCTTCGACCTTTCCTCACTCAATCAGGATTCCACTCGGCCAAAACAAGCTTCATACCAATTGGAGCCATGCTGGGCGTTAATCTTGTCGCATGCGAAGGAGAAGATGCGAAGCAGTTACTTGAGTGGTACCAGGGCCCGACGTTGGTGGACTTGCTTGGTGAGTTCCCGTTGCATTCTCTGTCCATATCTGACTGACGCCTTCGACCCAGATAAATTGGAGCCACCTAGTCGTGATATCACTGCTCCAGCGCGAATCCCGGTGTCAAATATCTTCAAAGGCCAGGGCTCGGGAATATCTGTGTCTGGTCGGGTACTCAGCGGAGTGGTTCAAGTTGGTGAACGGCTTCGTATCCTTCCTGGAGACGAAACTGCTGTTGTGAAATGTGAGCTAGTTCCTCAGATCTCAAATTTTAGTTATTGAGCCGAATTCTAGCCATCGAGGTCGAAGAGGAGAACGTTCCTTGGGTGGCCGCTGGCTCCAATGCAATCCTGGCATTGGTATCCGTCGATTCAGTGCAGCTCACGATTGGCAGTGTTCTATGTCCCCCGGCGAATCCTGTGCCTCTTGCGCTGACATTTACGGCGAGGATTCTAATATTCGATCTCCAAGTTCCGATTATCGCTGGCGCAATGGTAAAAATATCAGCGAACAATCGAAGTCGCACTTACTGAATAAATCGCTTAGGTGGAACTATTCCATCATTCCCGTGACGTGCCTGCGAGTGTTTCAAAACTCATTGCGACACTCGACCGAGCGTCCGGTAAAGTTGTCAAGAGTAATCCTCGGTTCGTATTTTATTATCCTTTTGAGAGCTTGAAAATCAATACGCCGCAGTGTTTTGGGAAAAGCTTCTTCTGCTGAGGTCCAGATAACCATACGATCGACGGGTTCATCGACACGTCCTATCCCTCTGGAGCCATACGCTGCGAACAAGGCCATGGGCCGAATACTAATACGAAGGGAGGGTGAAACAATCGCGGCGGGCATTGTGATGGAGGTTTTGGGCTAAACTCAACTCAGATAGAAAGCAGCATATTAAAGAAGCTGCAGAAACACGAAAAATGTAAAATGACCCTATATATGTCCTCCGTTGGTGGTTTATTTTTTCTCCTTCTCCTCCTTGTCCTTGTCGTTGCCGAAGATTCCCTTGATTTTACCGAAAATGGATTTCCGGTTCTTTCGGGAACCAACGGTTCCAAACTTCGAGGGCGAATTTGCAGTTGAGGAAGACAGGGATTCCGTCCCGGAAGAGGGGAATGCATGCCCATTCTTTTTGGCCGGGGTGGTAGGGGCGCTGGCTGCCGGGGTAGACGGCGAGGAAACATCCTTAGGGGTGGATGTTGGCGCCGCGCCATTAGTCGACGGCTTCGCCACTTCAGTCGCAGCCGGCGTAGCAACTGGGTCAATCACTGGCACCGGGGAGGCAGACGCCGGTTCCGGAGAAACGGCTGCGACTGCTGGCTCTGAGATGGGCTCAGAAGCGGCGACTTCGGTTGTCGTTGGTTCTGAGGGAGCCTCCGCAACCGCGACCTGGGGCGTCTTTGATTCCTGACCAAAGATCATAGTTGACGCAGGTTCCGGCGGTTCCTCGGAAACAACGGTGGAAGGCGCCGCAGGATCTGGGGTGGGCTCAGAAACAACAGCAGAAGTCGCCGCAGGTTCTGGAGTGGGCTCCGAAACAACAACAGAAGTCGCCGCGGGTTCTGGGGTAGGCTCAGAAACAACGGGAGAAATAGCCGCTGGTTCCGGGGTAGGCTCAGAAACAACGGCGGAAACCGTTGGCGGTTCTGAGGAAGGGCTGACGGGAAGCTCTGAAGGAGCTGGAGCTTCAATGTTTTTAGTTTCTGGGACTACTGTCTCGACGACGACTTCGGGCACGGAGGGGGCGTCAGCGAGGGGAGCAGGCGCCTGGAGAGCATCGAAAGGGGGAGCGGGCGTGTGTGTTGATGGAGTTTCAACGGGCTGGGATGGCTCAGCAGCAACTTGAGTTTCTGTAGCGCTGGCAGATGTATTGTTTTCGTCAGCATTGACTGGGACAATGGATATCGGGACCACCGGGGCCATGGTGGGTTCTGGCGCAGCGATGGGGGTGTCCGCTAACGGTGGCTCAGGAACATTGAACTGAGCGTCTGGTTTGGGGGCCTCGACGGCAACCTGGGGCAACATGAGACCGAGAAGAAACACAGTGCGTGTGAACTCACCTGAGTGCCGTTGATAGGATCCACCCCAATCTGACTCTGGATGGCTGCACCCAGAGCAGAGGTAACATAATCCAGCGCCGACGTTGTGCCGTCGCGAGCGGCGACAGTGTCGACAAAGTCTGAGGCCATTTGAGAAAGTGTGGCGCCTGCCTCAGGGGCGGCCTCCTCACCAGCAATAGTGGTGTCTTTAGCTTCTGAGGGTGGGGGATCAGCGGCCGCAGGAGGAGAGGTCTCGATTTTTTCACTGGCGTCACCGTTCGCCACGACGGGGGCTTCAGAAACTCCCGAGGGTCTCGGAGGAGAGGTCAGGACGTTGTTGGTATTACCGCCTTCATCGGTCTCTGTTGGGGTCGAAGTTTCGCATACCCATTGCGAATCGACTACGTATTTGTAGGCAATTTTGGTGTCCCAAGGGATTTTGGCGCTTCCATGGAACCCGTCCGCACCTTTAACGAGGTGCACGGATGAAGACCACTCGTCAAATGTTCCAGTAACTTCGCGGAAAGCTCAGACTCCGCAAATAAGGTGTTTGGTTCGCATAAACTTACCGACGACCACACTGGGTTCGGTGGACGGCCTGCGACGGTGTAAAATGATTTGTACAGACTTTCCAAAGACATGAGACGCACCAAGTAAACTGGGCCTCGTACAAGTCGCTCATCGCACGAGACTCGACAAAAGGTTGAAACGTAACCGCTGTATCTATTTGTTTTGCAGGTTGGCGTGCCGAGCTTGTGCCGAGCGTGACAGACGAGAGGAAGGACCGCATAAAACGTTAGAAGCTCAAGCTCAAGCTCAAGGAGGGACGGATGAGCAGAGGACTCAGATTTAAAGGGGCACGGGGCAAAACTGGAACAATCGAGTTCATTTTTCCCGATCGCAAACGCAACCCGGTTTTCCGATTTACCACCAGACTACGTAGAGCTATGTGGGTGCTACTACTGAGTTCAAGTTGTATCGTCACCACCCCAAAGAACACCCTGTCGGATTTTAAAAGCACACGATGGTTTCAATGCCTTAGAAGTAGCATGTTAGCAGACGGTACCATGGTCTGAAGTGCGGGAAGCACACAGTAACTTTGGATCTATACACTTGAATGACGTGCCTAGTTGTTTCTGCATCTGATTCCAAGGCACCTTTGCAAGTAGCGAGCCACAGGGTTGCGTCCGTTAAAAACGTGAATGACGGACCCAGAGCCGGTTTTCGGATATTTGGGTTGTTGGATGCGGAGCCGGGAACGAACGGCGTGAACACAACGGAGTTATTTACGACCTGACCATCGGTTTGAGTAGCGCCGAAAAGTCAAGGAACGCAAAGGACGAACAAATACAGCCAGTGAAAAGCTCTGTGCAAATGCTCGAAGCTGCCGCATAAATCCAGTCATTATCGCATGTCCTTGGGATGAGACTGGACTCAATATAGGACCGAACAGGGAGGCTATAGTATCTATCACGATCCCTCGGATTCTAAAGTCAGGCGGCGGGGTTGCCTGCGACAAGATGTCACGGAAAGATTTGAGAGCGAAGGAAAGCTTACTGCGAATGAAAATCTCAATTCTTCAAGGACCTCGTATACAGTATCAACCTCGAAAGCTGAAGACACGTGCAATCGCTCCAGGGCACGCAATGCATCCTGGAACCATTTAGTGTGGTAAAAAGTTCTGGACAATTGAATACCGGTTCATCAAAAAGCTCCAAAATTTCCGACGCCCTTGCTGCGGAAAAATCGCCTGTTGTGTCGACCCATACAACGCTGGAGTGCGGATGATATACGAGGTGGTGCAGGACGAGTTGAAGTACAAAAGACTGGCCAGCAATGTCGATGATGGCACGGCCGAGAGAGGTTTATTCGACTAACAGTCTTGCCCGAACCCTTATCGCCAGAGACCTCGATTAAACGGCGAGATGTTGTTAACCCATTAAGAATCTCATCCAGCGGTGGCAAACCAGTAAGAAAGCCGTCGTCAGGTTCCGAAAATTCTGCTATCATCTCCATCGCGCTCTGTCCCGGCGCCGAAGCCAAATTCGCTACAAGAGCTTTGACCTTTTCGAGTCCCTGAAGGGTGGTTGTCCCAGCAGGCAGCCGTCGAAAAATATCCCAAGTCGATCCAGAGAACAGGAGATCCGCGTCGGTTCTAATGCCACATTTTTCAAGACTGGATACGAGTTGTGCAGGGACAGTAGGCACGCAAGCAGCGAGACGCATGGTGGCTCAAAGCAACCGGGAGAAAACGATGCCTGCGCAAGAGGTGAGCGCTGAACGATCGGCCAGATCTTATGTAACAAGCATTTGATGGATGGTCGGTGTATTGAATTTCTTCGGGCAGAAAAGAAAGAGATGACGCAATGAAGCTGACTCCCGAAAGAAAGGGCCGGTCCGGAGGACCGATTGGTGGCTGTACCCCCCATGCTTTTGCCAACTAGTTGATACAAAAATACGTGTACGGAGTCCGAGAGAGTCCATGCCATGCAAGAAAACTAGTGGATGAATGTCCGGGACGATCAGAGAGATGTAGGCTCCAACACGTCGGGTTTGAAGCGCAAGCGCGCGACGAGCACAGTATCCCACGGGCCGCCTGTCTGCGACACCTTACTTGCGGAGAGCGGGTTGCCAGGAATGGGTTCGTGATACGAAGGGCCGCCCTGCTCAGGCTCCGCGTCGGTCGTGAAGGTACCCCATGGCTGCCCGCCTTTCGACGATGAGAAGACATTGAAGTGCGCCTGTCCGTCAGGATGGTTATGACTGACGAACAGGGCATATTCTGGGGCATCCAAGGTGCCTATCACTGTCAAAAGCCATAAACACCTCGTACTTAAAACGTTATGGAATTGAAAAAATACCCAAACAAAGGTCCTCCTTCTGAATTTGGTGTATTGGCGCGTACTGGCGCATGATGACATCTACATTGGCCTTGAACCATTTTTTCGGAGCGTCCAGGGTTTCGAAATATCGATACATCGTCGTTTCAGTACACAGATAGGCGGTCTTGTGTCCACTCCGCAGCGGGAAAGTGTAGCGCCGGCTGACGTTTTGGCTGCAAGTAAATGAGCACAAGGTCGGCATTGTAAAGCGGCAAGGCGTACGAGATGGCAGCGTCGTTCTTCTTGAATGTTAGCAGCCCAGTAATTGCGTCGAGCCCGCGCTGAGCCGCCGTACGCTTGTCTTGCCGCTGATTCCCCGTTGACACACGACCATATCCATACACGGAAGCAAGCCCGGTGTCCCCATTGGCCGCCTTGTCTGGATAAAAGCAGTTGAGCAGCGTGACAAATTTGCCGCTCGGTTTATCGAGGAACCCGACGGCGCCAACGACGATGGGTAGCGGATTCCATAGCGGGAGGGTCACTGAAGAAAAGACTGAGTTCGGGAAGGCAAAAAAGGAGACGACGTACGAGAAGGGTGGAACTCATGCGCCAGTAGCAGACGGTATCGCCGCTCGTTGCGTATCTCCGCGATCTGTTCGTCGGCCGGCATTGGCGATTCGTACCCCCCATAATCTGCGAGGAGGAAGTCGGTAAGATCGTCGACAGACGAGCTCTTGGTGCTTGGAGTGAAGATGGACGATGCGCGGCTGGAAGAGGTGTACACCACGGGCTCGGGCACATCCGTCCCGGACGACGAGACCGATTCCTCGCGGTGTGAGAATAACCCTTCGCCGCTAGGAGGCCACGACTGTGACACAGTGTGGTAAGACTCCATGGACGACGTCGGCTCAGGCGAGACGTTTTTTGCGGGAAATGGGAAGGAGGGTACGTCCATCGCTATGTCGGTGTCAGGCTATTGCGACAGCAGGCGCACAGAATACACTCACGAGGTGTTTTCGGGAGCGGCACCGGGCGCATGTCCGGCGAGGGTCGCGAGGCACTCGCGTTCTCCACCTCACGCCAGTCGGGTCCGCGCGGCGAGATGGGTGGGGAAGCAAGATCGTCAAAGCCATCGAAAGGGACCTCGGCGGCCTTGCGCATTTGCTTCGCCTCCTTGACTATCTTGGAAAACGAGGGACGGATCGAAGGGTCTTCATCCCAGCAAACGCGGAGCAACTCCTGCAGTGCGGGGGTGTTGAAGCGCGTTGAAGGGATCTTTGGTCTGGTATTGTCCTCTAGCAGGCAGCGATCAGTCAAGGTACTTGAAAGTAGCGGAAGCGGGACGCACTCAACACGAAGTTCCGTACGGCCTCATCTGACATGAGAGGCCAAGGCAGCCGTCCCATTGATAAGATCTCTATGACGCAAATCGCATACGAGTAAACATCCATCTCGGGTGTTAGTTCGCTCGACCCAAGCATAAGCTCTGGCGCCTGCCAGCGTAACGTCCCATCTGCATGAAGTTGGTCTCAATTCATCACATAAAGGCAGCGACGTACGGGGAGGAGCAGCCCCACTGATGCGGTACGCCTCCGACTTCATTTCTGACTGGCCAAAGTCGGATCTACACAACAAAAAAGAATTAGTGTCGGCCAAGACAAAGGAGACGACGTACACTAGACAATGAATGCGGTCGTCGACGAGGACGTTGGCGGCCTACCAAACGCCTTGAGCGACGGGCACCTCGGGATGAAAGAGGGAACGCACCTTGAGATCACCGTGAAGCACCCCCTTGTCGTGAAGATACTCCATCCCCTTCGCAATCTCATGCATAAACCGAAGAAGATCGCCCTCCCGACCATTCTTCGCCGCCTCCCCCTCCTGTCCGACGCGCCGTAGGAATCCGCTCAGACTCCCAAACTTCTCGTACGGGCAGACGAAGAACCATGGTCCGTCGCCGCTCGCTCCACTCGCCCCGTACAGCTCCAGTACATTCGGGTGCTTGAGCTCCTTCCAAATCTTGACCTCGCGTAAAAACAAGTCCCGCGGCGTCGCCTCCGCAAGACACTTGATTGCGACGGTGCGCCCGCGCCAAGTCCCTTTGTAAACATCGCTGAAAAAACCGATCCCGATCTTGACATCACGGTCGACTTCATATCTGCCCACTTCATGAGAAAGAAAATAAAATGGTGAGAGAAATAATAAACTTACCGCGTAATTGTCCAACTGGGGAGCATCGCCCCGCCCTTGCTCATGCGGCGAAGTGCATCGATTCCACCTTCGATGAACTCGCGGTCGAGGGTATCGCGCGCCATGCCCAACCCCACGCTGCTGTTGTCACTACTCTCCGAGCTCGACAGCGTCGCGGAACGCTGGGGCGGCCCTCCGCGCGGAGTGTACCCGGGCGGGGCTGGAGGTAGTTCCGCTCCAGCAGGGGCAGCCACACTGATCTGGGGCGTATTCACGACGCCGACGCGCTCAAGCGCACGCTGCAGCGTCTTGAGCGCCTCGGGCATCTCTGCGCGTCCGACCTGAAGAACCCGCAACATCTCGACGTCATTACTCTGTGCCAACGCGTCGCGCAGGAGGGAACGGAGATCCGCCGTGTCGTGCGCGAAGTCGAGTGTGTTCTGTGTTGACTGGATGTTTCGGAGAGCGGGGAGGATGTCGTGATTATCATGTTCTTGCTCGTGCTCGACGGGCAACCCAACGGGCGGTTGCCGCGGCGTAAGCTGCCCCTGATCGACGGTAATGCCAAGGGTATTCCCTTGCTGCTGTGCGTGGGTGAGGGCTTCAAGAAGCGCGCGGTTCTCCGCATCGCGACGATCTTCCGATTCTTTGACTTGCTTGAGAATCCGCATTTGAACGGAGAGCTGAGCGACGCATCAACATCATAGGGAGGGCGCGGCGAATACGACGCACGGAAAACATCGAGAGCGCGTCGGCGAGTGAAGTGTCGCAGCTTGAAATCTCGCGCAGGATCTCTTCACGCTTAAGGTATCGCTTTAGGAAGGGCCGGTGGGCCTGCTTGATGAGGAAGTCGCGAACTTGCGTGTACGTCCTGGGGCTTGGTCAGTAGATGTTAAAGATATAGAGCGTTAGGTACGCACTGAACAAGCCTTTCAAGCGGCTCCGCCATCTCCTTCTCCACTTTGTCCCCCACTTCGTGAACCTCGTGCAGAATAGACAGCAGAATTTGGGCACATCGCTCTGCCAGTCGGAGACACGCAAGACGGTTCATCTAGCGATTTCATGAGCAAACGATTTAAACGAAGTAGTGATACACACATCGACACCCTGAACGTTGTCCCAGATACTGAGAAGAAGACTTGCAGCGATGTCCAATCCGGGGATTGGGGCGTACTTGAGTACTTCCGCACCCACTTCCAGCAGATCGTGAGTGATCAATAACGCAGGAGGTAAAATTTTACTGAGGGCTTCGGCAATGCGCTATACAAATACCAGTTCAAGAACTTCAAATTAAAAACATAATTCATGCGAATGCACCAACCTGCCGTGTACGCTCCCAGCCTTCCGTCTGCTCCTTAGGAATGGTCGCGTTGGTTGGACGCCGGCGCAAAGGAGCCCCAAAGAGTGTACTGTGCTCCTCCTCATCCGAATCGTCCTCCTTCTTCGCCTTGCCCTGCGCCCTTCCTGTACCGGGCTTCAGCTTTCGCGCCGCAAGCGTAGGGCTTGTGTGCGGCGATCCCGGGGGCGATGAATGAGTGGAAGATACCGGCGACGCGGGTTCGCGCCACGGCCGGTCGCGTCGGAGGCTGCGGCCCCACCAGGTGGACGGCGGTGCGTTCGGTGGTGTTGGCGGGTTCTCGAGGATGGAACTGGCCACAACGCGATCGTACCCGGATGGAGATCGCGAGCGGGAGCGGGAGCCCGACGCAGCCGATTCTGCCGCCAGCTGCGTGAGCTCTGATGTGGGGCTGGTAAACATGGGAGGGTTCCCAGTGCCAGAGATGGTCCGGTTTGAGGAACCAGAAGAACGAAGCGGAGATGTTGATCGTGATGAGCCGAGCATGGAAGAGAGGGATTGGCCACGCGGCCGTCCACCTGGCGGAACGGGCAGGGTAGGTGGACTGGATGGTGGTAACGAGTTGACGGGAGTTCTGGTAGGGTTGAGGGGGGAAGAGATTTTGGGCATTAAAGGCGTTTTGGAGGTCGTCATTGTGGGGGGACAAACTGAAGGGGAGGATCCACTGCGGCTAGAAGGACCTGGTTCAGACATGGCAACAGCTCTCGAAGATGCGTGCTTTTGTAACAGCTATGCCAGCAAGGAATGGAGTTTAAAGGAGTTGGTCGAAAGAAATGGTGGAGAAAAAAGGGAATGAATGAACGACGGGACAACTATGGAAGCACACTTATGAGGGTGCAGACCAAAGAAAGTCACGTCGCGGTGGAGATGGCTGTGCAACCGGAAATAGGACAGATGGAGATAGTAGTGATGCCTCCGCTTTGTCTGGTGCTCGAGAGTTAGCTTTGAGCCTCGACGATATCGCTGGTGGTAGTGGAAGGAAAGAGCAAAGGAACCACGGTCTATAAGTGAAGGACGACTTTGGTGATCCGGATTGCTGTGAGCGCGTCGCTGATTCAGGGCTGGCACATCAGCGCAGGAAATCAACGTCATTTTTCTCGAGCTTCCACCCTGCTTTCCAAGACCGAAACCCCTAAGCACAGCAGCCAAGTCAGTGCGCGTCGGGAGAGATACAAATCGGGCAAGTTTGCTTTACCTCCGCGGAAGTTGCGTCTGAGGTCACTCAATGGAAGTGCTGACTCGGAGTTCCGCTCCACTGAGGCTCGTCGGTCGGAACGAACAACGAAAGACAATACAGAATGAGCTGCGCACCCCCGAATCGGTCCGAGTCAAGATGGACGGGGCCGAGGGCCATATATGCCAATTTGGTCGATTACGGTCGTGAAGCAGACAGACGCCGAGCTTAGCAAAGTGGCGGCTGTTGCTGTCTGAGACGCCATTAATCCAGGGCGAAACATGTTCTCTGTGAAGAGTTCGATAGCCCTCAAACGCGATGGGATGGGTACAAATCACGCGCCCAAGTGCGCGTCAAAAAGAGTACACAAGGCGCGCATTCCAATACTACGCACTCATCACAGGTCCAGTCGCAGCTCTTGGCACAGCAGCAACGCCGCTTCCCTGAGTTTGGAAAGAGTAGATGCCGCGAGACGAGTGCATTCCTCATGCGCGGTGACGTTGAACGGGGGGATTCAAGTGCTAGGCAGAAAAGCCGCAAGAGCCAGGGACGCCGCAAAGGAAGCGCAAGGATGGAGCGGAAGCGTAAGGCTGACGCAGCTAACTTTCGGTGGAGGCAAGTGTTGAGGCCAAACGGTCAGGGCAGCGGGATTCACCGTGCTATGAGAGGTTCATGATCGCTCTGAACCGGGAATGGATAGCCTTGAGCAGCGGCGGCGAGTGAGCAAGTTTCGCGATGGATCGCCACGGAAAGTTCCAATGACCAGCATAACTTAAATTAGACGAATGGAATGGAATGTAGAAAACTGCACATACCGAAAAATGCCGCGCTTGAATGGTCAGATGAGCCAGAAGATGTCGATACCAATTTTGCAAGAAAAACTTGATGGGCAAGAGTGGGAGCTTCAAGGCAAGATTAGAGAACTTTGAAGAGTTGACCTCGGCTTATGGATGGATCCAAACCGCCGTCGAGTTAACCCGCAATAATACTGCTCTCCTCGAAACACTTCGCAGACTCCCGACGTGAACCAGTCTCTCGTAGACAGACGCTAAATCTCGCTCGTACCTCGCGTGTTGTAGCGTGTTATAGACGTGAACGCATCTCGTGGCTTTGTCTAAAGTTTGTGGGCATTGCGAATCCTCTGGGTTCCCTGAGGAACGCAATCCATTTGAAATTTCACAGAGGTGGTTGGCGTCTAGGAAAGGAAAAACATCGTAGAGGGCAAACAACGCGCACACAACGCGTACAAATCGGTACTTCTCGGCGCCCGGGCCGCCGGGCCGCGGATTCTCTTGGTAAACTTTCAAGTACTGTACGACCCTGTATGGGAGCAACGGTCACGGTAACGGGAGCCCTGTTGCGTTGCTTGTTTTTGGCGGGGTCACGGTCACGATGAAGGCCGTTGCCTTGAAAGAATCGTGACATTAAAATAAATAAATAAATCGGTCTACAGAAAATACGGAAAAATCTCTACTCGTCATCACCAGAGTTTCAATCTTCACCAGAGCCCTCCCCTTCCTCCTCTGAGCTCTCTTCATCTGCGGCCGAGACTCCGGCCTTGGTACTCGTTGCCTCAATTGGCAACCGTCACGCTCACGGCGGGCCCGTTGCCTGAAAAAAAGGCAACGAAGGTGTCACGGTCCTCGAGTCGTTGCTCCCATACAGGGTCGTACAGTACTTAGTACTTAGCAGTTGAGTAACAGCTGCTAAAGCTCCCTGGAATGGTGGACTCAGACGATGACCGGGATCCTCTCGACCACTTCATGAAGCAGGGAAGCGATGTCTCTATCGTCCCTATCCAAACCCCATCCGTTCGCCATGGCGAAATGCTTCAGCTCTCGTTTCCTGGGGTCGACTCGGACGCAATTACTATCGATCTCATGTTGGACGCCTCTCCTGGCTGCGGAGGAGTCGCTTGGCCTGCAGGAGAGGTAGGCGAAATTTACGTCCATTCAAGGGTTCTACCATGGTGCAGGTTTTGGCTCAGTACCTTGTAAAACGCGGCCCAAATTCTCTTCACGGCAAGAATGTTCTTGAACTCGGATCGGGCGTGGGTTTCTTCTGCTTGGTCGTCGATCTCTAGGCTTTCAGCACTTATAACTTTGGTCGCAATCAGACAGGGCTCGTTGGACTTGTGGCAGGGATGCTCGGAGGGACCGTCTGCTTGACTGACCAAGCGTCCGTTTCCTCCAACTCTCCTGGTCATCCCTTTGTAACGCCTCACTAAATGTAGGCCGCTAATAAAAATAATGGGCGAAAATGTTCAAATCAACAAGCTTTCTCATCTGTGTGCTGTGTGGGAACTGAACTGGTCCGCCCTTTCTCCTGGAACTGCGTTCGCGAAAGGCAAGTTTAAGACTATCTATCTTTCTTTCCAGGGGCGATCCCATACCCGCCGCGATTCCCAGGCCGGACATAATCCTCGCCGCTGATTGCGTGTATTTCGAGCCTGCATTTCCGCTCTTGGTCCAAACCTTGTGTGATCTGGTCGACGAAGACACCGAAGTCTTGTTTTGCTATAAAAAGAGACGAAAGGCGAGAATCCGCTCTCCATTGAATTGTTTGCCGCTGAGACTAGATTTTCAGGCCGACAAACGCTTTTTCACACTTCTGAAGAAGAAATTCAAGTGGAGTGATGTATGTTGCTGCTCCGTGCCTGCGTCCAATATCAATGACCGGTTTGATAGGTCCCAGACGATCCCGCTCGAACTACATATTCTCGCGAATCGATCTCCCTCTTGCGGCTGACCAAGATGTAGAGCGTTAAACACGCGATTGCTAGATTTTAGGTTATCATTTTCCGATTTGAGTAGTGTACCGCGCGACTGCATTTCCGTGATTATTGTATTGTTTTTATCTGGAAGGAGAGATTGGAATGGAAAGCTATGTTGTTATCAAGCGCACCTGGAGTCCATGAATTTCCTCTATCTCTTCCTGGATTTCATGGGCGTCAGCTGGGAAGAAGGAAGGCTTCCAAACCGGGACAACCTTGAGTGTCTGTGTAACGAGTTGGTGTTGCTTCACCATTGAGATTCCTTTAAACGCTTCACTGGCGATGGTTATAGCGAAAAAAGTGCCGCATCCACCCGACGCGTCTAAAATCTCCAGTTGTGAAGGATTGAACCTGTCGGTTAAGTTACACAAGTCGATAATTTCGGTTCGGGCCGCCAGACCTCTCCTTGAGCTTGGTGTAAATAATCTCTTCCTTGGTCGCGGGTCCTCTTGGGGGAGGGGGAATTGCATCTGAAAACCTGCGTAGACGAAGAGCTGCTGGTAGCCACCGGCGCGCTGAGAGCGAATACATGGAGGAGGAAGCAAAAGTTGCAAGCAATTTTAGCCGCATTTGTCATTCGGCGCGTCCCGGCTTCGCGATCGACGCGTCGCCAAATTCGGGACGAGCCTGGAGCGCCTTCCCGGCCCTTTCCTACTTTCCGCACCGATATGCTGCTGGCCGCTCTCAAGCGGGTCGGCCTCCAGTCTCCGAATCTCCTCAGGCATGCACATCCCATCCCTTGCTACACTCGTCCCTGTGCACGGATTGTTGGTTCTCCCAACCATCCACGCGTTTTTCTCCGTTTCGCGTCAGTGAAGTCGGATCTGCCTCCGAAGAAAGCCCAAACGAGGACGCGCAAAGCAGTCGACAGTTCTCCCCCAAAGGCTGCGGCAAAATCTGTCCCGTATTCGGTTGAAAAGGGTGCGCCGCCTCTGGTGACCAAGGCGACTTCTGTCCTTGCGAAAGGAGCGGTAGCTGAAAACAATGCCGGCGTTTCAAAATTTCCAACGGTGAAGAGTCCGCCCCAAAGAGCGCATGCGCCATCATCGGCTCAAACCGATGCTAATGCGTCCATTCCTCCCAAAATCCCCTCAGCCTTGGCGGGGCGGCCTTCCAACGCCCCCACCACCGTCACTGAAACGATCAAGAAGACAGAAATGGAGCCAACGGAGCGACCTCCACCACTCGCCGTAGGGATATGGCTTATGATTTCCTCGGTTTTGGTGCTGGCCGTTGTTGTTGTTGGCGGCATTACTCGTCTCACTGAATCCGGTTTGAGCATCACCGAATGGCGACCTATTACGGGGATAATGCCTCCACTGTCTCCCGAGGCCTGGGAAGAAGAGTTTTTCAAGTACAAGACGACGCCGGAATTCAAAATGTTAGTGGTTCTGAGGCTCGCAACCGAAGATGGTTAATTTTTCTTCCAGGTTGAACTCCTCTAGCTCTCTTGAGGACTTCAAAAGGATATACTACATGGAATGGAGCCATCGAATTCTTGGTCGCCTCATTGGAGTCGTTTTCGTCCTTCCCCTAGCCTATTTCACCATAACCAAAAAAATCTCCACCCCGTTGGCGTTAAAACTTGGCGGTCTAGGACTTTTGATTGGTGCCCAGGGCGCTCTTGGATGGTACATGGTGCAATCAGGGTTAGAGGACTCGCTGCTCGAGACCCCAGGGGCCGTCCCAAGAGTTTCGCATTATCGCCTTGCCGCCCACCTGGCTCTCGCTTTTGCGCTCTACACGGGGATGTTTAGCACCGGCATGGGACTCCTCAAAGACCTTAGATTTGCGCGGACCGGTTTCGCTGGTGGGCTGCCGATCGACGCATTCACCGCTGCAATGAAGAACCCGATTGGGAAGCGATTCAAGCTCTATTCGTTGGCCCTGACCGGTCTAGTTCTGCTGACCGCGCTATCGGGTTTGTCGCATCCTTGCTGTTGGCGTTCTACTGATGAGAACCAAAACAAGGCGTGTTTGTCGCTGGTTTGGACGCCGGTTTGGTGTACAACGAGTGGCCTCTCATGGGTGGCCGCTTAGCGCCGCCGACGGAAGAACTCTTCTCACCGGCATATGCTAAAAATGAAAACAAATCTGACCTCTGGTGGAACATATTTGAGAATCCCACCACTGTCCAGTTTGACCATCGCGTCCTTGTGAGTTCACAGATCATTTTGACGTCGAGAGACTAAGTAACTGGGTCGCAGGCAACCACTACTTACACTGGGATAGCCCTGTTGTTCGCTCAAACATTCCGTTCAGCTTGGCGCATGACGTTACCTCCTTTGGCAATAACCGGCGTTCGCGCAGCCTTCGCGATGGCGAATGTGCAGGTATTACTTGGGATTTCAACGCTCTTATACATGGTTCCGGTTCCGCTAGCAGCAGCACACCAGGCGGGGAGCGTCCTGTTGCTCAGTGCTATGCTACAACTACTCGCGGCATTGCGGCGACCGAGCGCCGCTGCCAGAGCATGGAGAAACATCGTGGCCACAAAAGGGGCGAAGAAAGCCTGAGGAATCGCGTGCGGCGCAGTACTTAGTCTTTGTGCACCCATATACTCTTACACGAAACTAATTCAATTAACGAAACTACCCCTCCATTTGTACATCTTCGTCGGTAGCTGCAGGCGCAGGCGCCGCTGCCGGGGCGGGCGCTGCGCCTTCTGGCTCCTTGGGTACCATACTTTGCAGGAAAGGCTCCACTTTTTCACCCTCTAGGATACGGAATGGGCCAGTGGGCGCAACTCCGGTTTCGTGGGTACTGGAGGGTCCAATGATGCCAATCGAAGTATTGTTCACGTTGAGCTCTTTGTCTTGTTGGAGGGTCTCGCGCAGAGCGTGAAGCCCATGGCGAACGAGGTCTTCCAACGAGCCTGGAAGACGAATTCATGAGGAGAGAAACAGTCGAGATACAATATTCACGCACAATCGTCGAAGCTCTTGTAGTGTTTTTCCAGGTAAGTCTTTGCACTCTGGCTCCGGGCACCGATCGACATTGCGTAGTACTCATACGAGTTTCCCGAGGGCGAGAATTCGTAGAGATGGGGCCCAGTTTGATCTTGCCCGATGACCAAGAAGCCAACACCATAAGGTCGCCGACCGTATTCCTGAGTATTGACCTGCGCCTCTGCATCAAAGAAACATCAATATACGAGCACCAACACGCTGGGAGAACGCACTGTCGGCGATGGAAGAGACGAGTCTGTTCACAGGCACGGGCCGGTTGAAGATCATTTTCGAGGACATTGCTTGTTGGCGCATAAAGTTACTGTGTAAACTGCAATGAGAAGATGAACACCAGGACCTTCGTCGTTGGTACCTCAGTACACGCGCATCAGAGGTAAGGCCTGCGATAGCAATTCCGACGTGGTCGTCTATCCGAAACATCTTCTGCTGGTATGACGCGAGCTCTCCAGTTGAACGCTTGGAACGCCATATTAGCGTGTACTTGCAGTGAAACAGTCCGGACACACCTTGAGAGCGAGGAGGACGGAGTGGGTCTTGGAGCGCAGACCAACTGCAGCAGAACCCTGCTTCACGGCCTCGAGTGCATATTCGACCTGGTGCAAGCGTCCTTGCGGCGAAAAGACGGTGTTGTCAGAGTCGTATGTGTTCCTGAACTATACAAGGTGTTAAAACACACGTCGGAGAGGACTGAGGCGAAACGAAATCCCACCATGGCGGTTAACGAGAAGAAACAACTGAGCTGACGCGTCGGCTTGAGTGATTGGTGTGACTGCGTCACGCTCGTTTACGCGCTTGTCCAGTGTCCAGTCCGAGCAGTTAAAACCGAATTCTGGATGACCACAATAGCTAGGTGTCTACATATTATAGAAAACTTTAGTGGAATACTAGCGACTTTTCTTCTCCACCTTCCATTCTTTAAAAATCGCGTCCAAACTCTTATGGATTTGGTTCGGCGGCAAACACCTTATGATCTCCCCAACCCGTTCCTCGACATCAGCTTTACCCTTCTCACCAGCGGCCTTGTCTGCATATTCGATGGTCATTCGGAATATGGCGAGGACGGCGAGCGAAATCGGTGTTTGCTGGGCCGCATGCGCAGAGCCTGGAGCCATGGCAGAAAGCAGAGGGCCGCCGAGAGTCGGGGCAGGCGCCTGCGCAGAAAACGCCAACGGCGCCGTTCGATCGCCGCGAACGAGGCGCAGAAGAATTTCAAGAACGTTGTCGATCTCGGTGAGGTGCGTTTTCAGGAACCGTTGGCGTTCGGTCAGCGTTCCGGCACTGGAGGCTACCGACCATCCCTCGAGAACGGTGGCTAACGTCGGGGGCTGAGAGGGAGAATGAGTTGGGGATATAAAAGGCGGTAAAAAAAGTGTGCCTACAGGATCTGGGTCCGAAACCGTTATTTTCTTCTCCCAACTCTCGGCCGCATCACCAGCGAACCAGAACATCCGTCCGAAAAGGCTTTTCAGCCATTCAGGAATATCGCCTGTTTTGACCCATTTGGGTTCTGAAAGCGGACGGACAGTGTCGAGGTGCACTATCAAAGTAATGGCCATGGGAGGAGAAACTTGCGAGAAGGGCGGGAATTCGTTAGAATCTGGTACAGACTGAATCGGAAGGTAAGATTTGGTGACATCGGAAAGTGTTTCCATCTGCAGCAGAGTAAGTAAAAACGACCAGGATCGACGAAAATATATTTACCAGAATACCCTTCAAGCCCGTTTCACCATCGCTAGTCAAGTTCATGCGAACCTCCGCACGCGCTTCGCGGCGGAACAGTGTAATCGAGTCAACAACTTCGGCGTCGAAAACGAGGCGTCTGTTGCCGCCTTCATAGGATATGGACAAGCGATTGGCTGCTGGAACTTTCGGCCCTTTCACCTCTGGCTTTACAGGTTGGTAAGCGTCGCCATATGTGGTCGACGTTGCCGACACCGTCAACGAAGGCGGAGGTTCATCGACCTGCGTAGCCACAAGCTCCTGCGTCTGCTCCTCTTCGTGGCCGTTTTCTGGTAAAACGACGGTCGCGTCTCCAGACAAATAAGTTGTAGCAGCAGCAGAGTTATCGAGACTGAGAAGCGTAGCTGTATTGGACAGGGTGAGTAGAGGGTTATCTCCCTGAACAGGCTGAGATTCCAAGACCGGCGTGTCAGCTCGGTTAGTAGCGGACTTCTGCTCGGTGGATCCCAAGGAGGCAGCAGCAGAAGCCGCAGGAATAGGCTCGGGAGCCTTGGAAGACGATGGATCGCCTTCGGGAGAAGAAACCACAGCAGAGAGAGAAGTTGCAGAGTCAGAGACAATATCGGTAACCGGCTTTGGAGGAGCCCCTTCATGCCCGTTCGCATGCGGCAGCGCACCACCACCATCCACAGTATCGCAAGAAAAAGAAGCAGAATGGGCCTCGGCAGCAGTAGAACCAGCGGGTTCGGTATGGGTCGCGCCATGCGCCGCGAACGCATCGACATCGTGGGCAGGGGTCTCCTCGACATCCACGCCGGCACCAGCAAAATTGCCTTGAGAAGTTAAACGTCAGCGGTGGGCGCACGAAGCGGTCACCTCGCAGCCAAGCGAGGGACATCCACACAGAGCAGTGTCTCTCAGAACAAGTTAGCTCACCATCAGTATCAACTTCGAGTCCCCCCTCCGTAGCACCGTCATTATCGCGATGCGCACCATCCTCATCGCCTTCACCGACATGAGGATCGCCCTCGGCCTCCCCACCAATCGCGGCCATAAGCCAGTCGCCCTCGCTCGGCGCGACACTAGCAGCTACACTGGACCGATCATCATGCATACCGGGTGGCGGCGGAGGACCCCGCCCCTCCTCGAAGTCACCGTCATCGGACTCGATCTTTTTTCTCTTCCCCTTTCGGGAATCTGAGGGAGTAGCACCCAGAGAGAAAGACCCGTTATGCGGAATAGGATGTGAATCCACCGCAGTAACAGGAGTGTGAAAATAAATGCGCATCCGCGACGGTGGGGGGTTACTGTCGTTTCCGACTCTCGGACCCACGGGTACATCCGGAGCAGGCGCAGCTTTAACATCCGTCGCCGTCGAACTGCTCGCAGTCGCGTCAGACTCGTCAGCCGGAGCAGGCTTGCTGCTGCCTTCCTCCGCGGTTTCCGCTTTGACAGCATCCTGAGCAGAGCTGTCCACGGCCAGCGACACCTCCTTCGGCTCAGTCTTGACGGGCGATGAGGGCAAAACACCCCACGTCCACGCCAATTCACGGATTTCCAAGCCGACGATCTTAAAGTCCGTGAGCGTCCGTCGGTTTTCATCCTTCTTACCAGAGTTGAAACTTGAATTCGTAGCCCCATCCCGAGTAAACGTCGGATTACCACCATCGTTTCTGCCCCGGTTAGCCTGATTCTGACCGCGACCACGGAACGATCCCGACGAGTTTTGGAAAGATCCTCCTCCACCGGTGAAAGAACCGCCGCCCCTGCGGTTGTTGTGGTAGTCCTTGTTTCCTCCGAAATTCCCGCGCGAACCATGTCCCCGCAGGGACCCACCCGATGCATTGCCGCCGCCACCACCGCCGCCCCGTCCTGCGGTGTTCGGTCCGCCTGGATAATTCCCGGCTCCTCCTCCTCCTCCTGCTCCTCCGCGTCCGCCCCGTCCACTCATTCCTCCACCACGGTTACCGCTCATCCCACCACCACGATTACCGCTCATCGATCCAGCGCCTCCTCCTCTGCCGCCTCTTCCCGCGGGTCCAGCTCCACCAGCACCCGGTCCTCCTCTGCCCCCACCTCCGAGAGGAACATGATTGCCTCCGCCTCCGCCCCCGCCCCGTGGAGGACCGGAAAACGGGCCGGACTGCATCGGG
The DNA here is from genome assembly GCA_029233265.1 of Mycena alexandri. Taxonomy (NCBI): domain Eukaryota; kingdom Fungi; phylum Basidiomycota; class Agaricomycetes; order Agaricales; family Mycenaceae; genus Mycena; species Mycena alexandri. The sequence goes on along the minus strand of JARJCM010000001.1, from coordinate 947,719 downwards.
CCAGTCGGTGGCTGGAATTGCGGCTGCGGGGGAGGGGCGCGGTGGTTTTGGTTGTTTCCCGGCGGCCCATCGAAACGCTGACGCTTCGCGGGCGGCATGTGCTGCGGCGGCGTGTGGTGGACATTATGCCGGGGTTGCTGCTGCTGCATCTGCATTGGCGCTTGGTGTTGCTGCGGATGTTGGGGAAGGTGATGCGGGGGCGGGGGATGCGGGAAGAACTGTCCCTGAGGCGTCTGCGGGGGTTGGGGGTACTGCGGCGCGGCCATTGGCTGAGCCTGGGGAACATACGGTTGGTAGCCCGCCGCCGGTTGGTATGGGTTATATCCTGGCTGGGTTGGCGGAGCCGTAGGAGCGGGAGCAGGCGGGTGATAATGCTGAGGTTGCTGCTGTTGTTGCTGCTGCTGCTGGCGCCAGTGATTATTTTGAGTTCCGTATCCATAGTTGGCATAAAGAGCGCTTTGCTCGGCAGGCGGACGGGGTGGTTGTGGGGCTGTCCATTGCTGATTGAAGGTGCCCACCGTAGGAGGTTGCTGGATGTGAGATTGCTGCTGTTGCTGCTGCTGCGCGGCGGCAGCCCAGTACGCCGAATAATCGGCTTGGTTTGGCTGCGGCGGTGGAGGGCCCGGGGGCAAGGGAGGCTGGTACGAAGCCTGTGGTCCGAAAGGGTTTTTGTTCATCCCGTTGGATGTTTGCCGGAGAAAAATTGGTTGAAAAGGCAAGCTCTGTCTGTGATCCGGTTAGGTGCAAAGGCCGTGAAAGAGAGCGGACCATGTCACCTATGCGGCCGACGAGAGGCGGAATAGAGCAGAAGAGAGAAGAGAACGAAGGATGGTGAAGGACGAGCAAGGCCGAGCACGCTGGCAACAACAATCACCAACTCCGCTCAGATCGCGCGCCCTGATTTGTTGAATTTTTCGCGTCGCGCAAGCGCCAAATTTTTGATGCGACTAGCAGGCGCCTGTAACAGGCCCATAATATATTCCTACATACACAGCGAAACTCGATTTACATTTACAACCTTGAAAGAACGATGGGGAAAATATATGACTACAACGTCCCGCGAGGAGCACCTAGAGTTCGAATGAGCAAGGGAGAGACCACGAGGTGTTGGAGAGTTTAACCTGGGAGACGGGGTGCAAGATCTTTCGCTTGGGCGGCTTGTCGCCGCTTCCGATGCTCTCCTTGTCGCACTTTGAATGTTCCGATGAGGGCGTGTTTTGGGATAAAAAAGACGGGCCTCACTTGCAAACATGTCTCGATGCAGGGTAAACCGTTCATGACTCGGCGTAGAGGCAGGCTTTGGAGAGAGCGAGCCAGGAAGTTTGGGAGAAGCTGCCGAGTCTTCATCCTCCGTCTTTTCCTTGGCTTTCCCCTTAGAATCCTTGCCCTTGGAATCCTTCTCGGCATCTTTCGCATCCTTGTCGGCCTTCTCTTTCTCCTGTCCATGCACGATGAAATCTGGTCACTCATGGGTGAGTCGCACCGAAAAGTACCTTCTCCTTTTTGCGCTTCTGACGATCCTCCCATTCTGCGATAACCTTGCCGACGTCCTCCTGGTTCAAGGCTGGTTTAGCGGCGGCCGCGGGATCGACAAAAGGACTGGCAAAGCCGGGGTCCGTGAGGTGCGTAGGGCAGGTGTACATGAAATCAACTGTGTTGATTGTGGCCAATACGGTCGTGGTCGGCTTGTAGCATACATAACAGGGTTTGGGGGTGCCTGCGGTCTATATTTTGTATCAGTATTAGCTTTCCTTGCACCAAGCGAGTCTAGCTGATTATTCGACGTGTATGGCGGCAGCACATACGCGCTTATAGTAAACCTGTTCTCGAAACTTTTAGGTGGGTCCGATGGGCGAACAGTTGTTGATTTACGTTGGTGAAGGACATGCTGGGCGATCCCAAGGGCGAATGAGGGGACGATTAATGGGATTAAATCCCAGTCGTCGAGGAGGGCTGTTGAGGAAGGGAGGCAAAAGCGGAACGAACGGGTGTGCCGGGCCGGCGTCGCGTACTAAATTAGCGAGGGTAAAGTGTTTGCCCGATCTTCTTCTTTGAAAAGCTTTATTCTCAAGGGTGGGCTGCTGACCCTCTTGACCCTCTCCACCATGTCAGACACCACAGGAAAGACCATTAAATGTAAGGCCGCAGTCTGCTGGGGCGCAGGAGAGCCCCTCAAGCTCGAGGACGTCGAGGTCGCTCCGCCGCAGGCACACGAAGTCAGAATCCACATCCTGCACACCGGAAAGTCGCGATCTTTCCGTTTTTTTGTCGTTCTCACGCGTGTTTATCCCATAGGCATTTGCCACACCGACGAATATACTCGTAGCGGCAAAGATCCCGAGGTAATATCGATGAAAGTCGTCGACTATGTCTCCAAGATGAACTAATTTTATCCAGGGTTTGTTCCCTGTCATTCTGGGCCATGAAGGCGGCGGTGTTGTGGGTTCCACCATCGATATCCCATGATCCTCTCGGCCCTAATTGATGAGTACTAAAGGTGGAGTCTGTTGGCGAAGGTGTAACGAGTGTCCAAGTCGGCGACCATGTTATCCCTCTTTATACCGCAGGCTGGTCTTTTTTCATTGCTACAGCATTTCCCTTCTCTAACTAACTGCTGCTAGAATGCCGCGAATGTAAATTCTGCAAGAGTGGAAAGACCAACCTCTGCGGCAAAGGTACGCGCTGAGGTTTCCAGCTACAATTCAAACTAATCGCGACGGACAGTTCGTGCAACACAGGGAAAAGGACTCATGCCCGACAACACCAGTCGGTTCACCGTCAAAGGGCAGCCCATCCATCATTTCGTGCGTATTCTTGCTGCTCGTAGACTATCTTATTTCATCCAATGCGTGACAACAGATGGGCACTTCCACCTTCTCGCAATACACGGTCGTGGCGGATGTCTCCGTCGTGGCCGTGGATAAGAAGGCACCGCTCGAGAAGGTTTGTCTCCTTGGATGCGGAATCACCACCGCCTGGGGTGCCGTCGTCAAACAACCGGGCATTAGTACGTTCTGTGTGTTCCTTTAAACAAAGATTTCATCTCACTAAAAATCAGAGGGCTCCTCCGTCGCTGTATTCGGGTGCGGCGCCATTGGTGTGAGTATTCTAACGCATCCACACGGCCAATCATTGACCGCCAACAGCTCGGCGTCATCACCACCTCGGCCCTCGTCGGCGCCAGTCGCATCATTGCGGTTGATACGAACCCCAACAAGGAGGCCTGGGCCAAGAAATTCGGCGCTACCGATTTTGTGAACCCTACCCAGCTCAAGGAGGGAACAAAAATCCAGGATTACCTCGTTGAGTTGACAGACGGCGGGTAGGTGTTTCTCCCGCCGTGTGGAATATCTATTTACCTTCTGCAACTTACTGAAAGACTCGACTACACTTTTGACTGTACCGGTAATGTATGTGATCGCTGACGGTCTGGAGTTTGATACTGACCGCTGCATCTAGGTTCAAGTCATGCGCGCCGCGCTCGAGGCCTGTCACAAGGGATGGGGCATTTCCACGGTCATTGGTGTCGCCGCCGCCGGACAAGAAATAACCACCAGACCGTGAGCGAATCCGATTCTATTTACCTCGCAGCTCACACGCCATCTTTCCCCCAGCTTCCAGCTAGTAAGCCCGACCGTTGTCGCTGCGACTCTTATTCATTCTGTTCCAGGTAACTGGTCGTACGTGGCGTGGCTCCGCATTCGGTGGCGTCAAAGGCAGGACGGAGATTCCTGGACTTGTCGAAGGTTTGTTTGACAGGGTACACTTCACGCGTTCCGTATTCATTTTCCCTACCTTTCAAAGATTATCTGAATGGCAAAGTCAAGATCGACGAATACGTTACCCACCATAGGAAACTGGCCGACATCAACGACGGGTTCGGCGACATGCATGTAAGAAGAGCCAGTCTTGAACCCGGAGCGTGCGCTCATTCGTTTCGCAAATGCAGCAAGGAGAATGTATCCGCTGCGTCGTTGACATGGCTTGAAAGGGCGAAAACAAAGTGTAACATGTATCTGTATTGTCATTATGCGTGAACTATACGTCGCAGGTTCCAGAACCGCACACCGCATGAAAAACTCCGTGTCGTTTATTATAGCTAACACAAATGAAACCAAGTCGAGTAGAATTAGACCCCTCGATCCACCATAACCCTGGGCTTCTTCGTCCCTAAAATCGCCCGCGCGAGCACAATGAGGGCGGCATTCACCTCCCGTCTTCTAACGCCGCTCTTCCTCCATATCGCACGTATTACCGCAAGCAGGCACAGTAAAAACGATACGTCCAAGCATAGTCGCCGCACGACAATCAAGGTCGGCGACCGGTGCTCGTCCCGCGCAAAGAACGTCGCCGCCTCCCGAAGTGCTTCTATGCCCCGCGATACTGGGTTCACGACGAACGACCACATTCCCAGGTCATCCAGATCCCACTCGCGTGTATCGCGACCATAAGGTGGGGACCCACGGCCTGCTCCCCATGAGGGGGAACCGGCAACCCGGGGGCTCGCAGATATGCGCGACCGGGATAGGCGCCCAGATATGGATTCGAGGGACTCTATACGCTCTGAGAGGGCGGCAAGATGTGCCTGCACATTCTCGACAGCGTGCTCGAGGGTTGGCCGCGAGACGGGACGGGAAGGAACGCCGTACTGTCTTGCAGGAAGCGGTTGCATCTGACCGAGATACTGTGGGTGCACGGGATAGATGTTGGTGGGCGGCGATCGTAATTCGGCCCGAGATGACTCGGAAAATTGACCGGCGTACGAGCTGCCTGGAGGGAAGAAAGAGGAGGATGCGGTCGGCTCTCCGAAGGCAGAGGGAGTCTCGAACCCGGGCATTGGCTGAGTCTCAGGTACCCGATGGAGTACCGGAGGGGGAGACGTCGCAAGCGAACCGGCCATAGGTGTGCGGTATCTGTTGGACGATACCGAAGACGGAGGTCGGTGGATTTGGGACATGGCGGGTTCGTGAACCACAGGGATTACCCTGTTGACCTCGTCGTCGGTTTCATCCTCGGAGGTTTCCGGCTCCTCAGTCTGGGGTTGGGGCATTTGCCGTGCTTGAACGTAGCGTGAAGAGGGCGCCTCGTCTGACGCAGTTGACCCCGAAGAATCTGATTGTCGCGAGCCGGACAAAGTCCCTAGATAATACGAGTTGGTGTGTGAGTGCACGCAACAGTATGAAGAAGCTGTGTAATTACTGCTCATGACAATATTCCCAGGATCGCCACCGTAGGATTCCAGTTCTTGGATGAGATCAGCAGAGACGGTGCGGTCCGAATATTTACGCAAGACCTAATCCTACGCGTCAAGATATGGTCAAAGGACAGGCGGATGAAGTACCTTCATCAACGCGGCAACGTACAACCATTTTGCCTCGTATGGGTCCAAATCTTTATGTTTTGCCCAAGCATCCCTGGAGGCAGGGTGAGTGAGTGCCTGTCGGGAATATGCGGTATGCAGTGCACACCATTTTGCTCGTCCGAGCATGTCCCATATTCCAGGTCGTGGGGAAGTGACATTCCCGACGGTAGCTGACGGAAATTATCAAGTCGATATCGATACAGGAGCATTATGAGCGGCACCTTGCTTGTAAAGACTAGGATTGCGGAGGTGAGTAAAACTTCGAGATAAACGAAACACACTTGCCTGTACATGGTGAGTTTCTCGTCATACCTAGACAAGTTAGAGTTGCACAAAGTCTTTGAAAGCCTATCGTACCCAGTTTGGATTGGACCAGTCTTTGGGAGACCTTGGACTATTTCCACCGCACGGTCGAATTGCGCATCTATTAGGTCGTGCGACATGAGCGCTAAGTCGGCAGTCTGGGGTCGCTTGACCGAAGGGCTCTAGACGTTGTAGAAATCGGAACGAAGAGCAAGGACGTATGTAGCGCAATGGGAAGGATCTGGAGAAGCGTGAATTCAAGACACGGACGATTTCACGTGTCTTACGCGCAAATCACCGGGTGATGCGTGTTTCTCACGCTCCTTCCAATCTCGGCAAATTGATCCGAAGCGGCCAAAGAGCACAGTTACATTTATTATTAGAGCATATTAGCAGAACTCAAAAATTTGGTTACGAAATCTTTCTGTGTCTCTGATTGGCCCAGATTTGTGGAGCAGCCAATCAGAGACGCAGAAAATTTTGGAAACCAAAAATTTAGGATCTGCTAATATGCTCTATTCAGTCCGACTTTTTGGGGGGCATCCAAACAGTCTCCGTTTGCATTTGAAGCTAACGTTTGACGGTGTTGAAACACGATCTTAAGCTCAGATTCAGTGTAATCCTGCCGGCTGACCACGGACCGTTCCGCGCTTACGTACACTACTTTTACCTTGTCGTCTACCATTGTGTTCCTCCGTAGCCCGCATGCGCGTCGTTCGTCGTTGAATCTAACCGTGGTCTTGTTGACCTCTGGTGTGATTCTCCCTCAGTGTTGACTGTCTGGCCGACAGCCTTCCATTCAGACCCCTAATGATTGGGGTTCCATACCTTTGTGGTAAATAGAAAATGATCCCGTAATTTTGTAGCTGAAATTTGGTAGTTGAACGAAACTACTGAACAGTTATCCTCTCTCTCTAAGTTCATAAATCCACGGGGAAAAATCCTCCTCAAAACTTTTTGCATCTGCACCGCCTGCAGGCTGTCAGTTTCCACGTGATGATTACCCCAAACGGTGTTGTAGCCGACTATTTGGCCACATGGTCCGTGCGTGGAAAGATTATGTCAGCTATGGTATAAAAAGCGCAATCGAAAATCTGACTCACTTCCCCCTCTTATCTTCCCCCATCAAACCCCACCCAAATCTACACTTTTCCTCAAACTCAATGTCCAGTACTCAGGTACATGCCATTCTCATCTCCAATCATCATGCTCACTCCCCTCCACAGTTCATAGATGTTGTCAATTGTAGTACCAATAATGTAGAACGCCAAGTGCCAGTACTCAGTGGCTCTTATTCTGTTCATCCAGGCATGCTGAATGAACATAATAAGCAGTCCAGGCATAATAGATCCGGTGTTGTTGGAACCCAGAAACAAGCTACTTCATCTAATGAAGCGGAGCTTTCTACTCCAAGTTGGAAACGAAAGGGCAACATATTTGCTCCCCGAAGAAAACCCGAGGTCAAGGATCTTGACAAGGACACTTTGTGGCACAACCTTTCACCTACCATCCATGAAGATTTAGGTGATAAATCTTCCAGCTTGACCTTTGCATCAGAACTAAGATCAACTACAGCACAAAGGCAAGCTTCCGAAGGAAACAAGGTTTTTGTGAAAAAAGAACCTATCACCCAACCTTATGGATACACCAATGCACCCGGGTTGTTTCAATCTCCCAAACGGTCCCAGTCTCCAGTTGATGACTGGAAGTTGGGAAACACTTTGGGAGCTCTGCTCAAATCCAACCCCAACCCACTGTTCACCAGCGCAGACAAACCTGTTCCCGTTTCTACCAAATCAAAGAACAGTGGGAAACAGACCCCCATCCCATCATCCTTCACCTCCAACAACCCCAGCAGCCATCTTTCACTATGCTCATTCCCCATGACGGGCATCGAGCAGTCACGTGCACGTCCAGCCGCAACAAAAGACAAAACTGTATTCACTAAACCATCCCCGCCTCCTACCCCTCTCCGACATAACTCACCAGAATCACGGCGGACACCCTCACCGAGCACCGCCACAGATCGCTCATCCCCAGCCTTCACGGATCCCGGATCGTCGGCTTTCTCGCTCGATGAGCAGAGCATGTACAGTCCAGCGACTACGCCGCCGTTGTCGCCCGTGATCCCTATCAATATTGGTCGGGCACATTTGGAGTACACACCGCCGCTGTCGCCCGTGGTCTCTGCGAGTGGTGTTCGCGCCGATGCGCTGCCGGGCCCAAGCGGTACCGACCTTGCACAGTCGGAGGATACACCTTTCTACGGCGGCATGTCGAACGAGTTGAGTATGGAGTTGTTCGGCGAGGAGCCTGCCGAAACACCAAAGCAGGTCACCGCATCCTCGTTGTTCGACGCAGGAGTAACAGTCGCGCCGAGGGAATCGGCTCCGGCTCGAGTGTTTAAAAGACGCTCAGGCCCGGTCGAAGAATTGCCCAGCATGCGCCCGAAGGAGAAGAAGACCCGGAAGAAGAGGGCATACAACAAAACCCCGATCACGCTGCGGAGGACCAAGGTAGAACCCGCCTTACCCCGAGTATTTGTCGCCAAGCAAACCAGTGTTAGTTGCGGCCGTCCTGAAACCAATTCGGGGCTGAGTCGCGGCACCAAGAGGGCGCCGTCCCCACTCAGCCCCACCGTTGTGCAGCCAAGCAAGCGAGCCAAAGTCGTCTCGCCGAAGGCATTGCCGAAGCCCTATAAATTCGCCACTTGGGAAGCCGACCTGACGACTCTCGAGAGCCTTGTGTTTGACGGGAAGCAGGGGCCAGGGCAGATTGGCTGGGTGTTGAGGTTGGTGAAGGACTTGTCAGTTAACGCCGAAGTGATACCGGCCAAGTGGGTGCGGAAGGAGTTGCGGATTCGCGAATCTACAACGTTGAAGGGGACGTATCAGCACAAGAACAAGCGCCAGCTGCTTGAGGACGTCGTCAACGGTTATGCATCGTGCGACGAAGAGGGAAAGGTGGCGGCACAGGTGCGGGCGCTCCTTATCAAGTGGGGCGGCTTGACGAACGGGTCAGCCTGACTCGAAACGAATTTTGGCCACATACCTCATCCAACATCCTGTCCTTCATTTCCCTTGGGTTCGTCGTCGTCTTGTCTTGCGCGGAAGAGAAGAGGGTAGGGGGACAGAGGGTGGGAGTGGAAGAGAGGTGTGTGTGGGTGCTGTGCGGCGCCACGTCAAGTCGTCAGTTGAGTTTCCTTTTATAGATACCTATCTCCGATCGGCTTCCGTCTGCTTCCGTGTACTTCCGCTTGTCTCGGTCCCTGTTTCTAGTCTCTGTATCGTCTCCGTGTCCTAGCAAATACCTATATGCTCCAGTAATATGCTTCCGTTTACACATCCCTCTGAATTTATTTATTTAAACCCCAATTTATCACGCCGAACTGAGCCAAATCACAACAAACGCCAAGTGGCAAGGTATGATACAATCGAGTTATGGGCATGAATTACAGTGACACCGCAATACAGATATGAGAGGTAATTTAACTCGCGTCGAAAGAATCAACTAACACACCATCGCATCAACAGCGACACTTGCACTGTCGTCCAACTTTCTCCGCTTCGCAGCAGGCCGATTATCCTCCTCATCCGAATCATCAACAACAACGAGCGGCGAATCAGCGCGTCCGTTGCCGCCCAGGACTGGTACGGGCACGGGCGGCTGTGCGTCCACGTTCGCAGGGACCTTGTCCTTCTCCCCACCCATCCCGGCCGCCGTTCCGGTACCCGCCAGAGACGAAGAGGCCTCGTGACCAAGCGGTGGATTCCTCCCCTTCGGCAGCCCTCTTCCTCGGCCCCTCCCGCGTCCACGCCCCCTCGCCGCGCGCCGCTCTTTGAGTGCGCGCACCATATGCCCCGCAAGAACGCCCAGTGCCTTTCGCGCACCCATCTTCTCAAGCTCCTTCAGCATCTGCCCGTCTACACCGCTGAACACATCCGGGTCCAGGATGAGCGTCCGCTCGTGCAGCACCATATAGCCCTCCTTCGCAGAATTATTCGGATGAGTTGGGGAATAGTCGGGGTGGGAAGGAGGAATGGGACCCAAAATAATGGGAATCGAGACATCGGGGCCCTGCGGCGTCGTTTGAGCTGCAGCTGCGGTGGTAGAGGAAGAGGGCGTGGGGTGTGCAGGCGCGGGGATAGCGCTAGGAGTAGCGGATGTAGAGCCGGCGGGAGACAGACCCCAATTGCCTTGAGTCAAGGATGCGTACGGATTCTGGCTGGGGTATGAAGTGGACGAGGAGAGTGTAGAATATGCGAATACGCCAGTGGTAACCTGCGACGGCGGGGGGACCGCCGCCGCAGTTAATGTTGGGGTGGTAGCAGGAACAGGGACGGCAGTCGTTGCCGCAGGTTCCGCATTCGAGGGCTTAACGTCGGTTGTCGTTTTAAGAGGAGAAGGTTCGGCCTTAGCGTCCCCGCCTTCGACGCTCTTCTTGAGGGAAGAGTCTGCGGGCTTTTCCTTCTCTTTCTTCTTCGTGCCCTTGCCAGCCTTCGTCGTTTTGCCGGCTGGCAAGGCAGAACCACCGGCAGCAGGCGTCGTCGTCTGGTCATCGACATCCTCGTCAACCGACCAGAAGAACCCTTTGCCCCGAGTCCCCCCGCATTTTTCCATCTTCTTAAAATGCTTATCGGACGATAGGGTGTGACGCACAGAACTCTGCACAAACTTGTGAGATTCGGTATCACAGAACATCATAGAGCATACCATCCACTTGTCATCCACATGCTGGTAGTGCTCGTAACCGTTCATAATCCAGGTGCAGATCTCCTGCAGAGTACCCTTGCCGCCGAGACCCTTGATCGCGAGTTGAATTAGTTGACGCAGCGTCAACGCAGGCTTTTCCGGTATTTCTACGGGAACGAGCTTGGGCTTTGGCGGAGACGGCGCATCGGGCTTCTTCCGTTTCTTTGGATTCGTCTTTGCGGCGGGAGGTTTGGGGGTAGGTAATTGTGGTTCGGGAAGTGGAGGCGGGAGCTTGGTTTCTATTGGCGGAGGAGAATGCGATTGCGGCGTGGAGGGAGGAGAGATGGATGTGATATCCACAGAAGGCGAACGCGGTCGGTTATTGGATGACTGCGAGCTGGGAGATGGGGTGTCTTCTGGGGGCGGCGGGGGAGGTAACACGAAGTGGAACGTGCGCGACGCAATTTGGATTTGTGATCTAGAATAATATGAGCAAGGGCGCGATACAGCCCAAGAAAACGACCCTACCTCTCGCCAAGAGGCGCGCGCGTTCCGCTGGCAGACCAGACGCCGTCGACCCAGGCACCATTTCGGCCAACGACAAGCAACACGAAGCGATCTTCCTCCTGGTCATACTCTATCTTCGCGTGGAGACGCGAGACACTCTTGAGAGCGCCAAGGTCGACGTCGACTGTGAGGTTATCGGGCGCAGAAGATGTGGCGAGGTTGGGGTTGGTGCAGCGGCGTCCGATAGTGACCGAGAGAGTGCGGACATAGAAAGTGACGGTGGGGAAGACGAGGGAGTAATAAGCAGAGACGGATTCAACGGGGCCATCGTCGAGCTTTGCGGGCTCCTGGCTGACGGGGATGGGAGAGGGATCGCGGAGGTCCATGGTTGGTGGTCCAAAGGAGGAGACCGGGTAATGAGGTAATGACATGATAGCATTGAGTCACCCCTGATCCAAATGTCGGCTTCAAACAAAACGGACATCTCGAGCTCGCTGACAGAGGCCGTCCAGGACGAGGTCACCGCCCTTGCAGACGAGGGCGCAGACACAACCGACTCCGGGGTTCGCTATGCCGCCTATGGTGCACGTCTGAGGACCGCTCTCCGCGCAGGTACCCGATATATCGCATACGTACGTCCCAACTTACATCCCGCCCTCATCCACTGAAGATCAAACTAGACAAGCGATATCGGTGAAGCATTCAGACCCGTCGTGCCTCCCTGGATAGTCACTGCCGCGTACGGCGTATCCTGGCTTTATCTCGCCGGAGACGTAAGTTACGAATCGTACAAAGCCCAACGGCGCGGCCCCACCCCTTTGGAGGCTCAGTACTTCTCAGAGCCGGTGCGAATAGGTATTTCCAAGTCTCCTAATTCGTTGAGCGACCCCTCACGCGTTTTTGAGCGCAGGCATGGCCGCCGTAGAACGCGCCACGTTCCAATCCATTGCTTCCATGTTAGTCCACTTTTTAGACTCGTCCGCACAGCGCTGATTCTGTGTAGGGCTCTTCCTGCTTTCACCATTCATACCGCTGTTCGACAAGCCACGAAAGCATTCGCGAAAACAAAGAATCCTCGCGTGCGTAGTTTGGGTCCCACTGTTACGGGTCTGGCTATCGTGGGTTCGTTTCTCGACCACCTCTTCATTTGCTTACCTCGGTCCAGGTTCCCGTCTTGCCCTATCTCTTTGATCACCCCGTTGAAAGTGTTACGGAAGAAGTCTTCTCTTGGATCAAGAAGAAATACGCGGAGCAGCAGAGTAAACCCAAGGACGAGCTTTGACTCGGTCGTAACTTACACCCCTCCTTACGATAAACACCCTTGTAATTCAGGCATAAATTCATCTAGACTCCTGGATCCCATGTGCACGGATCCCTTCATCGAAACACTGATAATTAACGATACATAAATCACAAGCGTCGAAATGAAGAAAACCTAGACTACAAACGCTCCTTTGGAATCGGGATTTACCATCCTCGTCCCCGTCCTCGTGGGTTGTTGTTGTACCCCCCACGGTTTCCGTTGTTGTTATACACAGGTCCGTTGGGACCAGGCCCGGGATATCCACCCGGCGGTCCGGGCTGGGGATAACCACCTTGCGCTCCAGGTTGAGCATACCCCTGCCCTTGTCCGCCAAATCCTCCATATCCGCCATACGCGGCGGGCGGTGCCGGCGGCGCGCCGTACGCTGGACCAGCAGGCGGAGCCCCGTAAACCCCGTAATTCCCGTATCCAGCCTGTCCTTGTCCTTGTTGTTGTTGTTGTCCATACGAGCCATAGTTCGGCGCCCCACCTCTCGCCGGCGGCCCGCCGCGATTGGCACCGTACGCGCCATAGTTTTGGGGCTGCCGAACGGGAGGCGCAGGAGGACCGTTCCCGTACCCGCCGTACTGCTGCGGCGGATTCTGCGCCCGCGGGGGGTAGTTTGGCTGCTGTTGCTGCTGCTGCTGCTGGTAGGAATTGTAGTTGTTGTTATAGTTGTTGTTGTTCCCTCCTCTATATCCACCTCCACCTCCACCTCCTCCTCTATCGTTCCCGCGTCCCCTGTCATTCCCATACGAATTCTGGGTTCCGTAGTTGTTGGCGCGAGAGTGGAAGGGATCGTTCCGTCCGCCGCGGTCAGACCCGCCGTTATTATACGACCCTCGCTGACCACCGCCACGGCCCCGCCCGCCGCGCCGAACAGTTTCAAGATCAGAACCGTTGAGAATTTTACGCGGCTTTTTGACACCGGGCAAGAGAGCAGAGCGATGGGGCCCTAGTTGTTTCGGGAAGAAATAAATCACCGACAGCGACTTGTCCTTCTTGATGTCTGGCATCAAGTCTGGCAAGGGAGAATGATACGTCGAGCCGGGTATACAGTCGGGGTCGGCCTTGACAGTGCCGCTTATCCCAGAGCTGAGCTTGATGTCGAGCGGTACAGGCTGTGGTGGGTTCAGTAAAATATTCAAACGGAAAGAAGATGGTACTCACGTCTCGACTTTTGCGAATGGCGTATAATTGCTCGTAGAATGGATAAAGGGGATGCTCGTCGCAGGTGAAGATGACATTGTCGCCCCATTTGTTCCGGTGCCGTTCTCCTTCACTGAGATAGATCGTGTATGGTGGGTCGTGGGCGTCGGGAGTAGGCAGATCGTTTGCTTGGATCTTGGGTTGCTCGTCAGGCGGTAAAAAATCGAAAGGCTTTGCCATCCCGCCGAGCAAGATGTCTTGGTCGATGAACGACAACAGAGCGACACCCTGCCATGCCATCTTTTTACCATTCATGTCGATCATGAACTCGTCGGGATAAAAGTCAGCGGCGCCGGTAGCTCCTCTGAGTGGCGACCGCGCATCCAACATCAGCTTGTGGAAAATCTCCGGGATGTGCTTTCGGCTGGAACTTGATCAGTCATTTCATTTCCTTCGGTGAAAAAGTGTTACCTCTCCGGGGGAAACACACCCATAAGCTGCTCGAAAGGCTTGAACGGCGCTCCGAGCGTGAACGTGATGTCCATGTCTTTGACATCGACGAAATCGGCAGCGAATGGTGCAAAATGATACGGGTAAAACCATTGCCAGGAAGGGGCCTGAAATAAACTGCGTCAGAACAATTCGTTCGGGCTTTTTGGATCGACTCACTCCTTGGTAATAGTAATGCAAGACCCAACATAAGCCTTCGATGTACGATTTTGTGATCCTACAAAGCAGAGTTAGACATGACGGGAGAAGACGAGCGAGTTAGCTACTTCTTCCTCAGATCTGGGTCGGCCCGCGATTCTGGGAATTTCTGAATATAATAACGATCCTTGTACCCTGGCTCCCAAAGTCTGAAATCCAAGAATAAGAGCATGAAATAAGCAAAAATACTGCGACGTACTGAACCGTATCCTCCTGGTCCACGGTGCCATCCGCGTTAACTTTGAGTCTCATGGAAATATCTGGAGGAGCTTCGTCCTCCTCATCACCAAGACCAAGAGTTTCGTCGCCAGTATCATCGATGTCATCCAACTTTCGCTTCACACCAGCGATAGTCGAATCGTCGTCACTATTCATCATCGCAGACTCGCCGTTCATGGGCTCGTCTGCGTCGGCATCACCGTCCGCAGGTGCCTCAGTCTCGGGGATAGGCTCAACGGGCATCGCCGCGTCATTCTGATCTTCAGGCGGATCCGACACGGTGCTAGTACTGGTGTGATGGTTCCCAAAGCCAGGGACGCTCTCCTCATCATCGGGGAGGGTTCCATTGCTCAAACTCGAAGAATCGGGGAGAGGGACATCGGGGGGAGGGATGAATGTGTCTGCGCCAGGAGCAGTGGTAGCTGGCTTGGCAGGCAAGGAAAGATTGGGTTTGACGGGCACAGCACCAGAAAGTTCAGCCTTAAGCATCTCAGCAGCGCTCATATTCGCCATACGAATAGCACGACGGTTGGCAACTACGTCGCGATTGGAGCCCGCGAGTGCCTGCGCAGCGATGGGAGCATTCTGAGACGATTGAGCAGTAGCTGGAGCACCGAATCCCATTGAATCGGCATTGGCAGCAAAACTGGGGCGAGCGGGAAGAGGATGATGTACAGGGGTGCCAGAAGGAGCGGTAGGGGGAGCAGTAAGCGCGAGGGTAGACGACGGCCGGACAATTTTTGTTTTATCCATATCCAACTTACGACGCTTGGCGTTTTGATCCTGGCGAGTCTCAGCTATACCGTAAGTCAATAATGGACGTATAAAATTTGGGAAAACCCGAGGGCTATGCAGTTGTAACACGGACCTTCACGCCTGCGTCTGAATATCTCGTCCTCTCTCTGTGCTAGTCCTTCAAGAATGATCTGCGCTCGCTCGAGTACGATGTGACCATGATTTGTGAGATATCCACCCATTCTAGGGAGTTCTTGTTTCCAGATCCTCAGAAGTGTATCAATGGCGCCCTCGCGAATCTCAAGGGAAGGAAGATGGGGGAGGAAATCATTGCCGACAAAGAATATAAGGAGGACCCAGTCATCAACAGCTTGCTCGAAGTCGAAAGGGAAGTAACTTTGAGGTACATCGAGCTCGACTTCGAGATATTCTCGGAGGATGGCGATGTCGAGGAAAATGAATGGCTTTTGTGCGTCGGGCTCCTTTTTTACTTCTACGGCCGTAGCGGTACACTGTGCTGCATAGTGGCCTTCCTGTCCGCACTTGCGGCAAGCGGTCGAGTTAGCATCCGCAAAAACATCTTCACGAAGAACCCAAAACTGGGGTTCATGTGTTGCAATTCCGAGCATAATAAGATCAGCATCCTATACGAGTCAGTCAGAGAGGAAGCAGTCGAAACATAGTGAGAAACACGAACTAGACCATAAATTACGTGGCGCGTGTTTGGATCGTGTCCGGTGTTGCTACGCTGGCGCCTAATGAAGTCCATGATTTTATGCTCTCCTTCTCCAGGAACGCTGGCGTCGGATATCAGTACTTGGATCTAGTTATGTGAATGAGATCAAGTAGTCGAAAATAAATAAAATGCTCGGGTATCTTACGTTTTTCCAGCCGGGATCGGTGTTCATTTTCTGAACTACCCAATATCTCAACGAGGTCGCCAAAAGCTCCATGAAAGGCGTTCCCGGAGTGATAGCGTTTTGGTCCCAGCCTTCCTTACGCTCCAAGTCGGTGATTTCTTTCCCCATGGCTGAGATGAATGTGATTAAAATGAGAACTCGACGGAAGACGGGGGACAGCTCACCTTCCCAGAGTAAGATTGACTCGGCTCGCGCGGCTTCCTTGTCCTTCGCTTCCTGAGCAGAGCGGAAACGTCGCGAACGCTGCTGATTCATCTTTGCGCGAGGAGCGACACCGTCTGTCGCGAGGCTCAGTAAGCTCCAAGTTGAGAACAATGGAGATACGTACCAATTGCCATGAACAATAGTTTACGAGGGCGTATCATATTAACGACACGCTCCGTGTACTTGAAAATTTCAATCATCATATCCTGTTCAGTCTCAGGAGCGGGCTGCGTAATCGAATGAGTGTTTGAATGCGGGGAAGAAGTGCCATGACTCACTCGGCCCTCCGGATGCGTGCAAGGATGAACCTGAAGAGAGAGAAAAAGGGAGAAAATATGAGCGCACGTCCATGGGTGAATGGAGTGACCAGTGGGCGTACAATTCCATTCATATCGAGATATAAGTTATCGAATTCCTTTCCGTTGGGGTTGGTCATGGACATGTTGACGGGTATACTGATTGTGGAGCCATCATGGGCGGGGACCTTGATTTCCTCTTCCTCTACCACGGGATAAACTAAGCAGAAGGCAGGGTTAGGCACCATAGACGGAAGTGCGGGCCACCGTACTGATTTTAGGGTACTTTTTACTGAGCCAGCGAAACAGCGCAGGGACACCCTGAAAAACGTTAATAAAAGCAGATCTCGCCCACCCGGGACGTGCGGAAGCGAGCGCACCATGGCTAGAAATAATAGTCGTAGACGTGAATGTCGTTACAAGTGTCCTCTTGAGACGCACGGGTGTCGTGAAGAACAGTTGTCGTGGTAAAGGCTGAAGCAACGAAATTTCGGCCTCGTCACCACATGATCCGAAACCGGTCCGGCCATGTCCGCCCAATCTGACTCGACTTCATCGACTAACGCGATGGCTGACCCCACCACAAGCAATGAACCGTCAGCGTCGACCTCTAGCTCACAGCCCTCCAGTACACAGCCAAGCCAGAAAACAATGACCAAGGCTGAGCGCCGAGAATTGCAGGAAAAACAACGCGCCGCAAAACTGGCACAGAAGCAGACAGGCGACACGAAACCAAAGGCCAAACCTAAACCTGCCCGGCCAACGGAAGCGACCTCATCTTTCGGCGCTGACGCGTCGAGATCGCATCCAAAGGATGCCTCTGCATCGACGACGGTCGTGGAAGGAGTAACGTCCAAATCACGCAGTCTGCGTATTTTTTCACACTTTGGGTTGCCCAAACACGGGCCTGGCGCGAAGGGCGATATACATCCCAGCATAATCAGGCTTGCCCTGCAATTTTCGGAGTTCAGAATATGCGGCGCGAACGCCAGATGTATTGCTACTTTGACTGCGTTCAAAACAGTGGGTTCTTCTCCATCCATGCCGTATCTACGTGAACACGCCGACAGGTGATTCAAGACTACACGACACCTCCTAACAACACGCTTTCCCGCCATCTAATGAGCCACCTCTCTCCGCAAATAACGCACCTTGTGTCTGCGCGACCAATGTCGGTCACGATGGGGAATGCCATCCGGCAGCTCAAGCTAGAGATCAGTGGTTCAGATATTGATATGCCGGAGCAAGATGTACGCGTTGTTTGCTTTTCTTTCTTTTTGGTGTTCAATGTTGAATCGCGCGCGAAGGCGAAGGATCTACTGTGTCAAAAAATAGATGACTATATACGGGACCGCATCATAATAGCAGACGAGGTCATTCAAGACCTCGCGTGTAAAAAGATTAAGGATGGCGATATTATACTCACATACGCGAGGTGACATATGTTTTCTCCGCAAGATCTCACACTCAATCCAATGTCCAGATCTTCCGTAGTGGAGAAGGTATTGCTGAGTGCATACAAACAGGGAAAGCGCTTTTCCGTCATTGTTGTCGATTCTCGGCCACTACTCGAAGGTGCGGCACTTCATTGATGTGTCGTGTCCAACTCAATCTTTTTCAGGCAAAGCGCTCTTGCAAGCCCTGACGTCCGCACCTCCTGTTTCTTGGACCCTTTCCAATGACTCTCTGCTGCCACCTCCACCGCCCATTCCTTGTACTTATGCGCTTCTTCCCGCGCTTCCATCCCTGATATCAGAGGCGACAACCGTCATTCTTGGCGCTCATTCCCTTCACTCTAATGGCGCAGTTTTCTCCCGGGCGGGGACAGCTCTTGTCGCCATGATGGCGAATCAGCACAGCGTGCCCGTCCTTGTGTGTTGCGAAACCTACAAATTCAGCGAAGGTGTTATGCTCGACGGGTTCGGGAAGAACGAATTAGGTTCGTCTGTTTTCGAGTAAATAATAAGCTCGATCCCTAACAAGCCATGTTCGCAGCCCCATCCCATCTCTTTCAAACCTCTCCCCAGGCGCCGAACCTAGAAATTCTCAATCCACTTTACGATCTCACACCCCCGTCTTGTATAACTGCTGTCGTGACGGAAGTCGGCTTGATTCCCCCCAGTAGCATTAGTTCGATTCCTATGGCGTTGGGACGAATCAGTTTGTAGCCTACATACATATGTACATCCAAGAAAGTTATGGTAGATCATCGGTGATATAATGCTATATTACAGAGAGGAAACGAAAGTCGTGAAGGAAGAGATATCGAAAGCGTGATTGTAATAATGGTACAGAAAGCGAATGCATCGTCAAGAAAGAGATAAATGAGCACGTTCAATAACCCCCCGACTGGTTAGTCATGGGCATCCCTCCAGCAACAGCGCCATATCCAGCGGGAACGCCGCCGCCGTACGCACTAGCGGGAATGCCGCCGTACGCAGCAGGCGAGGGTCCGCCGGCGTATGCACCAGGCGAGGGGCCGCCGGCGTATGCACCTGGCGCGGGGCCGCCGGCGTATGCACCTGACGCGGGGCCATATCCAACAGGAGCAGCGTTGTAGGCGCCCGGCATCCCAGTGCCCGGCATTCCCATTGCCCCCATTGCCGGCATTCCTCCAGAAACTGAACCTGCGGCCGGCGCTCCGTTGGCTACACACGTCAGGTACAGCGCATATTTCTTTTCCTTAGCCTTCGCCTTGCGTTTTGCCTTCTTTTCCTTGCGGCGCCGCTTTTTCTCTGCCTTCATTTCACGACGTCGTTGCCGCTGGTTGAGGACATCTGCCATGGGGCCTTGGCCAGGAGCAAATTGTTGCTGGCCGTACATATACGTCGCCGGAGGGTATCTGTCGCCGTCGTCGGACTCGGAATCGGAAGACGAAGAGGACGACGAAGATTCGTCGTCGTTTTCATCGTAATGGATGTCGACTAGGCCTGCACTAGGACCCGAACGACGTTCGCGGCCTTTGTACAGAACCACTTCGACTCCGCGAGAAAAGAAGAAAGAAAAGTTCCACAAATCGATAAGATCGGCGGCAAGTGTGGTTTTCTTCTGGGCGCGACCGGGTGCAGGAAGCCTTCCAGTCCAAGCAAGACAGAGATCCTATAATGATATTAGCGAGAGCGAACTTCCAGTAAAGTTTACTGACCTGCATCATACGATTCCCTGGGTTCGTACCGTATCAGTCGACGCAACAGACAAAAGATATTGCTCGCTTACAGTCAGATGGATATACATCGTGAGTGGAAAGAACGGCCGGCATCCGAGGCGCATTGTGCACCAAATCGTCCATGTCCTGGACCTTCATTTTTTCAAACGCAGTAAACGCCTGAGCAGCATTGATGGGACGCGAAAATCCGTCGGGTGCCGCTAATTGACCTTGGTCCGCAGCGTTTGGATCGGTCATCTGTACTCCCGCTCCAAAAGGAGGATAACCCGCTCCCGCCGCAAAAGGAGGATAGCCAGCATTTGTGGGTGGTGTTGTCCCATGAACAGGCTTGCCTTCCAGGACATGCCCAGGAGGATAAAGCGGGGCACCTCCTCCGCCATAGGGTGTTGTAGGACGGGGCATTGGAGCACCAGCAGCAGGATAATTGGGATTGGCATACGCAGCAGAAGCAAAAGTAACTTGAGGAGATTCACCAGGACGCATACTCGGGGAGGGATGGCCCGGGGTATAGTATGGATTCCCAGCCGTTTGAGCCGGATAGGCGTTCGGGTACGCGGATCCATAGGATCCGGTGGTCTGGAACGGAGGGCGTTCGCCAAAGTTGCCGCTCACTTTACGAGTACGCTCCGCTTCTGTCTGGTACTTGGGACGCGACATTCCACTAATTTTGCGCTCCCTCTCGCCATACTCTCGATTACGATCCAGATCCAAATCTCCAAGCTGGCGATCGAGCTCAGAGAGTCCCCCACCAGTGCTGTACTTGCGGTCCCGTTGTTCATAACCCGTCGACGCAGGAACACCGTTGTATCCGGCAGTGTACGGCGTCGCAGGATAGCCTGGGTTTGCAGATGGGTATCCGCCCGCCCCCATCGCCCCCATCGCATATCCTCCACTAGTGGCGCCGGAAGTTGGAAATGCGACTCCTCCGGCTCCTCCTCCTTGGTTGAAGCTTTTACGGCGCTCCCGAGATGCCATGGCCTGTGCATCACGTTCACGCGCCTTTCTGAGCTCATTATCCGCATCCCCGTATGCCTGACCGCTTTTTTCGCGTTGGCGTTTGGCCTCCTTCTCCTCTTTCTTTCTTCTCTTCTCTTCCTTGTTTTGCCTGCAGACTCTGTCAATAACTCTTTACCTCCAAAATCGATTTCCATACCAATCTTTGAGGGCCTTCTGTTCTTCCTTTGTTATACCAGTTCGAGACCATGACGCTGCGAATTCCTGGCGGAAAATGAACGCCAAATAATGATCAGTTATAAATTAGCACTGACCGCGTTCGCGGGTTGGGCGCCAGCAGGAAGAGATGTAACCGCATCACTTGGAACCCACTGAATGCCAGTGACAACGCCTGAAAAACTTAGAATATACTCAATGGAAAGGAAAGGAAAGACTGCACCCGTCGGCGTCGGATAGCTGGATGATTGTGAGGAATCAAATATTTATGGAACCACGTAGGACACTCGTTACCTTGCGGCGACGGCTCTACTCAGGTTGAATCAGTACCATTACTTGGAGGAGCTGGGCAGAAAGACCTGAAAGGATGGTAGATAACACGACCATCGGCGTCCGTCGACGTAGTGTATGTAATTTGACCAGGCGCGATCTGGCCGCTGAAAGGCTGGGCACGCTGCTGATGCTCGGGATTGAACGGTGAAGGAGCACGATACATTTGGAGTCGAGGAACCCGCTCCAGAGGGCAGGAGAGCAAGGGTGGCTAATCAATGCGGAATCAAAGAACCTTTGTTTGAATCGAACGCAAACGTAATCTCGTGGCAATCTCAAAAAAAGCAATATAATAAAGAGACGGATATTCTGGTACAAGGTCACCAGAATTTCCAGTAAAGTATGATGAGGAATACGAGGCCGATGGCTCCTAGCGGAGCGTACTGTCGAAGCATAGCATGCAGGTTTATATTCCGAGCAGCTTTACGATACTTTTCGGATTCAGACCGAAGCGACGTCGAGAGGTGTGACATTCCTGCACATCATCATATGAGCACGACGACAAGAGAATAAAGACTGTCAACGCACGGTCGAGCGAGTCTCCACGCCATAAAAGTTCCTCCATATTTTTCGTCATTATTCTCGTCACGTCTTGAAGGTCGTCATTCAGCTTGTCGAGGCCAGAACCACTGGCGGCAGTCGCAGTTCGGGTGTCACGATACAACCGGGCTGTTTTCGACATGAAGGTGTCTGTACACGTATGGCGTCGGTCAGAAGGCATGCTTCAACACTTGGATAGAAGCGCACCGAATCCAACGAACGCGTACGGCTTGCGAACGGCCTCTACTTTGGGACCATAGGTGGTCGCAAACTCCTTTGATAGTTCGTCGAGGTACGAGAAAGCCAATTTCCGTGGGTATGACTTGTCCGCGATCGTCAGAAAGACCACGTTGTCGGTAATGAGGTAGCTAGAAATTTGGGGTGAGCCCAAGGTTCGCGAGGCAAGGGCGGTGGTGCGGACTGTAGGGTGTATTGACCGCTCTCAATAGAGCACCGTGGCTCGGAGTTTGGGGTGATGCGGCGAAATATGAGTTTCGACTGCTGTTTGTGTTCCTGCAGAGCTTGTTCTGTCTAAATGAACGTCAGAGACAAAAGAGGCGGGTGAGCTGTGTAGCATATGACCTGCTCGTCATCTACACTCGCTGCGAGCGGAAGGGCGTCATTCGCCCGAACGATAATGGTTGAGCGGACCATGAAGGTGAAGCTTGATCCGGACAAGGGCCTTGGAACCAAACAAGGTCAGCGGCCAAACCACGGCCCGGAGCGCCGGTACAATATTTTTTCAGCGCATAATATTTTTCAGGGGCGATTCGCCAGGATTCAACTCGAGGTTACCTCCAGCCGCGCCGAGCCATCACCTCGAACTCGGACTCAGCACGAGGTGCTTCCGGCGGGATCGTCGCTTTCACATGGAGAGAGAACCGGGTCGGGTCACAGTCACGCAGCGCTGAGCATACAACGACCACCAAGCATTTCCTGGCTCACTCCTTTTGTTTCGCGCTGCATTAACATCCTTTCTGTCAGTCCTGCCTTCTCTTTTCGTGCTCCTTTCTGGTCTTCAGTGGACTGGCCCTCAGCCCATTTTGGGCCATGTCACCAGTCACAACCGACCTCCCATCATCGGTGCCATGATTACCGGAGGCTGTATATAAAGAGCTCTAACAGTTCGCGATCCAAGCTTCCACCAGTTATTCCCCCATGTCGACGCTGTTTGACGTTCAGACTCAGCTCACCTTCTATGGCGCATACCATTCGAACCGCATAAATATTCTCATTCATATAATCTGTGTCCCGTTACTCATATGTACGTCCCCTGGCTCATTTTCTTCAACCGCGAATACTGAAGCTCCGACTCCTAGGGTATCGCATATGTAGTTGCCCCAAAACAAGCAGAACTGACCGGGACACTCGTCTAGGTCGTTTCAAGTAATGGCGTCCGAGATCCCGGTCCCAGCAATCGTGCCAGCCATCCACCATTCGTTTTCAAAACACCTAGTCTTTGAATTGAACTTCCCTGCAATCCAAACTGCTCTCTACCTCGCGTATTATTTCGCGCTTGAGCCCTTTGCGGCTGTATGTTGTTGTCGCCTTTTCTTCAAGGAAAACCTAATCCTCCTGTTAGTTGCTCTATACCCCGCAGATGGTTCTGTCCCTCCTGACCGCCACGGCATATTCCCGATCCTCGGCCCACATCACACAAGCCATGATCCTACATGGAGTATCCTGGATAGCCCAATTCCTGGGCCACGGCTTGGCCGAGAAACGCGCTCCCGCTTTGCTTGACAATCTTCTCGGAGGTATATACCTATTTTTTCCCTCGCATGTCACCGACACTCACCTGTCTTCAGCTGTGGTTCTTGCCCCCTTCTTCGTTCACTTGGAGATCCTTTTTGCGCTCGGTTACCGACCAGAGATGCACAAACAGTTGAACAACGAAATCGGAAAAGAAATAACCAAAATCCGCAAGGCAAAGGGCGATGAGCGACGCGCCGCTGCCGCGAAGACAAACTAATCTATTCTTCGGCCATCTACTAACACTTCTGTGTACCATGTAAACAGTCTACTTGTTTAATCTACCTGTCGTGCGGATCATCTAGGAATTAATGACTCTCGGACCATTACATTCAGTTAATGAGACTGGCAGGAGGAGGCAGAACTGGTTCCCCGATTGCCGTAACGTAGGCGGAGGAAAGCCCACCGTCGACTTTGAAGTCGGTACCCTAAACGGAAACGTCTTATCAGCATTTCCACTTAAATCAAGTGCGAGTTTGAACACACGGTCATATAGCTACTATCGTCGCTAGCAACTGCAACAAAACGCAAGTTAAGCAATTAAAACTCATCGCACTAGGTCAAGAATGGAACGAACGGAATAGTGCCGCTTTCGCCAACTCAACTGCTTCTCCGAAACGGCCCATGGGGAGGTGGATCATGCGCCGATCCCGTTTCTCGGCGGTGTTGAGGAAGTCCATTAGAAGCGCTGGTGAGCAGTCAGATAGAATTCATCGCGCCATTGCGATCTTACGCGTTTTCAGCGGCCCACTGAAAATATACTGATATTAGCTCGCAAAAAAAAAAAAAAACCAAGGACGGCAGCCTACGGGCAGAGAGAGTTGATACGGATTCCCTCCTTCGCGTGGACCATCGCCAACTCACGAGTCATTGCAAGTACGCCGCCCTGCATTATTTGAGATTTAAGACGTATCAAAAGACAAGATTCATTACCTTGGACGCAGTATCTGAAAGCAATATATTGAGGACTTGTTTCTTCACAAAGAAGGCACGCGACTTACAAGCCAATTGAGGAGTCGCAGCTCCCATCAGCGCGACAAAACTGGCGGTATTGATTATGCTTCCACCGGTGTGGAGCCCCTTGGATTCATCCGTGGCATTCTCGCGCATTGCGAGGATCGCGTACTTGCATCCCCACCACGCCCCTTTCATGTTAATAGTCATAGTGAGATCCCAGATATGCTCTTCAGTGTTTATGGCATTGTCGTCCGCGGGGTGCATGATACCTGTCGAACGCGTCGGATTATGATGGATTCATTCAAATCAACCTCAAGATCCGGGTCCTGCTCACCAGCATTGTTGAACTACGCGCTAGTCAGAACAACGAGGTGAATCATAATACTTAGTGCGCTCACCATAACATCTAACCGTCCAAACTCCTTCACGGCGAGATCGACCGCCGCCTTGATATCGTCTTCCTTCCCAACATCGGCCCTGGTCGCTAGAGCCCTCACGTTAGGGAAGCGCTTCGCGATCAGCGCAGCGCCTTTCTCGGCCGCCTCCAGGTTGATATCGACGAGCAGCACATTGGCACCCTCTTGCGCGAACAGGACGGACGATTCTAATCCGATCCCGCTGTATACCGACGGTTCAGCCACCTTCACCGTGTATATATCTTGCAGGGGACGCGCTCACGATCCGGCACCAGTGATAAGAGCAACCTGGGCAACTGTGAATAACATGGATGTGGGACGATGCTTCGTGTCTTACTTTGTGTTCGAGACGGCCGGGCATTTGTGCAATGTGAAACGAGAAAGCAAGTGAGCGGGAGATAAGCACAAGACCAAAACGCAGTTCAATCGCGATCAAACAGGCGCGATCAAATTTATTTGAACACGGTCTCGTGATGGTCCCGTTACAAGTTGTAGCTAGTTACCTAGTCTTCTGGGGTACCATCCGGCGTACCACAGGCCCATTGGCCGCGCAGAGACTCCGGAAATGATGCCGGGTAACTGCCATCCCCATCGTCGAGCATGTTATAAAAGTCCTTCACCGCTTCCGGCACCGAGCTCCCTGAAGAACTTCCACCACCTTCGTCGGCCATACTCTCATCAATGTAACTAGAAAAGCCTCCCGGTGGGAGAGAGTACCCATCATGCTGCGACACTGGTGGCGGCGGAAGAGGTGCAGAAGGGCGGGGCAGAATAACCGGAATATCGTCATCCGACTCAGTTGCTGAATCATCTTGGTCTTTGAGAGACTTGACCTTCGCCGGGTCGATGGAGCCCTCTTCGAACATGTCCGCAATGTCAACGGCCAGATCCGACGATGAAGGTCGGTGTGAAGCGGATTGGACGAGATATGAGGATGCGGAGCCACTATCCAGGGTAAGCTGTTCAGCAAATATCATTTGAAAAACAAACGCGTACCTCGCGCGACGGGTTGGGGATGGAAATCCATTTCGAGGCTTCAGCTCGACCTCAAATTGGCTCTGAGAGCTAGGGACTTCAGCATCGGCCACGTCGGCGGGAACGTTGGGTGTCGCATTCAGGTGAAGTGGAAGAAGCCACTGCGACTGGGATGAAGGGACCACAAAACCATCGTCGTCGCGTTGGATGGGTTCTGGGGCGGTGGGTGGCCAGTATTGAGACTGAGACGATGGAACGAAATCAATATCAGGGGGGTCGTTCTGGCGTCGTGGGGAAAGCTGGAAAGGAAACAAATACTGAGACTGAGAGGAGGGGACGTCGTCGTCCAACCCGTCTCCCAGCGAGGACCTGGGGAGATTTGGAGACGGGACGACAGAAGAGGGAGGAAGGTCGTCATCGTCTGGCGCACTTCCAGGAGTGCAATGATGTTCAGGCGCATTCACATTGCGAAAGCTCAACAACGGAGAACTGGCAAATGCTACAGATTTCCCCTTGGCAGCATCGCTTTTCCGCCGTGGTCTGGGAGGAGTGACAAGAGGAGAGGAGGGCGATCTAATGGACGACGATGGGAGTTGGGGAAATCCTTCTGAAGCCACGGGGAGCGCGGGGGTGTCTAGCAATGGAGAAAGTGGACGGCGCGTGTTGGGCGTGGTGGGAAGAGAAATCTCTGAGGGATTCAGAGTTGGATGGTGTACTCGTGATTCCAAGTCAACATTGGAATCTGGATGTTGTGGTGAAGCGGGGGCTACACGAGCAGCTTTACGAGCAGCTTTGGGGAAAGCCAACGACACTTGCTTCTTTGGGGCTTTGACTTCATCCACCTCGTCCGAGTCCACCCGCTTTCGTTTCGGCGCCTTGGTTGGCGCTGACGCCGAATTTTGTTTGCGTTTCT
Source organism: Mycena alexandri (assembly GCA_029233265.1). Lineage (NCBI taxonomy): Eukaryota > Fungi > Basidiomycota > Agaricomycetes > Agaricales > Mycenaceae > Mycena > Mycena alexandri. Next base: position 921,102 of record JARJCM010000001.1, on the reverse strand, counting down.
TCTGAGGGACGCGATTGAAATACGACGTGATAGGCACCTCACCTAAAGGCATGGTGGTAGGCTGGTGGTAGGAGCCTGAAATGGAGGACTTGACGCGTGAGGTTGTGTTTGCCATCAGTGGCCTAGACCTTACTATTTAAAGCGTGCCCCATTCGGATACGCTCTTTCAGTTTCCAGATGGCAGATTCGCCTCAGCTGAAAAAAAGAAAGATGTCGCCCGTTGATACTCTCGCCCCAGTGGCATCCCTTCTCATCAAGCGGCTCTCGGAGAAAGCTACACTCCCCACTCGAGGGTCGCCTTTGTCTGCTGGATATGACTTGTATAGGTTCGTTTCAACGCGTTTTCTCGCAATCTACGCGTCTCAGATGCCTTCAGTGCGGAGAAGAAGATCATACCTGCCCGTGGAAAGGCCTTGGTGGACACACAGATCTCAATCGCCGTTCCTGCCGGAACATATGGACGCGTCGCGCCGCGGAGTGGCCTCGGTATGTCTAGTCTGTCAACACAGCGGGAGCCCACGTGAATCCATCCCGTCCCTAGCCTCAAAATTCATGATCGATACCGGGGCCGGGGTAATCGACGCCGACTACCGCGGTGTCGTCTTCGTGCTGCTGTTTAACCATTCGGAGAAAGACTTCCAGGGTGCGTCTCCTACCATGTGCTTCAGGCCGTTGCTAACCATCTTGCAGTTGAAGAAGGCGACCGTGTCGCCCAGCTCATCATCGAGCGGATCTATACGCCCGACGTCCTCGAAGTCCAGGTGCGCACTAAAGTTAACCCAATGCACTGACGTCATCTAACTCGCGTTGGTACAGGACCTCGATGAAACGCTCCGTGGTGCAGGCGGGTTCGGCTCGACCGGCGGACATGGCGCGCTATGAAGGGTCGATCGTCTGTTCAGTTCTCTTCAAAATGTTACTCCTTGTGTATTCTTAATCCATACTTCCATCTCCGAGCAAATCCGAGCGACGCATGCAACTCGAAGTCGGAACAGAGTCGGACGGTCTCACCAGCAGCCGATAACCGATCAGCTTACAGCAGTTTACAGCTTTGGCCGGGGCTGGGAGCACATGAAGTCACTAAAATGTGGGGCATCGATGTCAATCAAGCTCCGAAACTCTTTATTTGCGAATAACAAGCCGAGCAAACAGCTCTTCTCTTCCCTCTACCATGTCGGAGCCCAAGACCATGTCAGAAAAACCCGAATCTCAAGCCCTACCCTCGGACAAAGCGATAGTTGAGGATGCGAGTCTGGACGCTGAATCGGGTTCTCAGTACAAAGGGACTGGGGAGCATAAACTTGTCCGTCAATTGAAAAATCGTGAGTGAACGAGCAATACCCTGTTCATTTCTGACGTCTCTCAAGGTCATATTGCGATGATCAGGTATGCGAGAACAATATTGGTTCATGCACAACGCTGAATGAACCGCGCCTGTAGTATTGGCGGTGAGCACAACTAGTGTCTCAACGATTCGTGCGTCTAACTCCACCTCTCAGGCGTCATCGGCACCGGTTTGTTCCTCAGCACAGGCAAGTTTATGTCACCTTGGGACGTTCATGCTTTAATCAGTTCTTTCTCTATAGCGACTTCGCTTCGGTTCGGAGGACCAGTCGGTACTGAATTGTTTACTCAGTGCAATATTATATTTGTGCTCATTCGCGCGCTTCAGGTATCCTTCTAGGATATCTCGCCGTCGGAAGCATCACCTACTCAGTAATGTACGCCTCCCCGCGTCTCCTCCCTCCGCAGAGTGATTCACTCTATTCCAGGATCTCTCTCGGTGAAATGATCGCGTATCTCCCCATTCCAGGCGGGCATATCAAACTTGCTGAGCGTTTTGTAAGTCTTTCACGCGTCCAACGCGTCCCCGGCGACTCAACTTCCTCTCAGGTCGACCCGGCGTTCTCGTTCACCATGGGGTAACCAAACATTTTCCTCACTGGCCGGAATGTACCTCATGCAACTTCAGGTGGAATTACTGGTACAACTGGACGATCGTCCTCCCTGCCGAGCTATCGGCTGCGGCGGTCTTGATAAACTATTGTCAGTCATTTACTTCAGTTCGCAAAAGTATCTATGTAACGAGCCTCAAAGGGAATCACTCGGTCAACAATGCGGTCGGTTCCTCCGCAGCTTGATTCCCGCAGTATGCTGAACTCCCGCTTTCCTTAGGCATGGATAACGATCATTTTGGTGCGCCGAACCGTTGGCTCTAGAGCGCGTCTACATAACTCTTTGTAGATTGTGGTCATTGGCATCAATATGCTTGGAGCGGGCGTTTATGGCGAGGCGGAATTTGTTTTCGCGTATGTGCAGGCTTCAAACAATATTTCGCTCCACTCACATTGATTCTTTAGCTCGATTAAAGTCATCACCGTTCGTATTGCCCTTCCCGACTTGAAGTGCGCTTAGTGAAATCGCTCAGATCACTGGTCTAATTATTCTGGGAATTGTACTCGATCTTGGAGGTTTGTAGCATTTATTTTTCAGCAACCGCGCGGCAGACTGATATCGATACAGGCGGCCCAAACCACGATCGGTAACAGTATATCATCTTCAAATCTTCCGCGTTTGCTGACTGGATGCTGACATAGAATCGGCTTCCGCTACTGGAAGCACCCCGGGCCGTTCGTGCAATTTAATAGTAAGGAACCGCGTGTCACGGCCGGCATTGGCTAACAATTGAACGTAGACATCCCCGGTGTAAAGGGCCGATTTTTGGGATGGTGGCAAGTTATGACCCAGGCTGCTTTCTCATACATGTACGTCCTTTTCCAACATTCAACGTGCGCTAATAACCTAGCGCAGTGGGACCGAAATCGTTGCTGTGCGTCTGAATTGATTTTCGCCCCAGCAGCAACTAATTATTTGGTTAGATCGCCGCTGGTGAAGCCAAGAACCCCAGACGCAATCTCCCCAAGGCCATTAGGCGTGTCTACATTCGGTGCGCTTCATTCGTCTATAATAAATTAAAGCTTAACTTGTTCAAGAATCCTGCTGTTCTACATTGGAGGCGTAACTATTATCGGCCTGCTCGTTCCCTCCAACGACAAGGGCTTGAACCTTGGTGATGGCACGGCTGCTAGGTGCGCATCTGAGCTTGAATAACAATTTTATCTTCATTTAATTGACATCATTATATTTCTTTAGTTCTCCGTAAGTTGGTCGTTCAATTTTCTCAGCACATGCCCTCATACCCACTCTATAGATTCGTCATTGCGATCCAACGCTCTGGGATCAAGGCCCTACCTTCCATAATCAACGCCTGTTTATTGACCTCGGCTTGGTCTGGTACGCAACGCACCTGCTTGATATTTTAATTAATTTACCTGGCATTTACAGCGGGCTCGAGCGATCTATACACCAGCTCGCGTGCACTCTGTCAGCTCGCACTCTTTCCTCCGTAACTTATTCTGACGTTGTACCCAGACGGCCTGGCAGCAGCCGGCAACGCGCCCCGCATCTTCCTCAAAACTCTGCGAAATGGGCTCCCCATCGCGTCCCTCTTATTCTGCTCTGCCTTGTCAGTGATTTTTATTTTATTTTAAATTGTGCACTGACGCGACCTCCCCTAGCTCGTGTCTCGCGTACATGGGCGTGAAGAGCGGATCTGGTAAAGTGTTTGGTTGGTTTGCGAACATGACCTCTGTAGCGGGGTTGATGACTTGGTTTGGTTCGTCTATCCTTTCCATTTCATGACAAAAAGCAGGATTGACGTTGGGTGTTATGTACGTAGGAATCTGCGTAACGTACCTCCGCTTTTACGCGGGGATGAAGGCACAGGGATACGACCGAAAACATCTTCCATTCGCGTCGTCGCTACAGCCGTACGCGGCGTGGTACGCCATGTGTTTCTGCCTCTTGATTTGTTTCGTGAGTTGCACACACTTGTAGTACTTCTGGCGCTGCTGACCCGTCGTTCTTGTGCGATTAGTTCAGCGGGTGGTCCGTTTTCCTAAGCGTGAGCACTCAAACAACCAGACTTCCCTCAACCAATCTTATTCATCTATTCAGGGCCAATGGGTCGTATCCACCTTCGTGACGAACTACCTCCCCTTGATACTCTTCCCCATCCTCTACGCCGGCTCCAAGTTCTACTACTGGCGCAACGGAAAGTCGGTCGCTTGGCAACGCCCCGAAGACCTCGATTTCGTGACTGATATTGCGGAGATTGAGGCAGACTCGTAAGAATTTTGTTTGATATTTGTGCTCAAAACTGAATGAGAACCACAGGTACGACGACCCGCCGCCCCGAAACAAGTTTGAGGCGTTCTGGGCTTGGTTGGTATGTGTATCTCTTTCTCTCTGCAGGTCGTCTTTGCTGAGTCCTCGTCGTAGATGTAATCCTGACAAATAATGTCGAATGAACGAACACCAATGTACTTATGCCGAGAACGATATTAATTTTCTCTTTTCTCTTTTCTGTAAATGAATATCGATGAACGTTGAAGTAAGACGCGTCGCGTACATTATTGCGGCTTGTCTGCGTCGACGACGTAAAACCCATTGTGAGTGCGGGCTGCGTGTGTCAATAACGAACGACCGCCTTCGTGCGCCGTTGCATCAACTGTGTCTGCTTCCGCCGGCCTCCCTGGATCCGCCCTCCCGAACACGGGAACGCCTTCGGTGTCCACCACTTTTACGGCCTCGACAAGCCGGATGAGCTCCTCCAGCCCCGTTTTGAGTTTCTCGTACTCTGGGGTGTTCTCCTCTGGGGGGATCAGGGCAGAGAGGTCGTGGAGGTGTTTTAATGTGTGCGGAGCGAGCGAGGGAACGGGATAGGATGAGAGCAGTTCATTTACGGACCACGTCGGGCGGCGGGGGATGCCGCACGAGTCGGTATCAACGACGCGGTTGGAGAGCGAGGACGAAGCGCGCGAAAGGACGCGCTGAGCAGCGACGCGGAGGGGAAGCAGGGACATGCCGTAAGGGAAATAAATTGATCGGAGTGTCGGAGTTCTTCACTTTGATTCCGAATGGCCAACATAACGCGCTCACTGCAGCGTCTGCTGCCCTCAGCGACCCCGCCGGCGCTCAAAAACCACCCGGGAAACTTGTACCAGGTGCTCTCGCGCACGCCGCTCGTTCCGGGCAAGGAGATACACCAGCTGCGATGGTCGGAGAAACATATTTCGGATTCGTTTTGGCGCGTTACGAGGGCGCAGTTCAAGTGCAATGGGGTGCACGGAAGGGCCTGGGGACAGTTGTATTGGAAAGGTCCGCTGCATTCTCTTTTACTGGTACCTTTGAACCGACGTAGAATAAAGGGAAACTGGTCACGGAGGGACGGGATGAGCGGATACGCGGTGCTCTCAAGTACAAATGGGCCGAAGGGCGCTCGGCGGCTCCACCACTGAAAAACGTACGCGTCTGCATCTACGTTGGTCGTCGTATACGTCTGACCAACCGATGAACTGTAGTAAATTTTGTGTTGCGTGTTCCACGGCAGCCAATATATTTCCATCTAGCAGGTCGGGCACGGCGGAGACACGATGGGTGTATCTGACCGGAAAAAGCACCATCCCAACTGCCGACCCTGACGAATATACCGTCCACCGTGCGTGGATGTATGTAATTTGCTCGTCGATGCAATTTATATTCTTGCTATATTTGCATCATGTACCAAGTTGTTATCAAGTCGAAAAAAATGCCAATGGTCGGAGAAAGCCGAGAGATAGGACGTGGACGTGAGCTCGAGCAAAAAGGGAATGGTCGGGTTGAAAAGCGAGTGAGTTCACGAAAGCGGATGATATGAGATCAAGCGCGGACTTATGCTACTGGCGTGTCTTGATTCTCCCCACGGGCGCAAAATAGACGTCGGATTGCGCAGACAGAACGTGCGTCGTCGGTGGGATCTATGGGCGCCCACAAACTGGTTGAACGTTTGCGGCATTTCGAGTTTCCTTTTATGTGACATGTCAGCACCGCACGTGTCCTCTGATATCACCACATCTCTTTGCGGTCCAAGCGCTCAGACCAGCCCATACAGCCGTGGGTGTGCAATAAGTGAGCTTTGCATCCCTTGTTCCCTCCCGCCCCCGTAAACCCACAGCTTCCAGAAAAGCTACGCCATTTCTATCCAGAACGGCGTCTGCTACTCCATTTCACCGTCGGCGGCAGCTGCTACCCTAAACGCAGTCCATGGCGTCCGCCGCCGACAACAACATCCAAAAACCTCATCTCTATCGCTTCCCGCTCTCCCCCCCGAGCTCCGGCCCAGCAACGGCCTCCTCCTCTCCCCACCTCCCGGACGAATCCTATCTCCCCGAAAAGTCTCTGGCCGCGGCCTGGCTGCGCCCAAAATCCCCCAGGAAGCATCGCAAAGATCGCAGACCTAACCTGTCCGATTCAGACGGTTATGTCACTGAGCGATCTTCTCCCCGACAGATTCCCCGCACTTCTCAGGCGAGGCGGAACGCTGCTCGTGCTCTCACCCTCCCGTCCTCCTCTTCCTCCGCGCTGGCCCAGCTTTTGAGCGATGCCAGTGCTACCCGGCCCCTGTCGGGTCGCTCATATTCTTCCTCATCCAGTACTTCGTCTTCATCCCATGGTCCGCACGAGCGCATCCCATCCCAGCCGTCCGCGGCTGGCATTGGCCGTAAAGTCGCAGCAACCCTCCAGCTCTTCAAGGAAACCAAGGACGAGACAGGTGGTGCCGGACCTAGCGCGAGGGCGGGCTCGTCCAAGCGCACGGACGATGTGGCCGAGGCCAAATTCGAGTTCGTCAAGCGCTCGGAATGGCCGGACAGAGAGGCTGCCGCGGTCAGGCGCGAAAAGAGCATGACTGCGCTGCGGAGAGTGAGGACCCGGGAGAGTGTGTTGCAGGATGAGGTCGAAGCGCGTCCGGAAGGCAAATCTCCTGCGCGCGAAACGTTGATACACGATTTAACACAATGGCGGGACAATGTCGCGAGTCCTCAGGAAACTGGTCGAGGGAGAAGGCGTGAGCGGCCACTCGACGATTCCATGTTTGAGATGGACGATGTACGTCTTTTATATATTTCTCTTGACGTTAGTGTGCGCTTGAACTTTGTTTCAAGCTATCCGCTCCGCGCATCTATCCTCCATCACCATCCCCATCACGTTCACGTTCGGGCCGTGTACCGACGTTGCGGTTCCAAGAAGACGCAACGTCATACAACCGAACACCCACTTCCGAGCTTCCTCCACCTCTCACCACATCCCGCCCACAAACAAAATCCCCGACTCATGTTGCAATACCCCAGCCTCCTTCACATCCCGTAACCGTTTCGCCATTAGAGTCCGCGGACTTTTCACCATGGTCGACCGACGATGAATCGGCCTGGGAAACGGCTTCTGGTACGACCTCAGCTACCAATGATACCGACGCAGCTGGAGCAGTCTCACATGAGACCATTTCGCCTTCAATTCCATCACAACTGAGTGACCTAGAGCGCCCGCTTTCCACTGATGATATCGACGAACAAAAATACGGCGGGCTGTTCAATCTCGAGTTGGACGCATCACAAGAAAATTTGCCACACATCCCCCTTCGTCCGTTTCGTAATCAGGTCGGCGGACACAGTGCCATCTACAAGTTCACAAAGCAGGCTGTGTGCAAGGTGAGCAACTTTGTACAGGGCAGGGCTCTTGCTGATATTTTTTTTCCTGTAGCCACTTGTGTCTCGCGAGAACCTCTTTTACGAGTCAGTCGAACGAGAGGCCCCTCCTCTTCTGGGTTTTATACCACGATATCTGGGTGTTATGCTCGTCACTTACCGCCGCGTTCCAAAGGCACCCGCCTCACCCACCTCCACTCACGAACAGCCGCGACCAGCCCGTCCCCCGTGTCGCAAGGCAGCCACCGAAACCCTACAGTGCCGGTCAGGGTGTCTCACTATTCACGAGTCCGAGCTGGGCGAGTGTGGCGATACAGACACGGACGAAGCTGAGATGCCTGAAGTTGCCCTCGACCACAACCGCCATATCATCCCGCAATGGATGCTCCGCAGCCGCAATCGCTCCCTTTCTCAGTCGAATGCCACCACGCCTCCCAGTCGTTTCACCCGGACGCATCTGAATGGCGGGGCCGCTTCTAGCCCTGATCTCGGTGCGCCCGCCATGGCCACCCCTCGATCCCGCCCCAGTCCCTTGGCACGGTACCCGCCATTCGTGACCAGCGAGATGGAGGCTCCGACGCCAGTCAACTCCCCCAGCCAGTCTGCGCGCGCCTTCCCGGCCATACTGGCTGAGAAACCGAGTACGCGTCAATTCCTCGTCAAGTCCGCTTCGGACGAGGAGGACAGCTTCACTCGCCCTTCGCTAGCCACATTTTCATCCACTCCCCCTACCCATTCGCCTTGGTTTGGCGGAACCGGATCAACCACCGTCAACACCAAACTCAAGGACCATGTGTTCAGCACGGTGCTACGCCGCTTTCGACGGCGCACCGGAGGCAGGCTGGCGGCGGATTCTAGAACTGACGATGACGGCGACGTCGCCGATGCAGAAGGGGATGACGGTAATGATAATCTTCGTCCACGCAGAACCCGTAGTGGTAGAATTCGACCGTTGATTAGCCAAGTCGATCGACTCCGCGCGTCGGAGACAGTTCCCCCCATCCGCAGGGTGCAGAGCGAGTCCATGATGGCGAGCCCCGGCAAGCTCGAGGCGCTAGCGATGGAGGAACACCAAAGTAAAGACTTGATCGATGTTTTCAACATGGATTTTGACGAGCGTACGGCCCCGGCGTGGCGTAATGTCGACCTATCTCCGTCCATTAGCCGGCGGCGCAGTCGATCGCGGTCCCTCGACTTTGGCGCTTCTCCTCCGTTTGGGGCCTCCTCCTCTCTGCCGCCTCCGCTGGTGTCGCATTCACATTCGCTCCACACCTCGTCGGAGCTGGACCCTTCGGTCACGCGGCAGAACCACTTTATCCTCATGGAGGACCTCACTGGGCGGCTGAAGCATCCGTGTGTGATGGACTTGAAAATGGGGACGCGGCAGTATGGGTTGGACGCTACGCCCGGGAAGAAAAAGAGTCAACGAAAAAAGTGCGATCGGACGACGAGCAGATCCTTGGGGGTGCGAGTGTGTGGCATGCAGGCGGGTCGATGCATTGTTGTCTCTTTTGCCGTGCTTACGACTTTCATTTAGGTCTGGAATCATGTCACGCAGTCGTATGTCGCTCAAGACAAGTATATGGGTCGCGACGTCCGTCCCGAGGCGTTTCCTTCTGTACTAGCGTCCTTCCTCCATGATGGCGAACAGCTGTTGGCGTACCAGATTCCTGTTCTGCTGCAAAAGCTGTACGGCCTCGCGCGGATTGTCAACCGGCTGAAGGGATACCGATTCTATGGCTGTAGTCTTCTACTGATCTATGACGGCGACCGAGAACTGCAAGATACGCTGCGGTCAAGTACTTTGGAACAGCCATCTTCCCGTAGTAAACGCGGCGAGTCTTTGGAGCGGCACAAGCCCACCGACGCCCGGACGTCTAACCAACCTCCGCTCCGGCGGACGCACAGCGAGGATCTGCTCTTGGGACCTGTAGCCAAACGCAACCGGCGGAAACGAGGCGAGATCAATGTCCGTATTGTTGACTTTGCACATACGACCTCGGGGCGAGACTGGCTTCCGTATTCTGAACTGAACGAGCGTCCGCAAGAGGTGGCGCCGACGCAAGGGTATGTTGCGGACGTAGATCCGGAGACAGGCCTCATCTATGCCCGATTCCCTCCGCATTACCCTGAAGAGGCGGACCGCGGGTTTCTGTTTGGGCTGAGGAGTCTGGCGGTTGCGTTGGAGCAGATTTGGAACGACGAGCGCATCCGGCGCATCAAGGCCCACCGCGACGACTCGTCTGTCTTTTCACACTGGCTGCCGTCTCTTCCGACGGATGGGAAAGAGATATTCGACGAGATTTTTGGGAGTCCCGCCGAGGATCCAGGAATGATTTCGACATAATATACCGTACATTCATTGGGATCCCACGAACGTTCCCGATAATATTTGGCGCGCCTTGTATTTTCTCTCTCTATAGACGACTCTACTCACTGTAGCTTACCAAGTGTCTTTCTTTTGCGTATTGATATTTTTTGCGGTGTCATGATTTGGTCGCGTCACTTAACGTCGCGTCCTGTCACAAATAGTCACACTGGTCTTGGCCTCTTTCCTCGTCGCTCGTTTTCTTCCGCGTGCTTTAACCTCATCTGTGCTTCTATACGACTCGTTGCTCCTCAAACCTCGACATGGACACGGATCTGAAATGCAATCGACTGACGTGCCGCCGGCCGCTTACAGACAAGGCCGTAGTGGTAAGCTAAGCGTACTCTCCACTAGTTGGGGTCTTGCCAACTCTGTCGCGCTTCCATAGACCACTTGTACGTCCAGATCGTCGACCAGAGCGTGTTCTCCACTCATTCCGGGCGAATGCCGCAGGTTCACACATATTTTGCGGCACGTTGCGTTCTCCTTCTTCCCACTTCTTCCACCTAACACCTCACCCAGTCGACTGTGCCAACGAGTTATTTAACGCTGCCCGGCTTTGCCCAGGTACGTTCCTGCACCCGGACTGGATATTAGCCTTAACCGCCCACATCTCAGCTTGCGAAACAACCCTTTCCGAACCGTGAGGATTGTTTCTGTCTCTTCAGGTCTTATGTCTCAGTAAAATTCAGTGACGACGTTGTTGTGTGCTCCCTCCATCCCTCAAACGACTACAAAACTGTGAGTCGAACGCACATTTCCTTTCTTTAAGACTCACGTCCGCTCGAGTCCGTTCTTTCTGGCCTCACTCCTTCAATCATTTTGGAAATATGCTCGCGGTTTGTTGCAAACTCCCCACCCAAGTATCACCGTCATACCTACTTTGAATTCCAGCGCGATCTCATTCTGGCAGTACCAAACTCACCAAGAAAAGTACGCGTCTGCGAATGATAGAGACGCGTTTCTTATGATGCGATTTTCAGCTCCTTTCAACAGGCCGTGGTCCGTAACGTCAACGACAAGAACGCGCAGCTGCAAAAACAATTAGAGAATGTCATTCGGGAAGGTAGCGGTACCATAGGACCTTTGCCACTTTTCTCATGCATAACAAGCCAATGGTGAAATCAACTTGCTGAGCAACAAGAATACTGGTAATTCATATCTTGAACTGTTGAGCGTGGGTTTTAACCTGGAATTCCAGAACTTGAACGGGACCTCGAACTGGAACGCCGGAAAGTGCGCGATTTGCAAGACGCAGCTCGGGAACGCGTTAAAGAGTATCAAAAACTCAAAGTACATATCATACGCTGGTCGGTTTGTCAAGAACAGTCAAAACTCAACTCTCACAGACACAACACGATAAAATCAAACGCAAAGCGCTCCTCGCCTCGAATGCTACCGGTGTCTCGTCGGGCGAAGACCCGCATACTAACAAGCTCAGAGCCTTCTCAAATCCCGTCGATCTGGGCGCCGTGGTAGGTGGTATGGAAGCGAGTGGGGTAAACCTTGTCTCGTTCATGATCACTCCCACTCAGCGGACTAAGGTACACCCTCAGATTCAACGCACCCCCCTCGTTAACCGAACCTCTGGCGGGTCCTTCGCGCCCCCATCGCACAATAACAACTGGATCCAACAACATCCTCAACATCAACTTCAACATCAACAACAGCAGCAGCAGCAGCAACAGCGCGTTCAACCCTCTGCGCGCCGCACGCAATCCCACCGCCAACCATTCGCTGCGCAGAGTGAGCGCGAGCGCGCGTACCAGTCCGGAAACACGTCGGATCGCTCAGGAAGTGCACACGAGGTCGAGAATATGCTAATGGGCGGCGGGCAGAGTGGACGCACTGCTGCGAATCACGGATGGTCGACGGCGCCTACACCCCGAACGCGTCCGGCACCTCGAGGCGAATTTCTTTGCTTTTCGTATTTCTTCGCCGCCGCTGACTTCTGCTTGCTTAGTTTTCGCCCCTCAAACAAATCAACAACAACGCATGCCCGGCGGATTCAGACCCGCAGGTCTCCCTAGAAGCTAACTGAAAACAGACACTGACTGTATCACAATAATGGAATTGTATTGGTATGCATGCGTATCCTATGCGAAAAGGGTAGTACATTGGCTTGAAGCCTTGACGTGTAGATAATAAATAGATCCGCGGAACAGTTGTACAGAGGGATTAGGCCTTGGACATAGCATGGCGACTGGAGAATAATAAAATAGCAGAATGAGCGCAATAGATCGCCAAAAAAAGAGAGGTCATGGCAAGGTCGTAACTTGTCAAAAGCCAAGGTGAAGATCGAAAAAAACCGAACGAGCGGAAAAATAAACGGAATAATCAGTCGCGCCGCAACGTCCCGTTCTTTTCGTCTTCGAGGTACTGTCCAATGGCGAGAATATCCTGCCCCGAGCGGCGCAGGTACCCGGCCAGTACAGCCCGCTCCGCCTGCGGGAGCAAATCCGCAAGCTTGTCCACCTGACGCTCAAAGTCCGGCGCTGGCATCCCGCCGCCTCCTGACGCCGACGACGACCCCGGCGTAAACACACTCGGCCGCCGCGCCGCCATCGATGCGCTGCGGTCCGACGACGTGGACGAGTTGGACGAGAACGGCGACGGCGAGGGGGAGGGCATGATGCTCTGTGTGCGCAGGGCGCGATTCGGCGGCGCGCGCGGGCCGCCGGGGACGGATGGCGAGGAGGCGATGAGGACGGGCCGCGGCGCGAGGCTCGCGGGCGGGTTCTTCGTCAGTCGGGTGCCCGTTGTTGGGGGGTTGATGGAAAAGGACGAAGTGGGCGGGGGTCGCTCGCGCTTGCTCATGCTCGCTTTGCGGCCGAGTGAGGCGAAGAAGTTGCCTGTCTTGGACGAGGTGGGGCTCGTTGGGATCAGGCGCATGGAAGCGGGTGGGAGGGCCACGGACATGGCGCGTGGGGAGAGAGCGGGGTACGGGAGAGCGGGGACGACAGGGACGATGTCGCTGGGTTTTGTACTCAGATCAGTCGCGACCATGGCATCGGGTCGCCGCGGGAACGTCGCTTCGGACTGCGTAGACGAATGTGAGACATTTCGCGGTTGGGGCGCACCAGGCGTGGTGCGCTGCGAGGTCAACGTCAGTGTGCTCCGTTTGCTCGGGGCATTCGACCCTACAAAAGATAAGCAGCGCATCAAGATGAACGATAAGAGAAACACACCTCTGAACCGGGCCTCCACGACCCACTCGCTCAACCCGCAATCATGGACATACAGCTCGTTGATCTTCTGTGCATACAAAAAACACCGCTCCTGCGCGCTCTTTCGCGTTGCCACGTCGGAAGAGATCAGCGCCGACGGATGCAGCGCGATAATCTTCCGTCGCCGCGGGGGCATCTGGACCTGCGCCGGGATCGAGGGCAGCGGCGCCGACGCCGACACAGGCGGCGTCGGGAGCGCCACCGGAACAATAGGCGGCGAGGGCGACAGCCTTTGGCTCCGGGTACTCGTACTCGTACTCGAAGACCGCGCCAGAGACTTACTCGGCGACGGCGTACGTGGGAGGGACGACGAAAGGCGTTTCAGCCCCGTCGTCAGACTCGCCTTGAAGCTCTTCGGCGGGGGGGTGGGTCCTGTGCTATTGTTGTTGGAGGCACCGTCCTGTGAAGGGGGCGAGTACGACTCCCACGAAACACGGTCTTGTGACATGTGTCCATCGGACGAAGGAGAAGCGTTCAAGTCCCGACTTATGTGCGTCCAGTCTTCGGCCGAGTGCTCTGGGAGGCTCTCCATGCGCGGGGGCGGGGCGGGGATGATCATTGGGGAGGTCACAGCGCTGCTAGTGCCGCTCGCAATCGTTGGACTTTTGCTGCCATCGCTTACTAAGCCGTCTATTGTTCGTGTCGGATGGGCCGTAGTGGGACTGTAGTCCGAGGGGCTGGTTGAGGGTGTTGAGGAGATGACGGAGGGGGAAAAGGCGCCTTCGCGGCGGTGGTGAGTTCTAAAAGACAAAATTTAAATTTATAATTTGACGTTAAAACAACAACTTACTCGTCGGCCGACTCGCTGCCTGAGCTCGGACTGGTGAGATCAACTGGTCGCAGAGGTGAAATGGACCTCGATGACGGGGTGCTGGAACCGCTGGAGCCGAGGACAGCGGAAACAGATGCAGGTAATTGCAGGGCCTGTTTCACCGCATCCAGTTCACCCCTCCGAACCGGACGCGGTGGAGGCGAATTTAATCGCGGTGGCCGTGGCGGCGGCGGGGTGGCGGGATCGATATTAAATACCGCGCGTGGGGGCGGAGGTAGGGGACCGGCGGTAGCATGTACGCCTGTTGAAAATTTTACGGTCAGTTTACGGCAACTCAATAAAAAAAAATGACCGCGCACCTGGTTGGTAATGGAGATACGACGACAAAGGGAGCGTCGGCGACGCGTCGCGCGGTTCGACAACCTGTAGCGCGGGACTACGTCGGTCAAAGCTCGAGTTGCCGACGCGCAGCGATGCGTCCGGCCCTAGATTGACAACCACAGGGGACGCGACAGGCACATGAATCTCCTTTGGCTGTCCTATTTCAGGGGTGTGGACTGACTGAATGGAGAGTTCGGTGGATCGGCGTTTTGGGGCCTGCGGAGGGGTGAGAGGGGAGAGGGAGGGGCCGTCGAGGGGAGTGGCGAGAGTATTAGGCGTGCCGGCGCGGGACGCGTGCGGCTCCTGGAAGACGACGGGGAGGAGGGACTCGCTGGCAAGTTGCAAACGAAGTTTTTTTGGGGGTTCTAGCGGGGCCGAGGAAGTTGTTGGGGATGCGACGGTGCCTACGATTCCTACGTCGCGAGAAGATTTGGACTTGAGGATTCTAGTGGTCGCTTCTGACGCCGATCGGTTGTGGCCTTTGTCTTCGGGGGGCGGACCGTGCGGCATGGAACGAGAGGAATTGGGAGGGGCGGAGGTCGGGGGCGTGAACTGGTAGGATTTTGGTGCCGCGTCGGGGGGTGCGACGAGAGCGAGGCCCTCGAGACGCGTCTCGAGTCCGCGGCGTGTCCTGACGGTCGACTTTGGGGAATCGGATTCGGGGACGGGGTCCATCTGGACAATTGCGAGACGGCGACGGTCTGCCCCGCCCTCGGTAGGGACACTTCCGCGGCGAGTACTGGGTGGCACAGGCTTGACCTCCTCGATGGAATGGTCGGAGGTGGAACCGGACGAGGAATAGTCGGAGGAGGAGGTGGAGTTTCCGGAGAGGGACCTGCGGTGTACTGGGCGCTTTGTGGGCGGGGGGGAACGGTAGCCTATGCCCTGGTCCGCAATGGGGGACTCGTAGTAGGACGCGAGGAGGTCAGTTTCCTGGCGGGCGAGCTGTGGGCGGGCGGTGGAGGGGCCGGCATCTGGGATGCGCAGAACGGTGAGCATGGGTATTGGAAGAGAAAGGGTTGCATACTCGAGTTTGCAGACTTATAGGTCATGGTAGTAGATTGAGCATCGTCCAAATTTGGACACCCGCATGCCAAACACGAGTTTTGTTCCCGACCACCACAGATCTGCACAGTGACAAAATGTGAACAAGCTCCATCGCAACCCGCGTTCTCGCTCGCGACCCATATTTTCTTTTTCAAACGCGTCGGCCCCTCAATGAATTCGAGCCCCTCGCTACCGCCCTCGCTCAAATCCTGCAATTATTCGTCAAGAAATGCATACAAAAATATCAATCTAATATCAGAGATGAACAGTCCGGGAGAGGTCCTGTTCAGCCAATCAAGTTCATCCAGTGGCCAGAACGTCCCTCGCATCCGGTCTCCTTGACCGCATATCTTGCTCAGTGGCCAGAATATGCCGAACCGCAACACCCTTCGGCAACCCGTCGACTGCGCAAATTACACGCACGCCCGCACACATACGCGGAGTCGTCTCACGTTTGCGGATGAATGCGGATTGAAACGAGATGCTTATTAGGCGTATAGCAATGCATAGCTCTATAAAGCCGAGGAGGTTAAAGACCAGAGTTACATGGACGGTAAGAGCTGGTAAGAGTCAGTATTGAAGGCAATGAATGAACTAGATACTTACACTGGACGCGCTTGGTCGTTATATCCTTTGCTGAGTTTCGTCGACGTTCCCGGTTATCGACGTTCCCGCTCGAGTTTGACATCTCCCCCGTTGACTTCTGGTAGGTTTGAGCGCACTGATCCAAGGAGCGGAAGGGGAAGGAAATGAATGGACTGCGGTTTTCACCAAGTTCGTTATAATAAAACTGTGTAGACTTTTCTGCTAAGCCAAGATTCGGATCGCGCACGTATGTACTTGGATCCACTCGTAGCTGTGTACGGTAAGAAACATAAATCTTGCAACAAGGCCAAACTAGGTAAGGGAAACTTGAATTCAACCTCCGAGCATCACCTTTGCCGGTGTTGTGCCGGCAGAAATGTCCGATCCGTGATGCGGACGGAAGGCCTTGAAAAATCGGCCGCCTGATCCTTATGCTGACGGAGCTCGCGCCGAAGACGCTGTACGGAAACGGCCGAAATCGGACTTTTTGGATACGGCAAAATCCCCTTACCTGCCAAACTCTACACGACCACATGTCCTCACACTACTACGAAGTCGCGCTCTTTGGCGAATTCTTCTCGCGCGACCTCAAAGCCATCCTCAACCGCATAACCCTCCACTCCGAATCCGCCCACCCCATGCACTCCCGCGAAATCCTCTTCGAGCCCTTCGACGCCCAGCAACAACGCGACGCCGGCAGCGACCCCGTCATCCTGCGCGCAAAGAAGGAGTTGACGGAGCTGGACGCGGGGTGGGTGCTGTACTCGTACCTCAAGCCCGAGAGCGTGCGCGCGCACCCGGAGGCGACGGTGCGTCCGTGGGCGACGTGCCAGGTCATCGGCGACGCGCTCAGTTTCGCGGCAACTCTGGGATATGTGCGGCGTTCGCAGATCTACAAGCGCGGGTATGTGTTCCGCAGGGGCCCGCTCGTTATTCAGGTGTGTTTACCCAACTCGGCGGCGAGAAAACGCGGCGCTAATGGCGCGCAGATGTTCCAGCAGGAGCAGGTGTGTCGATTTGCTGGTAGACGGTAACTGCACGCGAATTAACATCTCCAGGTCGACCCAAAAACTCAGCAGCCCATCCCCGCGCACGCAGATACCCTCTGGGAAGTCGAGGTCAAGACCGCTTCTCCGACACGCAACACCCAGGAAACACCGCTCCGCATCTCTGTCAACGCAGTCGTAGAAGTCCAGCTGCTCATGAAAGGATTGCTCGACCTCCGACGACAGGATCTCTGATGAAGCTATGCTATGCGTGTTGTGTGCGTGCGAGAACGAAAGGAAAAGGAAGAAACACTACACGCCCTCCGTATCCGAATCGCCCCAATCCACCAAATCGTCGTCCTCCACCTCTTGCGCATGCATGTGCGGCGTCCAACTCGCGTCCCCGCGCGCCTCGCGCATCAGCTCCACCAACTTCGCCGGATCCAGCTCGACCCCGTCGTCGTCCGAATCATTCATACTAATATCCGCCTGCGCGGCCCCGTCCTCGGCCTCATCCTCGCTCCCCGAATACCCACCGAGCATTTCGAGCCCATTGCGCGCCTTCTCCTTCCCCTTCCCATCCTCATCCTCGTCCTCACTGCTACTCCCATACCCACCCAACAGCCCCGCAATCGCCTTCCCGCCCGCCTTCCGATCTAGCTTCCGCCTCTTCGGCGCCCTCCCTTCTTCCCCATTGCCATCTAGTCCATCCTGCTGCATCACCGCCCCCGCCCCATCCACCACCGTCCCGCAAAACTCCTCCCACACCTCAATCGTCGGAAACTCCACAAAATGTTTCCCCCGCAGAAGCGCACTCAGCGGCTGCGCGGGGTCGAGGCGGTAGTAGGGGGTCTGCGCGCGCTGCTGCTTGGACTTTCGTGCGCTGACGAGGGGGTCGACTGTCGCGGCCATAACACAATGCGGTGGTGCAAACGCCTCGGGGTCGGTGAGGTCGGGACACGCGAGGGCGCGCACCCAGACGGGGATGACGCCCTCTTTGCGCTCGTTGATGTGGTGCTGCAGGACTTGGAGCAGCGACTTGGGGGCGTCGAGGCTGTTGCGGTGTGTGAGGAGTGTGCGCAGCGGGTCGGGGGCTTGGGAGGGGAGGGCGAGCGGGTTGGGCGGGGGGTGGAACTTGAATTCGATAGTTAATAGTGCAGTTTGGTTTCTGGGTGGGCGCGAATTCAGCGTTGTATGTAGGCACGCGGGCAAAGAGAATACAGACTTTGAATCCCAGGAAGACTGGTTTATTTTATGGCGCTCCATACCTGCGGGCAGGATGTCCATCTCAATATCGCGCGCCTCGAGCTGGATGCGCAGCACATCGCGCTTCGTCCTCCCTCCCTGCCCATGCCCTCCTCCGCCCCGTCCCCTTCCGCGTCCCCGCCCGCGTCCCTGTCCCCGTCCTTGCGCCGCTGCCCCCGTCGAAAACTTCCCCTTCGCAATCTCACCGCCCCACTCGCCCACCTTCCTCCCCACATCCTCCAAGAACGAATAGTCATCCATCATCGTGCCCCACCCGTAGCGGTTCATCGGCACATACGCAGCCTTGTCGCGCTCGCCGCTGCACGCCGCGCGCGCCTTGTGCGTCGTCGAGCACGGGAGGGAGCAGGTGCGCGTGGTGCAGCGTGGGCAGGTGTATATAGCATAGCGGTGGTTGCACACCGTACACAGTGGCCGCGGCGCGGAGGCGACGCTGGTGCTGCTTTCTGCGACCATCGCGGCCATGGAGGTAGGAGACTGAAAAAATCGCGTTCACGTGTTGCTTTGACGCGTCGCTAATTAGCCGCTCATTTTTTTCGTGAAGCAGTGTGATACAATCTATGGATATAATGCAACAGTCTCGACTCAAATGTCGTCCATCCCAAAGTCAATCTCTACCTTCTCACCAGGCTGGAACGCCGGCAGCCCTGCATTTCCCAGTCGTTAGCTTCCACTCCACGCCAAGTAAACACACGCAAGTACGCACCGAGATACGGGCAACTCGCACACCGGAACGCGTCCCCCAAAAAGCAGCTCCCGCAGCTGCTCGTCGCCTTGGGTGTCGCCTTGGCCGCAGCCACCAGCCGTGCCCGCTCGTCCTGCGACACCTCCACCGCCCCGCCCTCCTGCGACCCATCGAGCAGCACCACCTTGCCCGTACGCGCCTCCTCCTCCTCCAGCTCGCGCAGCCCGCACGAGCAGCCCTTGCACGCCTTCTTGCGCCGCGGCTGCCCCGCATTCACCGGCTCGCACGTCGGCACGGGGCGCTTGCGGTCCGCCGCCGTCAGGAGCGCCTCCGCGTCGATGCTCGGCGCCGTCGGCGCGCTGAGGGCCCACAACGCCTTCTTCGTCGCGGGGTCCGTCTTTTTGCGGTTGAGGAGGGGCAGCGAGGCAGCACCTGCTTTTTTAAGGGGGAGCGCCGCGATCTGGGTGGCTGCGGGCTTTTGGGCGATTAGGGTTCCGTCGGCTGAGAGAGTCGTGAAGCCCGCGAGCGTTAGCTCGGAGGGGAACGTGGTGGCAGCGGCGTCGTGCAGGTGGAGCGTGCCCAAAGGTTGGAGGCCCTCCCGTAGCTGCGACAAGAGACTTGCAGCCTTGGGCAGCAGCTCCCGGTACTCGGATTCGGATAGAGTTACATGCACGGACGAGTAGAACCCCGCCTCGAGGACGGTCGCTGGACCGAATGTAAATAAAGAACAGGCGGGGATTCAAGCATGCACACCTCCGTCCACTAGCCTGTCGAGCATCTGTTTATCCACCTTTCTCGATGACTCCAAGTCCGAGACAAGGGACTGGTATCGTCCATCCTGGGCCGTGCTCAGGGACCCGATGGCGAGTGCGGGACCCTTGGACGGTGCAGCGGCGGGGGTGGGAGAGGAATCGGTGTGGAAGGCCGGAGACATGGTGGATGGGAGAGGATGGTAATAGTTTCTACATAGGCTAAGTCAGCCCACTCATAATGTGCCAATTCGCGATTGGTCAGATTCGGCCGATGAGCTCACTCCGAAATAAACCGAGTCGTTGGGGAGAAAATTATATCAGGTCGCAAAAAGGCGCGCGTAATTTATTTGTCCTTTTGTACACCAGGAACACGAAAGAAGCTACAATACAGCGCGACGGAGCCAAGAACGTTCAAGAGAAGCTTAAGAGTAGCGAGTCAAACGACCCAAGTCACAATAAACGGCCCAAATCATCATCCATCTAGCTCTGCTGGGGCGGCTGCTGCTCAGCAGGTGCACCTGGCGGCGCCATGTACGGCGGGACGTGCATCACAGCGTCGGGGTTGATGGGCGGCATGAGGGCGCCACGCACACGGAACAGCATCATGCGGTACCACTCGGGATCGACGTTGGCCTTTTCCTGCTCCGCCGTCACCTGCTGCAGATGCCCAATCTCCTTGAGCCACGCGACCCGCCAGTTGACATTGCCGTTCTCGTCGAGCTCGATGTTTTCTTCGGGCGAAATCGGCATCGGGCCTGGGGGCGGCATCGGGAAGCGCATGTCCATCATGGGGAAGTTGGGATTGAAGCTAGAAGGATGAAGACTAAGTCGCGGAAGGCGATAAGGATATGAAGTGACATACGGGAAGGGAGGAGGTGGGCGCGGGGCACCAGACTCGTCGAGCTGCGGCTGCGTGTACTGCGTCTCGTCGAAAGCGCCATCGGGAGGGTGGTAGTCGACGTCATCGTCCTCTGACGAGCGACCCTTGCCGCCCTTGGACTTCTTCTTGCGGATCCGATGGACGCCGGTGCGTGGGTCGACGTTATCGTTGACGGTCCAATACGACCCTTTTCCGCGATCGGTGAGGGGACGTGGCACCTTCTCAAAGCAGGGGTTCAGCGAGAGGTTGTGGCGGACAGAGTTCTATGGGACGACAGTCAGTATGGTCGATAAGGGACAAAGGCAAAGGGGCGCCCACCTTCCAGCCGTTGGGCGCAGTCCTGAAATACGGGAACTAGAAGCGAGAAAATGAGGATAGCGAGTCATGCGAGGGCGAATAGAACGTACGCGAGACTCGATGGCATAATAAATATCTTCAAGGAGGAGTTTCTGGTTAGGCGAGCCCTTGATGGCGTAGCTAAACAGCGATGAGCAACAAAAAAGGCCATAAAACAAGCACAACACTCACCGAATCAGAGTCGAGTAGGGGTAGAACGGCTTGCTGCCGGGAGGACCGTCACGGAGCGAGTCGAGGTTGATAGGGAGGCCGCCGGTGAGGTCGTTCTCGGGGGGATAGTAGTTTGCACCCATATCCTGGCCATCGGCGAGCATGGGCGGGGGCATGCCTTGAGGAGGAGCAGACATTTCGTTTGGGCGGATGTGGTGGTGGGAGGAGAGGAGCGTTTGGTTGCCTGTCACCCCGTGACCACTTCCCACGCCCGCCTGTGCCCGCCGCCCGTTCGTCGTCGTCCAGCGCGTCCCCGGCGATGAATCCGCGTCGAGGTAGACATGGGAGAGCCAGGAAATAATGTTGTGGCTTGTCTTCTGTTGAAGGTGCTAAACAACCAGCTCCAAATTGTCGAAGACAAAAACACACAGCCCGCAAACAAGACTAACTCTCACCAAACTACATACTTTTCTACTCTACGTGTCTCTTCTCAGCGATTCCATTCACGAAATAACTGCGCTCAGCGGGGGTGCTCACTGGGCCTCGCCCCCTTAATCTACAGGCGCATCACCGCCGACATTCACTAGCTCATTTATGAGGCATTTTATCTATATGATATCTTAAAGTGTCTATGTACACCGACTCCCATTCACACCCTGGACAAACGTCAGCCCAATCGGCAGCAGAAAGAAACAAGTACTCACCCATAAGCGTACTCGACCTCGTCGACCCCGGCACCAGAGGTGAACCCCGTCTGCTCCCGAGGCATAGGCCCCAGCTCGACCTCGACCTCCTCCTCGTCCAAGTCTACCGCAACCGCGTCGTCTAGTCCAAACGGCAGCACCGGCCGCAGTCCCCCGCCCTGACTCGACCGCCGTCCACCGGCCGGCGACTTGGGCAGCGCCGCCATCGTTTTTGGGCTCATGTGCTACAACCATCCTCAGTCTCCTTCTACCGGAAAAGAAACAACCACCATACGCACCTCCCAATTGTTCAAATTCTCATCAACCACCGCCGGATCGTCGCGACTCGGATCCAACCTTGCATCGTCCCCAAGCTCCCCAATCGACGCAATACTCTCGCTATCGCTAATCCCATCCCCAATCTCCCCCGCAAACGCGGGCAACCGATGCCACGCCGACGTCCCCCCAAACAGCGGGCCGTCCGTCTGCTCCTCCGACCACCCGAGGTCCGACAGGTACTCCTCGTACTCCTCCTCGAACGCAAAGTCCTCCGTGATGTACGGCAGGAAGAGCGACGTGTCGGGCGCCTGCGACCGCGAGGGCGGAAACACGTCCGCGTCGACGATGTTGGGCGTCCCCATGGGTCGGATGAGTCCGATTTCGGGGCCGGGGTACAGCCCTTCGAGGTGGTGCGACATGCTCCCCGACCGTCTGTGCATCTGCCCGTGGTTCAGCGTCGCCGTCGGCCCATATCGTCTGTTATTGTCTGCCGATGGATGAGCGGTGCATTTGCTACGAATATTGGTACTCACAAAACTTGACCAAATGCCGCAACGCATGTTCTTGTGCCTGCAATCAAATTGTAGTAAATCAAGTTAAAACTTGAATTCGTTCGTACTTGTGCATCGGAAGCATCGTCCACCTCCGTTCCCGTAAGCCACTCGTCCCGCAGATCTGGCCGGCAGTTCAGATATATTGAAGTAATAACCTTCATATTTGCTGCGAAAATTTCAGGTCAAGTGATAACATGAGAAAACATCACGCACTCTGCCGCCATTTCCGTCCACAAAACGGTACTTGACTCTTGATCAACTTCAAAATATGCAGCTGGAACATCGGATGCTGGACTTTGAGCGCCCTCTTCAGCACCGGCTACACCCGCCCCATCACAATTCAACTCGGCCTCAATAAAAAACACAGGCGGGCAACTCACCGAACTCTTATACTGAATTAACATCCAAATCCGATGCGACCGATTCTTCGACAGCTTCTGCATAATCTTGGCAAAGTTGATCGTCGAGAAGAAATTGCGCCACGAAAACTCGGTGACCATGTCCACCTCCTCTTCGTGCTTCTCCCCGTTTGGCAAAATACGCGTCTTGACGACGGTGTGCCGCGGCGGGCGCGGCTGCTGGATGTTGATGGACTCCGTCCCACGCGCGTCCTTGGGCGGGAAGTTGAGCATGCAGTAGCGGAAGAAGCTGAAAAAAAAAGTAGATGATTAGCACAAGCGCGAAGAAGGGATGGAAATAATACTTGTTGTCGGGTGAGTCGGCTTTGGAGACGACGATCAGCGAGAGGTCCTGTAGGGAGAACATCTTGAGGATCAGCAGCAGGCAGTTCGTGTCGAGCAGGTGTTGGCCGAGGTGGTGGAACTTCATGATGTCTTCAAAATATGCCATTAAACAGGTTACATCAGAGTGAATAGAGAAGAGAGCTCACGGGAGACTTTAAACCACTTCAAAACCAGGAGCAAAATTGCTGATACAGCTTTCGAGGTGATTTCACGGTGTCGCGTCACGTCGATTTCGTCCGACGTCGGTGGGGGAGGGGGTTCTTGCGCTATTCGAAATTATCATTGAGCCGCAATCTTTTATTTTCGGCGTGAGGGAAATGGTATTCACGCGACGCGACTCCAGGAGGAAACACATTCGACGCCGACGATTGGGGCGGCTGCATATTTGTGCTGGCGGACACAGTCGCGAGCAATAATTTAAGCAGCACCAGGACCCATCCGGAT
The DNA here is from genome assembly GCA_029233265.1 of Mycena alexandri. Classification (NCBI taxonomy): domain Eukaryota; kingdom Fungi; phylum Basidiomycota; class Agaricomycetes; order Agaricales; family Mycenaceae; genus Mycena; species Mycena alexandri. Next base: position 897,363 of record JARJCM010000001.1, on the reverse strand, counting down.
AACACAGGCAGGACAGCGCTCTGTTTGGCCGTTAAAGCGCATTCGTTCGAGGGAATAAAAAGGGCTTACATATATCTGCTCTACCCGTTTGAGCCGCATGAGGTCCTCCCTCCGCACCTTCGCCTTGGTCTTCTCGGACTCCGTCCCTTCCTGCATGGCCTTGGTGGCCTCGGCGATCTTCGCGTCCAGGAGGGCAATGTCCGGTAACGGTTCCGCCGCCTCGGGGTCCTGTAACACATGCATTCAACATCAAGAAAATCTGGCAAAGCAGGTCGGTCAACCACCTTGGAAATAAACGTCGACGACTCAAACTGCCCCTCCGACCCGGGCATATGCTCCAACCCGCTCTCCGCCGTCATACAATCCTCCCTCGTCCGCCACATCTGCGCCAGCGCCAAGCTCACATACATATGTCTATTATACAGCCGGTCCGCCTCGTCCACCGCAAACGGCACAAGCCGCGCATCCTTATCGAACCGATTCCGCGAAAAAGGGAACAAGAATGGACGCGTCTGGTCCGTCTGGTATTGCTGTTTTTTCGGTTTCGGCGACGGCGGCGGCGGGGTGGGCGCGGGCGTCGCGGGCTGGGGGTTCGGCCTCTGTCCGCCGCCGGGCTGTTGCGGGTGAAACGGATGCGGCCCGCCATGGTGCAGGCTCGCGTCCGAGTCGTCGTGGTGGTAGTGGTGGCGGATGGGGATGGGTGAGTAGGCCTGCGCCAAGCGCGATGTGGTAATCGGGATCGGCTTGGGGGCGGCGATCTCGAAAAGCGGTGGGGCGGACGGCGACTGCGCCGGGGGTGTGAACGTGGGGTACTTGACGGAGGTTTCCTGTCGAAACGTTTCGATGTCGAGCGGGGTCGATTTGATGTTAGCCTCGCCTGTTGGGCGTTTGTTTTGGCTGCGGGAATCAACAACATGAGGAATATCCTTACCTCCTTCGGCGCCTGTTTGGAGCCCAGCCAGCTCCCGGGCGAGTTTCTTTACGCGAGCGTGATCGCGAATACCACCGCAGCATGACAGCAAGGTCTTCCACAGCACCAGCAGGAGCTGCGCGAAACGGATTAAAACGGGGAAGCTATTTGGGGAAGTTAAAAATTACCTTCTTGACCGGGTAACCTCGCGCGCTCTTGTCCCGCAGGCCAGAAACGACTGTGAATAGATAGACAGGGAGCGGCGGGTCAAAGCTCACTGCACCCCCTCGTCGTCAGCGGGATTGGGACATGATTATCACCCACGACTCACTTAATTCATCGGCAAAGTCATCGTGGCTTTTAAATATTTCGACCAGATGGTACAGCATTCCGAGGTATACGGAGATCTCTGTCGTGACCTCTTCAATGAAATCTGCTTTTTCCGTAGCCGAGATGTGAAAATGGTCGGCGTCCGCATCCGAGAGGCCGCTGGAAAAAACCAGGGTCAAGATTCAAGTCATGGTACGAGAGTAAGACTGGTACCATAGAAGATCGTGTTTAGAGCTTGCAATCTTCATCGCCTCTATAATGGTACTGACACCATTCGCAGCACGTATAGTTTTGCAGTTCTGGACTATCCAGTGCAGCTGCTGCTCGGGTGAGTCGGTTTCCGCAAACGTCCCTGGTTACGATTTAATGCACGCCAGATCGCGATCAGGTAATTGCACACCCTGGAGGAGGTAGAAGAGCCTCCGGGCATTAGTGAAGCGGATTTCGGCATTTCTGTGCTCTAAACTTTCGAGGAGGACCTCGACGTGTGCTTTACGCGTCGCAGCAGGCTGCTTTGTCCATTCTGAGGCGCGTTATGTACAGGCAATTAACCGAATACGCTCGGGGACATACCACCCGCGAACGAGCCCTCCCAGGCCTTGAGGTTTTCAGCGACTTGTGGCATCTCGACATAGGAGTAGAATTCCTCGATTTCATTCATCATGGTGTCCTCGTCGTCGTATTTGTAGTCGTACCACCATTGCTATCGCGAAACGTCACGTCGAGGCGCGGGATATGCGGCGGGATGGACGCACTTTGTCCTTTGGCATGCTTGCGACCATCTGTTTGAGCTGGCCCAGGGAAATGGAGTCAATGCCGGTTGGATTGCCCGCGTTCTGGCCGGCATTGTCTTGGGGCTGGGAGAGAAACGAGGGCATCTGGGGAAACGACATGGCGGAATGAAATCGGAGTCGGGTCGGGTCGATTCAAGCCAAGTTCAAGCTGGGAAATGCAGTTTGGGTGATTCGAGGACGCAAATTTTTGCTTTCACTCTGGAATGTATTTCAGACGCGAGGATCAAGGTGTTTGATGTGGACGTCATAGACAAACAGCTTTGTTTGGCATCGACGTTGAATGCAACACCTTCGTCTCACGTTAATATCCCATTTATACTGTGACGCGTCTATCGGCCTCGAGTCATCGAAGCGCAGGGGTTGACGGTGATCGCAGTTTGTCAACGTAGTGACTCTGCGCGGGCAGGGCCCGTTGGGGGGTTTACTGGATGGACATATGGTCGATGTGGGTTGAATGACACGTGTGAGATGGACAATGTGAGCTTTCCCGATGAGACACCGTGGGCGTCCCAGGTTTCGCACTCCTTGTCCCCTCAATGGCCACAGGGTGGGCGTCATGGACTACATAGCACAAATGCGTTTCATTGGATTGTACAGCGATCTGTGGACAGTAACTAGGCCCAATAAATACTTACATCGATGTTGACTCGGCATCGGATCTCGGCTTGGCGGGGTATAAAGGGGATGCGGCTGATTTTTTGTCTCAACCCTGATTTCTGAGGTGGAATCGCCCTTTGTCTGGAAGGCGTTCCTCTCTTGCCCCGCTCCCGACGACCAGCGTAGACTGACGAGAGCGCCGCTCCCAGCTCTGTCCCGGTATCCCGCAGAGCCCCCCTCCTCTGCTTGCTCCTTCTCCAGGGCACCCAAAAGGCACGCCTTTGCTGTGCGTTTGCCATCCCTGCCACTCTCCGAAGTCCACTGCTATCGTCTCCCCGCCCTTCACGACACCTCTTACGACCAACCCTCGCTCCCAGCTCCTTTTTTCAATAAAAAAGAGCTTTCCCAGAGCACCGCAGCCGAGCCACGTACTTGCGTGGCGTCCTCGGCGTGCTCTTCTATACCAAAGCAGATGCCCGTTCCCGTGCCCCGTATCTCAAAGCAGTCCGCCCATCCAGTCGTCAAGAAGAACTGCGCTGGCCCAAATCCATTCCAGAGTCTGACGTGCTCCCTCCCCGTGTCCCCTCCGGGGCCCCCGCCCTCCTTCGGCACTCGCGAGGAGTGGATCAACTCTCTCCCCACCTGGCGCAGAACAAAGCCGCGTCGCATCTGGGAGGAGGACTCGCGCTTCGCTGGTCAGCGCGCAGAGCAGGATTTTTACGCTGGGTTGGCGGCCGCGCACTCAAACGCGTCTGCTATTAAAGGAGCCCGCGCTGAAGCGTGTATTCCGCCCTTGTATACCCTCCTCCGCACCGACCTGCCCTCCGACGGCGACGCAGACGACGAGATGAGCTCCGATTACTCGGCTTTGGACCGAGTCCACTGCGACAACGACAGCCAGTGGAGCACCAGCTCCCTCGGCATGGACCTCGATTACCAGTCCCAGCTCGACATCAGCACCTCTTCCCCCACTTCGGATCTCGCAAACTACCAGCACCAGCTCTACGAGCGTGGCGCATTCACCCCGGTGTTTGAGGACCAGTCCCCCGGCGTCTACAGCGGTCCTGATGTCGGCTCCAGCCCCGTGGGGCCCGTCACTCCGTTCGGTGAGTTTGTTGATCGCGCCGTCGCCGCCGACGCGTACCCCACCTATGCCGCGTCGCTGTCCGCAAAGTCCCAGGCCGCACAGCAGGAACACTACAGTTCTGGCCCACACTCTTACGACAACGCCGAGTTCCATACGTACATCCCTTCGGACCGTCTCAAAGAGGACGTTGCGGCTCCGGTCCCCGAGGTCGTCACACCTAGCGCCACCTCTGGGTACCGGAAACTCGCCGAGCCGCTCTCTGATTGGGTTGCTAACTACATTTGGAAGGCTTGCTCTACTGGATTTAGCTTGCCATCGGCATTCTCCCGCACCTCGTATGTTGCTCCGTCTGCGTCTCATCGACGCCTGCCTAACATCCATCTTAGCAGCTCTGTGGTCCAGCAGCGTCCGAGTTCCCCGCCGAGCTATTTGGCGAATGCGGTCCACTCGCTTCTCCTTTCGACCCTGCTTCAGCCGTCGGCCGTCTTTTTGGCCATTTGGTACATCGTCCGTTTGCCCGTCTATTATGATGCCGCTCCTCTCAGCGCCGATTACGTCAAAGAGCTGCGCTTTAGGGCAGCGTTGCTTGGCAATGGCCTCGATCAGGACGCCAATGAAGCTAGCGCTCCTTTCCGGCTCATCGTTCTTGGATGCATGCTTGCCAACAAGTGGTTGGATGATCATACATTCTCCAACAAGACCTGGTACGTTTTCCTTCACTACATGCTAAATATGAAACTGACTCATTTTCCAATCAGGCATACGATTTCGAATGTTCCCATCCAGACGCTGAACAGGCTCGAGTCCCTGGCGTTGGACATTTTCGCTTACGACCTCTCTGTTCCCTCGTCGGATTGGTCGCAGTGGCTCTCGCACCTCGTGTCATACCACCAGCTCTCTTCCTCCCCTTCGCACCCGCAGCCGATCTCGCGTCCGTCCACCAACCCGCATGCGATTGTTCGCAAGGCGCTGGATGAGATCATACAAGCACCGGCGGCATGCAACTTTAACTCCTCCAGCCCGCAACCAGTGTTTATCGGGTTAGACGAGCGCAGGAGAGAGCGAATGGAGAAAGAGCAGGCACGATCTGTTGATGTTCTCGAAATTGATCTCGACGAGGACGGTCCGCTGCGCGAGGAGTATCTCCCGAAGCGTCGTATTAGTGCCGCGGGATCTACCCACAGCTTTAATTCGCGCGAAGCCTATCCGCCCCGCGCTGCCGTGGACAATTCACAGAACTGGCAGAGCCACCACAAGGTCGTCGACAAGTCGCTGCCTCCCCCTGCGAGGTGGAGCCCCGCTGCCGACGAACCGATCCTCCGCGAGAGAAACCGGGCCAGTGGCCAGTATGTTGCTGTGCAGCCTCCTCTCCTCCCGTCTATGATTCCGTACCAAATGGCGCCCAGCTACCACCCTGCCCACGAGCTCGGATATCCGAACCAGAACTGGCCCCCCGGCGGCACGTTCGTGGCCATCAAACCGCAGCCGATGATGGGCTATGTGTTCGACGCGCCCCCGCTGCACGTCTCCCACCCGCAGTACACCGCCTATCCGTTTGTTCCGTCTCTAGCATTGTCTCATTCCCGCTCGCAATCACTTTCTTACGATCAAGATAATTCACACTCGCGTAATCGTTTGCGCTCCTGCTCGCAGTCACAGTTCGAATACCAGTGCCATGATGTCCACATGGCCAACGAGCTCGCGCCTTCCAATGAGGTCGTCGACGCGCGTTGGGGCGCCCCAGCGCACTACGGATATCCCGCGCCGGCATTCGCCGGCCAACCTGGCCATAATATGCAGCCCGCCTGGCTCAGAACGTGAGCGGTGTCCCTCCTATGGAGCATCTTGCGCCCCCGGCTCCCCTATAGACCGACTCTTCGTCATCCCCACCCACCTATAATACTCGTGCCGACGCCATCGGTGGCGCGCTCCCGCCCTGCTGGTTCCATTCAACACCCACCCAGTTCTCGGCCCCACTGTACTATTGCTGCCACCCCTTCACCTGTGAATATCCGCTCGCCTGTCTCTTCTCATCTGTCTCTGTTCCGGGCCTCCCAAACTCCACGACATATCCATCCTGTCCTAGGGATGAAAGCCCTTTTACATGCATGAAGCACTCATCATCGATCATCCCCCCTCCTCGTTTTTAACTCGGCGCCAGGCCCTTCTTTTTGCCGTTGCTTCGCTGCGGCGTTTGGCTGGCCTCCTTTGTCGATTTGCACATGGACTTTCCAACAACGAGCACTGCTTCACCGCGCACACGTCGTGCGGTTCTATCTGCCTCCTCATCATCATCATTCGTGTCTGGTATTTATACACACATCCCCACCCTTCCACCCCACCGCCGCCTCTTGTCCGCTTCTCATTCTTTGTCTGCGTTTTTTTACCACACGGCTCTGCAGAGCCACCAAAAAAACGCGCATAATTTTCTTAAACCCAAAAACAAACTTTTCTCTCCATACTTTGTTTCGATTCGATTTGCTGCCGTACCCGTACCCACATACGTATACGTACTTCCTCCTGTTCCACCACCACCACCTACCTGTACCTCTTCTTCCCCCCACCCGTTCTCTAAACCCCGCCCGCCCCTGTCATTTCTCCTTCCCTCTTCCTCCCACCCGCCTTTTTTAGGTAAGTAGTTATGCCAGTACCTTTGCTGTCGGGTCATGAATGCGATGATTACATTCTGGTATCCCACAAACCTGGTGTGATTCTCTTGGAGTTTTCAAAAAGCAATATTTTCATCTCTCGACACTCCGAGAGAGGGAGGCCTTGCCAGGGAGGAAAATAAGTTGACGTGTCGCTGTAGTTAAGCCCATTTTCTCAAAGCACCACAGTGCAGCGGGGCCGATGAACCACAACTAGTTCTGGAAGTACGCAGCGGCACTGCTGCGGGGTGTTCCGTTCAACGTCGGCGGCCGAGTTGGTTCGAGGCTACTGCGTTGAAACATGAGGATGCTGAAGACCAGTACGAGAGGATCGTCTGTTCTTTGTCAAGTTCTGATTCCTCAGAAGGTAATAGTTAAAGCACGAAACGAATAACAAGGGTTTTAGCGTGGACGCGGCGTGGGAAGCCGAGGGCGGAGTTTGCGGAGTTTAAAAAAGCTTCGGACAGAAACAAAGAGAGAATTTGTGATACATTCATTCTATTGGTTTGACTACATAGCTAGACTTCGGCTCAGATCTTGACAACGATAAAGGGAACCTCCACGTCTTCATCACTGTCGTCCGACACCATAACCTCGACGATGAGATGGTGGACGTGCGGTGGAATGGCCTTTTTGCTGACAGTCTCGACCAACTTGCTGAACTTCATCGGTAACCTCTCTTCACTCTGAAAGACAGTGAGCCCTTGATTCGGACGAAGCGGCAGCAAACATCACTGACCTTTTTCTTTCCGATGAAGGAGCTCCACAGCATGCTGACGCCCTGGCTGACCATCGTTATGTCGAGCTTGTGGTTAGTCTGGAACCAGTTCACGATATCCTGCAGCGTCGGGTCGTTGGTGAACTCGAAGCGATCCCACAGGGTCCACTCGGTTGTGCCGTACTTGAGTTTCGTGGCAGCAATGGGCTCCGAGAAGCCGAACCAAGGGAGGGCAAGATTAAGGAAGCCGTTCTTGTAGTCCTCGAGCTTGGTCTTGCCGTCGATGAGCTGCGGAAGGACCGGTGTTAATGGTGGGTACACACACAAATTCGGAGCTATGTCACCTTGTAAAGCTCAAGACAAACTAAACCAGCCACTAGGGCCGTGGTGGTCGCAATGGCAGGGATGATCTTCCCAGCGATTTGTTTGGTGGTGTGACGATCAGCAGTGGGGATGCTGTAGTTCGTCGCTCGGAGGTTGGACGCAGCGGTAATGAAATCAATGTGGTGGTTGGTATCGTCGTCTTTCTCAAACTCGACGGGGTTTAGACGGTATCCAGCCAACGATGATGGCGCGGGGAGCTTGTCGGAGACGTCTGGAATGTCGTCTACAAAGAGGTTCAATCATACGATACGAAATCGGGAAAAAAGTCAATTGCCTGCACCGCCGGTCTGGGGGACAGGCTCGTTGTCGGTGATCTGGATCCTCACTCCACTCTTGGGGACGAATTCTGGGACGATGACAGAATCGGCGATTTTGCGGAAAATCGCCGGGTCCGTCTCCCCGCGAAGGCCATAGTTGAAGGCGTGGAGATTGGCCGCAGCGATGATATATTGCAGGTGAAGAGGCTGAGGACGAGTTACATAACTGTGAGGGGAAAATATAGAACCTGCACATACGTCGCTAGAGTTGAAGACCAATGGGTCAGGGGCGCGCTTGGGGCTGCTCCAGAAAAGTTGGCCGGTAGACGTCGTGGCGTCCTTGGGGAGACTGAACAAAAGCTGTTTGATCTCGTTGACATATTTATCCTCGAACTGCAATCGCGCCCAGATAATGCACTCCTCAAATGTCAGCGGCTTATTCGTGACCAGGTAAGACAGGATTTGTTCGGTTTGTTCTTTTTCCTGGCCACCATGCCTCAGAGTGGTTTCGAGGTAGTTTGGTTCGGAGAGATAGGCATTTACGGCCTGGGCAGGTTTGACGAAGAGATCGTCGAAATTTGTTCGGCTCCACTGCATTGGGGTTAACAGACGGCAAAGAACATATATAAAAGCAAGCGAACCTCGATGGTGTGCTGAATGGCATTCGGGAAGCTCTTCAGCGTGCACATCGGGGTTTCCTTCTCAGGTGGGTCTTGAGATGAAGCGTAGGATTCGGTCAGGTGAGGAACAACAACTTGAACGTTGCCCTTTGTGCCCAAAGTACCGGATTCAAGCAGAGGCTTCCTGTAAAAGACGCAGCGCTGGTCCATATACATGCCTGAGATATCATAGCTTAGCTAAACAAAAAGCGAAACATAGACTTGGCCACTCACGAGCCTTCACGTTGTCCAACGCGTTAGTGACACCGTCGATGCTTTGGAAGAATTCCTCGGTGTATATATCTGGGTTAATGAGTACTGTATTCAAGCAGAAAATCACGAAGGCAATGCTAACCTTCAGTGGCCGGGCCCACCGCATCCTGCCTAGCCAGAATCTTCCCCTTCAAGTCCGGGTTCATCTCTGTGACTGCGACGGCAGCAACCTCGGCCTTGAATTTACCCACATCCTTCGCCCGGAATAAGAATTGCCGATTCAAGTTACTCTTCTCGATCGTGTCGAGGTCCGTCACTTCGATGCGACCTTGGGGGCCAGACGCCAAACCCATCATACTCCAGTTCTTCAGCATCTCACAACCGATGGCACCCGATCCAACGAGGAATTGACGCTGGTTCGCCACTTTGTCGTGGAATGTCTTGCCAAAGACGGCAATCTGAGCATCGTAGCGAGAGCCTGAGGGCTGGCACTCTTGCTCTGAGGGTAAAGCCGTGGGAAGCGACTCTAAAGAATCGAAGTACAGATGTTGGACCATCGGGTGGAATTTGGCAGAGCAGGCCTTGAGCACTTCTTGGGCTACAAACCCGCCGATAACCGCGACCACTGGGGCCACATCACCGGTTGCTTGATAGGCAAGCTCGGTGACAACCTTCTCATCGATTTCAGAGTCGATTTTCTTCGCTAGAGCGACAACGGCGGCGGCGTCTTCACCGTTTCTAGGACGCGGCAAGCGCTTGTGTTGTGCGTTGAACTCCGAAAGCGCTTGGAAACCAGCGTGCAGGGTTGCTGGCCGATCGAACTTGGCGTAGTCCGTAATGAAGTGTTCGGGCGATTTGAGTGAGTCCGAGAGGGATTTCTGCAGCCTGGTCGGTAAACTGACAGTAGTTGCAACTGAGTACGCACGAATTCGATAATTTTAGGCATTTTCACTTGCGTGAAAATCCCCCCAGCCTTGTAATTCTGAAAATTGGTTGTGTCGCCGATGGTAAAGGTGTAAGGTCCTTTAACCGAAACTTTCCGGGGTTCGCATCCGTTCAGTTCGGTCATCCCTTGGACCTCAGTAAATGTGACATAGTCGCCATCCTCAAGACCATGGCGGGTCTCGTCCAAGCAAGTCACCAGCCCGTCGGCGGCCTGAGGTCAAGGTTAGTTTCGTAAGAACATGGGATGGCATAATAAACCCACCTTTTCCACGGAAACAATCAGGCCCGTTAGCGCCTGCTCTCCAGTCGGGTCGACGCAAGTAAATTTCGGGCCGAAATCATTGAAAACAGAGCTGGGAAGATGGTTGGTAACCTGAAAAGAAATAGAGAGCGCGTCGCGCACCCGAATAGCCCACGAGTTTCAGCAGCAATGAAGAAGACCCCATTCTCATGAGTCCAGGCATTAATTTCGAGCTGCTTGCTGTACGGCGTGTTGCACAGAACGACGGCCTACATACGCGTCAGTATTGGGTTTCTGAAGTAGCTGTGTGCGTACCTGGAAACTCTGTATCAATTCCACAGTGATCTCCTGCCCAGCCGCGCCTCCCAAATTCCGTACGGGGACGTAGGCATTTAGTTCGGCAAGCCGGGGAACTGTCGCGGTAGCTCGAGATTTGCCGATATCGTCCTTCCGGAGAAAGAACTACGCTTCGAGTCAGACCAAGTCCTTCATACGCGTAACGAAGTAAACTAACTTGCGAGCTCAGGTCTTGGACGGTCACTGGTTCTGGATCGAAGATGGTGACCGACTTGACGCCGGCCAAGACGATGTCCTTTGCTGTTCAAGATGTAATTCAAGGAGTAGATTGGCGGCGGGACAAAGAGAGACTGTACCGATCTCGACTCCGAGGCCTTGCGCTCCAACAATAAGAACGTTGGAGGCCGCCATCTTCTTCATCGCTAGATAGATTCATGAGGCGACCGCTGAAATTACAAATCGATTGGACAACCTTCATGGCCAAGGACGTATCTAAGAATCCAGTCAGCAATAACAACAGCGTCGCGACGCCAAAATTCTTACAGTTGACGCGAGTACAGGCCCTCATCAATGGTGGGCTCATCCACATCCATCTTCACGTCAGCCATGATTGTGTGTATTTCTTCAGAGGGTGGGCTTTCAAGCTGAGATGAGAGTAAGAGGCAGAGAGAGTTGCGGGTTTGGACGGCACCGCAATCTTTGTCAATGATTCACGTGTGAAGTTCCACCACCTTCTATAGCACAGTACGCCCTCCTCTGGTCTCGATGTCAACAAACCCAGCGACGCCGCGGATATATTATGAGTGTAGTGTACAAAAAACGCGTTCAAAACGTCTACTAAACATGCACGACGCGCGAAGTAAGTAACGCGACTCGACGCGATCTATGGTATTAACACGGGGAAGTTGCAATGGGTAGTCCCCCAAGGGGAGGGCTTTACTTTCGCGGATAGCGGATAAAGCAGGCGAGCGATGCACTCTTCTGCTACAGCTGCAAGGACATTGGCGGCAGTGGGACGCAGAAGCCCACTGTGACCTGGGGCGCTCATCGGGGGTACATGGGCCGCCGCCGAGTTGAACTGAATAGTTTGCGCTGAAAGCGGGGCCAGGCCTGTATCCCAACAAAGCATGGTGGATAGCGTTTCCAAGAACGGGAGTTGAATGGGGTGGACGTGTTTTCGCTGATTCTCCTGGGGAAGTGAGAACATCCGAGCATGTATGAATGCTATGAGATCCGCCGAACTGCGAAGGTATGTCTGGCCAGTGCGGGAGTAATGAAACTCGGCGAAATAGCCAAGGTGACCTAACCAGTCTAGATAAATGGTTCGGTTCTGCGCCAAGTCGAAGCAATCCCAATTCAAGGCTTGCATGCCTGCTGTTTCAAACCCATCGACATGGGAATCCAAGACACCGCACATCAGTTCCCTATGAGTATTTACTAATTATTCCATACGAGATTCGAATGTAGAATCTTACCAGTCGAGGTTCAGGTTTCGCTGCTCGTAAACCGCCAGGTTTGCGATCGCAATTCCGAGAGCGAAGACTCTCCGGAGAACAGTCGTAATCCCACCATTGGCCACAGAGTTGTGGGGGGCGATCAACCCGTTCGGAAAGAGTCTCCGCAAGTGATAGAAACTTTGGAATAAGCCGTCTGGCATTGCTTCGATTATACAGCAAATTTGGAAGACAGTCTCCATATATTCGTCGTAGTGCTGGTGTTTGAAGCTGAAAAGATAATATTTGAGACGGTGGCAATTGGCATCGAATAAAGATAAGATTATTACTGCTCAGGGCTCATCGAAGGCATTATGAGCATGAAGAGATAGTCGAAAGTGAACTGGCTCGTAGCCCACGCGGACCAACGAGGACATTCCGACTTTGAGCTCAAGTGGACCGGCGCGCTTTCTGAGGACGGGGAAACGACCGTCGCCTCGAAGTATTTAAAGCGAGTTGGAGTAAACGGTAGAGCGACCTCTTCGTCGGCGCGGGGATTCGAGTGGGTGCTGCCGTACGCACGACGACCAAGAATGGTGCTCGTCGTATCGTCAAACACGGGAGGTGGCAGCGCCTCCGCTGGTGGGGATGAGAACATGAGTCGACGAGTGTGGTGGCGAGACGGTTTGGAGATCGAGGGGGTTATGCGCCACAGGAATCTGGGAGAAAGCAAGAGGGTGGTTGTATTAAGAGGTAGACGGCTTTGGCCGCTTTCGCTTTGGCAAGTGGCACAGACAAAGAAAGTGCCATCAGCACGCACTGCCTGAGCGAATAAGGAAACTCGACCAGACCTTTCAGCGGCGCTTTGACCCAAGCGTGGCCACCGGCCGGCGGCTGGTCAAAGGCGTGGAGCCCCAAAAGGAAAGCCAAATCGCCAATCACGGCGAACATATCCATTATTACATACACAAAACATACAATCTGCGCGGTTTTACTTCCGATAGAACTGCAATCGAGAATGGTCAGTTGTATCCAAATGAAAAGCTGCAACACAACGCACATTCCGCCTGAAGTTAAACCATAAAGATAGACAGCCACGGTCAAAACTGCTACGGAAACCTCTGCACCGGGATTGGTAAATAATATTGTGCGGTGAGAAAAGCGACTCGCCTTTTATGCGAAAATTCCCACTCGCGGTTCACGATTCGGAAGGCGATATCTTCATACGGAGGACCGGCACTGAAATGAAGGAGGACCGTCTCGTCATTCCCCTCTTCTTTGACGATCTTGTAAGTGGGCGCCTTCGTTTTGTCGATAAGATCCGGGTAGAAAATGTTAAATTTGTATCCTTGCACGACTTTGGGGGGAGGGTTGTCCGTGCTGTACGGGTTTTTTTTTAAAAAAAAATCGCAGCGGGTGAAAACACTCACTCATAGTGGGTCTGATTATACTTGTTCCACTCATAACCAGTATGCACGCGGTTGAAGTACCGGGGCTTTCTAGGCCTATACTTGTCTTCCCAATTGTAGGACGTCGGGTTAGCGATGCTTTCTTCGAGATTGAATAGCTCCTCCTCCTCGTCGAGATCTTTCTCGGCTTCCGCTCGATAGAGGGCTTCCGAAGCCAGGTCGGCCCCACTCGCAGCTTCCTCGTCGGGAACCTCGACAACGGCTTGAGCAGCCTTCGGAACGAAGCGTGAAGCGGCAACTGCGCGGCGTTGGGCAAGCTGATATAGGGTATAAGATAGGAGAAGAGGCGGCCGTACAATTAAACTCACCAGAGCCCGAAGGTGCTCCTCTGCAGTCAGAATGTCAATCTCGCGTTCCTCGGGCATCAGCCTCGTAATGTCGATGAGGGGCGGGCTCATATCACGATGATATTCCTCCATCTCTTCAGCGGGAACAATTTCTTCTTGTTCAACGACATCCATCTCAACCGTAGGTTCTGGCCGTTTGGCCGCAGATCTCGCGACACCAGCCAACAACTCCTCTTGAGCCTGGAGGGCTTCGTCCCTCTGCCGCTTGCGAAGTTGCTCCAGACGATTGCGAACAACAACTTCGTGCAAAGTTTTTAGTTTAGCCTGCAATATTTGAGCGGAAAATCCTAAATAAAGTAAGGTCGAAATCTCACCTTTGATTTCCACACGAGTAATTTCTTCAAGAGACTTTCCCAGTAGTCAGTATCTACTGGCTCTCCGCTGGTAAGTTTCTCTTGAATCTGTCGTTGGAGTGAAGCAAGCTGCTCGTAGGTTTTCCCGGCCAATAAGGCGGAAATATCGGCCTCGACTGCAGCCGCGGCCTCGGCTCCCATGCGCTGGCTGGTTTTGATTCTTTCCAGGCGATCTTTGCAGATTACCATCATATTCTATGCATTAATTGGTCAGAAGCTGCGAACCTCCAGACTAGAAACGTTGCTTACCGTCCAAAAATCAATGTTGGTATTGGTCTGTTCCAAGGTCAGATAACGCTCGATGTCTTCATGGAGCTCTTCGACTTGGTCGGAAGTGAGATTCTGGAAGAGGATGAGCGCCAAAAGCGAAATCAGCACCAACAATACTCACATCGAATATGTTATACGGCTCGTCAAGATCTATTTCCAACCCGGCGTCGTCGTCCTCCGCCGCACCATCTTCCCTCTCCACCGGCGGGTTGACATATTTGAGATTGAGGGCCAAGAAGTCGATAGCTTTAGCCCGCTTCTCCTTGATCCGAATTGCCGCCCGTCGTCTCTCTTGCTCCAACTGAAAGTCGCCATCCTTCGAGAGCCAATCCGACATTTGGGCAGACTCTTGGAGTCGGGACATCCTCAGCTCCTCCTCTTCTCTGAGACGTTGGTCGACCTCTCTCTCCGCACGCCGCTTATTCAACCGGTCCAATTCTTCCTTTGCCTCCGAGCGTCGCAGAGCATCCCTTCTCTGCGAATCTGCCAACGACATTCCCTGCTTCCGTTCCTTTTCGTTCTTTTTGTGCCATCGGAATTGTTGCCCGAGGTTGACGTCGTGGAAGGGGTTGTCGGTAGCACTGTATACGCTCAATTCAGCGACCTCTCGAGCTTCTTCTTCCTCCTTAGCACGTTTCTTCTCCGCCTTTCGTGCTTTCCGCTCCTCTGATTTGTCTCGTTTGCGTCTTGAAGAATAAAATGAGAGGTGGAAAGGTTGGAACGAATTAAACGCACTTCTTTTCCTTCCGGTCGCCATCCCTGCTGCGACTTCTGTCTCGTTTCCGCCTAGAATCGTCTCTGTCTCTGTCGACGCTGCGGCTACGATTCCTCCTCCTTCTATCACCTTCGGAGTCGTCTACCCGTCTGGATGAGTCCCTGGCGCCATCACGGGTTCGTTCGCGGTCACGATCATCGTACCTTCGGCGAGGTGAAGGGGACCGAGAATGTCTACCCATACGCGACTGTAGAGACGGTGCCGGAGTATTTGCGCGTGTTGCGTTCCAAAGCCATTTCTCTTGATCCGGACCTCTAAGTCCGTTCGCAGCTTTAGCTGGACGGCAGCCTCGACGGCGGCTTCAAGTCAAGAATGAGCTTTCTTGGGCGACGGTTTACCCGCGTTCCCCCTCACTTGCGATCTGCGCAACATTTCACTCGGCTCATCCGGACGCAAGCCCAGCAGCAAGGAGGACCTGATGGCTACTCATCCAGCGGCCCCGAACGCTTCAATCGACCGCCGCCAAGTTTCAATACACCTCCGTTCGCGATGGCCACCCCGCGGCAGGTAAACCATTTTTATATCCCAGGCAACGGTTTGAGTAACGCCGACACGAAAGCTAACCGATTATCTCAATCAATATGTCGTCGGACAAGAAAGTGCGAAGAAGACGTTGTCTGTGGCGTACGTGCCAAGACAGGATGCGCGAGAATTTTCCATCTTATACGTTCCAGTGTATATAACCACCACCAACGACTGCAAATACATACCGCTTTCAGGGATGCTCAGCGTGACGCGTTTATGCACGGCCCCGAGGAAGATTGTGGGTAGTTGCGCTGTACATACCTCTTTTCAATTGACGAGTTACCAGTCCACTCTGGAGTGTCCACGGCTCAGATACGCCCAACACGCAAGCCTCTACTTGCACGTCCACATCCTCCTCCTCCTCCAGCTCAGCTCTTTGACAAGAGCAACGTGTTGATAATGTAAGTTGCCGGTGAAATTGAACGCGCTCATCCTATACTCACACTCAACAAGTGGCCCCACGGGAACTGGTATTTTATTTCACCAATAGAACGTGATTCTTGGATCGATGGTTCTTCTAGGCAAGACCTTATTACTGCGATCCCTGGCTCGGGCGATCGATGTGCCCTTTTCAGTCAGCGATGCGACAACCTTTACTCAGGTACAAAGATAGTCAACTGTTCGATCATCCAATGAACCCCGTATAGGCAGGATACGTTGGCGACGATGTGGATGCCTGTATATCGCGCCTGGTAGGTTTTAACACCATTCGCTGCTCTGACGTTCATCTCAACGAATACAGCTCGCTGCCGCCAACGGCGACCCAGTCCGTGCAGGGTCTCACTCATATTAGTGTTCTCGTACTTTCGTTCTGATTAATCTGACAGCTGGGGCATCGTTTATTTGGACGAAATCGACAAGCTCGCGAAAAAGACCGGTACAGACGGGTCTCGCGATGTTGGTGGAGAAGGTGTCCAACAGTCTCTCCTGCGTATGATGGAAGGTACAACAGTCACCGTGCAGGTGAAAGGCGATGGTGGAGGTAAGTCACTTGGTTGGAACCTGATTTTTTTCTAAACACGCATGCATACAGGCAAATCTGATGCCGTTGTGCACATCGATACGACGAACATCCTCTTCGTCATGAGTGGTGCTTTCGTGGGCCTGGAAAACGTTGTTCGGGCGCGACAAGAGGCGTCTCGCGGAGTAAGAAACCTAACATCACCATTTGTTTATACTGATTTTTTCTTCTTCAAGTCTATCGGGTTTTCCTCCAAGACTTACTTCACTCCGGCTAAAGCCTTGGACCGCGCCGTGGAGCCCGCTGGTATGCTTTCTCTGCTTTTTTATTCGATACTCTGAACTTGCCGTCTCAAGATCTTGTCAAATATGGGTTTGCATTGTTTACCTTTGCATTTCCCGACCCGAACATAACTTCTTGCTAGTTTCATTCCAGAGTTTATCTCTCGTCTTCCTTCCATAGCCACGCTTTCGGCACTGACAGCGTCCGACCTGCGACGGATATTGACAGAAGTCAAATATTCTCTCGTTTCGCAATATAATGCCCAGTTCGCCAACACCGGCATTGAACTCAAGTTTACCAGCGCTGCAGTTGATGAGATTTGCTCTCAGGCTATCGCGAGAGGCACCGGAGCCAGAGGCTTGAGGGCGATCATGGTTTGTTTCAAACCACATACTTTACCTGCTTGCTCATCCTCCCTGTTTCCCAGGAGAACGTCTTGTTGGACGCAATGCATGACCTCCCGTACGTCTGCAGAATCGTGAGTGGAAAATCTATGCTAATTTTTTATTCCTTTCACAGTGGATCGGTATGTTGTTTTCCCGGTTTTCCCCCTCCTCTCAAATACTCTCAAACAGGACGTCCGCCATGCCCTTGTCACCGATGCTACCATCCGCGGGGAATCCCCCGTACAGTGCTGGACAAAGAGCGATAATTCAATTGTTGCTTTTTGGGAAACATGGGCAGCGGAGGAGCGTAAATACAGAGAGAACAAGGAGGAGCGAGAGAAGAAGGAGCGACAGGAGAAGAAATGACGGATTTTTCTACCACATTGTACTAAATTATTCCAGCATATGTAAATCGCACAGTCATACAAAAGTTATTCATTCGTTCCCTGTGTGTGTTCTACTAAACTATCATGAGGGTGAAGCAGAAAAGACGGTCGAAGTGGACGTGGGGAGAGTAATTTACTCGCCACCAGCGTCAGCGTCAGCGGCGGGCGTAGTGTCCTCGGCACCCGTAGCGTGGCTCTCTCCTTCTTTGCCTTCTGCGGCATCCTCAGCCTTTGCCTCGGCGGCATCAGTCGTTGTCGGAGCGGTGCTGTCCTCCTCTGCGGGTGCCACGGTCTTGGCGTCGGCTGCCTTGCCTTCGGTGTGCTCAGCAGGGGCAGGGGCATCGGCGTGAGCAGTCGAGGAGAGAGTTGCATTTTTCTTTTGCCCGTCCTCGAATGCAGTCTTGAATTGAGCCGCATCTTGTTCGATTATATCAATAAAAACGAAAGAAGAAAAAAAGCAATCCGTCGTCGAACCACTCACTCTCAGAGTTGGCAAATCGGATGGCAAGAGTCTCGGCGGTCGGGGGGCTCTCTGAGTAGTCTGCGGCGACTTTCCAGACCCAGGATCGATCGGAACCGATGTTGGGTTGGAGCCGCATGTCAGAGGAGACTAATTAACGGACAGGCGTCAGAAAAAGTAAACGGCGGATTCAAAGCGAATTGGTACTTACTGACGTGGTTGGCGCAGACTTTGAGAGTCTTATCACGTCTCATCACCAACCTGACTTTCTGCGTCTCCTTGTGCGCAAGCAAACGGACGTCCCCTGTGCCTCGTTCCTTCCATTCGGCGGCTTCACCGTCGAATCGGAACAATTTAGCACGCCTACGGGTCGGGAGGCCAGTTAGTGGGGCGCAAAAGCCGGAAGATCGCGTCGGAGCACACGCACATCTTGAAGAGCACATCCTCGTCCTCTTCATGAGTTTTCGTGTCAATCTGCTCGGTGAGTTTGATGACGGGCTCGAACTGAGGATCGACTTCCTCTTCCTGGTGCAAAGATGAAAATGAGACGAGTCAGATATTGGGGCGAGAATAAATGAGAACTGGCGAGCAAGGATCATAAACAACAGGAAATGAATACTGGGCATACCTTGGGGGCAAGAGGGTTCTCGGGCTCGGCCATGGTTCAAGGTTATTTGAGGGAGAAGATTTGTGGTGGTGGAGGTCGAGGACGAAGCCAAGAAACTTGAGGCGGGTGGCTGTACACCATACGTCTTGTTTCTTCTTTCCACGAAATGTCTAGAATATTCACAGTCTGCCTTTCCCTCTTGTGCCTGCTCTCCCCACTCCTCTCCGCCCATCTCATTGACGTCGACGCTGGCCAGAAGGAGTGTTTCTTCGAGGACCTGCATCAGCATGACAAGGTCTTTCTTTTCAGCGACACACTGTCAATTTCCACCTTACGCGCCTCTAGATGACCGTCACGTATCAGGTCGGCGGCGGAGGCCATCTGGACATCGATTTCTGGGTCCGTGGGGTCGTTGAGTATCGGCCGAGTATGCACTGACACGAATACCCAGCTTGCCGACCCGGAGAACCGCCTACTAGGCAAACAAATACGACAGTCCACTGGCACCATCTCCATAACGGCGGAGAAGGACGGACGACACGAGTACTGTTTCTCTAATCAAATGAGCGCCATCGCCGACAAAATAGTCAGGTAGGTTGACCCCGTGTTTCTCCGTACGTGTTCCAACACCGGTTTCCAGCTTCAACGTGCACGGAATAATTTATGTGGGCGAAGATGGTATGTTCTTTCATTCCGTATCTTTTCCAGCCTGAGTCTTGCATCAGCCGACGTCGTTGCGCCTATTGAACGCGAAATCCGCACCCTGTCAAACGGCTTGCAGTCGGTTAAAGACGAGCAGGAATATATCGTCGTACGGGAGAAAACGCACAGGAACACCGCCGAATCCACCAACTCGCGCGTGAAATGGTGGTCTGTTGTGCAGGCCATAGTCTTGTTCTCTGTCGTCGGGTGGCAGGTATATTATTTAAAAGTAAGTCATCGAGCTCTCACCAGATGTTCTGAACCGTGCCGACTTTTATGTCTAGTCCTTCTTCGAAGTAAAACGTGTAATATGAGCGGAATACATGTTTTACTCCCTGCGCTTCCAGAGCTCTGTGCGTGATAAAATATGGGCTGGGTATATTTTGACAGGCGACAAAGAGTTCTGCTAGACCGTGCATACGGATACGATATAGGTAATGGAATAATGCATGGGTGTGGAATGAGTGTTTAAGTTGCAATATTGACGATAGACGATAAAAAGGAAGGTGTTATACAGTGTACACTCCGCAAACAAGAAATCTTCAACGCCATGTTGGCCTGGGGCCCTTGCTCAGGTCGGCGCTGGCGTTTGGATCGAACCCGGGAGGAGCCAGCGCGGAAAGGTTCGCCATAAGCGTTGAAGAACCAGTCGAAGTCTTCGCGTTCTTCGACGGGGCGGCCTTGGTTAACGAGACGCGCTTGACGCGTTTCGCGGGACTTGCCAGCAACACCCGCCTCATCTTAGGCGCATCCCCGTTGACGACTGGTGAGAGTTGCGGAATCATGCTTGACCGCCTCCGTCCTCCAACCATAGACCGTCTCCTCCCGCCCCCGCTCCGCCCCGCCCCTGCGTTACCACCATTCCCCGACCTCGCTGGCGGCTGTCGCTCCCGAGACTTGGAGAGGTTCCCAGAGTTACTCCTGCTTATCCCACCGTCCAGCTGGTTCATAACGTCGGACAACGGGCGATGGGAATACGGTTTCTCGGGGCTGCTTCCACTCTCATCGTCCTCCGCCAAGCTCCCCAGAGCCGAGGCTCTCTTCGCATTGAGGAAGCTAGGATCCAAGCGGCTCGGACGCGATCGTTTGGCACCTCCGACGCCAAGAGAACCGTACGAACGTGAAGACGACGCGATGCTGTCGCGCGTCGACGCCGGAAGTGACGCAGAGAGGGAGTTCATACTGACACTATCATCCGTCTTCTCGTTCTCATCCTCCCATTCGCTCTCCGACCCGCCGAGAGAAGCACTTCTCAGCGGTGCGGGGCGTGCATCGTTAAACGAGCTAGATGCAGACCAAGATGAAGATGAGATGTCGGCGGGGATGACGGACACCGCATCCAAATCGCCCTGGCCGGCCTCGTCTCTCCATTGTACGTTCTTCCCAGCACCCTTCTTGTCCTTGTCCGAAACGCGCCTGTAGGGCTGCATACTGGAGCGCAATGACTTGCGCGGAGTGCGATAGGTCCGTCGCGGCGACCCAGCGGTAGTGTTGGATATGGACGTGTTGGCCATCGACGGCTTAGACCCATACGAAGACGAGCGTCTAGTGCTCGTTGTTGACTTTGCAGGGGGTTGCTGCAAAGCGGCGGGGCCCGAGCTAATCCGGCGAGTGTACGTTGTCGAGTAACCCTTGAAGTCTTCCCAAGCGGCGATTCCTCGGTCGTTGGTGTACGCCTCGGTCGAATGGCCGACCAGTTTCATGAACGCCTCGTCGTTCTTCTCCTTCATCGTGCTCAGCAGTCCGGCAACCTTGCTGGCCTCGTCCCGCCCTCCAGGCCCACTCAGCACCTTCGCCGCGTCCCCGACCAAGACGGTGCATCTCCCAAGCATCCCAACAAGACCGACCAACACCCCGGCCATGTCCTGCACGGCTTCCTGCATCACATCCCGCTCCCCTTGCGCCTTGACCCTCTCCATTTCCGCCTTACTATAGCGCGCGTCGAGTTTGACGTTGTCCGCGCTAACATCATCCAACTTGTCAGAGCGCCGTTCCGACACTGCCCGCATCGTAGCGTCGAACATGGCATTCGAGTTGGACGACCGTTTCAGCCGGGCGGTCAAGGCAGAGTCCGGTCTGATAGCCTGCTCTTCTGGTCCAGCCAAGGCCTGCAGGAGTGCCTTCTCCGCTTCTAAATCGGCGGACAAAGAGGCTCGTCCATCGAGTTCCGCCAAACGCGCATGGATAGCGATCAACTTTGCTTTCGCAACGGAGATCTTCCCAGTGCAGGTCGCGCCGTCGACGATGGACACCTTGGTCTGCTCGACTTTGACCTTGACGTCGGTCTTGGCGCGCTCTACCTCTGCCAGCGCCTCCGCCTTCTTCCTCCGCGCAATATCGCCCTCCGCATCGTTCTTCCCAGCAAGCTTGGCCTTCAACTCTTCAATCTCCGTGTTGAGTCTGTTGATCGCCTCGACGTATCGGCCGACATGTCTATCGACATTGACGACGTTTCGTGTGACGACTCTCGTCTTAATCTTTGTTGCTCGATCGGCGTAGACTAGTGTATTGTGGGTGTCGTCGAAATGGTTGGAGGTGGGTGCAACGCAGACAATCATGACTGTTTTGCAGTTGCCACCGAGCGAGAATTTGAGGAGACGGGTAAGCTTGCTGTTTCGGTAGGGAACGTGGCGGACTGCGCCCCCGCTCTCGCAGAGGGCGTTGATGCAGTTTCCGAGGGCGAGGAGGGATTTGTTGATATTAGCACCTTCGACCATGCGCTGACCCATGTTCGTGGTTGCCGCTGCGCGCTCGCTACCGGCCAAATCTATTATAGAGAGCGTGGCCATCGTTCGCTGTTCGGAGAGGGAGGCGGTACGAGGCGACTGGGTGACATGGACCTGAAGCACGGCGTGTGACCGCGAACTGGTCGCGTTTGCGAGCGTCGGGCTTTGTGTTCTTCGCAAGTTTCCTTGCAACACGATCGCTTTGACCTCCTCTGCCGAGTTGGGTCTGAGTTCGGCGAGTCCCGCGACTTTGACGGTCTTGTCCTCGCGAATGGACAGACCACCGCGAGGAACGGGAGTGTTTGGGTCGGAAAGGAGGTCGCGAATCTCCTCGTTGTAGATTTCGAGAAATGTGACCATGACCTCGACGTTCCACTCGTCCCGCCGGTCCTCGATGCGCTGAAAGAGATCGGCCATGGTCAGGTAGATAATGCCTGGGTCTGATTCTGTGCCACTGATCGTGTGGGTCTTGCCACAGCCAGTTGCCTGGAGTACAGTTAGAGTGACGGAATGGTACGTGGGAGCTCAACACTGACGCCGTAAGCGAACACAGTGGCGTTGAAGCCATCGAGCAGATTCTGGAGCAGAGGCCCAGCGGTTGCCTCGTAGACATCCTGCTGGCGAGCCTCGTTATCGAAGACCTTGTCGAACATGAAACGTTTGTCTTTGTAGCGTTTAGTGCCGGGAGGCATGAAGCCGCGTTCCATGAAGGCTCTGGACCGGTCCTTCTCGTCGGGATCGAATGTGAGAATGCGGTCGTCGACGATTTGGACGACATCGCGGAGACATGCGGTGCTTGCGATTGCACGGGGCGTGGAGAGTGCGCCGTCGCCGCGGATTGTGGTGTCGTAGTTGGGCTCTGGGAGACGCGCAGCCTCCCAGGCGGTGGGTGGTCGGACGCGCACTGGAGACGGGTTACAAGGAATTCCAAGGGTTCTGGGGTGTATTTACCAGCTACTGTGATTGAGCCAGCGGCGACCATGTTGTATGTGGTGGTGGGAGCGAAACGAGAAACTTTCAACCTTCAGCGATTCGGTGCACGTGACCGTTTCGTGGACAAACATCCCCATTTGGAACGCGTCGAGCTCCCTTTCAACGTTACCAATGGGCGAAGTTATTGTGCCTTCGCCTGCGGACTTTCATGTCCATCTACGCCAGGGAACATTGGCAAAACTAGTCACCCCTCATGTTCGCAAAGGCGGCTTCACATTGGCCTATGTCATGGTATCCGACCTAGTGTCTGTCTGCGCTCGTGAAGTCTGATCTCGTCCAGCCAAACCTCAAACCACCTATCACGACAACAGCGCAGGCCCTGGCATACAAGGCCGAACTCGAGGCAATCGACCCGACGGTCGAATATTTAATGACGCTCTATCTTTCCCCCGATCTTACGCCGGAAGAGATTGTCAAGGCCAAAAACGCCGGCATCGCGGGCGTCAAATCCTACCCTCGAGGCGTCACTACCAACTCGGATGGCGGAATCGAGTCCTATGAAATGTACTATCCGGTCTTTGAAGCCATGCAGCGTGTAGATATGGTTTTGAATCTTCATGGCGAAGTACCCTCGGATGCCGCGACCGTAAGCAACAGCTAGAATCGCTTGGCCTAAATGACTGTGCTTCAGAATATCCACGTTCTCAACGCAGAACCCCAATTTTTGCCGCATCTTCATTCGCTTCACAAGGCGTTCCCGCGTCTGCGTATTGTCCTAGAACACGCCACGACCCGCGCAGCTATCGATGCAGTCAAAGAATGTGGTCCCAACGTTGCTTGCACTATTACGGCCCACCATCTTGCTCTGACGGTCGATGACTGGGCTGGCCAATCTTTCAACTTTTGTAAACCAGTCGCCAAATTTCCCGACGACCGGGCGGCCTTGCGCCAAGTCATCAAAGAGGGTGTGTTATACCATGCACCTACTCGAACGCACCTAAGATCACTTAGGACATCCTCGATTTTTCTTGGGCTCTGACTCGGCGCCTCATCTCCTGCACTCCAAGTCCACCAGCACTCCGACTCAAGGATGCGCGGCTGGAATCTATACGTCTCCGATCCTTCTCCCCCTAGTGGCCCACCTTCTAGAATCATTCGATGCCTTGGATAAACTGCAAGGCTTCGCTAGCACATTTGGGCGGAGCTTTTATCACCGCGACCTGAACGCGGAGCAGACCCACAAAGTTGTTCTGCAGAAAATTAGCGCCCATGTCGTCGAGGGAAAGTATGGAGCTGGTGAGGAGAGTGTTGTACCGTTCTGGGCTGGAAAAGAACTTGGTTGGAAGATTGTTGCAAGCTAAATCTAAAAGGCGAGATCCACATTGAGAGTGTAAGTAAGATACATGAAATTATATTAGGGATACAGTAGGTGTAGTGTGTATGGATGTATCACCGCTCCGGGCGAGCAGAGATTAAGGGTTTTCGGTGAGCGTAGCGTTCAGCGAACGTCGTAGAGCCACTTCATCGAACATAATTGGGACCTTAAATCGGTCCCAATGATACCACAAGAATACGGCGTTACCAACTAACCAGAGGCAGATGAGGAAAATCACAATGCGACGACCTAAGGGCCATTCGCCGCGTCCAATAAGTTGTGCTCGAAGTTTTTCCTCGGGCAACGCCGATACCAGCACCTGGAAATCTGCGAGCGCCTCGGTGGCGGTTGGGCGTGTACTTGGGTCGTCGGCCCGCAACCGCACCATCAGAGGATCAAGGAATTCCAGGCCGAAGTAGGCCTCGATATAATCTCGTTTCAACATTTCGCCTATTTGCCTGCAGGATTTATCAGTACAGATCGCTACTGGAGAAGGACGCGAGAGCCTTACCGTATATCTAAGGCGAATGGATCGTAGGGAACCTCTTCCGACAGCTCGGGAATGTTTCTATGTTGGCCGCATATTCCCTTCACAAAACCGCGCTCCTCAAAGCTTGAGAAAGAGCAGGCAAGGCCGAAATCTATAAAATAATATTTTCTTCGTGCTGGTTGACGTTTCTGGCTTTTGGTTTTGCCCTTGAGGTCGGACGTATCCAGCAGACTTTGTCGATCGTCCCAAACAATATTAGTCCGAGCTACATCGCTATAAAACGAGGTCAGACTGAGTTGACATAGACAGGCGAGAAACGCACGTATGAGCGATGTTGTATCGGTGCATAAAACATACGCCCTAATAAAAAGAAGTGAGCAGTTAATTCCAGCGTTGAAAGACAGGACGCACCTCCAAGACTTGAGACAAAAAATCTACAAATTCGCGCAGTTTCTCGAAGTGCCGGTTCCGGCAATCCGTCAGCCGCGGGGTAATCACGACGCACCATTGGGCGGGCGCCTCGGGATCGGCGGGCGGTGTAATGACGTCGTAGAGCGGGATGGTGTGGTTGTCTGCGTCGGGTATGGACGCCAAGTGCTCAAATATGGCCGCCTCCCAAAGGTCCGTTCGCGAAAACTTGAGCATTACCGGCCGGTTGTCCGAAATGCGAGTCCCCTCGAGTAGATGCGGATACTGATGGGGGGAAAAAAATGAGGACGGTGCTGGATCCCGGACGACGGAGGACGCACATGAGGCCGGTCGACGTAGCCATCGGGGCGCTTGTCCCAGGCTGAGACACGCTCGGGGCGGAATTCCTTTGGGAGACGGTACCCGCGAGACTCGAGCAAGGGCTGGAGCTCGCACCAGCGACGCTTATGGGACAGGTATCGGTCCCATTCCTCCTCGGTGAGGGTGACTTCGTTGGAGTATCCGAAGTCGTCCATCGAAGGGTCAAGGAGAGAGACGCTGAGCAAGGCTAAATTTGCATACCATCCCCTATTAGTTGAAGAAAATGAGCGGAGGACATTTTACCCGGTTATTGATCGCCGATCCGGTGCAAAAACAGTAGAAAACAGGAGGGCCGACAGATCGCATAAAGTACCATATAGGTCGAGTCAATCAGTTCCCTCCGCCCTAAAAACTCCCTCCAAATTGGTTTAATTTTTTCTCTCATGTAAGTACTAGAGCTACAGCTTGTACACCTCACTCGATGTATACCCAAGCTCACCAAGCACTCCACCAATTTCTCCCTGTGATAAATTTCGCCCGTACGGACCAGCGATAGCACTAATCATCCTGTGCATTATTTAACTTCAATGCGCGACGCAAGGTAGAGATTGCCCACGGTTCGGGTCCACAAACGAGAAACAGAGTCTTCCGAGGAGCATTGACTGACGCCTGGGTGAAGAGACTTTGCCACCATGACCGATGCAATCCTAGAGAGCGTTGGATGGCAGGTTTGCTAATCCGTCCGACCTGGAAAGGCGGAAGATCGGTAGAGTTATCGCCTTCTCGCCTATCCACGAAAAGATGAATGTTAAATTTCTCCGGATTTTTTGCTGCATGCGCTCGTAGAGGGTCGAGTATGGCGGGTGGAGGGAGTTCGGAAGGTGTTGCTGAAGAATGCAGCAAAGTAAATCGTGTTTTTGAGTCCCCTTTGGAAAGGGAGGAATGCAAAAGTTGGTAGAACGGGGTAATTCCTGTACCACCAGATATCTACCATCGTTAGCAATTTATCGGTGAATAAATGGTCTCGTTTCACCATTACTATTTCGTCCCAACCATCCTCTTTCCAGGCCCATGTAGACAAGGGTCCGCGAAACTCGATCTGGTCACCGACCCTTTTTGAATGGAGCCAACGTCCGACCTCTCCCTTGGGATACTTTTTGATCCAGAAAAGCATTCGGCCATGTTCGTCGATGCCTTTAAGCGGTGTATATGGTCGTTCTACTTGGATATCGTCATCTTTGATGAATACCGACCATATTGGTGCCAGAAGAGAGGGATGGTTATGGGCAGGCAGGCCGTGGACCTTCAAAACGAGAAGCTTAGTGTTGGGACCACTTGGTTCGCTCGAAGTAAGGGTAGCGCGCGTGAAATGACACGGTGAGAGCGACGCATTGTCCACGGTGGGAGCAGAACGCGACTTGTCTGGGATAAACAGATAGGCAGCGGTACCTGCCCCGAAAATGCCGAATAAAGTCGAAGAAACGACTCGAGGTCGAAGCAGCATGCCGAAAGCGGCAATAGCAAGCCCAAACACCGCCAGGTCGCCTATTTGGGAAAGAACCTCGCCGGCTGCTCTTGATCTCGTACCAGCACCTCGCCGCGTATAGTTTTGTATCAGACTCATAATCCGGCAACCCCCGGGCGACTCTCACCATGCTCTTCTCAAACATCCCTACTCGCCTTGCTCCGGCGGTAAAATCTACTACACCGAACGTTCCCTCACGCCCGCTCTGCATGTTTGAAATGCCTCCTCCCCTTCTCGACAGCCTATACATTCCGGACGTCGACTTTCAGACTAACCATGTGTCCATTCGGCGCCCAGCGCCAACCAC
The DNA here is from genome assembly GCA_029233265.1 of Mycena alexandri. Classification (NCBI taxonomy): domain Eukaryota; kingdom Fungi; phylum Basidiomycota; class Agaricomycetes; order Agaricales; family Mycenaceae; genus Mycena; species Mycena alexandri. The sequence goes on along the minus strand of JARJCM010000001.1, from coordinate 870,242 downwards.
GATAGGTTTAGGCCTCAACTGCACCGACTCGGACCTCTCTCATGATCAGCCATCCGACCAATTGCGCCTCCCTCGCCTCCCGAAACGTACAGCGCTTCTTCCTCGTGTTTCACGGACGCACTCGTCCTTCGATTGCGAAAAGTCCATGGCATCCATGAAAATTGACCCAAATTCGATCCCCCTCGACTCGGCGACATCGCCAGTGGTTTCCTCGCTTCTTATTGGCGAGCCCGATTTCAACAGCTTGCATGATTTGAACGTACAATATCCCTCCTCCCGAAATTTGAACTCCCTGTCCCCGCCCACCCTCTCGCCATCATGGTCTTCCATTTTCTCATTCTCAAGTCCCGAAGATATTCCTTCTTCACCCTCCAGCAAATTCAGTTTTTCAGCTTCGTGGGCCTCCTCGAAACTTTCCACACCCAACAGTCCTACCGTCATGAAAGTAAAATCGAACTGGGAGGGACGGACCACAGATATGATCGCTCCTTCACATAACCCCATGTTCCACATGTCTGCCGACCCCCAGGTCCTCTACGGTGTAAATCCTGCCCACATCACACTTGACCACCCTCCTTTGTCCCCCGCCAATCATATGCTCCGCGCCGACGACGACGTGTTCAAATCCACAGATTTTTTCCATCACTATCCCAACGATTTCACAAGGTCTCTGATACACCTGAACGAAGGCTCGCGGATGGATGAAGACTTATCCGGTCCTTGTATCCCGACTCCCACCTTCTCTGATCACTCGACGTTTCCCCCCATGAGCGGCATCCCCAACGTCGCCTCGCGGCCTAGAATCGTCAAGCGCAAATCCTCCACACAAGACGTGTCTGTCCGGAAGGCAGTCAAGAAGGAGAGGGAGCAAACTCGCTCAATTGCTCCCAGAACGCCCATCCTGGATGCCCACCGGGGAATTACGCAGGCCGAGCTTGAGGCGAAGGCCTTCCGGTACCGCCAGCGAAATCCTAGAGATGAAGATTTCGACAAGCAGTGGCTCGCATCGTTTTCCGGGAAGCTCTCGGCGGAGGGGGAGATGATCCACGACTTCCGGTGCTACGTGGTAGGATGCAAACAGGTGAACAAGAGGCGGGACCACATGGTGGTACACATTGGCTCGCATTTGAACCAAAGAAATTTTAAGTGCGAACGATGGTGAGCTTTATGTTCTCCTGCGACGACGAAGCCTCATTCTCGTCGCAGTCCCTCCAGCTTCGTGCGCAAGAACGAACTCAACCGCCACGAACGTAGCCACGAAGCCGCACGACCGTTTTCCTGTTCGCATTGCCCCGCCACATTCAGACGGCAGGATCTACTCGCCCGCCACGAGCACAACAAGCATCAGCCAGGCAAGGAGAACGCCCGCAAGAAGGTGAAGACTTGCACATAGCACTCCTATCATCCAAAAAAATCACGACGATAGTCGGTCCCAGTGCATGTGTCCGTAAACCATACGAATGATCAGTTTTAGTTCAGTTCGCTGCTACTACAAGTTCGTGAGATTATATAGGTTGCCGTGGATACGTCGTGAGATGATAAATACAGCAGAAGTCTATAAAGGATACTAGTCGGTACAAAACTATGCAAAACACAGGTGAAGATATTAGGTGAAAGCAAGGCATCATGGACGCCATACAGAGTTGCGAGCGGGGGTGTGAATAGTTGACGTAGTCCGTGTTCGGTGATGTGATGACGGCTTGGAAGGGCTGGCCAGCAAGGGAACAGCATCGGGTTCAGCCCGCCTCATGAACTGTAACGGGGTGAGGGGGGAGCCTTTGTTGGATGGCGAGGATTTTAGGGAATGTGGACTGTTCCCGGTGGGTGTCAAGAGAGAAAATGACGGCACCGAACCATGCGGCTCGGGAGTGCGAGGGGATCGTGGAGGAGTCTCCGGTTCCGCAGCTTCGAGGAGCGTCGCTGAACTGATCCATTTCGCTTCACCACCAACCCCGGGGCGAGGAGGAGAATCGGAGAAGAGACGGAAGCTGTCCGCGAAATGGTCCTTGATGAATCTGAAAGGGCATCAATGAGTGTGGATAGATGGAATGAGTAAACTCAAACGCACTTGGATAATTCAGTCCAACCTCCGCCGACGCGAACCATTACAGTCTGCGAGCGCAGGATGCGACAGAAACAAAGTTTGGGATCTTGATCGCCGATCCAGTACTTTCCACTCTGGTCTTTCCAACTCTCTGATACGCCCTCGATGCTAATACCGACCGGAAGCTTGTTGATAACATCACCGACGGCGACATCAAGTTTATTCTTCGGATTCGCGACATACTTCTTCCTGGCAGGAGGCGCCTTCTTTGGGGGGGTAACTTTTGGCAGCGCTGCCAACGAATACCTCGGGGCGCGGGCCCAAGTTGATGTAGATCCGGAAGAAGAGCGCGAGGGACTCAGGACGGAGCGAGAATACGAAGAGGCATCGGATACGCTGGGAGACGCGGTCCGGTGGGAAGGGACAGGAAGACCAGAAGGACGGCGAGGCGGGCCGTTGGTTGAAGGAGTCAAGCTTGTTGTTCGTTGGCGTGAAGAAAACGTGGAGCCATGCATAACGGGTCCAGACATTGAACGATTGGAAGATACATTCGACAATTGACTGGCAGGTCGACTGCGTTCAGTACCAAACGTAGAGCGACGCGAGCCCCCCTGCTGTTGGGGAGGAACAAGTCGGCTTCGTGCACGCTGGCTTGGAACAGGTGCGGCAGGGGAGGCAGAAAGCACGGAATAGGTGGAAGTTTTGGTCGGGGATTTTCTGATCGAGGTGCTGCTATTTCGGCCGGAGGCTCTGCTATTTCGGCCGGAGCCGCGACCCGAGCTACTGACACTAGCCGGCCGGGATCGTCTCCCTGATATCCGGTCCTTGGCCATTTCCTCCAACTCACTCCAGGTTTGCTGAATACGGTCTCGTTCGGTGATTGCTCTCTGATCGTCCTTGACTAGAGCGAACAAGGAAACCATACGTTCGATCGCCGATGTCGTGAAGGAGAGTCGAGAGGTGAGTTGTTCCTCGGCCGGTAGATTCGCTGGCACCCTGAAGGACGACGTCAAAGTTAACGGCGCGCTCGGATACGTATCAATGTGCTCCAAAAGATCGCTGAGAGCGGCATCGCAAAGGTGGAGTGCCTTGGTGAACTTCGCGAGGTTCTCCAAATGTTCGACGAGTTCAGTGGCGCGGGTGACCTCAGTTCTCAGCGAGTTGAGTTCCAAGTTAACTGAGGGATCTTCGGCTGAGGACGGTAATGCAGCAATCTCCTCACAGAGCAAGAAGAACTCGCGAATAACTCGATCAAGTTCATCTTCGCCTGGGAGATAGGTCCCAGACATCGAAGAGGTGTCTGCGAGCGCTTCGATGCTCAATGCTCGGAGTCGCTTCCGGAGGTCGAAGATGTGATTCTGGAGTTGGTTCATCTCCTCGGTTTGGAAGCCACCAGTATCAGAAGGAGCGACGCGCAGTCCAAAGACGTCTAGGTGTGTATGAGTGAGTGAACGGTGATGAAAATATAGGCAACGAACCATGGATGGGAGACGCCAATTTGGCTTTGCCCTTTCGTTTGACTTCTTTGGCCACCGTCTCTTCTTCGATTCTCTGTAAGCGAGCCTTCTCAGCCGCTTCAGCGGCAAGACGGTCCCTCTCAACTTGAAGCCGGCGCTCTTCCTCCAAACATTCCTCCTCCAAGCGAGCCTTCTCAGCGTCTTCAGCGGCAAGACGTTCCCTTTCAACTTGAAGCCGGCGCTCTTCCTCCAAACGCTCCTGCTCCAAGCGTTCCTTCTCCGCCTCTTCAGCAGCAAGGCGATCCTTTTCAGCTTGGAGGCGGCGTTCCTCTTCCAAACGCTCCTGCTTCAGACGTTCACGCTCTGCCTCTTCAGCGGCAAGACGGTCCTTTTCTGCTTGAATTCGGCGCTCTTCCTCCAACCGCTCCTTCTCCAAACGTTCTTGCTCTGCTTTTGCAGCAGCGAGGCGACGTTCCTCCGCCAACTGTTCCTCCACCAATCTGAGCTTCGCCTCCATCGCTAAACGCTCCTTCTCCAAACGTTCCTGCTCGGCCCTTTCGGCGGCTAAACGACTCTTCTCGAGCTCTTCAGCGGTGATACGAGCGTGCTCAGCCTCCAATCGACGTTCCTCCTCCGCACGCTCTCTTGCCTCCCTCTCCACGCGCTCCCTCTCCAAACGCTCCTGCTCTGCTTTTTCCGCGGTCAGCCGGGCACGCTCAGCCTCCTCCGCAGCGACACGTTCTTTCTCAGCCTGCACCCGACGCTCCTCGTCTACCCGCTCCCGTTCTAGTTGCTCCAGACGTTCTTTTTCCACTTGCTCCCGCTCTGCCTCCTCTGCAGCAAGACGAGCCCGCTCAGCCTGCAACCGACGCTCCTCTGCCAGCTGCTCCTCCGCGAGCCGAAGCTTGGCCTCCATCTCGAGTCGCTCGCGCTCTAGACGGGCTCGTTCGGCTTCCTCGGCAGCGACGCGCTCCTTTTCGGCCTGCACACGGCGTTCTTCCTCCAACCGCGCCAGCTCCAACCTCTCCTTCTCCTCCGCCTCAAACTTTTGCTTCGCCAGGAGCGCCTGAGCAGCCTCCTCGGCTGCAATGCGCTCCTTCTCAGCCTGCACACGCCGCTCCTCCGCCAAACGCTCCTCTTCCAGCCGCAGCCGCTCCTCTTCTTCCAGACGCTCCCGTTCCAACCGAGCTCGCTCCGCCTCCTCCGCCGCGATGCGTTCACGCTCAGCCTGGAGCCGCTGCTCTTCGGCAATACGTACCGCTTCGAGCCGTTGCGCTTCGGCCCGCTGAGCGTCGGCGACTTGTTTAGTGAGCGAGTCTACGTCATCTGTCCAGGCCCTAAACCTCAACTCGGCGTCGTCCACCGCGCGCACGCGAGCGAGATACATCGTTTCGTGAACAGCAGGGTCGTGCGAGCCAGGCGCAGCCTCCATCCGCCGAAGGAGTTCGCGAATAGGTGAAAAGGAGCGCGCGATGGCGGTTCGGCGGGTGTGCGAAACACCTTCGACATCTTTCTGCAAGCCGGCGAGCGGTTGAGTGATGTCGCTCTGGCCCACAGTTGCAGTTAAAGAGCCTAAGGAGGATTTGAAGGTGGAGAGCTGTTGGGCGACGTCATTGATGTCCAAAACGATGGAGGAGAGGGAGGCGTCGACTTCCTTTGCCATTTGTGCGAGCTGGAAGTGGGCAGCCCGCTGCTCCAAGATCTGCAACTCGCCGCCAAGCTTCATGGCATAGGAATTGGAGTCGGCGCGAACAGCATCGTCGAGCGACTGCAACTCAAAGGGGAGCTCGACCGACTGATGTTCGTCGAAAGCCCCGAGCTTCAAATCGATGGAAGAGAATCGGCGCTTGACGAATCGCGTGGCAATGGTGGAGGGATAGGAGTTGTCGGAGACGAAAGGAACTCTTTGAGGGAGACTGTCCGTGAAGGCCTTGACTTCGGACCGCAATCCGTCGATGTCCTTTGTGAGGGCGCCATCGAAAGTGCTTAAGTCCGAAGCCAGGAGCTTCTCAGCGAAGATCTCTTCAATGCCTGTATCGACCCGCATCTTAAGATCGTCGATACGAATTTGCAGGTCATTAAAGTCTTCCCGAATCGCGCCCATGGCGGCGGCCTGGCTCTTCACCGCCTGGAGGAGACTAGCCATTTGCCGGACCTGTTTTAGGAAGTGCTTCAAGCTCGTGGAACTGCGTAAGAGCCGGTCATTTAATGGCGGCTCCAGCGTGCGAGAGAGCGAGGCAAGGGGGAGATCGATTTCCTTAGTCAACTTGGTACCGAGGTCATCGAGCCGCTTGACCGATTCAGTGGGAGGCGAATCGGCGGGGAGCGGGGCTGAGAAGCTGTCGGGTGTGGGCGGTGCCCCGTTGGAGTTTAACTCCTGCTGCCAGCGATGTTTCTCCATGGCCTCGCCAATCTCACGTCGTATATCCTCGAGTTCGTTCAGACTACCATCCATTAGATTCCAAAGCTTCCTCGCCTCCCGTAGCCTCCCCACTCGGTTCGAGACATCCTCCCGCGTCCACTGCGCCTTCCCACGCAACGTCGAGAGCCGTTGAAATTCGGCGGCGGCCTTGGTCTTGAACGCTGGGTCTATGCCGGGTCGATCCAGCCCAAGGAGGGCGCCACGGGAATTACGAATGACTTGGGCCGCAGCATCAGTGGCCGTTTCGTGCTCCTTGAGGATGGAAGGAAGAAGCGCGAGGAAGGCGGCATGACGAGTGGGTTCAAGACACGTCTCGGACATGAGATTTGGAGGGGTACCGTCACCATCTGTAGAGGAGACACCTTTCTCGAGACGGTCGATGACCGTTGTGAACGTCGCGGACAGAGTAGAGGCGGACTCTACGAGGGTTTCGACGCGGTGGACGGCCTCGAAGTTGAGGCGGTATTCCTTGGCAACGCCCTCCACTTTTCGGGCCAGCTCAAGAGCTGTTGAGATTTCAGAGGAGAGAGTCTGAACGACTGACTCATTGACCTCCTTGTTCTCTGGGAAGAGTACATGGGTTGGCCGAGGAAATGAGCTTGACGGGGATGCTGGGTCACCCCGAAGGATCAGTCGTCTAATCAACGCGTCGGCCCGCGTTACAAACGCGGTGCTTTGACGCGCGGTGGGGTGCTGAAATTTGGCAGCCTCAATCTCGTCCCACAATACTTGAGCGGCGGCCTGGTCCTTCATCGATTCAACGTATATTTCGTCAGCTCTGAAGGCAGAATATAAGCGCCAATCAGTAAAGAAAACAGAAGCGACCTACTTCCTCCATTGCATAACAGCATTCATAACGAACTTGCCTACATGTTCTAACTCACTGATTCCCTTCTCCTCTAATCGGTCCTGCTCGTCCAGTAGATCCTCTGGCACCGCCTTGCGACTCGTGTCTATTAATTTGTCGAGCGTTTTGCCAGCTGTTGAAATTTTGCTGTGTCTGAGCGACGTTATTCGCGCAGAGAACTGGGCGGCGTCCCGAGAAAGAACTTCCGCGAGCTTGAAGCGCGCGCTACGAGAGAAACCAGCGGACGCAAGCAGCGTGTCCGATGCAACGGACGCGACCGAGGCAAGCGACACGAGGGAGGCGCGGCGGTTGGAGGAGGATGTAGGGGGAGCCACCTCCTCGTACACGGCAGGTGTCCACCGAGCCCTTGTGTCGAGGAAAGTTTTGAGGTCCGCAATAATGGTGCGCCGGTCAATCCAGGCTGCGGTTCGAAACTCCTCCCATGTTAGTCGAATGCCCAAGAGTTCGAGGTTCTCCGAGCGGTCCCGTAGTAGATGGAGCAGTTTGTCCAGTTCATAAATAGTCGTCAGCGTTAATTCGATCAAGTCAGTGTCCGCAGGGGATAAATTTCGTTGTGTGGCCGCTTCGGTCGAGTCAATATGTGCATTACCGAGGAAGGCGCAGACCGCCGCGCACCTTTCGTGAATTTTTTAATGGTCTGTAGCTCGCCACTGTCGAAAATCTCGGTCTCTTTCTCGATAGCGTCATGTTCAGCCAGCCATTGCTGGAGTTCCTGACGAGTGGGAAGGCCAGGGACCTGCTCGACCGATGCCCGAATGGCCTCCATACCGACGAAGACTTCAATTGGAGGCATTTGCTCCAGGAACTGGAAGTAAACTGTTGAGCGCTTGGGACCTCCTGCGAAGCAAGACGGTGACCTTAATTTTCTCCTCGATCCAAGCTTTGCGGTCGCTGAACGTCTGAAGCTCGATAACCTCCTTCCAGTCGAGCGCCTCGTCTTCCACTGGTGCATCCGCTGGGGGTGGGGCGGCGTCGGAGTCGGGTGCGGGCGGTGCCATGTCCGGGGCTGGTTGGGGGGCCGTACCAGACGGCTCATCGGTGGCCGACATGGATGAATTGTGTGGAAAGGACGGTATCAAGAAAGGGGCATAGGTTTGGCTTCCTCAGACATGCACCGAGCAACGAGGCGGGGAGGAGACAGTGCAACACGTGTGAAATTCACCGTATGTCCGACAACAAATGACGACCGCATCGGCTGCAGTAACTTGTTAGGTTCAGAATTGGCTTTGTCTGCCGATTCTCGTTCGATACATAAATGTACATTCATACACTTCCAATACACTTCTTTACGGTACCGTACAACTTTCAACGACGCCGTTCCTTCTTCTCCACTCGAAACGTCTGGTCCTGCATTTGCAACGCAAGCACACGCAATCGCTCAACAGGGTCGTATCCAGCCGAGCGTTCGTGCCCCATTTCAATCTCGACGCGCTGGATTATCGTCGCGACATCACCCAGCGACGATCCAATCGCCCCGAATATTGCGCTGAGCAACAAATGTTAAACAACAGATTCATCTCATGCAATAGCAATAAACCTACCGCGTCTGCTTGGTCTCCACCAAGAGTTTCTGCAATTCGCTGTTCTGAGGTCCGGTCTTTACAGACTGGACCTCGTCCGACAGCTTAAACAATTCACTCCGAAGAGCCTCCTGCTCCCCGCGCAGCAGACGTATCTGCTCTTGCACATCCAACGCCTGAGTTCCTATCTGCTGGCGAATGTTGTCCACACCATCCTCGAGGTTGCGTAAACCGGTCTCCACATTTGCCAGCCGGGGATTCGGCGCATTACCTAGAACATCACCTTTGACCTTATCCAGCTCCTCGTTTATGAGGTTAACGTGCAACGTCATGTCCGAGAGGTATTTCGTCCGCTGAGATTCTTTGCTCTCAAACTGTTGACGCATGGCCTCCATCTCCTGACGCATCTGTGCAAGGAGAGCTGCCCCAGACTCGGACTCCATCCCAGGGCCAGCTTGCCCAAGAGCCAGACGACGTTTGAGTAGCGCAGTGGTAGCCCCCACCTCGTCGATCTTTCGGCTGAGAGTGGTGACTTGGCGCCGCGTTACCATGTACGGGATAAACGCTATCGGTATGAGGAGGGTGCTCAAGATTGCAAGGTGTCGAATCGCAGAACCACGCTGGTAGGTAACTACAGCGTCGTCCCCAGCAACATTCATAGGCTCGAGGGGCACCACAATTGGCCCAGACGGCGGCTCGGAGGTCTGAGAGTCCATTGCGGGCTAGGGGTAAGGTGGTACAAGTGCAAAGGCTGCCGCACCGGGCCGAAGCCGTAATTACAAATAGTCGTACACAGAAAATGATACAATTTTGCGGTTTGGATGTACAGGATGTTGGTACAGTGCAAGTGATCTATCGTACAGTCGCTGAGCGACGAAAGCAAATTCATAGAAAAAAAAGCAGATTACCAGTCGACACGGAAAAAATGCCACCACTTCCGTTTCTTCGGTTTTTTCTCCAGTGCGGTCTCGTAAGGGTAGTAAGCCCGAGCATAATCGTACTTGTCGTCGTAGCTGTCGTAGTTGTCGTATCTGTCGTGTTTGGTCAAGGCGCCCGATTTCCCCGCTTTTTTTGAAGCCGCAGGGACGGCCGCCTTGCCAGCCGGTAGTTTCGCAGGGAGTCTAGAAAGATGTTAGGTATCGAATTAAAATAGGGTCGGAAGTCCCATACTCGTCGACGTGAACAATGTATTCTTTCTCTCTCCGCAATCCGGCCATGGCGAGATATATCTCGTTCATTCGGGTTGCGCGGGTGTTATTACCAACACTAATCTTTCTCCTCCACATCGCGACGCTGTTTCCGCTTTTGGAGGGCAGAAAAACAAAGACGATGCAAATAACAGCAGGATCATAAAATGCGACTGACTCCTGCAAAACTTTGTCTTTTGTAGCTTGCAATTGGTCAAAAGTCAACCAGTCAAATGCAGGCTCGTTGCTAGTGGAATTAAAAAATAATCAGCGAGTGTTAGAAAAGAAATGCCAAGAAGTAAGAAGGCTACGTACGGGCTTTGAGGCGGTCTATAATCGGCGTTAGCAATCAAGGCACCTCGTTCGCGACTCTGGAGGAATCTATGCAGCTAAGGTAAAAACATTAGTAGCGTTGGAAAAAATTCAACTCAACATACATACTCCATACGCGCCCAAGTTGTACGACATGATTTCGATCCAAGCCAACAGAGAGGATACGCGTTCGTCTTTATTGGGAGGAAACATCCAATGGATGCGGTCCTTTGCCAGACGCGATTTCCCGAACAAAGCCTGGTGCACGGGCTTGAGGGCGGCGCCTTTCGAATCGATAAAGTTTACATTCGCGGTCTCGCTGACTTTATTGCGAGGGGCGCCGGTGAATAATGAGGTCGTAGTACCTGCCTGGGCGTGGGCAAGTGTCTTTGAAGGTATGTGATAGGTCGAGTCGTGCTGGCTACCTCCCCAAAGATTGGCGGTTATTGGAGTGAAGTGAACACGACGGTCCTCGTCCTGGCCGTAACCATACCCGTCATCCTCAGGCATACCCCATCCCCCGCCGTTGTCCCACCCGCTGCCGTCGCCAGTGTCCCACCCGCCGCCGCCAGTGTCCCAACCGTCGTTTTTGCCTTGTTTCTGCTGGCCTTGCTGCTGCTGATTCTTCTTGTTCTTCTGTTTATTTTGCTGGTTCTCTTGTTTGTCCTGCTGCTTTTCCTGTTTATTCTTCTTACCGCCCTTCTGCTGCTCTTTACCACCCTTCTGATTCTGCGGCTCGCCCCATTGACCGCCTTTTTGCTGCTGCTCGCCCCATTGACCGCCTTTCTGCTGCTGCTCGCCCCAGCCACTTTTCTGTTGCTCGCCCCAGCCACCTTTCTGCTGCTGCTCGCCCCAGCCACCTTTCTGCTGCTCGCCCCATTGAGACCCTTTCTGCTGCTCGCCCCAACTCTTCTGTTGCTCGTACGCCGCCTTTTGTTGTTGCTCGTATGCCGCTTTCTCGTACATCGCTCGAGCATCGTTTCCCTGATTCGGGTGGTTGAGCAAAGCTTGCAAAAGTTTAGAGTGTTGAGCATTCAGGTCGTTCCTGATCCCAACAGAGTCTGGATGAGCGGAAGTCACCTTGGGCAAGTTCGTCCAATGTTTCTCGGCGTTCTTTGGGTTTTCCCAACGACCGTCGTCGACGGGGACGCCCCACTCATTCGCATCGCTCGCGCCGGGGCCCCAACCACCAGTGTCCCATCCACTGCTTCCACCGCCACCACCGCCACCACCACCACCACCTGTTCCCCAACCAGCAGCCGCAGCGGCAGATTTATTATGGTTGTTCCCCCACGAGTCGGCGGCAGCTTGCGATCCGTAAGTTTCCATCCCCCACGTCTGCCAGGCTTGCTGCGGCGCGCCACCGACTCCTCCCCCACCGCCTTTTCCCCCGCCCTTCTTGTCGCCCTTCTGCTGCTGCTGCTGATACTGCTGATTATTGTTGCCCTTCTTGCCCCCACCACCGCCTCCCTTACTACCACCTGCAGCGGCCTGGTGAGCCATCTGGGCAGGCGTAGGGATCGTATTTCCACCCCATTGATTATTTGCCTGCTGTTTGAGAGGAGCACCCCAGGGATCAAATCCTCCTCCGCCTCCTCCGGCGCCAGCGGCCCAGTCCTCTTCGCCTAGCATACCCGCTAAAATACGCGACGTCAGCCATCGGGCTCTACTTCATCATGAACAGCATAGACGCGAACCCAATCCGTAGCCTTCTTCCTCTTCGGCGCTGTAATCATAGTACTCCTCATCGTCTTCCTCGAGGACTTCGAGCTTTTGTTTCTGCTTTCCATTGTTCTTGTTCTTGCCCATTAAATGGCTCTGGAGCTTGTATCTGGCTCAGATCGCCGCGATCGCCCAGCAGCAGACCGAGAGAAGCTTCAGGAACTAGGCGCAGAAGGAAAGAAGCAGTGCGAAACATTAGCGCGCGAACCAAGCGCCAATCAAACGCGGAATGGGCGCCAATCACGACAAAATCACGATCGCGTTTTTTGGTTCCTGTACCGCCACCACCAAGTGCAAGCGACAGTTGCTGTTCGGCGAACGGACTCGGAGTCTCTCAAATGTGCTGGCCGCCATTCAACGTAGCCAGGACTGGTTTCCTCCCACTTGCACCGCCTTCGGCAGCCGTCTGGTACGGAAGACAGGTCCCTGCTGTCGCACATGAGCATCCCACGGAGCTGGCTCCTCGTCCCAGAGATTCGGGCGGAGCCCTCTCGCGACCTGTAAGTTTCTCGTTCAATGTTATCCTCAAATCCTAAAGTGCGTAGACCATCGCGAAATTTGCCGACTCCGTCCTCGTCGTGATTGCTGGGGTGTTGGGCGGTTTCGCCATCCTCTTACTGCTTCTGGTCTACCGTATTCGCCTTAAACCTGCGCACAAACCGCAGAAACCAACAACTTCTGGCTTTCTCCGGTTACTTGGAAAACCTCAGCCGGCGCCTTCCGCATACTGGGATGAATGCCTTTGGGAGAAGGACCTGGAAGCGTGCCCCGGCGGGACGATAAAACGAACGGCATCAAGTTCCCTCGCATTCATCGATCGTCCACTTCCCATCGTACCAGCGATTCCCAGAGCGACTCCTCGACCCACTTTCCTTTCCTCTGATATTTCCTCTGGCATGTCTTTCTCTAGTGCAAGCGGAAGGAAACTCCGTCTGCGTCCGGACCCCATGCCCATTCACAGCATGGTCACCGAGGAACGAAGGCGGGAAGATTTCGCAGGCTTCACCCCCGCCCGGAGGTCGTATATCAAAATCCCACCTCCTCTAATGTCCTCCCCACCGGGGTTGGGTCACCGGGTTTCTCGATTTGAGCCCGTACCTACGGCCCTGGCGACTCCAGTACGACGCAACAGCAACAATGCGCGATGGCCGATCGAGGCAACTGTCCCGACACACATATCCTTTTCCGCTTCAATTTTCTCCGGAATTCCGCCTTGGACTGAGTCGTCTGAAGTGGCTCCCCGTGCCACAAAACGTCTAAACCGGAGTGAGCTGACCATCAGTCTGTATGGAACACAAGAGGCGGCGGCAGCATTAGAAAGCCTGCTATCCATGTCCACGATAGATATTCTTCCGTTAACCGCCCATTCGCGGTTCCCCTCGTCCTTGACGAACGACACCGAACACCTACAGATCCAGGTAGAAATTTTGTGGCGGGAGATCCGGAGATTGCAGAGCCTCCTACTTCCACCACGCCGCCACGAGGAAAAGGGAGATGGCGAATATCGTCCTCCTCCCGTGTACAGCACGTAGATCTGTTGTTTGCGGGTATCAGCTGTCGTATATATGCGTGCAACACCAAATCCAGGCAGTTTCTTTTCTCTGTCCAAGACAAATACGGGAACTAGGTGTACTGTTTCTTAATCAAGCCCATGATATGGTCTGTCACCTCGGTCGTTGAGTGCTTCCCTCCAAGGTCGGCTGTCAAAATTTTGGCCGGTGCAAGCGTATCGTCGACCGCTTTGTCGATTTTATCTGCTGCTGATACGTACCCCAGGTGTCGCAACATCAACGCCGCCGACCTTATGGAGGCGACGGGGTTAGCTATACCCTTGCCAGCGATATCCGGAGCGGATCCATGGACACTGCGCGGAGTAAGTTGTCAGTGTCAGGGTGAGTATGCTGGTATCCGTTGAAACCCACGGCTCGCCCATGACAAAGGTGTCCCCAGCGTTGATGGATGGGATAACGCCCAGGGAGCCGACGAGGGCGGCAGCGGCGTCCCTGCATATATGTTAGTAGCCGTAATGGACGTCTAGGAATGAAACGCACGAGATGATATCGCCGTACAGGTTCGGCGCGACCATGACGTCGAAAATTCTAGGCAGAAATTGAGGCGCGTCTCCATCCGGCAGCAAGACACTTACTGGGGCTCGCGGAACAACCTGTTACGGGGAGTTTAAGTTGTGAATCAGGATCCAGCTATGCACACACCGGTAAACGGCGCTGTCAACCAGTTGTTCTTCGATGGTCACATCGTCGAATTTGCCGTCGATTCCAGGAAGCCCTGGCACCGCGCGGACGCTTTCACGGAAGAGCCCGTCGGTCACCGACAAAACGTTGGATTTGTGGATGATCGTAAGCAGCTGAAGAAGGATGTAGCCGATGGTCCAGTGATTTTGAACAAGAATACCTTCCGAGAACGCGCTTTCGCGAGTTCAAACGCGATTTTACCTATCCGGGTTGAAGCGCGTTCCGTGATTAGTCGCGTCGCGCGGGCCTCCTTGCCATTTTCAGTGTGTATTAGCTTCTCGTCTTTGACGTACTAGATAAACGCGTCAAATACAAGGAAACCCGCCTTCAATATGACCTCTTACCAGGCATTCTGTATTTTCGCGAACAACGATCAAATCCACGGCAGGCGGCTGTGTGCGATCTGCTGAGACCTTCATTGAATTTAGATGTAATGTCATCGTGGATTATTGCGCGCGACCTACAGAGCAGACTGGGCGAATATTAGCGTATAAATCAAGTTCTTTGCGCAGAGCAACAATCGGCGAGGAATATCCAGCGACTTTTCGTGATGGTGAGCTTCAAGATAAAATTGAGACCGATACTGCATTCGCAAACTTCAAGTGTACCTGACTGAGCCGAATAACGCGCAGTCGCATTCCTCCTTCAAGGATCTGTAGACCGAGCGTAAAGACGCGAGATTCGACGAAGATTTGAGGGACCAACTGGACAGTCTCGCGAGGAAGGGCAGTTCCCGTTCGCGTAAATGTTTCCCAACCAGCAAGGAGGTCGATAAATTTGACCTCTGGTAGCTCAGACTGTACGGCAAGAATTGCCTCTCTTGCCGCCTGCACAGAAATTGCAGCTCTAAAACGGAACCAGGCCGGCCAAAGCACAAACCGGAATGACTTCTCGACCTATTCCGTCAGCAGGTATGAGCCCAATGGTGAGGGATTGTCTGGCAGAGGTCGCCATCGACCTAACGGCGGTTCTGAACATTCTGTTAAAATGAATGTCGACGTTCAGAACAGAAAAACAGAACGCCGATTATGGCCGAAATAATCAAGCGGTCAGCTGACTCGGACTCGACTTTGTTTACTCTACGCGACTTTCCCTTTGCGCCCCCAAGCACCTTCCCTCGCGAAACACAATTCCCCATGCCCCGCATATCCAAAACTCTTCCCAAGCCGCGAGGTGTGCTCGCGGAGCGCACAAATATACAGACGACACCTGCGCCCATCGACGCGCCGTCTGCGCTGAAATCATGGCTTGGGCCCCCGAAACGCGCGCAAGTGAAAAGGCCACTGGAGCCCAGCGATGACGGAGGGGATCGAAAACGCGTCAAACTCTCCGACGACGATATCTACTCCTCTGACGGTGACTACGAGAGCGATAGTGACACGGAAGCCGGCTCGTGCCACCGTCGAAACACGACGCCATGGAATTTCGCCTTTCAGAGGAGGCCACCGGTGGCTAGCTACCGGCGCCCATTTCGTGCGTTGACTCGAATCGTCCATGGCGCTGCAGATACTGACATCGCACTAGTGTCCACACTACCAATCCTGCAATCCTTTGTGTCATCCAATAAATCAGACGTTTTCCGTTGTCAATCTGTCCTCGACGGGTCCTTTTTAGCGCCTCCCTACGCTTGCTCTTACTCACACTGTCAGTTTGTCTGGGATATTCTTCGAATCCTTTCGCTAATGTGTGGATTACAGCGGCGCGATCCGGCGGTGCTCCTCTCCTAGCTGTTACAACGCAAGAGGGCACAGTCTATATTATAAACACTGCTAAACGAAGAGACTGGGACCCAGGTACTTCCAGTCAAGACGCGCCGCGACGTTTGCATTTATCATCTTACCAGAACCCGTCCACACAACGCTACAGCCCCACGATAATGGGATCTTCGATGTAAAATGGAACGCAGCCGATTCTTTACTTGCCACCGGCTCTGGAGACAGATCCATCCATATATCCGATCTGAGAACGTGTAACACCGTCCAAGCCCTACGCGGACATCATGGTACCGTCAAGTGCGTATCCTGGGATCCAATCCACCCGGAGCTGTTAAGCACAGGCGGAAGAGATGGGCTTGTATGCATTTGGGATCTACGCGTGGGCGAAAATCGTGCCGGACCAGAAGCGGCCGGCTTACTTCCCGTCGTAAGCATCTCAGCGGCGCACGAAGATGTAGGGGCGAATGGGAAACGCAAAGTGCCTAAAGGGAAGCACGCTCCTATGCCGAAAAGCGTTACCGGCCTGCTTTACTCTGATGCGAACCCTTACCAGTTGATTAGTAGTGGCTCGTCAGATGGGTGCGTGTCGCTTTTCTCCCTCTCGGGCTAGGTTCTAATGGAGTGGTGCAGGTGCATCCGGTGCTGGGACATCCGCCTCTCGAGGAGCAAGTCTACGAAAGTCAAAGAACCCGGCTGCTTGCTTTCTTCTCCGCTGGACCCGACACCGTCGCCTGGCTTCCCTCGGCCGCGGGGAATCATCAGTCTCGTTGGTGGGACGGGGCCCACTACTGGTCTAGTCTTTGCGCTGGGGGCGGACTCGCGCATTCATACGTATGATCGCGACTCGCTCGTTGCGCTCGGCAACACCTACTCGCACGACAACCTACAGACCAATTTCTACGTCAAACTCGCGGCTTCTCCGTGCGGGCGATGGTTAGCCACTGGCGGAGCGGGCGTTTCCGGCAGCAGCTTCATGTTCGACGTCAGCAACGCCACCAGCGCAGCTGCTGCCCGGACTGGCGTAGAGCTGAAAGGCCATACCGGCGACGCTGGCGGTGTGGATTGGGCGCCTGAGATGTTGTCGACGTGTTGGGACGACGGCATGGTGCGCGTGTGGAGACCCGATGTCGAGACGCACAGAGCGTGTTTGGCGGACCCGGAGGCGAAGCGTTGGAACTGGAGTTGGTCTCGTTGATTTGTAGAAATGTAGCCCCTGTCTAATCGGAGTTTCCTTTTTGGATGCGACGGATCAAAGTGAGTTAACGGGCCGATGCATTGTTAAGCAGCTTTCCCCTCGCTTTCCTCCTTTTCTCTGTATTCTGCGCCGTACGGCCTCCCTAATCTCTCGATAATATCTGCTCGACCATGGGCCTCTCAATATCTACCCTCTTCTCATCCCTCTCGTCCCTGGTCCGGTGGAGCAAGGACCAAGATGTCCGCATATTAATGCTTGGTCTCGACTCTGCTGGAAAGGTATTTGTCGGCGAAACAGACTGAAGCTGCGGTCTAACCATGCTCAAAGACCACTATACTGTATAGATTACAGGTTGATCCTTTCCCTCGCATCGTGCGACCCGTCTCATTGTTCCGCAGATAGGTGAAGTGGTCTCCACGATACCAAGTGCGTGTTGCGTCTCCCTGAAATCATCCGCAATACTCACTCTGCCTGCAGCAATCGGATTCAATGTCGAAACTGTTGAAGTTTGCATTTAATCCGCGAATATCTTATTGCACGCTTACCCAGTGGTATAGTACAAAAACATCAAGTTTCAAGTATGGGATCTGGGTGGTCAATCCAGCATACGGTAGTCCGTGTCTTTGCCGGTGGCTGGCATCACTGACCATGTTTATAGACCGTACTGGCGCTGTTACTTCCCGAACACATCCTCTATAATTTACGTCATTGACTCCTCCGACCACACACGGCTTACCACCTCACGGACGGAGCTGCTGACTATGCTGTCAGAGGAAGAGCTCAAGGGTGTCCCTCTCCTCGTCTTCTGCAACAAGCAAGATGTCGAGGGTGCCCTTAAGCCGGAGGAGATCAGCGAACAGCTGGGACTGGCGGGGGGAGAGAAATCGAGACCATGGAGTGTCCGGGGCAGCTGTGCCACAAAGGGAGAGGGTTTAGAAGAGGGGCTGGACTGGTGCGTGCCATATATTATTAACCCGTATATTCATCTAACTTGCGTGTAGGTTAGTAAATGCTATACAGAAAAAGTAGCCTTTTATTCAATTTACCGCGCTCGTTTTCATCCTCCATGCGATCTCTGGCTGGCTCTTCTCACCTTCCATCTTGTGTCAAGATATTTCTGTTCAGAGCCATGGTGTTCTGATTTCCTTCAATCCGACGGTACATTTCTGCCGGTTATTGCCTGGGTCACCAATCACACCCGGTCCTGAATACGTATCTTACGAGTTCCGAGTCGGTTACTAGCCCCTCTGTCCTCCCACGCTACGATGTGGATCCTTAAGCAATTGGCTCGGACGCCCAACTCTGTTAACTTCACTGACACACGATCCAACTAACAGTCAGCCTATAGACATCTCATCTCTGCCATCCGGGTTTCGAATGACATTCCCAAAGTGGTATACTTGGATTCAGAATATATCCGGACTGGTGTGATTAAACCCACAGATTGACGGCCAACTCTGTTCCGCGGCACACATTTCCCAAAGTGCGTATGTGCATAGGCTTCGTTATATAGCAGCAGACCATGTCAATGAGCAAACAATATGGGATCTACTCGTCTTTCCGGCCCCACTCCGTGTCCCCCACCAGAGATATGGCGCTCAATATTCTCCTTCACGACTTCCTCCGACACCTCCTATGCTATCGACTATGAGCCATTCCAGCCGCCGCGCGAATTGGAAGAGACCTCGCGTTATCTCGACGTGAGTAAGATCTACGGCTCTCTCCGGCCCGGATACCATGTCTGAAAGTCAACATTAGCAAGAGGCGCTGCGACTCAGAACATGCCTTGCTCTTGTGCGTGTGTGCAAGTTGTGGCGAACACTTGCGGAAGAATTTCTGTACCAGGATGTACGGGTTGTGAGCTCTCGCTCCCTCCAGAGTCTCGTACAGGGCTTGCAGCGTTCTGCGAAGGAGGAGGGATCAGAAGGATTTGGACGGTTCATCAGGCGCCTCGAATTACAAGCCAAGCCGACCTACTTCAAGTCTCAATCTCAAACAAACACATTACCTTTCCGCCTCCTGTCTCCGTTATACGCCCCACCATCTGTCGGTCTCGGTGACCTCTTTCGGTATTGCACTCGCCTGGAGATACTCGTCCGACCAAGTCTGCGACTCGACGCGGAGGATATACATTTTTGGGGCGGGGTTATTAGCACCCCGATTGAGGGCAGCCGCGCCCTCTGTCCGCAACTGAAACGGTTAGAGTGGAGGTAATTATTTGGACGATTGTAAATCTGTAGTAACATTTCTAAATGATCAAACTGGACAGTGAAAGCGACTTGGACATGCGATTCTATGGCACGACGAACGGCAAACGGCTGGCAGAAATCGTCGGCCACTCTCCAAACCTCCGCTACCTCTTCTTGTCCTCGGACCGACGAGATCTACTCGCCCATCTTCCCCTCGGACAGTCCCTCCATACTCTTCGACTGGAGCGTTCACATTATCACTCCCGACACGTCAAGGAACTCAAGTTCCACGACGCCCCGGGAGTGACGAACCTCACGAACCTCATCCTGCATACGACGATTCCGAGCACAATGCTCTCGTTTATTGCCGCAGTGGGATGGCAGCTGCGCGTTCTCGAGTTTACATTCGCGCCACAGATAACATACTCTTCGAACCAAATGCATCGTATCCTATCGCGGTGTCCCAATCTCGAGGAGCTCGTGTACCACCTAGGGGCGCCGGAAATATCACCACTCAATGCCTTCCAGCACACCGCGCTCAAGCGGGTGCGACTGCGGATCAACCCCGAGGAATGGTTTCCGTACAAGCATGTTGTGTGAGTTGTCTTTATTTTTGAACTTGATCGTATATCAAACCAACTGACTGTTAAAAACAGGCTGACCCAATTCGAGATTCTCGCGGGACCATCGTTTCCCTGTCTGGAACAAATCCTACTACACGACACGTCAAAGTCATTTGTGAAGCGGGACTCGGCGTTTCCTCTCCTCATGCGCATGGTCGACCGTGGCTGCCCAGTTATATACGACGATGGGAGCGTTGTCCCGCTGCACAGGTAGCTGGGAATAAACCGTTTTTGTCGAGGGCCATATCTTCTGTCAGAAGGCATCGTCCGCCCTACGCATGGGTGCTCGAGGAACTCCCAGGGCGGCTTCCAAACCCAAGTACGACTTCACTGCTGTCATTTGGCTAACGAGGACGGGAGAGTCAGCGTCGGAGATCGCAGAGACTTCCCCGAAATCTCGTGAACCCTAACTACTATGTGGAAATACAGAGTTGGGGAGAAGAAGGGAACGAGGTACATTTACATCGTTGGAAGTATAAAGGACGGGTACATTAATTCACTGAGAAAGGGCGTCGGCTACCATCTCTAAAATGGCAATAATACCTTTCCCAGTATTACGCGTGTCCTTCGCGATCGACTGCCACATCGGAGAGTGATGAGGTTCAGCAACGACGCACTTTTTCCGCACCTCATCTCTGTGTTCCTGTCATGGAATGAGTACGAATATCACAGCAATGACAGAAATTCTGACCTCTGTTCCATGCTGCCTTTCGAACTTTAACCACCACGCCCACGAATCTCCCAGATCAGGATCTGTCGCAACAGCCCTGCCAAACCATTGTCGTGCCTTCTCAATCTTCCGCTCCGCCCAGAAGAGACGCGCAACTGTGCAGATGATCACAGGATTATCAGCGCTCTTTTTGAGAGCGTCGACCGAACGAGCTTTGCGCATCGGTCGAGGTTCGGCCCAAATAGACATGGACCAAAGTAAACCGGAGGTGGGGCACTCCTGGAGACTGCGTGCAAGCATGGCTTTGCCCTGCGCAGCACCACCAGATCGCTCCTCGACGCCAACTGCCTCCGCCCATAAAACATCGTTGGCCGGGTTCACCTGACGCGCTTTGTCCAAAATCGCACGCGCTTTGATGCTCTTCTTGTCCGCCTCTTCTAATCGGCTGGCAAGGATCCAAAGCGTAGCTACTTTGGGGCAGGCTTTCAAACCTGCAGCGAATGACGCACGCGCCGCAGAAAAGTTCCCTTGCGACTGCAGGATCTGGCCTTGAATCATGTAAAGCTTGGCAAATTTGGGGAACTTCGTGAGAGCAGTTGCAAGGGTTTCAAGCGCCGCATCAAGTTGACCTTGTTGCCGCTCGAATACAGCAGATTTCATCCATATCTGTAACGTCGTCAGAGACAGAAAATGAAAAACAAAAGCAACTAACTCTTTCGGTATCAGCAACTGTTCGGGCGCGAACGAGGAGTTCTCTGGCAACTCCAAGTTCATTATTTTCTGCCTCGAGCTTGACGGCTGCGAGCCAAATCTGCTCGCTCTCCTTGTTAGCCACGAAAGCTCGCTCAAGAACTTCGCGGGCGGCTGGGACATCGCCCGCTATCCACTTCTCCTTGGCAGCCATCAGCCACAGGACCTCAGCTTGGGGACAGTGGTCTACTGCGCGGCTCAGGATTGCGTCCAGACTCTCTCTAGATAGCAAGGCTTAGACATGAGCGAAGATGTGCGGCGTAACGTACCTGGTGCCATTTGCCTTCTCTAATTCAGCCGCGCGGATCCACAGGGACTTGCGACCAGGGAATACTCTGAGCGCTTCTGCCAGGATTGCCCTCGCGGTCCCAACCATGTTCCTCCCCTCTGCAGCCTCTGCGTCTCCAACCCAAGTATCAAGTCGATCTTCTTCTTCGATCTCCATACCCACAGTCGCTTTCACAATGGCCTCGCAGGTTCTGGGGGAGCCCTCGGTCTCACACCGCTCGGCTTCCTTCAACCATTGCTCGCGAGTCAGCAATACCTGGTGCCTCCTCAACTCCTTTACTCCGGCAACAATAGTCTTGTCTACGACGGCCAACTCTGCCTCGCGCTCAGCACCAGATTTATCTTGCGCCCCCTGCTCGAGCAGTCTTCCCGCGGCTATCCAGATTTCATGCGAGGTTGGAACCGCTTTACGTGCTTTGTTGAGAACCCCCTTCGCGCGCTCAGGAGTTTCAAGACGGGCAAGTGCGAGCCAAAGTTCAACAGATAGAGGAATAACTTCGACCGCGCGCGCGAGAAGAATCCGGGCGTCAGCAGCCGACGATTCGAGGTTGACCGTTTCTTTCCAGAGGCGCACTGAGTTTGGAATGTGCTCGAGAGCTGGCGCAGTGGTTAGAAGGCATCTTCAACAAATAATATAAGAAACATACCTTTCCGTAGTACGCGCTTCTTCGCCTTGACGTCATGCTCAAGATCTGAGGCGGCCATCCATATTTTCACGCTCTGGCCAACGTGTTGCACGGCATTCGCAAGAATTACTTTTGCGTCGTCGTTGTTCTAGAGTTTTCGTTAGCAAAATAACAAAAGTGTGATGAACCCTTACATGTAATCTGGCCGCCTCCAACCAAACATCCTCGCTCTTTGGGCACTGCTCGCATCCAGCCTTGATGATTTTTCTTGCGGCAACCATCCTGCCGGCGTGTTCCTCCAAGCATGCCGCTGCAATCCACCCCGGAGAGTGCTTCGGATTTGACTTGACTAGAGAATCGAATAACATGCGAGCACGTTTTATGTCCCCAATTTCAGCGTCGGATTTGATAATAACGCTGTTCAGAGAGGTGAGGTAGCCTTTTGGGTCCACAGAAGTGCTCGTGCCCGAAGTGGCTGTCCCGGAAATCTATGCACTGCGTTAGCGAGCGATGGAGATAAACAACCAGACGGAATAAATAACCTGATCCAGTTTGAGAGACAGAATTTTATCGCGAGCTTGTCCGATTTCGACAAAATTCGTGAGAGCACCCGAATCAGCAGGCGTTTCGAAACCACCGTTCTATTCGAAAAAAAAGTTAACGGAGTAAATAGGATGAAATTTCGAGACGCACCTGTTGTTGCCTGTCGTCCAGAGAATTTTCATACTCGGTCTTGGACCGATCGCCGACAAGTACACTATCAGGGACCGCGAATGACCTCTCCACCTTTCGTCTCTTTTTCCGCGTCAAGTTTCCAACTTCTGGAATATTTTCCCATTCCTCATCAGTCACCGCACTCAGTCCCCTTTTCAAGTCGGCAAATTGTTGTTGGATCTTGGGACGCTCAGCTCGATGTTTGGCAATTTCAATCTGCTCCTGGGCCTCCCTGTGAAAGATGAAGCCAATCAGTCAGAAAGAGAGGGAAGGACTGACCCCATAGTCAGGAAACGCACCGCCGCGCCCGTCGTCGAGCATCCATGGCCTCATCAACCAGTTGGTATATCTTATCCGCCTCCTCGTCATCCTGTTCGTATGTTGTTCCAGCAAATAAGCCGTACTCATTGTCAGGGTCCTGGAATTGGTCGGGGTCGACCTCAGCTTCTTCACCGCGACGAGCCTGTGCCTCACTATAGAGAGCAATTAAGCGAGGTTCTAGAAACAAAGCCCAAGCAGAAACTTACGCAATGACTTCGGCGGAGGGGCCCTCTCGCGCAGGTCCAATATCAGACCGGGTTGTGAATCCGGAGGCACTGGAGAACTAGATTTAGGTGAATGACTCGGGAAAGGGATTGAACCGCACCCTCGACCAAGACCAGCGACATATGAGGCCGGAGCTGGCATGGACAAGAAAGCCAGCTTGTTGGGTTTATTGGCCGCCATGTTTGCTACTCAGATATTCGTCCGGTGGACGAAAAGGCAAGGTGGTCGACAGAGCAGAGTTTGGTTGTGTTTTCCGTTCCGCCGTCCTATTTTTAGCTCTCCTCACGCCAACCCAAATCAATGGGCAAGTCGAAAAAAGAGGCGAATGTGAGCGAAGACAGCCCAAAGATCGGGAAGCCGAAGAGAGAGAAACGGCGGCGAGATGAACCTCCCGCGGAGGATGTACTAGAAGAAGTCACCACCTCGACCGAACCGCCAAAAAAGAAACCTCGGAAAAATAAAACTGGTTTCCCAGACCCTGAGGATGACTCCTCTTTGTCGGAACAAGCATCCAAAGGTTTTAGTCCTCTCCAGCACCATACCAGACGATTTACCCTTTGCAAAAGCTTTGTGCTACGCCTTTACTCAGTTTCGAAAGCCTTCAAAGTGGAAGTTTTCAAAGGCGCGACAAAATTGGCTGATCAGGAATATTTGGTCAGACGCAGTAAGAATCGACCAATTGGCAGTGTGGAATCTGTGCTGAACCATGCATCCCAGATTCCAGACACTTATCTTCCGTTAACTATTCAATACCTTTCCAATGTAAAAGGCGGAGTGCGGGAAGTAAGAGCCTTTCGCTCCGTATTATTTCCTGACTAATAATCCTTGTCCTAGACTTTGATCAAAGAGTGCGAATCGCTGCTCGCTGTGCCGCCGCCAGCCCCGGAAAAGCCATCCGCAGAAACTGCTCCCACCACGCAACTTGCTAGCACCCAGGCTGCGACCGAGGTCGCTCAAATTATTAAGCATGCCCGTGCCCGCGCTCTGCTCGATGCGCTTGAAACACAGTCAGAACCGCCGAAATGATACACTTCTCGTCAATTTCCTAGGTACAATCGAGCGACCGCTATTCGAAGCTTGTGCACAACGACGGAAGCTTCTGGTCTATTCTTCCTATCCTGACTCCAACGTTCTATAACGAGACTCCACAGTTTGTCGCTAAAGTGAAAATCTGCGACTGGTCCTGGCCTTTCTGGACGATCTCCGTCACAAAACCGCTACGCGGCCGGATAGCTATTCGGAAATGGTCCGGACCCAGTATATAACTGCACGCTTTTCAGTCGTGTTATTCAGACGGAATGCAAAATTGCCTACCTCGAAGCAGACACACGCAAATGCAAATATATCACTTTGCGTAAGTCCGAATTTGCCGGGGAAATGTAGCTCTGGCGCTCCCAAGTTTGAGAACCCGAAAAGGTCGAACCTGTGTCTCCAACGTGACCCTCGGACAGCACAACGAGCCCAGCCAGTTGCACTTCCCTTTTCAGCCCTATTAGTATGGTGCTCTATCAAGCATTTGGATTAGTTGTTTCCGGGTCCAAGTCACTGCGTTCCGGGCCGGCTACACTTAGTCAGCGCGGCTGAGTGCGGCTGAGTGCGGATCACTACACTGACACGGGTACGTAAGTGTAGTCGGCTACACTGGGCCTACGCTGATCCGCACTCAGCCGCGCTGACTAAGTGTAGCCGGGCCCGGAACGCAGTGAGTGGTTTCTCACCCCACGAAGGTCCCCGTGAACAATCTTCCGGGAATGAAGGTAACTGAGTCCTTCGGCAACCTCAAGAAGCTGTAGGTGGTGGTTTAAACACACTTAAATGATCATAAAATTTCCCGCTTACTTCCTTGTCAATACCCCCCCTGGATCTACCTTCGCGCTTCAAGTATTCCATGATCGTCCCATTGTTCATCCAGGGGAACGCCATGCAGAAGTGAGGTTTCGTTGTCTCATCCTCAACGCCCAAGAACGATAAATGTTTGGGTCTTTGAGGCCTTCCCAAACAAGCGGTTACAAAAAGCTTTGAACCACTGAGGGAAGTCAGAAATGTGAAAGGGAAAGAAGGATTTCAGCTACCGCTTGAGCTTCGGCTGCCGAACGCCCTTGATATATTTTGAGTTGCTTGACCGCAACTTTTTGCCCTCGTAGGTTCCCGAGTTTCCCGAGTAAATGTCGGCGAAGCCACCATTCTTATGAATCAGAAGTTCCCCCGTGTCGCGAACTACTCCGCGAAGGGAGATCTCCTTCGGAATCATCAGAGACTCTCCGGCTAATTGGATGAGAAATCTTCGGACATCGCCCTCGAGGCCTTGACCGTGGGCTTTGAGCTGTTCTTGCCAGTGGTAAGCAACTGTTGATTTTTAGAGCACTGAAACGGAAGGTGCAGAAAGAAGGGACCATATAAACAAAATCCAAGAGCGGCTGACTTTGGGAATGAATAGCCGCCTGCCTCGTCTCCGCTGAAGTCAGGATCGTGTGAAGCGCCTCGCAGATGTATTGTTCGTGCTTTTGAAATGCATCCTGACGACCGAGGCGCGAAGAAATGCCCGTTTCTGTGGAAATCTTAAGTCCGGTCAGAAAGGTTATTTTTTGCGGAAATAATGATCGATGTACCTTCTCAAGTTTTTCTCGGGAGGCCTGGGATTCGGCCAGAGCACCCAAGACTTCCAGTGTCGTTAAACGATTCAGTGTTCGCAGAATTTCATCGCGGAATCTGATGC
This sequence comes from Mycena alexandri, assembly GCA_029233265.1. NCBI lineage: Eukaryota > Fungi > Basidiomycota > Agaricomycetes > Agaricales > Mycenaceae > Mycena > Mycena alexandri. Next base: position 844,426 of record JARJCM010000001.1, on the reverse strand, counting down.
ACTTTGTACCGTCGTGACATGTACCTAGACCCTTGGCCGATATCTTCCCTCAGGAGGAAATTGAAAACGTTCTATGCTATCAGTAAATTTTACTCGCTGGGAATACCTCGTAAATTCGGTGAGAGCAGCTCCGAAATTGGGCCAAGAGTTGGCGAGGAGGCAGAGGGGCGACCATCGCCAACAGAGGGACATTCAAAGATGTATCCACCAAGGCAGAAACATCTAAACCCACTTCGAGGCTAGAGGGAATTTCACAATGACGGGCGGCCTCAAACGTCCCTGGGTGATATATATATCCCGCGGTCTCTGGGGTTGATTCGAGAATTATTCGTAAAACCCTCAGATGGTTGCAAGCGACAAAACGAAATTGAAAACCTCACAAGGACAGGAAGCGTAACCGTCACGGTGGATGGGGAAGGCTCTAAATGTCCGGTTGTGGGCGGTGCGACGAAGTCCGCCGCGACCACAGGTCGAGGATACAAGATATCAGCCAGGGGAATCATGGTTTGGAATGTCAAGTTTCGAGGCAAACGAGGTGCGAGATGAGAACGTTCAACGTACGAGACGCTGGCGTTCAATTCCCTTGGCTGCGGGTGTACAAGGGGCAGCGCGAAACTTGGTTGCGATTCAAAGCAGATGGCGGCAACTTGGAAGAAAGGAAGATCGGGCTGTCGGAACAAGGATTGAAAACGTTGTGCGCCGACTGCGCCACACGGTTAAGCGACGTCGGAGCGAAACGGCGGCGGCGGCGGCGGAAACCGTTTGAAACGCCGGGCAGCAACGGTTGCTTGTCACATCCACGTGCGGGCGTTACAGGACGCGACTTTTCTCTTTCTCCCACCACTTGCCACGACAAGCCATGTCGTCTCCTCCAGCACTGGACTTTCCGACCTCGGATGATATCGAAATGGGAGATGGCGCTGACGGCCAGACTATGCCGGACGCGCCCCCCATGGCTCCTCTTTTCTTCGCTGGCACCCCTTCAGCAGCGGGGACTCCCTCGCGTCTTTGGGACTCCGACGACGCTCCTCAAGGAACGCCAACACACGGTCTTATGGCGCGGAGAGCTGTAGGCCTGAGCACTCCGAAGAGGACTCCTTTGTTCAATCGTAAGCTTCTGGCCCGCTCTCATCACTTGGTATTTCCTGACGCGCACCTCATGTAGCGGGAAGCTCGTCCCCGATGGCATTTCCGAGCTCTTCCCCTGCCAAAAACGCTCGAGGACGCGCGAATATTCCCTCCGATGCTCCTTTCGACTCTGATCCTCTCGATTTTCCTTCGTGCGTTTATCGCGGTTTTAACTTTGACGATGCGTGTCGCTAACCACGCTATAGGAGCCCCATGAAGCCGGCTGCTACCCCCAGGAATCGACGCGGTGACATCCATTCCTCTTTCTCCGTCACGCCGAACACGGCGACACGTCGTCCCCGTGGCCAGGAAAACGCTTCACGGCCGCCTTCGTCCTCCCTTGGACCCCCAGGATCGGGCCCAACGCTCACCGCTCCCCATGCGACCTCCGATGGACCCGACGAAATTCGCGCAATATGGGGAACTACTGTCAATCTTTTGGACACCATGAAACTATTCCGCGACTTCCTCAAGGGCTTCAAACCCAAGTATCGTACGGCACACAACCGTTCCCTGAACCTTCCCACAAAGCCCTTCGCGAATCCTGCGGATGCGGAGGTATTATTGTACGAGACTTATCTGCGACAAATGCGGCAAACGGGAGAGACGAATCTTAATCTGGATATCGTCAATATCCTCGCGTATCCCCCTTCTAGAAAGCTACACGTGCAGCTTGTCAAATACCCTCAGGAAGTGGTCCCTGCCATGGACCAAGTGTTGAAGGACCTCATGTTAGAGGTTGCCGACTCGGACCAACGGGCGGGTCTCGATGGCATGGAGGGCGCACAGGGCGAAGAAGAAATCGCAGACATCATGAATAAAGTGTACAAAGTGAGGCCGTTTGGCCTCGAGTCCGTCAACATGCGGGAGCTGAATCCTGCCGGCGAGTCATGTCCACCCACTCTTCAACTTCGACTAATCGCCCATCTGTGTAGACACCGACAAGTTGGTTGCGATTAATGGACTCGTCATCCGCTCTACGCCGATAATCCCCGACATGAAAACAGCGTTTTTCCGATGCCTTACCTGCTCGCATACTACCCAGGTCGAGATTGACCGCGGTAAGATTGCTGAACCCACAGTATGTCCTCGGGACGTATGTTCCGCTCCCGGAACCCTCTCTCTCATTCACAATCGCTGCGTTTTTGCGGACCGCCAAGTGATTCGCTTGCAAGAAACGCCCGACGCTGTCCCCGACGGTCAAACACCTCACACCGTCAGCTTGAGCGTCTATGACGAGCTCGTCGACGTTGCAAAGCCCGGAGACCGGTTGATTGTGACAGGAATTTTCCGAAGCGTTGCAGTGCGAGTCAACCCAAGACAGCGGACGTTGAAAAGTCTATTCAAGACTTATCTCGATGTTGTGCATGTCAGGCTTGTGGGCGGCTCGGACGGCCGAGAGGGCGTCCTTGCTTTCGACAAAAGCACGCGCGCTGCAGGCGATCGGATGCCCGGTGTTGGCGGGCTCGGGGACGCGGAGGGCGGCACGAGCGATACGGACGCCGACGGGCAAAGAAATCGCAACGCAGAGCTCGAAGACAAGATTCGACAACTCAGTAAGCGGGACGACATTTATGAGCTGCTCGCCCGCTCCCTTGCTCCGAGCATCTGGGAAATGGAGGACGTCAAAAAGGGTATCCTGCTCCAGCTCTTCGGTGGTACGAATAAGAGTATCCAGCGCGGCGGTGGCGGCGGAGGCCCTAGATATCGCGGGGACATCAATGTCCTACTTGTGGGCGATCCCGGTACCGCCAAGTCACAATTCCTGAAGGTGGGCCTTTCGTTTCGCTGCGTTCTTGGGTCACTTAACTTTCCCTAGTATGTTCACAAAATTGCGCCGCGAGGAGTGTATACGTCGGGTAAAGGCTCCTCCGCTGTCGGTTTGACTGCGTATGTAACACGCGATCCCGACTCGAAGCAGCTCGTTTTGGAGAGGTATGTCCGCCTGAAGCACGGATAACTGACCACTGACGTTCTTGCAGTGGTGCTCTTGTTCTGAGTGATGGTGGTGTGTGCTGCATCGACGAGTTTGATAAGATGTCAGACTCGACGCGGAGTGTCCTACACGAAGTCATGGTATCGTCAGGCACCATTCTTTTTACTTCCCGCACACTAAAACTGCGCCCAGGAACAACAAACTGTGTCCATTGCAAAAGCAGGCATCATCACAACACTCAATGCGCGCACATCGATTTTGGCTGCCGCCAACCCTGTTGGTTCCAAGTACGACGTTGATCAACCCATTACGAGGAACATCGACCTACCACCGACCCTCATTTCGCGGTTCGATTTGCTCTATCTTGTGTTGGACCAAGTGGACGAGTCGCTCGACCGACGGCTCGCTCAGCACCTTGTTGGATTATACCTCGAAGATACCCCTGATCGTACTGGTGGTGCAGAAATGCTCGTGCGTCTCCAATAGATATAGCTAACAACTCGAGTATTGATCCCTCCCCAGCCCCCCGCCGAAGTCTCAGCATACATCTCCTACGCGCGGGCGCGCGTCCACCCACAGATTACAGAAGATGCTGGCGCGGAGCTTGTGCGCGCGTACGTTGAGATGCGCAACATGGGCACGGAGGCAGGCGCCTCGGAGAAGCGCATCACAGCGACGACCCGGCAGCTCGAGAGTCTCATTCGGTTGTCCGAAGCACACGCGCGCATGCGATTGGGTGAATTTGTTGAGCTGGCGGACGTGCGCGAAGCAGGGCGTCTGATGCGTGACGCGATTCGTACCAGCGCGATGGACCCTCGTACTGGGAAGATCGACATGGGACTACTGAACACGGGGACCGGGACTGGGCAGCGACGCATGCGTGAGGATATGCGGCGTGGGGTGTTGAGCATGTTGGACGCAACAGCGGGCGCCAAAGGGCGTGGTGTGAGATGGAATGATGCTATTAAGGCACTCGGCGACCAGAGCAGTGTTAGGGTTGACGCGGTCGAATTTGCCGAGGTGCTCAAGACGCTGGAGAATGAAGGTCTCGTCAAGGTGGTTGGAGAGCGGGAGAGGCGTATGATTCGCAAAATGGAAGGCTGATATATGTACTGAAACTGGTGATTTGCTCTGTGTATGTACACTGTTCTACTATGTATACCTCTTGCTTTTCTGTCTGTTTTCCAACTATTTTCGCGAAATGCATATTTAGCGTCCAACTCAAACAATTGCAAAGACCATATTAGATTACGGCATCCGATTATGATGCTCTTTAAAGTTGGATGGAAGGACATCTCCCAATACGGCACGGATCGACCCGTCGAGGGTTTACCGAGACACGGTCATGTCTCGGTGGACAATTCCACCCTCGTCTTCCATTGGATTTGATAGCTCACCCCGATCATTCGTGAAATAGTTCCTCAGTCACTACATCTCGCACGAACTCTTGTGAGCGGTTGTTATACCTTCCCGAGAAGTAACTCGCAGATTCTAGGGACGGAACGGAGACCTGTCGAATATCGGCTACTTCCTTATAATTTGAAGTCGATCAAGAGAGCCTTTCACGGTAAGCAATGGATCCGCTTTAGATGTAAACTACGCAGAGGAAAGCTCGAAATAACCGGTAAGATATCAAGCTCATCTGTCTCCTTGCGCATTGGTGGTCCTGCGATGGATTTTGTGCGAACGTCGACTGAATTTCCTAATTCGGCGTCGAGCGGTTGTTTGCTTCTTCCAACGTAGACAAACAAACGCATCAGCGACTCTTTCCTTCAGCGGACTCGAAGACTTCAGCGAACTCTTACCTTCAACGACAAAAAATGGCCAGCGACTCAGAACCAGACGACGAAGGCCTTGACGTTGAAGACGACGCCGAAGAATACGATCAAGACCTCGAAGACGAGCCAGATGTCGCCCAAGATGATGCCACAGAGGATGGCGATGAAGTAAACACCTCAACTTCTTGTTGTACATACATTTCCTTACCGTTGCCTAGGATTCGGCGTCGGAGGACTCTGAGGATGGCTCAGATGACGAAGGCGATGATTCTTCCGAACCAGGAGAGGTAATTTTGGATCTAGAGCCTGAACCGTCCGTGAGCGCCAGCGACACATCTTCGCAACCGGCCTCGCAACCCAGTAAAGGTACGCCTCAAACGACTCCATACCATTGCGCTGACGCTCTCTAGTTCCCTCCCCACCACCCGCCCCCGTCACTCGTAAACGGTCGCGGTCTTTGTCGCCTGCTTCAATTCGGAAGAAGATCTTGATTTCTACTGGACCTCAACCACGCGCATATACTGTCGAGGCTATCTGCGCGCTTCCTCACCCGGTCCCCACCCATGCTCTTGCTTCCTCGCTCTGCATGACCCACCTTATTACTGGCTCTGACGATGGCTATATTCGGGACTACGACATCTTCACTGCTGTCAACGGCAAAAATTTCCTCACCGCACCCCAACGGCACCATGCTGGTGTTGTCGAAGGCATAATGAAGTCCGGCCAAATTCGCTTCTGGTGGGAGAACCCAGCGCCGCTCAATCCGGCCAAGCTCAATGGTGTGGGGTTTGGAGAGGACGAGCCAGCATTATCACCTGTATATAGTCTTGCAATGCACTCTGACGCACTTTGGACTCTTGCGGGAACCGATGTGCGTTTGCCACTGTTGCAACTATACGCAGTTGACGCCGAGTTAGGTGGGCCACATCAACCTTTTCACAACCCGCCACGACCCGGGTCGATGTTGTCACGTTATGACTGGGCATCGTGGGCGACCGGTATCAGCGCTTGCAATGGAACACGATGAAAAGGGCTTCTACAGTGCCGGCTGGGATGGCGAAGCAACTGTGGGTAGTTCAAGTATCCATAGTGCAGATACTAACGTGGGATAGCAATGGGATCTCAACACTGGGTACGCCGTCCGAAACTTCACTTCCCATGGAGCCCAACTTGCGTGTGTCGCGGTTCGGCCAGTGTACACTGCTTACGCCCAGCTACCTAAACCCGAACTCTCCCAAATGTCATCGAGCTCGACTCTGGTCGATGGCACCGCGAGTTTCGGGGGAAGCTCCCAGACACTCCCGAGTCAGCCCGTCGACTCGGACACCAGATCCGACGCGTCATTCGATCCTTTATTCGACGACGAACCCGAGAGCTCAGAGCCCGTTAGCGCTGGGCTCGCTGTACCTGGCAAATCCAGCCAATTTGTCGGCCACCCAGACCCGACGAAGGCGCCGCCGCCAAGTACAGCTCCCGCGCCTCGCGCAATAGCCCCGCCGAAGAACGCACCGCCATTGTTGGACCCCGCGACGAGCGGTGTGTTCTCCCCCGACGTGCTTATGACCGCGTCGATCGACGGGCAAGTCATCCTGTGGGACAAGCGCGCGCACACGCCGGGGACGGGCGTCGGGCGGCTCTGGATGAGCGAGAAGACACCTCCGTGGTGTCTTTCTGTGCGTAGTACCCTTTTACTCTCTCACTTGCAGAAAGTTTACCTACTCAACGACATCCACAGGCCTGCTGGTCCGCAGATGGCGGGCAAATCTACGCTGGGCGACGGAATGGCACGATCGACGTCTGGGATACCCGTCAGCTGGGGCGCGTGGGGCCCGCAAGCGTCCCGCGCATCTTGAAGACCCTGCGCAACCCCGCGAGCTCTGGCGTCGTGTCGTGCGTCGTCGCGTTCCCAGACGGCAAGCACATAGTCAGGTTGGCCTCCCTTCCTCCCCTTTTCTCCTCTTTCATTCACTTTAACAAACAAAAAAATCCCCCAGCGCGTCAATCGACAACCTCCGCCTGTGGAACGTCGCCGAGGCCGCAGAGGCGGACGCATTCGGCAAGGTCAAGAGCGGTGTGCAGTTCAAGATTATACCAGGGCACCATGGCGGGTACATATCGCAGATGCGTACGTTCTTCCGCCTCCCATCTCATCCCACTCACTATCTATGACTCTGACTGCAGTGATCGACCCCGCCGCGCGCTTTCTGGTAAGCGCGAGCAGTAACCGCGGATGGCACGGCGAGTCGACCAAGACTGTCTTCGTGCACGATATAAAACATGTTTTTTAATTTCCGTCGAGACTCCAAGCGCAAGGGAGCGAAACCAGTGAGCACATCAGCAACCAGAATTCGGTAAATAGGTGGGAGTAAATGCGGAAGTTTGAATCCACTGGGGCAGAGAATTCTCCACAGAATGTCGCATAGATACAGCTACAATGCGGGTAACGCGTTATCCCCTGAGGATGTCTGCCAGTAATATTAGGTGGCCTTGTGCAACCTTGTCGCTCGAGGAGAACAGCGGCTTGTTCCGGGTTCGTGGAGTGCCATTTTGAAAGAACCAGGTGTCGGTTATATGCCATTGGACCGAGCATTGCGGGCTATTGCGGGGAGGGTCTTTTGCTGCAGTCAGGCGACACTTCTCCCACATGTTCCCTGGGACCGCTGCCGCGCTGCGGTTATGTAAAATCCACCTCCTTCCTTTCCTACTTCCTAGTCATACTGACTCATTCCGTTTATTCCGGTATGTAGCCTATTTAAACACCCGTAGAAATGGTCGACAGTACATAGAATCCTTCCTCTTGAACAAGGAGACCCTTCCACTGTTCTCTCTTGTCCCCCCCCTCACCTCAGTCTCTCATTTGTGTGCTTCACTCCGACAGGACTCGAAGCCTCACATGGCCCACCCCCTCTCAGCTCCTTCAAACGAGCTAAAAGCCCACATCGCGAGCACCTACAATGCCATCGCACCACAATACAACGCCTGGACCGCCTCACACCACGACTTCCGTCTGAACTATCTCAATCGGCTCCTCCCGCACCTACCCTCCAGCGGGGCTCGCATCCTAGAGCTCGGCGCCGGCGCAGGCGACCCAGGCACTGCACTCCTCGCATCTCTTCCCGGGGCACACATTGTCGCTAATGACATATCCAGCGCGCAATTATCCCTTCTGCGAGCGCGCCTCGCGTCCGAAATCTCTGCGGGAAAGGTGGAGACGCGGGAGGGTGATATGATGAACCTAGCGTTGTCCGACGGCGCGCTGGATGCGGTGGTAGGGCTCTACAGTATCATCCACCTTCCGCGCGAGGAGCAGGGGGAGCTATTGCGCAGAATCGGAAAGTGGGTGAAAGGCGGCGGGTGGTTCCTCGTCAATTTCGCTGGCAAGGAGATCGAGGGTGCGGTGAAGATGGGATGGTTGGAAGAGGAGCAGGAGGGGAAGGAGTCCTCAAATGCGATGTATTGGAGCTCATGGAGTCCGGCGGAGAGCAAGCGTTTAGTGCAGGAGGCTGGATTCAGGATTGAGGTTGAGGAGATAACTGCGGAGGAGGGACCGGATGTAGATTTCTTGTGGGTGCTAGCCCAGAAAGTTGAGTAAACGTGTCTGCGAAAAGTACTCTAGTTTAGAGATGCCACACCTTCCAAAAATTGCTGAGTTTCATTTGCGGAAAATCAAACACGAAAACAGGAAAAAATAATCGCCGCGCCTCTCCACATGACTCGACCCCGAGTCGAACGGGCACCCCACATAAATTGAATAATTACCTTGCGCTGCATCAGTTTCTGCAGGTGCGATCCCACTCCTATACCGTTAGACACTCTGCACTCTCCCCGTCAAAGTTTTAACCCTAAGGCGGACGCCCTCGCTGAAGGTGTGCAGTAATTGATTTCCGATGTCCTGACGCCGATTTTATCACTGTTTCGCAGTTCCAGTTGAATCGCCTCATGCCAACGAAGGTTCACAATGAATTTCAACACGAGATGCTTTCGAGAACAAAGAATCACGATCGTGGTAAGGCCCGCACACATAATGTTAAGTAAGTAGATACTACCCACCAACGAAAGAGCTCTATGCAGCCGCAGTGGTCGGACGCGGCGGTTGGACGGGGATATCTAGCTTCTCCCCAATCATCGCGCCGCCCGTGCGCATCTTTCCCATGCCCGCGAGCGCCTTGCCATCGATGCCCTTCACGTTCACCTTCGCGTTGTCCGTGATGACCGTGTTCGCCGTGATGACCGGGCCGAGGAGGATGTTGAACCGACTGCGCGCAGCGCTGACGCCCGCGCGATCGACCACGGGGGGCTCGCCGTTGTGCAGCGTGCGCGGAGTAGCAGGCGTTCCCAGCGCAAGCTGCTGGTCATTCCACATCGGTTCCGGGTCCACCTCGCCCATTCCGACACCTGCGCGTCCACCCTCGCGCACCCAGTCGCTCAGGCGGTTAATCTGCAGGTCCGTAAACACCTTGTCGACAGCACTGATGAGGATGTCCATCTGCTCGGCGGTGTGGCGCGGGGTGACGGTGATACGGAGGCGCTCCTCGCCGCGCGCGACGGTGGGGTAGTTGATCGACTGGACGTAGATGTTGTGGTCGGCAAGGAGCTTGTCGGACGCGGCCTTTGCGAGGGCGGCGTCGCCAACGAGGACGGGGACGATGTGCGAGGGACCAGGGACGACGGGGATGTCAATGGCGGCGAAGCGGCGCTTGACCTCGCGGACATTAACCTGTTTGAGCTGGCGATCGCCGACGTATTCCTTCTGGTAAACGAGGCTCGCGTGGGCGCCGGCGACAGTGACGGGGGGGAGGGAGGTCGTAAAGATGAAGCCGGGTGCGTAGGAGCGGATCATGTCGACCATGTCGTCCGAGCCTGCGATGTAGCCGCCGACCGCGCCGTATGCCTTGCCGAGAGTGCCTATAACGCGAATAAGGCGCCATCGGGGCCAAGGAAAATAGCACATACCGGTAATGATGTCGACGCGGTCCATGACCGTGCCCTTGATCGGATGGGGAGAATTGCCCGCCGCCTTGTGTGCATCATAGTCGAGGTGTTCGGCGACACCGGCGCCGCGGGGTCCATACAAGCCAACGGCGTGTACCTAACGGGGAAGGCCCGGGTCAGCGAATAGCAGGAGATGGATAGCAAAACGCCTTACCTCATCGAGGAAGGTCAGTGCACCGTACTGCTCGGCGAGGTCGCAGATTTCCTTGATAGGCCCGATGCTACCGCACATGGAGTAGACGCTCTCGAATGCGATGACTTTCGGGGTCTCTTTGGGGTATTGCGCGAGCTTGCTCTCGAGGTCGACCATGTCGTTGTGCTTGAACAGCACGCGTTTAGCACCGGAATGGCGCATGCCCTGGATCATGGAGGCATGGTTCATGGTGTCGGAGAAGAAGACGCAGCCGGGGAGTTTTGAGCCGAGGGTGGAGAGAGTAGCGTCGTTGGCGACGTAGCAGGACGAAAAGACGAGGGCGGCGGGTTTCCTGTGGAGGGCGGCGAGCTCCTGCTCGAGACCGAGATGCATGGCGCCGTTGCCCGCAATGTTGCGGGTCCCTCCAGCGCCGTGGCCGTACTTGTCTAGGGCACGACTGTCGATAACCGGTCAGATTCGGCCAAGAAGTTGGCGAGGAAAATAAACATACTGCATGGTCTCAAGGACGACAGGGTTGGTACCCATGCCGAGGTAGTCATTGGAGCACCACACGGAGACCTCATCCTTGACGTCGCTGGTGTGCGCAAGGGGGAACTTTGCGGCCAGGCGATTGATATTATTGAAGTAACGATAAGACTTGTCCTGGTGCTTCTTGTCGAGCTCATTGACGTAAAAGCCCTCGTAGTTGAAGCCCGAGCGTGCCGGCGCGGGGGCAGGGGCCATTGCAGCCGCGGCAACGGTCGCAGCCTTGGGGACGGGGGGATGCTCTGCGGGCATGGCAACGCCAGCCTTGTGGAAGGGGCACCCACCAGCAGCTGCGGCCTTTGCGGTGTCGTCCGCTGCCTTCTTGGCGGCGGCAGCGGCGAGGTCGCTGGCGGTACGAGCGGCGGCGCGAGCCTTGGACGCATGGGGACACATCTCGATGGTGGCGCCGGCGGGGACGGAGACACTGTGGTCCCTGTGGATCTGGGCGACGTCCTGGACGCCGGCGACGCTCGCGTAGCCTGCGACGAGCTCTTTGCCGCGGACGTTGAGTGCTGGGCCCATAACGGGGCATTTTGTAGCCCTCTCTGTCAATGCGGAGATGGAGGGGAAGCGGGGAGACGCATTGGTGCAGAGGGTGCGGAGGGTTGCATTCTTGGTGCTCCCGAGGAACGGGCAGGAGGCCTTGAAGCGGGTGAGGGACGAGAGCTTGTCCATTGCAAATGGGAGGAATAGAGAAAGATGGAGATGTCTTTTAAGTATCAGGTATCAGACCACCCAATTAGGCTGGCCAATCGCAACCCCTTGATTAGTGTCGCACAGGTCCGCGATGTGTATTCCGTTCTGACACAACCGTGGAGGTACGGGTGGATGGCACCCGTTTTCAACTGTGACAACTATCGCGAACGGTTGAAAATGTTTCGTGGTTACAACTCTGCTATACATCCCGCAATCACATCCACAGCCGTATCAACCTCCTCCCGTCCGACATTCAAACTGGGTACAATCCGCACAACATTCTTCCCAGCAGTTAGCACAAACACCCCCCGGGTCCGCGCCTGTTCCACAACCGAGCCCGGGTGGTTCGTGTCCAGGAACCCCAGGCCCCGAATCAGTCCACGCCCGCGCACAGACGCTTCCAACACCTCCGGGAACCTCTTCGGCAACTCTTCCAGCCGCTCGCCTAGGTACAAACTCGTCGCGTTAATTTGCGCAATCATCCCGGGGTCTGCCAGACGCGACAGGACGTGGTGTCCCACTGCGCACGCCAATGGCGAACCACCAAATGTCGTTCCGTGTGTGCCTGTAATAGTTACAGAAATCAATACCACTTGATAATCTATCTGCACTGACCTGCGGTCATCGTCGCCGCCACAGAGTCCCGCAGCAAGACTGCCCCAATGGGATACCCGTTTGCTAGCGGTTTCGCCATCGTCACCATGTCGGGATGGCATTCAACTGGAAGCGCAGAGTGCGTCCATAATTTTCCCGACCGATAGAGGCCGCACTGGTCCCGGTAGTCAGCTCAAATTAGTACTGACCGCAATACCACCAACCTGAATTTCGTCGAAAATGAGCACCGCGCCGACCGCATCGCACCGCCGACGCAACGCCCTCAACCACTCCTCGCTCGCAGTATTCACCCCGCCCTCACCTTGTATCGGCTCCACGATAACCGCACACGTCTCCTCACCAATCAACCCCTCAACCGCCCCCACGTCGTTCAACTTCCCAACATCAACACCCGGAAGCAGCGGCGCAAACGGCGCCTGGTATTTCGGATTCGGCGTCACACTCAATGACCCAAAACTCCGTCCATGAAACGCGTTGTCGAAGCACACTATGCGCGTCTTGCTCGTCCCTTCCGTGGCGCGGTCCTTGCCCACCTTGCGCGCGATCTTGAGCGCGCCTTCGTTCGCTTCCGTGCCCGAGTTCGTGAAGAATACTTTAGCGCCGCCGCCTGTGGTACCTGGCGCGAATCCAAGCCCGCCGTCGCGCTGCGTGAGCGTGACGAGCAGTTCCGCAAGCCGGGGTGCCCATTCGTTATGGTAGACATTACTCGTATGCAGCAGCTTCCCCGCTTGTTCCGCGATGGCCTGTGCGTGGGTTCACAATCGCAGATTAAAATATTGTTCCAACGTGTTTCGTCGTGGAAAACGAAAATTGAAACCAAAGAAAGAAAAAATTAGACAGACGTCCAGTCAGCTTTAAACCAAAGTAAAACGTGAGCCACACACCTGAACGACCCCCGCATCCGCATGCCCGAGCGCATTAACCGCAATCCCCGCGCTGAAATCCAAATACCGCTTCCCCGCGGTATCGTACACATACGACCCCTCCCCGTGCGACAGCACGAAATCGGGTCGCGCATACACGGGGAGGAGGTATGCGTTGGAGAGGGCGAGCAGCGTTTGCGTCGCCGGTGTGGCTTCTGGTGTTGCGGAGACTGAGAGGGCCCGACGCGCGAGTGAGGAGCCGCGCGTCACTGGCACACGCGCGGCGGCGGCGCGGATGGTAGTACGGGCGCGGTGCATGGTGGTGGGGAGAGGCAAGAGGGCTCGGGAAAGTTTTGGCGAAAATGACAGTGACTCGACCGTCTATTTGCTTGCACACCGCTGCTGTACGAACAGCGTATCTCCCTCGAAGCATATCAAATCCAACCTCAAATCTCCGCACCTGCCCCGAGCACTATGGGATCCGAAATTCAAACTGCATACGCTACATACATCGATTCTTTTTTGCAAGAAATCACGACCGTGCGCCAAGTAAGTTTACCACCCGCCGAAATTACGAACGGCTATGAGAACGACTGTGCGACCGGCCAGTGCTGACGGACATGGATGAGCCGGTGGACGCGGAACGCGCACGCCGCGGAGCAGGCGGGGACTTGTCTCTGCCCGGGGGCCGGCGGGGAGGCGAGCGATCGTTGCGGCGGGCAGGGGGCGAACGGTCCGGACGACGGGGCGGGGACCTATCCGGGCGACGAGGCGGCGAGCGATCTGCGCGACGGGGTGGGGACCGCTCCGGGCGACGAGGGGGCGAACGATCAGCGCGACGAGGGGGCGAACGGTCGCGGCGCGGCGACCCTGAGTGACGGCGACGGGGTGGGGAACGCGAACGCGAGCGAGACGGAGAGCGCGAGGGAGAGCGAGAACGGGAAGGAGAGTCGAGCCGGCGGCGGGTGCGGGGCGGAGACGGCGAGCGTGAGACCGGGCGTCCGCGGCGGGGCGCAGGCGGCGGCGGCATAGTCTCCCTACGGCGCTCTCCACGAGGCTCCCCACGCTGATCTCCCCGCTCCGCCGCCTCCCTGCGCACCTTGTCCTCCTCTCGTCGACGCAGCCTATCCCGCTCCTTCCTCTCCGCCTCCCACTTGGCCTTCTGCTCCTCCATGCGGGCCCGGTCCGCATCCCGCTTCTTGTCCCGCTCCTCGCGCTCCGCATGCCGCTTCACCCGAATCTCGTCCTGCTTCTCGCGGTTGAACGCATCGCCCTCGACGTAGTTCGCCCGCGTCCCAAAGGCGTTGGCCATTTTTGACAGCTCGGTTTTCTTTGCGGCGGCGATGGCATGCGTGTCCGACGCCTTGAGACGCCCGCCGCTCGGGCCCATGGAAGCGAGGTTCGCGAGTAGCTTTTCGCGCAGTGCGCTGACCTGCTCCTCGATTTTCTCTTCGTCCATTCTGCGCTCAATGAGTTTACTTGTACCAATGAGCAAAGAAGAGACGACGTACCCCTCCTCCTCCTCAAGCGCCAGCTGCAGCTCCAAACACTTCACCTCGACCTTGCGTTTACGCTCATGTTCGAGTATTCCCTCATCCGGCTCACGGTGTTTCGGCGGGGCCGAGTCCCAGGCGCTCGCGCGATCCTGCGCTGGTTCATGCGAGCGCAGACTCGAAAGATTGCGGATAACGTAGCCGTTGGTCCCGCTTCAGTAAAGGTCAGTAAGGGCGTACACAAGTGAATGGCTTGAGCTTGCCTGCCGCGGGGCGTGGTCAGGCCAATACCGTTGTACATCGAGGAATGGCAGAGAGTTCTGCGACACAAAGTAGTCTTACGGCACAGTCAGTTGGCATCAGAAATTGCAATCATTCCCACGGTTGTGGGCTCCTGGAGGAACCAAGTAACGACGACGCCCACAGCCGATGATATTATGGATTCAAAGACAGTCATTTTCTGGTTACTGCTACAATGTATATAATGTACATAACTGCATAACGTCCTGTGACAACCCTCAACTCGGCAGCCCCAAAGAATCGTACGCACACTAGAATCTACTAGAATTCTCAGACAAATCCCATCGCTTTCGGGGATTGGTGACCCAAAAAAATGGATAGTACCCAGCAAGTACCAGAATTAACTTACCAAGATGGTCGCTTAAATTAGTATTACTTAGTCAACCGCTGAATCAGCGTCGAGGAGGAGTTTTAAAAGCGCAGAAACTACGGACGTTCACCATAACTCTTTCACGATGCCCAAGTTTCTCATAACAGGTGCAACAGGCCGCCAAGGTGGTTCTGCAGCACGCTTGCTCCTTGAAAAAGGTGCCACGGTCCACGTCCTCGTACGAGACCTAACTTCCGCCCCGTCGCTCGCCCTCCAGTCCTTGGGCGCGACCCTTTTCAAAGGCGACTTTGATGATATTCCCGCCATCACTGCAGCCATGCAGGGCGTCGACGGCGTCTTCCTCAATCCCGCCCCAGGCGCTGAGACGCGCGTCGCCGAAATTTTCGTGGCCGCTGCACGCGCCGCCGGCACCGTCACCTCGTTCGTTCTCTCTACCGCCTTCAAAGCGGAGCTCTATGACGACTGGAGCGAGATCAAGACTGAGTGGCCGTTCCTTGCATCGTATTACACGAACAAGACGGGGGCTGAGAAGGCGATTCGCGCGTCGGGATTCACCTACACGATCCTGCGTCCGGGTTGGCTGATGCATAACTACATCGGCGCCGCAACAGCGTACCAGTTCCCCGAATACCCGACGGATCGTGTGCTGGCCGTGAGCTACCCGCGCGAGTACCGTGTGGGCCACCTCGATGGGGCGGACGTTGGGAAGTTTGCGGCAGCGGCGCTATTGGACCCGCTGCGGTTTGCGGGGAAGGAACTCGAGCTGATAAACGAGAGTATCTGACAGGGCAGGAGCTCGCAGCGCACTTGTCAGAAGCAATCGGCGCGGAGGTCAAGGTCAAGTTTCGCACGGAAGCGGAGACGAGAGAGGCGATCAAAAGGTTGCCCGCGTTGGAGATGCAGCTTTGGGAGGTCACCACCAAGTCCAGGGACAATGCGGCCGAGTTGGCTGAGTATGGGATCCGCTTGACAACATTCAAGGAGTTTTTGGAGAGGGAGAAGAGCGCGGTCAGGAAGACAGTGGGAATAGATAATTAATGAATATCAGCCCCGCTTCTGGTCAATCCATGTTGGAGGCAAGAAAGACTTGAGCCTGACTCGGAACCACAGTTGAAAAACCTACCCCGTTCACTGTCTCGGTAACCCAGACGTTTGGGTGTGATCTCTATCTTATCTGTGAATCAGCGGAGTTTGAATAAATGATAAGAAAAGATGCGCAGAGATCACACCCAAACGTCTGGGGCATTTGGTATCGTGATACCCTGTATGCGGTCACCCATCAAATGTCACGTCGCCCTTGATTTTGCATTATGTGCACCTCAGAGGACTTCAAATAAAGTGGTGGTTGGGTGAAAGGGTTGCCTACATGAATAGAGAGTGGTGGTATTTTTTTCCGATTTTTATTTGGATGGCTTTCAGTGCATTCAGCATGTGCTGCATCGAAGCCACGCCTAAAAGACGTTGTCTTCAGGACCAGAAAACAGGTGCAAGAAACGGGCCTAAAATTCCGGGAAAAATAAGGGCTCATGTATAGACCTGGGAGATGGATACTGAACAAGCTCTAGGGTAATTGGGATGGAGGAGGAGAGAGAGGAAGAGGGTGTGACGCCACCCAGGGTATCACTATACCAAATGCCCCAGACGTTCTAGCGCAATCACCGTCCATCTTTTCTTATCATTTATGTCAAACACCGGATCATTCCCGAGATAAGATTGTGAATGTGTAGGGGATTGCGCTGAGAACGTCTGGGTTACCGAGACAGCCCCGTTCATAGAGTTTTGAGGTCAGTGTAAGTTGTGGTTTTGCCGCTGTCCAACTGCGGAAATGCGGCCGCCGCGTTGCCGAACGTCGGATAGTCGGCTGCTGAGTCATTGGATTCGACTGCATTACGTGGTTCGGCACGGGCCTTGAAGTACATATTCTCGTCTCGTCCACCTTGTCTCTGCTCTATTTCGAACTGTCCGCACTGTCTGTTCGCCGTCTCATGGCAGCGATGGCCACCCCCAGTCCTCTCCCACCCGCCCCAGAAATACCCACTACATTCTCCACCTCGCTGCGCAGTTGGTGGGCTACAAACGATAAAGGGAGTGCCGTTGCAGAGCGCCGCCTCTTCCACCGTCTCCCCTTCTTCCGCGCAGAAACAGTAGGGAAGGGTCTCAATGATAGCCCCGTCGTCGCGTCGAGCTCGCTAGTTATGCTCGATAAACCCAAGCACTTTCTCAACACCCTTGCTATCACATCTACGAAACCAGCGTCTGATGCACCGCCGCCAGTTGTCTTACTTCCAGGTTACGGGGCTGGGATTGGGTTCTTCTTTCCTAACCTAGTGAGTAGATACGCATTGGTGGGACACTCTTCTAATTATCTGCAGTCGGCTCTTGCACAATGGGCAGGCCGCCGCGGCTCCTCTGTGTACGCTGTCGATTGGCTGGGTATGGGCCGCTCTGCCCGAGTCCCCTTCACAATAAAGTCCCAGAAGAAGGACATTCCCGGTCGCGTCAGAGAAGCCGAGTCGTTTGTGCGTCGTCGTTTACTTATTACCTATATCGCAACCCGTGCTAATTTCCCGCAGTTCATCGACTCGCTCGAAGCATGGCGGACCAAGATGCAGCTCGAGAAGATGACCCTCATCGGCCACAGTCTGGGAGGCTACTTATCCGTGGCCTACGCATTAAAATACCCCGACCGCGTAAACAAGCTCATCCTCCTCTCCCCCGCCGGCGTCCCGCGCGACCCGAACCAAACCACCGCTCCCGAGCGTGAGATCACGGATAATCCGCCGGATAGCGGCGCGTCTTCCACCAAATCCGCCGAACCCGCCACGAAGCGCCGCGTCGACGAGATTCACGTCGAGCAGGCCGCCGCAAAGCCCCCGCGAAACCGCACGCGGCAGCTCTTCATGTACTTGTGGGAAGAGGGCTGGAGTCCGTTCCAAGTCGTCCGCAGCACGTACTTCTGGGCACCTATGATAATCGGGAAGTACTCCTCGCGGCGATTCAGTGGCCTGACAGAGGAGGAGACGCGCAATATGCACTCCTATATCCAACATATTACTCTTTCAAAGGGTTCCGGCGAGTACTGCATCTCACACATTCTTGCCCCCGGCGCACATGCCCGCATGCCCCTCGTCGACCGCATAGCCGCGCTCAAGATTCCCGTCACCTTCGTTTGTAGGTCTTTTCCTCACCTTCTCCCCCTGTAAACCGAAGCTAACTGGCGCCGCAGACGGCGACCATGACTGGATGGACCCCGAGGGCGGCGAGCAGTCCGTTGAGAACTTGCGCAAAGCCGGGAACGGCGAGGCGCGCTCCTACATCGTCAACGACTCCGGCCACCACCTGTACCTCGACAACCCCAAGGCTGTTAACGACCTTATGCTTAGAGAGCTCGACCGTCCAGCGGTTTAGTGAGCGATCGACCATTTTTAGAGTTTCGTTTTAGATTTTTATCGTTCACTCTTTCCAACCCACATGTAGAATATACGCATACACAGTACAGATTTTATTTAGGGACTATACGTACATTGTAATAATTAATTCGAGGACGGGGCGGTTAGCTCTGCAACTGCGTTGGTACGTTAATCGCGCGGTCGGGATATCTGAAAGTGGATTTGTGAACAACCGAAGACAAACGAGGATGGAAACGCACTTGGCCTTGATCCTCGCTGCCAAATCCTCCTCGTAAACCTGGTCCGGCCCCAGTTGATTCCCCAAGGTCAACCACCCCGGGCGCGTATTATGCTTCCTCCCAAAAATCTCAATCTTCCGTCCGCCAGGACACATCCGTTCAATCAGTCCATATACCTCATCCGGCTTCCGGCTCGTCTCGCGCACCTCGCTCACGATGACGTCCGTGTCCACCCCGCGATTCGCCCACGAAGGGAGCACGAGCTGCCCGTCCGTGGGTGAGACAACGGTCTTGACGCCGACGAGCATGTGCTCCTTGGTGTGATTGAGCCAGTGGCCCGTGCGCCCCGTACGTATGACGCGCTGCAGCTGGTTGGTTTTGACCCAGACAACCTCGTCGACGCGCGTGTAGCCCCATACTTTGAGGCATTCACGGCCGACTTCCATTGCGCGGCCGGTGACCCAGAGGAAGAGCAGCCCTTCGTCTTGAAGTGTTGGGATGGGCATGGCGCGCATCTCGTCGTCGGTCATCGTCCCGTAGGGTAACTGGCAAGTCGCACGTAAGAAATATATAGACATACGGGAGACGCGACATACACTCATGTGGATATCCCAGGGCGGGTCGGCCATGATAACATGAAACTTGCCCAGCACCGAATAGTCGAATCGCCGCAGGTCGCAGTTGATCCATTGCGGCGGGAGCTGCTCGTGCATTAATTTTTTAACAAGAGTTTTAAAAGGCAAGATCTAAACTGACCATCTGCGTGTGCTTCCCCGACGGACCTAGTCCAATGCCCAGCTTATGCATCGGCTTCTTTACCGCCTTCCCCTTCCCGTTCGCGGTGCGCGCCCAGTCCCCGTCACTCCCATCCCAGTCCACCTCATAATGCAAATACCGACACGGCGCCTTGTCCTTCCCGCGCCCACCCGCGCCAAGACCCGATGGTAAGGAGGACGGCCCGCGTGTATTCGGGGGCGCGTGGTGCCCGCTGCCACCGCCCGCACCGGGAAACGGCGGGATCGAGGGCGACTGCGCGTACGTCGGCTCAGAGTAACATGTGTTGAGGTAGGAGCAGTGCCCGAGCGCGGGGTCTGTATGCTGGCGCAGGAGGGGCCGAAAGTGGATGAGTTCGCAGATGCGTGTCGGCGCGGAGGGGTGGGCCGAGCCCGAAAGTATTTCATCTTGACGCCGGGCCTTGGCGCAGTCGTCTTTTGTGATATGCGGGCAGATGGGTTCGAAGCGTTCGTCGGTGGATTGGAACTGCGCACGTCTAGAATTAGATATTGAATGACTTGTAGGCCAGCGAACGGACCTGCTCCGCCAATAGACGTCCCTTGGCAGTTCCTTTCTGCATAATTGCGTATACTTCCCTCAATTCCTTACTCAAACTGCCGAGGGTGGTCGGTGGGGGCGCATCAAAGGAAATGTCTTCAACATCGTCGTCTCCAGCAGCAGAATCCGCTTCTTCATCCACTACGCGCTTGCGTTTGCGTGGATTGAGGCTCTCACCGAGCGCTACTTGTGCTGCGCTCCCCTTCGGCGCCAGCGTCACGTCCATTACCGTCAGTTCACCATTCTCGCGAGACAGTGCGAGTGTTCCATGTTCCCAAGTCGGTGAAAAGCTCTCCAAAATTGCCTCGAAACAAGCGAGGTCTGTGAGACGGAAGCGCGGTGCGGTGGATGTGTTGGGCAGCAAGCCAGGCGGAGTTTTGGTTGTAATTACACGAATGAGCAGCTGGAGGGCAGTAATGGGCGCCGCTACTTTGCCTGAGCTGAAGAGGGAGTAGACCGCAGACGCGGCGACGATTTTGAGCGCATCCGTTGACATCGTTGTCCAAGTCCTCAAAAGGAAATTTCACTTTCTCTCTTGATGCTCTCCTTCGTCGCTCGGGCGCCGGCGCGCAGCTATGGCTCTCGTATTCTGGCGCGCGGCATCCGCATGCGAGCCAATAAATACCTCTCTCTCAGCTCGGAAAAGGAGGAAGAGCAGCTCCTCAAGGTAACACTGCACTTCATCCATGGTCCCCGCGTTCAAGACTCGATGGTCCCAGAAAATGGAGCAAAAGTTGGCGCGCGTAAGGAAGCGCATAGAACAAGAAGAGGAAGAGGCGAAAGCGAGTGGCAAAGACAGTAAGCATGTGCCGCCCCAACCAACTCCTGAGCCGGTTGTAAAGCCAATGGAGAGTAAGCAAAGAGTCTTTCTGTGGTCGGGCCCGTGTTGAGAGTACCGGCAGGTCACAATGTATCTCTATGGGATGAACTTGTGAGCAAAGACGATCAAGCCAGGCTAGCCAAGTTTCGCATAACATCTCGTGAGCGCGTCTTTCATATTTTTTCCGGCGCGTGAATTTACTTCGACTCGGTCAGTGGACGCGCTGGAGGAAGCCTACCAGGACGCGGACTCGGATTTAAACCGACCGCCTTACCCTTCACGCGAAAAGCTCCCTCCCCGGCTACGACTGGCCCACGAACTATACCAGTTAATCCCGCAGAAACTCGCAGCCAAGCAGATGCTCGCAAATGCGAATCGCGCAAAGGAGAAACCGCAAAATTGAGCACGCGTTCGATTCTGGATGCTTGCGTTCTGTACATACAACTATGTAATTCTAATCTCTAATCTACTCATCCACAAATTCGCCCTCCTCGTCGTCCCATCCCAGCGTTGACGGCGCAATTCCCAGCCGCATCAGCATCGTGCCCAGCGTATCCCTCGGTTTTTCCTCGTCCTCCACAGTCTCCACCACCTTCGGATGATCCTGGTCCTGTTCGCTGCTGGCCGTCGCTGGAGAAACGTCCCACCCCCAATTGCGCTCCCCCTCCTCCACCTTGACCCGCTTGCTCCCCGACTCCTCGTTCCACCCCCACGAATCCTCGAACCTTCTCTTCCCAGACGACGACGAAGCGCCCTGCGATTTTTCCCCCCAATCATCCCCACCGCCGTTCTCATTATCCTTAACGAGCCCCCACACCTCCCACGCCACCTCCCTCCCCGCCTCCGTCCACTTCCGCACCAGCCCCTCGAGCGTCTCTTCCTCCCCATCCTTCCGCACCTGCACCGCGCGCTTCAGCACCTGCACCTTACGCTCCAGCGTCTGCACCGTCGGCGTCTGCCGCACAGCGGTGGGAACCGAGCCCGCCAAAGCGAGAGGAAGCGGCGACTTAAATTGCCCCGCCGCGCGCTGCGTGCGGTGTTTCTTCAGATCCGCGTCCTTGGCCTTCCCCAGGAGCTGCTCGGGCGGCGGTGCCTCTTTTTTGACTGCAGGGGTCGCCTCGGCTGCCTTTGGTGTCATGGCCGGCGAGCGGAATGGTTTCGCGAGCATTTTGCGCTGCAGTTTCTGAGACGCAAGGGTAGGGCGTTTGGGATTGGGTGGTTGAGTAGACTGAGACAAAAAATCATCATCAGTGTTTGCGGTAAGGGGAGGGAGTGTTAGCCGCACCATTTCTTCGGATATCTCTTCTCCTTGCAAGGCCTGGACATCGTTCAGATTCACGTAGAGTAGGCGAAGCCGAGTCCTCACCGCTTTTGCTTCCTCCTCTTCGCGTTTGCGTTTGCCTAATATAATCGAAGCCGACAGTCCGTCGTAGTCCGCGTTAGAGAAATTGACCTCCATGTCACTTGAATCCGAGATGGCAGTCTAACATCATGAATGAGCTAGCTATAATCGGACTGGACGGTATGTGCTGACCTGCGGCAAGACTTCTTCATGCTCCAGTTTGAGTGCACGCAATATCTCATCTGAGGACTCCGCTGCTCGAGATCCTTGCTCCGTGGTCTCCACGAACTGCAGGACATCCGACGGACTCGAGCTCGGCGGCAACGGACTCGAGCTCGGAGGAGGCTCGGAAAAAATCTACCAATGTCTGAGTGTTCGTTCAATGACCATGCGGTGGATATTCACCAGTTCCAACGACGCCGGATCGCGTTCCATCTGCCTCGGTATCAACAGAGGGCTAGACTGTTGGGGAGAGCTTGCGTCGAGGTCAGTACTATCTGAAAATATATCCTGGGCACGGTTAACAACGAGCAGGATGTATAGAAAGAAGAAGAAGGGCATACCGTATTCGACTCGAGCTCCTTCTGCGCTCCGAAGTCGTCAGCGGGAGGGACGGACGAATCAGACGCTGGAGGCGGAGAAGATGAGAAGATGGGTCTGGGACTAGAATTGGGTGGAGAAGAGGAGGGTGGTAAAAACGTTCCAAAATCAATGGGTTCAATCTCGTGCGGCGTTGGCAGAGGCTCGCTGGAACGAGGGTTTGAATGTGCTACTGTCAGCGGGAAGGATGTTGACGAATCGATAGCATCTAAAGGCGGCTGAGAACCGGGGCATGTGGGTGGGGTAAGTGGAAACGGCGAAGAAGCTGGCTCGTCTGTGGGACTTGAGGACGGGAAGACGAGGGAGTCTGCACTTTCGTCTGACATCGGCACGGTTAAAGGTTCGGTCGATTCGAGCGGGGAAGATTCATCAAGCACGGAAAGTTGAGTACTCGGAAGCTGGGGAAAATGGGCATTGGGAGGGTTCGCCGGGTCGTTTGACATGAAGTCAGTGGGTAACGTTTCGATCGGGAAAGATTCATTGAGCATGTGAGGTTCAGTATTCGTGAGATCGGGAAAGGTGTTCTCATCCAAAATCGATGGATGAGTAGGGTTCGACGGTTCGTCCGACATTGAGTCAATGGGTAGGGTTAGAGGTTCAGTTGTTTCGATCGGAGGAGATTCGTCAAGCATGGGAAGATTCGTGAGATTTGGAGAGGTGCCTTCATTGGCAGTTGGGAAATTAGGGTTTGGTAGTTCGGTTGAGGGCTCGGGCACTAAAGGTTGCTCGTCTAGACACAATAACACGGAAGAATTGTCGGATGAGTCGTCGAAATGCAGCTGTCAAATGGTCGGACGCCGAAGAATGTTGGGAGCCTCGCATACCATAGAGATAGCATCGCTCCTGCCGTCGAAAACGTTCATAGGTAGTAGAGATGAAGTATCGAGAGACTGGATATGTCAAATGCAGCGAATAAATACGAGACTTCCATAGAGCTTACCTGCGAGGGTTCTTGATGATATTCGAGGTTTGAATCTATGAGCAAAGTTGCGTTTGAGGGGTCAGGTATCTGATACTGGGTAGGATCGTTTGAAGGGAGAACTAAGTCAGACGCAGTTTCCTCGGCGGACTGAAGCACAGATCATGAATAGCATAAATTTGATTCGAAAAAGGCGCACAGTAAAGTCAATGAGATATCCGGTTTCGCGCTCTAGAATCGGCGCAGATTTAGCATGAGACTGATCTGGAATGGAGGTGAGAAGCAATGGGCTTGGAGATGGAGCGTCCGGTAATGTAGCAAGAGACGACTGGATGTCTATATTAGCGGCTACAGAGGTATTGGGACGGAGAACGACTTCTGAAGGAGTCAAATCGCCAAAACACGGTCCAGCGAACAAGTTGGCGGAAAACTGTGAATCTGTAAGCCCGAAGGATGCTATCCAAGTGGTGACCAACTTGGGATGCTTCTGAGCTTCCGTGCTCGACAGCTGACGGCGGCTCTACGGAAGAGATTTCAGCAGACATGAGCGCAGAGAGCAAACGGTGTTTGTGCGTATGGACGCGGCTTTCCTTTTCCGGCGCCGGAAGTGCACAGCCACGCCGAAAAGTGAGTAACTGGCAGCATTTCCAGCGCCGAAAGATTCCGAGGAAGAAACGACGCAGCAAATTGCAACGTCGTAAAGCCCAGCACGGAGTCGTCAAGCGTCCGAGTACGCCCCGGTATCTCCGAAGCGTGTTGGATTAAAGTAGGGTATTCAAGTTGACATGATGATTCTGAATGTGAGATAGTCTTGTCCACACCTCTCATCCAGGAGTTATTCTGAAGGCGGCCGCATGGACGACCGTGACTTTGTCTTTCTTCCTGCCAATCGACTTGGCTGGATAGACTTTCTGATAGTTGCTTAAAGATTAAAATGAAATGAAATAGTCTTGGAGCAGCCGTTCGGCCAACAAAACGTGTGAATCTGAGTATTTGCCCACCGACCGCCAACCATTTTAGTCCAAGTCTTCAAGATATCAAGTCTAAACATCCAATTGTATGTACCCTCTCATACTTTTACTCGATGGAAGCAAATCTCCTGATCGTAGATCCTGATGCAATCACGAGAATCTTGACATTTCGAGCCAGTCATCCATGCACCCAGGAAAGGTAATTCCCAGAATCTTCGAGAATACGCACCTGCGGTGTGCTGGGGAATACGAGGCCGTCCGCCTTCGAGGCTTCGGTGTTGTTTGGTTTGTCTCAGCGTACAGCCACCTCCTACGACTATAAAAATAGCTGACAAATCGTGGCTGACACAAACTACTCTTCTCTCCTACTCCCATCTTCCCTCCACGTTTGTCGTCCTTTTCCCCTTCCTCCATCTCACACTCCTTCCAATTCATGTCCTCCCTGCCCTAGTTTCACCCCCGCTCACTCGACCTCTCACAGCGTTGCTCCCTTCATGCAGCAACTCCCTATTCTCCCATTCCCCCAACGCCTTCCTCTTCTCTCACTCCCTTTAGCGTCTCATACATATCTTCCTACCTTTTCTCCCGCTTCAGCCGTCGACCTGTCTCCCTACCACCCAACCCCACTTCCCATCCGCCTAATTCTCGCCTTTGAACGACTCACTTCCTTCACTTCCTACCCTCTATCCCTCTATCCATTGCTGCCGCGACCTTTCCCAACGCCTTTTCCCATCGTCCGCCCTCTCATTCCATTAACCAGCGTCCTCCCCTTCTTGATCTCTGCCTTCCTTTGTCCAACTTTCAAACTCCACTTCCACCACGACCTCCACTTCCACCCCAGCTCCCTTCTTCTATCGACCTGCCTCATTCACCGACTCCAACACAACCCAAACCTATTTCTCCATTGACTATCCTCGACCTCTTCTTCGACCTCGCTCACCGTCGACATTCTTTGCTCCTTCCTCGACATCCACAGCTCATTTCTCGCTCTTCCGCCTCGCATGCTCCCTTCGTTCCCATTTCACCTTCGCTTCCTCTCTCCTTTCTTTCACAGCTGACTCTGTCCACCACACCCACCTAATCCCTTCCTCATCGTTGACTTCTTTCTTCCCGCTGTTGGTTCCTCCTTCCATCGACATCATTGGCCGACCCCCTACAGTCTCAGGATTACCCATTTCTCCATCTATTCTCGACATCGATCTCGCCTCCAGTTCGTTCGTCGCATCCGCCGCCTCCCTCGACCTCTCTTCCCGCTTCCAGTTCTCGCCCTTCCGCCTCGTCTGTTCATTCCCATCTCACCCTCGACATCTTGTTTCCATCTCCCCTTCCCTCCACACCTGATGTCGTCCACCTCTCGCGCCCTCGTTTATTTCCCTTCCCCGTCGTCGTAGTTGACTCCCCCTTTTCCTGCCGCTAGCCGTGGTTTTCGTTCTTACATCGACTTGTTCGGTCTCCTTCGACTCTCCCCGACACATGCCCTCATCTCTTCTCGATTTATCGCTCCGTTCATATTGTCGCCTTCACCCATTCACGCCCCCCTCCCTTTTTTCCGAAACATTCACCATTTTTCGACCCGTAGCCTGTTTTCACGACCTCTTTTCTCATCGACCGCTCTTCCCTTTTCCCAGCTTCAAAACCTCATTCCTCTTCTTGCATACCTGTCAGCCTCTCTTCACCGACGCCCAGCCCTCCCTCTACCGACTTCACTACCGTCACCCCAGTACTTTCCTCGTCATCCCCTCCGCCATCGCTCTCTACAGGCTTGCTCCGCTCCTATTTCCTGTTCTTCCTCGTCACAGCTTTGCACATCTCGCAGCTCTTCCCTCGCATCCGATTGCCTCCCTCCCTCCCTACCCATCATCGACCTAGTTCTCGCCCGTCCCTTGACTTGGCTCGTTCCCCTCGAATCGTCCACAGTCTCCTTCGTCGATCTTCTTCTTCCAATGTCCCCTCTGCTTCCCGTTCTTCCCCTCCCCCTCCACATCCCTTCATTTTCCGGATATCCCCGGGCTCCGCCGCCTCGGCTTCGGCACCACTTCCATCTGGCGGCCATTCGTTGCACATGGCAAGCAGGCTTAATTCTTGCCCGAACGGTCTTAATCCCGCTGTACGAGACAAAGACATCGGTAAGCTTTACTCTTCCAAGTGCACTACTTTTAAAATTTGGCCGTAGTCCGGGACACCGCCCACGGGCTACCAGCTGCATAAAAGTCCATCGGATAGCCGCCGCCATTCTGCTTTTCAGCGTTCTCGTCACCGGGCATCCAGCCTACGGCTTTACCGACTGCGACGGCCGTCTCGTAGGGGCTCAACAGAGGTCGCTCGAATGCATACCCCCAGTCGATTGAGAGCCGCGGACAGGACGTCTGGATGAAGGTCGATATGTGGGGATTGAATAGCGCGAGTTTAGCAGGCGAGAGTTCGGAGAGCAGGATTGGGATGTACGGAATCGGCGTGTTGGACGCTTCGAGTTGGTTCGTAATTGCCTGTCGGCACAGTCAGTTGGCAAAATAATCGATAGAGGTGGCGTCTACCTGGAGCTGCTTGAAACTGCCTTGTCGACCCAAAGTACCAAGAATGACTCCCCAAAGAGGCGCCTCGGAAACAGCATCCTCGTCGGCAAATGCCGCGATGCTCTTCCGCGCCGTCTGCACCGCGTCGTCGCGGACGGCGTGCATTTCGCGGTGGTCATAGCGTTCTCGCGTCAATTTTTTGGAATAAGGATCGTATCGGAAAGCAGGCACAGAAGGGTTGGCGATCATTATTGATTCAAGGTGGAAGCGTCCATCGCCCAAGTAACTACGAGGGAACATGAAAAGAATACACCCGCAGAAGTCAAATATTTCGTACATTAACGCATCGACATCGCCCAGGCGCGGCGCCGTGCATCCTAGAATCTCGCCCGGCGACAGAGGTTTTGATCGAGGTATCGTCGCGTCGTATTTTCCTCGCCAGAAGCTTGTCTTCGGAGCAGATGGAGCATCGATCACGGAAGTGGACGCTTCAGTACGAAGACTGACGGGTTGGGCAGAGTTCATATCTTCATGCTCAGATGAGAGATCCTCCTTAAGCCGCTGCAGGGCAGCAACGAATTGAATCGTGGATACTAGTGCCAGCTTGGTTGGTTCTCGAGTGTCCGAGGCGGCGTCTTGACCGTCAACAGACGTCGGTCCTTCTATTCTAAGATGGCTGGTGGCGGGTCCGATTTGACGGCCGGCGGGGATTTTACTGTCCGATTCCTCTGAATCCAGCAGCGCTTCGTGGAAAACTTGTCGATCGTCGGGAAAGTTGAGGCGCACAGACTGGGCCAGATGTACCGAGTCGATGGCGATTTCCACAAAAATGTACAGGGTCTTTATTGAGGTCTGGTCCATCGGTACTGCGCTTCGTGTTGGTTTTATCACCACTGGAACTAGCAGACAATCACGTACCAAGACAGCTGTGTCCGTAGTGGACGAGCATGTCACAGCCCAGTGCTACTGCGGTATAGTCATCGACGCAGCACGCGCCGTAAGTTACATCGCCCATGATAACCGCCAGTGCGGGTGTGAACCTGCAGCCTCGGATTAGCACCGAGCCTTACAGCTGCGGACTGGCGCACTTCTCAATTATATCGGCGATTGGGCATGCAAACATTTGCAGTCCCTCTGGCATCTGCAAGGCGACCATAGTAGCGTTGTTTTTCCGAACGTGAAATATAGTTTTGTGAATTTCAAGTGAGTAATTGCTCGGTAACTGGGCAATGGCGGCGTTGAGCTGAGGATCCTGGAGGATATCCTGAGGAATCCGGTTGCTCATTGTGGGGGCACCCGGGCGCGAGGGAGTCGCGGATTTTGTGCCGACGAATCGCCTGCGAGGTTTGGTCGCATTCGCCATGAGCGGGAGAAGAGAGGAGCGGGTAACCGGCCCGGACCATCAGTGACGCGCATTGAGCGCGTTTCATTTTACGTTGACGCAGGCTTGCGTAGCTTACCTGCGCTTTCGCTGCTTGGTACATATCTTCTCTTGCTGAGATGGCCGGACATTGCGCCATGCGCGCGTCCTGCGGGACCACCGCAGTCAAACCTCTCCCCTGTCCTTACGACGGGCCTGCTGTTGAGGTGCGTTGGTTCAACTTTGAGTCTTGCAGACTAGGTTGACGCTATTCCAGCCAGAGGATGCAAAAGCCCGCGCTCTTCTAGTCGATGTCTGTGGCCCGGAATTCGCAGATGGACCCGTCTGCTGCACTTCAGATCAGGTTGAGGCGCTTAGGGAGAATTTCGAGCCAATTGAAGGGCTTCTTGCGACATGCCCTGCGTGCCGGAACAACTTTCGGTCATTCTTCTGCACCTTCACTTGCTCCCCGGACCAGGCAACATTCGTGAACATCACCTCCACTCAGCAAACGCGTGGTGGGGATACAGCTGTCAAGTCTCTCGACTTTTATGTCGGGAAGCAGTTCGGAGAGGGCTTCTTCGACAGCTGCAAGAATGTCCAGGTGAAGTTGTGATGGGATTCCAGAGTGCAAAGTGTTTTATTGATTCATTGGAATCCTTGCTTAACAGTTCGACGCGGCCAACTCGTATGCCATGGACCTAATTGGTGGGGGGGCGAAGAATTACACCTCATTCTTGAAATTTATGGGCGACGAAAAGCCTTTACTCGGCAGTCCATTTCAAATGGACTTTCCACTCCAAACTCCCTCAGAATTCGCCGCCTTGAATCCCCCACCACGGAATTGCTACGATAGCGACTTGGGAAGCCGATGCCCATGTATCGACTGTCCCTCCGTCTGCCCTACACTGCCAGATATTCCTGCACCCGGCTCCGAGCCAATCTGTCATGTTGGCGCCATCACCTGCCTCTCCTTCGTCCTCATCCTTACGTATTCATTGGCGGTGCTTGGATTCTTCATTGGCTACGTTATTCAGTCCACTCTCCGGAGACGCCGTGAACAAACTTACGAGCGCATGGCCCTCTCCGCCGAGACGGCCTCTATCGCTTCCCCGAGATCCCAAAGTAGAGGTTTAGTGGGCGCCGCCTCGCTTGCCCACTACCTCGACGATGATTCCACCGGTACCCAGTTCGAATCGCGCCACCTCGGCCGTGGCGCCTCCCTGGTAGATCCCATCGACACCGCCCAGCCTCGACAATATCCGCTCAACAATATCTTACGACGCGGATTTTATCGACTTGGGTTGATGACCGCTTCCTCACCATGGTTAACGTTTGCCATTGTTTTCCTGCTCGTCGGCCTCCTCAATATCGGCTGGAAATTCTTCGCCATAGAGAAGGATCCCGTTCGTCTCTGGGTGTCCCCGTCATCAGAGAGCAGAATACAGAAGGACTACTTTGATCAATATTTCGGCCCATTTTATCGCGCAGAGCAGATCTTTGTAACCGCCTCCGAAATAACCACCGAATCCAACTCATCGCTCTCACTCATAGGCGGGACTGGGCCCGTGCTATCGTGGGACCACCTTCAGTATTGGTTCGACATCGAGGCAGATATCCGGGCACTGAAATCACCAAGTGGATACCGCCTATCCGATGTGTGTTTCAAGCCCGCTGGGCCGCGAGGAGCGTGTGTAGTCCAATCCGTAGGCGGTTGGTTCGATAACGACCTCGACGGCTACGACGAAACAACATGGAAGAACCACTTGGAGGGCTGCGCGAAACAACCTGTGGAGTGTCGACCTGATTACGAACAACCACTCGCTCCCCAATATGTGCTTGGAGGCGTTCCCATCAAGGAGGATGGTTCCAAGGACTTTTTGGGTGCCGAAGCGATGGTCATTAACTATGTCGTCAATGACTCGCTTGACCCCAAAGTCCAAGCCAGAGCGATGGAGTGGGAGGAGACCCTACGAGCATATTTAGAAAATTTGGACGGCAGATCGGCCTCGGAGGCTGGATTGCGAATTGCGTATTCCACTGGTGTCTCCCTCGAGCAGGAAATCAACAAGAGCGCGAATACGGACGTCAAGATCGTCGTTTTATCTTATCTCGCCATGTTTTTCTATGTCTCCTTGACCCTCGGCAGTGGATCGCAAGGACGGGAAGAGGACGGCGTAGTGGCATCCCTGGTTCAGTGGGCTCATAATTTCCCTCGGCTGTTCAAACGAGGCGGAGTCGCTTCGTCCACGGTCTCCGTCGACTCCAGGACCATTCCCCGCTTCTTCCCTCGTCTGCCAAGCTCTCTCTTCACTGGTTCCAAGTTCATGCTCGGGCTCTTCGGGATATCCTTGGTCATTCTATCCGTCTCTTCCTCTGTCGGGTTCTTCTCCCTCGTCGGAGTCAAAGTCACCCTCATCATCGCCGAAGTTATCCCATTCCTGGTGTTGGCGGTGGGCGTAGACAACGTCTTCATTCTCGTTCACGAACTACACCGACAGAATCTATTGCACGGTCCCAACGCAGCGCCGACCACCCATGGACCCGGCTTTGCGACTCCGATATCCCCGAATTCGCACCGCTCGCCGTTCGATTCGACGCAGGACGATGTCGATGCGCAGTCAATGCCTCTTTATCTCCCTGCCGAAGAGCGTGTTGCGCGAACGCTGGCGAAGATGGGTCCATCCATCTTGCTCAGCACGATCACAGAAACCGTCGCGTTCGCCCTGGGTGCTCTGGTACCCATGCCCGCTGTCCGCAACTTTGCACTTTACGCCGCAGGAAGTGTACTCTTGAATGCCATTTTGCAAGTGACTGTATTCATCAGTGCACTTTTACTCGACCTTAGGCGTGTTGAGGTGCGCTTCATGTTTCATTTCCCTCCGAGGGCTGCTCTCGTCTGACAAATATTTCAGGCTAGTCGCGTTGATTGCTTCCCCTGCATTCGTCTTCCTTCGCGGATAGCATTGCTCGATGCGCCTGCGTATGGCAGCGGTTTAGGCCGGATCGCTCGCTTTATTCGGCGTCACTACGCCCCGTTTTTACTCAAACCCGTCGTAAAGGGCGTCGTGTTCGTCTTATTCGGCGGTGTATTCGTCGCGTCTGTGATATCCATGCAGCACATTCAGCTTGGTCTCGGTATGTACTTTTTATTTAAACGCTCAACGTTGCTGACGTATTCAATCAGATCAAAGATTGGCCCTGCCGTCTGAATCTTATCTTATTTCCTACTTCGATCATCTGGACATGTACCTCGACGTTGGCCCTCCTGTATACTTCGTCTCACACGAGCTCGACGTCACCAAGCGGGCCAACCAACAGGCTCTGTGTGGACGTTTCTCGACGTGCGAGGACTTTTCGATGACCAATTTACTGGAGGCGGAACGCAAGCGGCCACATGCGTCCTTCATCTCTGAGCCTACGGCATCTTGGATAGACAACTTCTTTAATTGGCTCAACCCCAACGGAGAGACGTGCTGCCGTGTCCGAAAGGCGGATCCTACAATGTTCTGCGGAGAGCGCGATTCTCCACGGCTTTGTAAACCTTGCTACGAGGACAAGGAGCCTGCTTGGAACATCACAATGGAGGGTCTTCCCGAGAACGAGGAATTTATGCGTTATTTGAAACAGTGGTTGAATTCTCCCACCACCGAATCGTGCCCTGTGGCGGGGAAGGCCTCCTTCGGCACGGCGTTATCCCTCACCGAAGACGGCACCCAGGTCTCTGCTTCGCATTTCCGGACATCCCATTCTCCACTCAAGACGCAGGACGACTTCATCAATGCCTTTGCCGCCGCCCACCGCGTCGCGGAAGACATATCGCGCCAAACCGGCACGTCGGTATTCCCATACTCTCTCTTCTACGTCTTCTTCGATCAGTACGCCCACATCGTCGCGATAACGCAAGAGGTCCTCGGCTTTGGCTTGGCGGCGGTCTTGGTCGTGACTGCGCTGATGCTTGGGTCGTGGAGGACGGGGACGATAGTGACCAGCGTCGTCGCGCTGACCGTGGTGACCGTCATGGGTGTGATGGCTGTCTGGGACATCAGCCTGAATGCGATCAGTCTCGTCAACCTCGTCATTTCTCTGGGAATCGCGGTCGAGTTCTGCGCGCACATTGCTCGCGCATTCATGAGTGCTGGGTCAGGGTTGCCTATGGATCATCCTGCCGGTCAGCGGGAACGAGATGAGCGGATGTGGACCGCCTTGGTGGACGTTGGGCCCTCGGTGAGTTGTTCAGGTTTCGCTCTGGATGGTGTTCTTACTGTCGAACGCTCAGGTGCTTTCTGGCATTACATTCACCAAGTTGATCGGGATGTCTGTCCTAGCACTCACTCGGTCGCGCCTCCTCGAGGTCCGTTAGATGCGTTCTTTACACTCACTATTCCTCAACTCTCTGCAGATATACTACTTCCGGATGTGGCTTACCCTGATCATCTCGGGTGCCCTACATGGACTTGTCTTACTTCCCGTTATACTCAGCGTTGCCGGCGGACCTGGCTTCCCTCAGCAGGAGGCAGATGAGGAGTGGATGTCGAACGCGATTAGAAACGATTATGAATATGCGTAGGTCGTTTCAGCTGCTCTTTTCTTACCACGTTGACGTCGAAAAATAGTCCCTTCTTGGCCGATGATGATTCGGTTGCTAGTGATTAGTTAGACATAGTGCTCATCTGGACCTTGTAATATTCATTTGATACCATTGCTATACAACATGAAAGCAACGTAGCGTCCAACATACAAAAGCAGGAGTTTTTGGCTGGCAGCTTTTTTAGTCTTTACCTTTGGGCGATCTGGATCTTGACCTGCTGTCTCTGATATCACTCATACTCCTTCTGCCCTTGCTCGCTGATCTAGAGCGGCTCCTGCTCCTGCTTCGCGAATACGATGAATACGAACGAGAGCGCGAGCGCGAGCGAGAACGAGAACGCGACACAGAGCGCGAGCGGCTGGAGCGAACAGAATAGCTCCTGGATTTTGACCGCCGGCGCCCATAGCCGCCGCGCTGGTAACTCGGTGAGCGCCTACGCGGCCCCAAGCGATCTTGCGGCCCACGGCGGATGGGTGAGCGTGAACGAGAACGACTGCGCGAGCGGCCGCGGCGGTAAAAGTCGCGTCCTGGGGGACCGCCTCGGCGGAAAGGACGTCCGCGGAACGAGTCGCGCATGCGGGGGCCGTCGGGGCCTCGTCTGCGGAACCCAGGGGGGGAGCGCGAGCGGGAGCGGGAGCGAGGAGAGAAGGACCGAGGACGGCCGGGTCCGTTTCGAGGGGGGCGAGGGCGAGAGCGAGAACGCGAGCGAACGGGGAGGTCAGAGAGCTCTACTTTGATAACGGCGCCGTCGATTTGGCCGCCGTTCATGTGGGATGCGGCTTTCTGCGCGGAGGGAGGGTCGGCGTATTCCAAAGCGGCTTTTCCTCTGTTTTGGCCAGCTGGTTGTCGCGAATTAGTATCAGTGCAATGAAAACAGGGAAAAGACGTTACATTTCCCGTAGACTGGGAGATCTATCTGAACTATCTCGCCATAAAACACAAAAATTGTTTTCAGGTGGGTTTCGACGACATTGCGGCTCAGATTGGTGATGATGACCACTCTGGCATTGGGCTTGTTCACAGTAGGCTTGCTGTCCACGTCCATGTCGGCATCTTGGTCCACCGCAGGCCGGGGCGAAGCAGATCGTCCTCTCGTCGACATTCTGTGGTGAACGTCGTTTGTCACACTTCGTGATCGTGACAGTCACCATCGAAATTCAGAAATCACCTGCCCATGAAAGTCGACCGCTCTTAGTCTCTCGGATGACTTTGAAGGTCAAGCTAATGGTTTATCCCATTTTCATACACATACTTACTCGCGTTTTTGAAAAAAAAATAATAAGAGCAAGATAATCCTCCTCGCCACGTCGTTGTTCAAATCTCAATCCACTGAGCACTCGCACTCATGGATCCTCATGAGAAGAAAGTCATACATCGTGAACGTATGTTTGCGCTGCCGTCTGCCCTTTCCCAGCATTCGGGCAATCGGAGGATGGGCATGAAGGAGGATATCCGAGGCTGCAGCTTGTTCAATGGTTGTGTGATGCATTGGCTGAATAGTACGTTGAACCGGAGATTTTCTCCACGTAGGTTGTTCGTTCGGAGGCGGCGGCCCCAAATAATTTAGGGTTTCGATCCCGTGTTGGGAACTTACCTTGCGCGGACATCGACAAATAATTTGCAAAGATTCCAAACAATCGCATGCGAAGCATGCTGGCAGTGCTGGAGGGGATGCCCTTCTGGTTCCCGACGGACAAGCCTCAATAGCACATAGATAGGCGCGTCATTATTGAATTATTGTTGGGTTCCAGAGCTCAAGTCACAGTCGCCGCCGCGAGAGCCAGTAAAGTCCAGACAAGTCGAGAAGGAGTCTTATTCTAGTAATTCGCGGAATTTTGATAAGGCTGGTTTACTCTTCTTCTTCCGCCGCCGTCTCCGAGTACTTGTGACGGATGTCTTTCCATTGTTTCTGCGAGATATTAGTTGCGTAGACGCGGCGTCCAGGTGGCGGACGCACCCCTCTGTTCCAGCGGTCGTAGAAAGCAGTAACGCCCGTGTCGAACCCAATTCCAAAGACAAACGCTCCGACGAAGACAGTCGAGAAGAATACGCCTGTTCAAGTTAGATTTGGTACCATACTGCGAGCCTAGGGAACGCACTGTTGCGCCGGAAGAAGGTATTGTACAGTGTCGTGGAGAACTAAAAACCGTTGAGAGGAGGGATAG
Source organism: Mycena alexandri (assembly GCA_029233265.1). NCBI lineage: Eukaryota > Fungi > Basidiomycota > Agaricomycetes > Agaricales > Mycenaceae > Mycena > Mycena alexandri. The sequence continues at coordinate 809,374 of JARJCM010000001.1, read as the reverse complement.
GGCGTAGAATAAACGGTGCAGCTTACCGCCATGATGGTTCGGGTGAAGGGATTTTTCGGGTCACGTTCCTTTTCCATACCCTTCCATGTTCGCGCTCCGTCGCTGTTCGTCGTCGCTGCGGCTCGTGACGCCGACGCGGTTGGCCCCAGCGACGAGAGTACTCTTTCTGCGCCCCCCTCGCACAGTTGGCTACTCTGACCTCACCCCAACCTCATCCTCCCCCTCGTATCTTCCGAACATACAAACTGAAGATACTCAGCCAACCCGCGTCGCAGGCATCCTCACATCTGTACTCGAAGAATATCCGGACGACGCACCCCCCGCCGAGTATGATGAGGAATATGATGAAGACGATTTCGGCCCTCCTCCCGACTCCGCACCACTCGCCGTGGACACACCGGGACTAGAACATGATTTCGTCGATTACAAACCCCTGCCCGCCTACAGGTTCCACTGTAACTCCTCGAGAAACAACACCATAAGCTCGTTCACGGACCCCGACGGGAACATGATCGCGTGGTTCTCGGGCGGTTCATGCGGCTTCAGAAAACGCAATCGGTCGTCGTATGAAGCGGGTTATCAGTGCGCCGTGCGCATGTTTGCGAAAATCGAGGAAATGGGCAGGGATATGCCTCAGACCAGCCCCATGCGCATCGATTTATTCTGCAAAGGGTTCGGGCAGGGGCGGGAGGCGCTATTCAAAGCGCTTACCACGGCTCAGGGAGACCAGGTCCGCAGCTGGATTGTTTCGATTACGGACCGGACACCAATAAAGATTGGAGGGACGCGGTCCAAAAAACTGAAGCGACGTTAAAAGGTACTTTTTTGCTTTCGCGCGCGCGCCATTTTGGGAATCTCCGCTCACAGGAGAAAACAGTATTATTTACAGTTTTCCGCTGCTGTCTAATGAAAATCGATCTAAAACAACTCTAAGATTGGGGGGACACAGTGCAGGAGAGATCAAAGTGAGGATCTTCGCGGAATTTCTGGTACTCTGGTCGGTTCAGTGAGTTCAGCGCGACGCGTTTATCGACTTCGATGTCCTCTATCAGTGCCTCTGGAAACCGAATCAGCACTTGAGCGGTGTCGGGCTAGCAAAAGGACGCACCGCGCGATGTATAATCTAGTTCGGGACGGATGTACCCCAGGACCAAGGCGTTCATGTTGTATCCGTAAAAGTCCGAACGGAACTCGTGCATGATGTGGATTTCCTGGGCCATCGTCGTCCGCACGTTCAAGATAATTAACCAACACTCACAGCAGTCAGAATTTCATTCTTGTAGAATGGATTCCATCCCAAGCTCATGACCATCGGAAGGACGCGAACATCGGCCTCGCATAGTTCAGTCTTGCCGTCCTTCGGGGGCAGAACCTGAGCATATCCGTAGTAGACTCCGGTCTTTGCGACACTACTTATCGGCGTGATAGACTCGTCCGGGAGATTAGCTTTGAGGAACAGATTATCGATTTAAACTCCAGTGAATAGCCAAGGGGCAAACCAGTTGGACATCCGAGCTCTTTCCCGCCGCGTCCAAAACCCTTTTGCACGGGACCTGCGAGGAGAATGGGAAAGGGGGATTCTGGGCACTCTGGCCCGACGATCTGGGGACGAGACGTGCGGAATTCAGTGGTCTGGCGGGGGGCCTCTGGGCGCGCAGATAGCTGGGCAACCTCTGCAGCGGTGGCCATGAGAGTAGAAAACAGACTTGGACCGGCACCGATGCGCCAGACTCGGAGGATAGCCGGGAATTGCCGAGACCGGATTGAGCATGTCTTCCTACTACCCTTACCAGCCTGTGCCCCAGCCAGTCCAGGCCCCGTACAACCCGTATTCCCAGTACTCGCAACAACAAGCGTCCTATGGCCAGGCCTACTATCCCTATCCTCCCGCTCCCGCCCCGCCACCAAAGGCATCCCCGCCGCCGCCCGACCTCCCCCCGCCTCCCCCAGATCTCACTTCCATCACGCCCCGTGTCGCGTCAACCGCCATCCAGCGCCTCATAATGTCAGAGTTCCGTGACGCCGGCTTTTCTGGCGCTCAGCCGCAGACAATCGAGAGAGTTGAACGCGAAGTTGTAGCTTGTGCGCGCCAACACCTCTCGTTCGTCTCCTGCCACTGAGCCAGCTCACAAACAGTCATCGAACGACTCTACGAACGCGCACACCAGTACGCCAACCTCTCCAACAGGTCTGCAGCAATTGCGACGGACCTCGTGCTTGCATGTGAAGAGTTTAACGTTGCGCCTGAATCTCTGCGTCCTACACGGGCAAAGATGGTGAGGAAGAAGAAGAAGAGGAGTAGGTCCTCTATTTTCCTCTGCGCACAGCTGAATCAATAGGCGCACAGCGGTACCGCCAACACCAACTCTCATCCCTGCCCGCTCTCGGTCCCCCTCACCAACACGACTGCCGTCTGACGACGAGAGCGTCCCCCCGTCAATACCGGCTACCTTGCGGGCATTACCCAAACCCTTTCCGAAAATACCACCGAAACATACATATCTTCGGACACCTGTACGGCTTCCGCTTATTCTAACGAATGTATATTCATCTATTCATCCAGGCCTCCCCTCCCAAAAAAGCAGCCATACCCTCTCTCGAAAAGAAACTCGAGACCGCTAGTCTGGTCCAAAAGTCCCTGCGGAACCTCATGGTCGCGACGGAGGACGCGAAAGGGCAGGAAGAAGGCGAATTGCTCGGCCACATCGTAAATTCCGAAACCGGTGTACACCCCCGCAAGAGGTGGAAACTCTCACATTCGTCGTCGCGCAGCGCGAAGGCATCTATTAGTTCCCGTGTTCCAACCTCCGTAGTCCATACTAGTTGACCTACGTTGTAACCCTAACCTAACATGTACTCTACGTCTCAGACTTGAATCGCGCAGATCGCCTGCGAGGCAACTCGTTAACGGGCGGGGCAGGCTGCGCACGGCGCTTGTCCTTCTTCGCCGGCGAAGCTGTATCCGTCGTGGGTTCGGGGTTCTGCTCGGTGCTAGTTCCATCTTCGACAGGTGGGGAATCGGAATCGGACTCTGTCTCGGAAACAACTTTCTTAACCGCTCGTCTTTTCCGAGGCGTGGTGCCATACTCCCCATCCGGATCTGGCGCAGCTCTTTTCGTTCCTCGTCCCGTACTCTTGTTCTTGGCAAGCGGTTTTGGTTTTGGTCGAGGTTTTACTGGTGATTTGTCGACGTCCATTTCTTCGACGTCATCCTGTGCATCGCTCGCCTCTCGCGGCTGAGCCTTCTTGGCGCGTGGTTTCTTGGCTCGCGGTTTTGGTGCAGGTTCGGCAAGAACTTCGTCGTCGTCTGATAATTCGGCCCCCCCGACAACTTGCAATGAGTCGTAGTGAATGCGAACCTGCGAGATATTCCAACTTCAACGGAAACGGTGAAGGATATCGAGAGGTACTTACATCCGCAGGCGTTCGATTCATCTGGGCAGCGATCGCTTTCCACTTTCTGCCCTGGCTCTTGACGGCCTTGATCAGAACCTCCTCGTCCTCATCGTCCCAACCCTCCTTCTTCTTGTTCACGGGATCAAGGATGCTCAGCCAGCGATCACGACACTGCTCGTTAGTTCTGCCGGGCACGACGCTCGCTACTTCCGACCACGACTTTCCATACCCCGCAACAGCGGCCTTGAGCCTCTCGTCTTCTTCCGCAGACCATGCCCCGCGGTGCAGAGTTGGATCGAGAGTGCGTAGATAGCGTGCGGAACATTGACCTGGTGCTAAATGCGGCGATACATATTTTGCGACTTTTGGGAGGGAGTTAGAAGGCCGAGGCATCTTGTGATGAATGCCCTACCAAGACTCCAACATTGACCATATTGCCGAACAGCATCGATGACTTTTTGGTCCAATTCAGCGGTCCAAACGTGTCCGCGTCGGTCTTGGCTGTGTCGCATACAATCTAAAGGGAGACGATTGGTCTGTGGCCGTTAGAATCATTTTGCGAGCCGTAGAGAACTCGGCTTACCCCAAGCTCTTGAGCAACCTGCACCCAGTTCACCGGGGTCTGATTCCTGTATTTATTTACGATTTTCTGCAACGCATTCAACTCCGCGGCCGGCCATGCTGCCCGATTTATGACACCGTTCACGTCCATCCACTTGATTTTGCATTCCTCTGCGGTTCGTTTAGTGGTAGATGAGTCGGAGACCTGGGCACGCGCCGTGAAAAAAGAAAAATATTAGAGAGACGCGTTTATTATTTACCTTCTCTGCAATGACAGTCCAATCCAGTTTATCCGCCATGCTGGTATCGGTGGTTGTAGACGACGCGCTGTAGAATAAATTGGGATCGACTAGGGACGCGCGAAATGAGCTCACCCCTCCAGCTGTTCGACGCGTCTCAATTCAGCATCAACGGCACCCTTTAGCGCCTCGACTTCTTTCCCGGCCACTATTTGAAGAAATTAAGGTCCAGCCCTTCAATAATACAAGGACCATACTCGTGTGACGAGCAGTAAAGTTCAAATATCGTGTTCTCTTCATCGCATCTTCGTAAAAAGGTGATTCCTGATCTTGTTGAACGAATGTGCAAGCTACGCGTCGAGATCGCGTACCGGGTTCGTGAAGTTCCGAATAGGACCGACAGGTGGGTTTGCATTGGGTATATAAAAGTCGCATTCGAGGTCGGACTCGCCGTCTTCGGTGTCGGCTTGAGACTTGCAAAAATTGAAAACTAGACTCTGAGGAGTTGGAAGAGGACGAACAATTAGTTTGTCGAGTTCTGCGAGCTCCGTAGCGAGCTTTTCAGCATGCTGTGCGAGGGCATACTGGTGCTCTTGGTTTGCTTGCAGAGCACGCAGTGCAAGTTCCTTCGGAGTGGGCATGTCCAAATGTCCCTGACCGTTGATGGCAAAATGTATTGATCGCTTGTCTAACCCTCACTACCGCGTCCTCCCCCAACCCGAACCGCATGGCAAACGCCTCTGCAAAACGAATCGGTTGGTCCTCCTCGTCTTCCTCCGCGTCTCACCGCTCAGCGCACCCCAGCAAACCAAAATGAGTCCACCGTCAAAACCCTCAGACTGGGCATGATCGTGCCCACCATTATCTCGCTTGTTTTGCGGCTGCTGCTCAGGAGAGGCTCCCTACCACCCTCAAAAGGGGCAGTGTTTCTCTACATCGTCACCTTCTTGCCCGCGTTCTTCCTTTCCAATTATTTAATCAAGATTGGGACGACCAGACGTGATCCTACGACTGGAACATTGATCTCCTATGGCGAGGACTTGAACCAGGCTGGCGTCACCGAGTGGTGCTTCGACATTTTATACGTTACCTGCAAGTGTCTGTCCTCCTTCATATGTCCTCCAAACCTCAACCACATCCGTAGGGGCCTGCCAAATAGGATCCGGCGCTTTCGGCGAATGGTTCTGGTGGTGTTATATGGTGGTAGGTTGTGTCTTTCTCTGCACTCTACTGGCCTCTCATGCGCACAGATCCCTCTCTATGCCGTCTATAAACTGTGGACCTCCGTCGTCTCTCCCATGCTCGGGCTGGGAGGCTCTAAACCCGCCAAGGAGGACGCAACTGCAGACAAGGAGGAGACGACGAGCAAGCGACAAGAAAAGATGCGGAAAAGAGGCGAGCGTGGAGACCCGCGCGTTCGTGCCCAGCCTGCGAGGAAGTGACGCGGTATCCACTCCGCCCTCTTGTACAATTATTCGTTGGATCTAAAATGGCTTTTTTTTTCGCCGACTGAACCGACAATGGCCGGTGTCTACAACAGACGACTCCAAAGCAACCCTGGCCATAGTTGCTCCAAATTTCAGCCCAGAGCGGCGCTTCATCAAGTAGTGGCTTCGGGTGAGTAGCTGAATTCTTACATCTGACGGCAAGGGCTTGCATCCTCGCCCTCACAAGTCAAGAGGCTTCAGCGCTCGATTTATGCAATAACTTGTCGCATTCAGGCATACTATGGTCGCGCTACAGTGATTTCTGCATCAACAGATACCCTCCGGGAAAATCCCATTCCGTGCTAGCATTTATCTTCAACCCTCAAGCCGACCCCGACCGGTGGTACTGTTCAAAACGCCGTTGTCGGTCGGTTGCATTGTTGGGCGAAGGTGATGGGCATGCGCACGACTTATCGACGTGTACCGCCAGCCGTTGGTTATACGACCTACTGCCGAGAATTGGGCTTGATTCCCGTCTGAAATGGATGGTCGCAGAGATTGCTTGGCGAGATGGAAGGGATTTGAACTGGTGACGGCCGGGGGATATCTGCGGGAAGTGAAAGGACGTGGGGATGGCAAAAACTCGAAGGAGGTGGTCGACGAAGGATGGGAAGGGGATGTCGACTATTCGTGGGAAGCGAGAGGATTGGAGCAAGGACATGGAGGGCGACAGTTAGGTGGGAGGTCATGAGTCCAGGTGGGTGCAAGAATGGGAGGAAAGAGGTCGACGCATGAACGGAGATGAGCAGAAGCTGTTGGTGAAGAAGAACATGGAGGAAGAGGGTGGTTTGTGGAAGAAGGCTGGAGAGAGGGACGGGCGAGGGGATCTGAGAGACGTTGAGAGTTGGAGGAGTGGGCGTCGAGAAAGGAAAGGAGGCGAAGAAGGGGAATGAGGTTGTCGATCGTGGGAACGGCGCGGCGGGGAAAAGGGTCGCGCTGGGAAAAGAGGTCGGGAAACAGACTGCGGTTGGACGGGAGAACTGGCGAGTGCTTTGGAAGGGGAAGAAATCGTCAACACAAATGAGGCGAGAAATCGGGGAAGGGAGTGTGGCGAGGAGTGCCGAAGGTGTGGGGGAGGAAAGAGGAAGCTTAATAGGTTCGATGGAAGAAGGAAGTCACGACTGATGGTGGGAAAAGGAGGAAAGGAAGGGAAAGGACCCGGTGGGCGATGATGTCAGCCGTGAGTGAAGGGAGAAGGAAACGAGATGTTGAGGTGGAAATAAAGAGGATGAGCATGCGAGACGGAAGAGCAAGAGAAATGGGAGCCTGGAGATGTCGAAAAATGCGGGCGGAATGTCGACGAAGGAGGTGAGGGATGTCAAAACAGAGTCGATGATGGATCTATGGAGAAATGGATGCGAGACTGGTTGGGAAGGGGAGGAGAGGTAACGAGATCTGGCGGGTGGGGATGAAGGGGGATGAGTGTACGAGGCGGAAGAGCGAGTAATTGGAAAGGGAGGGCGACGAATGAGCTGGAGGCGAGGTCGATGGAAGAAGGGAGCTGGAGTGGAAGCGGGGGTCGGAGGTGGATGTGGAAGTCGGAGAGTCGGACAAAGGAAGGCAGAGGTCAGGAAAGGGAGGACGCTGGTTGATGGAATGAGGGGGCGAACAATGAGAAAAGGCGTTAGGAAAGGGCGCGGCAGCAATGGATAGAGGGAAAGCGATTCCACAGGAGATAGGAAGTGAGGGATCGGCGGATGGGAAGTGGGGTTGGGTAGTAGGGAGAGAGGTCGACGGCGGAAGCGGGAGAAAGGCGGTAGGAAGAGATGTGGAACGCTAAAGGAAGCGGGAGAAGAGGAAGGAGTTGGGGAGAATAGGGAGTTGTTGGATGAAGGGAGCAACGCTGTGAGAGGCCGAATGAGTGGGGGTGAAACTAAGGCAGGGAGGATAGAAATGAATGTGCGATGGAGGAAGGACGGGAAACGCGAAGGGAAGATGGGAGTAGGGGAGAAAGAGCTGTTTGTGTCAGCCGCCATTTGTCAGCCACTCCGAGAAAAGGCTCGTTTCAGGGTTCCTGATCTTGTTACTGAATCTAGAGATATCAGTAACATAATAAGTAGAGTAGATATTGTACCTGAAATGAAAGTTTTTTACCAGCCTGATTATGTTGCCGAAACGGGTCATATCGGCATCCATTTCCGATGTCCCGAAACCTTCCGTTTCAGGTGCAGTAGACGGCTTCCCAAAACCCAGCCTGATACCTTTAGTATCAGGAACAGTATCAGGGAATTAAGAACAATTAGAATCAGGAACAATATCGGGCATCACCCCGAAACTATTGTTTTCAGGCGGCCCGAAATCGGTTCCGAACCGATTTCCGGCCGGCCGATACTTATTGTTTCGGGGTGCTGCCTGATATTGTACCTAATACTGATTGTTTCGGCTCTCCCAATACTCCTCCTGATACTATTAGTATCAGGAACAGTATTTGGAACACCGAAATGGTGTCTGAAACGGCAGGTTTCGGGGCCGCGGAAACTGATGCCGATATGATCCGTTTCAACAACAAAATCAACTTGTAAAAAACTTTTGATTTCAGGTAAAGTATCTCCACAAATTATTCTGTTACTGATATCTCTAGTTTCAGTAACAAGATCAGGAGCCCAGAAATGACCCTTTTTTCGGAGTGTAGGAAGCGGCTGTGCGCTGAGACAGACCAAACAACGCCCAAGTTTCTCGAAAGCGGACAAGGCCTCGTATTCTCCGGCACAGCGGAGGTGCGTATTCCCGAATTCCCTTTATTGGGCATGTGGACGAGCGGCTTCTCTAAAGGTCGATGATTGGATCGTGATCCACGATCAAAGTCTGCTTCCGTTCCCAAGTTGTATTGAAAAGTAGGAGTATCGGAGTGGAGAGCGCGAGTGCCGGGGTGCAGAGCGGCGCAAGGGTCGTTACGGCTTGATGGACCTGTTGGTGAACTTGTCTGCAAAGCCTGCAGGGTTCTTGCTGTTTATCAGTACTCTGTTGAATGTGATGCAGCCCAGTACCCAACGTTAATTTATTGCTAGACTTTCACACAAGGAGCCAATTACGCTGTAGTGAAATAACGGATTGTGGATGGAATGCGAACGATTGCGCGGAAGAAATCACAAATGCGGTACATGGGTGAGGATGCGCGGGCGTAGATGTTCACATATCGTCGTCGAGCCCCTTCCGGCGCTTGTGCGCATACCGCCCAGCAGGCTTGGAAGGGTCCTCGAACTCGTCTGTAGTGCTCATACTGTTGTCCCCACTGTCCCGTTCGCTGTCCGATGTTTTGGTCACCATTGGCATCGCAAGAACACCATTCGGTGTCTCCCCGCCAGAGTAAGTGAAGCCACGAAAATTCTCCTGCACGCTGTCCGTCAGCGGGCTCCAGACCGTCCTCGTCTTTGGCGCCTTGATGCCAATTCCTTGGGGGCGCGGTGGCGCACGGTTCTCGTGCGCGCCGCTGAACGACATTGAGCTGAGTGGTGCGGGGCTCGCAGGCGCGCTCGACCTGCGCTCGCTGCCGAGGGGGCCGTTGGGCTGGTGCTGCGTCATGGATCCCGCTCGGGCAACCCAGTCGTCTGAGGGGTCCTCCTCATCCATATCGAGGATCATGTCTGCCAACCAAACCTCGTGCAAGTTGGTCGACGTGAAGATCTCGTCAAAGTTGGCTGTGGACTCGTCCGACTCGACGACGGGCTTGAAGGGCGGTGTAACCTGCTTCCGGGCGAGCGCCGTCCAGTCGATGGAGGAGAAGAAAGGATGTTCCTTCAGTTCCTCCGCGTCGCGTGTCGCCCCGAGGCGATGTTTCGGATTACGGTTGAGAAGCTAGGGAGAAAAAACATACGATCAGCATCAAGAAAAGACTAAAGAGCGAGCCTAAAACACAATGGCACTGACCGCTTGAGCGAACTGCTTCCCGTCCTCACTTATGGCATCCTTTAAGAATCGGATTTTCCCAAAGCATATATTCTTGTACATCTGCTGTGTATCCTCCGCGTAAAATGGACTCCAGCCACAGCACATTTCGAAAAGAAGGACACCCAACGACCAGAAATCTACTACTTTCGAGTAGCCGAGACCGACAAGGATTTCGGGAGCCACGTACTCGGCCGTTCCGCAGAAGGTGGTCGTTAGCTCGTCGGAAGGAAGGTCAGGCTTGGATAGGCCAAAATCACAGAGTGCGACGTGACCGGTGGCGTCGAGCAGAATGTTTTCGGGTTTAAGATCACTGTCGCAAAAGTCAGAGGTTTTTTTAGCAGGGGCGTCAACAAGACGCACCGGTATACAATGTCGTATTTGTGGAGATGCTCCAGCGCCAGTATAAGCTCGGCGATGTAGAACCGTGCGCGCTCCTCACTAAACCGCGTCTCTCGCTGCAAATGCCAAAACAGCTCGCCACCACTCTTGAAGTCTGTGACGAGATAGAGATCGGCATCGGTCTGGAAGCTGAACTTGAGGCCGACAAGGAAGGGGGATTCTAGCGAGCGCTGGAGAATCTTGCGTTCGCCAATGGTGTGCGCAACTTCCTTCTTTGCGACAATTTCCCTTTTTGATAAAACCTTCATTGCGTATATGCGCTTCGTGTCTTTTTTCCGGACCTGGAACACCTTGCCAAATGCACCGCGCCCTATCAGTTTGAGGAATTCAAAGTCGCGCGGGGTTAGGGCTCGTTTTGTCTGTCCGTCGCATGAGTTGATGGCGGGCGTGGCGCAACGTCGGCCCAAGATGGCACACCTTGAACTGTTCGAATGTTACTTGGACACGCATTTCCCCACTTACGACCTCATTTTCGAACGGCCGGAGTCTGGGGAGCCAGCGTCAGGAAATTCGGTCCGAACTGCGGAGGAATGGGCTCACTTGTACCACTGGTCGACAGTGTGGTCGTGTATTAGCACAGGTTTGATTTGCACAGTCCCCAAGAAACCGTGTTCGACGACGGCACGGTCGTAGACATTAAAAGTGATGAGGGATGCCTCGGAAGTGACATCGCTGACGGAGCGAATAGTAATTAGTACGATGTCGGGTACATTAGCAGGGCGCGGTGTACGCACAAGGAGACTTCGTGCTTCCAGACGGGATTGTGGGCTGAGATCCGGCCGAAGAGGCCATCATTCGAGAGGGCTGAGGACGAAGGGATGGACGAGGCCGGAGGCGAGTTCGAGGACGCGAGAGTGGTGGGGGTACCCTTGACCTCCTTGTCTGCCTCACCGATGGGGTCTCTGCTAACAAACTCGTTCTGTTCGAACTGAACGACAACATAGGGGCGACCTGCGGGCTGAACATGGAGTCCGCGACCCTGGATGAGCTTCACATGGATCTGGCCCTTGGAGGAGGACGAGGCAAGACCAGCGGACGATGTCTGTGGCGCTGGAGCCTTGTTTGAAAGCTGTGGCTTCGGAGATGGAAGCATATTCGAGTCAGTTAGGTGGATTGAGACGCCGGCGTTGGGGCGCTGCTAGTTGGTTGGGATTCAAGCGGGTGAAGTAGATGTTTTGAATTTGTGTCGATGTACTACTTCCTCTGTCTGGGTTGTTTGACGCGTTCGCAGCCAGGGCGCCATCGCGAACTTATAGAAGCACCAATTATGATCACGTCACGCTGCTCGCGCAATGCTGTGTTCTCTCGCCAACATGACTTTCTTTGTCGCTTAAACTGACCCTGAGGCTGTAAATTGGTTGGTATCAGCTAAATCAAGCCACACGTCGCGCTATTTTCAGCCATGAATCTTAGCCCTGCAATGCCGCATTCATGGTATGTTTCCTCAGTTCATGATGTCAAACAGAAAGTGGGCAATGGAAATCGACTTGAACTAAGTACGAGGCCCTATCCGGCAATCTCTCAGCGCGCAGCGGGGCACGAGAAAACGTCTGTACGGCAGTCCAGTGCTCGCGGCTGTGTAGGCGTCTTTTTATGTCTTTTTACAGCTTTTCATACACAGTCGGCATTATTTAACAGGCTGATCTTCAAGATCTCTATTTTCTGGAACGAGCCTACAGCTGCAACAATATATCTAGGCAACCTGCTAAATCTTCCCTTTGATAGTCCAGCCAAGCTATGGAGGCACCCTTGAACATGAGTTTAACCCCAAGCGCGCCAAGTCTGAGCCCAGCTCAGGCGGCGACCTCTCTCTCTGCTCAAAGGTCTGTACCGCCAGTGCCATCGTACATAAATGATATTCTCATCGTCTCTTGACCAGCTCGAATCTTTTCCAGAACGCCGCTGGTTTCAACATCATTGGGGGGCAATTCGTTTCTGGTGACTTTCATACACACCACCCCGATGTAGGTAAAGCGCTTTTGGTCGAGCATATCTCATGGCCGCTTTCAGCCAAAACCGGGAAGCCCCAGCCCTTCTATACCGTCCTTCGACGTTATGGATGAGACATTCTCAGAGAGCGAAATCTACTGCAACCAGCTCATGCGCAGACGGCGCGGGTTTCCGCTTTACGTCCCTGGTCCTCCAGAGAATCTGCCCGCAGAGTACCGAAGACATGGTGTCGGTATCGGTGATGTGGGAAGCGTTACGCCGGAAGGAATATTCGATTTCTGTTTCAACATTTATCTACCTGCAGATCACCCGATAAACGACGACGACGTCCCCGAAAATTTTCAACCTCTAATGCCTTTTGCCTCGAAAGATCTCACTTCTCTAACTTATGCCCCCGGAGATTCCGTCTCGACCTCCTCGGTTCAAAGGTCTCTTTCTCCTGTTGCGTAAGTTTTTGCCGACCATTTACTTGGAAAGTAGCTCACTCTTCCTATACAAAGGGACTTCCCTGGAAGCGATTTTGTGTTCAGTTGTGGTACTCCACAGGGGGCCGTTTTGGCTCTTCCGCACGGCGCCCACCTCAAGAAGCTGAAGAACCTCGAGGCTGTTCGCGAATATGTCACCACTCACGCCGAGAGCTGGTATAAATACATGAATGGCGCAAGAGGACGCGGACTTCAAAACGGCTCCCTTTACCTTGTTACTGGCTACGAGAAGTCTTTCTCGTGGGGTATGGCGTCGTTTTATAGCACCAGCGACGAGTTCCAGCTCGTGTTCAGACAAACTCCGAGGGCTGACTCCACTCTCCGATATGGATGGAGCGGCACTCGCGGCCGTTCAGGACCCTCCCAGCATAAGAGTTATGATTCCTCCCCAATAAGAAATGCGCTATTAAATCAGACGACCTTCATCCATGGCCTATCCATTTCACTTGGGATTGGGATTTGGGGAAAGCTGTTCGGCAAAGTTGGAATCCGCGAGATTGTGGAATCTCGACTGGGAAGCGCGGATCGCAATGGCCATATGTCGCACTCTCCAGGATCATCACCTTTTTCGTGGTATCTCGGTCCTCTTGGGGGTGGAGGAGGATCGGGTGGAGGGCGGAGCCACGCTGGGAATGTTGCTTTGTCCGAATTCCCTCCAGTTACCAAGGTATGATTATCGGTTATCTATCCCTTCGCTACTTCTGTTTTGAGGCCATTCATTAGATATTCCATCCCGCAGATATAATCAATAGTTATCTTCTTGAGAAGGTATCATTTTTAAAACACGAAGGTAGCTGAACGTTGTTAAGGTTTTTTAAACCCCCCCCCCCCCCCCCCCCCAGACTCCGGATGCAACAGTCATAATGTCGCACGACGACGATTGGAGTGATATTCTCGCAGATGTATGCCCTCTTCTGAATATTGCATCTATTTATCTGACCTCTAGTAGGATCCCAATATCGTGTCCCCAGTCCAAACCGTTTCGGAGCTAATTCGGAGAATAAATGATGAATTTAGCATCATCACTGAAAAGAACGGTCAGCTGCAGACCTCACATATCATCTGTGTCCCTTATCCGTAGATTCTAGGCGCGACATTTCTTCGATCTAATCGTTCGCAAGCTGACTCTGCCGCCATCGTTCTCAACCCCTTGAATTCCCCAGCAGATATTTCAACCACTGCAGAAGAGGGTAGCGGCGCGGATTATGCATGGATCGACGACGAGGGGGCGGGGCGCGCTCGCAGAATAAACAATGAATCTACTATCCCGGAGAAAGACGGTTAGTTGCGAGTTGATTTTATTTACGACGCTTATTGGGGAGCTGGGGAGCTTAGGCGCAACATCTCCTCAGACGCCTCCGCAGGATGATCTATCAGGGAACACCGCGCAACCCAATCCTCTCCAAGAATTCGACGTCGAAGCGTTCGATCCTTATATCTACACCGACAACTCGTTTTGGGACGAACGCCAGGATACTACACTGGGAATGGGAGACCCGAGTTTTGATATTCTTCAAGGCAGCGCTGTCGATGATCATTATTACGATCATCGATATCATCCGATTGGACTTTTGTCCCCTCGCGGACGCGCCCATTCTGAAATGCACCAAATGCCCGTAGCACAGACCTCGGGGCGCCGGGCTTTTTCAAGCCTGGATAGCGTGAACAGGGTGAGGTTTCTGCAGACCCCTGAGGCGTAAGTCATATTCCCAACAGACTCCAAGGCTCTGATTTCCCGCTAGGATGCTATCCGGACCGACGGCTGAGTACAATAGTCGCACTTCGTCTTTCAACAGCGCGATATCTGACACCTCTTTCTTGACGGACTCTGGCTATGAACATCAGGAGATGACTCGTAGAATGGACACAAAAACCAGTTCCCAAAGCGCATCAGTGCGCGTTCGGACGTCAGATGCGAATGACGACGATGAATTTTTGTACGGGCTCGAAGGTATATCGGAGGAGTAGGATGCGGACGAGTAGGAGTTCCTGCGTCGGCACTCGTCAAAGTACTTCCTTTACAGCATTTACTGCTTTTCCAGTCGTGTGTGTTGAGTGGACCAGATTTTGCGCAAAGAACTTTGATCTCCATGGCTCCCGAGTCCCGACACGAGCCGATGTTGTCGACAACCACGAGCTACAGTAGCGACGAGTATACATAAGACGTTCATTAACTAAAGTTGAATCGGCTTGAAGACTTGTCGAGCCACCGGTCCGGATTTGCGCTAAGTTTGATGCAACATATGCCATCATTCTGGACCAACAACTTGCTTACTATGGTGCGAGGTAGGTGTACCATGCTCCACAGAGTTTCAGAGGCTGATTTACGTTTCTCTAGGACTCGAGACCCATTCACCGATCAGGCACTTGCTGCACACCAACTTTGTGCCCGCGGAAGCGGAATGCCATTCGACTGTTGGTGAATGAATCGGTGGAGAATTTGCGACAGCTCGACACCGAAATTTCAGGCCCCGTGAAGCTCCTGCCATGGGTTGTCCGTTTCCCTACTAAAATTTGCCGGATCGGTTTGATTGCCGGTTTTTTTCTGAATAGGCAGAAAGTTGCCTAAAGAGCTCCTCTTCAATCTCCTCTACTCAAAAATCCGTTGGGGTCGCTCGCCGTGACATAATCTGTGTTTTTGTATTTTTTTCTGAAAAAAAATGGCCTCAAAAACCTAACAATTCATCACTGATGCCATCAAATACGCGTTTTCTGAAACCGCTGGGCGTCACCCCGGGATAAAAATTACATGTATGGATAGCTACAGGTCATCTGCACGACGGCAACGATACCACTCTCGACCTCGGGGCACTACTAGAGCGCAATTCATCAAAAGAAAGTTAGGTTTTGATAAATCCTTATCCGGACAAGCCTTTGGCGGAGCTTCACGGGCAAATCACACGCGCGCGTGCGAAATCAATATTTGTACAAACGAACCGTCATAACTCCAGGAGACATATTGCGCATTCGACCGCTGCTCTTGGACGGACCTGCATATCGTGAGTCCAGGCACTCTCGAACAAGTCAAGGACATTTCTGAGGTCATCACATTGTGGCTCGGCCGCTCAGGAGGCCTCCCGCTTTCAATCACGGTTGTCAGGCCCCGGGAAGCTACACCAAGGGGTTGTCCGAAATTTCAGGTTTTTTAGGTCCAAAATCGGCCATTTCCTTGTCCGAAACTCAGGTTTTTGAGGCCAACATTTGCCAAACCTTGTCCGGCTTTCAGGTTTTTGAGGGCTCTGGGACCAGAATTTGAGCAAAATCTCAAGAATATTTCCAGATTCTCTGGCGCGCGTCATGGCATCCGAAGAGAGCATCCTCGTAAGCTCAGAAAGTGATTTCGAGTCGATGCGCCCAAATTTTCGCGTGTTTTGTGACATTTTCTGCAGCAGTAGGTAACACCGTGACCCGTGACGACCCTTGTCCGATTTCAGGTTTTTGAGGCCAATTTGGACGAATTTTCCGGACAACCCCTTGGTGCAGCTTCCCGGGGCCTCGGTTGTCCTATCGCAGGCATTCAATGAAACTACCTCAGTCCCAGAAATATTTGCTGCTCTGAATATGTTTTCACGCCGTTGGAAAAATATACAATTCCTTTTTTCTCTTGCTTCGGAATGTTTGCGCGAGTCACTTGCTCTGCTGTCCGCAGAGGACGTGCCCATGTTAGAGACCATTATGATGTGCTCGCGCGTCAGACATCCTACCCAGGCGGTTCAGCTACCCATCCTGGAGGCTCCCAGCCTTTCCGGGGCTTTTCTCAACTTCTTCGGCCACCAATCCATCCTCCCAGCACGATGGGATACTTTAACGGAACTCCATCTTAACACGGGCTGCCCTTTGGGATTTACGACCTTGGACGTGCGGCCCTTACATGACAGCACATATTTGGCCTCACGGACTGCCATTGATATCCTTCGACGGTGCCCAAATCTCGTGAACCTCTCGCTCCAAATCACATACGATTTTTCAGAGGTTACCATGCCTGATGTTGTCGAACGTGAATTTGGCCCGCCGGTGGTTCTTTCTGACCTGAAGAAATTCACCGCCCCAAGATCTAGACCTATTTTTCCATACCCTCGTGCTTCCTGCGCTGCAAAGCTTCGAGTTCATTGGCTGCATTGGCAAATCTCACCCACCATTCCTCCCCATCTTAACGCGGACCACCGCCCTAACGCACCTCTCACTTCAACTTCGAGGGTTCATGGTTGAACCCGTGTCAGAAAGCCTTCGACACACCCCCAATCTCACCGAACTCAAATTGGCTAATCTCGAAAGCATGCAATGAGCCAGTGACACCGACCCATCCGTGCCTCCTCACGAGGAACTGCTGAACTTGCTCACAGCGAGTGATCCGGGTTCAATATGTCCCCGTTTGACGTCCCTCGACCGGTGTACCCTCTTTTCTGATGCAGGCCTCTGCGAGTTTCTCAGGAGACGGTTAGGCACAGACGATGGAACCGATGCGTTGAAAAACTTTACGGCCAGATTTACTTGCCGGATGGATACCGACATAGAGGCCATCCTTCGATCTTTCATCGCCTCAGACGTCACTTTTTCACTGGCATATCCTCCACCTCCGTTTGCTGCGCCGAAAAAACCTTACTCACCTTGGGAAGGTGTGTTTGATGCGATTCCGCATTTCAATCCAGTCGATCCATAGCCGGGTAGCTGGCAGTATCATTAAACGGTGTGTAGGGCTTCTTCGGACTGTACTGTGTATTTTGCATAATTGGATTCATCGAACCCAAGCGCCGTAGATAAGGAATTTCAGCATTTCAGATACGAACAGAACGGTAGAAGCCAGATTGGGCGAATTTAGAGTTACGCTAGCAAGGCACACAAGCAGAGGAACGTCGATTTTGACTCTGGCCTTGGAAGTTCACTTCGGGCTCAGAACGAAACTAATTAGGCGCCACATCAGTTCGTCGAATGGTTATTTTATTTGGCGTCGCGTTTCACGGCCGGCGTTCGGTGGGTTGCCGGCAAGTAATTACCGCCTGAGCGCTATTGGTCTCCGAGTTGGCCGTTGAAAGCGATGCGCTGAACCGTGGAGTATTTTGTAACAGGAGCGCGAACATGTTCAAAGGGTAGCATTTTGTAATATGTTCAAAGTGCCACACAGGGGAGAGAGAGACAACGACTCCGTCCTATTGCCGATGTGGTTAGCGCGGAGGCCGAGATATAGCGTTTGGTTCAAGAGCGAGTCGAAAAAAGGCGCCACCGAGGTTGGGTGAACTTCGGTCAAGAGAAAGAAGAGTTTGATCCGGTATTGATTTCGCGATCCCCGCCGATGCATCATGATTTGCAGCGCCTTTGTCTCGAGCCGCTTTTTCACCTCTCTGCTCTTTACTTCATCTTCTCCTTGACCCCCTGAGCCAGGTCGATAGGTAATTCGGCTCCAGCTTTGCAGCTAGGAAGGCGTCAACTCCAGGTCGCTTCGAAACACGCGCCGGAGTTCCAAGTACTATCCTCCCACCACTTTCTCTCATACTTTACGACAATGCCTACGACTGGGAACAAAAACGCATCGTCCTCTGGCTCTGGTGCGACCGCTTTCACACCTCAAAAACCGAAAAACCTTACGAACATGTTGGATTCAGATGAAAGCGGAGCCACAAACGGCGTTCAGCCACTCCCCAAAGGCGCCATGGCTATACCGATCCCGAGTCTAACATATAATCCGCCTCCTTCTGCGACACGATTCTCTGTGAATACCCTTTCTTGTTGCCCCAGAAATCGTTGGAATGCTAACTCTTTGATGTCAGAACCCTAACCAACCACCCACTCCTCCTGCTACCTCTTCTCAACGACTCCTCGAAGCCGAGGCTTCCCATGTCCAGTTTGCGAGCTACCCTGCAACTCCCGAAGAAAAAACGCGGCCATTAATGGAGGAGGACGACCTACCGCGCGGCTGGGTGCCCCTTCCTCTGCGCGGGTGGTACGCCATAGCGCTCATATTGTTCCTCATTTCTCTGGCAATAGCGCTTGAGATTGCCCTTCATTTCACGGTGAAAAATAACGGTCAGTGGCTCAAAGGTTTTGCCTCGACGATGTCTTGATGCTTTATACAGGATGGAAAACACATGGCAATACTATCAATGGAGTCATGCACTATGTCTACGTGCGTACGCTGGCTTGCCAATGCATTTCCATTTCGAGTGGTGACCTCTATTCTAGAGTCTTCCGCCGGTCATCGTTGCTGCAGTCGTGCGTGGGCTTTGATCGATCCGTCGCTTTACCCAGGACTGACACAATTTTAGATTGTTGCGTTATGGACCTGGACGGACATCGAGATCAAGAAGATGCAGGTCAATACCGTGTTCCATTGTCTTGGCCTCATATTTATCTCGTTCTCAGCCTTATGTTGACCTCGTCCGTGGTGATGCGCCCCCGCACAAGAGTCTTCTGCTGGACTACACTCGCAGCAATAACTTTGTAGTGTGGACTGCAGCTGGTTGGGCGTTTCATTCCGAGTTTTCTAGTGTTTCTAACCCTCGTGAACAGCAAGAAACCGCCACTGGGTCGTAACGGCAGCCTCACTGATGGTGCTAGTTACGCTGTTATTCCAGCCCCTGGCTTCCGCTTTGCTGTCAGTGAAGAACACATGGATCGCTGTTCCCGGTGCGTAAAAACAGTTCCTACATCACATCTACAATAAATTTCTCATACTTTCCTGTACAGACGTCACCCTCAACACCATTTCCACAATCAGTCTGAACCAGGATCCTGAATTCCAAGATCTGACCAGTAAGACGACCTTCTACTTGGCTGATCCCATCTCTGAGCAGTGATTTCTTTCCAGTTTTCTTGACCGCTTCAGGGTATGCTTCCGCCAGTGTAGGCTACAACCTCCAGTCGCCGCCGTTCATTTTGGGGAGCTACACAGTCACTCCTTTCGATATTCCCACCGACATCGCAACAAATGGCACCGGTACGTGGTTAATTGTCTTGATATAACCTACTGTGCTTAAATTTACCTGCAGTGTTTGCCAACACGACGGTTGTTCGGACTGACACGAACTGCGCGCCCGCCCCTGTATGTGTATTGTTGGGTCCGCGACGACGACACTGCTGACCGGCTTCATAGGTGACCATGACCATGCACCCGGACGGGACTGGATGGAACAATTCGCTCTCGGTTAAAGGGTGCTCGCTCCAATGGGAGGTGGGTAAAAATGCGAGTGCGCTTTTCGGGTCGAGCACGCCCGACTGCGGTGATCCGACTACCCCGCCCCAGTTTCTTCCCGTTGTGTTTTGGTTCTTCACGTACCTCCCAACCGCGCAGGCGTCAGCTACGATCTGCTCCCCGACCATCACACTGTTGGATGCGGCGGTGACGCTGGACTTGGCGAGCGGGAATCTGACATCGGTCCATGAATTGCGACCGTTCAATGCGTTGACGTCGCCGTTCGGGTCTCTCTCTGCCAATCTGACTGGACCGCCGCTGAATGGCCGGGCGTACAACGGGATCAATTTTACGCTCACCAACCCGGACGAGTTCGTTATCGGTGAGTCGGGAGGCGCGTCTTCGGATTGGGCATGTCATTGACGATGGGATAGCGCGAATGAATGCGACGCAACTTACAATGCCGGCTGCGGTATTCCAAGCAGCAGTGCACAGCCCCGCAGGACTGTCGGGATCTTTCGATGCCGACCTGTTTGTGACCTTGTCCGACACCGTCTACGTGCGTGTTTGCTATTTATCGTTGCAAAGTACTCTCGTTGAATTTGATGCAGGCCAAGTACCTAACGCTAATTGCCAAAGCGGTCTACTTTTTACCCAACAAAGAACCGATTACGCTGCAGGTCAAGACTTTCCAGAATCGCTTGTGGATGAGGTCAGGACATTATGATTTTTGAAACTCGTTTATTGACAGCATGCATTATAGCGCCATCGCAGTACATATACTGGCGGTCCTATTCATCCTGCTCGCGATCTCCGCCGCGGTCATCCACATCTTCCATCGACACGCGCGACAGGATCTCAACTTGTTGCACCAGCCCGGAACCATCGCGTCGGCGGTGTCGATCGGGGCGCAGACGGAGATGGGGCACTTGCTCGCACAGCAGCGCAACACGGAGGAAATCCACCACGCGCTGCAGGACAAGAAGTTCCGCATTGACCCTTACAATATGAAGATTCTGATGGACGGGGAAGAGGGGTACGAGGCTGTGGGCAGCCCGGTGAATCGAAGGCAGAGTATGTTTGCGACGATGCAGGGGAAGCGGTCGAGTCGGCGGTTCTCGCGTGCACCGGGCTCGCCGCTGCCCAGGTCCCCACGGACGCCGCAGTCGGCGAGTGGGGCGGTTTAATGCGTTTTCGCGGACTAGTTTTTTATGATGTTTTGCTTTTGTGCTTTTGTTTTTGCTTTCTATCAATGCAATTTTTTCTTTCGATGAATTTCGAAGTGAGCGGTTTTTGCTCGGTCTTCGACTCATTGCTTCCTGGCTCAAGGTTACTGCGTGGGCGCTTAGCTACTCCGCCCGGACGTCAGTTTCCTTTGTGGATCGCAAATTTCCTCGACTGACGCCGCAGAAAGGAGGGCCGATAAACATTTTTTGATGGGCTGCACTCGGAAATCTGCTTCCGCACTTTTTGGCAATAAAGATAGGGGTGACACATTACGTCACGAGAACTTCACATCAACATCTCCCAACGAGATTTTTCGCTCTGGCTTCCAATGCGTCGAACATGAACGACGCGCAGCAAGTAAAATCTGCGTCGTATGCATTCACCATACCCCAGCGAATGTACACGGTGCCGCTGGGAGCGGTGCTATTGGGGACAGTGGTGGGAGTGAACCGCGGTGCGCGGCTTGCGTCTTTGCGGTTCCTGGCGGAGAATGCGCACCGGACGCCGACGACCCAGAAGGGGTGGTATTATTACCACAAGACGAAGAACTACAGGGTGATCCTTGGAGCACTGCGAGGGGCTGCGCGCGATGGGGCGTATCTGGGAGCGACGACGCTGGCGTGGGTGGGGATAGAGCAAGGGTTCAACCGACTGGGCTGGGAGCGAGTTGCGATGAGCGGAGCCGGGGTGGGGACGGCCGGGCTTTTCTGCGGACTATGTGAGGGTTTTCTGCCATTGAAACAGGATGCTGAAGAGGCATAGATCGACTGGGACGGAAGCCGGCTAGACAGATAATTGTGCTAGGGTTTATCGGGGGGGTGTTTATGGACGTGATGCAGTTCTGGATAGAAGGGATGTCGGATAAGAGGGAGGAGGAGACGGTATAAGATGAGTCCGAGACGCGCTGATCACGATACGCTTTTGTCACTGTGGAGTATCGAAATGTCGGAACTTGTGCTCCTCTTCTTGTTCCCAGACATTATCTCCTCCACCTCTACTGTGCCCTCCTCCCTGCAAAAATGATTAAATTATGGCCAACCATGCCCGCCGACGACTTGACCCCGAGGGCGTCAAATGGGCCAGAAATAAACCCGTTTGACATTAATATTAATCCCACTCTGTCCCAAACATCACTTCGCTCTCCAACCACCCTGCACCACAGGCTCTTGGCCCAGTCTCCGGCGCTAAACACTCCACTGGCGTCCCCCGGCGGCCCTGCTGCAGCCCTGCCCACAACCAGCCTCTCAATCCATGCACCGGAATTCCACATGCTTCCACCTCCGAAATCACACCTTTCAAACAGGTCCCCAGTGCCACAGACATCGTCCGCCGCGTCTGCTGGGTCTGGCTCGTCCTCCAAGGGCCAGATCCATGTAAAACTCATCCAGGGTCGCGGACTCCATGTTCGGCCCACAGGTCGCCCCTACGTCGTCGTTCAGTTCGAACAGAACGAGTTTGTCAGCAGAGACCCCACCGGCGAGGCGGACAAGGAGGTCAAGGGCACCCCCACCACCCTCGCGTCCTCGAACGCAGTGTCTGGCGCAATGTCTGCGCTCGGTGCAATTGGCTCAAAAGCGGCTGCTGCCGAAGCAAACAGGCGTGGTAGCAAGGGCAGCAACAAGAGCTCAAACTCGTCCCCGGCCTCGTCCGTCCCTTCGTCCTCAGCCCTCTCGAACGGCAATGGCCTCTTTGGCCGGATCTCAGCCCACAATCCCGTCTGGAAGCACGAAGTCTCCTTGTGCGTGCACTGCGCCCTGCTAATGTACCCCACATCGTACTAATTACTATTCGCTCCGTCAGCGATGTCACTTCCGAGGCATCCCTCATCACTTTCAACGTCTACGACCGTGCCGTCGTCGAACACGGTTTCTTGGGGACTGTGCAAATCAAACCTGTGCTAATACACGACCACACTGTCGACCAGTGGTACAAGTGAGCCCATTCCCCAAAAACTTCATCCCGCAGTTCGGACCGAATTTCCTGACGCCGGCTCCCCAGACTCCGGCCGTTCGAAAACGAGGTCGTAAGTGGGGAAATGCGTGTCCAAGTAACATTCGAACAGTTCAAGGTGTGTCATCCCGAGGTTGCTACGCCCGCCGTCAACTCACTCGACGGACAGACAAAACGGGCCCTAACCCCGCGCGACTTTGAATTCCTCAAACTGATAGGGCGCGGCACATTCGGCAAGGTGTTCCAGGTCCGGAAAAAAGACACGAAACGCATATACGCGATGAAGGTCTTGTCAAAAAAGGAAATTGTCGCAAAGAAGGAAGTTGCGCATACCATTGGCGAGCGCAAGATTCTCCAGCGCTCGCTAGAATCCCCCTTCCTTGTCGGCCTCAAGTTCAGCTTCCAGACCGATGCCGATCTCTATCTTGTCACAGACTTCAAGAGTGGTGGCGAGCTGTTTTGGCACTTGCAGCGAGAGACGCGGTTTAGCGAGGAGCGCGCGCGGTTTTACATCGCCGAACTTATACTGGCGCTGGAGCATCTCCACAAATACGATATCGTATACCGGTGCGTTTTGACGTGCTGTTGTGCTGTTGTGCCTTCAACTGACTCTTTTCCCGCGACAGTGATCTTAAACCCGAAAACATTCTGCTCGACGCCACCGGTCACGTCGCACTCTGTGATTTTGGCCTATCCAAGCCTGATCTTCGTTCCGACGAGCTAACGACCACGTTCTGCGGAACGACCGAGTACCTGGCTCCCGAGATGCTTCTCGACGAGCTCGGCTACTCGAAAATAGTAGATTTCTGGTCATTGGGCGTTCTTCTTTTCGAAATGTGCTGCGGTTGGAGCCCGTTCTACGCGGAGGATACACAGCAGATGTACAAGAATATATGCTTTGGGAAAATCCGGTTCCCAAAGGGTGCCATAAACGAGGACGGGAAGCAGTTCGTTAAAGGGGTGAGTGCCGTTTTGTTTTGCGTTTTAGACTCGGTTTCTTGACAGTCTTCTCTTTGCTTCCGTGATGCTGATCGTATGTTTTTTTCTCTCTAGCTTCTCAACCGTAATCCGAAGCACCGCCTCGGGGCGACACGCGACGCGGAGGAACTAAAGGAACACCCTTTCTTCTCCTCTATCGACTGGACGGCGCTCGCCCGGAAGCAGGTTACGCCGCCCTTCAAGCCCGTCGTCGAGTCGGACGAGTCCACAGCCAACTTTGACGAGATCTTCACGTCGGCCAACTTGCATGAGGTCGGGCTAGCAGACATGGACCTCGATATCGATGAGGAGGACCCGTCAGAGGACTGGGTTGCTCTTGCGGGATCCATGACCCAGCACCAGCCCAACGGGCCCCTCGGCAGCGAGCGCGAGTCGAGCGCGCCTGTGAGCCCCATACCAGTCAGCCCAATGCCGCCGAACAGCGCGCACCCCCCACCGTCATCCTCCGCAAAGAACGGCGCGCCACCGCGGCCCCAGGGAATCGACATCAAGCCGAAGAAAAAGACAAAGACGGAGGCGGCGGGGAGCCCGCTGACGAATAGCGTGCAGGAGAACTTCCGCGGCTTCACTTACTCGGGCGGGGAGAGCGTTGTCGCACAGCATGGGATTCTTGCGATGCGCGCGGCGACCAAGACGCCGGACAGCGAGCGGAGTGGGGACGACAGTACTGGCAATACAGATGACGAGTTCGAGGACCCTACCAAGCCTGCTGGGCGCTATGCCCACAAGCGGCGGAAGGGGCTCGGATTCACGGGGCTTGACGATGATATGTGAACATACACGCCCACGCATCGGATCCCTCCACTCACGCGTCTACACGCGCTTGCTGGCTGCTTGCTCACGCATTTGTAATTTTCCCAAATCATGGACTCGATGCATGCAATCGTTCCCATCCTGTACTATATGCTCCGAATAGGATTAAGACCTATATATGTAGTAAATACATTCTGTAGTAATGTTTTGGAAGCATTGTACTCTTATGAAGTATTTTATGGATTATAAGCACTGTAAGTAAATAAATAGATAAATAGTGCCTTCACCAATCGTGAAGGGTCGGACAGCCCGGCCGTGAGAGGTCCATGCCTCCGCGCAGCAGCGGTGGCAGCACCAGGCCGTCCTCGATAGTGTGAGTCACGATACTCTCCACCTCGTGAGTCGATACTCTCCCATACCACACCGAAGAGCCTTGCGGGGTGTAGATTATGCAGTTGCCGGCGTACTTGTGCCCACCCATGTGAGAGTTGCGGAGAATCAGCGCCTTCTTCGCCGAGGTACGGGCCTTGAGCTCGTCTGTAATATAGCGCTCCTTCTCCTCGGCCGTACCTGAGAAAAGTTCTAATGGAGGCTCGACGATGTGCTCGAGTTGGGTGTCAGCCGACCAGCCCTTTCTCTCGAGGCACTGAATGAATGCTGAGGAATTGTAAGCATCTGAGAAAGACGACGCGCTATTGCCTCACCGTGCTCGAGCTTTGGCGCTGCTATTGCGCAACGGTTATCTCTTCGCTTGTGTGAACCTGGAACAAGTCAGCACATGGCTTGGGTATCTGATAACGGGGAATTCTCACAAAGCATAATGACGCAAGAGTACGGCAGAATCCACGTTTGGAAGGAGCTTGTTTCTCCCGTCAAACCCATGCGAGGCAGCCGCGAATCGAGGGCCGTTCTCCAAAGCTCCCGCGCGCCCTCGAGGGTTGCAGGCACGCCGACGACCATGGTAAAATCGGGCAGCACCAGCACCGTTTCGTGTTCGTCCGCAGAGGTTGACTTGTGACTGCCGTTGAGAATGGACAGCCGTGTGGAATCGCTGGATGTGAACACCCCGGGAATCGGTGGGACTATTTTCTCGTCCATGGTTATAGATATTGGCGGGGGCGGGTCGGGCACATTCGGCGGTTGGGTCTGGGATATTAGCGCTGCAAGGGATCCGTGCGTGTCGGTGATATCGCGGTCCCAGTCGGAACGACCTGGGGATCGGTTTCAGCTCCCGCGCAGCAGAAGCTGTGTGTCCTAACCTGTGGAAATAAGGATCTTTGGGGCGTTGTTACTTACAAGAAACGGCTAGCAACGGAGTATGGACTCGCCTGGCGTCGAAATGGTTTGACTGTGCCTAGCATTGTGGACTCCATGTCGACCGAAAATCGCCGAGGGTAGTCGGCGTGGCCTGAACAGTGTGGTGAGTTTTTCGAAGGCCGGTGGAGATTTCCTCAAGGTTACCTTCATCGCAAGGATTTGGGCACGTACGACAGTCTGCGGAAGCAACAGGGACTCCGGAAGCGGTGAGGGTTGTGTATAAGTTGGGTGGTTGCTCTGGGCCACCCAGGACCAACGCCCTGAGTTTTCTAAGGCTCATTCTACCGCGGGGAGTGGAGTGGGGAGAGGGAGGGCTGGAAATTTGCTTATCACTAATATCAGATACCCAAGCATCGGCAATCTCCGTGTTACGGTCCGGTTGCGCTTCATCGGCCGAAGCGCCAGAGACCTGGGACTACGGGGACAATCTACCTTCACTCAACAACTCTGTGTTTACCCTTTCGCCAGTACCACGAAGTAAAGATTCAGCTATTTCTCCCGCAACTTTTTTTACTTATACAGCTTCAGAGGCGGTTGGATCCGTCGGGAAACCGGCCGCCAAGGATGGATCCAAGTATATGGATAGCCGTCGGACGACCGTCGGCACCGCCCCCGCCCGGAAGCCGAAGAGAAACAGGATCCATAACAGACATGAGCAGGTACCTGATTTCAGGCGCTTCCTACTTCCCAGCCCTTGTGTTCCGCGTCGGAATATTTCCCATGAGACTTGATGCTTCCCAATTTTTCGATGCCGCGCGCCCGTGCTGAAACTGCCGGCTGTTGCAACAGACCATGGCTTCAGAAGGAGAGTGGATTGCACTGCCGAATAACTTGACCTTAAATAAACATAGTACACGTACACGGAAAGCGTATAACCCAATTAGAGATGCGCCTTCTTGATTCCAGCTTTCGCAAACAGAGCATCTTCCCTCTTGGCACGCTCTGCTGCTTTTTTCGCCAACAAGGGAGCCCGCTTCAGCTCCCGTTGTCCGACCTGTTGAATGTGCACCTGAAAATTCCGATCAGTATGTCAGCCAACCTAGAGGGGAAAAAACTGTTACAGCGTCCGGGCCCTGTATAAGAATTAGGGGGAGACCATGTAAGCTGTTGTACGACTTACATCAGCAATACGGAGAGTTCGCAGTCCAGCCCAAGTGCCGGCGAGCTCCTGGTCCTGGGAAACACCGGCAGCTCCGAATGCCTGGATGGCGCGATCGACGACGTTAAGAGCCATGGAAGGAACAACAAACTGCCCGGAATCAGATTGGTCGGGGAAAGTTGTAGAGGCCAATCATACTTTAGCGATTCCGATCTCTTTCAAGGCTCCTTTGGCTTGGTATTTGTCGATCTACCAACCATAAGAAGGTGCAAGGCGGAGAAAACGACAAACCCTTACTTGCAAAGCCGCGCTCAACACGAGCAATCGAGCAGCCTCGATGTCGGCACGCGATTTGGCGATTTCAGCAACAACAGCACCTAAGTTTCGCAAGTCAGCGTCCGAGAGCAATGATAAAGAATGAGTCTGACCGTGTTCATACAAGTACTTGCCAAATGTTTTGCGGCTCGGATCGGTCACACGACGGAGCATAGTATCCAGTGCTTCCTGCGCCGCACCGATGGACCGCATGCAGTGGTGGATGCGTCCTGGTCTGTAGATAGTCAACACCGATTCAGGGAAAGAAGCCGGGAAATTGAACTAACCCCAGACGACCTTGGATGATCTCAAAGGCCGTAAGCACAAGTGGTGGCAAGATTAGAAAAAAGTTTTATACCTCAAAACCTTTGCCCCAACCAAGGACGAGATTGCCCAAAGGAACACGGACATTCTCGTAGATGATCTCGCAGTGTCCCTCGGGGGCATCATCGTACCCGAAGACGGTCATGGGGCGAACGATGGTGATACCAGGCGCGTCAGCAGGAACAAGGACCACACTCTGTTGGTTGTAAGTGCTTTTGTTGTTCGGGTCGCTTTTACCCATGACAATATGGAGCTTAGTGCGCGGGTCACCGGCGCCGCTAATCCACCTGGTCAAAATATTAGTTGGAACGTGGAAAATAAAGAAGGAGGATCACCATTTGTGGCCGCTGATAACAATTTCATCCCCCTCCCGCCGGATTGAAGTCCGAATGTTAGTCGCGTCTGAGGACGCGACTAGTTGCAGAAGAATGGTAAGAATTTACCCACAACGCCATAGAGGTTCAAACGCACCGTGTTTTTCGGTCATCGCGAAGGCGGAACGGATTTCGCCGTTGAGCAGCGGAATAAGCCACTTTTTCTGCTGTTCAGGAGTTCCGTACTTGGCCAAGACCTCTGGAATGCCAGTGAGAACGGCTATAGACATTCGCAATACCACAAACCCATATTTCCCGTGTCCGGGGCTGAGCAGTTCACAACTTGAGGGGCCATGTGCCCGCCTCGACCAAGGAGTTCTGCCATGACTGCATACTAAAGGTGAATGTGAGCACCGAATATTACCAGCTGTCGCGTAGTACCTCAAGGTTCGTCAAGGGTACACCGTGCTCAGGGTAATGGGCTTTGCTGAGGAACAAATTCCAGAGTCCGAGCTTCTTTGCCTTGACCTTGAGTTCTTCAATGACAGGGATGACCGTCTGCCAACGCTGGACCGGGTCCGTCGGGATCTGGGCGTGGGCCAATTTCCGGGCGGGAAGAATCTCTTCCTATGAAACTGAAGGTAAGACTTGCGTCGGGCAACAGCCGGGTACGAACCTCGTAAAAGGTGATCAACTTTGCCAAAGTTTCTTTGGCGTACGGGGAGAACTTGTCCTCGATCTAGCGGAAATTAGAGACGGAACGAGAGGTGCGGCAAAACCACACCATTGCCCATGATGCCTGCGAGGTATATTCAATAATGGGGTGGGGGGTGGTCATTTTGGTTGAAGAGTCTGGGGATAGGACTCGGTTCCATTTTTATCCAATTGACCGGCTTTCACCTCCCCGGTCCGTAATTCAGACGAATTTTTGCATGCCAATCTCAAATCTAGGGTCCTTGGCCCGGCCGTCCTCGGGATTGAAGCAAACAAGCAACATAACGATGACCGAGCTCCTCGTGAGCGCGCAATGTTTTTGCTGCACCTCCGAACTTCGCAGAAATACAGAAGTCTTTCATTATTTCATCAAGTAGGTATTAACACAAGTATAGAATTGTACAGTATGGATACACGGAAGCACATAGTACAGTACAACATTGTTCATTCAAGAGGAGCGTATGCTAGATATTGGTCAGTTGTATATTCATCAGTGGTCGTCGGAGGTCATATCGCCGAGCGTGAAAGGCAGATCAGGGTTGTACTCAAACGCCCCTGGATCGTAGCTGTGCCATAGCGAATCCTGCTGCTCCCCCACCGAGTACCCACCTCCATTGCCGTAGTTTTGGATAAATTCCAGACCACGGAATGGGAGGCCAGTAGCGGCGAACGAGGAAGTGGGAGGCGTAGAGGATATCTCCGCAAGGTTGCTGCCGATGTCCGAATGTCGGTAATGACCAATGTCGTACCCGCCGAACGAATTCGACGCATACGACATGCCTGATGGATAAATATCCACTCCCTGGGGTTCCGCTCCACCAGACCCATTCCATTGATGAGTATTATTGGTGTGGGCGAGCGGACTAGGCTGCATCCCATATTCAAATTCGTATTGGTTGGACGGATTTGCAGGGGAGAGAGGGTAATTGTAGATCGACGTTGATGCCAGCGTAGGACTCGGTTGAGGCGAGTTGTTGTCTAAGATTGGCACCGGCGAAGGAACATTCGCAGATGCTGGGGAGCTGTGCGGACTCGGGGCTTGGGCTGAGGTAGGACTGGCAAAGCTTTGATAATACGCAAGCCGCTCAGTTCCCTCCCCCTCATCATGTCCCCGTTTGCGCGACGTCGATCGCGCGCGCTGCGCACCTAAGTCTACGTTAGAAACGCGTAAGACTATAGGTTGGTTGGCTTACTGTCAACACGGTAAGGCGAAACAGCGGCCAGGCGGCGATTGGAAGGTGTGCCTGGGTCTCGGGACTGATTCCGACGAGACTTGTTCTTCACGACCCTCCCTGACGCAGAGGCAGAAGTAGAGCCAGTCGTAATGGTCACGGACCGCCGCCGCTCCCGACCAGACATTGCTGGTCCAGCTGTAGGCGGAGGAGGTGCTGTTTCGTTGCTCTGTGCGACTGCATCAGTTGCAGTATTCGTCAACTCCATCAGCAACTCTTTGCATTTCCGAGCACCCGGCCAATGCCCTTCCCAAGACTCCAAAGCCCCAAGGGAGCTTTTAGCTTCGTCCAGGGCCGCCGAAGCGGCTCTAGGCTCTGAAGAATGCATCGCATAGAGCAAGAGGATGACGGCAGAGCTAAACAGGTGCTGGATGAAAAACGCGAGGTGATGTGAAGGTGGCACCACGTTTTTCATCGAAGGCGCGAGGCGGATGCAAGACCTGGCCGACGAAACCGCCTTGACGGTGGATTTGGCGGTGACAGGTTGGTCGCGTTTAACAGGAAGAAGATTTCGGTGAAGCGTCGTCAAAACAGAGTAGTAGTGGCTGCAAAGAACAGCTCCCATTGACACCTGTTCGTCGGTTTCCGACTGCGATTTGAACACGGCCGGCAAATCATCGCACCACTTGGTGAGAAGGGCATCGAGCGATTCGACGGTCCTCTGCAATTCGGCCTTCCTTTCCGGCTCCAAGTGGTCTTTACAGTTTTCCAGAGCGTATACTTCACGCAGTACCCGCCCCCCAAGTTTGTAAAGACCCGTCAGGGCGACGGACCCAGTCATTAGGGATGGCTGCCGTTGGGACATGGAGGCGCCGGCAAAGTATTCTGGCAAGTGTTCGTCGTCCACTTCGACTGGAAGTTCAACGTCACAGTCGGAGTCGTTAATTCTTCGAATGGAGCAGATCAACGATATGTTCGAAGCGGGAGAATGATTGGCACAAACCCGAGTGGACGTCCTAAAGCAAGAGCGAGCATGCGATCCAAGGAATACACGCCCCACCATACTTTTCGACGGGTTTCCTTATCGATGGGAGTAATCACAAGTCGGCGGGGGGTGCGCTGTGCGACGGAACAGACAGTCAGACGTGTTTTGTTTGAAAACGGCCGAAGCTCACATGAAGTCCAAGATCTTGCCCGGTCCGGACGGCTTGGCCAACAAGAATCCAAGCTTGTGGAAGGCAGTTGATGGAACACAAGAAGGAAGAGAGGAGAATGAAACATTGCACATGTGCGATCTGGGTATTTGCGTGGCTGATGTACTGCAAGATAAGAGCGCTGATGAAAAGTCCAAGCTAATGAGCATAATTAGTTAACTCTGTATGACTTGACCGCACCGTTCATAGTACAACATCCCCATTCCTCCGTCATCTTGAGATTCGCTTATCGACAGGCGTGGATCTTCGACGAGACGGGCTGAGCAAGCGAAAACCGCAAAGACAAGAGAGGTGAACGCCGCCTCTGCCCGAGCGAATCCGGGATCGGGCATACTGTCCATTACCTGCGTGTACTTGCGTAAAAACGAAGGTTTGTCGATCACAGGGTTGAGGAAGTGGATTCGTGAGAAGTACGCATTAACCTTCAAAAAAGCAATTAGCCGTGTGGTTGGGAACCAGGCGTAAGGCGGGTACGCACTAGCTTGTCTGCCAAGTCTCTAGGAGGATACTCGACCTCCTCGGGGCCGGGAAGAGCGTGAACTTTACCGAAGAATACTGAGGCAGGAAAATATAGTTTATTAACACTTGGTCCTGGCGCCAGGGGGTCTTCTTCCATTGGGGATATGCGGTGCAGGGGAGACGAAGTAAGGGCTTTGAACGATTGAATAAGCGACATAGTCGACGAGCCGCCGATCCACCGCATGTGGCCGTACTCGTCTAACGCGAGTTGGCCAAATGATTCGCTAACCTCGTCTTCTTCTGCCTTTATGGGAATGGAGTCTGCCCGATCTTTCGACGGAGTGGAACGCGGGAGCACAGCGGTAGATAGGATGGCATCAGAGCCGGACGACGCGGGGGCGCCCGCAGCAAGCTCGGCGATTGCGGCGCCATTGGGTAGAGGGCCTATCTGGTCAAGAACGGGAGCGATCTGGGAGAACAAGGACTCCATGTGAAGCAGTCGGGCCTCCAATTCTTGCACATAGCTGTGGGGGCTGATTGAGAGACACGTTGGTGGCGAAAAATAATAAACTGACTGTCTGCTCAATGCAGCCCTGTCCTTGGTCTGCAGCCAGGTGCACTGAGAGCCCGAAGCCGAGCATTGGGAACAGGTGGGCTCCTGGCCGTCACATTTAATCTTCTTGCGCCTGGATGGTGCGATGGTGCGATGAGTAACGGGGGAGAGCGTGAAATACAAGTAAAATACCTGCAACTTTCGCAAGCACGCCAGACCCTACGACGCTGGAGTTGGAGGGGTTTCTGTGCGTCTGCACCGTCCTGGTCGTCGTCGAGACGCTTTTTCTTGGATTCATTCGCCATTGGCATGAGCGTGAAGCGAAAGAAGTTACGCCGATGGCAGTGCCACTGGTACTGTATGTAAATGCTCGTCGACCCCGATCCGGCCCTTCGGCCCGAAATGCGGGAACTTGTCACAACCGGCTTGCCTATTTCCAAGAAATCGCTATTCGAAGCAGCTATATATTCAACGTCACTCCCTGGTCACTTGTTCCCGATGGCGTCGCATCCCAATTTGTCTTGCTCATTTCGAGATGCGGTGGTCCATATTGGGTCGCGGTTACCCGTAATCAAAGGTAAAATGAGAAATGGGTTAAGACACCAGACAAAAGGATCGATAATCACCGGCGGTCTAGGGAAACCAGTACGTTTGTGATTCCAGGATGCCCGGAGTCAAGGATGTCTCTTCATTCGAGAATATATAAATATATAACTCCGACAAAAGCGCGTGGGGCAGTGGAATCAATTCAGGTTCACGCCGTTCGCTGAAACTATTGTATAATGAGTGAGATCTCCGGTTCGAGTTCAGCGCCGTGACCCTCGAGACGTCGAAGATGGTACCTCGTGTAGTGAGTCGCGGTTCACAAAAGTACTATTGATCGCCCAGATGTGCAAGATTTTTTTTTGATGGTACTATGGTCTCAAATTTCGTCGGATTTTACCCG
This sequence comes from Mycena alexandri, assembly GCA_029233265.1. Lineage (NCBI taxonomy): Eukaryota > Fungi > Basidiomycota > Agaricomycetes > Agaricales > Mycenaceae > Mycena > Mycena alexandri. Next base: position 776,487 of record JARJCM010000001.1, on the reverse strand, counting down.
GGATTGGTCAATAGCATCCTTAAGCTGCAGAGAGTTTGCCTATAAGTGGGCTTTGTCTGGGATGTTGAATTGAAGATGAGGTGAATGTGCCGAGTGTGCCATCAAAAGTACCTAGAAGTGCAAGAAAAGTTTCGGGCTTATTATGACCTCAAATTGTCCCTTCTTCCTCTACCAAAGGACATCAGGGTAATCTTAGGAAGTAGGACATGGGGTCTGCATTTGAGTTTGAATAAATTGAGGCCGGCGTCGGGTTGAAATATAATTTAACTTTATTTTGCACTTCAGGGTCATCTTGTACTTCAGGTCGATCGATAGTACTTGCATACAGGACCGCCTGGCATTCACGGTCCTCGGGCACTTTATCAAAAAAACAAAACAAAAAAGCATACCAAAAGGATCTATCTTGTCTTGGATAACAAGGTGGCGTCCCGCAAATGAAGGCCAGACCACACGATTGCGTCGGTTTTGAAATTGTCCGACCGGAGGTAACACAAACCAAGGCTCAAGCACGCTCAATCCGATATCAGAAAGCTCAGCCTCAATGCCGTCCACAACAACACGGCCTCAGGATAGATACCACCTGAACAGCTGCGAGTATGCCGTATTCAACACGTCAAAACGCAACAAACTTGCACGATGAATTTCCCACTCCTGTTGAGTTTTAAGAGGATAATTCTAGGCGTAAAAAATCATTATAAGTAAAATTCCCGAGGCCCATGCCGAAGGGCGTATGGAGGTTCTTGGGAGGGAGGTACCGAAGGACTTGAATCGAGGGCAACCATAAATTCCAGAAGGGAGATCAAAGGCAGCTTAAAGCAGAATCTTGACTAGAGCAAGAGATTCATTCCAGTTCAAATATCGCACGGAAAACGGGAGTGTTTGAATGCAGAAAGAGGAACAGAGGCGATGGATCGCCCGAAGCATTGCAGACGGTAGCACAGTCTGTATCGTGGGTCACAGTGGGATCGATCAGGTGCGAAGAGCAGGTTGAACTTGATTGAAGACAGCGGTCAAAATCGGGCCGCAGTTTCTTGATGTGCACCGCCACCTCTGAAGGTGATAGACCACAAACCATAACAGTTAGCTTCTCTCTCTCCAAAACCATGAGTTCAGCTGAGAATACGGAAGAGCCAATAATCGACGATGGCGAGGAAGATTCTAAAGTGCGGATCCATTAACTTCACTGGTTTCCAGGACGTTCAACATGCTCAAACGTTAGGAAATTTTGCTCATGAAGCAAAGGGTTGCCGAGATGGAGAAAGAGGCGGTAAAACTGCGCGAGCTCCAAGCTGCCGCTGCGCTCGAGAGCAACACTGCTGAGGGAGAGGACACCAGCATGGATACGGAAGAGGACAAGACCATTGCAGATGGTCGAAGTGTGTATGTCGGGAATGTCAGTCGTCTTTCGCTGTCTCTTGCCGAATTGGTTTCACGAATTATTTAGGTTGACTATAGCGCGACGCCTGAAGAAATACAAGGGCATTTCCAGGCTTGTGGAACAATCAACAGAGTAACGATTCTGTGCGATAAATTCACTGGACACCCAAAAGGGTGCGTCTTCGGTTCTATCTATTTTCTACTTCGCTCGTCTCATACTCTCTCCAGTTTTGCGTACGTTGAGTTTGCAGAGCCAGAACATATAGAGGCGGCGTTAACCATGGATAACTCTCTATTCCGTGGCCGGTTAATCAAGGTGGATAGTTCTGGTCCGCTATTATGGTCTTGCTAAAACGCTAGGTTCAAGGTAACACCGAAACGGACAAATGTACCAGGATTCAATCGCGGACGGGGTCGCGGCGGCTACCGGGGAGGTTACCGTGGGGGTTATCGTGGTGGTATTTTATTTTTCTACTTTCAGAAACCGGTACAGGTACTGAGGGATTTCCAGGTGGCGGGGGCTACAGCCCGTACCGCGGCGGGCGCAGCAGGTGAGTACGTTGATTTCATGGTCCGCACCATCTCAAATGTGTTCATAGGGGACGAGGTCGCGGATTCTGAAAAAGGGCTTTTCAGGCCTCGGGCGTCGTGCCTTTCTGTTACTACTACTATCCACAACGAAAACCCAAAAAATATCTATACAGTACTTGTAATGCTACGCAGAAATACATTTTTGTTCAGTCGCGTCGACGCGTTCGGAAAGTCACACGTCACGCTGCTCTTTCGCTTTCATCCACCCATGCTCAATCTTTTGCGCGGTGCCTGCAGGGCAATGTCCTCCGCTGCAGCGGCGAAGCCGTATCCATTCTCAAAGACTGCTCTCGTTCTCCCGGAGCCCTATGTGGCGCCCCCAGTCGCTCTCAAGCAAGGCAAAGGGCTGATGCCTTACCTTTATAAAACGCTGCCGACCCCAGAGAAACAGCAAATGCTTCGCCATTTCTTTTCGCGACACTCCCGCACCCAACTCTATCCAGGGTCAATCATTACCGTCACTGTCGACCATGCGCCGATGACATTTACGGGTGTCTTACTTGCCATTCGACGGCGAGGATGCGACACCTCTTTCGTCGTCCGGAATATCATTCAACGGACGGGGGTGGAAATGCAATTCTTCGTCAATTCGCCGCATTTGAAGGAGATCAAGGTGCTGCAGCGGCCTCCGAGAGGGCGAATGCGGAGAGCAAAACTGTACTATCTTCGCGATGACCCGGAAAAGATGAGCACGCTCGCTGGAGGTAGAAAATACCAGTGATATGTGAGTCCATATGCACGCAAATCTACCTCAGACTAACTGTCTCGCCAAGCACTCTCCATCGGAAACATCATTTCGCGCAGACGGTTGACGTTGGGCGGCCAAACTGTGTGACCGAGCAGCTTCTTGGGATCTTTGGGATGTCCTCCCCGCGAGCTATCACTGAGTTCCAAATGTATAAAATGCATACAGCTAGACGGACGTTGGGAACCAGATTTATTGTAATAAAATTATTACTTGCCCTCTCGCGTTTTGTTTTACGTTCGCGCCACGTTGATGCAGCGCGCATTGCAGTACGCGGCCCCGTTGAGTAGAAGAGGCATAAGAGAACGGAAGAAGGCTTCGGAGATTTTGCCGAACGCACTTCACCGCTTTCGGATTTGGTCAGAGCAGTCACTGCGCGCCGGCACACGTTGGCTCTTCTCCATCCATGGCCCCTGCCCGCTCGTTCATTCGCTCTCGGCGCGACTCCCAACAACGGCGCAGCCCGTCTCCTACATTCTCCGACGTTACTAATGCCTCGGCCATGAACTTTGGTGCTAATGGGCCAGAAAAGATAATTACAAGAGCCAATCTCAGAGCCAGTTTGCAGGCCTACGAAGACGTGTGTTTTCGCAAACTGCACCGTATGCAACTGACGATGTCGCTGTAGCTCATGACCACAAGCTCCCATTATCGTTCTGCACTTATGAACCTATCTAATGTCACGGCCGCCTTCGCAAACGCAATGCACACTGCGAGCGGGTGCGTTCGCAAATCTCTATCCGGAAAAAAGCTTGCTGAATAGGGACTGCAGACTCAAGGGACCGACCTATGAAGCCGGGACGCGATTGCAAGGTTGGTACCTATTATTTAGCTTGCTTTTTAGCTCATCTTTCATTCAAAGCCGCTTCTGGGTTGCATCACCTCATTGGAAACCATTGGCATGTTCTGGTGCGTGAATTTGGTGACAGCGAATGGGTGTAGCTAATGGGGGTTGAACAGGCTGAGACATTGGACAAGAATTTCGAAAAACCACTGCGCTCGCATTTAGACACCTACCGGACAATTGTGGCCGAGCGCTCTGCGTCTTACGAAAAAGCTCTCAAGGAAAGGAGCCAAATAATACGAGACACAGAGATGAGGAATATGAACAGAAAGGAACGAAGTAAGACGCACTTCGCGTATTGATGGCGTATCTTATCCGCCTCTGTAGATCTTCAGAGCTTCCGGGAAGCGCTCGGAGTGCTGCAGCGCCAAGTTGACGAGCTTGATGATCTCAAGGCCGCCCATTATCAAGAGATTGTTGAGCATGAGGAGGAGGTATGGGACGTTGTACAGGGAAAGGTGAGCTTTTTGAAACCCAAAAGTGATGTCTGTACCCACCACTTTCCATTGAGATCTGTGTCGTCATGCGCTCTACCATGGATGTCTTTGATAAATTTACAGCAAAGGCGTGCGTGGATTTACCTTTTTGAATTTATAACAGAAACCCACGAACTCCCGACTTAGTTCCGATCCTGTCATTGAGCCGATGCTACAGTCCATCCCGGATGCCTTTGACTCGTATGGTCCGCCCCAGGCTGAGGACCAAATATTCAGCATCCTTGCTCCCCTCTCGATAATGAACACGAGCAATGGACCTTCGGCCAATGCGAGCCCCATGACAACTCCAAATCCAGAGCTTGACTCGGTCGAAGGCTTGCCCTCGGTCTCTACGCATGCTGCGTGGATGTCACCGGTGCCTGGAGCAATAACTTTCCCTTCTGCTCCGCGAGAATGGGAGGATGACAACTCTCCTACGCCTCCGCGTTCGATTTCGCCCCCGTTTTCAAATCGTAAACATTTGGCGCCTCTCAACTCCGCCCGCAATCCCCGCAAATCGGAGTCAAAGCTCCGGAGTGTTCTGTCGCCTATTGACGAGGCCCGTTCGCGGCAGGCCAGTGAGGATAGTCGTGCAGCGTCCATCATGAACACTTTGAACCCTTCGCCGCCACCGATCGATACGAGCCCGCACCACAGCTGGTCATTTGTATACGACAACAACACGCCGCATGAAGAGTCGGAAGATCGGGATGTGAAAACCCCGACCCTTTCCGCATTTCCCCCCCGGTCCTCTACGCCACCGCGACCGCCACTACGAGACCCGGGGACAGATCGTTCGGACCCTGAAATGCAGGTTCCTATTGCAACATAGCGTAAAGCTCTTCAAAAATTATAATTTCCCCTTACATTATTACCTTCATTCTATGTACCTATGTACTTTTTCCCTCTGTATGTTTTCATCGCCGAGGCTGGATGCCATATTGCTCAAGGACTTTTTCGCTCACGGCTGTTGGACTTTTAAATAGCAAGTCGGTTCCGACACTGGTTTTTGGGAAAGCTATGACATCTCGGATCGACTGCGTTTTGCAAAGAATCGTCATCAAACGGTCAAATCCTGCGAAAAAAATACAAGTGAATATCGGGAATTGGTCGAGTATTCCGACGAACCAAGGGCAATTCCACCATGCGGTGGAGCGCCACATCGAAGGGCGTGTAATAGCTGGGAAAATGGGGTCTTCTCTTGTTCACTCAGCTGTCGGAGATTAGGCAAAAGCGGAAGGCGTCGGGTTGGAGACCAACCTGCAGAATGTTGGTGAAGATGTGGTCCTGCATATCGGCATCGTGTACTCGAACTGACCCTCCCCCGATCTCGACCCCGTTCAGAACCAGATCGTAATGCTGCCCCCGAACCTGATGCGGAGGAGCAAAATGAATGCCAATTCGGGAAGTGAAGAACAAACGTACGCCCGCGACGTCGCCGCTGTACAACGCCTCAATGTCCTGCCACATGGGGGCCGTAAACGGGTGATGAGTGCTACTCCATCTCCCTCGCGCCAAAAACTCCTTGTCCCCATCCGAGCGAGTGAACAATGGGAACTCCGTTATCCACAAGAAGTGAGGTTTTGTAGTAAGCGAAAGCTTCCCTGATGTCGCGTGAACCGTCGCCCCCAAAGTTGGGATCAGAGAGGACATACCGGCCGCCTGCGCAAGTTCGCACAATTGCATTCGCAGCTGCCCTAACGGCGAGGAACCACCCTGGAAGCCGCTAAGTCAGCGGAAGGTGGGCGAAATGGAAACCCTACCCGTGGGACTTTGGGACTTCGGCAGAGCCAAACGACGTCCCCAAGCCTCAAATGAAGGTTCTCGTTGATGTGATCTTCCTGTCTCTCTATGGAGGCGCCGCCCGCGGCGCTACTTTGCGAGAGCCACAACGATAAATTCTCTTCCGTCAATACGACGCGTTCCTGCGCCATCCTGTCGTTAGAGGGCGTCAATCTACGCAGTCGAACGGCGTACGAGAGGGGGGTCGAAGGCGCATTGCCGAGATAAGTCAACGAAAGGTCCCTCCTGCGATTGGCGAATGGGTATGCATTCCAGGGCTTCTCCCCTGCTATCAAATGCAAGACGTTGTTCAGGTGTTAACCAGGCTGTTGCATCGACGATCTGAACAGCAGAGAAAAATATCAGTTTACAGCCTGCCATCTTTACCCGAAATTGAAACCTTGAGGCCAAACCGAGTGTCCGGTTTATCTGAACCGTACTGCGAACAAAATAACAATGAAAATGAACGGTCCGCGTACTAGAAAATAGCGCCGGGGCTTACTAGCTTCAATGCCTCGTAAAAAGTCATAACTTTGAATTTTTGGGCGAGTTCGATGCCTTCGATGTCTTGCCATATCTTGCGCATTAGAGTTTCGATCACGTCGCGAACCTCAGTCCCTCCGATTCTCCAGACATTTGAACGAGAACTGGAAGTGTTTTGTTCGCCCCAGGATACATAGGCCATTTCTAGATCTATTTGCGTGAATTCCGGTTGTCTATCTTTCCTTCCATCCTCGTCTCGGAAACATTTAGCGATCTGGAAGTATTTGTCGACGCCGCCGGAACAGATGAGAAGTTGCTTTGGCTGTTGAGGAGATTGAGGCAGAGCAAAGAAGCGGGGTTCATCACCGGCCGTGGGTGTGCGAGTAGGGACAAGGAATTCCCTGGCGCCCTCGGGAGAAGATCGCAAGAGTATAGGAGTTTCGACCTCTGTAAAGTCTGCATTGCTGTGAGTACCAGGAATAAACCATGATGGCCGCCGGTAAATGCCTTGTTCGTGGAGGATATTGCGGACTGCTTGCGCAACCTTGCTGCGGGTTCTCAAATTAGCTGACAAGGCCGAGCGGCGCAAGTCAAGATATCGGAATCGGGCCCTTAGATCCTCATTTGCCTAATCTCGGGCGTGTTGAACAGACGATTAAAGTTCGGAGAGAGCACGCGCATACCACATTTCGAAAGTTTGAAGGGAGAAACGGCAGGTTGGCGTCCGCGGGGTTTAAGAGGATAAAATTATCAACTCGAACATCAATATCACCGGTGGGTCCCTTTGAATGTATGTGGTGAGGCTGTGGGCTGCTGGAAGGGTGGGGGAACTGACAGACCGCTTGGCCGACGGAGGCCGGGCTAGTACAGTACCCTCGATCAAGACAGAGGACTCGACAGGAACATCGGAGAGAGAGGGCTGATTGGGGGCGTCCTCGGGCTGATTGACAACAAGCTGGGTGGTCCCGAGGGAATCCTTAAGAGGAAAAAAGGACAAGAGCTTCCCCCCCTTGCTTGACGCGGTGAATAAGCTGGAGTCCTATGATGGGGACGGGGGTGATAATCACCGCTCGGGAAGGAGCCAACCAGTGAGAACCACGCGAGAACCAACATCGGCAGCGGTAAGAGCGCCACAGGTATGTGTGCGCTTGGGGAACGGGGCTGGCGGCGTTGAACACGCGGACAATGCCAGCGGACAGGGACTAACCACAATGAGGCCGCAGAGAGGAGGAAGTGGTGTGTGGACGGTGGGATCTAGGAACGCGAGGCAGGACACGGACGCGCATGCCGAAGTGGGCGGAGACAAACCAAACAGCCAAAAGTAAATATGTGCACGGCCCTATTCAAAGAGACCGGGGTTACAAACAGTCAGTAAGCTTTATATGCTGCTGTCTGCCACCCCCAACGGTCAATGCCTCCTTCCCTCCTCCCCGTAGAAATCCTCGAGTCCGTTTTCCGTTTCCTGTCCCAGCCCGCCCTCGCCGTCGTCGCCAGGTCCGGCCCCGCCGTCTACCCCGTCGCACTCCGCGTCCTCTACCGCGACCTTTCCGTGTCCAACTCCCCCCACGACGCGCCCCCCTCCGTGGTCCGCACCCTCGCAAAGCGTCCAGACATCGCGCGCCATGTCAGATGCTTTGCACTCGCCCTAGACCAATCCGAGTCTTTGTTCCACTCGTTTTTGGCCACTGCCTTGTCCGCGATGCCCGCCCTTGTCTCACTTGACATATTCACGGACGCAGCCAGCTGGGTGCTGCCCGACACCCTCGTCTACACGCAGCTGCAGCACTTTGCCTGCTCATTCCCCTTCGATTCGCGCGTTGCCGCGTTTTTGAACAATGCTCCAGCTCTGGAAAGCGTCCAAGTCGAATCTACGTCTTTGGAATCGCCGCTTGTCGCCGCATCTCTTCCGCGGCTGGCCGAGTTCACAGGCTGTTCCTCCGCGGCAGCAGTCGTCGTCCCCGGCCGCCCCGTCGAGAGCATCCACATAAACTCGGGCGAATTGACAGAGGACCTGGTGCCGGCACTCGCAAAATCGACAGCCATGGTCACCGTTCTGAGCATCACCACTAGCTCATCGCCGATGCCCCTACTCCAAACGCTTGGCCAGCACTTGCCACATATAATGTATCTGCGCATAACCTCGACATGTAATCTCCCTGCGCCGCCCACAACCGTGAGTCTGGAAATTTTCATTATCCCCGAAGCTTGTGATTGACGCGTTGATCTCTAGATTTTTTACCAACAAGTCGCTGAGGCGCTGGCATTCTTTCCCAACCTCCAGTCGTTCGAGTTATCGGGCATGTACTGGCCATCTTCCAAACAGCCTCATAATCCGCAACGCGTCTGGCAGTCCCAGCCATTCACCACCGAGTCGGCCCCGCAAGACGAGGTCGTTGACCTTTATTCTAACACGGCAGATTTCTTCTTTTCGTAGTCAATACTGCGTACTCACGCGTTAATTAATACGAATATCACTGTAGCATAGACCTTGAATACTAATACATAGAACGCTTTGAATTTTTGATCTGGGAGGACGCGTTTGTGACGCTCTGTGACCTTTGGTGTTCTCGAAGTCATTGCTGCGATGAGTCGGCGAATCAATGAGCTCGAGACCAAGCTGCACCAGGCCGCCCTGAGTGCATCGAGACATGTAAAACTCCATCGCAGATGGAGATGCATCGTGCTCACACCTCTTCGACCAGGAAATCACCAGCAGACAAGCAGAGGCCGTTATTCCAGACCAAAAAGCCCGCCAGAATGCTCTTAATTTCCTCCTCGGGGTTGGACTTTTCAAGTCCCTGAAGGACGCAAAGGGGAATGTTATATTCCGAGCTGTCACGAAGGGAGAGCTCGAGCAGTGCGTGGTGCAGGTGCAGAAAATGCTGCGTTGGTCTCACAACTCTGCAGAACAAAAGACTTGAGCGGCGAAGAGAGCCTTGTCCTAGGGCACATTAAAGCCACCACCAACGAAGGTTAGTTTAGTGCCGCATTTTCAGGCCCATCCAAACTCTCCGCGATAGGAATCTGGACGAAACATCTCAAGACGAAAACAAATCTTCACCAGACTATTATCGACCGATGCTTGAAGACGCTCACGCAGAAGAAGCTCATCAAACGGGTTCCCTCCGTTCAGGTTCGTCGCCAATGCTGAGGCGGTGTTTATTCCTCATATCGTTCCAGCATCCGACTCGAAAAATTTACATGCTTGAACACCTTGAACCGTCGGTCGGATTGACCGGCGGACCGTGGTACACTGAGAACGAACTCGACACGGCCTTCATAGAGACCATTAGCAGCGCGTGCTTGAAGTTTATCCGCGATGTGGTTCGTCTGCGCGCATCGTTCGCCCCGGCTTGTTCCTCGGCTTATGCGCTTTCTCCAGAGTTTCCCAAAGCAACGAAAGGAAGCAAAGGAAGGAGCTCTATTCCCGATATCTAACGCGCCGCGATACCCCACTGCGGCGCAAGTCCACAATACGCTTCGCCAGGCCCGCCTGACGGAAACGGAATTAGCGGTGGAGCACGTCGAAATGCTGCTCGACGTGCTAGTTCTTGATGGCGAGGTTGAGAAAGTTCGTCGGTCTTGTTTCTGATGCCTCATCCCCGTCTGATGGCCGACCAGCTTCCTGCGTTCGGGACGCAGCTGTGGGATTCAAACGCGATAGAGGATGGTGATTCTGCCGACGAGGACGACGGGCCGTCGAAAAAGAAGAAGAAACGGCGGCGCTCGTCGTCCTCCGATGAGGATGAGACTGAAGTGAAGACTAAACGCAAGAAGAAGCGTGTGGAAGCCGACAGCGACGACGAGGAGGAGGATACGTCCCGCAAGAAGTCGAAGTTGAAACGGAGGAAGGGGGACGACAGCGACGATTCGGGCTCTGACGCCCCCAAGAAAAAAAAGAAAAAGAAAAAGAACGACTCTGACGAGAGCGACAGCGACGATGCGTCGAGTCGGAAGAAGAAGAAGAAAAAGAAGAATGAGTCGGACGAGGACAGCGACTCGGACGACGGTGGGAAGCGGAAAAAGAAAAAGAAGAAAAAGAAAGACGAGTCGGATGACGAGAGTGACTCGGACGCCCCGAGTCGCAAGAAGAAGAAGAAAAAAGTCAAGAAGGAGAGCAGCGATTCTGAGTCGGATGATGACCGAGGTCGCCGAGCGAAGTCACTCAAACGATCGCCTTCGCCATTCAACGCATACTTGTTCGACAGCGAGTACTCCGGCGGCGTTGTTTACAGAGCCGTAAACCAGGAGAAGATTACGCTTGGGTGGAGCGAGGCTCCTTGCAGTAAATGCCCCTCGTTCGAGTTCTGCAAGGAAGGAGGGCCGGTCAACGCGAAAGAGTGCGTTTACTATGAGGATTGGCTAGTAGCCGGCACTGTGGCGTTCGATGACGAGTCATAGAATACTTGTATTTATCCCTAAGATTTGAGTTCTTGTATTGCATTTTCTATGAATGAAGTTGCATCGAGTACAGACAGCCATTCCTGGGGCGAAGATTCCGAAATCACGATGGAAGCGGCGTTCCCGCCAACAAACTCGGCAACGACGCCCTGGTAATTGTCCGCGCCCTGAATGACTCTAAATTTGTTGAACTGCCATCCACTGGGCGCGATTCCATCCACACGCAGGACGTCGAGTGCAGGATCAAACTCGACGCGCCGGAAATCGAAGCCGAGACCCAAACCCAGCGCCTTCGTGTAGGCTTCTTTCGCAGTCCACATCCAGAAGAAACGCTCTAGGCCTTCTTGTTGGTTAGCGGCAGACGAAATAAGACGATGTTCGTGCACAGTTAACTGAGGCTCTTCGATCAATCTGGATATTCATTTGCTCGAATCGCGACTAACCTGGTCGCCGACGGTTTCGACGAATGAGGCAAACGATTCCCTGCCGGGTATTCGAACCTTCATGACATCGACTCCGATAGTGAAAGCCGGGGGATTATGGGTGTTTGCAGACGAGACGATCGCAATGAGACCATTGTCATGAGAAACATTGTAAGCAATGGACGGATCGACGCCGCTTGTAGTCTGTGAGGCGCATTAACCAACTGACGAAGGAAGGTCGACGCAGATCTACTGGCAATGAAGGGCTTGCCAGCTTCTGTAGCGCCGAACTTCATATCTAAAAGCGCGACGCCGCGGGCATGGAGGAGCATGCGCGGGAGGAAGCGTCCGATTAGGGTGCCTGGAGAGATATCGTTTCAGATGAGGTCCTAGATGAAGGCGCGCAGCGTACGACAAGCGTCCTCGCGTCGATAAAATCTCTTGATTCGAGCAGAGCTTTCGGGATCGAGAAGAAGCAAGGCGCGCTGATACAGCTGCAGGTGCGTCGGAAGAGGAACCCATCGACTACGATTGTGCAGTGTACCTCGTCGGAGAATAGCGTAGGCTCGTATTTTATCGCTTGAACGTGCATTGGAAGAGTTATTCACGAGTCGGCATTTCCCGGGCCTTATGTATTGACCTCCCAAAAATCGTCGTGCTCAACAAACTCAAAATGGATTTGTGTTGTACATCGTACATTGCGGTTGAATACATTACAAAGTCAGTCATCCGTATCCATTCCCTCGAGCTCGTCTCCGCCGAGGAGCTGCGCTCGTCTATATAGCTCTTCTCTTTTTTCTTCGTCAGAGTCCTTCGTAAGGTTCGCCAGTGAGAGAAGGGACTCTGTTAGGAATACGCGCAGCTCTGCCGCTTCCTCCCCGTCGTCGGCATCCATCTCAAACTCGCCTTTGGCGCTGCCAGTGGCGCGCTCAAAGAACTCGACCGCACGCGTGAGAGCCTCCCGAGCCTCGTCTGCCTCCTCGCTATCGAGCACCTCCGCCCACCCACGCTCTTCTCCCATCGCCTCCATGTCCTCCATCCCAACAGTGCCGACGACGAGCCAGCAGCGGCCTCGCGCACGTGTGACAGGACCACGCCATTCAGCGCGGGTAGTATCTCCCTCCATATCCATCTGTTGCAGCATGCTGTCTGCCCACGTTGCCCACCGTGCGCGCTCCGCTGGGTCGGGGAGGCGCTCTGCCAGCGCAAGTACCTCGCGCGCGATGGTGAAGAGCTCAGTTGCTCGAGAGAACGGTCGCGCCGTGTCCATCGGGGCGTCGTTTTCTAGGGCGTGCGCCGGGTGTGGCATGTGGAAAATGCCGCGTGTGAATTGGTCCATGGCGAGGAGGAGCAGTTCATGTGGCGCAGCGTTGGCGAGGGTTATACGGCGACTTGCGGGTGGGCGGCGCATAGCAATTGCAGCGAACGGCGATGCGGCAGGACTTGGCCATTTGGGTTCTGGAGCAGATGGAGGAGCAGCGGTACCGGAACGTTCGCGTTCCTGAGAAAGAGTGAGAGCCTCGTCGGCGACGGCGACGAGGGTACGACCCCAGACGACGGCCATGCGCCAGTCCTCGGGCGCCTCACAGCCTCGCCCGCTTGTGCGGCCAGGTAGGTTTTCCCCTGTTTCGAAAACGTCGAGGGCGGCGAGCCAATACGTTGCGGGAGTACTGGGCTCGTCTGCAACGGCGACCGACGCGTCCTGCGCGATCAAGTTGCCCATGAGGAAGAGCGCTGTACCTAGTATGGCGTGGAATGCGGTAGGCGACTCCTTGCATTTACTGTAGATGGTTAGGAGCAAGCAACGATATAAGAAAGCGACCGACCATTTTTTTTGTGGTTTAGAGGAGGATGAGATGGAGATTGGTTCGCGAGACTTGCTGTGGGTCAGAGGAACTGCGAACAGGACCGACGGATCCTCATAAAGTAACATCAGACGATGGCACTCATGGATGACTCCGCGCAAGAGGGGGAGGGCCTCGTTCACGTCGTCGCTCTCGTACTGCTCGGCTGCGCGGCCAAAGAGCTCCTTAAGGTCCTCCCAGTCCTCGACCTTGGTCTCCGCCTCACCGGGACCCCCGTTGGCATCCATCGAATTGCAGAGACCCGTGGATGGCTCTGGGGCGTACTCGAGGATGTAGTAGCCGTCGGAGTCGTCGCTGGAGAGTGGCTCGTCGTCGGTGGTATCGTCTGAGCGTTGGTAGCGCCGTCGTTTAGATGGTCGTGGGTCGTGGGAGTTAGAACGTGCTAATTCGTGCCACAATCCCCGTGGTCTTTTCTTTTGGTTCACCACCATGCTCGGCGGCAAGGAGGATGGCTGGCGGGGGAGCATACTGAGTGAATCAGCGACATGATTTGCCTCTCTTTTGTTTTATTGCAGCGCCGGAGTCCCTTCAACCTGGCCCACGGTCTAGAGCTCAGTGATTCTAGGTTGATCTCCGCCAATCAGTATCGACCACACTTTTTGTCCCTCTCCCATCCTCTGTAAAATACTTAAAAAAACCGCACCATCCTAAGGATGCCCTACGAACCCCTCGACAGCGTGTTGAGCCTCAGGGGTATCGCCGCTCAGCTGTGGCACGTACTTTTGCTCAAACCATTCATTTATAGAAGGGCCCAGACCGTCGAATCCGATTGGCCAGCGCATATCATTCGTCGCGAAGTCCGTGTCCTATTGGCTCTTGGCCTAGTCGAGTCTATTCGAGACCTGGTCCTCCGTTGGATATAGTCACGACAAAACTCGGCCGTCTTTGCGATACAAATTGGGCACATTCGTGGTTGGCCAGATGGATTTATCCAACCCCCATAATACTTATCTTGAGCCAGTGCAGCGGGCATAAGTAGAACGCCTATCGGGATGCGCGTCCGCCGCCGCTCATTCAAATACGGGAACGCTGCATTTTTGGAAGGCAGCACAGGTCGAGCGGCTCGACCTCGACGAATCGAGACTCTTCGGGATATTGTTCCACCAATCGTATGCCGCATGCGCCGACAAGTGGGCAGCAGTGGTCCAGGCGCCTCGCTGGAAGCTTGGGCCCGGAACTTCAATCGGCTTTTGTATAAATGTTGGTCTAGTCAGGGCGGCCACCTTCATAGCAAGGGGGTCAAGAAACAGGCGCGCAATTAGTTCGGACCCGGGCCGGCGGGCCTTCCGGGTGAGAGTACACGTGATCGCGTTGTGCGCCGGGCCGGATCCTGCGCGTTCCAACCTCTACCTTTTCCACTGCCAGCCGATGACTGGTTTGGCGGACGTTACTATGACTTCTTCTCAAAAACTCGACGCGGCAGGCTCTGTGAGGCTGTGGACCGTCCATGGTACTTATATGCTTTGTTCCGCTCGCACCACGACTCACTTTGGCTTTGCTTTTAGTTGAAGTGCGTCTTCAGCCACGCGCGACCGCTCGATTCGAAACAATACGCGCTCGTGTATTTGACTGGGTCCATTCGTTCGATCGCATAAATATTTCTTCGGTTCTGGAAGGATGGGAAGACATCCCAGAGCTCGCCTCCTCCGTCGAACAAATCCTCGTGTCCGAGTCATCATGTCCTTCGCATTCCCTGCACATCTCCGAGATGTCGCTCCAAATCCATGTCTACCAGCCGGGTGACACAGATTCTTTCGAGGAATTCACCAACAGTACCGGGACGCGGCAGGATGACGACGAGACTATGGCTGCCACTGTGTGCGAGTTGCCAAATCGAGGGTTGGAGGGTCTCTGGAGCTCGTTGATATACGCGGACGACATTAAGATGAAGCTTCTCGACTACATCCATGCCACCCTTGTCTTCAGCGACGCAAATGTCGATTGTGCGTTCCACAATGCTGCTTACGTGCCGGAACTGACTCTCTCCTGCCTAGTCAATCTCGTATCTTGGAATCGTGTTGTACTTCTTCACGGACCCCCTGGAACCGGCAAAACATCCCTTTGCCGCGCCTTGGCTCAAAAACTTTCGATCCGACTCTCCCACCGTTACTCGCAAGCCCGCCTCCTAGAAATTAACAGCCACTCCTTGTTCTCAAAGTGGTTTTCCGAATCCGGAAAGCTCGTTCAGCGCCTGTTCTCCAGCATCACGGAGCTCGTAGATGAAGAAGACACCTTTCTTGTTGTGTTAATAGATGAGGTCGAATCCTTGACCGCTGCCAGAGCTGGTGCAATGGCCGGAACGGAGCCCTCTGACGGTCTGCGGGTACGCAGTCGTTCATTCCTTCCACATTTCTTAACTCACTCCATACAGGTTGTAAACGCCCTTCTTACCCAATTAGATAAACTCAAGCACCGGAAGAATGTCTTGATCATGTCCACCAGTAATCTTGTCAAAGCCATCGGTCCGTCTTTAACTTCATTCTGCGATTCGTAAGCTAACCATGTTCCATAACAGATAGCGCCTTTGTGGACCGCGCTGACATCGTGCAATACGTCGATCTTCCGTCCCGTGAAGCTATTTACGAGATCCTGCGAACATGTCTGTGCGAGATTGTCGCGCGGGGTATTGTGTCCACAATAGTGAGCTCTCTTGGACATCACTCTTTTTGAGACTGATCAGGTTGCAGAGCGTCCCTACCCTCAAGCAAGCTCAGATGTACGAGCTCTCCGCATTGCACTCCCCGGAGCACCCACCGGTGACCCCGTCTCTGGTGGACTTGCGCGAGAAGTCAAAGAATGTTGCTCTGAGATTGTTGGCTCTCGCCGCGCAGTGCAGAGTGCGTTTGATTTGATCGCCTGAGCTCGATACTAATTTCCGCTGCAGACTCAAGGAATGTCAGGTCGTGCTCTTAGGCGTCTCCCTGTCCTCGCGCTCGCGCGTCATATTGGAATTGGTGCTCTGATTGTTCCATCGAACGTTGCGACTGTGAATGGAGCACGCAAAGCTGCTGCGGGCGCGGACGTCGATGTGTGGCTTGATGGAATGGAAAAGGTTGTACGGGAGCAGGCGAAAGAGCAAGAGCGACTGATATGAATTTGTTTTCCCCTCCTGCTTTCGGCTTCCTGTTTTAGAAAACATACACTCGCACGTTACATCTGTACAGTATTACACCACACTCTTTCGCAGCTGTTGTATCTGTATCCCGTGATTCGAATCGATGCCTCAAGTTGTCTGCTTGCTCTCCAGCTTTTGTTGCTCGTCTTTCCTGTCCACGATGCGATCTGCGAGATGGCGTCTCCCTCTCGCAATTCTCTCCAGTCTATCTGCTAATGCCCGAAGCTCCTTGGCGTCCTCTTCCTCCTCTCCCGCGCGTTCCTGGAGTAGGTTAACGAATTCGTCTTCCAAGGTTCCTAAGGTTCGGTTCATCGCGGGCGGCGAGTCGTGAAAAATGTCGGGGGTATTCGCGGTAGGCTCGAAGGCGCGAGTCTGGCTCAATGGTTCCGAAGACAGCGAGAGAACCGAGTGATTTTCTTCGAAGCGCGGCACCTCCTGTGCGGAATCCACCCCACGCATTTCGTCTATAACACGCTGAAAATTTCGAAAAGCGGACGGGCTGGGTTGTTGCATGGCGGGGAAAACAGCGTGGGCTGCAGGGTCGATTTCTTGGCGACGAAATGCTGTAAAACAAACAGGTAAGAGTAACTCAATGAGCAGGAGAGTCCAGCGCTTGCCAAAGGCGTGATTAGATAGCTGATTCAAGAAGGGAATACGAGCAGAGGGAGGCGGCGTCAAAGGCAGAGAAGGCCGGCGAGACTGCAGGTCGGACTCGGCGTTTGCATTACGAAACGACGGTAGTCGGTCAAGAGAGACTACGTTTGCGCGTACCGGAGATCCGAGATAAGCAAAGTCATTCGAGTTCGGGGCACTATCGAGGCTGTCGTCGCAAAGGCTGGGACTGCGGAGGGAAGGCGAGCGCAACAAGTCACGTAGAATGGACGGGCTCAGGCGCGAAAAGTGCTTCAAGCGCATGGGCGTTGAAAGAAACGGATTCTGAGAAGTCGGCGGTGGTAATTCGGTGAACGAATCTTGGGTACGTTCGTTCTGTGTCGATACATCGTCGAATCTAGGTTTGGAGCCGCAGTCGTGTAAACTGAGATCAAATGCTTTTAACAAGGTTTCAGCCGTCGCTTCGTCGTCGTCGAGGGTGAGATTAAGGTCAGTTAGCAGTCTCCAGCGGCTACCAGCAGGCTGCAGGTCCAATTCTGCAGAGACGATCCTGGGCGAGTAGACGGTCATACTGAGAGAAATCTGTGACAGCCACCATCACTTGCTCAAATCACTGGCATCGGTTAGTTCCTGCGACGATGAACTCGGACGACAGTAGGCTCGAGACCCTCATAAACCAATGCAAAAATAACGGTGCGCCATTTGTTTTCTCGTCCTGGCTCTCCCTTACCCTTCCTAGACGTCGATGTAAAAGTCGATGCTCTTTCCAAGCTCCAGGCGGAATTTGAGTCGGGTATCGAGGTTGACCGCATCCTGCGCAGTGCGCGTCGAAAAACTGACTTTGCCCAGATAAATGACCCCGACGGCCTCATTCAAGTCCTCAAGACATGTTTACGAACGTCCAACCAGCACCTGACGACTGCTACGCTCTCCGTTTTGCCTCCGCTGCTCCCCCAGCTCATCGCGCCACCCATGGGGAACACGCAATCTCAAAACGCGTTGTCGCAGTCTACGTCGTCCATCAGCTCGGTGGCCCCCTCCTCGGTCGTCGACACGGCCACCCTCCGCCAAGTTGTGGTCGCGTTTCTTCCGCCCGGTGGGCTCATCGAGCGGTTGGGCGACAAAGAGAGAGCGCAGCTCAAGGCCCGCGAGTCTCTCGTAATTCTCGGTGGATTGGCGTTCCGCTCCGGGGCACCGAGTAGCTCAACCATGTCCACCAAGTCAAGAGATACCAAAGGTCCCGAGACTCCCCTCATGATGTTCGAACGGTACTTGCGGGAAATAGGGCTCGCGAGTAAGGTGTGGAAAGTGCGAGAGCAGGTGAGTTTGTCTTGTACATCTAACAATACGTGCGCCGATTACTTTCCTGCAGTCCATCCTTACCCTCGTCCACGTTCGCCGAGCTCATCAACAGTTCCCCATTCGAGCCTATCTACCCCAGCTCGTGGATGCTCTTGAAGATACTGACGCTCATGTCCGTGACTGTGCGCGACAATCAGTGATAGAACTATTCTCTGGGCCTGGCGTGTCGGATGCCGCGCGCGCTGATCTCAAGAAAGAAATGACGAAAAAGAACGTCAGGAAGACCATCGTCGATGGGGTGCTCTCCAAACTCCTTGGAATTGGAGGAAGTATGAGTGGCAGCAATCCTCAGAGTCGCGAGGGTTCCGAAAATGGCGATACCACCATCAAGCCCAAAGAGTATGTTCCCCCGAGTTTGGCGCTTAGTGGTCGGCGGCCCACCGCGGGCTCAACCGGTGCACTCTCGCGAACGGCCAGCGTGCAATCAAACGTTTCCCGGCCTCCCAGTCGCGCTGCGCCTTTGGACTCGCCGAGCGGCGCAGCTACCCCACCAGCTGCCAGCGAAAGCACAGATATCCGGCCGGTTTATGTTCGTGTATGTCTCTTCGTCGTTCTCGCCCCAACTCACATCTTCTCAAGGTCGCTTCAAGTCGAGATTTAGAAACCGAATTTGCCGCGATGCAGAAACCATTCGAGGTGAGAAGTCAATACACTTTCGTGTCCCCCCCCCTCTAACTCCATGAAGGGTAAAGAAAACGAACATAATTGGGCGGATCGAGAACGCGCTATACTGCGCGTTCGGGGGATGCTCAAAGGCGAGGTACATCTGCGGTACACGGACTCCTTCTTGGGAAGCATGAAGGAATTCATTCAACTCTCTTTGAAAACGGCAAGTGAATTTCAGTAAAGCCTATCATCTACTAATTAGCCTCTCAGCTTGCTAGCCTGCGGACGACTGTGGCTGTAAACACTTGCTCGCTCTACACCGAAATGGCTGTCACACTTGGGCCAGCTTTAGACCCGTTCTGCGATACTCTGTTCACAAATCTTCTTCGAATGGCGGGGTTCACCAAGAAGCTCACCGCTCAACAATCACAGGCATCCCTGTCCGCTCTCATAGAGCACACCTCAACTCCGCCCCGCATACTGCTTCCGCTGTTGTGGCAAACCCTGCAGGAGAAAACGGTTCAAGCTCGAGCATTTGGTGTGGCACACCTCAAGCAATATCTCGAGGTCCACGGCCAGCGATCCAAGCACGCCATCGACACTTCTGGCGGTGGTGAGATTATGGAAAAATCGCTGAAAAAGGCACTGGCGGATCCCAACCCCGCCGTTAGAGACACTGCTCGAATCTGCTTCTGGGTTTTCGAGGGCATATGGCGGGATCGCGGCGTTACGCTTCTTGGTGGACTTGACTCGGTCGCTAGAAAGCAGCTAGAGAAGGCATGTCCAAATCCTGAGCTGGCAGCGGCGGTGTTACCCCCTACTACTCCAAAACCGGCGAAGAAGAGTAGTGTTGCCGCTGCTATTGCAGCGAGTCGGGCAAAAGCCAAAGCGATCGCGACCGCACCACCCACTTTGCGGCACCAAGCCACTGCCTCTTCGCATGCGGTGCCAGTACGTCGTGCGGGATCTCCCAATTTTTCACCCAGGAATTCCGTCGCGCGTCCGTCTTCTCCACTCCGGATGTCCACATCTCCTCCATCACAGAAAACCCAATCCCGGATCGTTTCAAATGGTGTACCTCGCTCCGCTAGTGCGGAGGCAGTCACCACGTCCACCGCTTCCCAACCCCGAAATGCGTCCGGTTCTCCTCCCTCACCTCCTTCACCATCCGACCAAATGGCTTTCCGCCGGCGCACTTCCTCTCCGCTGGCACCCGGAGGCGCAAGTCCATCCACTATTCGCAAAGCATTGAAAACTACCCTACCCTCCTCGCCCTCCAGCTCTTTTGATCGTGCATCTCAAGTACCCCGTAATGGTGTCGCAAGGAACGCGGTCCCTGTCCGACACTCAACACTTTTTGCTCATCCGCGCACGGATGATGAATCACTGTTGCTGGCGCAGACTGTTCCCATCCCCGGCAGTGACACCGACTCAGAGAGCATGGATCACTCCGTGCACCTAATGTCGTTTTCGGCTGCGTTTGAAAAGTACGCGTCTCCTGTTGGGCGGAGATCTCACTCGCCGGGTCATTCCTTTTCGCCGGAGGCGTCCAATGCGCTATCTTCAGGGTCGTTGGAAACGACAACCGGACAGCCTGTCGTCGAGGATGCGCTTAGGGCTCGAGCTGAACAGGCTGAAAGCGCCGCTGAGAGGCTTCTTGAACTCGTCGATCCGGACGATGAAAGCATGCAGCACTCCACGATCCCTAGTTCCCTTATAATCGGTACAAATGCTAATGGCGTGAAAGCTAAAGCGAAGCCGACGCTGCTACCTATTGGAATTCAAACCAAACCGCCCGTGACGCCGGTAAACAGGGCAGCAGCAATCATGAGGCAGGCGGCGCAGTTCAAGAATAGTCCCGCGTACAATGGGCATTCCTCTGCGTCCCTCATGGACGTGCTCCAAGACCAGCGGCATCAAACTGGCTGGTGGCTGAAGCGAAAGAATCGTGCGCCCCATTTTTTTTATCTTTTGGCTTTTAAATCTCATCGTGTTCTAGTTGTCGCCCAGGGCACACCGCTCAAAGCTGTGGACGATGGGGATCGGATCGAAGAACTACAAAGTTATGTCAGCATGCTGGAAAAGGACGATGTAGATGTCCGCATTCTCCAGAAACTGGCCCTCTTGTCAATCGAAAACCCGATCACCGAGTCGGTCTCCTCACCGCTCAGCCCGGAGTTCGGCTATCCCGCGAGTCCATCTCCCTTCACTAATCCTTCCCGTTCGCTGCCCTCTCTACACTCGGATATGTGGGGAAAGAATAAGAACTTTGAACGACTGTTCAATGGTCTGCTTTCGTTTCTGCAGCCCGACAAGGTCAGTTATAAGACTCAAGCTTCCACCAATTCTTACCCATCTCGTGCAGACTGAAGAGGAGATCGAATACGGTCTCATCGTCTTATGGGAGCTAATCGAAAACCAAGCCATCCATATTGAGGGGCGGGAAGGCGATGTTTTCTCGCTGTTACTCCGAATCAGGTATTGTTGCCACCATAACGTCCGTTTTTTTCTCCCAACGCGCGCAACGTTCACTGACCATTTATCTATCCTAGGTGCTCGAGGCCACGAATACTATCCGAGACGCTCTGACCACTCGCATCGAGCCTGTTTACGGGTTGACAACGATGCATGCTAGTTTGAGGTCTTTCAGCGCCGAAGCCTATCCTCCAATCGCTTCCGAGGAAGCCAAGGCCGCATCCTATGCCTTTGGCCTCATCGCTCTCGGCAAATTCATCCTGCGGCTCCCGGCTGAAATAGCTGAAGAGGAGTTACCTCGTTTGAGAGGGACCTTGATATCTGTTCGTACCTCTCTGACTCATAAGCTCCGACATTGACACCTTGCTAGGCACTCAATGACAAGTCCTCTCTTGTCATCCGAGAGTCCGCAGCGGCTGCAATAATCTCTGCGCAGCTTGCACTCCGAGACGAGACGCATCTCTTCGCGCTCTTGGATGGACTGGCAGACGAGAAGAAGAACCTCTTAACGTACTTGTTCGACAAGCACGGCGCACGGGGTGTGGCGGCCTCCACTGGCCCCTCTGGCATAGACAAGCTGGAGAAGGAGATGCGCAGGTTAGATACGAGAACAAGCACCCCACGACCGCCGCCGACTTGATATGATATCTTCTTGTTTTATTGTATGTTTTCTTCCTCGGATTTTTTTGTATGACTTTTTGCATTTTGTTCGTTGCATATAACACTGTATGACCATCATTTTCGATATGCTACAATTATGCGGACATTAGATGATCCACCGAAGTCCTGTCCTTGGCCGAAAAATAAAGACGTCAAAGAATTAGATCTGAGACTAGTGATCTCCCTCGATACGCTGAAAGCGCCAACTTCAGCCACGGCCAGAGACAATTGATTGCATTGGCTCGCGCGCTTCTTCGCCAAAGCTCAATAATCATTTTCGACGAAGCGACATCATCCCTTGATTCGAGACCGACCACGCGAGGAAGTGTTGAACTGGCCGGAGGGTTTTTAGGGGCGGCAGGTAACAGTTCGGTGGATGTTTCTAATAACTGCGGTTCGCGGGTCTGGTCATGGCCACCTTAAAAGCGGTGATTCCTGTAAAGGCAAGTGGATTTGTAGTGTAGTGGCGGTAGTATATCGAGGGGCCGGTGTACAGTCGCTACAACTCAGCATGTTCCGAAAGGGACCACGCTGATCAATTTATCCTGATTCTTATCCACAAAATACAAACCACCATTAGGGAAGACGACTCACTACTCCTTACGGTCGCACATCGTATCAAGACGGCAATTATCATATTCCTTTTCGCCTGGCATTTTGTCTCATTCCTCTCAAGGTAACTGATTATGACCGACTTATCATTCTGGATCATGGCAAAATTGCTCCATGCGACAGCCCTTGCCGTCTCATCCAAACGGAGGGTGTATTTCGGGAGATGTGCAAAAATTCGGGAGAGTTTGAAGAGTTGGCGGCGGCAGCCAAAAGTGCAAGCGGCAGAGCGGTATATCCTGGTATATCGTTACCGACATGCCGGGCTCCTTTGCAAATGCCGAACTTCAATGCCAGTATCTGAGTATCGGCGGGTATGCCGACGCCTTGATACCCCGGCTCCCTAACGCAGGCGGATTAGTTGTGTAACAAGTATGCGGTGGATATGGATGATAGGTCAAGAGAAACAGTATATGTACAATATGCGATGAATGTATGTGCTTGTGCAGTCGCCTTTTGCGACACATTATACGTGATAGATACCAACGACCTGACGTCGTCGGGTCAAAAGCCTTAGCGCAGAGACGCCTTGGATCCCCTCCGCGCAAGCTCAGCCTGGAAATGAGGCTCAGGACCTAAATCGTGTTCCTCTCCGGCATCGAGGCCGTCTTTTTCCTTCCCACTTGCCGTCTGGATGCTGGTCAGCACCTCTTTGCAGTACTTCAGCTTGTCCACGAGCTTCACGACAAGCTTAGCCTCCTCCCGGTCGAGGCCTTGCTGCCCGTTGAGCGCCAGCTTCACGATCTGCCTGAGTGTCCACTTGGTCATCGAGTAGCTCTTGTCGATGTGAGTAACGAGGTGCCCGTGCGAAGACAGGATGATCTTGGAATGGTCGTAAAAGTTGAACTGAAAGACAACATGAGACGCGCGTTCATCGAAAGTCGGATGTGAACTTACCTGGATGGCGCCGTGGCTCATGAGGAAGACAATGACGTGCTTCATCCGCAGGTACTTGATGACCCAATCCATGCCTTTCGTACGCTCCATGTCCTCAAAGGTGTACGGGTATTCGCCGTACAACCGGTCCATGATGTATCTCTCGAAATGCTTGAGGAGATAGACTTTAGACTTGAGCGAGGAAGGGTACGTGGTGACGGTATGGGAGGAGGTCGAGGCAGCGGGAGCACCCAAGGCCGAAGCGGTAGCCGCATTGGCGGTCGGTGTAATATAATCAAAATGACTGTCGTGCAATTAGCCAAAGTTTCAGCCGAGGACCAAGCCGACTCACATCTTGTCACAGCTCAAAACCAGACTGGTGCTGTCGTTGAAGTGGACGCCGACGCTTCCATCGGTCAAGGCATAACCCATCCCATATTTGTTACAATAATCCACCCAAGAGACGATGAAGACGCGTTCGTCCGGAAGGCCCTGTTCAGCGAGCTGGACGGGGAAAGTCTGTCCTCGAGAATAGGCGGCAAAGGCGACCGAGAGGGTATCGGCGGTCGCAATGAACGGAGACAGCACTACTAAGACGTGAGTTGGGAGACGAACGGGATCAAGAAACAAGACTTACCCTCTTTGATGGGGGGCGGGGCCGCAGCTGTTGAACTGGATCAAAAAAGGGCACATGATCGTAAACGAGCACTTACGCTCTTTAGCCATCTTGGGCTTCCGCGAAGTACCGATAGGAGGCAGGTTCTCTTGCTGCTCCTTGGCGATGGGTCGCGCGCGAGTCTTGACGCTTTCCGTGGTGTACTTGGCTCGTTCTTCGACTCGCTCCTCCGACGGGGCCATCTGCACAACAATGCGGGCTTTCTGGCTCTCGAGTTCCGTCTCGTTCTTTGTCTTTCGCTTGTCCTTCGGTCTGCCTTCAACGACCCCACCGCCCTCCTCGAGGATATCTCCTAGCCCTCTACGCGCCGTAGTAGCGTTGCGTAAAGGAGATTTGGCACCCGCAGCCTGAAGCTTGCGGTAGAGACCATCCCCAGACCCTCCAGCCCCGCGTGAGCCAGTGTATGCGTTCGTGGAAGAGGATGGGTAGCCCGGGATGGGAGGACGAGACTGCCCGATGGGGCTGCCACCAACGCCTCTCACCAGCGGTTGTCTGGCGGAGCTCAAGAGCGCCGAAATGGGAGACCCCGGCTGGACGGCCTTCTGGAATTCGAGCTCCTGGCGCGCGATTGTCGTCGCTGTCTTGGGCTCTACACCGCTGGTAGCGGCAGGCTCTTCGTGGCCATCCAGACCGGCGTATTTTTTCAATCTCGTCAGATTGTGGTTGCTGCGCTCGCGGGTGATGTTACTCCAATCGGGTGGCGCGTCGTGCGCACTGGTCGGGATGTAGGGTGGTACGGGCCCCATCGTGAACCATTCATGGGCCACGATTGCGAGCAGTGGGGGCCTCTGCTGTGGGTCTGGGGTGAGGATGTCGCCGATGAGGTTGCGTGATGGGACCGAGGGGCTAGCAGGGGGCGGGGAAGGAAATGTGTAGTCATTCAAGCGGATTCGCCTAGAGAAACGAAATCAGTAAGGCATTCTTTCAGGTGTCGAGGCGGCCACTCACTGGTAGATTGCCTTGACGTCCTTGGTTTGGAATGGCGGTCGTCCGACGACGAGGGTATAAAGGATAACACCTATGCTCCAGGTATCGACCTCGAAGCTGTGGCCGCTAGCAGTGTCGAAGAGGACCTCGGGCGCGATATAGTTGGGTGTCCCGCAGATGGTCTTCTTGCGTTCACCGGGGCTCTCTATCAGAGCCGCCAGGCCGAAGTCCCCGACCTTGATGTTCATGTTGGCGTCGAGGAACAGGTTGCCGAGTTTGAGGTCGCGGTGGATGACGGACTGGCCATGCATGTAGTGACACGCGCCAATGAGCTGTACCATGAAGAACCGGGCTTCTGGCTCTGTGAAGCGCTTACGGCGGCGCAAAAGGTCCATTAAAGAGCCCGAGGGGCACAACTCCAGGGTCATGTACACGTTGTCGTCCCCCTCGAAACAGTCGATGAAGGTGACGATGTTGGGGTGGAAGAGAGAACGGTGAATCTTGATCTCTGCGTAGAGCTAGCACGACGAGTCAGCGAGTGTGTGTGGGAGCGTGAAAAAGACGCGGAGGACCTTTGTCTTGGCCTTCTTGGTTTTGAGGGAACTCATCGTGACGACCTTGCATGCGAAGCGCTTGTTGAGCGAGTCCTTTACTTCGTAGACGCGCGCGAAGCCACCCTCGCCGAGGAAACCGACGCGGTGGAACTGGTGTCTACCTAGTTTGTCTGATATGAATTTGGGGGGTGAGGGGGGTGTCGTCTTGCTGTTTTGGCGGGGGAGAGGTGGGGAATGGGGTGCGGCCGCATTTGTGTCGGTGGGGGCGAGGGGATGGCGCCTGTTGTGGGCGGGAGCGGGTGCGGGAGCTGGTATCATGGCCTGACGCCGATTGTCGTGGTGGTCGAAAGAGTTCAAGTTCAACTTGTGACAAAAACGTCACGCGTTGAAGGTCACGTTACCGCTTAGCGCGACACAGCCACAGACAGCCACGCTCATGGCTGAACCGGACAGCGACGGGGACTCCTTCTTCGCGGACATCCTCAAGCCAGGTTCTTCCCTAGATCCTCGTTTTATTCTCATACTCGACATTGCATTTGTCGCACTTTTTTTCATCCTCCTTTCCCTCGCCGTCCTGACCGCAGGCAACTTGCACATATTCGCACTCATTGTCATCGAGCTCGGGCTCTGGGCCAGCGTCAAATGGTACAGACCGGTTCCCCCCTTTCAATACACGGCTGATGATACAGCAGGTTCGTCCATGAGCTAAAAAACACGCCCCTCCCCCCGACAGAGGGCATAGGATCCAAGAAGGACTCCTGAATGAGCTACCGTCGCGCCTTTTCGCCTTCCTCGTACCAGCGCTTCATACGTTTTGAACCCTCTTGCGCCAACGCAAACACTCCAGCAATGTTAGCATTCTTGTCGCATCTTGGTTTCACTCGCTCACATTCTCGTTCGGTACCATCCAGGCCCTCTCTGAAAGATTGTGCGCTGTCACCGGAGCCGCCTGCACCGCCCGCTGGCCCTAGGGCAGCAAAGTGCTGCGCCTGGTCGATAACTTCTACCAGTCGTTTCCGGAATGTCTAGAATAAATGTTCAATAGCAGGGAGCCAGACGTTCTAGTAGAACGCACATTCGTTAACAGTTCCGACATCTCTGTCTTGTCATCAAGGCTGTTCGACAAGAGTTGGAAGTTGTTCAAGAGCGTAAGAGATGCGCGCGCGTACAGCTCCATTATGGTCTTGCCAAAGCCATACCACAGCCCACCAGCTCCCACGAGACTGGCCAACCGGACGCTACAGGGTTCTGCCTTGAGAGCGTTGCGGACTTTGTTACCGAATGCGGGAGGCATGATCATGTCCGCCCAGTCTCTTTCCAAGAATCATGAGCATTCGTACGAACAGCGGCCACGGAGAATAAATGCGTACGAAAGGACAACAGTGTAGACCAGCCATATAGGAAGCTGGAGGGTATTCGATCTAGTTATCTGAGACGCGTTCGTGAGCAGACCAAAACACGTCGGTAGTTGACAAGAAGCTTGCATCGCGTTCCCCGCCTCCGCCGAGATGGCCCATGTCTGGGATATCGGTTTTGAAGCGGCATCCAACTTTCTACGCGTTCCTGTCGAAAAGAGTCCCAAATTATGGAGCAGGCGGAGCGCGTTTTACCTGGTTCTCGGCCAAAATCGCGTCGATGGAGAAATAGTCGTCGTTCATGTGCCATGTGATGTCTGTGACAGCGTGATATCTCCTTCATAAATGTCCGTGCGCATTGTCGCGTCTTCAGTCTTGCGGACAGCAAGACAGAGAGCCCGGCCTTTGGCTGTATATGCCCGTCTTTCGCGGCGAACTCTATTTGGGATCGGGTCCACGCCGCAGCCACCAGCCACTCCGACTACGCTCGACGAAGCTGAACTTGCAAAAACGCAAGAATGGGCTAAACAGACGTTCCAAAATAACCCAGAGGTCGTTGACTCTATTCTGAACTTTGCCAAGATCATGGAGGAGGAAGGTATGTCCTCCGATTGATTGCGCCTTGGTCGACGAACATTTCTTACCAGGCATTGAAATATCTGCCGGTAAAATGCCTGGGCCATTGCAACTCATGAAACTGGCGCGCATTCCGAAATTCGTGGAAGCGGCGCGGAAGACTGAGGAGGAATGCACAAAAGCCGGCATTGATCTTCGTTCCAAAGTACGAACGAATTCGAATGATTCTGAATCCGCTGAACTTGTTTGCCTAAGGAAATGCTCGAGCAAATGATGAAATTGGTGAACAGTCTACCACGGGGGCCGTAGATTTGGGAAGCCTGCGCTTTGCTTATTGTAATTTATTCCACGCTATACCACGTTTATCAACCAATAAACTGGGCGGACCCACGACATGAGTCAGTGTCGGTTTAATTTGGCCTTTATTGGTGCGTGTAGCCTCGCCTATCGCATGTTGAAACGGGTTCTGTGAGGTGCTGTGATGATGCGAGAGATTTGTGAGCGGTCAGGCGCAACGGCGGAGGGCGGGATTGCGTAACCGACGAGATCAGCAGCTGATTGGCGCCGTGATCAGCGCCCACATAACGTTGTTCGCATTGTTCGCCCGTTGTAGGTCCCACCAGGGTCGAAAACTATAAGAGGTCGACCGATTTATGACTCGACCCCACCTACTCCCACACCAATATTCCACCATGCACGTCTCCCAGTCCCCACTGAGCTACAACTCCGCAAAGCTCTCTGACCGAAGCCAAACCCCGCTCGAGTGGACCCACCAGCAGCACCAGGCGCCCACATGTGCATCCAGGACGCCATGGGTCCCGTCAGTACCTTTGCCCCATGTGACTTCTCCCATTTTTGCGGGGGAACCTCCCTCGTCGTATGCTGGAGGCATTTACCGTGAGTCTACAATCGCGTGCCCTGCGCATTTCTAACGGCAAAACAGAGTCTGCAGGACGGACTGGGTATTACCAGCCCGCGCAATTATATGCGCCGTCCCTGCCTCCCGTCCCCCTCCCGCCCCCCAATAGCTACTCCTCCCGTCATTCATCTCACTCTTCCCGTTCTTATCATAATATTCATCCCAACGACCTTCTCGCCCCCTATAAAATAGAGTTCCTTGTCTCTTCATTCCCCTTTCCTGCAGATATGTTATGCGTGCCTCAAAACCTCAAGAAACCGAACTACCTCCAAGACGCGTTCGCCCCACAACAAGATAGCATCGTGCTTCAATTCACCCCCAACAACGACTTTAATCTAAACCTGCGCACCTCCGGGTCGCTGACTGTTGCGTTTATACTGCACAACCTGCATGCGTACCTGCATTCCTGCATTTCGCGAAACCAGTTTGCGGCGCTGAGCCCTGAAAGCCAGCGGACTGCGAAAGAGTCGCGCACCCGTCGTTGCGCCCAAGGGCGGGTGGTTCCGAGCCAGGGCTTCACATATCTGGAAGTCCTTGGACTCGACGGCATGGCTTTCATCGGCCTGAAGAAAGGCGACGAAGCACATGTCTGGATTCCCCTTTTTCAAAGGGCCCGCCGTGCGTAATGCATCGCTGAGCGATCCAATTTACTTTCATCTACAAAACAACGTCAAGTCACGAAGATAATTGACCACTCAGCTCACCCTTTACTTACTTAGCTTTACTCACCCTCAGTTATTTACTAGAGTTTCGGAAATGTAGCACCTAGTCACGGACTGTATCTCACTAACCCTACTCACGGACGCTGTATCACTATTTCCCTTGTGTATAAATACTTGCATTGAATTCATTAGCTTTTTAACTTTCGAAAGGTCGCGAGCCTTTCGATTGCGTTTCGTCGCAGCGTCCACGTGATCGCGACACGCTCTTTTCGTTTCGCTCATGGAGGGCACGCCGGGGGCAGAGGCTTCAACCTCCTCGGCCACTATTCCGGCGCCCGAGTTTCCCATCCCTCAGACGCCGTTCTATTCCATTGAATACCCTGGCTACGTTCGCAACGCATCCGTTCCTATCGCGGTTCAAAATCTCGGCGGACAAGTAGCCCTAGCCGGCGCCTTCAAGCGTTCTACAGCCAAAGCCGAAGGAACCCTCGAGCTTAAGCTGCGTCCCGGGAATCCCTTCGCGCATCCCGTGCCGGGGGATGTCGTGCCCACGAACAACCTTTTGCTGAAAATCGTCAAGCGCAAGCGGAAAGATCGCATGGATGCGGACGACGGGAGCCCCCGGGGAGAGTACACCGCAGAGATTGTGGGATCCACCTCAAAGACTGTTCGATTCCGCAGTGCGTTCTGCGACGCGTAAGGGTATTTTTACGGGGCTGAGTTATTGCGCAGGTATGGCGGATTACCAGTACCAGCCGGACATGAACGATCCTGTGACGAAACTGCGGCTTGCGATGGATAATATGGATGGTTGGCAGTCGTTCCTGGCTCTAACGACCTTCGCTTTCTAATTTTCCCCGCAGTGGAAGCTATCCGAACCTATGTCATTCCGCCAGAAAAGGCGGAATACATGGTCCCAGTGACCAAGTCTTCATCGCAGGGGTCCGATATTGATATGAACCTCGACCCAGAACTAACCGGAATACCTCTTCCTGAACCCGATCACAACCAGCCTATGCGGAGCAACCTTCGTCTCTTCCCTCCCCCGCTGTTCAGTCGTCAGACACTTCCTCAATCATACAAGTTCGTTATATTTCACAAGAAATAGATAGTCTAGCATTGACCCATCTTGAGCTTCAAGCCAAATCCTGCGTCTATGGTCTCGACGACTGTGAACGAGGAAACGGGCGAGGAAAAGAAACGCCTGATCAACAAGATGCGCTGGAAAGGATACGGGCCCATCTCCATCTCATTCTCGGAACGCCAGGTCAGTCTGACGATGGTCGTCAACCTTTTGGTCTTGATGGTTCTTTAAGGTCCCGGATAAGCCAGCACAGAATGTTCAAGACGCTCGCACTCAAGTCAGCGACATCCTTTACAACAAAATAATCGCTGTAAGGAAGATGACTCCTTGTTTCCTTGGGACTAAACTGTCTGGTGCAGCATTTTGCTGAGCGGCCAATATGGACTCGGAGCGCGCTTTTTAACCAACTCACTGCAATAGAGGCTCGCGATGTTTTAAAGTAAGAACGTGTACCAACGTACGAAACGGCTTTTCATCCTTCTTCCTAGTTCAAAACCCCTTCTTGCATCCATTTGCTACGTATTTCATGATGGTCCATGGAGGGATACCCTCATCCGGTTCAGTTATGACCCTCGAAAACATCCAGAGGCCCGTTTGTATGTTCTCTCCGCCTTTTCCCAGACCTGCATCTAACAAATTTGGTCAGCTATCAGAGACTATATTTTCGCAACGCAAATCATCCAATTCTGAAGCCGTCTGTGATGACCAGGCGACAAGAGCGCACCGTCGCGAACATGGACAACTGGGCTGTGGCTATCGAAGATGGCTCGGAGCGGGACATCGAGCGAAGGTTGGTTTGCTTGGTGCATGGATTGGCCCTGCATCTCATTCCTTTTTGAACAGAAAATCGCATCTATTCGACGGCAAGACATTGACCAAAGAGACCGCGGCCTTTCAGCTGTGCGATCTCGTTGACCCAATGCTGAAAGAAATGGTCGACGACGACACGGAACTCCGAGATGAGAGTGATGTCGGTGTTGTTCGATTGGTTTCGAAAACGGGCTTAACGTTCCTGACAGGAACGCGACGGGTGGTACACAAACTACGCGCTGGAGCGCATCAAGACGGTGCTTCGACACAAGTTTTTCACGGTCCTGGAAGGGTACCCCGCTACGGACGAAGAGTGTCGCCAGCTTTTGACGGCCTCGGAGAAACTCCCGAGCAAGAGCGCCAAAGATATGTCCAGCTTGCGCTCTGTCAGACTTAAGATCGGAAAGCACAATATGGCCAAGGGCGCGATGCGCCCCGAAGATGCAGCAGCAATGCGGCTGAGGGCGACGCTGGACAGGAACTCAAAGGCCCGTGCCGCGACGACTGAAGAATAAAACTAAACGCGCCGGTGTATCTTGTATTTCTTGAAGTAGCATCTGTATTTTTATATCAATCGCGCACACAAATCGTTTGTTTTTGCCAAGTTTTGTTGTTTTCGGATAGCAAAGAGCATAGTAACTGCATACGCATGACATAAAGAGCCTGCACTCGGGGGTTTTCGTCCCGCCCACACTCCGTCCAGCGACGTCAAGTACAATACGGGAGAAACTTCTATGCGGCCATCTTTGCTTCGCGGCGGGCTTTGTTCTGCAGACCATTAGCATGTAGACTAAGCAAGTAAGCACGGACGCACTGAGCCGTTGAGTGCGTGTCTTGCGTTGCGGCGGAACTATAAATTCGACATTCAACAGGGCATTCTGCAATCGGTTGATCACAACAGACCTTGGGGTCAACCTGTACAGAAAATGTTTGAGCAAAAGTTCAACGGGGCTCTCAAACAGGACGAACGCCTCTCAGTGACCGTGTGCGACCAGCGGCAGGGATTTTAATGCCGTTTTTGTGGGCCTGTTCAAGTGGTCAATTGTTTTGCGTCGGGAACGTAGCTCGTGCAGCGGACCTTCTTGCTCTGGTTGTGATTCGTGTGACTGGGTTATCGTCAGCGCTGTCCAGCGAGTCCGACCCAGCGAGAACCCTACTTTTTTGACTTGGCCATTGGAGCGACGTTGAGCGATTCAGAATGAGGATGTGTACGTAAGCTGTATAGCTCGTCGTCTCACGCACTTGATGCAAGATCAAAAGCCCCTACTTTCTTGAGAAATCATGCTCAGAATATTCGTCTACCACGGCTGGCTGGCCGCTGCACCCGACGGGTATGAAAGGAGTCTTTTGAGGACACTCAATATGTAATACTCGAGCAGGCACCAAAGGTATTCATGAAATTGTGTGTAAAAAATTGCCCGCACGGCGCTATGGCGGTCACATTGCACATTTATTATTCAGGTCTTTTTTTTTTTCCATGTTTTCGTGTTTTTTTTTCGGTATTTTTCATGTTATCCAGCTTTTTTTTTTAGGATCCTATACTTTTTCTCATCTTCATGCCTTTAAAGTTTTTTTAACCTTCCAGAGGAACTAACAAGTTTTATTTTAAGTTTTCCTTGCAGAATGTGTGGCATTGGCCATAAATAAATTTCAACACCTAGAAAAGTTTTAAGTTTCTTCCAACCACAACTTTTTTTTTGTTGGCCGTGGCCTTTTCTTCTTCTTTGGTTCACTCAACGGGGTTTTTTTTCCTAACCCTAATTTGATCCGAGTGGCGGCACGGCCAGCAAAGTTCCGGCTTTCGTCACACAGCCCAAGGCATCCTCACCTTGTCCTTGCCCATGCCTCCACTCTCACAAGAACTCACAGACAATATTTTGAACTGTCTCATAGACTATGACTCCAACCTGCAACCCCTAGCAGCATTACACACAGTGTATTCCACACCATTCTGCTCAGCATAGGTTTGCAAGGAGGATTTGGTCTCAGCATCATAGGGGTTCCACTACCGGGAGAGGCGGTGTACTCATTCCCTGGTAGAAGTGGAGGTATGGGCAAGGACAAAGCAAGGATGCTTTGGACCGTACTGTGCATGACCCACTACCGGGTCACTTCGAATCTTTTTGCAAATATCTCAATAGAAAATGCCCTTAGCCACAATCTGCAAAGACACGCCCTTGCATAAATGAGTTTTTTACTCCCTCAAATATCCTCACACCTGTGCTGCTTGAGGAAATGACATCGGGGAATTATCTTTGTCGCCATCACGGATTTGACGGTTTTGCTAGTACCGGGCCAAATTCTTCCTATTGGCTCATCAGCATCTTTTCGTTACGTGATTGCCTTATCGGGAGAACGTCGCCTGGCCATTCGAGTCGTTGCGCGGCGTCTGGGAGCATTGGGGGCAGAGAAAGCAGTGTAGAAGACTCATATGAGTAGTATGTGACGGAATATCAACTTTTTGCTCAGCCCCTGGCTAAAAACGGGAAGTAAAAGCAGTTTTCATCCCGTATTGTCTGGATTGACTCGACGTATTACCTTGAGGTCATTCATGCATATACAGCTGCTGAAAAAAAACTGACATGAGGCTAGCATCCTTGTGATTCAGTGACACAAGTCTGGGGATCAGGCCTACTCTGCACGGTGCACCAGAAAAGAATTGAAGTCGAAGCTCATCGAGGATTCTGACATAAAGAGAAGATTAGATGGTATGGGATTTGTACTTCCAGTATTCCTTAGCTTATGGTCTGAGGGTTAGCTTTACTACTGAATAAAGGTCCTCAGAAACAACAAAGACCCCACATTTCGAGGAGATAGAATGCGAGACGAGAAGAGATTTTGAAATGGCCCAAAATAGCATTTTGATCAGACTTGTCGGAAAGATTTCGTTTGTTTTCACTCATT
This sequence comes from Mycena alexandri, assembly GCA_029233265.1. Taxonomy (NCBI): domain Eukaryota; kingdom Fungi; phylum Basidiomycota; class Agaricomycetes; order Agaricales; family Mycenaceae; genus Mycena; species Mycena alexandri. Next base: position 742,719 of record JARJCM010000001.1, on the reverse strand, counting down.
TCTCCCTCAAATCTCTAGCCCTCTTGGGAGAATGGGTGTTGCACCTTAGGGCAAATAATGTACTCCTTAGAATTTGTACTGATTCCCTCTAAACTGAGTTATTAGCCGGTTGACCCGGTACTAGGTGTGACCCGGTAGTGGGTCAGCCACAGTAAGACAAAAGCCGGAACTTTGCCGGCTGTGCCGCCACTCAGATCAAATTAGGGTTAGGAAAAAAAACCCTGTTGAGTGAACCAAAGAAGAAACAAAGGCCACGGCCAACAAAAAAAAAGTTGTGGTTGGAAGAAACTTAAAACTTATCTAGGTGTTGAAATTTATTTATGGCCAATAGAGGTTATTTATGGCGGTCGGAGTGCCCCTTTAATAAAACGGGGGTAAACTGTCTGTTTTTCCAAAGATTTTGCAGTAACCAAAGTGTGGATTTTGGAATCAAGAAAACAAACTCACTTCCGACTCAAATACTCTGTGTTCCTTTCCTCAAAGTGTCTTTTTATCAACCACTCTAAAAAAACTTAGGGAACCTGAAAAAGAAAGTGTTACTCGGGCTTGATCGGCTCCGGCGGCCGCTGTTCCGAGTCCGGCAAGGTTGATGAGAATCATAAGATTGGTTTTCGGGTGAGTCAACTAAAGTCCAGAAGGTATGCTGTGTGTCCCGGAGATCGCTGAACCTACCACAGACATTGAATGAACCTTCTCCCAGTGGCTCCAGCTCTTCGGTTGTTGAGTACATATTCCGGCAGAGTGAGGGATCAAACACAGGGTTGATCCGCACAGCACAGCCACCTCCTGGAAGAAACAAACTTTGCAGTCTGTAACAACTTGTGCACCTCTTCCCCAAAGAAGAGTGTGAGTTTGAAGTTTTTTTTTTCTTTGTGTGAAAAAATTTACCTCTTTGTAAAAATTTCTACCCATGTGCTAAAAATCCTCACTGAAGTCCACTTTTTGTACCCCTTTTATTAAAGGGGCACTCCGACCGCCATAGTTATTGGCACTTTCAAATTTTTGGCTTTTACGCGCTCTGATTGGCTGAAAATTGTGGAGCAGCCAATCAGCGCTGACGAGAAACGATTTTTATGCACTTGCCAATAACCTCCAATGCCAAACATTCTGCAAGGAAAACAAATAAAACTTGTTAATTCCTCTGGAAGGTGAAAAAAACTTTAAAAGGCATGAAGATGAGAAAAAGTATAGGATCCTAAAAAAAAAAAGCTGGATAACATGAAAAATACCGAAAAAAACTCCTTATTTATTTTCTTTATTCTTTTCCTTCTCTCTCTCCCCCATACGTACCCTTACATTACAACACACCTAATTCTCATCATGAAGCGAACCCTTAAACATACCCGGTCTGACGAATCGCGCAATACCCTATAGATACGATACCACTTCTCACTCTCATACGGACCTACCACAGACGAACGATTTACCGAGTACCAGTCTATATTTCCTTTTCCTTTCATAAACCCAATACGTAGAAATCTGAAAGTAGATACCCACATACTCAGTACTTAGAACAGCTGTCGTAGCCGTACCCGGCCCACTTACAGCGTAATGAATGAATATCATCATCATCATCATCACCGAAAAAAACACGAAAACATGAAAAAAAAAGACCTGAATAATAAATGTGCAATGTGACCGCCATACGGCGCAAACATCGGACAGGTACATATTATGCATATGAATCGTCCAAGTCCGCTTTCAAAATTCACATCTTCGACTCTTTCTTTTCATTTTCGCCCGACTTCAACTTCGGTCGAAAGCACCCGATGGCATCGGCTTTCGGTCGGCCAATGACACGAGATTACACCAGATAATAATATCCGTCGGCGCCGAGAACCGACTCGGCTAAAGAGCGATCCCTCATACATAAATGAATTTCGGTCTCGAAGCTGCTCCACCTCCACTCTCCAAACATGCCCGTCGCCGCCCCTGCACCGCGCACGCTCTACGACAAAATTTGGGACGACCATGTCGTGTCAGTCGCCGAATGTTTGTTTCCTAAACGCGTCATTAACTCCGATTTCAACAGCGACGTCAAAGAAGACGGTCTTGCACTGCTGTACATTGACCGGTACGTTCTCCTCCATCGTGCCAAATCCATTGCCTTACGCCCCTTTAGTCACCTCGTTCATGAGGTTACCAGCCCACAGGCATTCGAGGGGCTGTCAGTCGCCGCTCCCACTTCGCATCATCAATCGCTTATGTTGCTGTTTTTACCAGGAGAAATGCAGGACGCCCAGTGCGCCGTCCCGACTGTACACTCGCGACCGTGGATCACAACATTCCGTATGATAACCTTCCATATCTGTCGTGCAAATTCTTATTCTTTTCGGCAGCACCGTCTCGCGCAAGAACTTTACCTCGGTCGAATCCTTTATCGCTGAACCCGATTCGCGTGCACAATGTGCTGCGCTCGAGGACAATGTCAAAGAGTTTGGCCTGACTTATTTCGGCATGACGGACAAGCGACAGGGTGAGCTATCTTTTTTCATCTCGTTTATTTAAATTCATCGTGTGCTAGGAATTGTCCACATCATCGGACCTGAACAAGGATTCACAGTAGGTTCTTGTTCCTCGGGGGGATGCCAATTTAACGCTGTTGTAGCTGCCTGGTATTACTTGCGTTTGTGGTGATTCGCATACATCCAGCAAGTTGCGATTTCATTGCATGCTTACCCCTCTAACATAATCCCACAGCCCATGGCGCATTCGGATCTCTTGCATTCGGTATCGGTACCTCTGAGGTCGAGCATGTTCTCGCCACGCAGACTCTGCTGCAGACCAAGGGCAAGAACATGCGAATTACCGTCGACAGCGATCTCCACGAAGGTGTTACTTCCAAGGATGTGATACTACATATCATTGGTGTTATTGGCACTGCAGGTGGCACCGGCTCCGTCATCGAGTACGCGGGCTCCGTTTTCCGCGGCTTCAGCATGGAGGCACGGATGAGCGTCTGCAACATGAGCATTGAAGCTGGTGCTCGTGCCGGAATGGTCGCCCCCGATGAGGTCACTTTCGATTACCTCCGCAATCGCCCTCTAGCACCCAAGGGCGAAGCCTGGGATCGTGCCGAGACGTATTGGCGGTCTCTCAAGACGGATGAGGGCGCGAAATTCGATATTGAAGTTAACATTCCCGCGTCCGACATCATTCCCACTGTGACCTGGGGAACTTCTCCTCAGGACACAGTCCCCATCACCGGCTCCGTCCCCGATCCCTCTAAAATGACGGATCCCGTTAAACGCGCTTCGGCGGAACGCTCTTTGGCCTACATGGGTCTCACTGCCAACACCATCATGGAGGACATCAAGGTCGACAAAGTCTTCATTGGCTCGTGCACCAACGGCCGCATCGAAGATATGCGCTCCGCGGCGAAAATCGTTCTCGCTGCCGGACCTGACGCCAAAGTTGCTCCCGGCGTCGACGCGATGATCGTCCCCGGATCGGGCTTGATCAAGAAGCAGGCGGAGGCGGAGGGTCTTGACGCCATCTTCAAGCGCGCTGGATTCGACTGGCGCGAGGCCGGTTGCTCCATGTGCTTGGGCATGAACCCAGACCAGCTGGCACCGGGCCAGCGTTGTGCTAGCACCAGCAACCGCAACTTCGAGGGTCGTCAGGGATCCGGTGGCCGGACACATTTGCTGAGCCCCGCGATGGCGGCTGCTGCTGCCATGACAGGCAAGTTGACTGACGTTCGCAAGTTTATGGGTGCCGTGGCTGAGGCCAACATTGCGGCCGCTCCCAAACTGAAGGTGGCGAGCGCTTTCGACTTTTTGGATGACCCAGTTCTCCCCGCGCCGGAACCCCAACAGGCGGCTGAGCCGGCTGCTTCGTCGGCGTCTCTGCCCCCCGCCGAGGCCCCGTCCACCGTCCAGAAGTTCACCATTGTCAAGGGTATCACGGCACCTCTGCACATCGAGAACGTCGACACGGACATGATCATCCCAAAGCAGTTCCTGAAAACCCTCAAGCGGACTGGCCTTGCGGACGCCCTTTTCTTCACCCTTCGGAAAGACCCGCACACCGGCAAGGACACCGACTTTGTGCTGAACCGCGCGCCCTTCAACCAGGCGAAGATAATGGTCTGCACTGGCAAAAATTTCGGTTGCGGCAGCTCGCGCGAGCACGCCCCGTGGAGTCTGTTAGTTTTTATTTCACTGTCGAACGCATTCCACATCCTGATTCCCTCTCAGTGACAATTTTGGCATCCGTTGCGTCATCGCCCCCAGCTTCGCCGACATTTTCAAAACCAACGCGATGCAAAATGGCATGCTTCCCGTCGTCCTTCCGCAAGAAGACTGTCGCGCGTTGGCGGAGGATGCGGAGGCGGGGCTGGAGCTCGAGGTCGATCTCGAGAAGGAGGAGGTTCGCCGCCCCAACGGCAAGGCCCCCATTTCGTTCACGACCGATCCGTTCCGGCGGCACTGTCTGCTCAACGGGCTTGACGACATCGCGCTGACCATGCAGCGCGGGGAGTCGATCGCCGCGTTTGAGCAGCGCCGGAGTGAGACTTGGCCGTGGCTGGACGGGTTTGGGTACAAGGGCGCGAGGATTCCCGTGTCGGCAGTGAAAAGTACAAAGAAAATGGATTGGTAAAGTTGTCCTTGTAGTGCAGACGGAAATTGTAGAACGGAATGTAAAGGAGAATCGATTTACACGAATGCTTTTGGGCTCGCGATGTACCAAAAGATTTCGGCTGATAGCTTTCGGAGCTAACGAGACTGGCAGCGGATGTGTGATCCCAGTTTGGGGGTGCCACCAAAAAAAGGCTGAGAGTACCGCCTGTGTCTCGTCAATACGATGCGACTTCGCCTTTGTATGAAGTGGATTGAGGCAGAATCCGTTGCGCGGAAGATTTGGCCCAAAAAAGTTGAAGATCGCGTGAGCTATTTTGCAAAACAGCAATAATTGAATATTGAATATTGAATCCCCCATGGGGCGGGAGAAGCGCGTCGCCGTGTCAGTGGCTGTCCCGCGCCATCACCTTCTTTTTATTTGAAAATCACGGTCCACTCTGGCCCGATACCTTTACCGAGGGATTTCACTCTGTACAAGCTTGGACATTTCCTTCGGAAGGCTGATTTGGATTCCTCCTTTACTCTGCTTTACTCCTCTTGCTTTTTCATGAGCTCGGGTTACTCTCACTCCCAGGCAATTTCTTCCCGAGTCGCATTACTTAAGTACTTTACGCGAGACCAGGGCAGACCAAGGCGGACTTCGTTCGTCAATGGGCTCCGCCCCACGTCCTTCTCAAATTCTCGCATGGCGTCTTCATTATCTGTGGCCTGTTCAATTCCTTTCACTCCACCACCCGGCACATCCACCACGAGCCAGAAAGGATCCCGTCTCGGTTCGGATGGCGACTTCATGCGTCTTGAATCCCCACAGCAAAATATCTCCTCCACGGGCCACGACAGAAATATTCGCTTGAAACGGATAGGGAATTCCCTTCCCTCCAGAACGAGGACTCGGAGCTCCTCGTACAAGTTTGGGCATTGGCTTGAATCCCGTTGACTGGAAGGGCCCAAACTATGGCTTCGGTCAACCTTCGTACCCATGGGTGAACGGTCATTTTTGCGGGTGTGGTCGTCACCCCTCCACGGAAACCGAGCAGGATTCGAAGTGGGGACATCGTCTTGGGGCCGTTCTGGCTCTGGCTCTGCTACAAACGCGGCCGAGAATGCGGCTGGTGAGTTTCGCTAGGCAGAGCGACTGAACTGTGACTCGGATACTGATCATGATCTCGAATTCGCATACCGGGTACCCAATCACTCGGGAGGTATGGTCGTCTCCAAAGTCCCTCAGCGAACGCATTGGGATTTAAAAGCCAATGGGAGGTATGCACGTACTGTAGAGCGTGTTGGCTTCGAATACGCTCTCAGTCAAATGGCTGACTACGGTGCGGAGAGCCAACACGAACCGGTTACATTCAGTCAAGCGCTCTTGCACCACACGAAGCGCCTCATCCTCATTGTTGCGTTGCTGCCTGGACCGTGGAGTCCTGCAGTAGCTGCCGAACAAATCGCTAGCATCGACAACTATGTTCAACGCGTTTGCGTCAACATAGTTTCCGGCTGGTTCAAGAACGAATTTACTTCCATCGGCCAGTGGTGGTTGGACCATGCTGAACGGTATCGCCGCAGCTGCAAAATGGGCATCTGGACACAGGACTCCTTCACCTACAAGGGCGACTTTTATAAGTTCAACAATTATTCATCAAAGCCTAAGCCGCTCAATTGCAACCTACCTGGACGCCCGCATCCAGAGATTTTTCAGGGCGGCAATAGTATCGACGTGCGCGAAAAACGCTGGCGCCGTCAGTGATGTCTACTTCATGGACGAGAACACCCTGGATGGCTTCATCACCCGGATAGAGGACGTCACGGAGCGGGCTCGGGGAAATGGTCGAGCTGGCGAAGTGCCCTTTGCCATCAATGCCTTCGTCATTTGCTGCGAAACTGAAGCGGAGGCCCTTCGCGCGACAGCAGACAAGACGGGGGATGTGAGCGAATTCCAAGTTGGAAGATCTGGTTCAGCTGGTCTCAAAACCAAGCTCATCGGTATCAGAGAGCAGGTCGGGAGTCATTCAGAGCGAACGAGACTTGCGCATTGAAATCTCATTAGATCGCTGACCGCATTTTGCTTTGAAAAGTCTCGGTGTAGCTCGGTGTAAATATCTTACTTGCGGCTTTTTTGCACTACGAAGAAGAGATTCAACACTTTGGAGATGAGAAAATACCCTTTGTGAGGCAGTTGGGACGGGTGATGTATACCAAGCGGCGGAATAGTCAAGTCGATCTCTCCCCTAGAAATCTTCCGGAAGGCCAATTCATGAAGGAATTGCAAAAGTGATATAATGTTACGGAACTACTCTTACCACATACTAAGCCAAACAGGAAACTGGTCCGTGCGCTTGAGTGACTCGGTAGTGCCGAGGGAAGGGCGAGTCGACTGGAACGTCGAGGGAAAGGGTCGCACTACGTCGTTACCAAAATGCCCTGGATAATACAACAAGAGGAAGAGCACAGATGCGGCAAACCAAGTGATATCTGAATTCAAAATCAACCTTAACATCGCGAACAGGCATGTTGTATTGACACCGACCTTCACTCCCTAAACCGCTGCAGATCCTATCGTACAGTTTCAAGTGTTTCCATTGAGGTGACGCTGTTGCCGCGAATGACCTGGGTGAAAAAGTGAGTGAAAATGCAAACAAGGCAGGATAATACAGACCACAGTGCCGATGGGGTGTTTTTGAGCAGGAGTCGATTCCTCAATGGCATCGTCGATGACGAGGTTCAAGAACAAGTCGTAGCCTCTGAGCGTGCCGCTGACTTTGCGGCCACCCTGCAAATGGACAAAGAGTTTCTTGTCCATGAACTGTAGGTGTGTGAGTCCTCGGGAATGTACGATATGTACGATAAGAGGGTTAAGAAGGGCGGACCTTTTTGAGTTCGGGCTGAGATGCTTTGGACATGGTCGTTAAGAGCGAGTTTGTTTGTTTGGCGATCAAAGCGCCTGTTCCATACCTCCCTTGTTTGACGCCACCTGTGCCTTTTTCTGAATAGCTATCCTCCGTCCCGCCCACACGCCCACTAGGTATGTACAATTTGGCATTCAATAGCCAGAACCTGAGTCTGATTTTGTTAGAAACAACGAGACACCTTTTACACCGTCTTTGGCCGAACAATGGCTACTCCTGCACCCCCGGTCTCTACACCTGCAGGCTCCTCTCGGACGAGAGATTGGGCCCGGACTGCTGAGCCTGGATCCGCTTTCAGCGGGCTCGGCCGTGGGGGACGAGGGGGAGGCGCCGGAGGAGGCGGTGGAAGGGGGAGGACTCGTGGGGGAGGCCGAGGCCGCGGCGGCGCACCCCCAGCAAACGCTGGAGCTGCTGCAAGCACCTCCAGAGCCCTGCCTCCTTCCGATAAACCTGCCCCCATCGCGGCTTCTACATCAAAGCCGACGACTTCCGGATCTATTCCAGCAGCATCGCAAAAACTTTCCGTTCCTCCTGCGACATCCGGACGCCCGAAAGGACATGGCCGTAAATCCTCCCGCTCAGCAGTTCCCACTGTAGTGGTTGCCCCTTCCACCCAGTCTGCTGAGGTCCCTGCGTCAAGCCCACGACCGTCGAACCGCCGGCGGCGGTCTCAACAACTCCCGTCGAAGGGAACTGGACCTGGAAATGCTTCTGGCCTCAAAGTCAACGTTCCTGCATTGGATGACAATCTACTTCGTCCCCAAAACAGACTACTCGTTCCCCACAGCGCACCTCCTCCGTCAAAGGACACGCCTCCTCATCTCGCTGGGTCGTTCGACATGCGGAACAACATTGACGCTCTCGTTGAGCGCGTTCGAGCTGTCGCTATGGATAACCGTCCTACCACCCCAGGAAGTCACATCGATTGGGCAGGAGACGATGACGAAGGGCTACCAGATCTCGATGATTGGGGCGTTTCAGCGAGTGTAGGCGACAAAGACGAGATCAAGGACGAGATGATCTCGCCCATCATCGTGGACGGTCTGAAACCTCTGCCTGAACCGGTCGTAAAGCCTCCAACACCCTCAGGTGATATCAAAGAGGAGATCGTGGCGCCCTTCGTAATGGGGGATCAACAAAAGCCGCCGCCGCCTAGCCAGGCGCCTTTGCACCCTTCGTTGCCTGCCAAACCTGTTCCGGGTCCCATTATTGCGCCACATTCTGGTGGTCGGGGCAATAATAATCGCAAGTCCCCGGTGAGGCCGACTCCTCCTACAGCAGTTGGCGCTGCCATAGAGCAGGCCGTCCATAACTCCGGGCCGTCCAAACCTTCCGTTGACGGACAACAGACGGCGGTCGAGGAGAAAAAGGACGATGACGATATGTCGGATTCTGGCCGTGAGGGCCTTGCTGCCTCAATTCATGCTCCTGCGTCTAACTCGTTGTCTACCTCCAGCAATTCCAGCACACCTCCCCAACCGCACCATTTTAACCCCACACACAACCGGGCGCAAACTGTAGGCCGCCCCTACCCGCAGTCGGCTCCCGTCAACTTCAACCCGCGATATTCTCGTTCGGGAACGTCCACGCCGCGAGGCGGGTACATGGGCGGACACCAGCATACCCGCACGCATTCATCGCCCCCTGCCGGATCGATGCTTAGCAATAATCGGGCTAGGCCAGTCATCACAGGGGATGCGATGGCAACTCTGCGGCGATTATTTTGATTTTCGTCAAAAGCGCTATTGCAAGACCTCGCGCCATATTTTGCTTCCAATATTCAATCATATACCTCGTTCATCTACTTTCCGCTGTTTCAGCTCGGGACGCTCGTTATCTGTGCCCACCACCCTGCTCTGCTTCCCCACCTCCATATCTTTATTATACGTGTAATTGTTAGCTAATCTCGGATATCCCATGTCTGTCCAATGTACAACCTCGGAAGGAAGGATCGGGATGCTTTATTAAATACAGTTTTTTTATGGATTGAAATCATCTGCGCCGTCGGAGCTAAAATATGACAACTCAAGACCAACAGCTTTTATGGGCTTTGTCCGATTTGAAAAGTCCGAGACAACACCCAAACTGACCAACATATTTCGCAGTCGGCCTTCCCACATAAGCGAAACATCCTTGGGACCTGGTTCAGAGAGAGATGGTACAGAAACACGAGACACACGTTATTAGTTGAAGCACGGGCTTTTACGACCCCCCGTACCTCCCCCTTGGTCTCGCTGAGTGGAGGAAGTATTGGATCGGCATCATCGGTATCTTCGGAGAGGGGAGACCGCATCCACCATTCGGCACCCATCGTCCACTCACTTTCGTAACTATAGACATTGAAGTCGAAGCGCGAAGACAGCGAAAGATCCCGGGAAACCCGAGCGGAGTATGCGCCGGACATGTGCCCAAGCATAGGATTAAAGAGCGCCGTTATTGTGGTCGGAGGTTGTGAAGGCGGTCCTTTGGAAACCTGGGCGAGTGGCGACGAGGATGAGGCAGGTAGCTGAAATGAAGGCGGCGTCGCGTCCGGAAGGGTCGTAAATCGGAACCCAGTCGATACTAAAACGTAAATTCGTGTTAGATCTGTTTCATTTCAAGCCCCAGCAGACTTGGACTGACCACCAGCACTTCGTTCCTTGGCGCTGAAATAAAATTCAGCTCCAGCAGATACGCGGCCCTTTAATCCTCCCTCGACAGCGTCTTCCTCGTCTACGCGCTTGACGCCTGCTCCGGAGTTACTTTTGTCTAGGTCGTCTGAAGGCTCGACCGGGACGCCAAGTTTCCCAAAATTATGAAGTACCCGGACACCCCACATACCGTCGTCGGCGCTGTAGGTATACTCGGTACACCACTTCCCCACATCGTGCTGCAAATTGACGATGAGGTTACTGACGTTTCCGCCTCGACTCCCCATGTCAGTTGGTAAATTTGAGGGCGGATGCGAGATGGCCGCGACTAGTCCTTGTAATGTCGGCGTAAGGCGCGTAGAATAGAGCGCATCTAGCCGTCCGGTAGGAAGATAGAATCGCCCATAGAGAAGATAGTCTGCACTAATTTAGCATCACATATATATGTCGAGGTTATAAGCTGCATACCCCGCTTATCGACACGCTCACCCGCGAGCCATTCTTCCTCTTTGCCTTCGGGTCTCCGAGGTTGATCATAAACGCGGAAGCGCTCGACCATGTCCTTGAAACGAACATTTCCAGAGGCTTTGACGTCTAGATCGCAAGGGGTGAAGATGTAACCGACAGACCCGTTCAAGGAGGGCATTGCGTTCATCGAATACGTGGTCTTGAACAAGGCATTGGGGGATTTTGACACCGAGAGATGGAGCCCTCGAGGAACAGTAAAGTCGAGGATGGCTAAGTCACTGCTCAGCGCATGGAATAATGAGCGTTTTCAACAAACCATTTGATGAACGAGTGAGGTTTGCGTATAAGTTGTCTTCGTTCCAGCCAGTGGCCTTGTAGTAGCTACGAAGAACGTAGGACGCGAATGGGTGCATGCGCCAGCGTTGCCTTTACAGTAGACCTCGGACTCGGCCGCTATTCCGGTCCGCACTTCCGCCCTCGAGCCTCGCCGCTTTCAGTCTCTTTCGAAATTCTTCCCTCCCTTACGCAGAGAGTACACTGTACCTGCGTTGCGACGCCGGGCGAAATCCGGGCAGAGAGAGTCCTTCCCTGGCCCAGGGACCATTTTCTCTGCGTTTCCCTCAACTGTCCAAGAACTGGATAAAAGACCCTTGCCACGGGACGAATGGAATTCTTTCTGTTATTTCTCGCCGCCGACCCTTGTACTCATGCGCGCGCAACAGCTTTACCCCTCCACCCACTCTCCTTCGTTGACGGTGTTCCCGTGGTATAGCTTTCTTAGGGCTCGACGTTGGCTCGACGCGTGGGAGTCGCTGCTTTGTCGCTCATTCATGAGTTGGCCGGAATTATATTTGTGTAGTCCACGGCCCCGCAGGTTCCCGCGATGAGTCAAAGCCGTATAAATTGTGGTGCGAACTGTTGAACTGCTCGCCTTCAAACCATGGCATTCGTACGCGTTCTGTGCCCCAACTCCAACCCTGATCCTTTCGCCCTCAGCGACGCCTGTATACGGGCATCGTGGAGTGCTCTGGTTCCGACAATCCTCGTCTGCGGACTATGCACTACTTTCATTCCTGTTCCTGCGTTTCTCAAACGATTCGTAGCTCCCGTTTTCCGGCCGTTTCAGGAATTCTTGACGCTGGAAGAAGCGGAGGCATTCCTTTCTGGTGGCTCTTTGCCTGCCTATGCTTCGACCGAAAGCAACGGGACGACATCTGTACTGTGTTTTCTTGCCCTTGTCGAAATTCTGCTCTGGAGCGCAGTTGGTATTTCGGAATTCGTCTCTGGCGCCATCTTTGGGACGGGAAGGATCCTGCCTTTTCTCTTCATGGTGCCTTGGGTGTATTCGTTCCTTCGCCCCCTAATGTCCGCTCCCATTATCACGGCACCTATGGACCTTTTCTGGCTATTTTCCCTGGAATTCACTGGGGATCTGTTGCTGTTGGGTGGCCTATCGTTAGGTTACGGGACGACATCTGAAGCTATGGCTACTGTGCTCGTCGTCAATACCGTGTTGACGGTTAGCCTTTTCGTATTTGTGCTGCGTCTGCCCCTTGGGATCCCAAGTCGAGAGCCTACGGAAGGCGAACTTGTTGGTCGTTCCATGACTAGTTATTTGAATGGTACTGTAATATTTATCCACAGGAACCAGCACCAGAGGACTACACTTCGCTGTTTGGCTGGATCACCTTCGCGTGGGTTTTCCCTCTTATTCGACGGGTACGCAGTCAAAATATCGTTCCCTGTCGATCAAGGCCATAATTGACTGTAGGGCACAATTAATCCTCTCACCGAGAAAGATGTGTGGAACCTCAGCCCAACTATGCAAGCACGGTCAGTGTTTCATAAATTCGCGTACATGAAGTAGGTCCCTTTTTTGTTCGTATCTTAGTCGGTTCTCATCATCCAACTCAGGAGAAGCACTCTGCTTTGGAGTCTTCTGGCCTCGAATTCCCTAGACTTGATGTATGATTTTTTACTCGGATTTACCACTTTACCTCATCGGTTTTAGCCTTGATGCGTCACTTGCCATTCTCAGCGCTCTGCTGGTCTTTTCTGGTCCTTTCTTTATGAAGTACAGTTCACTAATTATGAGTTGGACTCCCGTTGATATTCCGTATACTTCAGTCTTATCCTTGCGACGCTCGAGCACCCTGTCGAGGGCGGACGACGTCTCGCCTATCTATATGCGCTTTTGGGTTTCGCGTGCATGGTTCGTGAAACATTTTTTCAGTGCGCTATCGAGTTATATCCGTCTGCTAGATCGCGAAAAGTGAAACAGATGTACTACATTTCTATTACGGCCGCAGAGCATCAACTCGAATGCGCACTGAATTAATGGTTGCTGTATATGAAAAAGCCTTGAAAAGGTTGGCATGACTCGTAGAGACGCCAAATAATGAACTGAGTAATCTTAAGACGGGACTTAACTGGGATCGTCGACGCGGAGGCTAAGGCCGAAGCCAAGGCCACAAGGGATGCGAAGGCTGCCAAAAAAGATGGGAAAACGCCCTCGACTAGCAAGGCGTCTTCGGATGGTAAAGAGGAGGAAGAGGATCTTGGACCAAAAGCCGGCGCACAACTCGGTAAAATCGTCAATTTGATGTTTGATTTTTTTTCTCCCTGGTTTATACTTCGTCGCTCATTCGTCTTAGGTCTGTGGATGCGGCTACTGTAAGCTTTAACCTTCCGATGATCTCAAGACCTCAGCGTTGATTTTCCTTGAGGTCTGCTCCGTCCCGTTCTACCTGGTTTTCCTCTATGGCGGTTTGACATTTTCTCTTTCGCTAATCACACACACGCCTAAGGGATTCCGCTAGCGCCATTCGAGATTGCGATCTCTGTGATGTTTTTATATCGGTGAGTTTTCTGCTCAGCCTATAGCTTATACTGATACACAATACTTCTAGGCTGGTTTGTGTGTCTGTTAGGAAGCTTTATTTGACCATTAACTTTTCTAGCTTGGCTGGGCCGCTTTTTCTGGCATGTTCTTTGTCATTCTCTCGATTCCCCTCAACTATGTCATTGCGAAGTTGAACGTCAAGTATGAAAAAGGAATCGTGACCGCAAGGGATAAGCGTACTGGTGTGCTCAATGAGCTAATAAGTTCGGTCCGTGTGCAGGGATAGATGTTGCCAACCCGGCATTGATTCGTTCTCAGATCAAATTCATTAAGTTAGGAGGAGCGGAGGAGCGTTGGTTAACAAAGGCCAATGATGCCCGCGATGTTGAGCTCACTTGGCTCGTAAAAAGTAGGCTTCGTACCTGCCTCCGTTGACCTTACGTATTGAATTCTACAGGTCGCTTTATGGAGATTGCGTTCCATATCACTTGGTACTCGTTTTTTTCTTTTCCGTCTCCTGCCTCAATCCTTGTTACAATAGGATGCTGCTGCCGGTCTTGATATCCGTATCATCGTTCTATGTCTACGTTAAACAAGGAAACGATCTGACGGTTGCAACCGCATTCACGGTCTGTTCGGCATCTTCATATTTGGGTCTTCAAAGCTGACTCGTGGACTCCCAGGCCCTCGCAATTTTCAACATGTTGAGGTGAATGAATGAAGTCTGTAAGTAAAAGTAATTGTTGATGAAGTTTAGCGCGCCATTGAGCGCTGTGCCCTACACAATTTCTTTTATTCTTCAAGTAAGGTGCTTGACTGTTGAAATTCGCGCTTGCTTATACCGTTTCAGGGAAACATCGCTCTTGCGCGAATCTCCAAATTCCTCGACGAAGACGAGGTCCCAGATCAAGTATCGGCTCTGAAGTCGACATCGGTTGAAGATGCAGAGGTCGGGCTTGTGATAGAGAACGGTTCATTCAAGTGGAACGAGTTGGCGGCAAAAATTAGCACGGCCGAGCCATCTGAATCAGCGGCTGTGGAGGAAGAAACTCGTTTTGAACTTCGGGACATCTCAGTATCCTTTCCCGAAGGTAAACTTACTTGTGTGGTCGGACCGACGGCAAGGTACATTTTTCAAGTCTTCATGCAATAGTTTGACCAACATCTTCTAGTGGTAAAACAGCCTTGCTCTTGGCCCTCTTGGGCGAAATGACCTGTTTTCCTGGAACTCAAGTTAACCCTCCAAAAAGCTCGAGAGTGGACGAGAACGGGCTGATGCGCTCTATATCTTACTCGGCGCAAACACCTTGGCTTCAATACGCAACAATTAAAGGTTGGGAAATTGGGGTCAAAACGTAGCCTCGTCTTAAAATTCTCCGATTAGACAACATCACATTTGGCTTCCCATTTGACGAGGAAAGGTATAAGAGCGTCTTGGAGGCTTGCGCTTTGCTTCCCGATCTGGCCATACTTCCTGATGGCGACAGGACGGAAATAGGGGTTAGGGGCGTTTCCCTTTCAGGTAATCTTGCTCAACTTACAGTTCGTTTTTCTAACGTCGTTAATTCCAGGCGGACAGAAGGCCAGGTGACTATATCCCTGTAGTCTTATATTTGGCCTCATTCCGTCGCAGAGTTGCGCTTGCTAGAGCCGTATATGCATGGACGAAATATGTTGAAATTTACCATCCATCAAAATGATCTGCTGAGATTTCTTAGGTTCTCCTCGATGATCCACTCAGCGCGGTCGTGAGTGGGCCCTCGATTCGATTTATCAACCTAAATTCTGTCTGCAGGATAGCCACACAGCTCGCATTTTATTCGACAAACTCTTTTGTGGCCCTCTATTGAGGAATCGGACGGTCGTTTGTAACATTCATACTTTCTCTCTGACCAGAACTTCACCCTCTCCTCAGGTTCTGGTGACCCATCATCTCGACCTGCTTCTTTCGGGCCAAAAAGGTTCAGGAGCGCATTACATCGTTCGTATGCTCGATGGGCGAATCGACGCACAGGGAACGGTCAAGGATCTGCGAGCCCATGGTGTTTTAGAGGCTATCAAACCCGACTCACCTGCGAGCACAGCACTGGACGAGGAAAGACCTGTCGATAATGCGGCAAATCCACTATCATCGGAAGCGACCACGAAGCTAGTGAAGGATGAAGAGCAGGCAAAGGGAGATGTCGAGGTTCGAGTCCTACTGTTATTTTTCTTCTTCCTTTCTCCCCTTGCTCACTTTTATCGATGAAGTGGCGCATCTATAAAACATACTTCAAAGCATCATCGTACAGGATTTGGATGATTGTTGTGCTTCTCGTTGTTTTCATCGAGGTATGGTGCCCGTGGGCGGTCCAACCGTTTGGATTCGCTGACCGTCCGTTCAGATCCTTCAATTGGGTCAAAAGTTGTGGATCAAGGCTTGTGAAATATATTCGTAATGCACGCATGGTTATTGATCATAGGCTCATGGACAGGTCTGGGGGGAAGCATCTCAGATCACATTCAACTCCAGTTTCCTCCGCTTGCATAGCTTCCCGCTTTCAAGCACACCTTTGATCCGTGTCGCCATATTCGCGTCTTCGCTTGCACATGTGTTCCCTCCAGCACAAGACAATCCCATGTTTTATGTCGGTATTTATGCTGCAATCGGCTTTTCTGTCAGTCTAGTGAACGCATCACTTGTCGCGCTACACTTTTATGCGTCTTTTCGGTCAGTTGTGCCGTCCGACTTATCTTCTCCAAGCTGATTCATGTGTTAGGGCGTCACGTCGCTTGTTCCGCAATCTATTGAGGACGGTGGTATACTCCACCTTTAGATGGTTTGACACAACGCCGAAAGGTTTGTTCAGCTCGCTTTGCGCGTGATAAGTCTAAATCTCTCGCCGTTAGGGCGCATATTGAACCGTGTGGGCAAAGACATCAGCTCTGTGGATACAGGGTTATCGCAGTCCATGACCAATTTCACCTATACTATGGCGGCGTTGGCGGTTGCAATTCTGACGATTGCGTGCGTTGCCTATTTTATCCCATCCATACAACTGTTCACGTTTCGGTTTTAGTGTTGTGTTTCCTTACTTCCTTTTACCGGGATTGCTCCTGTCTTTCGCGTATTACAAACTTTCGGTGGGGTATCTGCATTCGTCTCGAGACCTCCGTCGCATGGAGGCCAACACTAGATCCCCTATCTTCACAGGATTCAGCGAGCTGCTCGAAGGTGAGAAAATCGCAAACAAACCATTTATTGGGTGTTAACTTTCGGAAGGAATCGTCACCGTCCGGGCTTTTGGTGTCGAGAAGGTGTTTCTGAATGAAATGTACAACAAAGTGGATATCACAACTAAGGTGCATTCATCATGCACTAGCTCTCGTACTGTGTCTTCTAGTAGATTCACAATTTTACAGCTCAACTACAGGTGAGTGCACCATTCCCCTATCGGAGTCAGAAAGCTTGAACACGTCAATTAGTTACTGGCAGGCGAATAGGTAAGACCACTCTTCCGATGGGCTGAATGCGACTGACCAAAACAGATGGCTGCTCTTGAACTTTGATTATTTAGGATCTAGCGCTGTTTTTGTGACCTCGTTATTAGCGGTGTCTGCTTTCGTACCCGCCGGTCTCGCGGGAATATGTATTACTGTACAGATTTTCCTCGACTTGCCGCATTTACTCTGTTCATATTTGTTCCTTAGTCGGCAATGACCTTTTCGCGAACGTCATATTTCGCCTGCAGGTTCTACACGAGTTTACAGGTGTGTCCTAGTTTGTGCCAAAGAGTTAACACTGAAGCAAATGCGCAGGTCGATTTGAACGCAGTGGAGCGTGTGGTCAACTATCTCGAGATTCCGCAGGTTCGTGCATTCACAGCTGGTGTCCACAACATGTGATGGGAATGATTCTATTACTAGGAACCTCCTTCCCTCATTGAATCCAACCGTCCACCCGCCTATTGGCCGTCGAGTGCAAGCAATAACGATTTGGTGGTTGTCGAAGATCTGGAGGTGAAATATGCCCCACACCTGCCTTCAGTTCTGCATGGCATTAGCTTCGCTCTGAAGGCCCGAGAGCGAGTCGGCTTGCTTGGACGCACTGGTGCGTTTTGTTTCATGTGAAGAGTTGGCTCTCATATTGCCACAGGCTCAGGAAAATCAACACTTGCTACAAGTTTATTGCGTTTCGTATGTCTTGAGCGGGACGAGGAGTTCAAGTTCTAAATACCTTAGGTGGAGCCCATTCGAGGCCGCATTTTTGTGGACGGCATCGATATTTCTACCATCGGATTGAACGAGCTCAGGACGCGATTGGTATGCGCTATCTCCGACTGAGGGCTTCTTCCGAGCCGACGGTTAACGAACCGTAGACCTTCATTCCCCAGGACGCCACCTTGTTCTCCGGCACCATTCGAGACAATCTCGACCCGTTTGGTGTGCTTGTCATTTTCTTGATAATGAATATGGTGTTCACAAGTTCGTAGACGAATTTGAGGACGCTGAATGCCAGGAGGCCCTATACCGGGTGCATCTGCTGAACCGCAGTGCCCACCCTTCACGAAGAACATCCGCGAGAGGGTCTCCAGTTGCTGAACTTGAGGGTGAAACGGCGACGAGCTCTGGCGTCTCGAGCGTCACGGAGTTGGACCCCAAAACAGTGATTTCACTCGATACGATGGTTTCGGCCGAAGGCGCCAACTTCAGCCACGGTCAGAGACAATTGATTGCATTGGCACGGGCGCTTCTCCGCCAAAGTTCAATTATTATTCTCGACGAGGCAACATCGTCGATTGACTTTGAAACTGACCAGAAAATACAGACGACCATTCGAGAAGAATTCAGGGACTCGCTGCTCCTCACGGTTGCCCACCGTATCAAGACGGTATTTATCGATACTTTGTTTGCCATGCTGGTCTCATGCCTTTCAAGGTGATTGATTATGACCGACTCATAATCCTGGATCAAGGGGAAATCGCACAGTGCGACACCCCATACAACCTGATTCGCGCGGAAGGCATCTTCCGAGAAATGTGCAAAAAGTCTGGAGCATTCGACGAGCTGGAAGCAGCGGCGAGAACCGCAAGCTCGGCGCTGAAATAGAAGGGACTCTCGGCATATTTGTTCGGTACTGTACTTTGCTTATAAGTAGCACTGAGCTTGTTGTGCCAACTCGCGGTAACTGGTGCCGAAATCGGCCGCTGCGTTCAATAACCTCATAAGGGCCGGCGATGATCGGCACATGTCTTCGCATCAACGGTAGCGGGGTGCCGCTCGAATTTGTCTATTTCCTGTGGGAATACATGGTGAAATACACGGTTAAAGGACCAACTACTGCGAATAAACTATAAATTCTCCTGGGCGGACTACTGCGGAAACATCGCCAAAACCTGTTCGATAGTAGGTCTCTGCGATGGCTCTGGGTTCCAGAGATTGTTGAGAAGGATCCACATATCATCGTTCAGCCCTCGCCTCAAAACAGCCTCAGAGGTAGGCCGCGGAGGGTGCTCTCCTTTCGCGGACCGAATCACGACCTCAGTAGTATGCTTAATATTGTTGTATGGCTGCTCGTGCGTGAAGATCTGAAGGGGAGGTAAAAACCAAGTTCAGGGCAGATGGTCAAGCGCCTCACCTCCAGCACGGTCATCCCGTATGCGTAGACATCAGAGCTCATAGAAAGGACGCCTTGACCGATGCAAACCTCCGGCGCAAACCAGCGGTAAGAGTCGCTGACGCCACGGCTCTGGCTGAAAGGGATCCCAGTAATGTCCTCGACGATCTAAGAGTTAATTAACAACTATTGACGAAGACCGCGATGAAAATTTACGCGAGAGAGGCCGAAATCCGCAATTAGAGGGTTGCCGATGTGGTCGATGACAATGTTGCTCTAGTGGCGAAATTGAGATCGAATGAGCGTAATAAGGAAAACAATTTCTTACCGCTTTTAAATCCCCGTGAACTACTGGAGGAGTCATGCTGTGCAGCACTTGAAGGCCGAGAGCGACTCCTTTGGCCTACAATTAACATAAGAAGGACGGATCGGGCCAGAAAAAAAAGATAATTCACTAGTTTGAGATAGTCGATCTTGTCGATATTATTCTTAACGTACGTCAGGGCAGTACCATTTGCCTATTTATTGAAAGAGGATGAGAACCCGACAGGTCGAGGAAGGCAACTAATACCGACCTGCCACGGGCTAACCATATACCTGATCATTATATGAGTGGACTATTCGAGCGAAGTGAGGTAGAAAACGTGCGGGAATGGTCCGTCTTCCTGGCAAAACCCGTAAAATGGCAGGACATGTTTCCCTCGGTCGATGTTCCACAAGGCCTTCCAAATCTCACACTCCCTCTTAAAACGCTAGCGCAGCAAAGTTGAGGACGTCGATGAACGGAGCCTGGGAGATTACTTACGCGCAGGCTGCTTTCGTTTGAGCTGACTGCTCGGACAACTTTGATGGCCACCTTTTCGCGTCCGAGATACAGGCCTAGGAGTATGATTAGATACGCCAAGCTGAAGAGAGGGTGTAGACGAACGAACCCTCATATATCCATTGCGCTTGTGCCGCTAATTGGGAATTGGCCGATTCGGACCACTTCGCCTGAATGAAGATGGAATTCCGGCAACAGCTCGTGACTCTTGAACTGCAAGTCATACAAGTTGCTCGACAACCCATTGTGCACTCGATCTGCAGCTCGGATGTTATCACCCAAAAGCTCAAGTCGTTGTCAGTCTTTATCGTGTAGCAATTCTGAAGCATCGACATACATGCTGCATCATGGACATGAGTTGTCGAAGGTCGGTACCTTGCGACTGTCAGTTCACAATTGTTAGAATAATCGTGAACCATTGAGGACACAAATGCGCACCTGTAACGCCTCATTCGTGATACTCTGCGAGTTTTCGATTTTGGTGAGATAGTTTACCAGTTCCCGGTGGTCCTCTTGCGTCTCAAGCTGAAACTGCGCCTGCCAGTCATGAATCTCGATGTGTGAGACGAGCTGATTTGAATAGATTCAGTTTTTTTTTTCCTGCATCCAAAACGACGTACTTGGAACGAAGTCAAGCAGTCCGAAAGCATATTATGGCATCGTTCGATGTCCTTCGCGACCTCGGCCTGGTGCAGAAACGCTTGGACCTTGTTCGTCTGTGCCCATCCGCTCATCGTCGTTTGTATATGTTGGAGGCATCTGCGGGTTCTTCTTCAGCTATTGCTTGCATACATGTACGCCACGCACTGAGTGACAGAGTGGATTGCCGCGTCAACGTTTTCATTCGCTGTGACCTTGTCGTAGAGTACGAGACCCAATCGATGGCACCGATCCCGGAGCTGAAAGGCGGCGTGTCTTGCGGCGGTCAGTACGCGCACGAATGTCGCCAGAGGACACACACCGGTTTTGGGCAACATTTTGGCAAAGCTGAATTATTGCACAGATGAGTTCTGCCGCTGGTGCCAACGCTGGAATCTGAAGGAGTCGTGAGCCAGATGTAGAACGTGCTGGTGGGCGGCCGCGTCGAAGTGCATCTCGTGCAACCTACTGGTGCAAATTGGGCAGTGATCTGCGCGACTGTTTTGCCCAAGGAAAGGACGACAGTAGTGGGTCGACGAATAGGATTGCGCGACATGGGTGGAAGTATGAGAGCTACACTACTCGCTCGAGGCAGAAGTACTAATTATTTAACAGCCTATTGCTGTAGAGAGATGCTGTTCTTGCAGGCTGTGTTTCCGAGTATGCTTCCGTTAACAGCGTCTAGCGGACGCAATACGGAGACAATTCAAAACAGGCGCCGAACGTTCTATAAGTATGGTTTTTCCCCCTCTTCAAGCGCTCAATGTTGTCACTTATACTCGTTTTACCCGCTGTGCGACAAGACATTTAGTCACATCATGTGGGACGGTACGACTGCGATCCATTCCTACGACGTCGGACTGCGCATGTGTCGCCCGAGGCCTGGACTCAGCTTGACTCTCGTGGTCGATCAATATACTAGGGGCGAGGAGGATTTCCTTCTATGGTTTAAGGCACTGCCCGCTATCGAAGGGTCCGGATTTCGAGGCAGGGTGCAATGGAAGAGTGGAAGCCCTCACTCGTTTTAGTACAAAACTTTTACGAGGTCTGGAGGAGGTTTTGGCGGGGTCCTAATGCGCATTTAGGCACTCCAATACGCCGCCGAGTTGGCTTTTGCGACGTCTAACGAGCTCTGCTCCGCGTCTTCAGCTTTTTCCTCGGTCAGACATGATGGTGGAGATTACCGGTGTTCCTTGCTCTCCACGGTCATGGAGCTTGGGTTTTCCGTCAAAAGAGGCCCTTTGACGCAGATTAGTCTCCCGATCCTCGGACTTGACACTGCCGTTCACCTCGCAGTTGGGGCGTATGGCTGGTGGAAGGCGCGCGAGCGCCACATGTCGCTGGCCCACCAACTGGAGACGAATGGCGCATGTCTCACCACAGTTACGTCTTTCAATCGCACAACCTATCTCAGTGCACGCGAAGGTACCGCCGTCCGCGGAGCGGCCATGGTTCAGCAGGGTGCGCTCTCGAGCGTGCAGCTCCCAAATGCATCCACTGCCAAGGACGACGCCGCGATGTGCATTCGGGCGCTCGTGACCGCCCTCTTCTGCTTCTTCACAGAGGAAGGCGTTACGGAGATCGTGTCCAATGTCATGCCCGACTTCCTCCTCCGCTACGATCTCGACGACGTGAAGATTCCGATCGACGGTCCACTGCGCGCAGCGCTGCGCCAGTACATCGTCACAGTACAAACCGAAGAGGATAGCGACAGTCTTCGACAGCGTTTGCTGGAACGAGTCCAAGTAATGTGCGGCACAGTTACCCAAGTCTTGAGCCCGGACCACATGGCTACCGACAACATCCTCGACGGCGACGGACACCTGATGATTTGCCTCATCAGGTGGGTTTTAACATCTGCCCACAAGCGAAAGGAGGAATGGTATCCTACACGCAGCATGCGCGTCTGGTCACTTGCCATTGTCCTCGAGTCCATCGGCTTCGACATTCACGCGTATCCGACGCCAGCCGCGACAGAAGAAGTGTACCTGCAGCATTCATCGCCGACCG
Source organism: Mycena alexandri (assembly GCA_029233265.1). Lineage (NCBI taxonomy): Eukaryota > Fungi > Basidiomycota > Agaricomycetes > Agaricales > Mycenaceae > Mycena > Mycena alexandri. Next base: position 720,222 of record JARJCM010000001.1, on the reverse strand, counting down.
CGCATTACGGCGGGCACTCCCAGGTAGTCCTAGTTACCGCTCCCGTCGGAGACACAGATCCTGGTGAATCGGATATTCCAAAATTTGACGCTAGGACAAAGGCGCAATACTGCCCTATCCAAGCGATTCCCCTCATTCTATTTCGCCATCTTTCCAGTCTTGGGCATCACTACAAGGACGACTACATCACAGTGGACCATCTCTATGAGGTCTGGCAGTTCGCGTTCGACAGTGCCGCGGAAGGTGTCGATGAACCCCGTCTGGACGACAGCGAGACCAGCCTGGTCTGCGTTTCTCTCTGGGAGGATATTGCACAAGAATGTACCGGGGTGCATAAACCGATCGTCGATCTATGGTCAAGCGACATGAGCTGCATAATGGGCAAGGCACTTCAGAAATACATCCTGACGCCGATTGACATGGAAGCCGTGGAAACCTTCGACCGCGGCGTCCTTCGTTTTCAAGTTCCCGTTCGAAACGAGATGCTCTATCACGGCGGCGAAGGATTCAATGTCTGGCACATTGCGGTTACGGCCATCCTCGCCACCGTGTATGCAATCGCTAGCAAGGCACTCCTCGTGGACGGACAGCCCAGCACGCGTATGACTTCCATCGCATTTTCGCCGGAGATACTGTACGAGCGCAAGATCAGCTCTTGGGCACGAGTCGTCGGGTCAGCCCTGGTGAACGGTGCTGCGCCGGAAGAGTGGTCGGCGCTTTTGATGGAGCTCGCCACGGGCGGCCGGCATCCCCACAATCTGCTCAGCGCCGGTCCAGCGGGAAATGTGGACCGCGTTTCAGCCGTTCTCAGCATGCAAGCAAACGGAGTTGCCGCGCTCCTCGATCTTGTCGTCGCACCGTCAGTCTCTTCACGGGCGGCAGTAATGTGCCATGTGCAACTGGGCCAGATGTGCACCATCGCGCTTGACGAAGGTGGCTACGTTCGGGCCTCGAGTGCGACGCGCCCCGCGAAAAACGTACTTCTGCCGGTTGTACCGAACAAGAGGTCGATCTCAGCGGCTGCAAGCGATGCAGTGCTACGAGTGGACGTCGAGCCAGACTGGGCAGGCGACCCACGTACGACGGTATTTCAGACTCGCGTCGATGGCATCAATCTCGCGACGTTCAGCCCCCTCAGCGTCCTTCGCTGGCTCATGCGGCCGTACTGGAGAATCGCATGCTCGTGCGGCGCGCCCGTTTCGACGGCGGATGTGAAAGTAAATGAGGCGTGGCGGGACATACACGTCAGTCAACTAGCGCAGTACGCACGGTTGTCCCGCGTCGAGTTCAAGCTGGGCACAAGAGTGCACGTACCCGTTACAAGCAGCGAGGAGGCCAAGCTGCTTTGCATCGGATGCATTGAAAGTGAGACGATTCTCATGGCGGACGAGTGTTTAAAGTGCGCGCTCGACGTGGTGCCGCCCGTGGACCACAAGAGCTCCTTGACCGTTATCCTCCTCTCGGCAATAGAGCCGCAAGTGCCTGACACGGATCGCGTCTCCAGTGCCTCTGGCAGTGGGAGTGGCGGATAGCCAGGTACCGACACAACTTGCGCTGCCATTCCCTTCTCGCGCCCAGACTCGGAGCTCAGGCGCTGAAGCCATGGAATATTAAGTCTGAAAACTTGGGATCCCTAACTCATTCAAGTCCAAGAGAGCGCGGTTGGAATGCGGCGTGCGCATGGGGAGTGTATAACCGTTTCGTGTCCCAGATACATGGTCAGTACCATAGTAGAAATCCCTACTATTGGGCCGATTGGTCGGGATTTCGCGTTTTTCTTCTTCATTTCTTGCTCCTTTCCCCTGAGGTTTTCCAGGATAGATACATGTACCTCTGGAATACCCTTGTATGAAATATTAGGGGATGAGTCAAGGGGAAGGTATTGAGAAAGGGTTGGGATCCGTCTGCGGTCGGGCGTTTGAGGCTAAGCCAAGAACGACGACGACGACGATGCGCCCTCTTCCCATGGTCCTCGAGCAGCGCCACGGTAGCGGTAGCACGAAAAAACGGGTCGTCTGTGCAGGACGTTCCTTCTCATTCGAAGTCCCCTCAGCAACTCCCGGGAACTGGGAACGAGACATCGTCCGTGGTCGGCCTCCTGTCCAAGAACGGGACGTCAAAGAGGTCCGCTTGACGCTGCAGCATCGCGCCCACAGACGACATCTCCACGACACAGGAAACACCATGCGCACGCGCGAGAGGACGTCGGCAGTCCCGCATGACGCCGATATGGGAAGCGCCAAGCGTCCAAGCGTCGTCGCGCGCGAAAGAGGTCGTACGCCAATCGCTGGCAGCCTCAGCCGACAGCCGCCCGCTTGCATCGTCTTGTCCATGGCGGGCAACGCCAAGCTTCTAAGCGTCGTCTCGAAACCCTGCCCGACCCGATGTCCTCTCCGGCTGCTTGTAGCATCGGCGCACGAGCACGAGCGTGGCGCTGTTGACCACGGTCGGCATCCGCACGGTGGAGCATCGATTTTCAGCCGAAATTCAGAATTGTGTGCTATTGTGTGGTTGCTAAAGCTAAAGAGCTCTACTGTTGTCAATTATTCTGGCTGATAATCAAGGTCACGATCTGGTCACGATCACAAAAAAACAGATTATTTGATGTCCGTTTAGCAAGTTACGGAAATCTATTAACTGCAAGATTATTGCGGGAGCATCGTCAACACCTGCTGAATAGTCGGCCTCTGGAGGGGCTGGTGGGCCCAACAGGCACGCAAAAGCGCCCAAAGCTCATCATTCAGACCGCGGCCCAAGACTTGCTGCGATGTAGGTCTCGAAGGACGACTCAGGGGATTGAATTCCTGGACAGACAGAACCACGATCTCCGAGGTGTGTTTGATGTCGTTGAACGGCTGTTGGTGAGTGAAGAGCTAAGAGGAATTTACGTCATTAAAACAATCGAGCAAGGACAATGCAGCTCACCTCGAGTACAGTCATGGCGTAGGCATAGATATCCGAGCCCAGCGATAGAACACCTGGACCGACGCAGAGCTCAGGCGCAAACCAGCGATACGAGTCACTGACGCCACGGCTTTGGCTGAAGGGGACGCCGGTGATATCCTCCATGATCTGCCGGACATCAACATCTGCAATTAAGTCAACAGCGCGGACGCAGACTCACATGGGAGAGACCAAAATCCGCAAGCAGCGGGTTGCCCGCAGAGTCAATAACGATATTGCTCTAACTCCCCGCAGCGGTCAATAACAAATTGTTCTAATTTGACACTTCCATACCGCTTTTATGTCTCCATGCACGACAGGTGGGTTCATACCGTGTAGCACTTCGACGCCGAGGGCGATTCCTTTAACCTAAACCGATAATGTGAGAACAGCAGCTGTGAAACTGCGAGAAACCTTACGAGTTTGAGGTAGTCGATCGTGTACCCGGCCTTTTCAATCCTCTTGATGTATGGCAGAGCTGAGCCGTTACTCTTATTGAGGGATAAGTCCCGAAAACAGAGCTCATGGAATTTAAGAACTACAGACCTGCCACGGGCTAACCATGTATCTAATTAAGTAGTTCAGAGACGTTTCAGACCGAAGGGAGTAGAGAAAAACTGACGGGAATGGGACGTCCCGTTGGCAGAAACCGTAGAATTGGAGGATATGCTTTCCTTCGTCAACTTCCCACACCTTCCTCCAGATTTCGCACTCCCGCATGAAGCGCTGACGTCGCATAGTAAATATCAGAGCGAAAACACCAAAGCAGCCACCCACCCTCAGACTCTTTTCGCGCAGATCATCGTCATTTAAATTCACGGCGCGGATAACCTTGATGGCCACTTTTTCTCGGCCAAGGTAGCGGCCTTGAACGATAATTGGATGCCACGAGCCAATGAAGCAATCAAAACGAACCTTCATATATGTCCTACAGAAAGTGAACATTAGACTGGGGAAACAGTGGTAACCGCACGCAAGCAAGTACCATTGACACGCTTCCGGAGACCGGGAAATCACCAGTTCGAACGACCTCGCCCCGGCGAAGATGAAAATCGGGTAGAGGCTCGTGAGTGTTGATTTGTAGGTCGTAGAGGAGATTCGCCATTTCGGAATGCGTTCTCGAGCCATCACCCAACCACTAGATGTCGTCAATTATGTCTCATACAGAAGCATTCAAGTCCTCAAGCACCTGCTGCACCATGGACATGAGGCTTTTGACGTCGGAGTTTCCGGCCTGTGTATCATCCCCTTTGTTAGCAAGGAACGATGACGAGAAAGGGAGACAGATTGTACCTGTACTGCGGCGAGGATTATGTCTTGCGAGTTCTCGATATTGCTTAGCTGGGCTTTGAATTCCAGATGGTCCGCTTGCGCATTCATCTGGAATTGTGCTTGCCAACTATGGCTCTCCACTTGCGAAATGAGCTAAGACGAGGGGTTAGTATCTTTTATCTCAAAAGGAACCGAACCGATATGTACGTGGAATGTACTCAAACTGTCGGTGAGCAACTCATGGCAGGCCTTGATGTCCTGCGCAATATCTTGCTGCTGGATAAATGATTTGATCTTGCCCAGATTCGCCCAAACGGCCATCTTTGTCTGAATTAACTGCAGGCATCTGCAGTTCGCGGGTTAACCTTCGTCTGGTATGCATTGCAGGCACACGCACGCAAGAAACGAGGCGATTGCCGCGTCGACATTCTCTTTCGCAGTATACTTGTCGCGGAGTACGAGACCCAGTCTGTAGCACCGATCGCTAAGTTGCACTGCAGCTTTCCTTGATACGGAGTCAGCACATACCGTGGTCGCCGCTACACAACATACCGGTTCTGAGGAACATTCTGACACAATTGGATAATGCCGAAGAGCAAGTCCGTCGCTGGGCCTAAACCTGGGATTGGAGCGAAGTCGGCAGATATCTGTATTGCACTTTTGCCTAAGGAAACTGCGACAGTGCCCACGGTACTGGCGGAGGGCCAACTAGAACTTGTCTGCGACATGACGGTAGAAGTATGAAAGAGGCGCGGGCAGGTTCGAAGAGGAGGGCATATTAAGTAGGCGGTGGAGGAATGCTCCCGTTGACAGGGTCAGCGTCTATTACGGACGCAAAGCGGAGGCTTTCAGGATAAGCGCTGAGCGAACCCATCATCTTTGCAGCTCAAAGGGGATGCCTTGGCGACGTTCAGTTTAGGACAAAGAGTCAATTCGTTGCATGGTTGTTGTTGGACAAGGGCTGTTGAATCTGATGCATCAGAAGGACGTCTTGAACGAAATGAAAACAGCTTTGTTCTTCTCTCGGCTCGGGAGAGAATAATTTTAGCAAGGGTACAGCAGCACTAGAGGATTCGGAAAAGCCGTAAGAAATAATAGCCGGCACCAGCCATAATTCCGCCAACGTGAGCGGCGGTACCGTCAGTGCCGCCCTGAAATAGTGAGAAATTAGCAGCTGAGGTTGAATGGCAACAAACCTTGTCGGCGGCTGTGCGGTAGAGATCATAGGTGAAGATGCCTGACACAGCAAGCCATATCGGAACAGGGATGATTCCATACAATAGCAAGGTCATTTTCGGCGCTGAGAAGGCAAGGAACGAGATCGCAGAGTAGATAGCAGCTATGGGGGAAGGAATGAGATTGGCGGAAGATACACCGATGCAACTAACCGCTAGCCCCGAGCGAATATGGATCCCGGTTCCTAAAGACCTTATTGTATGCTATCGATCCTAATGAAGCAATTGCGCCACCTAATAGACACGCTCAACTGAGGCGAAATGAAGATGAAAACAAGGACATGCCGCCGAGGTACAGGAAGAGGAACTGCCTGCTACCCTGCGAGCAGGATTAGAGATTACAAAGCGGGAGATGAACAGAGCGAACCAAGATTTGAAGTGTGATGGGTGCCATAAAATAGAAGGTGAAACCATTGAACAAGATATGCGGTATATCTGCGTGCGCAAACATAGAGGTGAACGGTGTCCAGCTGGAGACTGATGAGATTCCGAGATTCGCAGAACAGGAGCTGTAGAGACGGACATGCGGCCGGCCGAGAGGCTACTCCAGCTTGTTGCAAAGTGCTTGCGCATCCAGATGAATAGAGCTGGGTTGCGCTCTACTTCCTGCAGAGAGGTATGAGATTGAGTGTGTTGGACAGAACGCTCGGGGAAAGGACCAGTTTTTTCTTGGCCCACCAGCTTGTGGCGAAGACCAGGCCATTCAATCCGATGATTCCCCAAAACACGGTGTCTTGTGGGACATCGTCGAGAAAGGCCAAGAAGCGGCGGTTGTAGCCCTGGTTGTAGCGACGCGACGAGGAGGAATTGAACGGTCTGCGGGGGAGAGAGACGCGGCTGATATTGAAGCGGGGGAATGCGCTGGCGCGTAGTGGGACGCGTAGAAAAGACATGTGTTTAGTCTGGGCTCAGTGGCTTCCTTGGATGCAACCTCGATGCCAATAAAATGCGGGGTGGCAGTGCTTCATGTTTGGCGGTGCTGGGCTGCAGCTTTGCGGCTCTCTCTATCTCCAGGACTCCTGGTGGCGGCCTTCATTCCCCTCTTCCCTCTTCCTCTTTTTTCTACATATAAAATACACTAAAAATTCCCATTCTTTCCCCCCGCCACCTCCGTCCCTAGAGAGAATAGTCTGAGCAACAAGGAGCCCCATTCCCCTCTCCGTACGCCACCCAATTCCCCCAGTTTCCCCCACTCATCTCTCTTTCAGCCCTTGCCACTTCAATTTTGTCAATAATCCTCCGTAATCGTCTTATCTATCTGCAGAATGACCACCGCATCTCCCAACCCTCGCGCGTCCCTTCTTTCCGGTCTCCGCACGGGCGGTGTCCGTTCCACCTCAGCGGGTGTCCCACAAACTGCTGCTCCCGGCGGGTCTTTCCATGTCCCTCGCTTTGCTCCTCAGCTCCATTCCTCCGGCTCCATTTTCCCCGAGGAGGATGAGGATCAGGTCGTCGACGTTCCTGGCCAGACGGTGTTCGCCAACAACCAGTCACACCGCTTGCCCATGACCGCCGCCGTTGATGGTCCCGGCAACAGATTCACCCACCAGCAGCAGCGGGGCATGAACCCGAATAGCGCTCCCTTTACACCTGCCTTCCTGCCCCAGCACACCCAGCAGGTTCAAGCCCCGGCGTTGCAGATGCAGATGATGCAGCTGGAGATAATGAGGATGCAGGTTTGCCCTCTCTTTCCATCTCCCTTCGCCATCATTGAGACCCTCACAGGCCATACAAGCCCAACAGTACCAGGCGCAGCTCATGGCAGCCCAGCTTCTTCAGCAGCAACAGAGCCCCAGACGTGTCAGCTTCAACCCGCCCGCCACGGCCGGGCCTCTTAGTACTTCATTTGATTTGCGCTCCGCCACACTCAGCGCTCAAATGCGCCGTGCCGCTCAGAACGGTGCGGACGAGCAAGTCCCGATGACGGCCGCTCTCGGCGGAAAGTTCGGCGGCAGGTCTAACATCACCCCGAGCGGTTCCATGTCGAGATTCGGTTTGGAGGAATACGACGATGTGCCCCTCCCCAGCACCCTCAACTCCACCACCGTTATCAGTGGAGGAACATCATTGGGCAGTCCTGCGTCCAACAATATTAGCACTACCCCGAACGGAACTCCGTCCAAGTCCGACTCTGCTTCCACCTGGCGCCGTGGAGGGAACAATAACTCCGTTCTCAGCGGCAACAACCGGTCCCCGAGTGTTAAAGTGACGCCGCCCCCCATCGAGCGCCGCGTCTCTCCTCCCCCTGTTGCATCCCCAGCCCCTGTCGGCAAGGCGCGCCCCCAGCCGCTGCGCTTCAGTGTGGTCGCCTCTCAACCCATGCCGGCGGTCTCGATCGACACAGCCGAAGGGGAGAACGAAGATGCTGGGGAAAACGAAGATGCCGAGTCTTCGCCCTCGTCCAAGTCGGGGTCCAATTCCGACCCGACCACTCCCCACTCCGCGTCGTCCAACGGAACCCTCTCGCCGCGCGAGGAAGCCTCCAAGAAATTGTACGAAGGCTTGGGGATTGGCAGACCTGCGTCCGCTGCCGCCGATCAGCAGCAGTTTACTTCAATTCCTGGTCACAGGATGGCCAGCCAGCCCATGCGGCAGCCCCGAGGGCCACCCTCCAGCGTGGACGAGCTCGGACCCAAGAACTTTGCCACCAGAATCAGGCGCAAGGCCATCGGTGGCTTGGGCATGCTCATGAACTCGCGCGAGAGGCGGGATTTCGTCGAGGCCTACTAGGTTTTCCTGGAGGTCAGAGACACTAAATTAACGAAGCGCTGCAACAGGTGGTCACTTGGTCAGTTTGAACGAGATATTTGAACGATTTGCGCCCGCAAGCACGAGGTTTCCTTCCCTTCCCCTCTGTCTCATAATGAGCTCTTGACTCCAACGTTTTGGGCTCGAAAAACCACACTATACATTCATTTTTACCATTATTCTCTTATGGCCAGGCGATTTGTCGGACGCGACGAAGACAATCCCTCCTCCACTCCCACCGCTCTCATCATCGTTTTTGCCCGCGCTCGTCTGTTATTCCCACAACATCACTCGTTCGTACTGCGGATGGGACAAAACAAGAATGGACATCGCAACAGGAATGTGGGGGAGCTGTGCTTCCAAGTGACGAGCAATCTTGCCAAAAGCTATTTTTGCAGAGAGTTTGGGCGTGTAGGTTCTGTACGTGTAGTTTATAGCATGTACTATTGTTTTTTTTTTTGCACATCGGCGTCTGTTGTATTTAAATCCAAACGCTTTGCGCTCAATGTGTTACAACATTTCAGTCTGTCATTCGTTACAAAAAATGTCTCTACTTGCATCTCTGGCCGACAATCGCCTTTCCATGCTCCTGAATGAAAGTTATGTGAGCATTAAATACTTGCAGCGAAGTAGATCACGCACCGCCCATTCTTCTTTACTGATCCAAAGCTGGTGGAATGTACCAAGGCTGGCCAGGACACTTCCCCCGAGCCAACCGCCGTAGCGGCGTTCCACAGGATTTCCAGGCGAGTGGATTTTGACCTTCAAGAGCGTAAGAACTGCGACGACTGTGCCTGCGGGACGACCTACGTGTGGGAAACTCCGAGCAAGTTCGGAGGAAAGGCGGTCTCCGAACCCAGCAAACAAACTTCCACCGCCAGTAAGAACAACGTTACCGACGAGGACTTGGCGTAATTCGGGGTCGCATGCCCTCAGGGATTCGGAAATGAGAGCAGGAATAGTTTTAGGAAGTCCGGCATTCGATGCCTATCGGTTTGTTGGTTCCGAGAAATAAACAGAGAAGGGAACCATTACCATGAGCTGAGGCGAGTGCCAGAAGAATTGTTCCCCGACGCTGTACCGCTCTGAAGTAAACCAAGCGTTGTACCCAGTGGGGAACTCGTATTGTCGGGGTGGTCGAGATGCAGCAGCCCTGAAATGCCAAATGTCAGTAAAGATTGACAGAGCGATGTTTATAAACGCACTGGTCGTTCCATCCTTGCTCCAAAACACCTGCAACGCTTTGGGTCCACTCGTCCACTTCGCGTGCCTCGTACCACATCCGCCAGCTTTCGGTCGTGCCTTTTACGCGATCTTCGCGGAGGGTATAACGCGGGGGAGCACCAAGCTCTACAGGCTTTGGCCGCGCTCAGATTGATGCGTCTCAAGATTTGTTTGGGACGAACCATTTTATTTGTAATGAGCTGGTGAGGGTATAAATCGATGCCCCCTCTTCGTTGTGGGGTGGGATTGAGAAGGGTATGCCGAGCGTGCGCATGTATCAATTGAGGTAGCGAAGAATATACGAGACCTATGAAATAATTAGAAAATATTCTCGATACGCGATTCAACACACCCTTCCGCAGAACAAAACCATCGACTATCGGCGTCACGCTAGCTATGGTCTGCCCGACGTCGATAACGAGTGCAGAGCCTTTTCCGGCAGCAAAGCTGGAAATTAATTGAGAAAGTTGTTAAAGGGAGAAGTGAAGAAACATACGCGTTCAGAACACCAGTGTTGGCAATGTAGAAAGCTGGCACCTGGAATTCCTCAAACATGATCTCCGCCATCCGTTCCCGGTTGGCAGGAGTGTTCCAGGCAGGCTCAGTTACTAATATGGGATGCTCTGTGGGATTGCAACGCATCACGTCGACGACTGCGTGCCGCATGAGCGCGGCGACAGGCTCAAAATCGTGCACTGGATGCGTATGAGAACGAATGGCCCACGAATGCGACTCGTAACGCACCGAGGCCGTCGGTCAAAGGATTTGCAACCTCCATGCCCTCTCGCCACACAGACGGGCCGTATTGGCCCATGTACATCTTGGCGAACTTTCCAGTACCCGAACGCGTGGGGTCTGCTGCATCAGGCATGGCAGAATCTGCGTCTGGGGCTGCCCTGTGGAAGCCATACGTTGTTGGAATGACGGCTTTCGGGGCGTCGTCGCCAGCATATCCGGCGCGCACGGAAGAGGTGCCAATGTCGATAACGAGCGCTGAAACCTCGTCTGTAGAACCAGGGTCAGTAGCGAGCGTGTGCAATGTCAAAAGACGCGCCTCCGCCGTAGTTGACCATTGTCGCGCTGTAAGCTGAGCTCGATCAATCCTGTCACGCGCCGGGCTCCTGTCACTGAAAAAAGTTGGCAAGAAACTCGACCTCAAATATTCAGCATGGCCACTCTGCCTCGCAGCAAGAAAAGAAAGCAGTCTTCTGAGGATGTTGTGGCTGCGGTAGAAGCTCCTGCCTTCTCTGCTCCCGTTCAGTCTCTCGAAATGTTGAGCGACGATGAGGGGCCAGAGGAAACCGCCTCGGACGATGGCCAGGTGGACGAGTTCCCTGAGATAGATGGTGCCAGTGATTCTGAGGAAGAGGCACTGGGGGATGATGAAGACGAGGAGGACGAGGATGAAGAGACAGACGAAGAAGATTTTGAGGAAGCAGACTCGGACGACTCCCTGGACCGGGATATCTTTCCAAAACCAAAAACAATCATCTCAGACATTACCGGCCAACCAAAACGCGTTTATCCTGAGATAGAACCTGACTATGACTCTGATTCTTCAACGGAAGACGTGAGTTTGTGCATATTCGCCGTTTATAGCAACTCTAAAAATTTCCTTCAGACTCAAAATCGCGTCGGAGATGTACCCATGCATTGGTATGACGACCTTCCCCATGTCGGGTACGATATGGATGGCAAAAAAGTCCTCCGGCCGGCGCGAGGGGATGAGCTGGATAAATTCTTGTCGACTGTCGAGGATCCTTCTGCTTGGTTGGTCATATTTCTTTTCACTATACGACTTTTTAATGATTATTTGTAGGACATCTGCGTTCGATAAAACTGCTCAAATGGACAAGCCTCTTTCCGCTGAGGAATTGGATATTATACGCCGCTTGTATGCTAATGAGGTCCCCGACGCCAGTTACGATCCGTACGAGCCGATGACCGAGTGGTTCACCGGTAAAGGGAAGGAGGAGATCATGCCACTTTCTGCTGCTCCTGAACCCAAACGTCGGTGGGTCCCTAGCAAATGGGAAAAGCAAAAGGTCAGGTCGGAACACATCTCCGTCGCTCTGATACTTAATGGACATTCAGGTCATGAAAATTGTACGCGCCATCCGCCAGGGACGCATTATTTCCTCCAAGCCCAAAACCGCGTCGAAACTCGATTTTTACTCGATCTGGTCGGAACCCTCGACGTCCCATGCACCACCGCTTCCTGCACCCAAACCTCGTCTCCCGACAAATTCCGAATCCTACAATCCTCCGGAAGAATACCTCCCTTCTGAGGCTGAGCGGGCGGAATGGGAGGCTTTGGACCCCGAGGACCGAGAACGCGATTACCTCCCCAAAAAGCACTCCGCTCTGCGGCTCGTGCCCGCCTACGATCGATTCATCAAGGAGAGATTCAGCCGTCAACTCGACCTCTACCTTGCTCCTCGAATACAAAGAGTCAAACTCAACATCGACCCTAGTACATTAATTCCCAAACTTCCGAGCCCGCAGAGTTTAAAACCGTTCCCCAATTATAAATCCCTTAAATTCACTCATTCCGGCCGGGCGCGATGCATCAGCATAAGTCCGGATGGCGCATGGGTGATTAGCGGCGACGAGGGAGGGGTAGTCAGCCTTTGGGAGGTCAATGTTGGACGAGAAGTTAAACGATGGAAATTCGAGGGCAAGATCGGCGCTCTAGAGTGGTGTCCTCGGCTCGATGTTAGCTATTTTGTCGTTGGCGTGTAAGTCCCGACGCTGTTCCCTGTTGCGACCCACTAACTCCTCTTACAGCGAAGAGGCATTGCATTTTGTTATACCTCCGAACGTTCCGTCTTCCGTATTACTCCTCACGCAGAGCCTTTTGGCTCCCACAACACTCCCTCCCGCCCCCGAAACTCCGTCGCCGGTGAAATGGGTTACTCCGCCAACTAGCTCTTGGTCGCCGGATACCGCCATCCTCACTGTACATCTTCCTCCCTCTTCGGGTTTGCCCAAGCAGATTACTTGGCACCGAAGGGGTGATTACATGGCCTCAGTGTGTACGTTGGGTCTTGCTGTATTCTTGATTTCCATCCTCATGCCTTTTGATTACATAGCTAGCGGAGGGACGCAAGGAGGCGTCTGGATGCACCAAATTACACGACGGCACTCACAAGCACCTTTCAAGAAAATAAGGGGCGCCGTTCAGTTAGTGCTCTTCCACCCTCTAAAGCCTCATTTCTTCGTGGCAGTCAGTATCTTTACACTACCTCTCTTCGCGGACTCACATCATTCTATTAGACGCAGCAATACGTTCGGATATACAACCTGTCCGAGCAAAAGCTGCTGAAGACGCTCACGCCAGGTATAAAGTGGATATCTTCGATGGACGTCCATCCGTCCGGCGATCATCTTATTGTCGGTGGCTACGACCGAAAACTGTGCTGGTTCGACCTGGAACTCAGTGACAAGCCGTACAAGATTCTACGGTACAACTTCCCTGCGTATAATTCTCCTCGGCGACTGACCCTGAAGCTTTGCTTACCTAGGTATCACACACGCGCCATTCGTTCTCTGGCGTTCCACCCAACATATCCCCTCTTTGCGTCCTCGTCGGACGATGGTGCCATCCAGGTTTTCCATTCAAGAGTGTATAACGACCTGATGACGGACCCTTTAATTGTGCCGTTGAAAATTCTCCGAGGACATACCGTCAAGGACGGGCTTGGGGTTTTGCAGGTCAAGTGGTGCGCTCGTCAACCCTGGCTCGTCAGTGGAGGCGCCGATGGTACTGTCGGCCTTTGGTGCAGCTAAGCTGCTAAGTACATCAGTATTTTAATCGATTTAACTGGCCTTCGACTGGCGTTGCTTCACTGGCATTTAAGCTATGAAGGCATCCCGCAGGATCTTCAGTGCGAGCTTAAAAAGTTTTATGGGCAACGTATACTAATATGAAGGCATGCGCGCACGTAAACGAGGAGCCACACTCGCAGGGGGATCCTCGATCTAGTCGAAACTTTGAAGTGGAGTGTTCTATGCTCACCGTCTCCCCGAGACCTCCACGGCAATGGCGGGCCTCACCAGTCGATGCCTCGATAGACTTAATCGTTCTTACAAGCCGTGACACTCTTTTAATGTCTTCTTCGATCATAGTTGACGGCCAAGATTTTGAAACGATTCTACTGCCAGGAACAAAGCGACGCCAAACCCAAATCCGCTACTCCCGCCGTGTTTGCTTCCGCCCCACGTACATGACAGGCCAGCAGTTATCCCAACCCGCCGTATCTGGGTTTCCTCATTGCTTTCAGAGGACCAATGCTGAGCATCTGTCGCTCCTGTCATCGTTTCGCCATGCTGCTGCCGTTGTTTTTCGATACAGATCGTGCAGGTTTTAGCCAGCAAAGTCTATTTGGGCCTAGAACTTCCAAAGAACCAAGAACCGAAGTAGGTCCTTCATTTATCGACGCCACAGCGCCGGAACGCATTTTAAGTACTTAGGATGGCCGCATTGTTTCGTTGTGAGGACTTGCTTCCTTGTTCTTTCTCGGTTCATTGGACCTCCCAACGATCCTACGCCATGGTTAACTGGTCAGACACTGCCGAGATCCTCAAGGATTCAGGTTCATCGTTTGCCTCTGAAAATTTGCTCTCGACTTATGTCGGACAGATGCTTTCATCAAAATAATTTTTGCATTCTTTGGCATCCAAGTGCGTCGCGTTTTTACCGCCGTTTGTGCTAATTAAATCCTCCTTCAGATGTGGGAGCTGTTCATGACCTTCGGCTTCGAGTGGTCTCTCCTCACCCGCCGTCGCCGATTTCGGTGGCCCTTGAGCAAGTTGATTGATCGACCTGATCAACATTAACTGAAACTTTTCTAGTATTTTTCTTCCTCTCCCGATACTGCATGGTGTTTTCCTTCATTGGATTGTGCGCTCTATATTTATTGGCTCTGCGGCCACATCTAAATCAATTTCAGGATCATTTCTCTTACCATCAGCCATCCTGTACGCCTACAGCTCTCTATCTGACCTCCTCGTCTTATTTGATACGCGGTCGCTGGCAGATTAATTGTGGGGTGAGTCCGTACGCCAGACGGTACAGGCGTGAATCTCACTAGCTCCTTGACTTCAACAGGCACTTTTCACGTTCAATTCTGTATGCAAGGTCTTCCTTTCCCGCCATGTATCTCACAATATTCTCTAGTGGACGGGGAACATGGCCATTCTATGCGCTTCGACGTCGTTGATGCTGCGGACGGTTGCATTATGGGAACGAAAACGAAGCGTCGTCATTCCTCTGGGTTTACTCTCACTGGCACATTGGATCTTGCTGTATCGCACCATGTTCGTCTTAAGAGCCGTCTGGGACCCCAGCATGCTTGTGTGTAGGGTGGCGTCAACCGACCCATGGCTCCTCAACATCACATTTTTCTTTAGTCAGTTACGCCTAAAAATATTCACTCCTTCATACTAACGCAATTCGTAGCTATGGCGTTCGACTTTGTGATTTTATCTACGACCGCAGTAGCCGTGCGTGCTGTTTCTTCGTTAAAATTTTCGGCTGAGATGACTTGTAGTTAATGGCGCGGCATTCCGCGCGGACTGATTTGTGGAAATTACTATTCACTGATGTTGAGTTGATTGGTCTTTCTGTAGCCCTGTACTCATCAAATTCAGGGCTTGGTTTACTTTGTGGTCTCCTTCTCGATGAATTGCGTTCCAGCGGTGAGGGATCGACATCCTCCAAGTTTTGTTGAAGATTAATTTAATGAAAGGTGTTGAATCTGCTAAACCTCAATTGTAAGTCTTTGTACACTTTCTTATTCGACGTATCTAAACAGTTTTCATAGCACCTATGAATGTGTATGTACCCTGTCTTACCGTTTGACCGGGAAAATAAACACTCGAATTGACATTGTCTCGACGCAGTATCGCTACTGTGAGTTTCTCTGCTTTATCGACCAGCACAGGACTGCGAAATGATATCCATTTTCTTTAGATTCCCGCCGCCACAGTGTCGTGAGTGGTGCAGACACCACTTTCCACCTATGAACTGAGTCTGGCAGGTCCATTGCGGCTTGCCGCGCCGTTATGCGTTTACTAGATTACAATTCAGACGTCTACGTTCATTCGATAACCGCAGCAATCCCTTCAAGTGACCCGCGCCACAGCAACATGCCATTTACTTTCCCTTCCGTTCCACGGTTCGCGTTAACAAGACCGGAGGGAGTCCTCGTAACGACTGAACACATTACCATGTCTGAGTTTCCGTGAGGTCTATTCCTCTGGGGTTTGCGTCTCAACTTACAAATTACTTGCAGTTCGCCCCTACCGACCGCCTTCAGCAAGACCGACTTGCACCGATACGATGTCGAGGCGGGTCGTCGTGGTATGGATATCGATGATGATAGCAATTCGCCCTCCGAAAAACTCGACGACACGCTCGAATCGTCCGAGTACACTGCGACTACATGACCGGTCTTGGCAACAAATGAAATGTAAATATGTAGTTGATTTTTTTTTGACGGACGACGCTCTCGAGATTATTCGCAAATTGAACTTCAGACACGCATGCGGGTGATGATATATAATATCCGATGAATAGGTATCGCAATGAGGATAGAAAGCACCAAAAAATACAACGACTTTCGACTACCGCCTCCGCTTCGACCTCCCTGCTTTCCTCCGAGCGGCAACTCCGCCTTGTCTGTTCATCCCCGTAGGACTCGGCCGCGCAGTTAGACCCTTCGATGTCCGCCACTCTTCCCGGCGAGAACCACGAGGCCCATGTGTTGAAATTTTCTTGGAGCCCTCGGCGTCCACTTGCATCGAATCTGAATCGTTATAATATATTAAATGCAGAACGTAAAAGGAGACTGTGGACCATGCTGACCAGCTTCAAGTGCCGAATCCTGGTTTGCGTCTTCGGCTACAAGAAAAAAAAAATCGTCAATGACTGTCAAGCCATGATGCGAAATTCTCATTCAAGCCGCTGCAATATGGTGCAGGCATCGCGGGCGACTTGGCGCCCTTGCCGCACCGACGCCTCGGGCGCCGCTGCGCCTGCTCGTGGCCAGAAGTCACCAGAGAGCTCATGCTCTCCGCAGTGATATCGGAATCGTCCATGAGACCCAAAGTTGTGAGCCAGGACCAACCTGGCAGGTCTTCGTCGTCTTCCATCCCGTCTGTGTCTGCCCTTGAGGCTACTGAGCTGAGTTTAGCGTGCAGCCGGTTGAGACGTGCAGCCTCAGTTGCCGCATATATGCCCGTTTCCCGCTTTTTGGAGCGGAACGACCGCTTTACTTTGGATCTCGTTGATTTAGCCATATCGTGAGGATTGGTTGGTGGTGGTGTAAAGGAGTCTCGGGGAGGATGAGGGATGGTGGTATGAGACGGAATGAGTTTGAGTCACAGTGACCGAAAATTTCAGCGGAGTCTGAAATGTCGCGCGGCAGCCCCTACGCTCGACTCAGTATTTCTCTCCTGAGTCCAGCTCCTTCCTCTGAACGGGACGATGAGCTTAAAATTACTACCAGTGTAACTTGTATTCCGACCGAGCAGCTAATATTTTAGGTCGTTTTCACATTAGAAAAGATGTAAACGCTAAATCGATGAACTTGAACGCGGTTTGCGTAGGATTCTAAGAAAGCGTTTGGATTCAAAAATACAGGACGTGTAAGTGACAGTAGGTGGGCAAGAGTAGGCGAGAGCCAACATCCGCGCGCTTTTCTCCTCATTCTGGCGGTGCCTCTCTGTAATGAAAGCAAGCTGGTCAGTGTTCGTCTTGGGACGCGAGGAGGTAAAGACTTATTATGTAGAGCACGTTATTACACCTTGAATGAACGACGATAAGCGCAAATTTGGCCTTGAAAGGGAAGCAGGACGCACCGAATGAACACCTCCCCAAGCGTTCCGTTCGACTTGCCGTCC
Organism: Mycena alexandri; assembly: GCA_029233265.1. Lineage (NCBI taxonomy): Eukaryota > Fungi > Basidiomycota > Agaricomycetes > Agaricales > Mycenaceae > Mycena > Mycena alexandri. The sequence continues at coordinate 702,895 of JARJCM010000001.1, read as the reverse complement.
TGGAACTCCTCCGTGTTCGCGAGCTATAAGGGAATTAAACTAAGCTACCATGACGCGCATGGGGAGAGGGCACGGACCTGGAGGTTCATGAACCCGTCTGTGCTAACCAGGAAGCCTTTGTATTCGAGTCCCCATTTTAAACGGACGAACACGGGCTTGCCGGTCAGCTCCTGCATGAATGGCTTGGGGTTTACGGGGTTTACCTAGGTGAAACATGAGCATAAGACGGGAGACCAGGAAGATAACGGACGTTGGCCATGGTGGTTCAGAAGACAGAATAACCGAAAATAGAACCTCACATAATGTCACACACAAAGGCGGACGCGCTTTGATTGGCCTTTCCCCAACAGCCATGTCAGACCGTGAAGGCAATTCGGGCGGCGCGCCACCCACCGACGACGACCTCTCCTTGCCAAAGGCCACTGTCGCTAAGATGATTACAGGCACGCGACGCTCGTGCTCTTCAAGTTCGTGTTGCTCATGACCGCATATCACAGAATTACTTCCCAACGACGTGGTTTGCGCCAAAGAAACACGGGATCTGGTCATAGAGTGCTGTGTAGGCGAGCGCTGTCTCGATTCGTTTCGGTGTCTACCATATTGACTACGCTCAAAAGAATTCATACATTTGATCTCGTCCGAGGCCAATGAGATCTGCGAACAGGAGTCCAAGAAGACCATTGCCCCGGAGCATATAATCGGAGCACTGAAGGCAAGACCAACTACTCAAGTTGGGTTCGGTGGCTAACCATCCTCCAGAGGCTTGGCTTCGACTCATTTACGACCGAAGTGGAGGACGTTCTTAAGGAACACAAACAGCAGCAAAAGGTGTGTTTGTGTTGGCTGTGAGCAACGCAGAGCGTGTTTGATGTTCTCTGTAGGATAGGGAGAAGAAGGTCTCTAAGTTTGAGCAATCGGGATTAACGACCGAGGAGCTTTTGGCTGCTCAAGAACAGCTATTTGCCGCCAGTCGGGCCAAATTCCAGTCCACAAGCGGCACAACGTGAATCAAGATCTAGTTGATTGTACAGTGTAAATGTTAATCTTCCGGTTCTACTTGTCGCTGCTTGAGGTCAACCAATCTGCGCTGGGGCGTGTCACCATTCCATTTTGTCGATTCATTCACGTTTGACATCGTCGGTAAGCCTTCTTGTTCAATGATGAAAGACGCAGAAATCGATGCGTGAAAAGTGGCTGAAGCGTCGTCAGAGACGCGTCGGAAGGAAGGTAAAACTACCTTTGAAAATGTCTCCGTCTTCCAGCAACAACCCAGCCGCCAGCCCACCTAGGAAACTATTTCCCGCACCTAATGAACGCGTCAGATCGCTGCTTTGATTCAGTCGAGTGCGCTACCGGTCACGTCGACAATCTTGGCTTCGTCCTTGCTTGTCCAAAATGCCGGGACCCATCGCGCCGGCTGGTTCTTCATTGCAACACATGCACCCATCGCGCCGCTTCTAATTATGACGCACCCCTTTCCGGCGACGCTAACACCCAATTCCAAGAACTTCAGCGCAGCTTCTTCGATCAGTTTTCGGGTAGGCGGGAGTGGGATGGACAAGAGACCGAGGGCCTCTTCCGCGTTCGGGCTACGACTGGTTCGGGCAAAGCAGTTTGGCAAAAGAGAAAGTTGACTGCACCTCAAGATATCAATTTGTGGCAGAACTCGGACAAGAGAACCTAGTTCCTCCGGCACGCACCTGTCCTTCATTGCGAAATCAACAAACGGTCCCCACTGAAGTATTCAACGAACAGGTATGGGCTCATAAATAACGGTGGGATTCCAGTCAGGGATCTCCCGAACTTCCGACATTATCACTGATGCGCGAGAGGGAGAACAGATGAAATGTAGAGTCTTTGCATTTTCGAGTCGGGTTCCCTGGAGATCTTGAGGCGTTATTCGGATTCTGGGCGTTATATAGTCGAAACTGTAGACAGTTTAGGACATATTGTAATGCCGTGTCCTCTTCCGACCTTCTATGGTCTCCCCGATAAGTGTTCAAGGCGCGAGTAGTCCCCCCTGGCTGGTTTCGATACGTCCACATCTCGGGTCCAAATTCCGCGAGCTTGCTCTCCATGGAAGGTGGAAAATCCGAGCCACGATCAATTATCATGCCTAACTGACTGGGGGGTAACCAAATTCGAGCGCCAATTGCAGCGTATGTGCCGCCGCCGCCGATCTGGGGAGCCAAGGTTCTTGAAATGCCAGTCGCAGTTATGATAGAAAATTCATCTATGATGAACATGCCTGGCGTAGTACCGTACGAGTGGTCAATGTTAAAGCGCCTGTCTATGAAAGACTAGAACATGCCCAATGTGACGAAGTGAGGCATTTTAGGTGAGAAACTGGCAAGCTATCGACGACGGTCAGGGTTAAGACGAAATCTGGCGGGAAGACCGGTCCGCATATGGCGAAACCGGCCCGAGGTCGTGTTTGTTTGGCAAAAGCTTCTGTAATTTTTCAAAATTCCGATGCGATGACCGCGACGATGAGCGGCCTGCTCCGACTCTCAGCACTGAGGCCGCTGCATCGCGTTTTCCAAGGACCCCCGAGACATTCTTCCGGCGCCACGATCCCCTCCGACTCAACCACCACCACGGCCATCTCCGTCCCCGCACCTGTTGACCGCATCCGCCAACGCAACTTTTCCCTTTTGTACGAGTCATTGGAGATTGACGGGAATCCATCTCGCGTTTGGGCCAACTACACCAACCTCCTCACTTTTCTGGGGTACGAACAGCTTCCGTTGGAGATCCACCAACAGGTTTTACGCAAATGCACACCCTCCTCCCGGCTTCTACGCGCGTCTGCAACGCGTCGATTATTCCTCGGAAATGTCCCACGCACCCCACATCTATATGAAGGACGGCTTCAAGCCGTCGTGCGAAATATACGCGCTTTAGGTGCACAGCCCACTCTGGATGATTATAATTTCATCCTCGAGCAATTTGCTGTCGTCGGACATCATTTCGGGGTTATGCAGGTTTACAAGGAGCTGACTTCCTTCGGTATCACCCCCCGAACTAAAACCTTTGGTCTGTGTCTACAAGCGATAGCACACAGACTAACGCTCCCTGTCGCGCTCCGAGACAAGCACCGAAGAATTATGGTGACGCGTCGAATGGTTTCGGAGCTCGTCAGCGCGATGAAATCCTTGAACATTCCGTTCACGTCCGTCAATCTCGATCTCACGATGCGAATATTGAAGGAAACGACAGACATGCAGGGATTTGAGATGCTTATGAAGTGGGGGTATGGTATTGATTTAGCCAACCCCGACTGCCCGCCGTTGGAGTATCTGGCATATCCAACGGATGCGCCTGGTGGCGTTAAAACACCGATTCCCCAACCCTTTTCCACCGCCGCCCTCAATATGACGATCGATACACTTGGACGACTGGGGAGTATTTCGCGGATGGTTCAGGCATTCGAAGTACTGACATCACCATTACCGCAACGCTCCCCAAATGCCACATCGACCTCGTACAACGATGAAGATGACGAGGACGATTTCGGTGTCTCGGTCGAACCCCCTCCACCGCTTTTCATCCCACCCTGCGCTCGCCCCAATACAACGACGTACAACATCCTCCTTCGTCACGTATCACGAGCGGGTCATGCGGTTTTTGCCCGCCATTACTTGGTCCAGGCGATGCGCTTGGAGAAGGAAGTGTTTTTCACACTCAGGCGCGACTTCGGACGGCTCCCGCTGGAAGACGTTCCTGCCCCGCACTTCTCTATCAATCGCGGCACCCTTCTCTCGGTTTTTGGGGAGAGCAACAGGGACAAAAATCTTGGGTTGATGCGGTGGTTGTCGTTGAAATTGAATCAAATCCTCAAACGAAAACGAAACGCGCTCATTTACTATAGTGACCATCGGGCTGCGAGGCAGCGCAAGGGACTGTGGCCGTATAACGACCCCTCGCGGTCGACGGACACCCTACCTATGCTGCCTGTTACTCCCCGGAAAAGCGCCATTCCACCGACACCTCTTTCAAGAGGGTCAAGCAGATTCATGACGATCATGCAACGCTGGCGGGCTCCGCAAGGTGTCGGCGACGTGTTTGACGTAGATCTGGAAGACGAGAGCTCCCAGCTCCCCACTCCCGTGAAAAACTTCAATCTCGACCTTCATATCCGTGTATTGACACGCGATGTCGCCGAAATAGAGGCCCTGCAGGAACATATTCGGATGGTATTCGCACGGACGACCCGCCGCGTGAAGGAGCGTCTTGGGCGGCGGGTTTGGCGCGGAAAGGACATCTACCTCCTTACCGACGGTGATAGACGTCGGCGGGTTAGCATGGGAGAGTGGGAGAATATTGCGAGAGTCAGGAAGGAAAAGACTCAAAGGCAATACATGTTCCCGTGGAGTGATCCCAGGAATCGCCAGAGGGCCCCGGCCCCGCACCTCAGTCTTGACAAGGACGAGCCCGAGAAAGTTGGGAAATGGGTTCAGGCGCGGTGATACCACTCAACAATCAGTGAGGTCTTGATCTTCCTTTGAAGACCCCTTCTAACATCTCATTTAGGGTCTACTCGCTTGAAGTGAGAAACCTCCGGAATCCCATTGGGAAGCCCAGATGCGACGGCGGCGCTGTTCCACGCAGATTCAATCTGTAATGTCACTGTCTGGAGCTCGGAGGGGATGGTGGTCGGGAGGCCCCTGTACTACTAGTTAGCGCCTTCTCATCTAGCTTCTGCGTCGAGCCCTGTGGTTTGATGTCGTAGCTGGCACGGAGTATTCCGTATCTACCACAGCGAGAGCGTCGTATCGATTTTCATAGAACTACAACACATCGGAAACCACACATTTTGCGAACGACGGCTTTCCAATATTTACGTCGCCAGCAGCGATCCGAGAGGTTCTTCGTAACGTCGCTTGTGTCTCCCTCAATTGTTTGTGATACGCTCCTCGATCTTCGGTTTTTTGACCTTCTGGTTACGACGAAAATCTTACAGCGTTATCCAGAAAAATAGAGAAATGCTGATACTAGAGGAGTCTGGGATTCTTCTGCTCATCATAATCGTAGTCTAAGTACGTTGTACCTCGTTCACGGATGCCCTAGACCTCGGGCGCTAGAACGCCTTATTAGATGTTGGTTAGACGCATTCGATCAAGACAGTTTTTGATCGCCCATCAGCTTCATTTGGCTCCCACTACAACATGCCTCCTGCAGCCACCCAACCCGCCTCCCCAAAGTCAAAGTCTTCAGAGCTCCCCCCCACTCCTAAACCAGTGAAAAAGGAGCTTCCCCCTGCAAAACGGACTCCCTCGCTGCCAAAGTCCACTGTGCAGCCCGTTGAGCAGAAGAAGGCGTCTCACCGGTCCAGCAAACCAATAATCAATTGGTTCCAGCGCAAGCTGGCCGGCGGCAGCTCCCTCGTCAAATCCAAGCGCGCAGAGAACCAGCAGCCCTTGGGTGTGCAGGGCCGTCCAGCGTCTATACCCCTCCGTTCAACAAACCGCATTTCCTCGGCCCCTTTGCCCAGCGGTGCGACTAAGCATCTCTCGAAACTCGATATCGCACGCCGAAAGACCATTTCGTTGAACGAGGAGGACGACGGCGAGTTGTATGCCAACGACCTCGCCTCGGAACGCTCTCGCGACTCGACTTGGTCCCCATTGGAAGCGGACGAAGACGCCTCCGTCCGTCCTTTGCCACCTAGCGCACCACCGTCTCCATCCCCGTCACTATCCACCTCGTCATATGTGTCAGACCCCCGCACATTTAGGAGCATAGCAGCAAGCACAAAGCCCACCACCCTCCTCAGCATAGACCTCAATGGGAACGGCATGGCCCACATTGCCCAGGCCCCCGCAGCACCAATTAGCCGTCTACACGTTCGATCATCCTCGAGTACCACGACTCCTGCTGCTGTAGTCGGAAGCGGTGCATCCATTACATTTTCAGCACTCCCACCCTCCCCCATCTCCTCGTCTGTTGATGCAGCGGCCCGTAGCAATGGTCATTCGCTGAACCCGTCCTCCTCACAGCCACCTCCCAACGGGAGCAATGTCTCATCTGTGCAGGCGCCGCTGCACACCGCCCACCATCCGCGGAATAACCCGCGTCCTTCTTCGCCACCACTCGACAATGCGTCTGTACTGACCCTTGCCTCTTCGGCCTACGCGATTCCTAGCCGCGCAGGGATCAATACGCCAGGCTGGAGCTCGGCTCCCCCCTCTGCGCTCAATGATTCGCTGTCCCATTTCGGAGGCAGCATCACGTATGCGGACGCGGAAAGCACTAGCCAGTACCTTCTCGGTGAAGACGACGTTGATGCAAGCGTGCGTGCTTTGCGCCCGCGAAGCTCTCGACGCGGCAGCTGGGAAAGCGAGGCCAGTCGGTGGAGTGCACGCGTTGCGCAGAATGGCGCGGCTGGGACCCCTTCGCTGGCGCGAGACGGGCGCAGTATGTGGACCTCTAACAGTGTTCGCACTGGCGGGCTCAGCGTCGAGAATGGGATGTACGAGCGGTCGGACGAGGGAGACGATCGGAGCGACACTGATGAAGCATCCCAAACCGAGCTTTCAACGGTGCCTCCGCTAAACGTGCAACAGCTGGGTTCGCCCGGAAGTGACGCTCAGCCAACGCCGAAGAATGCGCTGCAGGGTGGCGAGGCGTATATCGCAGCGCTGCGAGTGCCTTTGCCCGAAAGTACAGAGGACCTTTCGGTCAGTCAGGTTGAGGCTGTCGACTTCAGCACAGTCACGGTCAACGAAGACCCCAAAGACGAGGATCTCACTCCGAATGAGCGTCCTCAAGACTTGGCATAGTTTCTTCCTTCCATCTCCCTCATGCATATTATGCCACACTAAACGTATTGTATATCTAGTTGACTTATTATCATTCGTCTTCCAATAAATCAATCTGCGCTTCTATTCTTCGCAATTACAATGTTTTGACAAGAACCACAAAGTACAAATCGTCTCGGAGTGCCTCGACGTTGATGTTCTTGTCGAAGGGAAACGGCCGTTTTTCGCCAGTGCTGATATATCCTCTCCGCAGGTACCACGCAATAAGTTCCTCCCTTTGCGCCACGACGTTCATCTCCACGCGGGTTACGCCCCACTCTGCGTTCGCCGTCGCCTCGGCGTGTGCCAACATTTTACGTCCAAGCCCTGCAGATTGCAATCGCGGCTCAACTGCGAACAGACCTTTGGTGCGGTTTAAATAAACATTCTCGAGGGGAGAAACAAAGGAACATGCCGAAAGTCGCCGTGTTGTTCTGAGACTGTACATGCGCAATTTCGCAGCACCCGATGATGTGGCCGGAGTCTTCCACTGCGACAAGAACCCGCGCGTTTGTGTCCTCTAGTTTTTTCAGGATCGTCGCTATATTTATCCGCTCGCCCGCTAGCATGCTCTTCTCCGTAGTCCATCCCTCGTCGCTGCTACGGTACGCGCGCTGGACGAGATCCTGGAGGTGGGCAGCGTCTGCCGGTTCGGCAAGTCTAAAGGCGTGCATGTTGTGGGTAGAAAGAAAGGATGGACTGACTCACTCTCAATTTGCTTTTGGCAATTCTCGGCCCATGCGGCGACCAAGCGAGAGCCCTTGGCGGAGCGACAAGCCGATCATTGCCGAGCAGTTTCGCACGGTTCAATTCTGGTCATTCGTGCCTAGAGTTGCTCAGGAAGATCCCAGCTTGGATCCCAGTCCCCGGAACCTCCTTTTCTACTGCTACGATTTCTGTGAACTCACCGACCAGAAAAACCGATTCTCCCAAAGGCCAAAATCTGACATCGTTCCTCATGAGCTTCAGACTCGTCGATGGAAGCTTTCGTCGACCAACATGGGAAATACAGAGTGCGTATACCATTGCTCGCGTGAGCCCAGTCCGAGTCATCACCAATTGAACCAACTCGTGCGCTTCCTTCTGGCCGAAATGAGCATCTCTCTTAGCCGTTACAGCCGAGGTTCAATAGCAACAACCATTGCTTTGGCTCTACGTACTGGGCGGTCGGCAGAGGTTAAGGTCGGCTTTCAATCTTGATAATTCAGATTCGAGCTTGCACCCCAATCCTGAGTTAGCCACAGTGTCCACATCGAAGTCGCGGAAGCAAAAAAGGCCTACCGTGTATGATTGGTTCTGGGATAACATCGACTGCTGCTTTCTCGTGGAAACCATCGAGCATCTGGTAGGTCAGGATTTCACTCCTCTTGCGTGACAGTACAGTTATGGGGTTGACTCCGACAGATATCGCCGCTAGGCTCCCCGTGGAAAATACATGCGCTCCTTTGAAGGCCGGAAAGCACACCGTTACCGTGGCCTTCCACAAAATAGGCAACGCAACGGGCAGCCCGTTACCGTGACCGTTGCCTCCCCACAACTTGGCACAGTATGTTGTAGGTCAGAAATACGGAGGCGATATTGGGACCTCAGCAGGTATACTTGTGGTTTAGGTTTGCTTGGAATAGGTACTTCCCATTGTTGTATCCTGTGGAACGTGGAAGAGAGTTGACGAGATATCAAAGTGATAGTTTTTGATTACCGGCTCCGTCTGAGACAGCGATAAAAAAAATCGTCGGAAATTTGACCGAAGCTACACGATACCTATGTTACATACAAGTCGTTATAAGTGCTCAGTTACGCGAGTCACTGGGAGGGATCGGAGGCTCAGTCGTTACGCGCGGTTCTAAACCGTCCTTTCCGAAGGCCTTTGGCTTCAATTATTGGTGCAGGCATGCAATACACAGGGTCGAGTTCCACCAAGCCGGGATAGCCGAGGATGGAGAGACCTGTCATGTTCGATCAGTTACAGACACGAAGCTGGCTTCGATAGCTACCTGCGATACCAAACTGTGTGTGGAAGACGTCAACCATGTCTCCAGGTCGATCTGCAATTCCACCCTTCTCAATATCCTTTCGCTACTGTTAGTCCAACCGCTCGACTGGCAAAGTCTGCAAATCAAAACGCACTTGGGCAGAGAGGATGAAGGAGGTTAATTTTTCAGAATCTATCCAAGCCACTTTATCGAGAATTGATAGAGCTGAAAGCACCCAGTAGCTGTAACAAACCTGAGGAAATGTTGAGAACTGTGGAGAAAGAGATGGGGACGGCGACAGACATCTTCCAGTTTCTCAGGTCGACCATTGAGACCGCCGTTTGGAAGTTGCCTTTCAGCCAACCACCAAGCTAGAGTCTCGATATCCACCTCATCTAACCGGTCTAATATTGTGAGAGCGGCAACGCAAACGGTAACTGGACAATGTCAATATCAAGTTCGATCTTCCACGCTATACACACCTTGGGCGGCATGGCTCTCGGCGCCGATGGTGCTCCCGAATCCCCCGTCAAAGTTTCTGCACTGCTTTATATACTCCACGGTCTTGTCTTTATCCAACTGATCGAGACATCCGAGAAGTGACAACGCGTTGACTGCGATGTAGCTAAACCGAGTGTCTATTTCGCCAAAAGAGTCGCCGGCAAAGACGCCGGACGGTTGCTGGAGGGAGAGTATGACTACAAGGCTAAAATCAAAGCAAGTTCTCCAGAAAGCGACGAACGGACATTTGACCACCCTAGGAACATCCAGCCGGTCTAGCGCGTCGTATGTGATTAGTATTTGTATCGCGCTTAGCGTAGGGTGGATGTGCGCGTCGTGGGCCGGGTGAGCGCCGAATCCACCTAGGCCAGGTAAACGAGAGCGAGAGACTGGATTCAGGCAATGTACCGGCTTTCTCGTCCCAACAACTTTCCACAAATCGAATAACGTCTTCCTTGTCTAATGCGTCGGGATGGCCCATTATACAGAGCGCGGTGAGACCCCAGTATATCGCATTAAGACGAAGGTGAGCAGTGAGATGATACATCAGGTCATCGGTGCTCTAGCATGCATTAATGCGCGTCGATTTGGGAGGATAAGACCCACATTGCCAAGATTCTGAATGTAGGACACATGTAGTGCTGTGAGCAGTTCAGTGGACATGCTCCTTTGTCTTAGACTTCCTAGACGGCGAGACCAAGCAGCGAGTTCGGACATTCGGCCGTGATGTAAAGGTCGCGGTCACGTGTATCTCTGGTGTGACGATCCCGGAGCGGATTTTGTGATTTGAAGTACGTGGTAATATGCGGTGCTAAGTATCAACAGCGGTTTCTTTACGCAACCAAGTTTCATAGATACGCCAGGGAACATTGAGGGCCGCCTTTCCAAGCCGAGTCTGAAAGTATCTCGCGGTCTCGAATGATGGACCGCCTATCGATATATAACACTCCAGAGCGCCGGACTCGGATGATGAGATGTTATTTGATGGTGTCGTACAGGAGGTTGAACCTGAGGACTCAACCTGAATCCCAGTTAGCGAGAAGCATCAAGTGCGACTGTAATTTGAAATACCCAGGTTCTTTTGTCTGCGGAAAAAGAGTACGTCGATGCTTTCAGAATCATGGCCGTGCTATCATCGACGAGCCAAACCCATTGAACACCAGTCCAGTTCATTTGTTGAACACCGTCAAAGTTGTCCAGGATTAGAATGTCACCCTCGACAGCATCTACGACAACATTAGCACCCAGTTTCGACGATATACGAAGAAGAGGTACTCCGGAAGCTCCGAAACGAAGTGGTCTGGTCTGCATCTACTGCACAAGACAAAGAGAAATTCGCATAGTTCGAAATAAATTCTGGTGTCAGTGCCGTGGCAAGCTCCGCTTCGCGAGAGAATATTTGGACGGCCGTTTGATAGATGCTTGTTGTGAAAGCCTCTGGCAGGAACTGAATTGTCGATTCCAAGACGCACGTCCGTTCAAGGCAGGGAGAGCGTTCAAGCCGTGGACCAGGGTCAGAAGGGGTCAGAGAAACATAAGGCCATTCGCCACTTGCAGATTGAGCTGCGAATTGGTTAGCAACAATTTTGTCAAGATAATTCGTTGCTGCAGCCTTGAAGAACGTGAAATTGTGGAATCCAAGGGAAACAAATGAATACCTACAATGTGCTTGCGGTTCCTAGCAACGCCTTCCTCGCCGACCGTAAAGTCGCCACCACCGCCGAGGGGGATAGGACAACCGGTCCAGACCTCTGGAACAGAATTCCTGAGAATCGAGTAATAATTGTCGGCCATCTTGTTTTCCTCTTCGGATGCTCCAATTCGCTTGAGAAGGGACAGAAAAGACTCTGCGTTACTCCTGTTATTTCTTAACGTGACTGCCCGGAATATACCTACCGACCTACCTGAGTATGAGAGAGCCGTATCCGAGCCAGGAGAATCCAAATGTAATGTTTGTCGACGGAGAACTGACTGACAAGAGATGGCTGGATAAAGACTCGTCCGGCGGGAGCAAATAGATGTCATGCGTGTCGATTCGTGCCCGGAGACTGCGGATAACTTCGGGCTTCACGAGATAATCATCATCCTTCGTACATGCAGCTAAGTGTGGAAACAAAAACAGAAAGGGCGAACCTGGATGAAACAATACGGAGTTGAAGCATTGGCGCAGGCAATGAATCGAGCTTGAAAATATAAGTTTTCGGGAGAATTGTGAATGCGAAGTTTTTGCGGTGAACAGTTGGTCTTGGCAAAGTCCTGACGCAAGTTTATTTTGGTGGTCACCGAAACAGATAAGCGCGCACTTCGTACTTGAGAGGGCGAGGGTTGTTGTTCCAGACCACGACTTCCTGAATAACATCGTCCACGCCGCAGAGAACTGAAACGATTTCAACTACGTTGGCCAATCGAACCCAATTCAGCAGGACGGCGGTGATATCTGGTTGTGATTTGACCGCATTCAATGGGGGGTTTGGGGTGAACCAGGGACTTTTGTTGAACCAAGGCGTTTGTAAACCAGATCGAGACGGCGCGAAGAAATACGCAGCACCGAGGGTTACGACGGCCAGAACGGACGCGCCAAGTCGTTGTTTCATGAGCTGCGCGATCAAAGCCCAAATAGGCAATTGCACCGCTCTTGCGTTCCTCCGCGTCTTGTAACAGTATCCTTTCCGTCTTTTCATCTTTCATGGCAGAGGCGAGAAAACTCAACGGTGGATCGAAGGAAATCGGAACTCTCATAGTTGTTATACTGAAAGCCGTGTGTTTTGCCTTCTTTCTTGGTTACTGGCCCTTTACACACATTCCCAGAACCATCTTCCGAATAAAAGGTACCCCGTTTGCCAGTGGCCCACTCAATACACCCTAACCGCTTACAGGAACATCGGGAAGCAAGATCCTTATTGCTTGGTTGCCGTTAATGGCGAGAAGCAACGAACCAAGGTCATTAAGCGCGGCGGGCAACATCCTGAATGGGACGAGGAGCTCCGATTTACGCTCTACGAGGATGACACGGAGGTGGCAATTAACCCGCTAAACGGCACTCCTCCACCTCCCCCGCCGAAAGATGGGACGAAGAACATAAAAGGAGGGACAGTCATGAAGGTGTCATGCTTTGCAGACGATCCTCGGGAACCAGACCTCATCGGCCAGGCGGACGTGGATTTAACAGAAGTTTTGACCAAGGGAGAAACTGACGGTGAGCTCTGCCACTCTCCATTCAAACCAATTCCTCAAGCGACGTTTAGAGTGGTTCACCCTCACGAATAAAGATAAATTCGCGGGAAAGGTTTACCTCGAGTTGACTTTTTGGTCCAACGTCCGTCTGCCAACGATTTTCCTCGGCACATATTAACTTCAAAATTAGGAACCTCCGCCAGAAAAAAAGGTAGTACCCGTCGCACCAAAAACAAATCACGAGTACAGTGGGCCAGGGTCCTTCATCTCCTCTGATGACATTCACACTCCACCACCTGGACCAGGTCCTGCCTCGAGGGTTGTGTCCACAAGCAGTGTTTACCCGCATTCCCGTCGTCCATCTGATTCATTCGCGTCCACTCTTCCATCGTCCAATTCTTTGGCCCAACTGGATCTCTATCGGCCTCCTTATGAGCAGGAGCCTCGGGGTCGTACTCCCTCATTCAGTACTCTAACCAACGACTTTGGCGAGCTCAGTTTTGGAGACCAAGGTCGCAGAAGGGAAAGTCTCCCAGTGAGTATTCAAGGGGCCTGTATTTTCCATCTTACTTACAACTCTATCCAGCCACAGTCAACTATATATCATGGTCGACCGTCCTCGTCTTACTCCACTTACCCCCCGCCGCACGGATATGAGCCATCTATCACTGACGGTGCTTCGACGTACTCATATGACCGGCCTTTAACACCTCCCGGACAAAGCCAGGATACCTTTACACGCCCAGCTCCTTACCCTCCGCAGGCTCCCTACCAAGCTCAATACGACCCTAGCTCGTACAACCCGCCTCCGGCCGCTCGTGGGCCCCGCTACAGCATGCCAACCGCCTCTGGGTTCAGGCCTCTACCGAGTTCATCTAGCTTTACCCCACTTCCCTCGCACCCATCCGACCCTTCGGGTTTTGCCGCCCCTCTTTCACATACACCTGCTCCTCCGGCGAGCTACCCGCCGGCCCCAGGCTCCGGTTATGCTCCTCCGCTTCCGCCTTCGTCGTCGGCCGGATTTCACCCCCAGCAAGGCTTTCCGCCTTCCCAGTCATTTCAGTATTCGCAGTTTCAACCCCAACCTCTCCCTCAGCAATACAACCCTCCCCCGACGCATATGCAAACCCCGACGCCCCCAGCGCAACAAGGGTATCCGTTGCCCCCCTCTCCCACGCATACTCCGACAGCTTCCCTGTCGCACAGTAATTCGCTGTCAGCGAGTACGGGTTCGCGGCCCCTGCCCCAGCAGCCGCAGTTTCACGCAGCACAGGGCCAGCAGCCGTACGGCCTACCTCCTTCGACGAGTCAGCCCTCGCATCAAGGGTCATACAGTCCCGGCCACCCAGGTGCTTCCGTTTTCCAAGACAATTATCAGCCTCCCCCTCCGCCGCCTCCTCCCGTATCTCTGAACCAGAATATGGGACATCAGTCGTACATTGCGGGCGACCCCAACTCTCCGTACCACTCGCCTCCTCCTCCTCCAGCCCCGCCTGCGCACTCTAATGCCTCTCCTCGACGGCAATCGAGCCTTCCTCCCCCGCCTACTCACCTACAACAGCCGAATTACCCCCCACTTCCTCCTCCTCCACCACCTCCGTTGGAATACACGCCTCACAATCCACCGCCGCCCCCGCCGCCCCTGCCCACGCATATTGCGTCGAGCCCGCAGTCTTACTATCCTGTACCACCGCCCAGACCTCCCACTTTGGATGGGCAGGCTCAGTGGATGCAACCCTCTCAGCCTCAACACGGCTACGCTCAGCAAGGGTGGAGCTGAGGTCATGGACATTCTTGCTTTCAATTCGCACTCGAATAATAATAGACTTCACGACCTGAAATGTGTCTCGATACATAGTGTGTTATTAGCAGTCGTATATCCGACATGACGATGAGAAGTGATTTACTCTCGGTCTTCGTTGACTGGTGGTCGACTTGCTCTCCACTGGGCGATTGCTGTTTCCGTCGGAATTATTCCTCGGTGATTGAGGTCAATCTGAGCCTCCTTCCGAATCTCATTCTCCTCCTGTCGTCGCAGAGCTTCGTACTGTTGCAGGGCTCGTTCGGCGCCAATGACCACACCGAAGACAGTGCCTAGGTTTTCCTTGAATGAAATAATCGAACGCTGCAATTACAAGGATGCGCGTACAGGTGCAAACGAGAAAGCCCTTGAATTGGAAAGTTTGCCGCCTGGATGGAGATTGAAATCGGTGTGCCGCAACTGCTACATTCACGTACCGAAAGAATGGCCAGCTGTAGTGGGTTATAATCGTCAACCCCACCTAGCAAGCCGACTCTCAGTACTTCCATGAAGATAGTCGTTAAATAAACCCCACCCCGATAGCGGTGCCTCGGATGCCGCCCTGTTCTTGGATGAGTTTCCGGCGACAGACAAAGAGGGAAAGAGTTGCACTTCAATCGCGGATCGCGTTTGGACGGTGTAGGCTTTATCCACATCTTCTTTGAGTCGAAAACGCGACGCACTCATCACATTCTTTAAGAGCACACTCGGAGTCGGCGTTCGGCAACGTTCAAGCCGGGTGTTTGCCCGTCTTCTGCGATCCAAACAACGGAAATTTATATTCACGAAAATAATCAGAGGCTAAGTGCGAGCTCAGGTTGGGCGAGCTTGCGAGTCGACCTGAGTGGAATACAGGTCATGAAGCCCGAGTTGGATTTTCCTCGTTCTGCGGCAGTGCCGAGTAGATTAGATTAGATCATGCAGGCACTGCCGCCTGTCAAAACTTTGCCTCCGCTCTCACCAGCAAAATGCCAAAACCGCAAAAGCCTCTTCCTCACCCCAGCCTTTCTGCTACTGCTTTCTTTGCCTCACCCTCCCATCCTCTTTGTTACGATTGTTATGAATTTGGACACTACCTATGCTACATACATAGTTGTTCTTTGAGCTTACGCTCGGGGCCTCAGTCCGCTGACCCTCGGTGCCCGCTGCGTCCGGGTTCGGCCTCGCAAAGAGCCCAGTCGGCCGGGACGGCCGAACCCCCCGCAAACACACACAGAAGCCCAACAGAAGCCTCAGCGAGCCTCATGTCTCATCTAGCAGTTTAGTAGCAAAGGCGATTATATTATAATACATTTATATTTGCCTGGGTGCTCCTCCCTCCCTTAAATCCACTGTCGACTCTCACCAACCTTGTTACTGAGCTACAAGATAGCCTGGTCGTATTTGATTGTCCGAATTTGGTTGTTCTCCGAGCAAGCGAGAAGCCGGGACGAATGCGACACAACGTGTGCAATCTTCTGTCCATCGAAGCATTCAATCTACAAACCGTTGAGCAATTTACCAGTTCACAGAGAGAGAAAGTTCCTACCTGAGCGCACGGCTTCTCGATGTTGCGCAGGTCCCACACGCGTACACAACCACCTCTGTCTCCAGACGCGAAGCAATTGGAGAACAAAGTCCCTGGAGAAGAGATAGTAAGAGGGGCTCTGCTTTTGGTGGAGGACGGGAGAGCGACCTTTCATGAATCTTCCGTGGGATTGAGGGGTTATGTAACCAAATCTCTGTATTGGGACGGTGGGTATTAATCGATGATCCCGGAGCTCAAATTGCAAGTCGCAATGCGCAACCTATCAAACATTTTATAGCCATTGAAAGCGAAACAAGTCCAGGCTGACCTCTAGCAGAGTACAAAAAGGAGAAGTCGTCGGATGTGCGTGATAAACTGAGTTTGAGGTCTTCAGGGAATGAACTACCCGCTCCGATGACAGATCCCAGATATTGACGCTGGAGGAAAGTAAGTATTTCATAACCCGGAAATAAAACGCGGTCATCACCTGCAGTCCGCTCCAGCGGATACTAGTTTATGACTGGAATCGTGTATGGCGAGGAGCGATTGAATTTGGGAATTATGTTTAATGCTCAGGGCCGTCGGGGAGGCTGATGAAAGGTCGGCTTTCACGCTCCACAGGTGAACGCAGTGATCGTAGCCTCCACTTGCGAACATCAATGGGTGGATCATGGATGCAACAGCGCTGACTCCGCCTTTCCTGGCTGAGCTCCAAGGCCGTTTCAAGTCGACCGCAGAAACCGCCTAATTATCATTGGGAATCACAAATAACGTTGATCATAGGGAGACTCACACCAAGGCTGTTGTGGGGATTAAGTAATGAAAGCTGTTGGTTATCGCGACCGTGGGCAAGAATCACAACGGAACGATTCCCATCGTTCACAAGACAGGCGTCATCGACAGCTTCTTTCGTCGGATTTGGTCCGTGAGCGAGCAGCCAGTGTCTTGGACGGATTAGAACACATCAAGAAAGAGTTGACAACGGACTAACTTGCGAGATACCACATCCACGCCTTCCACAGTCCCATACATAGAAACTGTAACAGACGATTGTAACGAGTCACACAGGAACCGACGGAGTTTGTCGCGCTGCTGGGCGAATGGGATTCTGAACTCGTCGCCGTCTAGTTCATATGCATGGTCTACGAGCGAAGGTTCCAGTGGATGCGAAGTAGAGGGAATAGGATGAACGTTGGCGGTAGAGTTTGGTTGGGCGGCAATATTCGGAAGCGAGGGTGAATGTGTAACAGGGATAGACGCCGTGGCTGGAGTTGGTTTGACGGACCGAGGGGCGAGATTGGACATGATAATAGTGTTCATGGGTGGGACAGAGCTCCGGGCAGTCGATGGCGGAAGCTTCGGCGGACCCTGCATGCCAAACATAATCTCACTAACGGGAACCGGGTCATCGAGGTCGCTGGCGAGCCACGCAGCTGATTCTCGAGAAGTGTCGCGAGGCGCCGTAGGAGGCCTCGGTCTAGAAGGCCCAGATCCCAGGGTGGATAGGGGCCCGTTGTTCTTCGAAGTAGTAGTCGAAGCAGGCCTTGGTGGTCCATGCTTGCCGAACATAATTTCGGCCACAGGCTTTGGGTCATCAAGAGCGCTAGAGGCCCGGCTCACAACCACCGATTCCCTAAGGCTTTCGCGAGGTCCCGGGAGAGACGTCGGTTTCACGATCCCGGATCCTGCAGCGGATACGGGAGTTTTACTCGTCTGAGTAACAGCCGAAGTCGCCTTTGGTGGACCATGCTTGCCAAACATAACTTCGGCAGCGGGTTTCGGGTCATCGAGATGAGTTTCGAGGGCGCCTGAAGTGCGACCCACGACCACCGACTCTCGAGGGGCTTCGACAGGGATCCCAGGCGAGAAGGAAAGAGTTCCGGACTGAAAGATACGAGGAGGCCCGACGACGGTGGAAATGATAGGATTGGGAGGGGGCGAATATTCCGAGGGCGGTTCAACCTGGGAAAGGTATGTTCAAATCTCCTTACGGAATCGAAGAGACGGTGGATACTTCAAGTTGCTGCGGCTCGTTTGGTTGTGTTCCATTCAAGGACGGGGCCGGTGCAAGGGAGCAATTAAGGATGTCCGCTTGCGTGCATGCAAAAAGCACGGCGTCACCGACAAAACTATGACTTATAACCTTCAATCCGAGTACCGATTTCTGGAGACGTTCGATTTCATGCGCAATGAATTGCTTGCGCTCACGATGACAGCCGACCGCGCCCTTTCGACACGCGGGTGGGAGTCTGATTTCTTTCTGAACGGGCTTGTCTAGTCGTCGGCGCTTCGCAGGAAAGGCGGGATAAGAACGATCAGAGGATCGTTTAAAGGAGTGAGGATGGGCAGTGGCAATGCGACTTTGGGGGACATTACGGGCTGGGCGTATCGAGGGAATAGCTGTGGCGACGCTCCGACCGCGTAGATCGTTCGGTTGGGCATCCTCGGGCATAATTTATCGAGACCCAAACGGAGGATGTAGTCGTGGATGGTGGCAGCGTGAGAAGAGCAACAACAAGATCAAACTCCGACAACTCCTACCATCCTATTTAGGAAACTGGCACAACTCACCATATTCAGCCACCACACAGCGAAAGGTCGAGACAAACAACATTATGAGCGTAGAGATTCGGAATTACAACATGTGTACTGTATATTAGCGCTAATTGGAGACACTCCCGAGCTCTACGGCGAATGCGACAGCAAGCTTGGAAAATTCCAACATGTGCAGGAAGCTAAACTCGTCGGATACATCGATGCGACTGGAGAGGCGTCAGTTAGCGACGTCTTGAATGGAGTAAGAGTCTTACTCGTTCGCAGAGTGGATGTTCTTGTTCGAGTTCTCGAATGTGCTCTCTGCGCGGGAGAAGTGAGTTTCAAAGGCCGTGGCGGATCAGAACATTCAGTGGCCCACCGATGGTGAAGGAACTCGGATATCCGGCTTTTCTCCATGACGCGTGATCGCTGCACGCGTACCCGCATTTCGTCTGCAAGTAAAATCACACGGTTAAGCTTGTTTCGCTATGTGGTCCGACGCGACTGACCTCGACCCATGGGATATCAAGGTACAAGTCGATGAGTTGCTTGTTGAACTCAGTGAGACTGAAATTAGTTTAGATTCGAGGGTAAAGATCTACAAAGGATATGTCACCCACGGCAAGTCAACAAAATCCATGATGAGGCCGACTTCCTCCCGAGTACCACGCTATTCGAGCATCATCAGTGTTTTGACAGAGATACGACGATACGCGGCCAAATTACCTTGACCCAGGCAGTCATATCAAACTATTTCAACATGTTAGAAAAAAAAATGGGGTGACGCCGCGAAAAGATCTTACCTGACTCATCGCAATGACGTTCACGTGTCCTTCATACGCCTGCGCCACGGCCTGAGAGCCAAGTAGGCCGCCTTCCTGGAATAACGAAGTTAGGTGATGGTTCCTAATACCCTAGAGCAGCACAAACCTCGGCGGAGTACCAATGAAACTCTAGGTGGTCGCCGTCAGTTGCCGAGAAAACACTACGTCAACGAAACGCACCGATTGAGCGCACAGGGTGGAAATCAGCAGCCAAAAGTGCTCGATAGCTCTCCAAGATCGTCACGCTGCCAGAACCATCGTCTGGCAGCAAATGTAAGCGCCATGGCGGAGTTAGATTGAAATATTTGAACACACCGTCTGCTCCAGGAGCTGGGAGAAAAGGCCACATGTTTCTGGATGGAACGTAAGTGCTATCAAACGAGCGGAAAATCGCGAAGTAGATTTCACGTCGAGTCTTGGTGGGCACCGATGATGATGACTCCATCGTCTGTTGTGGATGAACCATTGATTCTGGCAATCTAAATCAAAGAGTGAATTCTTGCATCTGTATATAAAACTCAGCACATACGACAGAGTTCTGACCCCAAGAGTGAGAAAATTCAGAGATTTTGATTTTGTTCTGCAGGGATTTGGAGCCCCATTCTGACGTTATCTGGAGGAGAGTGAGACTCGAGAAGCAGAAAACCCTGCAGAACTCACCTCGGATATCCGCTTCTTCAGCCACACTTGACTCTGCCGGCCGGTCTATTTAATTTCAGAAGAAAACACATTGTGAACGAGCAGTCCATTTACGTCACTACGGTAATCTGCGCACAATAATGAGTTTTAAAAATACGAAGTAGAACGTTGGTAGTAGCGCACGTCTCGTCCGGAAACTGGTGAATTCACGGAGATTCTCCTTGAAGCTGATATGAGGGCGGCGTCAATTTGCTGAATAAGTTTAGTCACCTCGGGCCCCTTGGTGGACAGCGTCTTGAGAATCGGCTTCACCTAAGGTAGCCGGCATGAGAGGAGCGTCAATTTTCCCATTAAAATGCGGTTTACCTTCTCCGTGGCGTTGGGGGATGGGAAAGAAGCTAGGCAACACACGCATGTAAGTTGGACGGATAGAACCCGCGTTGATTGGAGCTACCCTTGGCCTGCAGCCGGGGCACCGTTCCTAGGTCTCGGGTATCCGTTCTAAAATACCGACGGTGAGTTTACCGCCGACGCTCTAGTAGTTTGCTAAATGAAGGAGTACATGTCAAAGAACTTGATGCCTCGTTGCTTTGCCTGAATCTGAGGCGTCGAGTGAGTACGCGAACGGCCGAGGGGAAACGAAGGAGAAACACCTTCTCGAGCTCCGACATCCAGACAGGAGGCTGGCCTTGCATCTCGACGAGGCGCTGGGCACTGAGATCGAGGGAGAAGCCGGGGAAGCTTTCGAGTGCAAACGGGACTTGTTCGCCGTCAATGGGACTGGCACTGGCCACGACGGCGAGGGCGACAAGGGCAAACAAGGACTTCATGGTGGTTCAGAGAGAGACGCGTAACCACCCAAAATGGCACGCTTGTCAACGTAATGACCACTGGTCACGTCACCCTGTCCCGCTCTCCCGAAAAACTTACCATGTCGAAAACCATGGCAAAGGCGGCGATGGTGGTACGCGCGTCAATTATCTGCGAAATTACGCCTTCAAACGTCTCTCTTAGCGCCTCCTCATTCCCGCAGGCAAGGCTGCCCCGACGCCGCCCGTTGGTCCTGCGCTTGGTGCGCGCGGTGTCAAGTCCATGGACTTTTGCAAGGAATTCAACGCCAAAACCGCCCACATCGCGCAGGGCGTCCCCGTTCCCACCATCATCACCGTCCAGCCAGATCGCACCTTCACATTTATCACAAAAACTCCTCCCGCGACATATTTTTTGAAAAAGGCTGCTGGCATAGAAAAAGGCACCGGAAAACCCGGCCACGAGATCACTGGAACCATTAGCCTCAAGCATGTGTATGAAATCGCGAAGATAAAGGCCAGCGACGAGCATATGAGGCATATTCCTCTGGAATCTGTTGCGCGGATGGTTGTGGGGAGCGCCAGATCACTCGGGGTCAAGGTCGTTCCTTGATCCCTCCCTTGAAGGCGCGTATTCTTTTAGCAATTCCGTACGACCAGTTCTTAATTTCTTATCCCGAAGATCGCCCTCGACCTCAATCGAGATTATCGTCAGTTGATTTTTTCGTGGATCAACATGCGCCTGCAGAAGCCGCAAAACGCCGAACGGGTGGGTCCGCATTTGACAGCCAGATCTATGGCTCAAGGGCCGACACCCGAGAAAGACTTAGAGTTCGGTATAATGAAATCAAACTTCCTATTTTCTGATAGTCCATCGCAAACTCTATGGTCTGTGCCACTGTTGAGCGCCACACTTGCTCTTCTAGACATTTGCGTCCCCGAGTCGGGGCCGACATGCCTAATCAGTGAACAGGTTCGTCACTCTGATTTGTTCTTGGAATTTGTTTCCACGACCGGCCAAGCAAGATGGGTCGTACGCTCTGGCTCATCGGTGAATCTACCCTTTGCGCTGTGCGTCTAAGCCAGATACGGCGTCGGCATGCTGCATCGGCGTGGGCCAATCCCAATCCCCGGATACATATACACGTTCATGCAACTCTTCGAATTCAACGAGCCAATGTCTTGAAACACAAATGCCTAATTCGGCCGCCTCGTGTTAACACAAATCAAAATCGAACGAACTCTATGTTTTTCGGAGGGTGTCAATATCTTTTGCACGCAGGTTATCTTGCACACACCCCTTGTCAAACGGAGGCCCGGGCCCTGCCGGTGTTCTTTTCGAACAAGGAGCATCGTAAAAAGAATAATCTCAATCGCTTCGACCAGGCTCGTGCTCCGCCCTTCGATCATGCTGGCCGCGACTGTCTGCTTGGACTTGTTCCAACTGACCAAATTCAATGTGACGAATTTCTTCTTCGCGCCACGTTTTTCTGCGTTATATTCACCTTTATCTCCACGTTCCCGATCGGCGCAAGAAAACATGTTGATCACTTTGGCGAGTTCCCTGGTATAAAATCAGGACGCCAATGCTACTGATACTCAAGAGCTTTCTCTTCGGCAAACGGTCCACCACTCCCTTTTCTCGTCGCACACCATGAGTACCGCATCCAACGACATTCTCTCCTGGACCAACCAAGACCCTCGCGAAAGCGTCCTCTTCAACTCTTGGGGCGTCCTATACCGTTTCCAGGTCCGCCCTTTTGTGCACAATCAACCCTGTGGCGCGACTGACGCGTGAATTATCCTCAGACGACCGTCACTGCCAGCGGCCAGAGCGTCACCACGCTATGGCGTGCAATCCGACCCAATAAGGAGGATCGCGTCGCCAAACTTGAATGGGCCGCCAACGGCGGTCTCGGACGCGTTGTCATCGGCAAAGTGGGTCATCCTTGTTTATGACCTTGTAACCTGTAGTTCTCATCGACCTTGCCTCATAGAACACGTTGCCCATGGCCGACCTGGTCCGAGCCGATCCACGCATATATGTTCGCCCTGAGTCCGCGCGTGCCCCGCCGCGTTTTATTTAACCGACCCACAGGGAGCGCGTGTCTTCAATGGCCCTGATGGTCTTCAATACCGATGGCGGCCGAGTTCCAATAACACAGACATCGTCGTGCGTTGATCCAATTTTTTTTTTCGAACGCTTAAACCGATCACCTTCCGTTTGCGTCCCATCAGCTGCAAGACTCCAACGGTGTTATCGTCGCCTTCTTCCGACCAACGCGCCAGACACGGTACCAAATCGGCGACGTATACGGAGAGCTACACTTTATCCGCACCGCAGGCTCCGGAACTGTGGTGCGTGTTTTTTTTTCATTCCCGTTCTCCCCGAGCAGCACCAACCAATTCAATTTTTTTCAGATGCACCCTCCAATCATGGACACCGTCACCGTCACCGCGATGTTATATCGATTCTGCGCAGCCTGGAACCTCTGACGCTGTCGACTGTATTTTATCTGAACCATGTACAATATAATTGCAATTTCTGTACCTTGGGACCGCAATCTTGCCGAATCTTTGGAAATTGATCACCGATTATTGCATCGAGGGTCCCTCGATGATGATGAAATTTGAGCAGAACACGATGCAACTACTTGGAGGGGTAGGGAAAACAAGAGCAGTCACAAGACCATCCTTTCTCTCTTCACAATTTCACTCGGACTTCGTGTTCCGACTTTACCACGTCGACGATATCATCGACGGTTCGTATGACCCATTCTGTGCCTTCATCAGTTGCGAGCCACGCGTCTTCTTCGCTCTTGCCCTCGACGTAGCGCGCCTTGAGGAGCCCAAAGACGTGGCTGGTGAGCTGAGGAACGACGCGCTCCTCTGCGCGCAAACACGCGAGTCCAACTACGGAACTCAGAGTGCGGCTGAGATTGCCTTGATCGGGATCGGTGACGCTACTACTGTCCGAAAAGGACTTGAGCCCTCCGGGCATGGGCGCCAAAACGGACCCGTAGCTCTGGATGATAAACGCTAAATAAATGGGGATCAGTGGGCATCGGGAGGGTATCGGGATCAGATAACAAGCGCGCGTCGACGCATCGTCCAAAGATGGAAGGAATCTCGTCCTTATCCAACAGTGCCAGGATAGGATCAAGTGTCCGGAAACGTGCACGCACCAATAAAGTCAGGGTGATATGAACCCAGTTTGTCGTGGAGTTTTTCTGCATGAGGCGTGTATATCGAACGCCACAGGGCTTTGCCCCGTTCAACGGTAGATTCAATGTTTTCCGAAGTCGCGTCTCTGCCAAAAATAAAGTGTCGAACCAAGGGTAGGAAGCGCCGAGCGCCGAAAGAAAAAGAAGATCCGTCAGAAAAAAAAAGAAAGAACCACCCGAGGATTTTCCAAGGGACGCGAGCCGGATCGGGCCTTGCTCACCTGTGAGATTTCGACCTCAAGGCCGCCTTTACATCGGGATCGAGCGCCTCATTGAATGCAGCGAAGGAAAGAATGACCTGTAGATCCGGTTAAAGCCCCCCACCCTCGCTCAAAAATGCTCCGAGGGTGGATTTGAAAGCGTCTTTGAATCTCAGCAAGTGCTTGGCTTACTCGAGGAACGCCAACAAAAATTACGCTCTTCAATACGGCTTCTCGAATGAGGGCAGCTCTATTAACGGCTTCCGCAAGGGTGGCGCTTGCCCCGATGCTTCGCGAATCCGCATCGCTTGTAGTACCACGCTTTACGAAGCGATACAGCTGTGCCATCGTCGAGGGCCGGTTTGCCGTGGTCAAGGTACACGCCTGCCGACAAGAAATGAAAAATGAACCCTCCGATGGACGCGCAGCCTCGCGGATGGCATTTACCGTCAAGACGAGCCAGGCAGTTTCGGCGTTGCGATCTCTGGCGCTACGATAGGTGCTCGTCAGGACTGCATGGAGCTTGGAAATGGGTGGCGCGGGGAGCGTGGCTGGATTGCGAAGGGTCAGGAGGTGCTTGATGGCTGGGGGAAGATGCTTGACCATTGCGAGGACGTCGGGGCGAGAGATAGTGAGAGTTGCTTTGTTTAGTACCCGCGAACCGCGCGAACCATCATATTTACTCATTCTGGGAATTACACTTCCATTTTGGGACAGTCGCGAAAAAACTGGTCAACATGTATCAATTTATGCCTGCATTCTACATCGGAACGTATACATGTCAAGTAGATATAGCCATTAGCCCGCTAGAGGGTGTGAAGTGAATGGCCACAGCTGCACAACAGGTGTGGCCGAGAGAACGCGAATCGAGCGTTGCTTGGTAAAAGTAAGGGTTCAAGCGTTGCTTGAGAGAAGAGATTCGAGTAGATACGGTGATGGTTTAATGGTATAGATGGGGACAGAGCCATTGGAAGGGGTGAGATGCGGGGGAATGAGATGCGATGCACGAGACGGTTAGTTGTTGATGAAGTAGTTGCCGAGGTCGTTGGGCGCGGTGCCCGCAGAGTTCATGAGTTTGTTGAGGGGGTTGACATTGTCCATGCCCTCCATGGCGCCTGCGAAGAAAGTTAGTGAGTGGGATGACGGAAGGACCGAGTATCAAACTTACCAAACCAGCAGTGGGCCTTGACCCAGTCGTTCTCGTTAAAGAAGGCGGTGGCACCTTCCATGAAGGTCCAGATCTCGTCCATGGAAGCCTGGGGGCCACCGTTGAAATCCTGAGAGGACTCGGTCAGTACACTAAAAAAATTGGACGAATGATACCGACCTGGTCGGCGTACTCGGTGATGTACACCGGGAGCTTGTAGGTGTCATACCAGTATTGAACATAGGTCTGTGGTTCGTGTCAATCAAAAAATAAATGCCTCCCTAAACGTCGAAACAAACCTTGAACTCCTCGAGATCGGTACCATAGTAGTGGGTGGCAATGCCGCTGACCTGAGGAGACGGTCAAAACGTGCCGCAGGTTGAATGTTGTGTTGACACTCACGGCACAGTCACCTCCACAGTCCTTCATGAACTCGGCCATCCAGTCTTTGCCGTTGGGGCGCGAAGACATGGCGGGAGAGATGAGGGTGTAGCCTTTGCTGGCGAGGGGCAGCATGTACTCTCTCCAGATCTGAATACCGCTCTGAGCATCCATGTTGCTCTGACCAGTCTCGTTGGGCCTGTCAAGCAGTCAGGATTGATTGTCGTCAGAGCGAAAGGGGAAACGGACTCGTTAGGACCGAGGGCAACGGTGGCGTAACCCTCAACGGCCTTGGACTTGAAGTCTTCGGCGTTCTTCCAGCCCCAAAGCATGGGGGCGTAGGTGAAGCCGAGTTCCTCAGCATTCGGAACCTTGGTAGCATCCCAGCTGTAGATCCTGGAGAGAGCGTAAGATTAGGGGGAAATAGGGCGGCCAGTAGACGACGAACAGGCCGGTCTTGCTACCCTTCCAGGTAGAAAGGTCGTTGTAGTTGTAGTTGGGCCAGGCGAGGCAGGCCTTTCCGCGGAGGTTGACACCACCGCTGCTCGAGCCTGAGCTGCTCGAGCCACCCGAGTTAGAGACGGCAGCCTTGGCGGTAGTCTTAGCAGGGGCAGCCTTCGTGGTGGTCTTGGCAGCAGCCTTATTGGTGGAAGTGGTAGCAGTGGTGGTTGCCTTCTTTGTGGACGAAGGGGCGGCAGATGCAGACGAAGGACGGGCCTTGCAACGCTTGGCATTGGTCGCGCGCTTGCCGGTGAGGTTGCGGGCAACGTTGGTGTGACTCCTGACTACATTGTTATGGGAAGTTTGCTGGAGGGAGAGGGCGTTCGTGGGTGCGGGGGAAGAGAGAGCGAGGAGGGCGAGGAGGGCGAGGGAGACGGTGGGGAGGAGGCTGGTGGGTGCCATTGGAGGAGAAAAGGAGTGGAAAGGCCAAGGGATGGCAGTGGTGGTGGTTGGAGAGAGAGAGGGATGATATTTGTTTGGTTCTGCACGTTGTTGATCTGGGGGACCTATTGCGGCTGGGAGAGACCGCGTCGATCAGCATCAAAGCGTAAATCCCGCTACCTGCGCCGAAAGAACCACCACAGAAATGCGTAAAAAGCACAGAATTTATGGCAAACATATGAGGAGTGTATACGCAAGTGTATACAGCGTTCATGGCCACCAAGCCTGCAAATACTAGCACAGTTTGCGCAGTTGCGATAGAAACAGCGGTCTCGGATGCAAACAAAGCACGCACAAGATTGGCCCTTAAATCCGTCCCGTGCCAACTTTCTTTCTGACCAGAGCCTCCAAGTTTCATTCAACAAAACCGGTTCCTCAGTTCATCCACACATAAATACAGGTTCACCCGCTCATCATGTCCGACGCCCCTGCCGCTCCAGTCACCGAAAACGGCGCGCCTCCCGTTACGCAGGAAAAGCCCGAAGTTCCTGGCTTCAAGGTCGGTTTATTTTTTCGTTTCTCTTTATTTCTTGTCCTCACGTTCCCCAGGTCTTCGCAGGCAACCTCGCGTACTCTACCACGGATGAGGGGCTGAAGACTTTCTTTGCGCCGGTCCAGAGCGACATGTACGTGGCATCACACGCACAGCATCTGCTGGCATATCAACCGTCTCTGACCCGTCCAACCCCGCCAGTCTTTCTGTCCAAGTCATTCTGCGCGGCACCCGCTCAGCTGGCTATGGCTTTGTCGCCCTGGCCACCGCAGAGGCCGCCCAAAAGGCCGTCGAGCTCCTTGACAAGAAGGAACTCGACGGCCGTCCGGTAATCGTCGAGGTCGCAAAGCCCTCCGAACAAAAGGACAAGGAGAAGAAGGAGAAGAAGGCAAAGAGGAGACCCGGCAGGCGTGGCAGCAAGGCTGTTCCCGGGGAGGTTTCAGAGGCCGAGGCCAACGGTGACGCCCCCAAGGCCGAAGCCGCCGTCGCTCCCGACTCTGACGAGGCGGCCAAGCCTAAGAAGAAGAAGAAAGCCGTACGTCGCCGCGCTCCTATCTTTTTTCGTCCCAACCGCTAATCGTCTTTTGTAGCGCAAGCCCAAGGCTGCCAAGAAGGGCGAGGATGGTGAGCCCGCAGCTGCCCCTGCTGAAGGTGAAGCCGCCCCCGCCGACGCCGCCGCCACCAAGAAGGCTCCCCGCGTTCGCAAACCTAAGACCCCGCGTCCCCCTCGTCCCGCTGGTGAGGACCCGGTCGGCGAGCAGTCCAAGACCATGCTCTTTGTCGCCAACCTCGGTTTCAACATCGACGACGCCGGTCTTTCTGCCTTGTTCACCGATGCCGGTATTGCTGTCACCTCTGCTCGCATCGTCCGCCGCCGTTGGGGCCAGCCCAGGAAAAGCAAGGGTTACGGTTTCGTCGACGTTGGCGGCGAAGAGGAGCAGAAGAAGGCCATTGCCGCGCTCGAGGGTAAGGAGCTTGGTGGACGGCAGATTGCCGTCAAGATCGCCGTCAACACTCCTCACGACGACGAAGACGCCGCTGCCGAGGACGCCGCCGCCGCTGAGGCTGCCGTTCCCGCCGCCAGCACCTAATGCTCATGATATACGTTTAACGTCGCCCGCCCCCGCCACACATACCACTTCATGTCCCTGATCCACGCTCCTGCTCGTTATCGCTTCATTTGACAGTGACTGGGCGATAACCGACCAATCACTGCTCTTTGCATTTCACCTCGTCAAGCCCGTTGCGGTCTGGTGCCGTTTAGTTTATAGTATGTAATCGCTGTTCGGTTCAATCACGATGCTTGCTGTTTCCCCCCTCTTTCGAAACGACCTCTTACCTTACCGTTTACGCGCTCGACAATTATTTTTCAAAAATTACATTAATTTCATCAGTTGTGTGACGTCGCGTGCGTGACCGTTTTGGACCTAAACTCATGTCGGACGGTGAAGACGACTACCTTGCCGATATCGACAAGTTTCTCGTCGAACCCAACAAAAGTTCTGCGCCGAAAACATACTCGCAAATACGGAAAGAGGCGGCAAAGCAGGCAAAGTTGAAGGATGACCAAAACAGGACTAAAAGCAGGCGTCAGCGGGAAATCGAGTCTCGAACTGAGGGCCTAAGCAAGAGTCTTTTTGAACGGGCCAAGGAGGAAGAGGATGCTGGTCTCGTCTCTGGAAATAAAGCTCTCTCGATCATGATGAAGATGGGGTTTAAGCCTGGCCAGGCTCTTGGTAAACCGGACGACGAGGAGCAGCCCCATCCTGTCTTGCAGCCACCCGACGCGCCTGTTGATAATACACCACCCGACGAGCCTATTGCGGGCCCTTCCAACCCAGCTGATTCTTCCTCAAGCCCCAAGAGGCTCCAGCATAAAGTTGAACCGCTCCCGATAAATGAATGGGCTGGTCGGTCGTTGCCTTGTCGTTGATGCAATATCCCTGAAACAAATTCGGTTCCTTAGGAAAGCGGGGTATTGGTTTGGGGGTGAAGCGGCCGCGCTCGCCGACGTCCGCGGAACGCGTCGCGAAGATGGCTAAAATGGCGGACGACACCGACCATCGTGATTTCCGTGATCGAGCAAAACAAGAATATGAAGAACGACGAGCCGAGGGCAGACTTGGTAGTCCCATTATTGCTTCGTTACGGCTTTATGACTGACATTTGTTGTGTTTCCCAGCACCAGCGCAACGCACATGTGCGAGTCTTGACGAGAAGGCGGGCAAGGTGGTGAGTCGCGAAGGCGCCCTTCGCGCCAATTTAACATGCTGTGCTCGAAACTGAGACCCGACGGCAGTTTAATGTCCTTTGGTTGAATCCCCGCGACCTCGATTCGTTTCCCGCTGGTCTCCTAGATGCGCTGAATTTGCACACACCGCTGGAAATAAAACCTCCACCATCAAAGCGCGAACGCGACCGCGACTACCAATCTATTAGTATCGAGGCTCGGCTCCGCCGGCAAATGGTGGCAGATACCCTCCAACCGCTCAGCGCGCTAGACGACGACGTCAATTCGATAGCTGTAGCTGTGCCGCCAGAATTCTCATCGGAAATCTTGGAAGAAACTTCCCATTTTTTACGGCTCCGTGTACGTTCCATCTCACCTTATTGGACAACAACATCTTAACACGTCGTTGTTCAGGCACCAGACCAGCTACAACTGGTCCTTTCGTACCTTCGGGACAATTACGCTTATTGTTTCTGGTGTGGTACTCAATATGAGAATCCGGAGGAAATGGAAAGTCAATGTCCAGGCGAAGATGAAGATTCGCATGATTGACAGACATGTCGCCGTTCAGCGGCGTTAACTTTCTTGTCCGTATCTATTTCGCGACGCGAGTTGCTTAGGGACAATTGAATCTATCAGATGATTTTTTTTTTCATTCTGGATCCGGCTGAGGGTGTAGCAGGGGTGTAGGGAGGGAGGTAGCGAGGTGGTATACAAGGTATACTAGCGAAGGAGCAGGAGAACAGGCCAGCCGACCGAGGGGAGTATCATAGGTACGAAAGCGAGTGGTAATTGTCCAAAGGATGGTGATGGGTAAAGTGAGTGAGTACGCGACTGGCACGGAGCACGGCAGTGGGCACATAATTATAAGTGTACACGGGGTCGTGGTCAAGAACTAAAAGTACAATGCACATACAATGTCCAAATCAAGACTGGGCGATGTGTACAACGGCCCGCGACCGTGGATTCCGACCGCCGGACATGAGGTCAGCGGAACGTGGGGGCGAGGAGATGCGGACGCCGGTGTGGTGACCACGGTGGAGGAAAGTCCCAGCTTCTATAACGTCGGGGAGCAGCTTGCTCGCATAATTTGGAGAACTGTGCTCCGAAGAGATGTGCTCCACATCCGAATTGGGGGTGAGGGGGAACGAGTCTGAGCTCGCGGAGCGGGGGAACAGGGACGGCAGCGTTGGGATGCTGAATGGCATTGGGGAGGAGGAGGGCGAGTAGTCCTGGGCCTCACGCGGGAACGTGGGCGAAGTGGGAGATGCGCCAGGGGTTTTGCGGCGAACGTATGTCGAGATGGGGGTGTTGGCGGACAAGTCGCTACTTGACCCATACACGTTCACGGTCAAATTGTTTCCATGCCGTTTACGAGAGCGGGGAGACGATGGCGGATGTGGCGAGGTAGAGTACGCCTAGATTTGAGATTAATGCTACTTCCAAATGCAGAGATTTTGCCCACGTACTCGGACAGTCGGACGCTCATAGTCTGAAGATGATGAAGAAACGGACGAAAGGCTCCCTCGCCGCGAAGATTGCTAAAGTTTGGGGTTAGAATCATTTACCAGCAAGACTGCGAACAACTCACGAAAACGGGGGAATAAGGTGAATATCTCGCGAGTCGGTTGCGAGATGCCCCAGCATCGCGGAGTGACGGACTCGACCTGGATTTGGTGGGAGACGGCGGGGTGACGCTCGGCATGCGAGGAGAGGAAGACGGCGACGAGCGCGGCGACGAAGAAGTCGAGTTTTCCGGCGCGGGGGCGGTCTGGTCAAGGCCCAAAGACGACATGAGCTCAACGAAGGAAGGGAGTGTGGTCATTGTCAAAAAATAAGAAGGAAGGGGGTATAATCTTAGAAGGAGACGACCTCAGGAAAAGACCGGCCATGTAGCGAGACTATAAGCGAATCGAGTTTAGATGCCCTAGAAACGGCCCACGGTTTTGTTGCCAAGCGCCCAGGTACACAATTATCATGGTGGTGTCGAACAGAGCACTCCCTGGTCGTGAAACCCAAAAATGGATCAATTGCGTCGGCAAGGAGATGGGCTGATATGCCGCTTGAGGAAAGCCTCCGAATATTGCTGGATACCCAGTTCAGCAGAGTTCAGCGCCCGAATATTTTCTTGGGTTGCGACAGCGCGTACAGTGGCGCAACGCACAATTGCCAGGGCCAGCAAGAGAGGGCTTTTGGTTGTCTGGGTTAAACGCAAATGGAGGTCGCGAAACGAGGTGTCAACCATGATCTCCAAGCGAATGCACTGATGGTGCACAAGGCTTGTCAAACGACGCCTAGATGCCGGCCGGGGAAATACCAAGAAATAAGATTTCAGCCGGCATTTGCAGCGGGACGCGATAGACACTGCCTCGATCAGGGAGATGGCGCACCTGTTTTACTGTCAGTCCTCGACGTTAACAAGAGACTGATGCCCCGAACTGTCCACTGCCAGAAAGCGCGTGGTGGTCTGCGGGGCCATAGCATCTGGGGAGGTTTTAACATTTGTTTAACATCGCGGTGTTTGGACGTGTTTCAGCTTAACGTTTGACACGTGATCGTTAATTACATTAATCTCGGCACAAATTCGAGTCGAATTGGCCGACCTCAGTTGTGACTTGTACGTTTGCTTTTCGTCCTCATGAGCAGCCAACAGCAGCAAGGCAATCCGCCTCAGAGCGGGCGCTATGGCACAGGCTTGATCCCTCCCAAAGAGGCCATGGAGTACAACTGTGCTGGTACGTGTTTCCAGCATATTTTGACGCTGTGTGTAGCTATGCGACCTGCTTGTTCAAATTGGGCCATTGCGGTTAATATTTCATGATCAACCATGTCGGCCCGGAAATCTTCTGCGTTGCCTATGGACCCTAGAGCAGAAATGCTATCGTTCCCGACTACGAAATCCAATAAAAAACTTCCTTGCTCCCTTTCTCTCCGAAGCGATCGCCATTCTGATCCTCTTTAAAGATTGCGGCGCGACAAACGAAATCAAGTCTCGAGAGCCAATTCGTTGCCGCGAATGCGGACACAGAATCATGTACAAGAAACGCACCAAGTCATTTTTCTATTGTTTTCGATACCTGAGTGACACTGACATTTTGTGCGTTTAGACGGAGTCAGTATCAGTCCCCGACGTGCCCCGCTCGTGGAAACTAACATTTTCTGGCCCTAGTGGTGCAATTTGAAGCTCGGTGATGCGTCGCCATCTCCGTCGCGCTCATGCGAGTCAAGTTCGGTGTTCCCCTGCATACCTTCCCTACCGCTGATGAACATGGTAGTCGTCCAATTCGATGCCCGGATACAGGCTGCTGTCCTGACTCACTTGCGTCGCGCCCATCCAAAATATGTATCATTAGCGCCGCGCTGCCACTTGAATCTACGGCCCGATGGAGCATTTGTTACCAGAGCCCTAGCTGTCTAATCCATAAGTTCAACAGACATGTAACAACTACTCGGTCGAGAATATGTTCCGCCTGAACCCCGACACTCAGCGTCGTCGCCTCTTGGCTCCACGTCGCGACGGTTTTCCCACGTGAATCTACACACTACACGTTTTTTCAGTGTCTCGTCGCAGGGGAATAATGAAGACGGACGAATAAATCACTTCCTTCTGCCATCTTCCATTTATACTCGGAGCCCCCGGCCTTGAAGCGACGAGACCTGGCCGCTCTATCAATTTCGCGATACGATGATGAAAACCAAGACCCAACTGGCTGCTTGATTTCTTTGGCTTTCTTAGATCTCTTATGTTGACCTAGAACGACTCAAAATCGACGTTGATTGGGGCATAATTTCGAATCGCACCTCAGATATGCCAAAGTGCACAGTTGCATTTTCGCGTGACGTCCAAGATATCTCTCCAGCAGGCTCCCAGACGGACGTGGCAAGATTCTTCCGCTGGAAAGTTGTCACCCCGGACGAAGGACCATAAGATGAGTGGTAAAACTTGGAACAGGTAAGAATCGCCCATGACCCCGAAGAGCAGTCATGCCTCATATAACTCTAGCTCTGTCGCACCGTCTTCAAGGCGCTTATGTGCCCGGAACGTTCGAATTTCATCCGGCTTGGAGAATGCAAACCGCAGGATGGTGTCCATCGAATGCGTTGTGTGGTAGGTGCCCAGGTTTGCGTCCTTGCGACGACTTCTTATATATACTAGATAAGGCCTGCATGCTCCACATTCAAGACGGGACTTTTAGCAGGGAGTGTGTTTCGGTACGATCAAGGATAATTCCGAGATTACCTCCCAGAAAAACAGCCCCATCGTGGAAGTTGCATCAAAACGAGTTGGGGAACAGCGAGAAAATCCACATGATTGCTGCACGTGCGGCTACCATCCACCAATCGATGGTTAATGGGTTTTGGCGCGAAGCCTTTATGCCCAGTAGGGGCTGTCTGCTCAAGTGCCGCAGCCCATATTAATTAGATAGACTCACACCAATTGTATCAGATTGTTGAGCAGGTAGTCGATCGCTGGGTCGCGACT
Source organism: Mycena alexandri (assembly GCA_029233265.1). Taxonomy (NCBI): domain Eukaryota; kingdom Fungi; phylum Basidiomycota; class Agaricomycetes; order Agaricales; family Mycenaceae; genus Mycena; species Mycena alexandri. The sequence goes on along the minus strand of JARJCM010000001.1, from coordinate 669,232 downwards.
TCCGAATTCGAAGCCCATGAGGTTAAGTTTTTCGGACTCCGAACCTAGTTGCAAAAGTGTTTTACGGCAAGGAATGTGTGTTACGTAGAGCGCCGATCGCGAGCGTTCATGTGGGCCCACGAATCATCAAGGCTGTGCGCAGCAGATGGCATTGTTTGGATCCCAGGCATAAGGCGGCTCGTCGGCTTGCGGCGAACCTCGTAATCTCCCTCACCCAACATCACAGAAATGGGCGAGCGTAGCGTCTCCTTGGATGACAATGTTGGTACTACTCACAGTCCCGCATCTCCGATGATACATATCCCCACAGGACTCGGACCGCGAGTCGAGCAGCGCTCCTGGAAAGCGTACGGAGTCCTCCTTTCTTATCTCACTGGTCATCGTGCTGACTGATCCATAGCGGGGCGCAAGAAGAACCCAAACTCGCAGGCCGCAAGACGCGACCAGAACCGCATCGCACAGCGCGAATTCCGTCTCAGAAAGCAGCAGAAGGTTGGTTGTGTCGTGCCTTTCGCGAGACAAAGACTAACGAGCCCAGATTCGCGATCTTGAAACGCGTGTCGAAATTCTTTCTGGCGGCACTGACCAGGCGGTCACTGAGATGAAAAACATGCTCAAAGGTACGCCCACACTTGTTCACACAATAGGAGCTCACCCCTTCTAGATTTAATGGAAGAGAATCAGACACTTCGCACCTTGCTTCGCAGTCTTGGTGCATTTATCGGCGAAGGGGCCGGTGGCCTCTTGCCCAAGCTTGGTTGGGACTTGGCCGACTTCAACAACTTCATTAACAGATCTGAGACCGACACCGCTTGGCAAGGTTATCAGAGGCGGAAGAAGGCCGGCGACTCTGCCAGTTCCATGACCCAAGGGCAGAAGCGCTCTGCCGACGATGATTCCACCAATTCTCGCAAAAAGACCCGCGCAAACGACCACGATGCTGACCCGAATCAGAATGGATACCCCGTACTCGTCAACATGAACCCCCCGATGGCGTCCAACAACATGTACGGGAGAGAGAGTCCCAATAATTTGTTCTCCGATCTTATGCGTGGAGGTAACGGGTCCCCCATGTTCAGCAACCCATCCCCCACCACCAACCCAGCTCCCGGGTTTGCTGCCGGTTCTCAGACCAATTATCAGAACACCTACATGTCTGGTGTTAATATGGGTGTCGATTCTTCGCTCCCGGCTCTTTCCTTCTCTCCGCCGGCACCGGCACCTCCGGCGGCGATGCAACAGCAGCCACAGACGAACCAGATGTCCCCTCCTGACCAGGCTGAAGAGGACGACGACCCTAACAAGAGCGAAGCGTACAAGCTTATACAGTCAGTCCTGTATTTACAATACCACTCAACGTCTGATTTTGTTTTCTTGCAGCTACCACCTGGATAATTACAAGAGGAACACCGCCTACTGCTTACCTTCTTCTCTTCGTCCGACATTGGTCCAGAGGTGATTCCTTGCGCTTTCTCTTACTTATCATTCATTGATTTTCGATCTCAGGACCGTTCCTCATGGTTTGTTCATTCCCGCACACTGATTCTGCGCCTCTAACGGCATTGCAGAGAGCGTTATTGATCGTATCTTACACCCAGAACTCCGAGATCGAATGATTCTATTGAGAGGTGCGTCCTTTTATTTGTTTCGACCTCTACTGAACTCTTGCAGGACGTTTCGATCTCGTCGATTGCCTCCTCGACTACCGCAATGCTGTGACCATTCACGGAGATGACGTTCTGGCCCACAGCAACTGGGAAATTAGTGAAAAGTGGCTCCGCCAATACGGGTTCGTTCCATTTGCCGTTGCTCCCGGTCTTGAAATTGAAAGTTTTCTAGATTCTTGGTGGATCCAGCGACGCTTAACATTGTGAACAGATGGAGAAGGGAGAGAGCGGAACCTGAGCTCCGAATTGCTGACATTACGAGCGCCGAGAACACGCCTGCGTCCACATCATAATTTACAGTATGCTACGCATTCGATTTGCGAATTTGTATATCACCCTGAATGAAACGTGAGTCAAGAACACATAGCATTAGTTGAGAATATGTACAGCATGCTTTCTTTATGCCATTGAGTTCTCCAGCCAGCGCTCTTAACCGGAATTGAGTCTGACGGAGAGTTTGTGAGCGAAAACTTCTGTACCGACTATAGGCTTACTCTGCAAAGAGCAAACTCGCTTATTACACCCCGACCCCTGCCCGTCTCTGCGCAACGATTTTTAACAGTTGTAGGGCGCGTGTATTTGCCAAAGGTGTTGAGTTGCAGCTGCGCCTGGTGGCGGACTTGAGGGGGCAGAGTGGTGTTGCGGGCGACGTATAGATACGCGCGGCGGGTGACCTCATTCGTAAGTACCCCGTGGCGCGCCTTCATGTCGCGCATAACGCGCGCATTTCTCAGCGCTTTACCCGCGTTGTTCATTTTAGAGGCAGAAAGTGTTGTTTGCTTCGGAAGGCGTTGCGCAAATAAGCGAATCTTGTCACGCCGGGTGATCCGTTACAACCCGCTCTTCGCCGCCCTTCAATCTGGCATGTTAGCCCTCGTCCGTTCATTTCCTCTCTACACACCGTAGCAGTCTCATTTATATTGGCAGCCATCGAACTCATAACCCGACGATGTACCGAGCGCTGCGCTTCACCCAACGGCGCCAATTCGTCTCCTCACTGTTTGGCTTCACCTTTCTCGCTGCAGTGGTCACAGTCTCTGCATCGAGCATCTTGCCATGTCCAGCACGCGTCACAAAGGGCCGGTATGCGGACGTCGAGGTGGGGATCGGTGAAGGGGTCGCGCCGCGCGTGACGGTCGCAAAGAGGCCGCCGAGACGTTGGATAGAAGAAGTACACCCGAACACAAAATAATCGCATGGAAAAAAGTCGTCTACACGGCATCTTCCGCACCCCACTGCAAATGGAACACGGAACGCACGCCGCGACGAGATCGAATTGAAGAATGACGCGTTCGGCTCAGAGCTACCGCCGGAGGAAGAGAAACATCCATGAATGTGGTCACCGTACGCAGTGGATCACTGCAATGGATCACAACCGCCCGTACAAATACATCCAACTGTTATTTATGCTACAATCCATCGTCTGTGTTGTCTCTATCCAAATCCTGGTAATGTTGCTCCTGTTCCTGCTGAGTTCCGCTATTTTAGGGCGTCAGTATAGAAAGGGTAATTTGAGAAAGGTTTTACGGCAAAGGATTTTCTTGGATTGGAAGGCAGCTTAGGAACGCCAAGAAAGCCATCGCGGCCTGAAAAATGAAAACGGCGCGTAGGGCGTCTGCGTATGAATCGACAGCCGCCTGTCTCCATCGAGGATCGAGATCAGGGATACTTGCTGCCGAGTGGCTGCAGGGAGGTAGTTTAGCGAGACCTCGCCGCAGGAACCGTGATACAGGACTTGCCGAATTGCATAAATAATCTATGAAGACAGCGTTTAGATGTTTGTATGGCGAGTGATCGGCAGAAAAAGCCGACCTCTGCGGAATTAGGGACCTGAATTCTCATCCGGAGTTTCTGGAGGAGTACCGCCTGTAAAATGGCGCCGCTGAGACTCACACCGAGGACCTGGCCAGTTGTTCGGAACAAATAAGTAATTCCTGTGGCGACGGCCATGTCTTCTTTGACCACGCCTGCAATCATAGCCTAGGTGAGTCAGTTGGCAAAAAAACGGAGATCGCAGTTGGCCAAGGGACGAACGATGAGGGTGGTCGTTATGAAGCTAGCCATACCAAAGCCCTGCGGGACAATATCTAGCCAGAGATGCCACGGCGACGTGTTCTCGTTCCAGAAAATCACGAGAACATTGGCAGATATGCTCGAGGCAGCAGCCACTAGCGTCAGCGTATATAATTTCCCTGTTCTCCGCATCATCCTGCAACATTGTGAGAAATGATCGTCGGTCTTGCTTGTACGGGAAATAATACGAACCAGCCAGCGGTCAAACTTCCACACGATATGGCTATCTGTTAAACTCCATTCAGCGCTTCCTTCTAGGCCTAGTGAATGAAGAACCCACTGAATGGGGCAACAGGTGGGATCCTTATCGTCAAAAGTTCAACGAGTGGTTCTGTTTTATGGATGCGGGGGCTTACCGGAGCTTGCAGCGGAATAGAGCTTGACTGCAGAAAAGTACTTCGGGCCGTAAGTTTGAGGCGGCAAGACAAATGGAGCAGCGTACCAGCGGAACATTATATAGCTGGCGAAAGAGACGGAGTGAGTGAAAGAATCCTCGAATAGTAAAGCTATATTTACCATGGAAAATGCAGCCATGCTCGCGAAAAGATTTGACACCGAAACCGCAAAGGGGGTCCTGCGCGTTATGAGGCGCAGAGGCATGACTGGGAAAGGGGCCCAGTAATTCTCCACGAGGATGAAAGAGACTCCGCAGATGAAGCTAGCCACGAAGAGACCACATATTAACGGATGTGACCAAGCAATTTCCTCGGTCGTCTTAAGACTGAACCCGAGGAGGAGACAACCAACCGTGCCCACGAGGGTCAAGGATCCCAGGACATCGATGCGCCGCAGTTTCTCGTGAAGCGGCTGATTTTGGACTTCGAAGGGTAGCTGGATATTTACTTTCCAGGTGACCAAAGTAGCGCTGAAGATCAGCAGGGGTGTCTAGCCGAGGCAATGCCCATTAGTCGACTCCGCCGAGCAAGGAGGGCACAAAGCACAAACTTGAAAGTAGAAAGCCGACCGCCTGTTCCATGCGGGTGAGATAACACAGTGACAGGAGAGAGGGTGCGTCAACTGACCATCCAAACACATCGTTTATCCAACCACCGAGAGGGCCGCCTATTCCCGCACCTAGGCCAAACAATCTGCACGGTATGAGCGAGGAGGACGGCCGATTGAAAACACCTCACATATTTGCCATGCCCTGGTACAGGCCCCGCTGTTTCCTAACGCGACGCCATTAACACGGGACGGCCGGGATCGTCTTAGCGAATACTTACAGTGGTATTAGATCGGTAACCACGATAGTAGACACTAGAAGGTGAGGAATGAATGATGTAAGCTTTTACCAACGACGTCGGTCGGTACCTGTCATGACTCTGCGAGAAGGTCAGACTGGAGCGAAGGGTTAGCCGTAACGGACGACTTGCCCTCCGCCGCCCATGCCGGCCAATGCCCGAGTAAGGATGAGAGCTTCCATGGAGGGAGCCATCCCGCAGAGAATTGTGCCCGTACCTGGCGAGACCGGTTTAGTTCCTCCACACAACCGGAGAAAACGAATTACCGAAAAGAAACAGCGCAATGAGCATCGCGCCCTTGCGGCCTAAAATGTCGGAGAGACGACCTAGTAAATATGGGATTCAGACGCGCCGAAGTGTCGATTTTTCAAGGGATAATAACCATATAGAGGCGTAAAACAGCAGAGGGAGAGCAGATACGACGTCCCGATGTACGAGGCTTGGTTGGATTTGTTAAAGTCGCTCCCGATCGGTGTCAGCAATGTCGCGACAACAGTCCCTGATTTTTAGACGTGTTGAGAGAAATTTTGCACGACAAATTTCCAAGCCCGCTCACCGTCTAAAATGTAATAATAGATTGGATCATTCAGTCACGATCTGAAGCGGGCAGTAATCAGGTATCAACGAACCTAGAGCTCCGAGAAACACCGCCGACCATAGGCCAGCCAATATCCATGCAACATCCACGCTGCTGAAATTATTCAACAAGGGCGGTGAAGGCTCTGGATCGGGCGAAGAACCCTCTGCAACGTCATCGACGCCATTGTAGGATGGTGGAGTCTCTTTTAAGAGCGGTTGGGTCTCGACAGTGGAGGTGGAAGGCCCTTGTTCGAAGGGCATCGTAAAACAAGGGGGAATATGACGGGCCTCGTTATCAGCTTTATATTACGCGCGGTCTGTTCGAAATTTCACGTCCGTCCGCGCGTGACAAAGCAATCAAACGTTTGGACGGCCGGATTTCTCTTCTTTCGAGGCAGAGGATGCAGGGAAAAGGAGCATGAGATTCGCCATCTAATTCCACAGTTTAGGCACACACATGTTTAGGCCATTTTGCGGCGAGGGGAAATTACGATTTTTCCGTCATCAGCGGTGCGATGCCCGGGAAACGACCGGCCGAGGGTTTCCGGGATATTCGGATAGGAATTTGTGGGTGGTAATACGTATGTTTTTTTGAACAGTTGTCAAGTATGATGCTGGTGGGAGTGCAAAGAGACGAGATTCTGATAGAAAGGTTTTGAGGACCTACTGAACAACACAGAAACAGACAGAAATGCGTTGGCTAAAGCGATCACGACGCAAATCACATCCGCGCGCGACCAAATGGGTTGGGACCTGGCGTTGCGGATCCGCAACCCAACGGGCATGCCGCCGAATTTCATAACGCGCCCTGGGCCGACGTTCACGCTGTTCTCCTGCGACTCCCGCTGTAGCGCTGGTCAGCCCGGCATGATGAAGCCAAACTCACGGTAAGCGCGAGTGGTTTGAAGGAGAAGGATACGCGTCGCCGCGTTTTTTTTCGGTGAACGCCGTCGTGACCGTGACCGGCAGCAAAGGTGCCTGTGTGAACGGACGGCATGAATATATCAGAGCCGAGAGGGTGACCGAGCAACTTTGGCAGCTTTGATGCTGAGACATGGATTCCTGCGCCCGTTGAAAGGAACGGCGATGTTCTGGGTACTTTCGAGCCCGGTATGTCGCGGTGGTGCTCACGCGCGCCACCGAGACGACGTCACTGCGCGCGGAGGAACTAAGGCGAGTGTGCCTGGATCTGCAGAAGGTGTCGATCCTTCTTGCGGGCTGGAATTTGTTCGCGAGCGGTGCAGACTTTGTGTTGTGCACACTGGACGACGTGGAGACATGCAGTTGGCTCGCAGTGGTGGAACTGAGGCTGGGTGGGAGCGCGTTGTGAATGTAGAAGACCAACGTGTGATATGGGTATTAAAATAATGGAGGAAATGAAGAGATTGACTTGGACAATGGTTCTGGTGAATAACAAGGATGGCTAGGAGAGATTTGCGCGTGGAAGAAAGGGTCATTGTTTCAGCGCAGTTCCAATATCGAAAGTGTTGGATTGATCGCCGAGTCTGGGTTCTCAGTCTGCCATCCACCTTCCCCCGCTGCAAACTCCGCTGTCCCCTCCATGCCGCCCCCGAGCCATGTCGAGGTCTCTCCAGCGCTCTCTCCGCCCCAGCCTGGCTCCCGCGTCCACACACCGACCAGCTGGAAGACCGTCTTTCGATTCGCAAACTCCTCGTCCCGCAAGCTCGCTGCAAATGGGGCCCCCTTGTCTCTCGATACTCACTCCCTCGCCGTCTCCGCCAACGGCAGAGCTCGCTCACCACTCACTCCGTCGCTCACCCCCGCCTCCTTTTTGTCCGAGCACCGCTTGTCCTCCAACTCCTCAAACACCCAATCCAGCGACTCGAACCGCGCTCTAGAGCCCCCCCGCGGCTCCCAGCCCCGCAGGCAGCCGCGGCACCAGCAGTCTGTCGGCGCGCTCTCTGTTGCCGCCTCGTCCACATCAAGGTCGCGTCCAAAGTCCGAAAAACAGCCTCTCTCCCGGAGCCCCAGTGCTAGCCTACTCTCAAAACCCCTCACTGCCGGCCCGTCACAGGCCTCCTTCCCCATGTCGCCCGCCAACCCCCACCACTCCTCGCGCACCGGTCCGTTGTCGCCCAAGGCCATGGGCGCCTCGGCGTCGCGCTTCATTCGCCGCGTCGCCTCGGCGCCCAACGCCAAGGGCCTCTTTGCCAGTTCGCGGTTGTCCTCGACGACCAAGAACGGCCTGCTCGCGCCCTCCGACCCCGTCCCGCCGCTGCCCAACGGTGCGTCGTTGGAGCATGGCGACTCGCTCGAGACCATCTCGTCCGGGTCCTCGCGGGGTGGCCGGCCGCACCAGCACCGGAGCACCCCCGCAACCACTGCGCGCGTGAGCAACGGGATGCTCGAGGGCCCCGGCAAGGTCGCGTTCCGGAGAACATATTCAAGCAACTCGATAAAAGTCCGGCAGGTACGTGGTCATGGCGGCGCTTACTGCTGCCGTATCTAATGTTGTTAGGTCGAGGTTGGCCCGTCGAGCTTTGTTAAGGTTAAGATGCTTGGAAAGGGCGATGTCGGTAAAGTCTATCTCGTGCGAGAGAAGAAAACGGACAAGCTATTCGCAATGAAAGGTACGTTTCGCGCGTATCAGCGGGAGCGCCATCCTCACTCACGGTTTTGCGCAGTGCTCTCGAAAAAGGAGATGATTGAACGCAAGAAGATCAAGCGCGCCTTGACCGAGCAGGAGATTCTTGCGACCGCAAATCATCCGTTCATCGTCACATTATACCATTCGTTCCAGTCCGACGGCTATCTATTTTTCTGCATGGAGTACTGCATGGGCGGCGAGTTTTTCCGCGCGCTGCAAACACGGCCGAACAAATGCCTTCCCGAAGACGGCGCACGGTTTTATGCCGCCGAGGTCGTCGCCGCACTGGAGTATCTCCACCTTATGGGCTTTATCTATCGGGATCTCAAACCCGAGAGTGCGTTGCTTTTGTTTTATTCGGTTTGGAGTCTTACGTGTTTCAGACATTCTGCTGCACCAATCGGGGCACATAATGCTGTCGGACTTTGATCTCGCGAAACAGTCGAGCGACCCCGGGAGCATGCCCAGCATGGTCGCGTCGGAAACGAATGGGGTGCGTCGTGGCCGTGGAGTTTGCGGGTGTGCTGACTGGGCTGCCTGCAGGTCCCACTCGTGGACACCATGTCATGTACAGCGAACTTTCGGACAAACTCGTTCGTTGGAACGGAAGGCAAGTGGCGGGACATGTCGCGGTGACGTGGGGGAGAAACTGACAGCCGCGCAGAATACATCGCGCCGGAAGTGATCGCAGCACAAGGCCACACTGCGGCGGTGGACTGGTGGACGCTCGGGATCCTTATTTATGAAATGATTGTACGTGTTGTGCGCGGTCGTGGGAGTGGGGCGCTCACGTATGGTGGATAGTATGCGACGACGCCGTTCAAGGGCCCGGAGCGTAACGACACATTTGCTAATATCCGCGATAGCCCAGTGACTTTCCGGGACCACCCCAAGGTGACGCAGTGAGTTGGCTGGGTTTTCTGTGGCGGGGCAATTAACGAGTGTGGAACAGAGCCGGAAAGGACTGCGTGACGCGACTGCTGGACAAGCGGGAAAGAAGCCGGCTGGGAAGCAAGAGCGGGGCTAGCGAGGTGAAGCAGCACAAGTGGTTTTCGAAGATCAACTGGGGCCTGCTACGGAATACGCAGCCACCGGTGAGTGGGGGCGGACGGGAGGGGACGATGATGCTAATTTGTGGCAGATCATTCCGTCGTCGTCGAATGGACAGGATGCGGTGAATTTCCGGCGGATGAAGGAGTCACATTCCTTGCAATTGGAGACGGATGAGCCGGGGATGCAGGGTACTGGGAGTGAGCGGGATTTGTTTGGTGGATTTTCTAGCGTTACATTGCAGCATGACGGAGATTAGGATATTTAGAATATATCGTGTTTGACATAAGCAAACCAGCTCATACTGAAGTGCAATCTTCTTCAACCCGGCTTCGTCAGTAGCCTGACTCCAATCGATACCACCAACTCATTAATCGCAGCAACTGCGGTTGAGATTTTTCACCAATTTTTTTTTTCGTGCACAAGCTTTTGTTTTTTTTCGGGGCGCAATTTTCTTCAACCGCAGTTGCTGCGGTTGAGATTTTTCGGCAGCTTTTTTTTTTCGTGCACAAGCTTTTGTTTTTTTTCGGGGCGCAATTTTCTTCAACCGCAGTTGCTGCGGTTGAGATTTTTCACCAGTTTTTTTTCGTGCACAAGCTTTTGTTTTTTCTCGGGGGCAATTTTCTTCAACCGCAGTTGCTGCGGTTGAGATTTTTCGCCAGTTTTTTTTTCGTGCACAAGCTTTTGTTTTTTTTCGAGGCGGCAATTCGTTTCCTAGACCTAATGGTGACATAAGCAAACCAGCTCAGACTGAAGTGAACCAGACCCAGGACCATGGCGCCTCGGGTGGCTGTATCCGCATTAGGGCGATACGTAACCGCAGATCGATGCCCGATCTCGCGTGGACTCTCCGATCGCCGGTGTGTGTTGCTCGTTCATTCATAAGGCTCTGCGCCATCCACACCCCCAGCCATGGCAGATCTCTACCCCCCCTCCTATCCGCCCCGCTCCTACCACCGCATCCCCGACCAGTACCCCCACCAGCCCTACCCCATGCCCCACCACCACTCCGGCTCCTCCAACGGCTCAAACGACGACCAAGAGCCTCCCAGTCCAAGCAAGTCCCCCGACCAGCAGCCCCAAAAGCAGGAGACAAAGCCCCAGGCGACCTTTCTCACAAAACTCTACGCGTCAGTCCAGTCCTCTTCTGACCCCAAACAGATCCCGATCGCGTTCTAGTCTTCTCGAGCGCGCAGAGAACCACCATATGATTCGCTGGGACCCCCAGGGAGAGCACATCGTCGTCGAGCGGCCAGAACAGCTCGCCCTCCACGTCCTCCCCAGCATTTACCGCCAGTCCCGCTTCGCCAGCTTCTCCCGGCAACTAAATGTACAAACTCTCTTCTTTCACTTCTTTCTCCGTTAATCCGTCCCAGATCTATGGCTTTATGCGAAAAGTAAACCTCCGCAACGTCGATCCCGCGATAGATGACCCCGACGCGAGCACGTGGTGCAAGTCCCTTTTTCGTCTGGTTGCTTTAAATTCTGACTTGAAGCAGCCCACCCCACCCTGAACCGACATTCCCCGCCCGAGGTCGTCGCCAACTTCAAACGCCGTGTGCCCCCGCGTCTGCCCAAGCCACGAAAACGCGATGTCCAGGACTCGCCCTCCATTCCCCCGCCCCGCTCCGCCATCGGCATGGGCCCCGTGCCCCTCACCGTGCCCTCGTCCGTCGGCCCGTCCTCCCACAAGTCCGGTCATATTGGCCGCGCCCGCGGATTCTCTGCCCCCGGCGCCTTCCCGCCAATCATGCAAGGCTCCGGCGGCTGGAGCAGTGGAGGCTACGCCCGTCAGGCCCTGCCCCCGCTCACCGTCCCCTCCGACCCCCCACACCTCTCCCATGGCGGCATGGGCTACCACCACTCCCCGCACCCCTTGAACCCGCTCACGCCCAGCGACGACTCGCCGACCTCGCCTGCCTTCAACTCGATGCCTTCATACTCCAACTCGTCCCAACAATATCCGTATTCCGTGGAGCAGAACCATTGGTCGTCGCAGCAGAACGCGGGAAACTTTTCTGGCCACAACGGCAGCCTCTCCTCCCTCTTGAACCCCAGCAACGGCTACTCGCGCCCGACGCCGACCATAAACACCTCGTACGGCTCGCCCTTTTCGTCGATGCCCATGGAACACAGCGCGTCGTCCATGTCGCCCGACAGCCGGCCCACGACCGGCTACTCCGTGTCCTCCGTCTCGTCGCTCCCTTACCAAGACGACTACTCGCGTCCCAGCTCCAGCCACCACCGGCCCATCTCTCCTTCACGACCGACATCGTCTAAATCTTCCTACTCGTCCAACACCAACAACAACAGCAACAGCTCCCTCGGCATCGTCCGCCGCCCACGCCGCCACAGCCAGGCCATGAGCCCCTACCCGAGCCCCTACGAGCAGTCTTCGGACCAGCAACGGCCGTCGACGTCCCCGCAGCCCATCGACGAGCACCAGTCGACCGGCCTGCCGCGCGTGCGAAGCATGATCCAGCTGCCGTCGGTCGATCCCTACAGCTTCAACGCGGGGCAGGGTGAGTTTGCCTACTCTGCGGTGCCGGGCGGGGTCGGCAGCACGGCGTCGATCGACTCGATGAACGACGGGTGGAACTCGACGCGCTCGGGGCGGCCGTCGACGGCGGCGTCGTCCATCTCCGCCGCGTCGCACACGTCGTCGTCGCAGGCCAACACGCCGCCGGTGCAGGACGGCAACTTTCACGGGGAGACGGATATCAACCGATGTGAGTCGCGTCTCCGTTAGCTTTTCCGGTCGAGCTCTCCCATTCATGGTGCACCTCGCGCACTGCAGTAGCGCTGGATCACCGCCATTCCAACCCGGTTTACTGACGCATCTTGAACACCCCCTCTTTCAGTCTCGCCCGACTTTGGATACGTCGCGATGAACGAGCACCTGCCGCCACCACACCACTACAGCAAAACGCCGGGCGAGATGTAGCGCGCCCCATTTTTTTTGACCATGTTGGACTTTCTTTTCTTCTTTCCTTGCTTGCTTGCTCTCGGGGATTTACGACCACTCTCATTTTTTGTGAAGGATAGCTCACGCCCAATCTTGGAAATCCGTCGTGTTTTTTTTTTTTGTCGCTGCTCTGTGGACACTCAACCTCGCTCATTCAATCAATCAACCTGCTCTCTGTATACTTACGGATATACCATTCGTTGTGCTACCTACCCTTGTTACCCAGTCAACTCACCTGTATCCTTGCAATCTACACAACATCAGCCCCAGCCAAGGGAAATTGCGAACATTTTTCTGATTTGAAAGTTTGATGCACGCACGATCGGGCGGCGACGTTGCAGCATGCGTCGGGCCCACGGGATCAGTTGTCCAGTGTGGGTTTCGTTCAGCTGCCGAGCGCGTAAAGTTGACCTTGCGGTACCGTTTGAGTTGTTGAACGTTGACCTTGCGGTACCGTCAACCGATCGAACGAGAGAAGATGTTGACGAATCCTTCCAAACGAGTTCAATTTCGATTCCCCCAATACATAGATAGTTGAGTATAGATTAGCGAGCACAAAGTGCCGTAGAATGGGTTATTTGTACACCGATAGCCAAAAAAGCAAAGAAAAAGAGTCCGTTCCGGCATGAAAGTCGTCAGTGCCGTGAACAAGAAAAGCAAAAAAAGAGAGTGAGAGGGCAAAGGGAAGAGAACGAAAAGAGGTGCGGGTCGTAAAGCGCGTGAAGAGGCATAATCTGCGTGCTGCGCGGTTACGGGCGTAGTTGGACCATGGGGCGGGAGCCAGATTGGGATTCGAGATCCGCGCTTGCGAGGAAGTCGGCGCGCTCCTCGGCGTCGCCCGCCTCGTCGCCAAGCTCTTCGTCGACCGCGCGACGCGCGACGACGGATAGGTAGACGAAAATCGCGATGCAGAGCGCGACGCCGCCGATCGTCCACATGCGCGCGACGGTGTCCGCGCCGTATTCGTCCTCCTCGGGCGCGTCGGGGCTCGCCGAGTTGTAGTCCTTGAACGAGTGGATGGACGCGCCGAGGCTCGTGTGGATGACGACCTTGAAGAGCGATGCGGCGGTGCAGAGGGTGTAGGTCCTGAGCGTGAGGGTCGGGGACGCGGCGAGGAGGCAGTTCATGACGTTGTAGGGGTAGGGCGCGAGGCGCACGAGGAAGAGCAGCTTGGGGCGCTTCTCCACGGCGCGGACGACGCGCTTGATGGTGCAGGCGGACTCGAGCCACCGCGAGATGCAGTCGCGGAGGAGGGCGCGGGAGAGGATGAAGACGGTTAGTGCGCCGGAGAGGGCAGCGAAATAAGAGATGATGGCGCCTATGAGACAGCCATAGGTGTACCCAGCCAAAATAATCAGTGTAGAGTACATTGGGATCGGTGCTGGCGGTCTGATGTCAGCGCTGGCGGGTGAAAAAGCGACAGGCACTCACGGAAAGTGGTGAGGAAGATGAGCACGAAGAGGACGGCATAACCAAACTGCTCGTCCGTGCGGAGCCAAACGGAGAGATCGTCAAGGACTAGAAGAGAAATGAGGAGGCTAGACAAAGGTGGATGACGTCGACGCACAAGAAAAGACCTGGGTCTTGAAGAACGCGATCGCGACGACGAACACGAGGCTGCTGAGCGCGTACATGATCAAGGGCGCCCAGGGGCGGAGGAGGGCTATCCGCAGGCCGCGGGGGCGCGAGTAGGATGCAGCTGGGCGCGGGTGGTGATGGGATGCCGGTGACGACGGTGCGATGGGGTGCGCTGGGCGCAACGGGGACGCGGGGTAGCGCGCCGAGGAGGAGGCGACGACACGGTCAAAGGCGATGTCGGCGAGGGGGGTGGCGGTTTTTTCGCTGAGGTCTGGAAAGTGGACATAGCGAAACGGGGAGCGGGACGGGGAGGCAATGGAGGCGTCGGTGGCCACGGGGCGGGCGGGGGCGGAGAGGGAGAGCAGGTGGGGGCGCCGGTGGTGGTCCATTGCGCCAGCAACGGGAGCGTACAAAAAATAAAGAGAGAGAGAGAGAGAGAGATGATTTGCCGAATTCGGACTCGGTGATTCACTCCCGCGCGCTCGAGGCTGTCCTCTGGCAACCACCACCATGTTCGCCGCCCGCTTCAGGCTCACACCGTCAGTCCATACAAAACTCGGAAATACCGCTGACCCCATCCGCAGTCCGTCCGCGCTCTCCGTCCGCCGCTATGCTGCAGCCAAACCAAAGAACGCGGTTCGCGAATGGTACTCTAGCATTCTCCCTGCCATGTTCCCAATAGCTCTCCTCGCCTCCGCTGTCTACACCGTGCGCAATGTTACTCACTCAAAAAATGCGTCTCAACCACAACCCAGAGTCTCCTTCTCGCCCAGCTCACGCTCTCGCACGAAAAAACAATGGACGAACAGGCCGCGCGCCTAGTCCAGCTCGAGGCCCAGGTCGACGCCCTCCACCGCGCCCGCAATTCACCCGCATGAAGCATCTAATTAGAAAGAGCATGTTCAGGGCCTGGCCCACCACAAAAACTAATGCGTAGATAAAGTAGAAAATCTATCCAAAATCAGTGCCCCAATTCCCGTATCCGCGGCGCACCTACCCCTCGCCCGGCCGTCAGAAAAGACACCTAAATTGACAGCCTCACTGCCTTTAGAAGGCTCGTCCTGTGGCGATCATAAAGTTTGGCGGCGCTGCAGGAATAGTATCGGTCCGCGCCAGCAAACCCCAAAAACCTGTCCAGACGCACCTCAACACGCCCGACGCTAGGCCCGTAAACGCCTTCACCGGCTCGCTCGCCCGCTTAATCCTGAACACATCGTACGCTGGAGAAAAGAAAAGAAAAAAGTCAGCACGCGCCCCGAACGTAAGACAGCGCTCCAAACGTACAGACGAAAATAAGGTCCATCGCGAGCTTCGCTCTCGTCACCTGCAGCCAGTAATCCTGCTTCTGGAGGCGCGAAAGTTCCTTCTCGTCCTGCTTCGAAGACGCTGGTTTAGACTTTGCAGTCGCGCCAGTCATCGACTCGGCGTATAGGCGCGACTCGACTTGAAACAACCACATACTTGAGCAAAATGCAACCTTGACCGACATGACCAACTAAAACTAACCTTCATGCTGCAGGTGGCCAATCATTTGCCTTTCTACCCCGTTCTCGACCAGCCCCACTAGCGTGGCGAGCAGCCAGCACCAGTCGGAAAACCGCCCGGCTCGCTCACCCGTCCGCTTGCCGAGAAGACCTAATTTTGAAAAGGTAAATACATCATCAGCCGCGGCCTGCACCAGCTCGAGTAGTACTGGAGGTGGCGCATATAGAACCGTGTGCAGAAAAGGCTTCATCGTCTGTTTAGACGTCGCGGCAGTAGTCTGTTCAGAAGAAAATGGCACGGATTGCTGGGCCCTTATGGCCGTCAGGGGAGACAGCCAGTTGAAGAGCAGCAGACATTTTCTGGAAGGATGAGATTCAAAAACACGTGCAGTAGGCATGTTGGCGGGATAACCAACCTGGTGAACGAGAACCCGTCGACGGTGGAGTGAAGTCGGCGCACGAGCTCTTTTTCCCATGGAGGACGCGTCGGTCGCCGCAAAAGACGGCTTGTCGCCAGCGAAGTGTGGAAGAGTAGATACACGCGAAGCGAATATTGTATCAGTTTCTGTGAATGCGTTTTTGAGGGCAGCGGCAGAGGGGGACGGGGGCTAGCGTACAAACGCCTTGTCTCTTCCATTGCTTGTCAAGAACATTTCACGCCAGACATCTTCTTTGCGGACCCGCAGCTCCGCCTGCTTCAGTTGCTCAGTGCCTTCCTCTAGCTCATCTTCCTCGTCGATGGGGGGCTCCTGGGGCTCCTCTTTGGTATCGTATATACTTGCGCCGTATACATGGGACGAGGACGAGATGGACGTCCGCGGCGTTCGCGGCGGGTGGGACGAGAGCGGGTTCATCTGGAACGACGAGTTCGCGTCAAAGGACGAGTAGAACTGGCTTGGGTGCGCCGAGGACGAGTCCCCCGCGCCGTGCTCTGAGGGGAACGACAAATGCGACATGGCCGTTAACGCGCACACAGTCAAGTTGTTTGGCCTGGACAGTGCAGCCAAACACACGCGTCCTCCTTCGCGATTATCGAGCTCGCGCGCCATGTCGTCCCTCTCGTCCTCCGCTGGCTTCCGCTCACCACCACGCTCCGACGCCGCCTCACCCGCGCCACGTCTAACATTTGATTCAGACCTCCTGAAAGTGTACACCAAAACGCTGCTCTCCACCACTCTCCACTCCGCCATATGGCCAGACCTCAAGGAGCGCGACAAGGTCAAGGCGTGGATCAAGGAAATCGGCGACCGGGTCAAGACCCGCATGGTCGAGATCCAGTCGACGGGGTTGTGAGTCTGGTTCTTTACCGTGCGTCCGGCATTTCCGAGCCCGTATACATCCGCAGTAAATACATTGTCTTGACGCAAATCAACGAGAACCTGGGGCAGGGTGGCCGGTCAGTACTATAATCTCCCCCGCCAACAACAACAGCAGCGAATATTAAATGCCGCGCGGTGCTGTAGGGCGGATGTAGCGTGCCACTGGGAAGATTCAGATACGGTCGTGCAAGAAATGTTCTCGAATGTGTGTGCTTTTCCTTATTTTGTTGACTCGACTGGCTGCTGGCGAGCCACTGACCGACAGCGTTGCGTTTGTTCTATCAGGACTCTCTGATATGTATATGCATCGCGTTTGCGATACGGAGCATCTAGCATCATTTACCACGACGCCACACATACCCACGAACGAATAACATTCACTGCTGGAGATACCCTTTGCTCAACTTGTGATGCACTTTTTCCGAGCTGCAAAAATCAAGAGTTGGACGTGATCTTTCTAATGATGAATTGCTTGCTCGGGAACTCGCTTCTCACCATGATCTTATCGAGTCGCGCTCTAGAGCCTCTTCTTCATTGGGTCAAGATAACGCCGGTTCATGGCCCTCGACAATGCAAGCGCGTCTGCAGTTTGTTCCCGTGGTCGCACTAGTGCAATTTCCTTTCAGAAAATCCCAACTCCGTGATCATTCTGGGCCGCATATAGGAGCACCGTACAACACCCGCCGACTGCCATTAATCTCTGCCCAACCCTCAGGATTGGTACTGATTGGCGTTGATCGAGCAGCCCGATCAGCTGCCAATCTTTCCTTCAAGCCGACATACAGAAGTCCCTCCGTGTACAGCCACCTCTGAATGCTTCCTTTCTTCCTCCGGTGTTCAACAACATTGGTAACCTTGAACTCATCTTCGACTTCCCGGGCGTTAATTTCATTTTGCCCCGTCACAATGTTTTCCAAACCTCGGTTGAGCGTTTTCTGCCGACGGTTCCAACAGCTGTCACGGCCATATAGCTGACCCTTGTGCTACGCGGAAACTGGGATTCCGCGCGGTATGGATTGCATCACCAGACTGCATCATTCAGTTTGAATACGGCAGATTCAACCCAGAGGTTCAGGACTTTATCTCCGAGATGGAACCTGCCGGCCTCATAATACCAACGGATCGCAGGCCGTAATCCTTTCACTAACCTTGTGTACATGTACGGCAAGCCGTCTCCTGATGAACATCAATACAGACAACTTGCATTCCGAGGAGAGGCACCCTCTTGTGGGTAACGACCAGCATGCGTTTTTTGGCCTTTCCATGTTGCGCGCGATTCCGCTGCTCTCACGGTCTCATCGATGGTGTTACTCCTCGGAGCGCCAGAGCAGCGTTATTGCGACTCGTGGCGGTGATACTTCCTCGAGTATTTGGCTAGACGCGAGGATCCAAACAAACGCCCACTTTTCATCCATTTTCGGCCGCTATTTTGCATTTCAAATTCACAACTTCTGCCCCCGCTAAAAAGATTATCGAGGAATTTCCAACCGGCGTTTTCGTCGAGATCTCAAGAGATTTGATGCCGACTCGATTAGTCGTGATCGGTGATCTCTTGGTGTTGAACCGTCCGGTCGTCCTGCGGGTTGCGCTGCGCAGAGCTGTCATCGTCGAATTTGTGAGTGGGATCGTCCCATCCACGTTGCGTCTGGGTTACTAAAAGCTACCAATTGCCTTTAACAAGCCTCAGCTAGGCAGCCTTCAAATTTCAACCGCAAAGTTTAATCTGCGAAAAAGCTTCCGGCTGATGCATCTCTTCACGTGCGTCATTATTTTTCCTGACGAATCCGCTCGGTTCAACGCTGTTCAACGCATATGATATGCCGTTTCCCTCCGCGTTGCACACATGATGAGCTGGACCGCGTCAAGCTTGTGCTCACAATCAGACAGACTGGTCTGATGGAAATCCGTACGGGCAATGACTAAAGGGGGTTTGCGTGGTAAACTTGAGCTCGATAATATATTTAGGTTGCTCTGATGGCGAGCTGCAAACCGAACCAGCCCATACGGTTATCTCCCGGTTCGACTCCCAAATTAAACTTCCACTCGTGGGAATGTACAGCCACCGAATTCTGAGTTCTCTACTTCCGCTTGCTCCTTCCTGTCTCTTCCGCCGTCTTCTTATAGCAGGAGACATCGGTTGATCCTATCCTCGTGTTTTTCTCCAGGTGTTCGTTGTGCGCGTCGCGGTGCGACCGCGGAGCAACCTTGGCCCAATCCCACATTCCTGGTGCCACCTCACCTTCCCCAGATCCCCGAGTGTCGTAACCTACATAAAAAAAACAGACGCGCTACTCGTCCGTCAAAAAAAGACCTATCTAAATGCCTATTGAGACCCGAAAATCATCAACCCGAGCATTTTGATAACATTCTGATCTGCAGCTGTATATGACGGGATATGCAACCTCGAAAGAGGACCTCGGTTCTCACATATCCTCCGTTCCAGTTTCGGAGTCGAAAACCTCTATCCGAGGAAACTACACGGCTGTCTATTTTATGTCGCACGCTGTAGTCCGGCGGAGATCGACGCTCCTATATTCCGTGTGTCTTCCTTTTATTCGCGCTCTCTTCCGGAAGCCCAGCTCTATGCGCACAAAGCTCGGAGAAACATCGAAAACGACGAGGCCGTTGGAATAATACGTGTATTTTAAACTAATAAGTATGGATTCTGTACACATCTTGAGTGAGGGGAATGGAGCAAAAAGGTATGAAAATGATTACGATCTGTACATGGAAAGCCAACAATGTATAGGACGGCCGAACAGAGACAAAGCTATGGTCCGTCCCCGCCGTTGCAAAGCTCATACAATCTGCATCGGGCTCCCAGGCGGCAGGTCGTCTTCAGAAATGTGCAGGCCCTCCATCGCCATGACATTCCCAGCCAGCGGGCTTCGCAGTCCCACACCGGCGCCGCCTGCCTTGGGGTTTCGATGTCTCCGACCCAGGAGCGTCGCGCCGTCCATGTCGAGCTCAAAGCCTTTCGGCCCTGCGGTTCTAGGTGTTCCAGTATTCCGTCCCCGGTCCCGCGGCCCTGCGCGCCCGCCTGCGTAGCCCGCCGCACCGGCGGTCTTGGTCTTTTCCCGTTCGTCCTGCTCCATCTCGTCCTCGTCCTCATCATCCTCGTTGAGACCGGAGAGGAAACCGCGGGCGCCGGCGCCACCCCGACCCTTGTATTTGCGCCGCCGGGCGCCCTCCTCCTCCATGCGGTGGACAGCGTAGGTGATGTCGAACGCCTCTTTGAGCGTCGCAATCCCGGGACTCCGGCCTTCGACACGACCCCGAGCAGCAGACAGCAGAGGTGAGTCGAGGGGGCGCGACCCGGGGCCGTAGATGTAGGGGGTAGGCGGGGGAGGGGGTGCAGGGGCAGCGTTGCACCATGGATGCGCAAGGAACTCATCTATCGTGTACCGTTGTGCCGGATCAACGCAGAGAAGGTGCTGGATCAGATCCTTGGCTAGAAGAGGACCGTTAGGAAAAGAGAAGTATATTCGGAGAGAAACCTTGAACACACCGGTACCGCTGATATCGTCCCACCAAGGACTAAGGAAAGTGTAGTAACCCCTTGCGACCTTTTCGGTAAGCACATTGATGCTTTCGTCGTAAAATGGCGGGAATCCACAGAGCAGTGTGTACAGCACGCATCCAAGCGCCCACATATCAACGCTCTTACTGTACCGTTCATCCTTGACGATCTCCGGAGCAGTGTAGCCCACAGTCCCACAAGGCGTCATCGTTTCCTCGTTCCATACCACCTTACTCAGACCGAAGTCAGCGATCTTGACGCGTCCGATCCCACCGCCTCCGACTCCAGGGATGAATTCGCCCTCGTCTTCCTTCTCCTCGTCGTATGGCCGATGTACAGGGACCTTGGATGGAGTAATCGGTATCCGCTCGAAGAGTAGGTTCTCGGGTTTGATATCCCGGTGAACGACTCCACGCTCCTCATGGAGGTACCGGATGCCGTTCGCGACCTGCAAGATGACGTGCCGCGAGAGGTTCTCGCTGAAGTAGGTGAGTTTGACGATTTGGTGGAAAAGCTCTCCGCCCGCCATCACTGCCAAATGTTTGAGTTGGGAGTGCTGCATGAGTGCGGAAAAAAAACATACGCTCTAGGACAAGGAAATAGTGCTCGTCGGACTCGGAGAAGGATATAAGTTTCACGATGGATGGATGGTTCGTGCCGCGCATTATTTGCACCTCTGCCGGCGAGTCAGGGGGCCAGCGGACGCAAGGCGGAGGCGAGGACACTTACCCTTGAGAATGTTTGCACGCTGGACAGGGCCGTATTAGATGCTGCAGGAATGTAAAGAAGAACTCAGAAGAGAAAGGGCACCTCTGTTACGCGCGGCTTCTTTTTAAACTTGGGATTGAGATGCTTGTCTCCATCCTGCCGCGCGCCATGTCAGAGGGGAAATGGGTAGTGCAGGGCCCGAGAAGAGAAACGCTAACCTGGGACGCGTTGAGTTCGAACTTACGAACTACCTTGACTGAGGCCGAGTGAGATCGGAAATATACACCACCAAATCCAACTCACCTGCGACTTTCTTGTTTGTGGTGAGATCTGTGGCATGATACACGTTGGAAAAGGCACCGCTGGGGGGTCGCAAAATAAATAGAGTGACGGAAGACACGAAATGAACGACGAACTCTCCCATCTTCTCGACGATCTTGAAGTTTTCGAGACCCTTGTAGGTGGGCATCTGTTCCTTCTGCTCGCGCTCCTGCTTTACGATCTCTTCTGCTGCTTGTGCTGCTGCTTCGCGAGCCATTTTCTCGTCCTTGGTGCTAGAGGCGGCGGACGAAGGCGGGCTCTCGTCTTCTTCTTGCCGTGCGTGGTTGTGGTGTTTTCCGTGTCTGAGCAGATCTAGGTGCGATTAGACGCGGACCAAGGGGATCGGGAGGGGAAGGGCACTTTTGAAAGTCTCTACCACTCCGCCAGTTGAGGGCATAATATGAGGTGGTGGTGATGAAGCAAGATGGTGGAGACTGTTACACTTAAAGCAAACCGCAAACGCGAATTTGTGATGCGCGCGCGTCATACATTGATGGCAATGTCAGTGACGTATGTTGCTCCTATAACAAATCAAAGTCCTTACATCGAAACAAAGTCAAACTTGCTCTCGGCCACCCATCCCTCAAAAATTCTAAATGAAATTCACTTGCTTTCCTCTCTTTTTTCTTCTTTTTTCTGGGTGGTACGATATCAGTAAAGAGCAGTTAACAATTGGTTAATCCTCAGAGCCGCGTAAGGGACAGAGGGAGGTGTTGAGAAGCCCAGGGGAATGCGTACTTGCTTGAGATTTATCCATTTTTGTTACTATATATGGCGAACGGTAGCAATACAGCTGGTGGGAGTAACGTTGGTATCGTAAGAGACTGTTTTCAATCGACCGATAAAGAGAGGGAACAAGTAGAAAAGCATTTTTGGATGTATCGCGAAGGTAGCAAGGTCGTTCGTATCGTGAAGGTGACAAGAGTGTTGGTGGTTGCGATGCGGTAGGTATTAGTACAGTAGACAGATGAAAAGGGAGGAGGGGAGAGGGAAATAAACAGAGATGACACGTATCGTATCACTTGCAAAGGGTAAGAAACGTCGAAAGAAACCAAAAGCAACCTTGACCCCCGAGAAGCAAACAGCAAACGAACGCCCCAAGCCCGCCATCATTGAATCGCCGTCCATTGCCCCGCGCCTCGACCCCGGCCATTACTGCACACATCCCCACGAGCCGGCCCGCGGTCAAAGGCCGTCTTCCAGAACTCGAAGCTTCGATAGGGGCGATAGACGACAGAAGAGAAGCATTCCAGGAAGAAGTATTCATAGCTCTGTTACTTCCTGAGAAGTTACCGAAACCGTTCAACCGTTTACCCGACTCCGCGCAAGGTCCCCAGGGAAAACTAGAGGACCATCACGATCGCGGCCGTCCAGCTGGGCACAACAACCCCGACATATCTGCTGCTCACCCACGGCGATTGCTCCTACGTGTAATCAGTCATCTCTATGGAACCGGAGGCCGTCGGACATCCACCAAGTAAAATGCATTGATCCTTGTAAGGGCCGCTCGCCATCGGAATCCACATTCTGGAATATCAAACCCAGCTCATCAGTGGTGGCGTGTCGATGACTCCCCTAATTCTCCCATAGGTGGACGGGAACTTTGCAGTCAAAGATAATACGATGCGGCCCGGCAATCTCCCATGAAAGTTGAGTTGGGTGGAGCGCTGACCATGAAATCCAGAACGGTGTCCCGCCAGATTGGACCTCGTTTGAAAAGTCAGATATACATTGCCCGCGGCCAAAGGCATAATTAGGTGCTAGACACGGAGTGGAGCGTGTCCGACCAGTGGGATGATTGACATGTACGGTCCATAAAGTTAGAGAATTGAACGCGTCGAGTCCGTTGAGAATGAAAGCGGAAATTGAAGTTCAAGTTGGGAAGACGCAGGGAAACATCGGTAAATACGCGCCAACAAGCACGCTTCTTTGAAATCAAACGCGCTCAAAATGAGCGGACTCGCAGACGAACTTCTCGCAGACCTCGACGGTCTCTCCGACGACGGCGAAGAGTATAATGAACAACAAGAGAATAACCCCGAGGCTGCGGCGTCCACCTCCACTGGTCTGAAGCGTAAAGCAGAGAATACAGGGTCCGACGAGGAGATGACCGACGAGGAGGGTGGCGAGGGCGAGGACGGCCAGCAGGAAATCGGCGGTCTTGTGTTGCCAGGCGGCATGAAGCCCGCGGACGAACTAGACGCGGAGGACGTGCAGCAGATGGAACTGTCTGGAATCGAGGACGTCAGCAAGGTTGCCAAGCTCGACGGGAGCAAGCGCATGTCGGACATATTGCAGGTGGGTCGCCCTCTGATTCCAAAGGGTTGGGACGCTTTTCCTAAAAATAAATACACAGGAAATCGAAAAGTATCAAGCAAATCCGACGACGGCAGCTACCATGTCGCTCCCAGCGCATTTGAATCCCGAATACACGTTGATCGTACAGGCGAACAATCTTGCGGTTGACGTGGACAATGAAATCTTGGTCGTGCACAAGGCAACTACTTGTTGGTCCAATTCTGCGCCTGTATTAATTGACCTCCTTTCTAGTTCATTCGGGACCATTATGCTCTCAAGTTCCCTGAGCTGGAGCAGCTGGTTGTGGATCCTGCGCAGTACATCCGGTCTGTACGAGTGCTGGCCAACGAAGAGGTGGATCATTTCGACCTTCTCAATATGCGAGTCTGACTCGACTCCAAAGGATCTCACCAAAGTTGACTTGTCGGGTGTCCTTCCCGCCGCAATCATCATGAGCGTCGTGGTCACGGCGACTACTACCTCTGGAAAGCAACTCACGGACGCAGAGTGGCTTGCCGTCCAACGTGCTTGCGATCTTGCTGACCGGCTCGAGGAAGCGCGCAAAAAGGCTCGTCCCGTCGCACTCCCGCTGTATTCCAAACTCACACTACCGCCACAGATATTCATGTACGTGAGCTCGAGAATGAATGTGCTTGCTCCCAATCTGTCAGCCATTGTTGGTACCACCACAGCCGCCAAGCTGCTCGGTGTCGCAGGAGGTCTTGGCGCACTCGCGAAAATGCCCTCGTGCAACGTGCATGTTCGTGCAATTTTTTGTAATCTGGAATTAGTGGACTAACATACAATATGCGAAAGCTCCTTGGCGCACAACGCAAGATCACCGCAGGGTTCTCTACCGCGACGCAACGGCGGCACACTGGGTTCATATTCCAATCTGAGCTGGTGAGCCAAACACCGCCAGAATATCAGCTCAAGGTGCAGCGCACGGTCGGCGCCAAAGCTGTTCTAGCGGCCCGCATGGACCTGGAACGACAGCGTCGAGACGGTTCGTCCACACTCATCATCGCAACATTCTTTCTAAGTTGAAACCAGGCTCGTACGGTGAGACTCTGCGTGATAAAATCGACAAGCACATCGACAGGCTTGCTGCTCCACCGCCCTCCAAGGTTACGAAAGCATTGCCTATCCCCGGAGATGGTCCCAAGAAGCGGCGGGGCGGAAAACGGTGAAGAACTTTGGAGTTTCTCTTCCGTTGGCTAATAATTACTTCTTCTAGTGCGCGTAAGGCCAAAGAGGCCTATGCACAAACGGAGCTGCGGAAGCTGCAGAACCGGATGGTGTTTGGCGAGGCCGAGGAAGAGGTAGGTTCCTTTGATCAGACGAAGGGGATGGGTATGATCGGTGCTACGTCCGGAAGCGTCCGCGCCGGACTTGGGGAGTCGAAGAGTCGAGGTGAACGAGCTCTATTCCAGCTAGTCTTGTCCCTAACGCGACCACAGCGAAAATGTCCAAGGCCAACAAGCTCCGGACAGCAGCTCTGAACCGTTCGGCGTTACTCGGAGGTACACAGCCATCCTCGTCATCGTCCGGCACGGCAACTTCACTCAGTGTAACGCCTGCGCAAGGTATGCTCGCGACTTAATGGTTGTCGACGAAAGCTCATAGCCCTTTTTCCAGGATTCGAGTTGACGAATCGGGCGGCTGCCGCACAGCGGGTGAAGGAGGCGAACGAGCGATGGTTCGCGGCCGGCACATTTTCGTTTATTCCTCAGAAGGGAGCGTGATATGGTGGTTTCCAAGCCCATTTTACTGGAGTCCAGCGATGCATGTAGTCTAATAATACAAAATGTACAACACTACTACGCCTCCCGGTGCGTTTTTGGTAAAGTAAGAGGTGTAAGTAAGCATGTGATCGGAGAGAATAGATGATTATGCTTGGGCAGGATGGGCAGTGGCGACCGTCTCGCCCGTCGCCGCCTGGCTAACGTCGATGAAACCGGACTGCTTCGGGTTGGACATTGCGCTGCGTTTGGAGCGGTAGTCGCGGATGGCGGAGCGGATTGCGTCCTCGGCGAGCACTGCAGACCGTCAGAGTGGCGCTCCAAGACAAACGAGGAATCTCACTTGAACAGTGGAGCTTGACGGGGGGAAGACAAAGCTCCTTTGCAATCTCGGTGTTCTTGATTTTGCCTGCCTCGTCGAGGGAGAGACCCTTGACGCGCTCAGTCATGTAAGAGCTGGACGCGATGGCACTGCCGCAGCCAAAAGTCTTGAACTTTACGTCGGAGATGATGCCGTTCTCGTCGACGCGGATTTGGAGCTTCATCACGTCGCCGCAGGCGGGGGCGCCGACGAGACCTGTGCCGACGTCGATGTCGCCCTTGGGGAGCGAGCCCACCTGAGGAAAGATATCTGATAAGTGAAAGAGTCCAGACCGCGAAAAACGGTCCGTTACATTTCTGGGCTGTTCGTAATGTGATATAACCTTCTCGTGATATGCGCGGGCGAGAACAGGGCGCTGGAGGGTCCTGGACGCGACTGGGCGAGCACCAGAGAGCACGGTTTTGGTTATGGCTGAGCGGAACATGGAGGAGAATGTGTGAGAGGAATTCGGCCGGCGATAAACGTCACAAGGACACCATCAACGCTCCCGGTACACAAACATCAATAGCGGCGGCAGTAAGCAACAATTGTCAACCTCTTATGTCTCGACCCAATGACAATATTAATCTTCCTCCCACCGCACGCGCCATCGCGCTCCTTCTCTCTTCCACTCCCTCTGTTCAGGATGTCCAACCGGCTGTGCTCCACCAGCTCCTCGATTTTTCCCACAGATACACTGCGCAGGTCCTGACCGACGCGAATGTCTATGCAGAATACGCCGGCCGCGGAGGAAAAATAGAAATGGACGACATTGTTCTCGCCGTGCAGGCCCGTGTCGGCTGGGAATTTGGCGGCAGAGTGCCCAAAGAGGTTTCTAACTTGCCTCTTCTGCTCAATACTCGCTAAACTTTTGTGGAACAGTACATTCTCTCCCTGGCATCGGACGTCAACGCCGTCGCCCTGCCCGCCGTTCCCGAAGTATTCGGCGTGCGCATGCCCCAGGCCGCAGACTGCCTCACGTCCATCGACTTTGACCTCATTCCAAACAAACCGCCGCCAGGCGTAAAACTGTATGATGAAGAGATTGAGGAGGTCGAAGAGTCCGAGTCGGAGGAGGACGACGACGATATGGAGCCGGCACCGATACCACAACAGCCCATGTCCCTGCCCACACGCGCCGCCCCGAATCCACCGCCACCAGAACCTCCACGCGAATTCGAAGAGGCGCCCTTCCCTATAAGCGCCATAGACACCTCCGCTGACCTCCGTATCAACTCGCAAATGGCAGTCGACGAAGGCAGCAACGCGGATGAAGAGGAGGATGGTTTGTTCGCGGGCGGTGATGAGGAGGAGGAGGACAGCGACGCCATGGAAGAGGTCCAAACGTCGCTCGAGCACACGAACGGCATAAAACGAAAACTCGAAGAGGACGACGATTACGATTGACCTGTATCTGTATCTTATTTTGCTGAACAAAATGTATAACAGTCTAGAATTATTCGTGGTACTTCTATCTCCACAACGAGAATCATCATAGATCATCATTAAATAAGGATAACCAAGGCCAGCCAGTCAGTTTTTCGCCGGAAGATATTTGATGACAGTCGATGAATTCGCGGGCGAAAAAGATCTGTGCTCTGGGCGAACTCCGACTGTGCTCGAGGGTTAGAACACGATTCAGAGGCTCTCAGAACAACAAACATCACTTTCCGCAGAACTAGAGAAGTGTCTGCGCTGCCAGACAGTTGTGAGACGTCGCGTTGAATTGGAGAGGATCTCGTGGATGACAGAACGAGGAAGGGGACCAAGGTGCTATTAATACTGTCATAAAGCTAAGTAAGCATATCGATTGATTTTTTTTTAAAAAGGCACACGTCGGTATTGAGAAGATCGAGTAAATCTTCTAGCGTTTTCTTAGCTTCCTTGTCTGAGCGCTTCTCGGCCCTCAAATGTCGAGTTCCTCCTTGAGCGGTGCTACATTCTTGTAGGTGCCAGGTTAAAAAAATAAGGCCAAGCTGGGCGAGTCCCGGATTTCAGACCCCTATGGAAGACGTTTCGGATCGCTCTGGAGGTATTCGCTGGTATTCGCGGAGAACTTTGAGGTTCTCGTTGGCATCTTTAATATGCTAGTACGCAGTTTCACGATCCGGGGCTGGATGTTGTTCGCCGTTTCGGACGGCTAGTCCCGCCTTGAATATTGGAATTAATGCCTGACACAGCTGTTGTTCTTCAGCCGTTGAGATACCGATGGCGCGGAGGCGAAGCGTTTCTATGTCGGCTGGTGTAGGGACTTTCGCCTTCGGGAAGAACAACGTGGTGACTGCAAAGTGAAAGTTGAGTCCAGGTTAGAATGAAAAGATTCCGACATGACACGCTGAACGGAAACTCGTTATCTTTCAACAAGTCCTTTTACGCCTGTGTCAAAACATTTGGAACGTCAAATATCTTGTCATTAAAGCCTATCATTAAACCCTATTCTCCAATCAAGTATTGCTATCGTTAGGGATGATGGTCTTCAACGCACCGCGGAGAGCAAGATCCAAGGACTTGTGTTTCCCAACAAACGGTTTAGATGTTGAATCTCCAGCGCTCCCTAATCGATCATTCGTTGTTGTCGGGAGAGCGATGACGATTGCATGGACATGAAAGCGGCGTGAAGGGCCTTGATCGCAGCCACAAGGCTCTCCCGCTAGTTGAGTAACTGACCAACACTGGAAACCAAAGAGTCAATTGCACGCCTGCTCGATAGCTCTTCATTCACCGTTCTTCTCTCGCCCGAGGGCGTTCATCCTGGGAGAGTCTTTCCCAAAGGTTGTTCTTCGTGTCAACAGAACTGAAAGTATCCCGGGAGGTATCGCCAGCTTCCACCATAGCTGCGCGAATTGTGTTCTCGGTCACAGGGCCTGCGATAGCTGTGGAACGGTCGCCTTTCGCGGGGGATCTCAGAAGCACAGTCGTGGTTGACTCTTCGAGTGGAAGGGTAACATTGGTTGGTCCGGGCGTGAGTTTGCTGGCTCTGACATACCTTATGAGCGGAATGGTGGTTTGAAACAAAAGAGGAACGTATCGCAGACTCGGAAGGTAATTGCGAGGTAACTCTTGTCCTGTAGGCATCCTCGTAGGACATCTTATTTTTTGGCAAATAATGTTGAATGGCCGAACAGTCTAAGAATTATTCGTGGTACTCGTATATCTATCCGATACATATAAGCAAGACGTTCCAACGAAAATCACAGCAGGTTTCCAGCATACTGCTGGGCTGCGAACGCGAGCAGCGCAATGAGGAACGTTATTAAAATCAGGATAACCAAGGCCCAGGCTGTCGGAGCGGTCAGAACACTATTCTGACGGCTGAAAAGACGACATACATGACTTTTCCGCAGAATCGGGGACGCTGATAACTCTAATGGTATTGTCTGCGCTGCCAGAGACCAACAGTCGCGACGTCGGGTTGAATTTTAGAGTCGTTGAGGGGAACTCGTGGGATTTCAAAATTGTAACCAGCGGCTAAAGGGGACTGTCAGCTGCTGCAATCATTCCTGAAAATACACTGACAGCGAGGGTATTAGCATCGAGCAAGCCCACACTGCAATCGGAAGATCCGAAGGCGAGTAGGTTTCCATTCGGACTATGCTTGTGTGAGACGTAGTCGGTAGAAAAGAAAAGATCAAACCGACCTGATATCGAAGGTGGTCAGTCCCTTGTCCGCGACTTTCCTAACCTTGTCCGCCGCCCACGTCTTTGTGTTCCACTTGCACACATACGCCTGCGGGGGAGTAGACTTTCTGGCGCGCGAGCGGGCGGGGATGGTGTTGCTGATGGTGTATAGAATGTCGGTGTTTTCTGGGTGGAACCTACGCCTTTATAAGCATGGTTAACGAATTGCAAAGTAATGCCCACCTCGCAGCACGGAAGTTGCTTCCAGTCGAACCCGAGACCGCGGCAGGTGCATCGACGGTGCGCAGCAGCTCGAGTTCAGAGGGAACAACCGCCTTTTGCTTGCCCTTTTTCTTGTTCTTAGAGGGCGAATCTTTGACCTCTGCGCTGGGGAGCGCGTAAACGAGGAGATTGGCAGTCGTTGCGATCACGAGCTTGAGAACCAAGCTTAAACGTGCGCGAGTAGGATAAGGAAAGCCAAGGTACCGTATTCTGGGAAAACGTCACGTCGTAGATTTCCTTTTCTGTTTTGACAGCCAGGGCCACTGGGGCTAGAGACGGGAAGGAAAGGAGTTGAAGCTGATATCTCGTAAGGATGGAAATTAAAAACTAACGCGACCGCATACCGAATTTGTACCAGCGGCAACAACGAGTTTGCCATCCGGCGAGAGTACGGTGACTTTCTGAAAGAACTAATTAGTTTACTGGCAACTTGAGAAAGCCAGTGAAGCAGACTTGGAAGTCTTCAAGGTCCCCAGAGATGAGAGTCCCGTGCGTTCCCACAAGAGCGAGTCTGATCCAATAATTGTTAGACGATAATTACGGCCTCCGTTCCGGTGCGTACTTCTGCTCTTTGAATGCATAGACGCGGCAGTTTTGGTTCTCTCCAGTCTTCAGCTTTTCTTCGGGACTGTTGACGCCACATGCGAGCGTTCCGGCCTGCAAGGGAACTTTATTATGCGCAGACTCGCGCAATGAGACGTACATGCCTCGGGATTGGTAGCCATGCTCATTGGGGCATCTTCACCGCGCTCAAGCTCGAGCTCGTCGACCAAAGTGATGGACCTGTTGTCTCCGACATCGTACACCCGCTGTTCAACGTCAGTCGGCACTCGCAGACCAGGTTTTGGGCTGACCAGTTTGTTCTTGACGCCGGTCCGGGACGCGCCGCCTCCACCTGTTCGTAGTATAGAGATTAGAGGTGTCTCGAAACGAGCCTGAGAGCATTCATACCCCCAAGTACGAGCTGCGTTGGCGAAAGAAACGCGGACGAGTAGACCGGGAACGCGGTCAAGAAATGAGGTGTATGTTGTGCGCGCATTGTGAAGTGTTTCTAGTCGTTTATACTTTGTTTTTGAAGGCGACCAGGTGCACCTATTGCTAAGTAGCAAGACGTCCACGTCGTGAATGAAGACGAGTGAAATGTAAGCGTGCGAAAAAGTGTGGAATGATCGAGTTTCCTTTTTGAGACTTACCCTGAGTGCAGGTTGCTTTGCACGCTGGACTCAGCGCTCAGCGTCCACCATGGCCGTCCCATTCCCAGCCCAGCCTTTGGTCGCATGCTATCCGGAGTTTATGGAGGCGTCAGCGATCCCTTTGGTCCGCGCCGTCGACCTCGGCGGCAAGCTCCCTGAAATGACGACGGCAACATTTGTGAATCTAATTATCTTCTGTTGTGCAGTAGCTAACTGGCATACCTACCTCAGATTGGGATATCTGTTGCCATTGGTGGGAACGTGCTGATATCTCTGGCCCTAAACCTGCAGAAGCTAGCCCACAAACGTATGGAGGTGGAGAAACAGGACCGACAAGCTACGCCGCCTCTAAACAACGGAGCCTCGCATCCGGATGAAATTTCTGAGGCGGGTGAATATCCGCAGCCTGAAGTCGCGCATGTCCCGCTACTCGAGGCGGCCGTGTTAGTCTCTCGGCGGCCCGACTATGGCTCAACGAGCAGACCAGGCTCGAGCACCGATCTTCAAGACCATGAAATTAATGTCTCCCCAAAGAAGACCCTCCTATCGAACCTGTTTCGCTCGAAACGACAACGAGCGGCGAACGGAAACGCGTCGGAACGGACAACGCTCCTTTCCGTGGATGTGATAACGGAGGAGCAAGCGATGGCTGGTCGGAGACCTAAACGGGAGCCGGAAGACGAGCCGCCAGAATTCGAAGCTGGAAATGAGAGCGATTATCTCAAGTCCAAGCTTTGGTGCGCGTCGGTCTGGCTAATCAATTATCACAAGTCGTTTATTTCAAGAGATAGGTGGCTCGGTTTCACTCTCATGAACGTCGGTGAACTAGGCAATTTCATTTCCTACGCTTGGGCACCGGCCTCGGTAGTCGCGCCGCTGGGCACTGTCAGTCTTTCTCTCTGATTTCCACGCGAATCTGACTTGTTGTCTAGTTCGCGCTTATGGCGAATTGTGTCTTCGCCCCGGTCATGCTCGGGGAGCGTTTCCGCAAACGCGACTTCCTGGGCATCTTCATCGCGATTATCGGTGCAGTTACGGTCGTCCTTTCATCGAACGCTTCGGACACGAGATTGGATCCGGACGCGCTCCTTGTGGCGATCTCTCAAACGCCGTTTATCGTCTATACTTGTGTCTACGTCGTAGGAATCATCGTTCTTTCTATCCTCTCGGAGGGAAGCATCGGGAGACAATGGGTTTTCGTAGATATTGGGCTTTGCGCTCTTTTCGGTGTGTCAACCTGTGTTTGTTGGCTTTTCTAACCTAAGTGCTACAGGTGGATTCACTGTACTCTCGACGAAGGCGGTATCCACCTTATTAACGATGGAGTGGTTTGAGATGTTTACAAAGTGGATCACCTATCCTACAATTGCAGTATGTAGTTCGACCCTAATTGCGTTGTTTCAACCTGACTATTTCTACAGGTGCTTGCAGGCACTGGCGTCGGTCAGATTCGATATCTTAATCGCGCTTTAATGCGGTTCGATTCCAAAGTATGTCCCTCGCAAACCAAATAGAGACAACGTTGACCGCTCGCAGGTTGTTATACCCATCCAATTCGTTCTGTTCACAATGTCGGTGATCATCGGGTCCGCCATCCTCTATGGCGACTTCAAAAAGGCTTCCTTCCACCAACTTGTGACTTTCCTGTACGGATGTGCCGCTACTTTCACCGGCGTTTTCATCATTGCATGGGACCCGCGGCGGAATCCCCCTCAAATTGAACCAGTGTCTCCACCGGAGGATGCATCGGACCAGGATGATCCTGAAACCGACGAAGACGAGCTGACCCTTCCCGCTCCTGGTAGGCGGAAGCGGCCCACCTTGATTCTCCCGAACGGGTTCTGGGAGCAACAACTTTTGCACAAACAGAGCGCCGTTAGCATGCTCGCGCTTTCTCCGGCACGAGTGCGTAAAATCCTTCCTTTCAGTGCACCGTTGTTCAATCTATCGCAGCCACTGTTAATGGTCCATACCCCGCCGCGCGAAATCCCCGATCGATTGCGCGATGCTGAGCGGGACCCGCAGACCCCACCATCGGGCTCGCAGCGGCGACGTGCAATCAGCTATATGGAAGATATGCGACCACACACTGCTAGAAACACCAGTAGGAACGGCAGCGTTGGCAGAAACGGAAGTTTTAGCCGATTTAGTTCGGCGAGCGCTGGTCTCCCACGAAGTAACGATACTATTATTACTGCGAGCCCAACCACGGACGGGCCATAGCGTCGTGTTGTCTCACAATGGAATATAGCTGTATTAATCTAAATCTTGAGGTCATTTATTATGTTGTTCACGATGTTAAAAATTCGCCTCTTGCTCGGTACTACTTACTAAGTACATGATACAAGTCGGTTCACCCTGCTTCACACAAACGTTCTCAAGTGCTCCGTCAAGGCCAGCAGCGCCAGACTTTGGCCGTATGGCATGCTGGTGAGCTTGATCTTCTTGTAGTCTTCTATGTCGTCGAATACTGGGGTCCCAAATGACACCTTCAACAGCTCTCCTTCCGGCGTTATGTTGGCGAGCACCCCCTCGATTGCTTTCTGGGCAGCCTTGAGGTATCGTTCCTCTCGAGGGATGAGTCGTAATCGCAAAGACTTCATAATACCATACGCAAAGCCTGCCGTGGCCGAGGCCTCGAGGTAGGACGTCGGGTCGTCGAGGATCGTGTGCCAAAGACCAGTCGCTTCGTCCTGACATTTGACTAGACCATCGATCTGCGCGACGAGGCTGGATACCAAAAACATGCGGAGACCGTCCGAAGGGGGTAACTTGAGCAGTTCAATGAAATCTGGGATGGAGGCGGTCACCCAGCAATTTCCGCGGCCCCAACGCGCGTTGGCAAAGTGATGATGACCGTCAAAGGTCCAGCCTGAGTGCACGGAGATCAGTGTCGGCCTTTGAGGGTTCATCCTGGATGACATACCGTGGAACCACAAGCCTGTCTTGAGATCCTGGAGGTATTTAATACTGGGCGACGTAAGACGCGTGAAATGGAGGGAAATGAACGGATCGACGAACTGAAGCATAAACTGCCGCTTAGCCTCCTCGACGTAGTGAGGACGATCAAGAACGAGTCCGATTTTCGTGAGAGGGAGGACAGTCATCATAAGGGTGTCGTCCCATAGCTGCTGATAGTGCGCGTGGCTGTAGGTGATGTGCTGGAAGCCGCCTTCTTCCGTACGAGGCAGGTCATGCATTGCCCATTCGGCCCAAGAATCAAGGTGAACCAGGTAGTTGGCCGCCTTCGCTTGGTGCAGGTACGCTGCAGTTAAGAAAGGCGACATCGTGTTGATGTTCTGCGGTCGCAAGTTAATTCTTGTCTGATCCTAGCGTGGTTCGACTTGCCTTGGACGTGCCAACCTCTAAGCGATCGCGAAACCAGGCAAGAGATATTCGCAGGGCATCGGGATCGCCCGTGATTTCGTGAAACTTGAGCAGACCATACAAACCTGAGGGATTGTCAGTTCGGTTTCCAGGGATGCAATTCCGTCGTGTAAACCGATTCCGTGTGTCCATTCCCAATCATTCCAGCCCTTGGTATCAATTACACGGCCGTCCTCGAGGGTAAGGAGGAATTCGCCAGTCTCGTCCTTGATATTTACAAGACAGTTTATGAGGTTTTTTATGTGCTTCAAAGCAGTGGAACGTCCAGAAGCCTGCATTTTCCTGATAGTTTCAGGTAGAACTTGCGGCGTCCGTCAAGAGAGGCCATTTGTTCTGCTGCAAAGAGGCAAACGGCGGCCCGCGGCCCGGCGGATCTTGATGATATTAGCCGAGCGGGCCGATATGTCCCACGAGACGCGACCGGCCCGGGGAATTATTTATTCGACGCGCCTTCAAAGCGGCCCAACATGAGGGCATTCGTTAACTGTGGTTACTATCCTCCGCAAACTGAACTCTGGGGCGACAAAAATCCACTACTGGCTGCTGTACCTGCGTCCGCCTCCTCTGATACTTGTAAAATTTATGCAATTTAATTTGAAGCAAACGAACGCCCGTTTGACGCCCGTATCAAATACTCTGCCGACACCGACGGGTCACCAGACTCGAAATTCTTGGCGTGTATATAAGAAGGGCGCCGTGGGTGTGCGCCGTTGTGTCGCTTCCCCGCCTCCACAATTTCGATGACTTCCCAAAAAGCACGCGAAGATCATATCGAGGACGCGAAGGATGTCGGTTCATTCACGAGCGGTGACGCCTCTAATTATGGCGGTGGTTCGTGAGGTCGGACTCCGCATATACCGCTGGCTCATTATTTCGGTACAGCTCACCCTGCCGGCATTGACGCTGAAGTCGCCCAATTCTTTGCGGCTCAGGTTCACGAACCAGTCGTAATTGATGAGGAGACGAACGAGCGCCTGCGATGGATGGTTCACAAGCGCGTACTTGTGAGTTGCACCCGGCGTTCTGTCAAGACGTTGCTCAATAAGGTCCCAGGTTGTCATGGTCGTTACTTATTGTAAGAAACCGTTTTCCCAGAGATAATTGTTCAACCTTGC
This sequence comes from Mycena alexandri, assembly GCA_029233265.1. Taxonomy (NCBI): domain Eukaryota; kingdom Fungi; phylum Basidiomycota; class Agaricomycetes; order Agaricales; family Mycenaceae; genus Mycena; species Mycena alexandri. Next base: position 634,123 of record JARJCM010000001.1, on the reverse strand, counting down.
ACGTCAATCACCAGTCGCACAAACCCTGGACAAAGGGTGTGTGAACTATCAGACATCTGGCTTGAGAGAGGTTTGACCTTTTGTTCTAGGACCCTGAATTTCGCGAGTATCATGGGTAGGACCCTTTGATGAACAGCTGGAATGTCGTTTTTAAGACTTCCAACAGGCATAATAAAGGATACGGACCTTGTTGGACAACAATACGCGTGGTTAACTACATGTGGTGCGCTCGCTTCCATTACAATGACCGTCAGAAATTCTGAAATGACGATTTCAAGTATACATTGCCATGTAGGTCTTTCATCTTACCTCCTTGAATTATCTGACACCAAAAACCCAAGCTTGTTATGGGAATTTCCGACGAACAGGAAAGTCGCGTCCCTGCATTGCATATTCGCGTGTTTCAATGATATCAGCAGATTAATTCAACGCTTCCCTGTTGGAAAATATCTGGGCTTCTGCATTTCCGCCTGGGGTTCGTCGAGTATTTTCAAGCTGGGCTCGGTGGGTTCTGACGCGCCACTCGTTCTACAGGTCTAGTCCTAGCTATGACCGCGGTCTGCAAGAACTTTACCGGACTGGTGGTCGTTCGCACGCTCCTGGGTGTCCTGGAATGTGTTTGCCAGCCTGCTTTTGTCTTTTTGTGAGTTGAAGAAGGTCTCATCTGTCGCCCACGCAATTAATTGTCATTGAAGATCGACTATGTGGTACACTCGCGCCGAACAGGCCCTGGTGATCGGCGCATTCTATTCCATGAACGGATTCCAACAGTGTGTTGGTGGGTTGGATCAGCGTAAATCCATAACCACTCGTTGAACGACTGGCAGGTGGGTTGATCGGATATGGTATATCACAAATCCATGGCCAAGCCTTGAAAAACTGGCAGATTCTGTTCACGGTTGGCTCCATCACTAATTCGACGCGCTGTTTCTCATACTGTCTACATAGCTGCTGGGATGCTTGACATTTGTCTGGGGCTTATTCGTTTTATGGTGGCTTCCTGACAGCCCAATGCGCGCTACATGCTGGTCGCGTCAGCCTGAGATTATTTTGCCTTTGCTCCGTGTAACTGACACTACCTGTTTTAGCGGAGGACCGTCTCCTTATCGCTGAGCGCGTCCGCAAGAATGAGACCGGGATACAAAACCGCGAATTTAAGATGCATCAAGTCTGGGAGGCATTCAAGGATCCCACCGTTTGGCTCGTCACACTGATTTCGTTCACCAATGCGCTGCCCACCGGAGGCTTGGGCGCCTTCTCCAACTTGATCTTGGTCGCTTTCGTATGTGCCCCCTCGTTTGCCTTGGAGCGGCCCAGCTCAAGTGTTTTACTTGCGCCAGGGCTTTACCACCCTTCAAACCTATTTGCTCGCCATTGCGCAGGGTAGCATCATCATGATATTCCTCTTCAGCGCAGCGTACTTGGCCAAGATTTACAACCAGAAGCTTCTCCTAGCTTTTGTGAGCTTCTTCTCGACTCCAAGAATCACTTCTCTGAACCCTGCTAGATCTACACTCTTCCCAACATAGCAGGGACTATCGTGTTTATTTGCGTCAAGACAACGAGCCACACCAAAGTCGGACTATTGCTCGCATTCTAGTGCGTCTCGTCAATTCGGATCGAGATATCTCTAACCAAACCAGCTGCATGCAAGGATTCGGAGCGGTTGCTGTGCTCAATTTGGCCGTGATGTCGAACAACGTGAGTGTCCATCATCTGAGTCGTAACCGTCGTATCCTGATTTCCGTTCGATATTTCAGGTTGCCGGCGTACGTGCAGCTACTCTTTGACGCGCAAGTCTCAATTCATTTTTTTACAGCGCACCAAACAGGTTATCGCATCTAGCTTGGTGTTCGTCGCCTGGGCTCTCGGAAATGCCATGTACGCAGCTGTCTCATCCAATCTCATCCCGAGATTTATTTTTCTTGAACAGCGGCCCCCAAGTATTCCGCGCCAACGACTCCCCGCGCTACATCCGCGCCTTTATTGCACACCTCGTCATGTACGGCGTCCAGCTCATCGCGATCGTCTTCCTGCGGCTCCGCCTGATGCGCCTCAACGTGCTCAAGCGCCGCGCACAGGCCCTCGAGCCGACGAAGGCCAACGGCGAGCTCGAAGACGAAAAGATTGCGCATAAACAGGCGTGAGTATTGGTCTCCAACCAACCTCGTTAGCACACAGTTCTGATTGTGTTGGGCGACAGGTTTGACGACTTGACTGATCATGAGAACAAAGATTGTGAGTTCTCTCTCTCTCTCTCTCTCTGGGCTCGGTGCCATTTGTACTGACGCCCACTGCAGTCCGTTACGTGTATTAATGCCCTGATGATGAATTCCACGCCCCTGTATTTTTTACTGAAATCATGTACCTTGTCTACGAGGAATTGCCATATGAGGCACTCGGAGTTGAATCGCCCGATTTGAGCAGTTTTGCTTCCAAGCCAAGCATCAATTCAACAAAGCAACAACACAGCAATAATACTGTTCCAGCCTAAGACTCGCGCTCCGATGGCGGTCTGCTTAGCGGGATATCCAATCGGGCAGCGAGCTGCACTAGCTCTTCCTCCACTTTGGATATTCGTGCTTGCCTGCGAGGTGATCAGTTTCAATTTGTGGGAGAAGAGTCAGAAAGATTAAACTGAAACGTACTCGATATTTGAACGAGCTCCAAACTCGAAAGCCTGCGACACGCCGAGGTTGGGCGTCGCCTTGCTCCGCGCCTTCTCCTTTTCAACCAACGCCTTGAGGCCGGGCATCAGGCGCTCGTATTCCCGTTCAAGCTGCCAGACATGTGAGTGGAAGTTTTTTTTCAAGAAAAGCAACGCACGAGCTTCGTCCTCGCAACCAACGACCCCTCATCATACCTTCCCGCACCCACCACCTCCCCCTGCATCCTCTTCAGCTCCCCAAACCACTTCGTCTCATACTCGCTCAAGTCCGGCGACGCCCTATCCATCAACCCCCTCAACATCCGCTCCAACCGCCCATGCAACGCCTTCTGCTCCTCCCTCACCCTCCCAACCCGCTCTTCTGTCCTCGCCCTTCGCGCGCCCCTCAAAGCCCCCACCGCCGCCTCCATCTCGCCGCACTTCTGCGCCAATCGCGTCTGCTCCGCGCTCTGCAGCGCCGCGCGCGCGTCGGCGGCGCGGTACGCCAGCTGCACGACCTGCATCTGCGCGCTGAGCGCGGCGACGGTCGTGCCGAGGTAGCGCAGGACGTCGGGCGTGAGCATGAATTCGCCCTTGCCGTTGGCGCCTTTGGCGGGCGAGGGCGGGAGGGAGAGGCGCGGGTTGACGGGGAGCCCGGAGCCTGCGCGGGTGAGACAATCTGGCGGGGTGTATGGCGCATTGCCGAGGAGGGAGACGTATGCCGCGGGCCCGTCGCGCGGTATTAGCCACTTGCTCGAGCTTGGTCCTACGTTGGTTTCTGGGACGGCGGAGGGGGGTTGGGATTTTGCGCGCGAGGGCGGGGCGTCGGAGCGGAGGTTGAGTGGGAAGGTCGTTATGCGCATAGCGGAGGTCAGGATGAATATGCTATACGTGAGGTAGACATCGTTGGGCACAGCGACTGCGATCACTGGATTCGAGCACCTGGGCCGTGAATCAATATGTGTGAAATAGAGGAAAGACGAGGAAACGAACCTGCGTTCGACGGAGAACGTTGTGAGAATTGGAGTGACCGCCGTCCCTGCAGATCTTTGGAGAGCCGCACTGAGTGCAGTCCCGTCGTCGTCGCCCGCCCTCAGCGCTACCGCAAGACTCTGCAGCATGGGGCCGAGATGCAGCGTATGCACACCAAACGCATGGTACACATACACGGTGTCGTCGTGGATCGGGTCCGCAAGGAACACAGGATGGTTCCCCTGCACCAGCCCAAGCTGTCCCTCGAGCATCGTGACCAGGCCCAGGTCGATCGTTTCGTACACAGCTAGCATCGGCAGCTCCGCCTCACGCCTCGAGCCGCCCATATCCCACCGGGCCTCCACCTTCTCGACGTCCAAACACACGTCAATCTTGCCGTCCTGAAACGAGACGACCACGACGCCGAGGTGCTCTGTCTCCCCGCCCTCGCTGTCCTCTTCTGCGTCCTCGTCCGCGCCGAACGCAAGGTACATGATGTCGGTGGCGTCGCCGCCTTCGCTGCCTTCGAGCGTCCGTGGTGCGGGTTGGAGCAGGAAGGGGCCCTGACGCGCCGGTCGCGCCTTGATTGTCGTTGGCGGATGCATGGGCACAGAGCGCGACGAGGCAGGGAAGACGGTACCCGGTGGAAGCTGCTTAAGCAGCGCCGTGACGTATTTATGCTGGTAGTCGTAAAGCGTAGAGAGATTCCGCGTTGCGGACGAGCTACCTCGCTCCTCTGTTTGCGAGAGGAATTCTTGCTTGGCGGAGATGAAGCATTCGAGGGAGTGGACGTACGAGGATGGTATCGAGCTGATGGACTGTTAAACGAGATGGAAAATCAAGGGAGGGAGAAATAAACTCACGCGTTTTTGGGCATGTAAGGACATATGGAATATATGTCGCCGGACTTCATGATGGCGTATACCGTGAGTGGACCCCAGTCGGCGCGCCCCTGACCGAGGGAAAAGGATGCCACTTCGCGCTCCGACGCGTCCTCCGCGACGAACGACTTGGTTTTTTTCTCGGGCACAAACGACAGAACCTGTTGCGGTTCCTCGGTGTCCATAGAGATGTCGTATTCCCTGCGACAAGTGAGTACGAGTCAGAACTACACACAACAAACCAACCTCATCTTGCCGTCCTCGGTCATGACCATGAGCGTTGAGCCCGACTCGCCCCATGGATGCCATTGAATTTTAGCTATCGGCGCCGAGGAATTCGCGGCATGGTAGAATTGACCGATTTGCAGCGACCTGAAGAACGAACGAGTCAGAAAATGGCTTAGCCCAATAATACAGCCGTCCATCCACGCACTTGCAGTCAATCGTGTCCGGTACTAGGCGCGCGAACCCAGATCGCGGTAGGACAACTACGCCGACTTGGGACGCGCCGGCGACGGCAAGGAGCTTTCCGCTGGGGTTGAGGGATATTTGGTGGATCTCGAATTGAAGGTTTGGTGTGTGGAGGGTCTTGTAACCTCTCGTTCCCTGTGGTCTTGCAGCACCTAGAGACGCGATGCGAATTTGTGACCCAGCGGCCACGACGAGGTCGGCGTCTTTGAGAATCATGACTTGGCGTCGACCGGGGGCGTTGCTGCTGGTGGATGCATCGAGCTCTTTTGGGGACTGGGTGGGTGCCGCGGAGAAGATTGGGTGTGCGGCGAGGAGAGTGCCCCAGTCGTCGGCGGACATGATCGCGAAGAGCGAGGCGCGTTTGATGGGCCTGCCGTAATCAACCCCGACTCTGTTTTTCAACCACAAGCCGTTCGAGGTCTCGAAAAATTACACTGCGAAGGATGAACTAAAAGTCAGAGCTGGCGCTACATGAGTTATATCTTGCAATTTTTTGAGGTCGAGTTGACCAAATTGAAATTATTTAATTCGCTGTTTCTGTTTCTTTTTTCTGGGCCGTTGTGCGAACGGGAACTTTCCTTGGGAATGGCTTCCATTTTTTTTTGGTACTCAAACCGACTGCCCTGGGACCAGCAGGATTTTATTTTGAATATTTATTGATTGCACCGCCACAGTTACGCGTCTTACGCGTCTCTCTTGCTTTCACCATGACCTCCATCGGAACGGGCTACGATCTCTCCGCCTCCACCTACTCCCCCGATGGCCGCATATTCCAGGTCGAGTACGCAAACAAGGCAGTCGAGAACTCGGGGTACAGTACTCCCTTGCATTAACTGAAGAATGAACCCAACACTGGCATAACAGAACCGCCATCGGCCTCAAAGTCAGAGATGGCGTCGTCCTCGCCGTCGAGAAGCTCGTCCACTCCAAACTCCTCGTCCCCGGCGCAAATCGGCGCATCCAAACCGTGGACCGGCATATTGGCATGGTGCGCCCTAAATTCAGGTAGTGGTCAGGACGTGCGTATTGACTTTGGGATGGTAGGCAACCGCTGGGCTGCCAGCAGACGGCCGGACAGTAGCCAGCCGAGCACGCGATGAGGCTTCCAGCTTCCGCGACTTTTACCGTTCCCCGCCCACGCTCGCGGTATGCTCTTGTCTCAACTAATTAACCTCATCCCTTAATACTCCTCGCGGCAGACCATCGCGGACCGCCTCGGACACTTTGTCCAGATGTACACCCTCTACTCGTCCGTGCGGCCCTTTGGTCTCAGCACCATCCTCGGCGCCGTCGACAAGGACGGCCCCGCGCTCTACGTGATCGAGCCCAGCGGCGTCTTCTTCGTGCGTCCACCTCGTTCTCATATCATATTTGTATTTACCAAGGGACGCAGGGCTACCACGGTGCCGCGGTCGGCAAGGGCCGCCAGCTCGCAAAGACAGAACTCGAGAAGCTCAAGCTGACCGAACTGACGGCGCGGGAGGCGGTCATCGAAGCGGCGCGCATGTACGTTCTTTTGCTTTCCCGCCCTTTTATGTTGTTGAACGCGACTAACGCTCACGACAGCATCTACCTCGTACACGAAGACGCAAAAGAGAAAGAATTTGAGCTCGAAATGTCCTGGATCGGCCCCGAAACAAACGGCCAGCACGTCGCGGTGCCAAAGGACCTGTTCGACGAGGCAGAGACAAAGGCACGGGAGGCGCTCACGTCAGGGCTAGAGTAGTTGTTGTGTAAATGAATGAATTTCGCTTTCCTTTCTCTGCGCGTTCGAGTTTTAAAGAATTAATTGCAACCCAGCAAGCACCCTATACAATCTGTTCTAACTCGCGTGCGTACAGCAACGACGCGGCGATGATTCGCTCTTTTGGAATGTCCATCGTCTCTTCGCCCTTTTTCGCGAACGTGATCGTGCCCGCGGTCAGGTTGACCTCCCACCCGCGCTGAGACGCGTCACTCAATCTCGTGTCGTGATTTTTTAAAGTACCACGTACCTGTTGCGCAAAGACGAGCAGCTCAGACTGTGAGGTGAAGAACAGCAGCGTCGCGGCGTCCTTGAGTGGCAGACTCTCGTATGCCGTCTCTTCGCAGCTAGCGATCTCATTCCTGTTCCAACCATTAATACTCCACCAACGAGGAGCACACAGGACACTAACCGAATGGTGCCCATCAGACTGTCGACAAAGTACCCGTACTCGGCGGCGGGTGCCTCTGCGCGCGCGCCCCAGACTTTGGCGTAGGAGCCCTCCATGAGCCAGCGCTCGAGGTTGACGGGGTGGGCGATGAAGGGGCTCTCGACTGCCGCGGCGGGGAGGCTCTCGAGCGCGGTGTGGAAGTCGGCGATGCGGTTCTGGGTGAGGAGGCGGATGAGGTGCAGCCCGCGGATGGGATACTCGTGTTGGGACGGGGGGAGGGTGCTGCCGAGTAGTTTGTTGGTTGGTTAATTTATTCAAGACCTCAGGACAACGCACGCATAGTCGGTGTAGAAAGTCTGGAGCTGAGAAAAGTAGCGGTCGAACGAGGGCACGTCTTGTGTGCGGATACTCCAGAATGCGCCGATCTCAAGGATTTCGCCTATAAGTTGGGGTCAAACAAGTCCACAATGGCATCTTGCAGATGGCTCACGCGCGACGACGAGGTCGGCTGCGTTGAGGTCGCCCTGGGGGAGGAGTAACCCAGCTTGTATCAGCCCGAGCTGTGGTTGATTTTATTGTCTAGTCATTTCAGTGAATCGCAATAAAATAAAGACCTTGAGCTGGGTCAGTAGCCGGCCACACTTTGCGAGGTCTGGGGGCTGGGCGGCGAAGGAGGCCTTGAGGTCGGCGTACTGGCCTTTGAGGGACATGAAAGCAAATGGAAAGATCAAACACGCGACGCGCGTCCGCTTACGCGTCTTGCCTTTCCTTCTACCACATCCACCATGGAACGCATCGACTACCAGCAGCTCAAGGCCGGCGAGGTCAACCTCGGGGTATGCGCGGGGGTCCTGTATCCTCCCTAGACTCCCATTAAATATTATTCCAGACCTCAATTATGGCCGTCCAATTCTCAAACGGCGTCGTCATCGGCGCAGACTCGCGCACGACCACGGGCAGCTACATCGCAAACAGAGTCACAGACAAGCTCACCCACGTCCATGACCGCGTCTACTGCTGTCGTTCGGGCTCCGCAGCCGACACCCAGGCCGTCGCGGACATGGTCACTTATTACATGCAGCTTTACAGGTTCATTTTCTTGCTACGCGCGAACGATTTAGACGACTTATGCTCGTGCTATGCAGCCAATCCACCGGCACACCACCCCCCGTGCATACCGCCGCATCGGTGTTCCAGAAAATATGCTACGAGAACAAGGACCAGCTGTCCGCGGGCATCATCGTCGCGGGATGGGACAAGGAGGTCGGGCCCAGCGTGTACAACATTCCCCTCGGTGGTGGGCTCTTCCGCCAGCCTTGGGCTATTGGCGGTGCGCGCCATTCGCTCACTCCCATCACTCTATATTGACTGACTTGGTGCACACAGGCTCCGGCTCAACATATGTATACGGGTACTGCGACGCGACTTACCAGGAGGGTTGGGGACGCGACGAGACCGTCAACTTTGTCAAGAACAGTTCGTTGCACCACTATATTTCTATGCCATACTAACGTACGCACCCCCCCAGCACTCGCACTAGCAATGTCGCGCGACGGCTCGTCTGGCGGTGTAATTCGCATGTGTGTCATCACGGAGGAGGGCGTCGAGCGGCTTTTCGTCCCAGGCAACGAGCTGCCCAAGTTCTGGACGGGCACCGAGGTGCTAGCCGCGCCGAAGGGCAAGGCCGTCCCGCCCGAGCCGCAGGTCGTTCCGATGGCCGTCGAGTAGAGAGACGTAGATACCGAATCAAAACTGCATTTATCCATCCATGAACTAAGAGCGCGAGCGAATGCGAACCTCCTCTGCCCACGGCCACTCCTCCTTCTCATCCTCATCTGTTTTCCACCCCCCACCCTCCCACATCCGCACGCGCCATAGCGCGATGGCGAGCGGCACCATATCCACCTCGGTCGACGCGTAAACGAGAAACGCGTGGCTGCCCTTGTAGTCGCCTTTTCGCGCCGCACGCCGTTCGCTGGCCGTTTCCACATCCGTTTTCTCTTCCCCATGCGCCCCCGCCGCGCCAGCACTAAACCGCGACGCGCCTTCCAAGCCAAGTATCTCCGTCAACAGCGTATGCAGCTTCGCGCGCTGGATACGCCCCGGAAAGAGGACAACGCCGTTGTACAACGGCACCCTCTCCTCCGCATGCGGCTGTACCTTGACCTCGTTCCCCGCCTCCCTCTCCGCGGTACTGTCCTCCGCCTTAGCATGAGTAAGCGTCTGAATCAGCCTCTCCGCAGGCGTCTGTACACGCTCACGCCCACTCTCCTGGCGTTCGCGTAACGTCTGCGCCCAAAACTCCTCCGCCGTCGCGCTCTCGATGGAGCCGATTTCCACCGGCGGTACAAACGGTGCGGGGGCTGGACGCACGGGGTGCAGGACGCTGAGCGGCGGCGCGGGACGCGCTGGGGAGCGTTCCGGGATTGAGTCAGCGAGCGGACGCGCCCCCATTGCGCCGGCCTTGGTGGGCCGTTCCAGCGTCGTTGGGTTGCGGTTCACGGGCGGGACGACGAGCACGGCGAGCGCGCCGGGATGGGGGAGGACGCCCGTCGTGCGGAGGGCGCCCCACTCGGCGCGCGTGAGCCGCCGGAGGATGGGTGGGCGCGCGGGGGCGGGGCCGGTGCGCGTGCGGTAGGTGAATTCGAGTGGCTTGAGCAGGATCTGGAGCTCTTGCAGGACGCGCAGGCGGAGGAGGTGCGCGATGTACTCTGCGAAGCGCGGGGGCGCTGTTGCGCCCGTGCGTTTGAATTTCGCTGCGTAGGCGTGGAGGTTAGTGGAAAGATAGAAAACAGTGTAGGGGCATACCCGGACGATGGAGGATATGGAGTGCTCCACGCCGACACATGATGTACATACCGCGGGTTACCTTGGGTCGCTTGAACTTGGGGTGCTGCAGGCCATCGGGGAAGAAGAAATCCGCCGCGCCTTTGCGTTTTCGTTGCAGGTGCACTGGGACGCGCATCTTGCCGATGCGGATCAGGAAGTCTTTTTTAAAAATTGTAAGGACAGGACGCAACGCAGAGGAACACGAAACAGGAGGACCTGTGGGTAGAAGGCGCTGGGTAAGGTAGCACTGACGGAGGGGGGTGGCGAGCATGCGGACTGGGAGGAAAATAAGAAGACGGAGCGACGTTGGTGTCATTTTCACCGCGTACGGTACGGGCTGGACCACCATTTGTACTCCTGTGCGGACATTTCTCGCCGCGGTTCCTCAGTCGTTCTTGTATCTGGTGTTTTCAAGGGAATTCTGCGCCTGGGCAGAGGCGGCGGGCCTTTGTGGTGGGCATAGTCGTGCGAGTGGGTGATAACATTTCCTTCAGAGAGCAGGACAGAGCGCGGATAGTCTTGGGGGAGGACAGAGTGCAGCGGACGTGCGGGCTTAGGCAGGGTTCGGGACTTTTTTGGCTTTGGGAAGGGGTAGTTGCCCGACAGAGGTAGTTGCACGAGACGAGGAAGGATTCGGGGCATCCGACGTGACCGTGTAAAAGGTAACGGGAAATAAATTATTTTATTTACTGTATGACACACTGCAGGAAAAGTAAATCTACGACGGTGGTAGGCTGAAGCGACACTGGGGAGAGCGTTGGATGTTGAATGAAAGCTTCAAAAAGAACCCTCGTTGCCGGGTCCGTTTGTGAATGAAGCCCCGAAAAATTGAGAAAGAGTCGAGGAGAATGAAAACAACGGTCGGTGCATTCAAATCGGAAGGAGATTCATACAGGTCCGAGATACAACTCTGCAGTACTAGTACCACGATCGATGCATGATCGCTCAAAGCGACTCGACACGATAATGGACATCATCGCCGCGACGCCGCCCACATGCGCCGACTCCCATGGCTCCAGAGTCCACAACGGAGATTTGGGAGCACAATTCATTGCATTGCGCACGATTCTGAGACCAATTTCATTGGGATGAAGGAGGATGTGAAACGCGAGAGTGCGTTCAACGACGATAAATAAGTAACAGGCGCGCTTCTGAGGTGGATTGAGGATTTGAGCAGAGCGGTTGGGACACGACCATGGTGGTACGGAGCAGGAAGCGCGTGACCGTGTTTGGCTCACAGCTTTGCAACAGCTTTGCCTCTGCTTTCAGATGCTTTATCGGACTGCAATTCACCACGGCGCATGTCCCACTTACTCTCTACCACCAAGAGCATCCTCAACAGGAAATCAAGTAAATCCACAATGCCCGCCGTCCCGCGCACACCCGTCACCCTCGCCATTATCGGCTGTGGCCAGCGCGGAAGTGCCTACGCAGAGTATGCCCTGCGTTCCCCCGACTTCTGCAAGATCGTTGCAATCGCAGAACCCCGTCCAAAGACCCGGCGCCGTTTCGCCGACTCTCACAAGGTCGACAACACCCTCGTCTTCAATACCTGGCAGGAGCTGCATGCCGCCTCTGAAGAGACGATAAACACGATCGGCAGACGGCTCGCGGACGCTGTGGTGGTCGCCGTACAAGATCAGATGCATAAAGATGTAATACTCGCCTTCTCAGCGCAGGGATACCATCTTCTTTGCGAGAAGCCAATGGCGACCAGTCTCGAGGATATAATCGAAATCGAGGACGCGGTGAGCCGCGCCGGAACGATCTTTGGCATGGGGCACGTTATGCGCTACTCGCCGTATAGTCGCGAGATCACAGAGTATGTGCGCTCAGGTGCGCTCGGGAAGCTCGTCAACGTCGTGCAGGTCGAGCCTGTCGGGTATTTCCATTTTGCGCATTCCTACGTCCGTGGCAACTGGCGAACGGAGAAGGACTCGTGAGGAGTTAGTTAACTCTTCTGCTCCCTGTGGTTGATTGCAATCCCCAGGTCATTCACTCTCATGACCAAGTGCTGCCAGTAAGTAATTCCTGCAGCATAAGCATAACCTACTACTGCCAAAATTTATTTCAGTGATATCGATATCATTTGCTTCTGGCTATCGCCTTCAACGCCCTCTCGCGTCTCTTCCTTTGGATCTTTGCAACATTTTCGCAAATCCTCGAAACCTGCAGAAGCCGGTGCTGCTACTCGATGTCTCGACTGTCCCATGGAAAAGGACTGCGCATATAGCGCCAAGAAGAGTCAGAAACCATCCACTCACTCTATTGCATTTTCTGACGGCCCTCTAGTCTACCTAGACGCCGTTTCACGTGGCAACACCCGCTGGCCTGTATCACCCCTCGTCGACGGCCTCCCAGACATCGAGAACGTCACTCACGCCCTGCGTACGGGGCCGTACGGAATCTGCGTCTATGAGTCCCCCAACGACGTCTGCGACCAGCAGGTGGTAAACTTCGAATTCTCCGACGGCGCGACCGCGTCCTTCACCATGATCGCATACACCTCCCTCATCTGCGACCGCCAGGTACGGCTCCACTTCACCAACGGTGAGATCGTGGGCGACATGCGCACGTTCACCGTGAACGACTTCCGGACGGGCAAGCGGACGACGGTCACGCCGAAAGACGAGGGTGGCGGGCACGGGGGTGGGGATCTAGGCCTCATACGCGCGTTTGTGGAGGCGGTGCGGACAGGGCGGCAGGAGGCGTTGGGGACGACGTTGTCGGAGGTGGTGAAGAGCCATATGACGGTGTTTGCGGCGGAGGCGAGTCGTCGGGAGGGACGCGTCGTTGACTGCGTTGAGTTTGAGCGATCGGTGAGGGAGAAGGTGGCTGCTGCTCGTAGTGCGCTTGCTGCTGCTGCTGACGAGTCCACCACAACGACCATGAACGCCACGAGTGGGTCGAGTGTGGACGACGATTCGAATAAACGTCCGTCGTAGTCCGACTCAACTAATATTAACTTACCGCTTTGGGATGAAATGAGGGAGTTGTGCGATGTTTGGCTAATCTTTTAGACGACGCGACCATGTGACCATGACCGCGTAATGATACAAGCAAGTCGCGTCAGCTCATCGTGGGTCTGGACCGCAAAATGATTGTGGAAGCGGCGCATTCGAGTCTGGAATGATCTGGAGCAAACAGGGAGGCGCGGCGCGGCGTTCGTGGTGGCGCAATGCATGGCGTCGCCGACGGCCAGGTTGCATTTCGAGCTCAGTGTCGAGCACGCTTGGCATCCTAGACATCCCCGCGAAATCTCACTCCGGCGGGGGCGGATGAAAAATCCGACGCAGAGCATGAGGCTAGCGGTCAAGTTGCCTTGTACGTTGGACAATAGGACGCCACCGGGACATGCCGCCGTAAAGTCCTTGCCAACGCAACCGAGGGTCTGAAGAGGTATGGGGTCAAACGTTTAGCGGCCTTCCAGCTCCACAAGCTTTTGGTAAGTAACGGGGTTGTCAATGGAGGGACGAAACGCGTCGTCGCAATTTATTCCGAGCAGTGGCTATGTACATGAACAAGCACTATGATACGATACAAATATAAAGCAGGTTGCACTGAGATAGGGATAATGAAATGAAGCACTAAGATGAAAAAGAGAGAGAGAGAGAGAGAGGGAAAAGCAGACAATCAATCCTGGAGTTCGAGCTCTTTGCGGATGATCTCCCTCACTTCGCGCAGCCCACCGGCTTCGCGCTTGACCCTCCGAGGGCTCCGTGTGAGGAGCGCTTCCGCGCTGTCAATTACACCAGGACTACCGGGTCCCGACTTCTTGGATGGGCTGCCGCCTTCGTTGCTTCCAGCGGACGGAGCGGGCATCTCCAGCCAGTCTTCGCCGCCGATGGTGAGCTGCTTCAGGAAGAAAGGACACAGCTTTGCGAGCATCACCAGGGAATCGACAGCTTCCGCCGAGGACAAAGGGATGGGGGACGACTTTACGACGGAGGAGGTCACTTCGGATAAGGGCAGCGCGCGCCGCTTGCGAGGGGATGCGGATGCAGAAGAGCCTATACCCGGCGTAGAGAACATCCTGTGCAAATCGAATGAGCGGCGGCGGTCGTTTTGGAAATAAGCATACTTACATCCAGACGCTCTCTGCGACCCCACCGAGGCGACCCAAGAGACACCTCCTTCGCAACTCATCTTGCCCCATCTTCAAAATCTGGTCGCGGGTCAATTTCCCGCCCTTCACATCGCTGCTGGCAGCCTTGGTCGGGGAAGCTGAGAGTGACCGCTGACGGAGGCGTTCATAAAGAGCCTCGCGTCGAGATGAAGTCGGCGTCTGTGGGACGGTCTGCGCAGTGGCTCCCCGCTGGTGAACAGGCGTCGAAGGCTGCGAAAGAGCCTCGGAGAGAGAGGTTTTCGGGGTGCGCGGAGTGAGTTGGGGCGCGAGACGATTCGATCGCGACGAAGGCGTCTGAGGGAAAGCTACAGAACTTTTTGTCGGAGATTTCGAGCCACTGCCGGATGCAAGAGGGAAGGGGATCGCAAACTGATGAGCGGCCGTCTTGGGTTTGGTCGGTGACCGCGAAGGAGATGAAGGAGGGGCAGGAAGCTTGAAAGGAGAGAGTGAGGATTTTGGAGACAACGAGGCAAGAGTGCGGGTAAGAGTTGCCGGTTTAGTCGCGGAAAGACGAGGGAGATCTGCGCATGGAATTTGAGGGACTGGGGTGACACCGTCATGAAGCTTTGGAGACTCGATGAGCAAATGCGGAAAAACAAGAGCCAAGAATAAAAACATACCTTCATCCACTTGTAGACTTTTTCGCGAAAGGCTTCCCGACGGCTTTCCCCAGCAGTTGTCCAGCGAGCAATGGCGGCCATCCCTCCCGACATGTCCTTGTCAATGTCCATCTCGACCTCAATTCCGATACCATACGCAGGGACTCGTTTGCCGTCCACCTTGGAATGGTGAGTGGCAGCGCTGATGATGATGCCCATTGCGCCTCGAGTCCAGTCCTTTGGAGGCGGTCTGTCGTCGAGGAAAGGGTTGTCCTCCTCTGCGGCGAATGAGGAACCAGCAGAGGGAAGTGCCTTCGCGTCCCATTCCCAGATCCAGCAAAGTCTGCGTAGATCGTTGACTTCGAATTTGGTCGACAACCCAGAGTAAGTGCTCAGAGACAAGTTGTTCAGCACATTGCGCACGATGCCCGTGTCAGAGGTTGGGGAAGCAGCGCAGGTTGCGAGTGCATGTGAGAGCGCGTGCTGAAGCCCTGTATAGATGGTGCAAAGTCGCGACAAATGGAGTGGCAACTCTGGGACCATGCGCGGCTCTCCGGCCTTATGAGAGGGGGTCATGCGAGAACTTGGTCCTCTGGTCAAATAGAGATTCAGACATCAGCTCTTCATCAAAGAAAGGGAAATACATACAAGGTTCTGAGCCTTTTGGGAGTCGACGTATTGTGGTCGCGTTCTGGAGGGCATCGTTTCTTCTTCGGGGAGACCTGAAGAGTCGTATAAAGGTCCGACATAAACTATAATGTATATGAGGAAGAGTAAAACGCGTCGAGAATGGAGCGAAGGAGGAGGGGAGGATAGGTGTCGCGACAGGGAAGGAAGAGAGCTGAAGTCACATTGTCACAAGGGTGACCCGATTTCCCGCTGTCCGGGCCGGACATCCGGCTTTCCGAGTGCGCAACGACCAACCTGCACCAGCTGGCAAACGACTGGCGTCAATGCCATTTTATGGAGGGCTAATTGCAGTCTCGCAGGCAGACTCTCTAAGATAGTCGTTCACACGGAGGGAGAGGCTCACTCCCGACTCAATTCGCTGGCCTCACTTACGTCTCACGCTTTTACCCCTGACGCCGCCACTTCTCCTCGTTCCTCAGCGCCAATTTTACATCCGTGTACTTATCATGCGACACGCCGCTTGAGCGCTAGAGATCGACCATGCGGCCTCCTGCAACATGGGCGCTTATAAGGGTTATTCTGGAGTAGCCAGTTCTTCATACGCCATGGACGTCGCAACTCCGAGTCCCTCGCTCTCGCAAGAATATAAAACCAAAATGTACGTCTCGTTCGTTCCATCGTTGTCTATCGTCGAACTGACTATTCCGAAATAGTGAGCTCAGCTTTGAACAGTTGAAGAGTAAGTTGTCCCTCGTCTGTAGCGCATGCCCACAAACCAGACCCTAGACGAAGTATTAAGATCAACGCAGGAGACGATCCAAACCCTTCAAAGCGAACTAAGGGTACACCGGCTGGCGCTTACTGGTCTTGAAACTGAGTGCGACCGACTCCGGAAACTGCAAGACGAAACGTTAAAGGACAAGGAACATTTACAAGATCTAGTAAAGGTGACCAATACCGCGTGCGAGAACTGACCATATTTGACGATTGCACAGGGCCACAGAGTTGTCACGTTAATAGACGGCGACGGCGCGATTTTCTCTCAGAATTTTATTTCCCAAGGTCAGCAAGGCGGACACTTAGCTGCTTGCTCGCTATCGGAGGGCATTCTCAAATTTCTCTCGACAAATTATGGCACGAGACCTTACCAGCTCTGGGTTTACTTGTTCTACAATAAGCGTGGACTGATGGATACCTTCAACCGCGTTGGTCTGTGTTCTCTCAATAAAGCATTCGAGGATTTTGTTGTGGGATTTAATCAAGCCACGGAGCGCTTCACCATGGTGGATGTTGGAACGACAAAGGAGGCTGCTGATGTCAAGTTAAAAGGTACCGTTGCTCTCGGGCGCATATCACTGGTGTTCACCGTATCTCTCCTTTGTAGTGCATCTTGTGGACGACATTCAGCTTCCTCAAACGTTAAAAATTGTTTTTGGTGGTCAGAATCTCATCGCATGGTGATGCAGTTCTAACCAGAAATTTATAGGTTGCCACGATGGCGGCTACATCTCCAATCTCAATTCGCAGATCACCGCCGGATATCGCGAAAAGTTAATTCTTCTGAAAGGATACACGCAAATGGCCCCTACCATAGCCGCCTTGGACCTCCCTCTCCTCGAGATACCCGACCTTTTCATGACCCACAAACTCGTCACAGGAAATCGATGGACGACGACTCCCACCTCACCGAATCTGATGGTAACCGATAGCGAGATGCTTGATGATTCGTCGAAGATATCACTCGGAGAGTCAGACGAGGTGGATTCTACAGGTTCGAGTTATTCCCGTGTATTGCAACGTGCGGCAGCCCCCAACTTGCGCGATATTACCCGCGAACGAAGCTCGTCGACTGAGGCGAGCTGGCAAGGCTCTTACTCGCCCGCTACTTCGGGAACTAGACATGTTATTCCTGGCGTCGTTGAGTCGTACCCTACTGTTTGCGTCTGAATTTGCACTGATTCCCATCTGATTCGGGGGTTAGCGTCTATCGAAGCGTGAGTTGTGTACGCTTTGTATTGCTTAATTTCTGAGCCAATTTGCAGAGAAACCGCCGCCTTGCACCCTGTTTTATCTGTCCAACTGCAAGCTTGGCTCAAAATGCAAATACGGACATGACTACCTGCTGAACGCGGAGCATTTTCAGGAGATGCGCGAAAACGCGCGCCTGGGGCCGTGCCCGATGATCAACCGAGGCGCGTTGATGTCAATTCTGCGCAATCTAATATAATTGCTTTGATACAGGAGAGCCATGTACTTGGGGCGATGCCTGCTGCTACGGACATTTCTGTCCCCACTCGACTAAATGCCCCTTCTTCAAGGTCGGATCGTGCAAATTCCAAGCAGGTCCGTGTTTGGGTGATGCCCGTGATGGCGAGACTAACGAGACATCGAAGCTGATATGCACAAGAGCCCTGCAGCCCTGTAGCTCTATGTTTCTGTCTATGAACGCGTCGGAGATTACGTGTATCCTAATAAGGGAATGAAGATTACTTTTGTCGCAGCCTCGATCCCACACACGCTGGCCGTAAAACTTGTTCGCCGCCGCGTCTCGGCCAACTAAAATTACATTGGTCCCGTCATCTTCCATCCGAGCGAAGAAGCTCGTTTCGAGAAGCCAATTTGACGTCTTTTACTTAACTAAACGTTCTTTCCCTTTTTCCTCCCCGCTCTCCTTTTCACCACACTCCCTTTCTCCCCCATGGCGACGCAGTCCATGCCAGAGATAAGCCAGCAGCGTTGGTTTGTGTCCTTTGCTGTTTCCGCGCAGCGCCTTCTAACCCAGTGGCGCCGCTTTACAGGGACGAGACACTGAGAGGGCTGATCAGTCAGTACCGCGCCGTTTCCTCCACTGCGCTCCCCAATTGACCATTTTTGTTCGCTATAGACCTTTCTAACGCGACGATGCAAAAGAATGCTGTTCTAGAGGCACATGTCGCTGAGCTCGAGATGGAGGTTGGTATGTGGCAGCGTGCGCACTCTGTCGCGGTCGAGTCGTGAGTCGCCGACATCTCTTCCGCTGCTGCAACTCATGTGTGCAACTCCAGCTTGGAGCGGAACGGCGCCGCGCACCAGCGACTCGTTGGCAGTCTTCATAAACAAATATCGTCCCGTGGCTTGTTTGAAGTCAGTGCGCGTCCTTCGTGTTCCCCTCCTCGGTCGTGCTCATCGATCGCCAGAAACAGAGCCCACTCATTCTTTGTGTTATCAATGGGGATGAGAAACTGTTCAGCGGATTTGGGCAGGGTCAACAGGGCGGCATCACCGCTGCGCGAGACCTAACCCAAAAAATTGCCACATTCCTCTCCGCCGAGGACCTCCAGCCTTCTGGACGAATCTCATTCTGGATTACTGTTTATTTTAACCGAGGAGAACTCCTCAATAGGCTTATTGGTAACAATATTTGTTCTGCGCAGCAATTCGATGCGTTTGTGGCAGTAAGTTGGTTCATTTGTACTTGGGACGACTAACTTAATTCACCAGGGTTTTAGCCAATGCTCTGCCCGATTCTCGTTGGTAGACGTCGGCGGTTATGTAGACGGTACCGACATGAAGATCAGAGGTACGCGATATCGTTACCCCGCCGGGCTTGCGCTAACTCCTAGTGACAGAATATGTTCAGACTTATGTCCGTTTCCCACAGACGCTCCGGGTCTTTCTCGCTGGTGCGCCGGTCCCTCGTTGTCCAGTACGGGGAAAAAAACTAACCAACTCGCAGGCGGGCACGACCCTCAGTATACATCGACGTTCGACGCTTTAGAGAGCGAACAAGTTCTTGGTAAAGTGGTAATTTTGGAAGGAAACGACGGAAACGTCGATTCGATAAGCATCCCGCTCCCATCCTTAAAAGTGGATGGTATCTTCATGCATCCCCAACTGCTTAGACCGGGCCCGCTGAGTGTGCGCTGCGTGAATACCATGGGCGGGCTCATTAGTCCTCAGTCCCCGGCGTCCCATACTAGCGGGCGGAGCATCGACCCTTCCCTCGTACGTTAGCTGTGTTCATCTGACAATAATAATAATAATCTGTGCTACAGCCGTTGCATAAACGTGTGTGCACCAGTCCGCTCAATTTATTTACTGGCCAACTTTGTCGACCTCTTCAGAGAATCCTCCGCCCTGCAACGAACATTATTTAATGACATGCTCTAAGGGGGTGAGCACCGGAGTCGCTCCTCCCTCCTCGACCGCTAACGACTTTGTTTAGCCGGCCGTGTGCAAGTACTCGCATGAGTACCATTTATCGCCGGAACAGCTGGCTTCCCTGGCGAGCAACGCGAAAAAGGCACCTTGCAATTGGCTCAAGAACGGTGCGTAGACTTGGTAGTTTCACCTCGTCCTCCATATTCACGGCTGTGCAGGTCTCCAGTGCCCGTATGGGGATCAGTGCTGCTGGGGCCATAGCTGCCCCAACGGCTTCAAATGCGTAGGTCTCCCGTGCATTCAATTTTGCTGGTAGCTCATTTGCTTCCGCTAGTTTCATCTCAGCAAGGGCAAGTGCTGGTTCAAAGGCGGTAGGTACCTTCGTTCGGTTTCGTTCCCGTCCTGATTATTCGTGCAGAAGCCATGCACCCTCCTCTCCCGCACGAAATGTCTCCGCGCAGTGCCTAGATGGCGCTTCAGACTCGAATCTGACACCCTTCTTGACGTTGAAACTCAAACGCAAAATGCTGGCGCGCTATTTATTTTGATCATCTCAATGGGAAGGAGGGGAGGAATCATTCATTTATGCACATAGCATTTATTAAAGCTAAATTGTTCACTATACATATGTACATCTTGCAGGCAATGCCAATTGATTTTAACGCGCTTTAACAAGTTTGCAGGATTCGACTTGAAGCGGTGCAGCCAATACCGATCACAGATCAACGCAACAATCGATAACCGTTAACCCCGTACTTAACTACTACCAGTCTACCACCTCCTCGCCAGCAGCCATGTCCCACGTCCGTCTCTACGTTCTGTGCAGCGATTATCCGCTCACCTGTGCTATAGGCAGACGAAGATCACGCTGACCTCGCCCCCTCCGCGACTCCAGGTTATTTGATCTCAGTTTGTATGGCCTATTCCTAACATTCCGACTAGGCTACAAGCCCTCTGCCGCCAAATCCGCTGATGAGTACGCCCAGCTCGATGCCGAGGACGAAAGTCTTGCGCGCTGGAAGGCTTCTTTGGGTACATTGATCCCCTTAGCACCCCGATTACCATAAGACCGATACCGTTGCAGGTATTGTCCCTGGCGCCGGTGGAGCCGCCTCTGGCCCAAAGGTAAGAATGGCTTGAGTTTCGTCTCTTGACATGAGGGCCTCAATATTCCTTAACAGGTCACCGTCTTAACTCTTGAGGTGGGTTGTTTCGCGGAGCACTCGGATCGCCGCCTGATTGTATCCCACTCAGCTGGATTCGACGACCCTTCCCGCTGGCAAGACGATTGCCTTCAACCTTAACGACACCGCCAGGCTCGCCGATACCAAGAAGAATCCAATCATCATTAAGGAGGATGTGGATTACAAGTTGGTTTTCCCTCAATTCTCAATTCAGTGCTCAAACCTGTGCTAGCGTCCGCATTACATTCAAAGTCAACCACTCTATAATATCGGGCGTTAGGTATATTCAGGTCGTGAAGCGGTCCGGTGTCAAAGGTGGGCAACCGACTTTCACTGTTGATGCATTTGTTGATGCATAGCCCAGTGGACAAGTTGGAACAGATGTTGGGCTCATATGGACCGCACCCCAAAGGAGAACCCTACATCAAGAACTTTGATACCGACCACTCACCTAGCGGTGGGTAACCTTCCATTCACTGTTTCAGTTCTGACTTTGATTTCCAGGGATGATTGCACGGTCTGGAACGTATAACGTGAAAAGTCGCGTCGTGGACGATGATGGTGAAGTCTACGCAGGTGCGAGCGTTTTTGTACGCGACTTGTCCACAATTTGACGCCCCTGTATTGCACAGATTGGGAGTGGAGTTTCAAGCTCGCGAAAGAATGGTAAACGACCCACTCGCAAATGGATGAGCACACCTTGTAGTTGTTGGATATACGTCGCAGTTGTAGTAGGAAATGAATTTTTATGTTGTACTTTGTCCATCGCCCGACGCGCCCGACATGCATTCGACGCGTATCAAGCGGCGTGACCGTGATGTTCGTTTTGGCCCGCAACTGCACCACCACCGCGCGTCGCGTCGGATTGCGGCTGCATCCGCCATTCTATCCTTCCGCATTGCAGTTAGCTCGCTCCTCCTTCGCTCATGGACGGGTTCACAGCCGCTCAATCTCGTCTCCTCACTCGCTCTCCACCAAATCATGGGTGGACCGTCTTCCCTTAAACGTTCGGCCCTATCTATACCTTTCTCGAATCGATAAACCTATCGGGACCCTCCTCTTGTTCTATCCTTGTGGTCTGTACACCGGCCGGGCCCTCTCTCCAGGTTTCTGACGCGACATGCGCAGCTTGGTCGATCACGATGGCCTCCTACGCGCTGCAACTCCCGTTCACAACACCACTGACCTATACATGCATCTTCGGTATTGGGGCGCTCGTAATGCGCGGCGCGGGCTGCACAATAAACGATATGTGGGACAAAAATCTCGACAAAGCAGTGGGTGAGTACGCGCTGTTGATTATTTGGTTTTTATTTAGCGGCCTCTCCAGCGAGGACCAAGGAACGGCCCCTCGCAAGAGGGGATATCACCCATGGTCAGGCGCTCACCTTCCTAGCAGCGCAGCTCTCCGCTGGGTTAGCTGTGTTAGTTCAGCTGAACTGGTATAGGTGCGTTTGCAATCTTGAATTCGAAAGTACCGATTCCCATAAGCCTAGTATTTTCCTAGGCGCCGCTTCGTTGTCGGTAGTAGTTATCTATCCACTAATGAAGCGCATTACTCACTGGCCGCAAGCTGTTCTTGGTCGGTTTCGTCTGGTGTTTGTCCCGAGCGTTGCTAATCCCGTCAAACTAGGCATTGCGTTTAACTGGGGCGCTCTCTTGGGGTGGTCCGCGGTTGCGGGGACCGTTGACTGGAGTGTCTGTCTTCCGCTGTACGCTAGTGGGGTGACCTGGACACTTGTATACGACAGCATTTACGCCCATCAAGTCAGTTCTCTCAGTCGTAGTCGTGGTTGTACTAAAAAATTGCTGCAGGACAAAAAAGACGATATTGGTGTTGGTATCCGCTCGACTGCCCTGCTATTCGGTGAACGCACTCGACCAATCCTCGGTGCTCTTTCGGCGACTTCCTTGTCGCTTGTCAGCTATGCTGGGTACTTGAACGCTCATGGCACGCCATTTTATCTCGGTGTCTCGCTGGCCGCGACCCAGCTCGCCCGCATCATATATCGGACCGATTTTAACAAACGGCAAAGCTGCGCGCAAGGATTTGTCGACTGTGGCTGGTCGGGATTTTGGATTTGGATGGGCGCTCTCGTCGATTATGGCCTGCTCTTTTGGTGATAGAAAAAGTAGATCATATGACATTAGGGATCGTTAATGGATACATTGTCTAGAACAAATACGTAGCTACTAGTGGGGAACAACAATATAAGGTACATATGAACGAACCAAGGATCAAGGATTTCGTGAAATACATGTTACACGTTACTTTGAATCAGGCCGCGCTGTGATAAGACACAGCGGGCTTCGTGCGAGTTTTGAGCCAGCCTTGGAAGGCAACGACAGATATCGTCCAGCAGAACGCTACACAGGTTATCGCCACCGCAGCAACGGCGAAAAGCATTATGTCTGCGAATTAATTAGCGGTGCTCTGATGAACAAGTGAACACCATACCATCTCGACCCCGACGCATCGCGGCAATAGTTACCTCTTCCGTGGAGAATATGAAGCTGACGCCTCCACATGCAAGGAAGAAGGATCCCAAGGCCTCAGTGGGCGGTCTCGACGGGAGAGTAGATTGGGGCGGAGCGACCCAGAGGAAGAAATAGGTCAAACAGCGCAGGACGGAAGATGCGAGCAGCAGATTGCCCCACAACGCGTGAATTTGGACCTGAGGTTTGGGGAGTGAGGAACCAGTGTCGACCATCACGAGGGACGTACTTGGAAGAGATATGTCTGGAAATGAGCGGCCATTACAGCTCCGGTAACGCCAATGACAAGTGCGGGGAAGGGGTTAAAGCTGGAGCTGTAAGTCGCAGGCTCCGTGACAGTCTCTGAAGTGTTCACGGCCAGCGCTGCGAGCCACTTGCGAATTCTCTTGGACTCGAGTGCCATCCCTAAATACGAGTTCACTCAGTCAAATTTTGTGAACTCGTGGAAGATATGAAGGCTTCCTACCTACAAGGCCAGCGAACCTAGAGATTCGAATATATGTGAGTAAAAAGCAGCGAGACTAAAACGAGATACGCACCAAAACATAACCTGTTTACATGGTTGTTAGTCTCGGACTGGGCGAAGCAAATAATGGGCGACTTACAGCGATCCCAATGTGTTGCATTTGTTTAGTAGTATAAGGGTCATCCGGATTGGCATCAAATCTATCGGAAGACTCAGGAACCAAGTCGTCGACATGAGAAAAAAAACCACCTCTCCATCCACGTATTCGTAATGCCATAGAAGAAAATGAGGAACGACTCGAGGAACTCGGCAGTGGGGTAGCCCGAAGTAGGTGAGCGGTTCCATGCCCAGCCGCGTTCAGCGCCCAAACCAAGGAATCGGGCAAATGTGATCAAGCCGTAGGACCAGAAAATTCCACCTTCTGCATTAGGGGAGAGACGATCAGGAAGTTACCTCGACTGAACAGAATAACTTACTGATAAGGTGCGCCAAACATACATTGAGGTAGGTTTGCCTGCATCCACCTATGCGAAGAAGAAAAAAATCAGTAAGTGCATTCCGGGAAGGACTAGGACGAACCCGTGTAGATGACAATTCCTGTCAAAAACAGACCGAATCCGGCGAAAACAAGTGCCCGTTCTGTCGTTGCGAACGCGGCCCGACCAATCCGACGAAGCAAGGAAATGCGGGGAAGCGGGAAATGGGTGTCGTGAAAAACATCCGAATGGGGAGAGGCTGGACTGAAAAGGGTACCGTCGGACAGGGTAGAGTGGGATCGGACGTGATTCGCCCATTGTTCCGTGTTCCCATGGTTAAAGGCCGGAGAGTTGTGGGAATCTGGATGATCGTCGTACGAATGACGACCACTTCCTTTCACGTCCTCAATGGAATCAGGTTCTTCCGAGGTAATCAGTCCGATATATTCTGCGTCCGACCCTTTGCTATCAGGGTCCTCCCGCCCCAGGAGGGCCTTGCCAAAGCCCTTCAAGGTATAATATTTCGCGGTTCGCGCGAAAGTAATAATACGATGAAGAGCACCGAGAGTGTCAACGAGGGTCAACGCAAGTGCAACTACGAGCACAGAGTATCCGTGTCGAGCATGGCTCGCATTGGGGTACCTGTCATTGGAAAACACTGCATTGAGATTCTAAAGCACATACCCAATGCAGAAGAGCGCGGATCACGTACATATCGGGCGTAAACTTTTTGTATACCGAGCTCGCTGCACAGGCTACGAAGAACGACGCGTAGAACGCGAATACTGCTACTCCATGCAATGAGTGCTTAACCGAGCGCAGTGCCATGCCTAGAAGGTTTTCAAAACACGCCGAGACCAAGGAGGAGATGGCTCACCCATCGGAAGGAAAACGAAAAAAGCCAGAGACATAAAGATGCCATGAGTGATAATTAAACCGGGATGGCGAGCTGAGGCTCGCTCGGGGTCCTCCCAGTCTATCGTGTAATACGATGGAGGCGTCGGTTGGTGAGAGAGACCCACTTCAGTCTCGTTCAACTCGAGCTGCGGCCCCGCGGCACTATGGTGATGCCCGTGCTCATCCCTCCCTGTAAGCTGCCGGAGATCGGGAGAGACCGGGGGGCTAGCAGAGGCAAAGGCGACGAGCACAACGGAAGAGGCCAGAGCCACACCGAGAGGCAGGAAACGCATTGGGAAAGACGGGGTGCCAAAATTGAACACTGGTATTTCTGCTTATAAAACAGACCGGCACAATTGAACCCATTTGTCTGGGCCAGCCCGGATGACTCGTGTTGATGTTCTTGCACGTTCGAACGGCCGTCGCGTAATCCTCTGTCTCGTAAGCCAGGCTTAGCTATCCACACAAGTTATTAAATGGGACCCAACTTGGTTCCGAGACAGGCCGTGACCGATCGATGGATAACAGTGGCTGCTATTTCCGCGCTATTCAAAGCCAGAAGACATCGTGAGGAATGAGCTGCGTATAATTGCTGTTTTTGCCTTTTTGGGTCAGAAACGACCCGGCCAAACAAAGCCAACAGACGACGCGACGTGTTTTTCTTTCTGACAGGCAGCAGATTGTGAACGCAAGCGACTCTTGTGCGGAAGGCCCAGATTGAATGAGGCCTCGGGCGCACGCGATGCTTGCTGACAATTTAGCTTTGAGAGAGTCCCGAGCAAACCGGATTCGGGCAAGTTCGGATGTGATAATGTTATGACATACTCCGGTTTGATCTCAGAAGCTTGAGGCCTTGAGGCTTCCAGTCTGCCTTTTTCTTGGTTGAGAAAGAAACCTGGTTGTGGTCCGGGAGGGTTAAGTGTGGTGAGAGAAGCATCGATGAAGAACCCGGTTTGATCCCGCTCGCGTATCAGCGCAGGTCTCTCGTCCAAAGCCATGGTTTAGCAAGGTTCAGCATCGGAGGTCTTTCCTGGATGATGACGACGACGAGATTTGCAGGGCGTCATCTTAAGACCGGGACTCCCGCGTTAAAAGGCGGTCTGCCGAAACATTTCATTATACCTCGAGGTTGAGTCAAGAGTTCAGCGCGTCGTCGAGGTAATCCATATTGCTTGAATTTTATACGCAAAAAGTACTTAAAAATACATTGAATTTCCAGAATCGTCCATTTCACCCGCCGGGAGTGTGGGCTTAGTAAGTGCATGCGGCGCTGTAGTTAGTTAATAACCTGCGCAGTCGTCAGTTGCAATAGATTCGCAGGTGGATGTTGCTCGCACCTTTAAGGTTTTCGGCGATTCAACGCTCCGGCTGTCTTCCTCTGAGGAACCAAATTCCTCGGGCAATTCAGCGGGGACGGGAACGCGGGGTATACTGTGCTGGGCACGATGCCGAGTAACAGGAGCCGGCGAGAGACCAGCGGGGGCGAGAGAAGGCGATTCGGTGGCCATGGGAGGAACATATGTCGAGTAGTACGGCTGTTGTTGAGGGGCTGCGAACTGCTGTTGCGGGGGCTGAGGTGCGCCATAAAAGTCCGGATGTTGTTGTGGAGGCTGCGGTGCGCCGCCATAGTACGCAGGCTGAGCCGCACCATGGTACTGGAACGGCTCAGTATTGTACGTCGTGCCGTATCCCTGCACGCGACCGCTGCCCAACGTCCCCAGACTCGGGTTGCTCGAATGACCGTGGCTAGAATGGCCCTTCTCGGAACCATCGTACTGGTCTGTGGCGGCGGCCAGAAGACGAGGATCGAAGGAAACGGCCTCGTCCAGGAGCCTGTTCCTCCTCCGTCGTCGGAATACGAAGGTAGCGAGAACGATAATCAGAACGAGAACGAAGAGCCCGAGAAGGCCAAAAATGGTGCCCGAAAGGGGTTTATTTTCGAGGAATGACTTTGTGTGAGCGGCGGCTGGTGTCGGGGTTGATGAACTCGACGCGGTCTCGGTGACGAACCTGGACACAGTGTAGACCTGGCCATTGTCCGCTGTAGACAAGTCTAATGAAGCAGAGGAGGACGCTGGAGGGGCGCTAGGGGTTGCAGGAGGAGGACTCGTTAGCGGAGCACTGGGGGTCGAAGCCCTGGATGGAAACGCGTCAAATGTAGTCTATTGGAACGCGATGGGTGCATACGAGGTTGGCGAAGAAGCGCTAGAAGACGCCGCAGATGCGGAGACGACGGCTGAGGCAGATCCAGAGCTATCAAAGAGATGTTGAACGTCGGTCAAGAATCAACGCAAAGTTTTACTTACTTGGACGCGGGTGGGGTCGGAAAAATCGGAGGGAGGGTGGGGAGGGAGGGAAGAGTGGGGAGGGAGAGTGGCAAACTCGGCAAACCAAGTCCGCCGCCGCCAAGCAGTCCACCACTACCACCACCTGCAACCGGCTCGGCGCCACCGCTGTACACAGTTAGAAAAGACCACGGTGACTCGAAGGAACGCGTACAGTAGACCGGTCACAACTGTTTTTGTTCAGACAGAACGCGTCAATAACAGATAAAACGACTGACCACCACCAAGGAGACCCATAGCAAATTAAAGGAAGAAAATAAAAGAAAGTCGGGGCGGGAAGAGCTTAAAACGGGACTGCGTGCAGATGAGTAAATGGCAGGCCAGAGTATGAGGTGGAGGGGAAGTGAGGTGAGGATTGACCAAACACGAGCACCTATATGTGCATCCGTGGAGCAACAAAAGGTGGGGTTGGCATCGCGATGAACTCGCTTATCAAACCTTGGAGTATCTCAAGCACAAACGCAACATGTGAGAAACTCCAAGATCCCAAAATCACGTTCTCGTGGTTGAAAAACGCACTATGTACACGTCTGGTACTAGACAGGCCCCTCACCGCGACAGCCGCATGCCCGACCCATATCGCTCCCCAGCTTTGCGCTCCATGATCTCTCGTAACGGCCCCAACAGTCGCGTAAACGCAGGCGCGTCCAACGCCGCTACCTTTAGTCGCGGTATCTTAGGATCCTCCCGGTGGATCGCACTTACCGTCGCAGCGCGAGGGGCAAGACGCAGCAGTGAAAGCTCTGGAAACCGAGTTAGCATACTGCGCAAGCGAGTGGAATCGACTGACCGCCGAAATAATCGCCCTTCCTCAAGTGCCCCACTTTAATTTCCCGCGCATCTCCATTGTCGTCTTGTTGAGTCTTTGTAGCGATCGCCTCGCCCTCCTCCACAAAGAAAAACGTGTCGCCCATCTCGCCCTGTCGCACAATCGCCTCCCCGTCCATGTAGACCTTGCTCACCAGCGCGTCCGCGATCTTGCTCCTCTCCGGCGCGTCAAGCGAGGACAGCAGCGTCACCGTGGACAGGAATTGCTCGTACATCGTCCGCCGCCGGTGCGCCGCTTTTAGTATAATCGTGCGGAACGTAATCCGGTCTAGCGCCCAAAGCGTCGACGGCTCGATAGACATGACAGTAGCCGCCCGCGGGTGCCCATACATGAGCGCGAGCTCGCCGAATGACGTCCCTGGTGTGCACTCGGCCACCTGCCGGCCATACTCGGGATGGGACCCTGGCTGAAGGAACATCTCGTCCGGGTTGAGTGTTGCCGACGCGCGGCTGTTCGTCGACCACGTCGGCGGCAAGGGTTCAGGACGGATGTAGCAGTGTAGCAGGCCCGACTCGACAACGTAAAAGTATTCTCCCGCGTCCCCTTGCCGTATCACGACCTCGTCCTTGTCCGTTGTTTTTTCTTGCATCGCATTAAGCACACCCGTTTCCTGCTCTTCATCGAGGTCGCGAAAGATGAGATTATCAGCAATGGATGCCTTTATGCGCCGGAGCTGGTCGGGCGACTTTGGGAACACAGGGAGGGGCTCGTCGCTCTCGACATCCACGGCAATCGATTCCGCGGAGACAGATGTGCGTCGCGCAAAGATGGCGGAGTTTGGGGGGTGTAGATAGTCACCGGGATTGAGAGGCGCCGGGGCGTTACCGTCAAAACCGGCGAAGGGATTAGGCAGAGGAGACGTTGGCGCGAGCTGGCGGCCATCGAGTTGGAAGATGGGAGGGCCGTCGGAGAGGAGGGCGTTCCCGGGCACATTGAGAGTCCCAAATGGACTCTGCGAAGCGCTGTTTCTCAACGAAGAGCGGTGTGTGGGCGCGGCCTGGGAGAAGGGGGAGACGGTGGCATGGGCGGAGGCGGCACCGAGGGGCGCGTCGACGAAGAGGTCGGTGGGGAGGTCTCTGGAGAAGGAATGTTGGCGCTGGGAGAGGATATCGCGTGTGCGGGCGCGCTGCTCCTCGAGTCTGGACTGGAACCAGTTTGCGCAGAACTGCAGGGCGTCCTTTGGCTGGACGCGATTTATGTCGCGAGTCAGGTCTGCGACCAGCGATTCAAACGTTGACATGGCGCGCGTCCAAGTGAGAGTTACACAATACGCAGTGTTTGTCATTATTTAAATATCCAAGAGTTCTAATTTATATAGTAAAAGTACATCGTTAGTCTGCCTCGTCCACCCACCCACCCTCAACGGCCCGCTCCATGTATGCACGCAACCAACGCGGCCGCTGCTCGTGTTGCGCAATCAACTGCGCCCGTCTCTGTATCCTCGCCTGCGTCTGCTCATCCTCGACGTTTTCATCCAGCTCGGCAGCACGCGCGTTCGCGTCCATTCTAATTTGCCCTTCACGCTGCCTCAGCACAGCCCGTCTTCGGTTCCACACCGCCGGGTGCATCGTCGTGACGAACAGACTTGCGAACGCGATCGCCTTGCTCCAAAAGCCCGGCTCCTCAACCGGCGTTCCGCGACGGATCGCCTCCTCCTCCGTATGCATATTAAAGTTTGCGAGGCCATCGAGAGCCGCAGCCAGATGCTGGTCGAGGTCGTTCGCAGCGAGAGCGCCGGGGCGCTGAGGCGCTGGGCCCTGTCTTTCGCCGCCTGCGTTCGCCGGACCGTTGGCAACAGGTTGGGCAGGGACATTCCGTTGCCGCTGCTGCTGTTGCTGCGGTTGGTTTGGATTATTTCCCTGCTCCGCAGCGCGCGCCCATCCGCGCTGTAGCCCTTCCCTGATTGGGCGCCAAACTTCATACATCATCCATACCACAATGAGGATCCCGAAAACGGGCTTCCTCGCCGGCGCGAAGAAGTACAGCAGCACCGCGGTCCGGAGCATCAGCAAGAATAGCGGCAGTAAGAGCGGACGCAGCGGCAGCTCGGGCTGCTGGGCGACAGCGATATTTATGTTGGGTGCTAAATTGGCATTGGCGCCGTTGCGGACCGCCTGAAGCCCAAGTTGTTGGAGAAGCGCGTTGACATTGGGGACGTTCGGCAGGTGCTGGGAGGTGGTGACCCGGGTTTGCACAGGGGCGGAAACGGGCAATGCTAATATAGGGAACGTGGCGGCGAGTACATTCAACGCGTGAAGTTGGATCGCGGTTGGTTGCTCAGCCGATTCCACGAGCCGCAGATAAGTTTGCCCTCTGTAGACGAGTGAGTCGCTGCGCTAAAACTGAGAGTGAGATAATTTACTCGATGACGGAGCGCTCGTATTTGACCCCACTGCCTTCAGTGGCGGCAGGGAATTCATCATCGAGAACGGTTGGCCACGACCAGCCGTGGCGTTCAATAGCCTGAACAGCGGCGTATCTCGCAGCCAACGTATCAGAGTCGAGAGGCGAGACCTTCAGCTGCTCGAGTGCATTAAAGGCTTGCTGGTGCCTCGCCACGACATACGCGAATGGATTGGCGGGAGCAAAGATAGAAGGAAGGGGAGTTCGAGGAGGAAACATCGAGGAAAGAAAGGGGGACGAGACCGGCGGCGGAATAGGTGAAGGGGTAACCAGAGGTGCTTGGGGGACATCCGGCGGGGTAGCAGACCAGGCTGAGGGATGGACTGCCAAGTGGACGATACGCGGTTCATTAGGAGTCTATCACACGATGAGCGAGAATGCTACTGTGGTGGAATGGAAATGCACGGACCTGCCAGAGCTCTTCGACCTTCTCGGTATCGAGCAGCGAACGGCCTCTCCAGATAATCCTCTGACCCTCGACCCGCGGTGCTCCAACGCACACCCGATGAATCTCGCGCTTGAGTTCAAGTATGGTGCATGTATCCGGCACCTGGACGTTTATCGTGCGGGAGAATGCAGGGAGTTCTACACGTATGAGCGGCATGAAGACAAGAAAGAATTGTGGGTCAAGGCGGGGACCAACCCGGGCGGACACGTTGCTGTATCAGCCTTGCCGAAACGGTCACCTGATCGGCGCGAATCGTAATTACTGGCGCAAGATCGCGTTCTGATTCTTCCTACGAGCTACTGTACATTGTTTGTTGAATTACTGGGGTACCACAATGGTCGTCCCCTCCTTGGAGCTCTTGTGCGCAAGCTCCACCATTTCGATCACGGCCGTCGCCTCCTCCCACTTGATGGCCTGCTCTGCACCTTCGCGAATTGCAGCAGCGAGATTCCTGAATAGGTCGGCGTAACACCCAGGCTCGGACGGCCATCTGGGCAAGGTCAGTCTTAAATCTTCCTCGGTCCGACAAGGGAATTCCGTACATGGTCTTGTTCATCGTAACATCATCTTCCTCGATACACTCAACGGTGCCCCAGATACTTTCAGGCTCGACGCCGTATCCTTTCTCGTGGACAGCGTTTGGCGTTGAAATAACCTTCAGCTGGTCCTCCTGGATATCAACACCATATTTGACAAACGAGCCTTTGGTGCCGAGAACGACGTAACGGGGCTGCAGCGCGCGCACGGATGTCAACTGGGCTCTCGCAATCACCGTTACAGGCCGCGGAAGTTTGCCTCCGGCGGCAAAATGCATGTGAATGGTAAACTAAACTTCAATCTCAGTCAACCGCGTCAAGAAAGATAGACGGAAGTAAAACAAACGCTGTCGTCCACGTCGGGATTGCCAACACCACGGGTGTTTTGTATAAAGGCGGTAAGCTTATCGGGCCGCCCGAACAAAGCCAATGCTTGATCCATAAGATGTGTTCCCAGGTCATATGTGTGCCCAATACCAGGCCCGGGCTGGTCTTTCCAGCTATTTTTTATGCCTTTGCGATAGCGGTCGAAGCTACGGGCATTTAGCTACTTCCTCAATCATTCGCACGCGAGAACTCACTGGGTCTCCATCTCGACGATGTCTCCTATCGACTGAGGGGACGAAGCGGGCAAGGCAAGCAATTTCTTCAAGGAAATAAAATCCGAGTCGAACCGTCGGTTTTGGAAAGCATAGAGAATCAAGCCTTTAGCTTTCGCCAGTTGGCCCAGCTCTCGGGCTTCAGCGGAAGTGGAGGTGACAGGCTTGTCGACAAGGACTGGCGGTGTGTTTAGGAATCATTTCAAGTTGGAGGAATGGTTATGCCCACCATGCTTGCCGGCCTCGAGAGCAGCTTTGGCATAAGAAAAGTGCGTCGGACTGGGAGTCCCTGTGTCGCGGTATTAGATCATACCAAACAGTTTATCTTAGAGCATGCACCGATGATAACGAGCTCGATTTCGGGATCTCCAAGTACCTGCTCGAGGGTGTTGTGGATCTTGACCGACACCCCAAAGCGCTCGCGCAGTTTACCGCCCTCGGACTGGGGATTTCTTTCCAATACAGACACCAGGGTAAAGCATTCGGGTAAAGCTAGAACGAAGGGAATGTGAAAGGCCAGTCCAGAGAGTCCAACTCCAAGAACACAGGTCTTGACGGGCGTAAACTTGGGTGTAGACATGTTGGGTGCAAAGAGAAAGAGGCGTCCGCGTCAAGTCTGTACAGAGATCGATCACATGTACTGAGTACTCAAAAGAGATGCGCGCAAGAGGACCATTCTTCGTAGTTCCAGCGGCAGGTAAAAGATATTTTCGTTGCAGCACGCGAGCTCGGGTTTGAAATAACCTATTTCTCTCCAAAGGTTACCGGGGCGCAGGACCCGAATGGTGGAGTCCACGGTTAATGGTATCGGCTTACCGGCCCGGATGCGCATCGAGGACGTCATGAATCGCGATCAGGAAGAATTGCTCCCATTAAAAATGTGCGGCGCTTTTCCCTCTTAACCACCACGCGCAAGTCATTCTCCTTCGACCGCCGCACAACCTATGTGGACCCCCTTTCTACTCCAACTCATAGTCCCTGTTCTCGCTGCGGCTCAACTCTCACTGCCGAACCCACCTTATTTACCGCCAAGCGCGTCGAATGGTGCTCAAACATCTTCATCCTCGGGAACACCGAATCCACAGTGGTCAAATTTACTGGGAAACCTAATATATTTTTACGACGCTCAACGAAGTGGAACACTTCCTGCAAACAACAGAGTTCCTTGGCGGAACTCGAGTTCAGTTAACGACGGAAAGGACGTGGGATTGGATTTGAGCGGTGGGTTTCCGCGGCTAGAGTCATTTTTGGTTCGCCAATGCAGGGACGCGATCAGGTGGGTATTTCGATGCTGGAGATTTTATTAAAGCCACTTTTCCGCTGGTAAGTAACTCTTACCACCCCCCAGTTCATTCTCAACAACGAGTAGAGTTTCACGCTAATGTCTATATGCTGGGGTGCGTCCGATTACGGAAAAGCCTATGATGTCGCGAACCAGACAGCTTATTTGGACTCGATGCTGCGCTGGGGACTGGATTGGCTCATAAAGGCAAGCATTAAATTCTTCTTGACATACGCATCTATTTAATTCACTCTCATCAAGGCGCACCCCTCCCCGAGTACATTATATGTCCTTGTCGGAAGTAGTGCGTCCATTCCTCCTTGTTTTTCGATCTGTTTACCAAAACGTCCTGCAGCCGACCTGGACAATGCTTATTGGGGTGGCGACGAAAATATTCCACTAAACCGCCCCTCCTATTCTATTAATGACACGAAGCCTGGAACGGACGCAGCAGCAGGCGCTTCCGCCGCATTTGCAGCGTGCGCAGCTCTCTATTCCGGCCGGGCCTTCAACGGATCTTACTCCAATCCTGCCTCATTGCAAAACGCAACTTACGCCCAAACGCTGCAAACTCATGCCCAACAGCTCTACACCTTTGCGGTAAATTCGACCGGCGGCCAGAAGACATACCAGTCCTCCGTCCCCGCTGTCGGGGAGAGCTACGGTTCTTCGGGGTTCGGCGACGACTTGACCATCGCTGCCCTGTTCTTGGCCTGGGCCACCTCATCGTCATCATACTATCAAGATGCGCAGCATTATTTCCAGCAGTACAAACTCACCGGACAAGATGGCGTCTTCAACTGGGACTCGAAGACGCCAGGGATTTACGTGCTCTTTGCGCAAATTGCGCAAATTGCTCAGGCGTCTTCCGGTCTCGGCGGAAATTTCACTACCTGGCAAACCGAATGCGAGAGGTACTTTGACGGTATTGTGAACAATAATGTTGCGTCCTTGACGAGTGGTTCGGCATCCCACCCTTTGTGCGCCGTGTTGTCCTAACAGGCTACACAGACGGATTGCTCTACTACGACGGCGACTCAAATGACGCGACACTCAATCCCGCTCTTAACGCGGCGATGCTGCTCACCCGATACGCCCCAATGGCCTCTACCTCGGACAAGAAGGCCTCGTACACTGTAGGAGTTTATTCCGCTGCCAAAATCTATTTTCTGATATTCTATTTCTGCTCTCAGAAATTTGCCCAAAGCCAGCTAGATTATGTTCTTGGGAAAAACTCCATGTCAGGTATCCCTATTCACAATTGATCTACTTTCCCCACTCAACGCCTGCCTAGTTCCATATGTCGTAGGGTCCAATCCAAACTCCCCCGCAAACCCCCACTCAGCGATGGCGAGTGGTGGGAACGATATAGGCAACATAGACACATCACCTCCACAGGAGGCGTACATCTTATATGGCGCGGTTGTCGGTGGTCCTGACAAACATGGAAAATTCTACGACATCCGCAGCGACTGGCCAGAAACAGAGGCAAGTGCTTTTTTTTCAAGAATTTCTGTCGGTTGAATCAATGCGCACAGGTCGCCCTGGATTACAATGCGCCCATGCTGACTCTCGCAGCGATGCATGTGCTGAACGATACGAGTGATCCTTTTTTCACATCCTTGCAGGCGGGTGCCTACGACAAAGTGCGGCCCTCAGGACAACCTTGCGACGACGCGATATCCGATGGCTGTAGCGGACCCAAGCTCTCCAAGTCCGCGATTATCGCTCTCGCTGTCATTCTCGGTGTGGTGGGCCTCATCATCCTCGGACTTATAATTTGGTACTTCCGGATTCGTACGCGCAAATAATTTGCGACCTCCCAAGAACACTTTGTATCTTTACTAGTTGTATCGTCGCAGGAAGTTACTTATGGGACTTGTGTCGGATAATGCGCAAAATGGAATCCATTGCATAGAGTTCCCAACCCTCCGCCCCTGTACGTTACGATAGCATAAATGAGTTAGTACACCTCGAGCACGTAGCGCTCCTCCTCCTTCAAACTCTCTAAATATTCACCTGCCGACTCGGCCGTCTGCCCTTTGTACTTGACCAGCGCTCCGACGAGCGCCTCGTAGACATCGGGCACGGGCCACGTCGGCCCGCAAAGGTAGAACACACCCTTGTCGTCTTGTAGCATCTGTGCGAGCGCCTCTGAGTCCTCGAGCATTTTGTGCTGGATGTACACCTTCTTGGGCCCATCACGGGAGAACGCGAGCCCAGCGCGCGTGATAACGCTGTCGAGGATGAACGCCTCGATTTCCTCGCCGTAAAGATACTCCTGCGACTGGTAGCGCGAGCCGAAGTAGTAATACACAGGGCCAACTTCCTCCCCTCGTTGCATAATCATCGCACGGTGCTGCAGGAAGGCGCGGAACGGCGCGGCACCAGTACCGAGCCCAGCCATGATCAAGGGCTGGCGGCTGTCCGGAGGCAGCTGGTGAATGTACGAGTTAGCCGTGAACGGTGCAAAACCTCAATCGCGAACCTTCATCACACTCGGCTTAATTGACACGGTCACCTTTTGGCCTACTCGGAGGCCGGCAAGGTAGCGCGTGCATTGACCGTATCGCGGAGAGCCTAGAAAGAATTAGATCCAGGAGAAATTTAGCGGAAATAACAACCCACCACTCGGGGTCGCCCATTCAACCGTCACAACAAGGAGGTCCACCCTGTTCCCGACGACGCTCTGGGCGCTGGCGATACTGTAATGCCGGGGCTTGATGTCGCCTACCATCTCGCAGAGCGTCTCAATTCCGGGTCTCGCGCTTGCATACATCCGTAGAACGTCCGCAAAGGTGACGGTGTCCTTCTCCGACAGCTTTTTGAACGTCGCAGCACCCTCCGGAGACCCGATGAACAACAGCGCGTGCTTGTCGACCGAGGTCGTCGCGTAAGCCGCTAGGTCCGTGAAGAAGGACTTAGGCGGCCGCCCAAAGAGATCGATCTGTTGCTGCAAAGCCTGAAAGACGGTGCGCGTGTGCATTTTGTCCTCACTCGAAGGGACAGGGATGGTGACGAGCCGACTTTGATCCACCCCATACCACTGGCAGAAGTCGAGTACATCATGCTCATCGTTCCACCCGTGCACGCCGAGGGCCTCGCCGATTGCATATTTAAGGCCGGTGCCGTTGGTATCAAATTCGAGGTGGAACACATTGCGGTCGTACTCCATAGCAGTCAGCCGGCGGTTAACGGTGCAGGTGACGAGGAACGTGCGGTCAGGAACCTCGGGACGAAGCGCAGGGTTCTGCACGAATGTATCTGTCTCGTCGAAGGACGGGTCGGCGTTGAACGCAGTTGGGAACAGAAGATGCTTCGCGGCGTCGTGCCAAGACCCGAGGCGTGCGCCATTGACCACGTCGCCGCCGCCCGTCTGCACGGCGATGGCATTGAACTCAAAATCTTTGAGGGGCGCTGCAGGCTCGCTTGGTGGAGGGGAAGTGAGAGGGGCCTCAAACAAGGTCGACCAGGCATGGGCATTGATTTTGGAGAGTTCGACTCCGTGAATGACCTCGTCAAACAAG
Organism: Mycena alexandri; assembly: GCA_029233265.1. Lineage (NCBI taxonomy): Eukaryota > Fungi > Basidiomycota > Agaricomycetes > Agaricales > Mycenaceae > Mycena > Mycena alexandri. The sequence continues at coordinate 597,205 of JARJCM010000001.1, read as the reverse complement.
CCTCGTGCGATCTTGAAGATTAGAGGCTCTTGGGCCGCCTTGCCCAGATAAAGTCGTAAAAATGCGAGATGGACAACGAGGTTCTGCACGGCATCGTTAACTGGTCCTGCGGTAGCGACGAGTTTGGAAGCAATAGCATTCGGATCCACCACAAATAGTCGTATGCTACGGCTAATGAGGAGGTTGGTGACGTCCGCGGGAAGGTTTGAGGACACCTCGGCCGCCGACCAGGTGGATGCGAGCAGAATGACAGACCCGCACTTTGCATATTTAACCAGCGAGTGTGAGCTGAGGAGAGCATGGTCCAGAACCGCGAGGAAATCCGCCTCGCCTTCACTCGCATGATCGAGAGGGATTACGAAAGGGATGGGGATGCCGTCCAAGAGAGCCCCGTTGGCCGCGAGCAGCAAGCGGCTCGTTGTAATTCCTCCTTTACGGGAAAACACATCATAGTCGGTGAGGAAACGGGTGGAAAGTGCTTCACTTGACAGGAATGTGTCCGCAATAAAGTGAGGGGCCGACGCGAGCGTGGACTGCGGCGTGCCAAAAACGACGAGTTTTTTAACCGCAAGAGAATCGGTGGGAGGAGAAAGGATAGAGGGGAGGAGGGTGGCCAAGAACCCGAAGAACGAGTTGTGCTGTGAGAGATAGGATTGGGTCTGCGATGGCACTATCCGGTGCGCGTGGACTTCGAGCGGAGTCTTGGCCCCCAATAACGTACCAAACACGTCGACGTACAAACTACCCTGGGTGGACGCGTTCGGGACATCATCGAGGACGTGGACAGCGCGCACACTCTGCGGTAACACATTGCGCAGAGCTTGCTCGTCCCAAGGACGCAAAACGTTAACAATTACCACACCAAGGCCAGGGGTTTGCCCTGCGAGGGCTTTTGCGGCAAGCGCCAACGGACCGTTCAAAACAACGAGCGCGGTGCGCGCAGATGCGTCTCCAGCATATGTGAAGAAGCTGTAACCAGCGTGCTTAAATGCGTCCGCCACAGAATGGGCGGGGCTGTTGCTTGACGGCGGGACAAGGGAGGTCCCGACTTCACGAGCAACGCTATAGTGGTCGAAGAGATGCACGACGTGGGAGGTTGCCAGGCGGTAGGAGATGTGCGTAAAGTCGAGCGTTTCTTGCGGTGTCGCGGACAGGAAAAGAACGAGATCCTGGTGCAAGGTAGGCACGACGGTTGCAAGAGACGCCAAGGAGGGCGAAAGCGAGAAAGACTCGCCAACGGACGTCACCGTCGGGACCTGGATTACGAGCCTGCTTGAGGCAGTCGCGGGGGGGAGATAAGCAAGGGCGGGTGCCATCATGGCGAGACCGCCCGGAGTCGTGTACGCGGTGATGACAGAGCCTTTTCCCGCGTCGCGACTGGTTCCCTCAGACAGTCTTCCGACGAGACTGAGGCCCGCGCCAGCTCTGGTCTGGAGGTCGACGACGGATGCCGTGTTTTGGGTCTTTGCCCACTCCTTTGTGAGGGTTCCAAAGCCAGCCTGCTCCGCGAGATCATAGACATAGACCGCGGAGCTGGTTTCTGCGCGCGAGGCCAGAAACTCGACGGCGGTGGAGGCGGAAACCCGGGGGTTGGCATAGATGTCGTGGAAGGGTTTCGGGGAAAGCAAGGGAGACGCGATGGCGGTCGACGAGGAGGACAGCGGGGTCGAGGTCCCGGAGGACATGGTCGTTCTTGTGAGAAACTTTGCTTGCCAATGCTTTCCATTTTTTTCCGACATCGTCAGAATCACGCCTTGCGATCAAACACTCCGGCCCGGACTTGAACGTACTGCTGTTACTGCCCGGGACTGCCCGTCCAATGCCCGTCAACCATCTTTGGCGAGTTCGCGTTACGACAGGTAGAAAATTTAAATCCTTGTCGTTGCTCGATGGCTTTGAGAATTTACTTAGTCGCGAGTGACTCACGTGATCGCGTAGATTTTTTAAATCGCAAGAAATCTTTACTTCGAGCAGGTACAACAATTACAACAGCTGAACAATGTCGCTTATTCTTACACTAGGCATGGAGAGTATTGAACAGACGATCACCCTGCTCAAGTCGTTAATGCGCGAACACCAGAATTTCAGAAAACATACCGCGTCGCCAAGTCCCGGACTGATGAGACCCTGCGCAGTAAGCGTCTGATCTACACCAGCGACCCAGATCTATGCTCATTCAGTTCGCAATACCAAGACTAGGAAGGAGAGACTTACCTCCAATTCGGGGAACTCTGATTGCACATGATCGAGGCCTTCTTGCGACGCAAGGACGCAAAGGAGCTTCACCTTGTCGATGGACATGCCCCAGTCGGTGATCATCGACAAGGCGGCGCATGCAGTGCCCCCCGTCGCGATCAACGGGTCCAGGAGCTAACATAAAGTTCAGCCGTAATTTCAAAGAGTACAGCAGAGTGAATCCTCACGTAGACCATGTCAATCGGCGGAGATGAAGGTAGTTTAGAGTAGTCTGTAGTTTGTAGACGGTGAGATTGACGACGCCGAAAACACGACTCTAGCCCACATTCAACCGGTTGAAGGGTCACTTTCTCTCTGAAGAGACCCAGGTGGTAAATTGGGGCGTCACTGAAAGGTTTTGAGTCATGGAACCGACCAAAATCGTTGGACATACGGAAAGAGCGTCAACTATCCGATCGGAGGCCGGGATGAGCAAGGGCCTGGAAATGCGAAGCCAGTTGAACACACCAAGGCGTCAGTCATTCCCAGACCGGCGCGCAAAATCGGAGTCAAACCAATCCGCGGTTTCACGACCGTCCCAGTAAATGGACCCACAGGGGATTCCTAGAGTCCAGTTGAAGATTTGAGAGCAAGATCCGAGCCATGGCTCACAGCGATGAACGTTTCCTCTGGTTTTGGACGAATGAGAACGTGTTTGAGTTATTGCGTCCTGCTCAGTGCTCACCCTCCAGTGAACGGCTGGCCTCGAGGCCTAGAATCAAGCTCAGATGATTTACACCTTCGCGGAATTCCTTTGCAGTCGTTGTCGTCCGCCTTAGCTTAGACAGTTCCGCGTTGGCCTAGCGGAGTCAGCTAGGTTTAGCTGAGGCCTGTGGATCTTACAATAGGGTGGGATAGAACATTGACTTGCGGCATTGCAAGAGACGATGAGGAAGTGAAGGGGCTTTAATTAGGCGCCGGCTTGGAACGCGTTTTATACACGTGCGAATTTCAATCTTATCTATCTCCTTTTGTATTCACATGGTTTTAGTACCTTGCCTTTCGCCAGAATAGCAGCCCATTCCTTCTCGTTCTTCCCCGCACAAGCCACTTTTTTGAACTCGAACAGCGTGAAATGAGTGTTGGCATCGTCCTGTAGATTGCATAAATTTCCTAGTCGGTGAACCGCCACGCATCAACGTACCTTCGACTTGAGCTTGAAACCCACTGACGCTACAAGCTGGGAGAACTCCTCAACATCAGTGAACCGACTTGCAACTTCTGCAATCTTCAGTTTGCCGCTGGAGAGAAAATGAGAAACTGGCAAGACGAACAGCGAAAGAAATAAGCTGACTTTGGTCTCAGAATCCTCCAAGCCTGACGAATGCAATTCATCCAATTAGTTCCCATTAAGCTGAGGGCGCAGACGACCACATCGACCACCTGGCCCGTGCCGTCCGACTTTTCTCCTTCAGCTGGCTCAGAGCCGGGCAGCGGCAGTTTATTCCCACAAATGTCTGCCTCAATTACAAACGCCCCGTCCGAAACGAGATCGAAAGACAAGACAGTAAAGCCTCTGGGAATTAGTGTGCGAGCCATGGCCGCGTCACCGCATCCCAGGTCAGCAATAACGGTCTTTGCGGGGTATTTAGATAATACTGAAATATAGTGTTGGACGGGATTAGTAGGCCACGACTGCACTTGGTGGCGAAAGCCGGTGTGATACTGGCTTGCAAGATTAGAGGAGGGGGAGAATTCTGAGCAAAGCACACGCACTTCTTCGTATACTTTGGGGTCATTCTGCATCATTTCGTGCGCTTGTTGGCTGTCGGTTTTATACAACGTTTCGTTTATTAACCTAGCCAATGTAAACGTTTTGCGCAAGTATGGAGGGCAAAGAAAGGTACCGGAAACGCGCTCCGTCGAGACTTCTCTTCATCCCCTTTTGTAGTGCCGTCAGGCCAACGGAGGCTTCAGGTTTTGCGGGCAAGATGTCCTCAGGAATAGTCGGCAAAGGTTTGTCAGGTTCATGCGTCCTCTTCGACCGTTTTGCGGGCCGCGCGAGAGACGCGCTTGAAGAGGAGGCCGACATCTGCTGTTTCTTGTCCTTAATCATTTGCTGACCCTTTTCCGAAGGCGTCAAAGCCTTAGGTAAAGAAATGGATTTCTTCTTCTCTTCCAACGCGTTAGCCTTTTTCTGGCGCTGCCGGTCCATGGTCTTTTTCACCAGGGACTTTCCCATCTCCTTGACGCGGCTCGCGCCGCGGGAGACGGTGGACGCGTCGTCCTCCTCAGAATTGCCTCTGCGATGTTTCTTGACAAGTTTCTGCAGATCAACCGGTTCAGGAGAGTTGTCCTCAGTTGGTCTCTTGCGCTTCTTGCCAGCTACTACGGGCTCCACCACCGTCGAACTGGCCACAGACCATCCAGGAACGTCGAACAGTGGCATGGAGATTGAATGAAAAGGTATTGTTTGGAATAGACCGTTTCGGCCAACATCCATCGGCATGGTTCGGCACTCTCGATGTCTGAGGCGCGACGTTTCGGGAATGGGGTAGTTTGGGCCCTGGGGTAGTGAAAGTCGGCGAAACCAGCTTGTAGATATAGGTCGGCTTGGCCGTTAATAACATGGTGGAAGCTGAGCGATTCTCACGACGCGGAGCAAGTAAATACAGGCGACAATTCTCAATAAACCAACCACCCGTCCGCCTTCTTCAACGCTTCGTCCCAATTCCCAGAGTTTCGATGCCAGACGGCCACACTTTCAACCTCCGACGATCCCAAACGACCGCCATTGTACAGGTGGGGAAAGAATCCCTCGCTACCTCTCTCTCCGCAGACTGGTAAAGTTGAAGGGCTAATCGGCGCACTTAAGTTGAGAATATACCTTCAGCCTTGGGATCCTCCCATTTGATATTATCCTTGTGTAACGCGTACTCGATTCGCAGGACGTACACCTTGTCGTGTTCTGCGAAAAAGTGTTTGAGAGTTCCGGGAATTTGTGTTGCCGTAGAGAGGTGGATGAAGCCCGACGATGCGTCTAATTCACTCAAAGGGAGTACCTCGGGAAGTGGGGCTGGAACGGGAGACGACGAGGGTACCAGCTTAAAGACATAGGTTGGTTCTCCCATAAGCGCGATCGGCCGATTATTGCCGTCGAGTTGGTCAATCGTGCACAACGATTTTTCCACCCGGCAACTAGATAATACAGATAAAATTACAGAGAAAAAGAATCAGGCCAGTTCCACGTCCTCGGAGGTCTTGGGTTTTTGGCGAACACGCTGGAAAACAGAGGTGATGGACATTCCAGGACCTCTTGAAATCCTGGCACGCTGCTGGAATCTCCACAGGCCCGAGAAGGTATATAGAGCAGCGAAGACAAGGAAAAGAAAGACGAGGAAGAGCGAGAGCACCATCCAAGCCGATAAACGGTCGGGTGAATCTGAGGCGTCTACCTCTTGCATAGCGTACGCAAGAATGGCCGCGGTGAACGTGACGACAGCCCATACCAAGAGAACAGGAGGGAGACTCAAGATCATGGCGTGCCCATGATACCCTAGGTAGTTGTGCTGGGCATTATACATGTAGGTGAACTGATATAAGGGATCAGAAACAGAACAGATATGAATCTCGTTTGCACCCACCGAGTCGGCGGTACGAGTGCTAGCTTGATGTCGCCAAATCGCTACAACCCCGACGATTATACTGCCAAGAGAAGCGAGGGCCGAAACGATTGCGGCTGTTTTGGCGGGCTGTAAGATGTCTGAGACCGACAAAAGCCCAACGGTCGCTCTATACCACCATTCAGAAGGGTACAAGTTGAAAGAACAGAAAGACACACGAAAGAAGCACGGTTGACTTGTGTAAAGTTAGTATGTTGCTAAAGAATGTTGAAAGGACCTACAATTAGTAGAAAGTGGGCATATTCGCGGACCAGGCGCTCGATGTAATGTTCCCAGTTTTGTTGCACGTTCGCAAGACGGCCACGATATTCCGACGACTTGCGAACATGAGAGAGATATATCAGAGGGATCCCAAAAAAGAATATGCGGATAAGGACGTTCAGAAGCGGAAGTATGGCTGCAGGAGGACGAGCGATGTTTGGTGATGAGTTCTTTGACTTTAACTCTTGTCGCAACGCGACCGATTGTTTCGGAGTGAGGGTGCCGTATTGCTCAGAGTCGCGGAAACTGCACACTTCACGGAGAAACCACGACACGAAAACAGTTTTGGCAGATGAGCTGTCGTAGGAAGGATCTATGTGAAGTGTTGGCATTTACCAAACTCAACGTCGACGAAGGTACCTGAAAGATCTTTAAGAACCTTGCCGAGACCATCACATTCTGCTTTTGAGAATGGGACGACAGATCGTTTTCCTGAAATCAGGTTATCCGTCTAACGCATGAATGGATAAGCTTCCTCGGCAATTCGTGGTGGACGACATACAGTATACCAAAGTAGCGCATCTCGAGCCTCAGGGAGCGCTCTCGAGGGAAGTAAAACATGCGAAGGGTGGTTCCACAGGTAATTCCAATAAAGCCTTCGCCGCCGGTTCACTAAGCACAATGAATATTTTCCCCAAGGGAGCGAAGAGAGCCTTACACACGCGCAAGTCTGTTTGTAAATCTTCGAAGCATTTAACATCCTCCCATTCATAAGATGCAATGCAGTTCAAGTGATCTATAACAAGACTCAAGACGCCGACGCCAGCGCCAGAGGCTTGAAGCTCTTGTGTTACTTGCATATGAGTTTCCATCTCCTGCGAGTCGGCGTCCGAGGGATTGAGCTGAATAGCCTTCTGGACTATTTCATACACCTCCAATATCCGAACATCCTTCAAGTTTCCCCTAGTTTAATACGCGAAACGCAACACTGCACGATACTCGCCTGGTCGATGACGATCTTGAGGGAGGGATTGTAAAAGTAAATCCAACCTTGAGGGTGAACATGGAGGAGCCAATCTTCAGAGAGGGCTCAGAGTGCGCTGGGACATCAGGCCAAGGGATTATTTGCCTTTAGGGACATGGTTCTCCGCAACAAGAGTGCTTGCCACACGAGACACCATCCTCAGGAGTCTGAGCTGTTGTTCTCAGAGGTTGCGCGTCGGACCCGAGTGGACACCAGGAAGACCAGTCGACGTGGCGTTTTTGGAGAACGAACAAACTGATAAACAGTTTGTCGCGAACAAGCATTTCAGAAGCAAGCAAGCAGCCGAGATCAACTCAATTCGCGCTTTTGGCAAGCAAAGCCAAATACGTTGTTTCGCTCGACTCAGACGCGTTCTCGCAGCTTTTCATGAGTTTCTTTAACAATCAGGGCTCTTCCGGCGCCTTTGGAAGTAATCCAGCGGGCACTCCGCCAGCATCTTCCAACATTTTTGGAGCGGGGACTTTGGGGGGAGGTATTTTGCTTTTTGCGCGTCGATTTGCGCGTCAAGCATGCTGAATTCACGTATTTCTCAGCGAAACCCCCGGGAGCTGGCTTGTTTGGGAGTACTACACCTGCTGCACCTGCTTCCGGCGGGTTGTTTGGCGCCAACAGCTCCGGCGCTCCCCCAGCTTCGGGCGGGTTGTTTGGAAACAATAATGCCACTCCTGCAGCACCTGCTTCGGGAGGACTTTTCAGCGGAGCCGCCGCTAATTCGGGAGCTAAACCTCCGCCTAGTTTGTTCGGTGGTGCTCCTGCAGGAGGGCCCTCAAATATATTTGGCTCTACATCAACCACCTCGGCGGCACCTTCGACCAATATTTTCGGGGCATCTGCTCAGCCACCCGCATCCAATCCACTCTTTGGTGGAGCACCAATAAAGCCAGCAGACCCCGCTTCAGCTCAACAGAAACCTGCTGCAAACTGTAACCCAATTTATTTACCTTTCCACCGACGGCGTTTGATACTTCCGCTCTGCAGTCTTCAACGCGCCCAGTACATCATCGACAGCGCCAACCACCGGCGGGTTCAACCTTCCTGCCAAGCCCGCAGATGCATCCGCGGCTGCACCGACGAATAGTCCTTTCTCAACGCCCGCCGCCACCACACCCACCCCTGCGTCCTCACTATTTTCACTTGGAGGAAACAAAAATGCGCCTGCACCAGGGGGAGCATCTGGTTAGTTTCAATAACTTTATCGGCGATCGTTGTGAACCTTTTATCAGCGCCACCTGCTGGAGGCTTTTTCGCAAAGCCGGCTGCTGCACCTGCCGCAAATGCCCCCGCAGCTTCACCCTTTTCTCTCTCTCTTGGCGGAGCGAAGGACGGTGCGCCCGCTGCTCCAGGTATGTTTCGTTCAATTTCTCTAAATATAAATGTTCAACTCGCTTCTCTCAGCTCCTTCCCTTTTCGCCCCCAAGACAGACGAGAAGAAAGATGGAACCCCAGGTTCGATATTCATATTTTTTTCTTAACATTATCTGACTTGCCCGCTGTCTTCTAGCATTTAGCTTGACGAAGCCAAAGGAAGGCGAGAAAGCGCCTAGTATGTATCAACCCCTCAGGTTCTACTCATTTTCTAACAATACAACTAGCGCCGCTCGCAGGGGCTTCTTCAGCACTCGCAGGTCCTATCGTTGCCGTTGCACCGCCATCGATGCTCCGAGGGAAAACGATCGAAGAAATCGTCAACAAGTGGTCCGGCGAACTTGAGACCCATGTTCGGGAGTTCAACAAGTTTGCGGGGGAAGTAGCGGTTTGGGATCGGGCGTTGATCGAGAACGGCAACAATGCAAGTCTTTCGCACGTTGAAACTTCGACAACTAAGCGAATCGTGTTCAGTTGGCTGCTCTTTACAGCCATGTGTTGGCCGCAGAACGGGAGCAGAATGACATCGACCAGTCACTCGATCACATTGAGCAGCAACAAAAGGACCTCAGCTCCACATTAGACGCATATGAGAAGGCCACGCAGGAGGTTTTCGGTGGGCATGGCGGTAACCTGCGTGCCCTTGACACCGGCCCTGCGGACACAGAGCGCGATAAAAAGTGTGTTCAACCTCCTTGGAACTGGATCTCGTTTTCATTCACTAATTCCTGCCCAGCTACATGCTTGCGACAGATCTCCATACACAACTGGATGATCTGTCTGGATCGCTCACACAGATGATCGAATCTGTTAACGGGCTTTCATTACCCTCCGGCCCTGAAGATTCAGGCGACGATCCGATGGGGCAAATCGCCCAAATTTTGGGCAGTCACCTGGAAAGTTTGCAGTGGATCGATGGTGCTGTGCGCGAAGTCGAGGGTAAAGTGACGGAGGTCGAGAAGCGGGTGAAAGACTCAGGCTACAATCCGGGGGCGAGCAACGGGGTAAAACGAGGCTACGGGTTGTGAATAATGATTACCTGCCTTTAATTCTCGCGCTCTCTGTACTATTTACTTGTGTAAAAAAGATATAAACATTCGCGTCTTCCGATCGTCCAAGGAATTACAAGACACTATATCTACCGGAGGTCGCTGTGGGATTGCGCATCTCGGCCTGTAATGCAGCTGCTGAAGCTTCGATGAGAAGTCGTTTGATCTCTCTGACAGCTTGTTCCACCTGTCAAACATCTTCAGCTATTTTGTCCGGAAGAATGACGCAGGAAAAAAACATACCCGATACTCTTCATTGGACTCGATAAGCAGGTGCAACTTCGGCGGACCTTCCATCGGGGGCTCCTTGCCCTGCTCGTAGTAAATGCCTTTGTTGGTGACGGAGGCACCCGTCATGTCGATGAGCTACAAAAACATACATGTATGAGATAATGGCGCTTTGCTTATAACAAGAAACGCACCTGAACCATGGTCTCCTTGTTCGTAACACGCCACCTAGCCTTCTGCGGGTAGTCGTTGATAGGAATAATGGCATGGAAGTCGGTGGAGTCGGGGTTGACTTTCCGACCGCTAATATCCTCTGCCTGCAGCGAACTCTGCAACAGTAGCTTCGAAGCCCGCATCTGGGCATTCAATTTCGCAACAACACTCAGCGCCTGCTTATGCGCCGGAGTGTCTTTGCCGGCCCGCGCAGCGGCTTCCTCGGCCACCTTGACCTGAGCTTGAATACGCTCCTCCTCTTTGGCTTGGACGAGACGCCGCGCAGCTGCTATAGCGCCTGTCACGCCGAGCAGGCCCTTGGACGAATCGGGAGCAGGACCACGCTTGATTTCGACCTTGAAGTTGCCGAAAGTCATGTCGTCGCTGCTGGCGGCCGTTGCTTTCGCGGTGGATTCTTCGGCCGGCGTCGCCTTCTCCTCCACAGCACCGCCCTCCGGCTCACCGTAGGCCTTGCGCTCCGCCTTGGCTTTGAGGTCGCGCTCCTGGTCCAGTCTGTCGAGACCTTTCCCGCCGAAGCCGGAGCCCGAGGCGTGAGCTTTCCCACTTTTAAGCTTTTCGAGGAATGCTGTACGACTGGGATTAGAAGGGGTAATACCGAAGGCATGCAGGTTACGCTTACCATTCGCCAACTCCTCCAGCTCCTTCGGTACCGGCGCGTTACTGGCTTTCACTGCACGATAAATATCAACCGAATATCTATCCTGGTCGGGGGTGATAAAGGTGACGCATGTCCCTTTATTTCCCGCTCTACCCGTCCGCCCCGCACGATGAACGTAGTCCTCCATGTGGTTCGGAGCATCGTAGTTTATGACCAGTCTCAGCTGCTTCACGTCCAATCCTCTGGCAGCAACGGAGGTAGCGATGACAATGGGTACGACGCCAGCCTTGAAATCAGCAATCGTCGAGTCGCGGTCGACTTGGTCTTTGCCGCCGTGAAGGGACATGCAAAGATATCCCTTGCGCATCAATTCGCGGAGAAGATTGTCGGCCGCCTCTTGCCGGTCTACGAATACAAGCGTCCGACACTCGGGGTCCTCATTGTACATCTGACCAAGGATCTCGAGGAGGCGATTGAACTTGGTGTCCTCCGGGCGAACTTCCACGATCTGCTCAATCTCCGCCGCCACTACAGACCTCCCGCCAACAGTGATCTCGAGCGGCTTGTGCAGGATTTTACGGGCAAGCCCATCCATCTGCTTGGGGAAGGTCGCAGAGAACAAAACGGTCTGGCGGTCAGGACGGATGTTGTTGATGATTTTCATCACTTGCGGCTCGAAACCCATGTCAAACATACGGTCGGCTTCGTCGAGTACGACGTAGGTAACACGCTTCAGATTGGTGACCCGTCCAGAGTTGGCGGTCAGCAAATCGATCATCCGCCCGGGGGTGCAGACAATAATTTCAGCACCCTTCTTCAGCTCGGCGATCTGGTCCTTGATCGGGGAGCCGCCATAGGCGCAGACAGCCTGATATGAAAAGTGAGTAAGAAAGCTCAGTGCGGTTGAAACAAAGGACACTCGCCCGTAAATTCATAACCTTTAAAAAGGGTTTACACTCTCGATGAATCTGAACGGCTAGTTCTCGGGTTGGGGTCATCACGATTGCGATAGGCCCCTCCATCTGCTCCAACGAACGCTGGTCTTTGATATGCCGGAAGAGAGGCAGAAGAAAGGCGATGGTTTTCCCCGAACCTGTTTTGGCTACACCAATGACATCGCGACCGGACATGATGGCTGGAATTGCTTGAGCTTGGATGGATGTAGGTGCGGTGTAGTTTAACCGCTTGATGACATCGAGACTATAAACTTATCAGTAAAGATATAATTTTGGGGGGGGCGATGAGGAGCCGCACCAGTTAGCGGGGAGCCCGTAATGACTCCATTTCGTTACTGGCCTTGGGCAATCCAAGCCTCGAATTTTAATGCTATCGAGCTCCAATCTGAGTAGGTCGGCTTCTTCGTCGGTCATCGCTGCGATATCGGGAGGGGGGATGTAAAACTCTTTGCGGAAGGGTTCGTATTTGACGCGCGCATGGTCCACTGTGGCCATCTCTTTCTTCTTCGCCTTTTTCGCAGCCAACGCAAGAATATCTTCGGGATTCAACTCTGTTGTGTCGAGCTCGTCGGCAGCAACTTCAACATCTTCCGAACCATCCTCGATCATACGCTCGTCAAGCCTTATCCTCGACCGACCCCCTGGAGCGCCGACGACCTTCTTCATGTCCTCCAAGTTCACTTTCGTGACCTCCTGCTTGACACTGCTCATAAACGCATCCAGCGGGTCAAGCTCGTCTTCATCCACATCCATGGCCTCCTTGGCCTTGATCTTCGCAGCCTGGTCCATCCTATTCGCCTCCTCGTCATCGTCGTCTACTTCCAGATCGCCAACACTCGCTTCACCTTCGGCCATGGTCATGTCGATCGCGGGCATGTCGCCGAGAGTCTCCAACTTTCGCTTGGTCTCGACCGAGTCATCCATGGAAGCGCCCGCATTTACTTTGGTCGACTTGGCGAATTCGGGTTTGAGGGGCAGACCCTTGAGGCCCAGGCCGCCGAGAGCGGCGCGATTGAGTTGGCCGGTGACGGGAGTGGCGGCGGGAACTATTGAGAAGGATCAAGTGTTGTGAAATCATGAAAACATGAAAAACAAACGGGTTACTCACCTGCGGCGGATTTGCCAGCTAGTGCCAGGGCTTTTGCCTTTGCTTCATCGAGGGCCTTCTTTGCCTCACGCTCCTTCTTCCACGCCTCGAGTTTCTCCTTTCGCGCTCTTATTTTCTCATCCTCGGGCGGGGGAGTTGGGACAGACTCTGGCGCAGGACGTGGAGGGGTAGGTGGTTGGGCGGCCCTGCGTTCCCTGGAGCGAGAGCGACGACGATCGTCCCGTCTATCGTCCCTGTAAGAATCTCGTCTTCTGTCGTCGCGATACCTATCCTCACGGTAGCGATCGCGGTCTCTGTCCTTGGACCTATCGTCGTCCCGATAACGGTCCCTGGTTGCGGGGGCCCTCTGGGTGCTGCGCCTCGTCGGCGACGGGGACCGGGGTGAACGATGTGAAGGTCTTACCCGCTTATTCGACGTTTCTGGCGAAGGCGACCTATCGCGGCGCGCCATGGGAGAGCAGAAGGAGAGTTGTTGGGGTCTGTTGTCCAGCGTCGTCTCTACGGCCCGTTGCTTGCGGCTGCTTGGCTCCAGCTTTGCCCAGGCCGCGACGCGTCTTGTCCATTCAAGCCATGGCCAACGTCCTTGATCCCGCTGCGCTCATCAGCCTGCTCCCCACCCTGTTACCCCCGTCAAAGAAGACCTTGGCCTCCTCGCAGGATGGCATAGCTGCCCTCCTTCATGCAGCAATGACCTCTCTGGCCTTTCGTCTCATCGCCGTAGACGACTCGTCTTCAGCGTCTTCTCCTCTCACCGTGCTGCCGGAGGAGTGGAACAAGAGTGGCCCGAGTCATTATACGCTCAAATATAAACACGACCAGAGCAGTCTCGAGTTCGTCCTCACCATCTCCAAACTCGGAGGCCGCACTCTCATAAATGCCATTGCGCTCGAGGTATGTTCGCTCCGTGTAGCTATACTACCGCCATGTAACGTCTGCTTCCACAAGAGCGACAAGGCTTCGTCTCTGGACATCGCGACTAACGATTTCGTTTCTCCCTCGTTCTATCCTCACGATCTAAGTGCTTCCGATGCAAACCCACTGATCCACGGTTTCATCTCCTCCAACCGAGTTGCGGATCTTATGTCCCAGTTCCAGTTGAAAATCATTCAGAAACTCGTCCCTGGCCTCCGGAAAGACGGCTATACGGAGTCTGAGGATGTGCAACCCACCTCCACTCCAAACGCGAGTACTTCCAATCCTGCTCCCCGCGCCGATCCCCTTCGGAACCAGCCTCCCCCAGTGTTCCCAGGGGTTAATCCATATGAACTTCCGCCCCGAGTGGGTCCTCGGAGCCCTCTCGAGATCGGGCGACGCGACTTGGACCCTTTCCCCGGCATGCCCGCTAACCCATTCTCGCCTCCGCCTCTCTTCCCTGGAGGCGACGGCGACGGCATGTTTGTCGGCCCCGGACACCCCATCTTTGGCGGCGGACAAGCCGCTGGGCCTCGTGGTCCCATGGGGCCTTGGGGAGGTGACGGTTATCTCCCGCCTATGGGTGCGCCACCTGGGGCTAGGTTTGATCCGGTTGGACCTACATTCCCAGGTGGCGGTCTCGGACGGGGAAGAGGCGGTCCTCGCAGGTTTGGAGAGCCCGACAACGACGAATTCATGCCCCCAGGCCATGTAAGGACAATTTCTTCTGCTATTTATCTTTTTGACTCACACAATTAAAACAGGACGACATGTTCATGTAGAATGGAGGCTGTACGATAAGAATACTGAGGATGCCCGAGATGTACTATGAACTGAAGTGTAGCATTGTAGTCTGAATTGGAACAAGGTGACTCTGAAAGCTACGTGGGAGAACATTCCCGAAATGGCCAAGGCCGGGTATAAAAGCGGCGTCAGTTTCAATTGGATTTCGCATAACTTTGACCATAAATGTCTCGATATTCACCACCAAGCAGCCCCAGCAGCGCCCGCAGCCCTTCACGCGCCTCCCAGCGCCATAAGACTGCTCTCCCCCATGGCTTCCGCCCAGCACCCAAACCAAAGCGTACTCCCATCCTTGAAATGTCTTTGCGTGAGCTCCAAGATCTCCACAGCACAAACACCCGGCTCCTCGCGTCCCCGTATGTCGCCCGCCCCCGGCGTACCAATCCTCAGTTAACTCGTTCTAGCCGCGAATCAACGTCAGCGGACGCCGAGTCGTGGATGGTAAGAGTCAAGGCTGAACAAGTTGCCGTAGAGGGACGGTTAGTGGAACTCGTAGGGATGGACGCTATCAACACCGGACTGAAGAACACCGCGATTAAAGGCGAAGACGATATGGATGTAGAGCCACCACCTGAGCCGTACACCAACCCGATTCTCGAGGCAAAGCGCAAGGCACTTTCGAGATTTGTGCGTCTCTCTTTCAATCTCTCAGAGCCCAACCTTAACGGCGGGTTTACAGGAACCAGCAAATAATGGGACGGTAATCGGATCGCTGAGTATGCAGGAAGCAATTGCACTGGAGCAACGCGCCCACTTGTACGAGCATTTCCTTGTCCTGCGCATTACCCACCATTGACCAGCGCTTCAGAGCAGATAAAGAGAGACAGGAGCGCCTTCTTGAGAAAAGAAAGAGGATGGGAATGTCGGTTCCCGGAGAGCAATTAACTCGCCAAGAGCGAGAGGCCCGAATATATGCATTCATGTGCGTGATTCCCAACTTTCGAAAAATAAATCTGACATCGTGCCAGGAACCACAAACCCAGCGACTCGGACCTTGAAGACGATAGTGAGGACGAGTACGACGACGAAGACCCCGCGTCGTGGTTCGAGGACGACCAGGACGATGGCCGCAAAGGTCAATTGATAGTCGAGCCAGACGAAGAAGACTATGGTGATATCATCCGGATCGACGGGAGCAGACTGCCGAGCCAGTATAGCACGTTCTACGAGCCGCGCGACGACGACTAGATGATCTCATTCACGACCGAAACTATAATGTAACACCTGCAGGCAACACATATATTTGGCAATGGCTTTTCGACTAATCCACGTCGGCCATTTATTTGCGGATTCCTGCGAGACGACCGACGGTCAGCGCGCGTGAATGGGGCAGCTCTTGCCCCGTTGCAGCCAGGAGGTCAGGCAGGCTGTGGTATGATCAGGACCGAAGCACACAAGGCGCGGGAAAACATACCGTTATGGAAGCTGCAGAAGCAACTCAAACGAGCAACCATGGAACCTGAAATGCGCAGTAAGCTACAGGCAGACCGTTGGCTGTTTCCGAATAATGACTGACCTTTCGTGAACTCTTCCAAACAGATGACGCCTATTTAGGTTTAATCAGCTTGACGCGGTATTAATCCGTCGGCGCGCGACTTACATTCTACTCCGACCAGAGTACTTTCAGCGGGAAGGCGGTACACTAGGTATTTTGGGGCTTGAGACGTCGGGCCGGATCCGCCCTCCAAGCACGTCCTGACATGTATCTCCTGCGATGCAGCATCGCCGACCTCTTCCAGATTGCGATTGCAAACTGGGCAGCTGGAGCATTCGATGTATTGTTGTCAGATACGAATAGAACGCTATATGTAGACTCACTCTGCGAGATCGCTCAACTGTGAGCTGGACTGCCTCCGCGACAGGTGCCCCGGAATCACCAGGCGCTCTTGATCGACCTCGATACGCTCCATTGACGTCGCGCGCATCCCGTATAGTCTACTCGGGACGGCGGCGTTGACTTCATCGTGGCACGAGGAGCAGACTCGCTGCGAGCTTGCGGACGCTGTCGACTCGGGGAACGCCGGGTCCTGCACGATATCTGAGGGATCGAGCAACGCACGGTAAACAGAACACCGATCGCAGAAGATACGGCCACATCGGCGACAATGCTACGGAGACGTGGCGTGTTAGGTTTCTACAGTGATTCAAGAGCAAAAGTAAAACATACGTGCTGTGTGGTTATTAGCGTCGGAGAGAGAAGGAGCGAATAGGAATGACGCACGCGGCGGGTGAGGAAGTTGAAGCGACGCTGACAATCGCGGCACTGATGCACGGTATCGTCGCGCTCCCATTGTGCATGCATTTGGTGAGGGGTCGGCGCCCACCGTGGCGCAGGCACCTTTTGAGGTGCCTCGTGGGTAGGGACGCGGAAGTCAGGCGCCTGCGAAAGCTGTGGTGTCAAATCAGTTGGCGCCCGAGAAACGCCCGGCCGAGTGAAGTAGTCGGTGGTGAAACTCGACGATCTCGAGCCGGGGCGGATCGTATCCAAGGGTGAAGAGGTGGGGTAGTGAAACTCGTCGTCGGAGCTGCCCTCGTCTTCCTCGATATCGTCGTCTGAGAATATTAAAATAAATCGAGTGGTGAAAGGCTGTGATAATGCACAACAAATTACCTGCTCCGGACAACAGCAGTCCGCGCGCGCCAGCAGCAAGTCGCCGCCGCTCGAGGTCACGACTGTATGCGTTCAACAACACCTCTGCCTGCGTTTTTCGCTCTGCGTCCTCGTCGCCTAGGTAAAGACGAGTTAAATAGCACGTTGCAAACAAGACAAAATACGAACCAAGTAGCCCTTGTCTCAGTTCCATCGTAGCGCGTTCCAGCTTTGCGATCGCACGTCGTGCCTCGACGGCCGACTCGACACTGCTGTCGGTCTGGGTTCCAACCAGATAGCGCGCGCGCGCGACGTAGTCCTGCGCGGACGAGATAAACGTCGCGCGCATCGAACCGAGCTCCTGTCCGTCGCCTTCGCCGGGGTCGCTGCGCGAATCATCGACGAACGGAATCAGCGTGCCGTCCGCGTCGAGGTGGTACATGCCGCCATCGGGCTCCAAGAATGGGAGCGGCGGGATGTCAAGTCGGCGGCGCAGGACGCGTACCCATCGTCGTCGACGCACCCAGGTTAGCGGGGAGCGGCTACTACTCGAGGAGGAGCCGGAACCGCGCATTGAAGACGAGCCGCCCAAACCCGAGCCCACGATTCCACTCCCTGCCAGTGCCCGCTCGAGTTGCGGGGGCTTGCCAGCCGTCCACTGGTCGTCTGGGTCGCCGAAATGATGCGCATACTGCCATCCCGCTTCTGCATCAACACCGGGCGGTGTGACGTCGAGGGTCCAGTCGGATCTGGAGATGCGCGATGCGTTAGTCCGACAGAACAGCAGCACAGAAAATAAGCTTACAGCCAGAAGTGACTTCGTTCGATGGTGTCCGTGGCGTTTCGGTCAATGGGTCCAGGTTTCGGAAGGTTCCAAGGGTCGTCCCGGAGTGGGAGCTGTACATCACTCCGCCAGGCCGCAATCTCGCGAACACCGGTTTCCTCGTCGACCTTGGGGAGCCTTAGCTGGAATGGAGCGCGGCGACCCTGCCTACCGAGACCAGAGGCGGAGAATTTCGGCCGACCGCCCGAAACGGCGAGGGTTTTGAGTCGACTATCTAATCGTTGGTTTTCGTACAGTACGAGGGGGACGGTAGTGTGCACTGAGAGCGGATTGTAGGGCACGGTGGTCCCGCGCCATCGTTCTGCTTCGGCTTTCTGAAGAACCTTGAACACGGTTTAGAAGGGGGCGACGCGTTCGAGAACGCGAGGGCGAACCTCGCATATCCAGACTTCGAACACCGCTGCCGCAGCATCGAACGCGGTCTCGCCCCAGTTGTTCCTAATTAACGGGTTTGCTGACTGCTTTGCAAGAAGATACAAAACAACGGGGAGATGACCCTTGGACGACGCGTTCACTGGGCTTGTTAGCCAGGTTCACAGGGCAGGAAAGAGCCAACGCACTGAGAGGTGTCCACCCGCCCTTGCTCCGGGAGTCTACGCCCCGTACTCCGTCGTGTTCCTCTGCCGCCCCTCCGCTTTCACAGAGCCACCGGACAATGTCCAGATATCCCTGGAATATATTTCATAAAAATACACGAGTCTTTCATGGGTTCGGCTACCTTTGAGCACGCATTATGTAGGGCGGTCCAGCCATCGGCGTCTCGGGCGTTGACATCGGCCCTGCTTGGGAGAAGATATTTGATAATTGGCAGGTGGCCGTTGAGAGCCGCTTTGTGGAGCGCGGTTTCGCCCTCCTTGTCTTCGAGGTCGGGCATGGCATACCCCGACTCGATGCACCAGATAACGATGTCGAGATAGCCGCGACTGGCAGCGGCATGGAGAGCGGTGAAGCCTGTGCGGGGAGAGGCGTCGTTTGAGAGACTGAATGGTTCGACATTCCCGCTTTCCAACGCGTTGCGGAAGAGACGTTTGAGGAGGGGCAAGTCACCCGAAGAAGCTGCTGCGTAGATCGACTCCAACTGAGCCGGCGAAGGGTGTTGCACTGGGGGTGCTGAGGGTACCGAGGGTTCCTCGGCCGTGGGATAGACGAATTCGTCGTCGTCGTCGTCGTCGTCCGCGCCGTCTGCAATTGGCGACGGACGCGCCGGCGACGACGCGAGCGACGTGTGGGCGTCGGACCAGGCGGACCTGTGTCGACTATTGTATTTATTTTATTTTGTGGAAATGAAGGACGCACTCGTCGATTGTGCCCAGGTCGCGGCCACCGCTCATCGTGGTTCACTCAAAGGACTTCAAAAACTTTGCGATTTCGATCACTCGATCATATGACGAGACGCGTTCGTCTAATTACCGCTATGTACTTCCTGTGGCAAGTCCTTTGAGTCCATCTGAACTGCCGTGAATCACCTCATTCCAGTCCAATTATTAGCCTTCTGCCCTGATAAGATCATCGGCCGAAGCATGCTCGCAAGAATTTTTCCTCTCCGTGCTACCCTCCTTGCTTCCAACCACCATCTTCTCCGTCGAACAGTAATGTCCTCCACCCAGGATCGCTCAAATCTTGTCCCCTTCTCCTCGCGTCTCAAGGAGGGACGTGCTCTCGCAGAGGACGTCTGGTCCATCTACAAGTTTCGTTGACTCATCCAAGGCCTTTCCGCGCGCTCATCACACGACCAGTGTCGCCAACCTTCCCGCCGACTGCATCAACCTCGGCCAGGGGTACATGAACTTTGCGCCCCCAAAATGGGTCACCGAAGCCGCCAATGAGGCCCTCCAGGGTGTCGCCGAGAACCACTATTCACACCCCAAGGGCCGCATGCGTCTCCGACAAGCAATCAAGAACCACTACAGCCCCAAATTCAACCGCGATCTCGATGTCGAGTCTGAGATTCTCGTCACCAGCGGCGCAAACGAAGGTATGTACACACATCGGTATCAAGCGCCGAAATGGCCAACTCGACACAGGCCAGTACTCGGTCTTTGTCGCCTTCCTCGAGCAGGGCGACGAGGTCATCATGTTCGAACCTTTCTTCGATCAGTATCTGCCCTCTGTGACCTTCAACGGCGGCAAGCCCGTCTACGTGCCCCTCCACCCCCCGAGCGGAGACAGCAAGAAGCCGACCAGCAATGAATGGACCATCGATCTCGCAGAGCTGAGGTGCCCGTGCCTCCAAATATACGGTAATCAAGTTTTAAACGTTCTACAGGCGCGCGATTACCACTCGCACCAAAATGATCATCGTCAACACCCCGCACAACCCCGTCGGAAAGGTTTTCACGCGCCAGGAGCTCGAGGGCATCGCCGCCCTGGCCGAAGAATTCAATCTCATCGTCATGTCCGACGAGGTGGTGCGTCTCTCTCGCCTCGCTTTTTTTTCGGCTGTTTACAACTCGGATTCTTCTAGTACGACTGCCTCACCTACGATGGAAAAGAGCACCTCCGCATCGCAAACCTACCTGGGATGTGGGACCGCACCGTCACTGTCGGATCCGCCGGCAGTACGTTGTCATCATCTGCGCATTCCCCACCGTTAGCTTGACGCGTCGTATTTACAGAGGCGTTCGCCGCCACCGGATGGCGTGTCGGCTGGCTCATTGGGCCGCCGTCCATCATCCGCCCCACACTCGCCGCGACGACCCGCATCGTCTTCTGCACCAACTCGCCTCTCCAAGAGGCCGCCGCCGCCGGACTCGAACAGGCCGAGCAACGCGGCTACTTCAAGACCCAGATCGCGGAATACACCGAGCGCCGCCAGATTCTCACAGAGGCCTTTGACAAGCTGGGGCTGACATATACCCTGCCCGAGGGGAGCTACTTTATCCTTTTGGTACAAACTCCGCCTCGGAAATATCCCATCACTCATCCACGAGCAGGATATATCGAACGTCAAATTCCCCGAAGACTACCCATTTCCCAAGAGCGTCCTCGGTCGTGGACGTGACTTTAGGTGAGATTCTCCTTGTCGATCATCGATTCATCGCGTCCTTACACATGTCCAGGGCGTGTTGGTTCATCGCGCTCGAAATAGGTGTATCTTCCATTCCAGTCAGCGAGGTCAGTCAGCATTAGATGTTCCCATCTAGGTATCTTGATACTCTGTTCAGTTCTACTGCGAGGAGCACGCCAACATCGGTGAAGCCTACGCCCGCTTTGCGTTCTGCAAGGACACCGACACCCTCGCAAAAGCCGCAGAGCGCCTGCAGAAACTAAAGAGTTACATCCAATAAATGCTACGTGTGAATGAATGTACTGTAGATATCTAGAATCTAGACAAGTGTAAACCCGGAGATTTTGTGTACCCAATTGACTCTAGCTAGGGCGCGTCGCGGCGTACACGAGATCGTCGACGATCCGCGAGAGGTTCTCGTCCCGCGAGCTAGACACGCAGTCGTAGTATGTCGGGTTGCTCGCGATGCGGTGCGCGAGGAAGGTTAACGAGAGCGCGTCGACGAGCTGTTGTTTGTCGAGGTGCGCGTGCCCCGCGTACCACGCCCGCAGCTCCGGCGAGTGCAGGAGCGCAGACTCAAGCGGTAACCCGTCGTTCAAGAACCGGATGAATGTGTCCTTCGCCTCTGCTTGGCAGAACAGGTGGAAGTGCCCCGCTCCGGAATGGCGCACCGCGCGGCTCTGCATGCGCACCAACTCCGTCAGTCCGTAGTCGCGCAGCTGGCGGTCCCCGCCCTCCCCTTCCGCGTGCGTGTACTGCGTCCCCATTACGACAACCACAGCGGCGCGCACGGGCAACGTCCAGCACGAGTCGCGCGGCACGATCAGCACCCGGATGAGACCTTCCGCATAGAGCTCGAGCATGAGATTCCGGTCCGGCTTGAGGATCCCTTCGTGGAAGAACCCGACGCCGCGTGAGACGACATCGATGAGGCTCGCGTCGCGCAGGCGGGCGAGGTAGTCTTCGAGCCGTTCCTGTGAAACGCTGTCGGGGAGGTACCCCTTTCCCGTTTCCTGTTCCAGAGCGCACTGGGTGATTAGGTCGTACGCGACAGAGCGGCATTGACCGCGTGAGGGTACGAAGACGACCGCAGACTCGCCGGGGGCGGCACTCTTGATGGCGGCGTGTGCGGGCTTGGCCATGGCTTTGAAGAGCGACGATGATTGAGGGATGCTAAACGTGTGAGGGGATGTGGTGAGCGACTGGTCGCGGTCGCTGGGTCGGAAGCTGAGCAGCGCGGCAGGATCGACGTGTAGCCACGCTCCGAGGTCCACTGGGTCGTTGAGAGAGCTCGATGCGCCGACAAAACGCGTAGGGCAGGTCTGGACTGCGTGCCGCAGCAGTGAGACGCCGAGCTCGTACGCGGGATCCAGCTGTTCCAAACTTTCACAGACTACAAGATCCAGCCCTCGTATTGGGATATTTGGATCCCGTTGAGAAACGAGTTGGAGCAGATGTGCGGCGGTCACGATCCGGATTACTCTTCCTCGGGGCCGTGCGAGTGCGTTTTGGTTGAAGCTCAGCTCGATGGAAACCCCTGTAGCGTTGGATGAAGCTCGCAGCTCTGAGAGCGTCTCTGAAGCTACGCTCTTTCGCGGACACACAAGCAGAACCCAAACGTCAGGAGCCTTCATGACTGTCATCCTAATAGACGTGGATTAGGATTCGCTATCAAGCAAGGCGAAATACATACCAGACAAGAACTTGAATCAGCATTGA
Source organism: Mycena alexandri (assembly GCA_029233265.1). NCBI lineage: Eukaryota > Fungi > Basidiomycota > Agaricomycetes > Agaricales > Mycenaceae > Mycena > Mycena alexandri. The sequence goes on along the minus strand of JARJCM010000001.1, from coordinate 574,687 downwards.
TTTACCACTGCCAACCGGCGCACAGATCAGAGTGTGCCATTTCGTGTTGAGCAAAGTCCAGAAAGACTGCGTCTGGATAGAGTTGAAATTATTCAAACGGCCAGCAAACAGGGACTCGACAGTTGGGTTCCGGAGGATCGAGGGGGAGAGGAACGGCAAATCGAGCCGAGGACTGTGACTATGCGATGCTAATGGCATTACCAGGGTGTCCAACGGAATAGAAATCTCGTCTTCTGCTCCCATCCATCGATCGGACACGAAACGTATCGTCACAGACGGAGGCGCTTGACCGTCAGGGATAGAAATGACGAAGTCAACATTCAAAGCCTCTGTGGTTGGTCGGAAGACGAGATGGGACAGCTGGAGGATGTTCAAGGCGTCATGGTCTTCGACCCAAAGCCAGAACGGCTCGGCACTGCCGTGTACCTTGCTGCTCCAAGCAAAAGTAGGCGTTACACGAGTTGCAATTCTGAGCACATCAAATCCGAGGGGACGGAGATTGTAGGTAATACGAACGGAGGGGAATTGTTTGGCGGCGTTGAGGATGGCCGAGCCATGTCGCTCGTTGAGGTGGACCAGTTTACCCAGTTCATCGGCGCTAACGGCCGCAAGCTCTGCAGGCGACCATTCGTCTGCCCACCGCTCCAAGCCATAAAATATGTCGCCTTTTAGATCAAATTGCTTTAGTGGTTGATCAAATGGCCAGAGCCGTTTCTCGATGGCCTTGCTCATCCCCATGAGCACCGCCGTGACGTTCGCCCATTTTCTGCTAATAGCGATCTCAAGCAGGGCCCTAACAATTCGACCACCGTTTTGAGCAGCATAGGCAGTATCGGAAACCAACGCAAAGTCCTCCACCGGCTGCCTTGATATGAAGCCCTGCAGCAGAATGTTGACTTTGCCCTGACTGGTGTGGGTACCATCCTACAGATGAAATAAATACGCAAGGCCAGATGGAGAAGTGAGCGATTACTTTAACATCGCACGGAACAATTTCCATGAGCTGCTCGAGTTCCTTGACCTCGGACTCTCGGACTTGTATTTGGTCGAACTAGGAACTATATCAAGGTCGAATGTTAGATAAAGTGGAAGGACGCACCTCTGTGCTCATACTGAGCATTGCCAATACGTCGGCCTCGGACATCTTCTGGCGGAACTGCTTGTTGAAGATTTCGATCGACGTATGGCGAATGTAATACTTGGCGGCTATTCTACCCAGATCAGTAGTTGTCAAGTCGCCAGTGAGGCGATCGAAAATTATCATCCCGGCATCGGACAGCTTCTGTGCAGCAGCGGTTATCAATTCGTTCCTTTTACTGCCCAGTTGTGGGTCATCGCCCGTCGCATCCCGTGAAATTCCTGACCATACACGATCAGGGGGAGGAATATATGAAGGAAATAAACAAACCATAAACGAAGGGGTTCTTGCGCATCCGTACAAACAAGTAGGTATACCCCAACCACCGAACTCCGTCGCGGGTATTGGCGACGGTACCAAGAGATATCTCTGCGTTCAGGGAGTCGATCATGCCGCCTTGGAATCTAGGGAAACATCAGTCAGAACGACGAAAATGCCAAGAGGTCGAATCGCACTGTGATTCGATGGGGTTCTAAATGAGGCGTCAACAGTTGAATATGGGAGGGAGTCGACCTCAATACCTGAGAAGTAACTGCATCAAGGTAATGTGTGAGTTTGTCCTCGGTGGTGCAGATATAGCCTTCGCCACTAGTTTCGAGGCCAGGACGTCCGGCTCGTCCAAATACTTGCAACACATCGAGCACAGAAAGATCCACAAAGGCACCTCGAACAACATGAGCTTGGGCGGCCAAGAAAATGGGTCAGCAAACCTTTCGAACTATCATACACCTGTGTCCCTTTGATGATGACTAAGCACCAGATTAGTAGGAATCGCAGACAGAGAGATTTGACTTCACCAGCATGAGCGGGTAAGTTTACACCCCAGGCCAAGGTAGCTGTACAGCAGAGAACCTACAGAGGCGCATTTCAGTAGCAGCGAGAAAAACGCTGAACGAAAAAAAAAACGACCTTGATGGCTCGCGCCTCAAACATCCTCTCCATCATATTTCGATCCGAGCGCAGCATTCCAGCGTGGTGAATACCAAAACCGGCGTCGAACAGCTGCTTCATCTCCTTATTTCGGGAATCTCCTATGCTCCGGCGAAAGAAGTTCCACTGAGGGTGTTCCTCACAGCTGAAGTCGTCTGAATTTCCCTCAAGAGCTGATGCCTCCCGGAGCCCCAGTGCCGTCTTGACCGTCTCTTTCCGTGCATGAACAAACACCATCACTTGATGGCCTTGGGCTACGAGCTCAGAGACTTTCTGGAAGGACACTCGGTCGAGATTCTTCCTCGATTGTAAGCTTCCGGCTTTGCCTTTGATGCCGAGGAAATGTTGTTCAAGAGGAACAGGGCGAAAGGATGAATCGAAATAAAACAGGCCTTTATAGCGAGAGACACTGAATTCTCTTTAGCGCGAAGGAGACAGGTACGATAAACGGGACTACCTGAGGAACTCCGCAACATCCATGTAATTTGGGAGTGTTGCACTCAACCCAACAATACGTATCACGGATTGACTTGATTCTACCTAGTAAGCCGCATTAATTGCTAGTAAAATGACAGTAGCGGAGAGCTCACCTGGCGGAGGGTTCGAGCCACGATGGTTTCGATGACTGCCCCACGTTCTTCGTTCAAGAGATGCACCTCATCGATGATGAGTAGTTTGAGACTCTGCCCGGAGCGTGAGTGGCAGAGTGGTTTAATCAACAGCATGGAATCGAACCGATGCCAGTTCTCCCTCTCCGGTCGGTTTTCTTGTCACGACATCCCATTTTTCTGGGGTGGTGACAATAACTTGGGTTTGAGCGATTTCCGCTTTGGTTAGCTGCATATCACCTGAGAAAAATGTCAAGAGACGCGCAGTGACTCAGATAGAGTATTCACCGGTCAGTTCGCGGACCTGTATAGAAAGCCACTGCAAACGTTTACTAAATTTCCGGACAATTTCTGAAGCCAATGCTTTCATGGGTGCACTGTTCGGGGATATTACTGTCAACCCCAGAGCGAGGAGCCAGTATATTGACTCACACATAGATGATTTTAAACGACGATTTGTTTATGGTGGAAGCGATGGAAGTATCACCCGAGCTAGTGGTTCTATGTTGACTCAAGACTCGCAAAATAGTCAACATCGCGACATCAGTTTTGCCCTGAGGTGAAAATGAGACTCCGGGAGCGCATGATGTCTCCTCAGAGAACTTACGGCACCGGTGGGAGCTATTCTACTTGTGAATACGCTGGAACATGGAAAGCGGACTCGACTGACCACAAATGAGCATATTTTCGTTAGATCCGTACGCAGTTGGATACACCTATGGGGTATAAGATCGAGTAAATACATAATGGTTGGAATTTACGATTGACTGGATGCGATTGAGAGATGTGTAACCCTACTCAATCGCAATCAGCGAGGATGAATTGATTTCCTCCTAGGGTCTTACAGTAAACGAGCCTTTGGCGAGAGGATCCAGTTCAGACACTGAAATAAGGCGCTCCGTTACTCGTGGAGGTACAGGTCTTGCTGGGGGGATTATAACTTCCTCGAAGTCCTGGATCCGAGTTAAAAGGCCAATGATATTGATATTGAGTGTAGTGTTACCTCGTGCATCTCTCGGACAGTTCCTAATGGCAGCATGTATTTGCTACCGAACTGAGAAAGTACGTTTCCTTGAGCCATCGGCGTCGAGGTGTAAACGTGAGGTAGGATCTCAGGTGCTGCTTCCTATGGCTAAGGTCAAGAAACGGTAAGAAGTGCCGTGTCCCTCTCACAGCAGTCCCAGAAAATAGAGGACGCGCAGCATTCTTCCTAAAGCCTTCTTCCAAACGTTTACGGGCATGCTCCGCGGATAGATTCGCAGCTGCAGATGGTCATTAGGGGCCGTTTTTCTGCCGGAATTTGGGACGAACAAGGGATAGTTGAATGAGAAAGCCCAGAAGCCGACCGACGAAACTCCTCGAGCTTTTTGTGCAGTGAGGAACCGGTAAAGTGCACCATAACCGATCCTACCTGCTTCATGAGTTCTTCCCGAGTGTTGAGTATCTCCACGATCATATCCATATCCTCGTAGCCAACGGCTTCAGCAACTTCTCCCGAGACATCATGGTCCCGAGGTTGGGACAAAATCGAATATAGAGACTCTAAAAGAGGTTCAACCTCGGGCTTTCTGCTCGAGCGACGCAAATTAATATTGGAAAATTCCAGCGTAGGGTTCACACACAACAGAAGCCTCTCGAGAACTGTGTGTTGTCTGTCGTTGGAGGACGCGTATCTGTAGGCGTCCAACACAGAATCCCACTCTTCCTCTTCGGGAAAAGTTTCGTTCTCCGATGATCCTATGCCGGCTTAGACGAAGCGGATTCAAGATAACAGAGATCAGAACCTCGAGCGTCCTGCGCGAAACTAATGGAATAATTTCAGGATTTGTTCTGTACCAATGCATGTAGCCAGCTGGTACCTAGCCCATTCCTCGACAACGCGCGCGTCAATGCCAGAAGACTCGGTGCCGAACAGAGAATCGAAATGCTGCGAAAGCATGGGTTGTCGTGAGTCGACCAGAGTGTCGATGGGGTAATGTGCGAGTCCTTGTTGATTCGACGCGTCGTCGTACAGAGAAGAGCAAAATGAAGCCCGAAGCTATACCGTGACAAACTCATCGATCAAAAATTCGTCGGCACCGCGGCCCGATCCAGTGACCTGCATGAACTCAAGTACACTTTTGAAGTGAAATCCTCAGGCCTCAGTTGCGGCACACATGTACAGATTGACATGGTAGCAACAGGTAGCAACTCTAAAACATTCTGGATTTGATTTTCCCCCCAGCTGGAGTCACCCTCGGATGAACACCACGATTAGCGGGAGACGTCGAGGAACCGAACCGCCGGAAAGGCCAAATCAAATAGACCAATCGTGAATTAACCAAAGCTAACGGTACCTAAAAAGTTTTACGAGTTATTTGTTTTTGAGCGAGTAAGCATTAGAATACTCACTGGACCAAACAAGTTAGAGTCCTGGCTGTGGAAGGCGTCACCTGAAAGAGCGTTTTAAGGGCCGGAAGATGTGACTGAGATGCGACAGACCTTCAACCCAAATGTGGCCCTCGGGAACGACCACTTCGCTGTCGGGATACGGGGGTAGAGTTCGCACCGTGTCTCCCTCTACGGCCGTAATACGTTTCACAAGCTGATATTTGGCATTATCCGGAGACCTGGAAGTGATTCAACGAAGAGTCTCATTCCGAGGACGCGCAGGTACTTGAATGCGACGATGTCACCTCTTCTATAACGTCCATAGTAATGTGTTAAAAGGCCCTCAAATATGGCAATCTATCGGGCCAGGTTACAGGCTGGTACGAATAAAGCGCCTGTCAAGCAAAACTAACATCTCGCCACAAGAGAGAGGAATCAGGGTTAAGAGTTGGCTGTGAGGAAGTTGGTATGTCGAAGAGCAAGACGTTCGCCGCGGAATTCAGGGATGCGAACCTGCATGCTACGACCAGATACTTGCTTCAACGTGTAAAGGTCCGTCAGTAGGATAAGACTCGGTAGCCAATAAAGAGCAGCGCAGGCGCGTTTGACTGCGGACATGATTGTTGAGGACGAAGGGACGGCTGACTAAAGCCGAACACGATCACGACTTCCCTCAAACAGCGACTACACTTTACCACCACCATGACAATATCTATTGGCAGCCCATCGGGAGCCAGCGCGACGACATGCGGATACTGCTCCCCGCCTGGGAAGAGATCATCCTCAAAGTCCGCGGTACACGCCGCCGGACTGAGCGCAAACCAACTTTCATGCGAAGTGCGACTTGGACTTTGTTTCGCAAACCGTTCATAAAACCCCGTCATCTTGCTCAGGTTTATCAGAAAATGATCGACAGAGGCTGGCGTCGCTCTGGTTCATTACACCCTTGTTTTGTCGAGCATTGATCTCAGTACGGGTAGGCACCTGGTGCTACAAGCCGGACTTGAAAGCATCATGCTGTCCATCCTACACGATCAAGTATTCAGGTCTTTCCTGTATGCACCGACGACTTACCGGACGTAGATTGGATGCAAACAACTTCAAGCCGTCGAAGAGTCAACGGAAACTCATTAATCGGTATGTCCCTCGGGCATAAGTATCAACATCTGCTCAAAACGTGGTCAAAGCTGGAATCGGTTTGTCTTGCGTGGAAAACAGGCAGAGTCGAAGCCATCCAAATCCAAGGAACAAACCTTTTCTTTGAGCAATGCTATCCACGCCGCCGAGGTCTCCTTTTCTTCCACTGAGGTACGGGAACACCGGTTTGAGGTAACCTTCTCGGAGTGTTGTTTTCTCCTGGCCATTCATTGAGAACTGGTTCCTGCAGACCACTTTGGAGCCCTCTTCCTACAGCCCAGAAAAATTCGAACTGTATTGTAAATATCAGAGAGATATTCATAACGACTCGGAATGCACGCCTACGCAGTTCAAACGCTTCCTCGTCGACTCTCCTTTGATTGTATTTCTCGCTCGAATATTTCTCGTTGGCCGCTACTAACTTCAATCAGCCAGCTCCGATTCCATATCCGTCGCCTCCTCCCTCCCACTTGCCCGTAACTTACGGGTGAGACCATTGATACTTCTTCCGGCGTTCAATACTCTGATGGTCGATAAGTTCTTACCACCAGCTCTACAGATGCGACGGGGAACTATTCGCGATGGGTGTCATTGATATTCTCAACTACTGCGTCTCTAGCGTATATTTCATGTATGATTCGGTGCGCATTCTATACTTGCAGCCGCTCAACTGCTTGATCATCACAGGCATGGGAAGAGTATTCACTTGGAAAGGTAGACCAAGTCGTCCACTTTCTAAAGCCAATTCTCACGGAACCACAGCTTAGCGCCTTGCGTGAAATCTCCCTCGCTGCCGAGATCAGGGCCGCCGGTGTTCAGGCAATGACTGCGCTTTACATGGGTCTTGATCCCGCTATGTACCGAGTGGTGGCCGCCTCATTAAATTGTCTTCCTAGGATTTTTCATATATTCTTGCCCCAAGATGCGATATAAGGGCGACTATGCTCCTTCCTATCTGGCAGATCCGGTAAATTTTCGCGCTCATCGTCGATTTTCGAAACCAACCTCTGCAGGAAACTTACATCTGGTTCCCTCTGGAAATTTGTCTTCCCTTGCTTGAGAAAAACCGATACGCCTGCTTTTCTCAGCCGGATCATTCAAGTGCGCAACCCTCTACCTCCATGGAAAGTGAGTCTCGGACTTGTGCGAAGAAGACAGAACTTTTTAACATGGAGAACATAGTCGATGAGCCCCCTCAACTAAGCGATCATATACTGAGTAAAGTCCATCTCGTGAGTGGTATTCAAGACAACAAGATAGCCGTAATTCCTGTCGATGTGCGTGCTTGATTTGACAACAAAGCCGTTGCTCACACTGCCTGGAACCTGGTAGAAATCACCATATTGGAACATTGACGAAATTCGGAGGGCTATTTTGGGTTGCATTGCGGGACTGGGTGAAGCACTGGCGCAGGAGATTATTTTCTATCTAGGGTGAATGCAAACCTGATGCAAACATACATGTACATAAAAGTCCAATCACTCCAATCTTTTTACCTTGTGTCCATCAATTGATCACTGATACTACCGCGGGGTGCCGCGTCTGCCCCAGCGTGTCGTTGGGCGGACATCGATGACCGCAAGTGCTTGGCATTCAATATAATACCAACCGTCAACTCGGCATAACACGACCGTGAAAAAATGTCACTGAAATGTCTCAAATTCGGCGGCGTCGGCGCACCCGGAGCATCTTTTTCTCTTCTACGGTCACTACAGGTTCACCTCCATGAAACTTTTACTCCCTCCTCTGTTTTTGGTTCCTGCAACTTTCGCTGCTACTGCTGGTTCGTTTGAGAATGTCGGAGACACTCTTGTTAGTGCGATGATGGTGGGTTTGTTCCTCAACTAATAAGAGAATTTGACTAGAAAGAATCGTAGATGTTTTTGGGGAGCAATGACAAGGTAGTGTTAGAATTTCGGCTTCTCTGAAGACCCGTTTACGCGCGTAAGGTGTATATTATGGACAAAGCAGAAGGGAACGCGGCTCAAGTCAACGGGCATGCAGCATGGGGCTCCGTATGGTGTGTTTCAGGCTCCTTGGCTAAGCTCGACCTAACATGAAGAGACCAGGGATATAGCGACGCAGAAGACCGCCGTCATGGACATCTTGACCAACACATTCTGCAGTTCTGGTACGTTTTCCGGTATATGTCTTCCACTGTACTTAGCCGCGCGACGCAGGATTACATCTTCCAAACGGGTGCGGATTATTGTCTCTTGGTCTTGAATTCTGAACATCTATTTTGGCGCAGTTCCTTCGTGACGTTCGGCGGTAACGGAGGCGCCGGTCCTGGCGGCTCAGAAGGGTCAGTCGTTTGTTATTGTGTAGCAGGAATCTATGAATTGACTATTTGTGCTGTCTTCCAGTTCTCTCGTGTATCCTGGTGGCGGCTCAGCGAGCTGGGATGTTACCTATCAGGACTTTGACGGTGCCAAATCCATCCGACTCCTCAACCCGTGCGATTCCTCCCAGGATTTCTCGTCCCCCGAGTGCCAATGGTTCGACAATCCCGCCGTTTTATCCATGCAAGCAAAACGATGGTATTCTTCTGTACGTCCTTTTTTCGCAGTTTGGACACCACCCGAGAGTTATTCTCTCTCAAGGCCGAGGCCCTAGCAAACGGGACAATAGCGATTATCGGTGGCTTCATCAACGGAGGTATATCCTATTCATACAAAAAAAAAAGCGTCCTTTACGATTATCCCAGGGTACATTTTGCGCAACTATCCGAACGATAACCCTTACGCCGGCGCCGAGCTGACATACGAGTTCTTCCCTTCAAACGGTCAACCACCTCAGGGCCTCGACTTCCTTGTGCAGACATCCGGATTGAACGCTTACCCGCTCTCATTCCTCCTCAGGCGAGCAAAATTTGTGTTTTCGTTTTGTTGTTTCTGAATTTCATCGCCCTCTCTTTCCTTCCAATTGTCACTCTTCCCATCGACACAGTTCTGGGCAGATGTTCTTACAAGCAAATGTTTCTACCAGTGCGTATATCTTGTCATTCAGACTCATTCTGTGTTCATTCACTTAATTCCGCATCTCAGCCATTTGGAACTACGACGCCAACACACTGACCCCTCTCCCCGATATGCCGCATAATGTCGTCCGGGTGTACCCCGCCAGTGGCGCGTCAGCCATGCTTCCCATGACTCCAGCTAACAACTATTCCCAAACCATTATTTTCTGCGGTGGTTCCGACATGCCTGATGAGGCTTGGGGCAATTTCTCGTATCCGTATATCAATACCTGGGATTATCCCGCTTCAAAGGATTGCCAACGTATCACCCCCGAACCCGCCGACGGATCTGCCCCACAGTATGTCCAAGACGATGATCTCCTCGAAGGCCGCTCCATGGGTCAGTTTATCATCCTTCCCGACGGAAAACTTCTGGTGGTCAACGGCGCATTGTACGAAGCACCTACCTCTCACTTGCCTAAATCTCAACCTTCCTTTTTCCCTCTTTTTTCAGGAATGGAACTGCTGGGTTTGGGCACAGGAATTTATTGACAGATGAAGACCAGATGCCGTTCGGACAGTCATTTGCGTCTGGCCCTGTCGGAACCCCCGCGATTTACGATCCCGAGGCTCCTGCAGGCAGCCGTTGGTCCAACGCCGGGCTGGCGACCTCACCACTCGCCCGCCTCTACCATTCCTCCGCCCTCCTCCTTCCCGATGCCTCTGTCCTCGTCGCCGGCTCCAACCCCAACCTTGACGTGAACATCAGCTCGAATGTTCCTTACCCGACGCAATATACGGCCGAGAAGTTCTACCCTCCTTATTTCTCGGCCAGTACTCGACCAGCCCCGTCTGGCATGCCCTCAAAGCTGACCTACGGTGGATCTTCTTTCGACATCACTGTCCCCGCGAGCTCGTACTCTGGGTCTGGGAACGACATCGCTGCCAACACCGCAAGTTTCCACCACAACTGTCGTTCTCTTCGTGACTAATCCTTTTCTCTGCAGAAAGTCACCGTCGTCCGTGGCGGGTGGACCACGCACGGCATGAACATGGGACAGAGGTACATGCAGGTTCGTACATCGGTGGACGTTCGCACAGTCTTTGGGGCTGACTTTATCTGCCGCAGCTCAAGAACACTTACACCGTCAACAAGGATGGTTCCATCGTCCTCCACGTTGCGCAAATGCACCCGAACCCCAACCTGTTCCAGCCCGGACCCGCCATGCTCTTCGTCGTGGTGAATGGCGTACCTTCAAACGGCACGCATGTTATCATCGGCAGCGGCGCTATCGAACAGCAACCAACTGCAGTTGAGGCCGCGCTTCCAGACAACGTCCTCTCTTCTGCCAGCGGTTCCGCCCCCTCCTCGTCAACTGACAGCGGCACCGGCACTGGCGGTAGCAAGGGCCACTCGTCTGCTAGCACCTCGCACGTTGCCCTGACTGCAGTGATCACTGGCGCCGTCGGTGTTGCCCTCCTCGCCTTCGGCGTCGGGTTCTAACGATCTGACGCCCGTATCGGCGCGTCCAGGATTATATTACTGGACGACCATGCCGGCCCCGTACGTTATGACCCTCGACGACCTCGTTTAGAGATTCGTTATTGTCGCTCCTTACATTTACTGTCCTTTCTCTCCGTTGGACTTGCTTTGGACATTTGGACTATGTTTCGTGACTGTAGCTATATAATCTGAATTGCGCTATGGCATTAGTGGGTGATATACAACAGAGCGGTATGTACGTGGTATGCATGCAGTATAGATGATATGAGTGTAGTAGAAACAACCAGACATGAGAGCGAAACGGTCCCAGGGCTATGCCACGGCCACCTACCCCCAGCCGTCCCAGCGGCCAAACCGACGATACTCCTCCAAGACACACTTGCGACTCTGCTTCTCGCCGTCCTTCTTCTCCTTCTCCTTGCCCTTGCCCTTGTCGAACCGGCTGAGCACAGACGACCCGCTCGAGGTTCTTTGACGAGGCATCGACGTGGGCTTGGGCGAAGACGACGAGCCTGCGTGAGTGGAAGCCGCTTTGGCTTTGGAGGAGCTCGCGTTGGGCAGGGACAGGCGATACCACCCGCCCGCATACGTCAGTGCAACGAGCTGGTACTCAACTGGTCCGCTGCTGAGGTTCTCATCCGGCGCCTCGATCCACCCGACCACACACCGCTCCTCATCGACCTCCGCGGTCGGTGACCGTATCGACGTCTGGGACAGCGAAATGTGGCTCGACTGCGCCGGTATTCGATACTGCGCATACGACCACTCCGACTCGAAGTACTTGGGAAGGGGCAGGTACGACACTAAGGGCGACAATGTCGACTGCCGGTTGCTGCAATGATAACCGTCGGGTGGCGATATCTGAAGGTAAATAAAGAAACTCACGAGGCTCCAGAGACGACGAGGTTGAAGACATGGACGGTGCCTTTATCACTCCAGACGCACAACTCGCGCTCGTCGGGCCGGAAGGCGACGCCAAAGATTTCCGCCTTATCGGTCCCCCGCCGGAATTCTCGCACAAGCTTGCCGGAAATGGTATCCCAAGTTCGCACTAGCGTACCCCGCGAGGAAGTCGTGGCAAGTAGGCGCCCGGATGGCGGCACGGAGAGGGTGGTGAGTGCAGTCTCGTGCGCCGCGATTATAGCCACTGGATGTTTCGTCGGGGGCGGCGGGGGTTTGCGCGGTGGCGAAGAGGAGGGTGGGCCGAGAGGCGTGGGCGGAATACACGGCGGAAGGTGGATTAGCTGGACATGGCCCATCTGCCGTCCTGGAATAGCTAGGAGCGTTGCGTAGGTACCGCTAGCAAGCGCGAGCAGTCCTTAGTGCAGCTGGCCAGTTAGTAGGCCGCCAATAAGTTACAAAGGAAGGAGGGGTCATTCACCTCTCGGATTGTCCCAAGTGTCCCACTCGCCGAAACGGGTGACCTGCTCGCCGAGCTCAAACACTACAACACGGCGTCGGAGAGCAACTGCGAGCCAGCCGCGGCGACAGGCGAGGCCCCGGACACGTTCGCGAAACTCGAGCTCTGCGACTTCAGTGCCGAGTGCGTCATCCCAGAAGACGACCTTGTTTGGTGGGTACAGTGGACTTGGGCCGCCGCCGAGGAGAAAGAGGATGGACGAGGTGTGCAAAGGGTGGACTGCAGCGAGTGTGCCGCCTGTGAGTTCTGAAAGACGCGTCAGGGTACTGGGAAATGGTACCAGGACGAGCAATTACCGCGCTTGCGGACGAGGCTCAAAGGACATGTGCGGTAGACGGCAAAGCCGGCGGGGGTTGCGGCGGTGAATATACTGCAGTCGGCGTCGAAGCGGGCGTCGAAGATGTTGACGGGGCTCGTCGACGAGATGTGTGTCCGCGCAAGGTTCATCGTCGCGGATGAAGCGCGCGAGCACAGCCACACCAATACACCAATTACAGGCCCGTTTGGGCGTGTCGCGTATCGCAGCGTGTATCATGTCAAGCTTCCGTGCAAGAATGTAATCTACACAACGGTTGAAAAAAATTCGTTTACATGACGCGTCGCTCAAAGGTCAAGCTCTGGCAGACACCACGACGTGTGCCGCACACAAGTGAAACAACAGGACCCACAATATATTACATACAACCTTATATGCACACCCGCTATACACGCCTCAGCTGCGCGTCGACGGCGCTATTCGTGCCGCCGACCGCTCCGCATCCGTCGCTGCCGACCAGCTCTTGGGCGGACGCAGCCCTATATTCGCAAGCGCTTGTCGCGCCGCTCTAAACTCCAGCTCCTCCGCCTCATTCTGCGCGACCAACGCCGCCTTGGCCTCCGCCTGCCGCTGCAGCTCCGCCTCGGACTCGTCCGAGAGGTAGTCAGTAAACCCGCCGTCCGAAGTTATGGTGCTTTCAGTCAAGGACCCGATGCTGTCACTGCTGCTGCTCGAAGCGCTGGAGGTTTCAGGATCGGTTTTTTTCTGCGGTCTTGGGGGTGGTTCGGCGGGACGCACTGGTGGAGATGCCGTCTTTGTCGATACCGTGGGAGATGTCTTGCTCCAAGATTGTGTCGAGGACAGCGAGCGACGGCGTTCCTGGGACCCCGAAATTAACGCGTCCGCAATCACCTTGGACGTGGTCAAGAGGGGCGGTCGTCCGCCGGAATTACGTCGCGGCGTAATGACACTGTCCAAGTCGATATGTTTTCGACTTGGCGACGAATTAGACGATGCTGGCGGCTTATCTGAATCTGCGGGAGGTTCGCGCCGCCGTTGCGCTTGCTCGATACTTGACGCCGTCGGAACAGACGTAGACGTTCCGCTAGCGCCGCCGCTGCCCCCCGAGCCGCGCGAACTGTTGCTCGCGAACGACGACGCGACCATCTGCGGGCTTCCGCCCGAACGGCCTTTTGTCGGGATCGGCACGGCGGCGGACTTTATCGGCTTGCTGGAGGTGCTGTTCCTCCGGTCCATAGATGGGATTGCGGATTTGGCACTCGGGCCAGTCCGCACCGGACTGGTAGCGGCGGGTGGGACGGGGCTGCCCCGAGAAGTAAGGTTATCGAGCGCGGCCTTGACGTCGGATGGGATGGGGACGTGGTGGACTGCAGCGCAGTCTTTGGTGTGAATAGCTGCTGCGGGGCACGAGGGAAACACACGCACCAACGCTGACAGATCGCCAGTCCGCGGGCTGTATGAGGCGATGTTCGCTTGTCGTTGGCGGGCGACAGCAACCTGGCCAGCCCGTGTTATAGTACCCGGCCTGCTTCGGTGGGGGATTTGTGCGGGCCCACTGGTTGGTGTAAGGCGGCGAAGCACAAATAGAAATCAGTCAATGTACCTTGCAATAACCGCACCCGTTGAAGGACTCGACTAGGACTCTGATTGAGTGCTTGGGTATACGAGCAGACTGCGGGCTACCTTCTGCGTTCTTGAGGAAGAAGACATCGAAGCGGGGGTGTGCGGTGCGATTGCGACAGACGTCGCGGGTGTGGGGACAGCTGAGCGGTCAGGATTTGACGGCGGGGACGAGGAGTGACTGACCTCGGGCTGGGGAAGACCTTGCACATGGGGCATACATTCACGGCTTGGTCGATTGAGCCAGACGCGTAGCACATTGGAGGGACGGTGGGGGTGCTGTAGATGCAGTGGTAAGCAGAGGAAGAGAAGGCCACATGGGATGATGATCGATTGCTGCGAGTAAGAATACTGAGCTCATCGCGGGCGACGACGAGGAGACCGGCGAGCTCGATGGCGGGCAGCTACCTGCGCCTCACTCGGCTATAACTCGAGGGCATGAGGCAGCAAAAGGGCACGCTGCAGCCCAATCAGCTTGCAACGCGCCCAAAAGGGAAATCAATCCATTCAGTTGCGAAATCTCGTCGTCTATGAACTCAATACGTTGTACGTTGGAAATGCGTTCGGTTATCGTTGGAATTTAAATAACTTGAAGTTGAATCTTGTCCGCCGCACACGCTCGCATCCACGGCGCGTGTGGGCGCGTATATGATTTGTAGGCGTGCATTTACGGGGAACGCGGACGGAATATCTGAAACTGCGAATTGTCGGGTCTTCGCTGCGGAGAACGTCGGGCCACAGCAGCTGTATAACTGTAGTTGACGGTAAAGGGCTCATCGCGCCGTGTGAGCCAATTTGTTGGTGTTGTTAATCGTTTCCTAAACGGGAATCCAATCCTTCTCTCCGCACCCACAAGCCATGGGCAAATCTCAGTCCAAGCTTTCACCCGAGCAGCTGGCGGACCTCCAGAAGAACACATACTGTGCGCGCCTCTGTCTCCCGTCTCTGCGCGCGCGCTGACCGCTGCAGTCGACAAGAAGGAGCTCCAGCAGTGGTACAAGGGCTTCCGCAAGGACTGTCCCTCCGGCCAGCTCGACAAGACAGAGTTCAGCCGTATATACAAGCAGTTCTTCCCCTTTGGTGATCCAGGAGAGTTCGCCGACTACGTCTTTAACGTGTTCGACGCGAACCAGAACGGCACCATCGACTTTAAGGAATTCATCTGCGCCCTCAGCGTCACCAGCCGCGGCCACCTCGACGAGAAGCTCAAATGTGTGTCGCAGCTGATATCTCCCGGCGCGCGTCTCAACGCGTGCAGGGGCCTTCCAACTGTATGATATTGACAAGGACGGCACCATCACCTACGACGAGATGCTGCAGATCGTCCAGTCCATCTACAAGATGACCGGCGAAATGGTTAAACTACCCTCGGACGAGGACACGCCGGAGAAGGTGCGTCGTGCACTGCCTCGTTAAGCTTGGCTCCCCGCGCTCACCGCTTCGAAGCGTGTGGACAAAATCTTCCGGAACATGGACAGGGACAAGGATGCTAAACTAACCTACGACGAGTTCGTAGAGGGCAGCAAGCAGGATCCGACAATCGTAAAGGTCGGTCGACCCATACCATAAATTAATGTTAGTCTTTGCGCTGACCCCCCACAGGCATTATCCCTCTACGATGGCCTCGTCTAGCCGCATCCGGCGTCCGGAACGGTTTTCTGCAAGTGTGCTCCCTTGATGCTTACTCCCTTTGCTGACAATGCGGTGTCAGATCTTCGTGTTTCGCGATCGCATATCTAATACGACAAATTGAGTCCGGTAGCTATGCGCGTCTGTACTCCATACGACCCTCTACAATGTAGCTGTACGTGTAATCGACCTTGCTCTCCATGATTTTATTTCTGTTATACCTCCCCTTTCATCTGTCCTCGGCGCGACCCACCTTTATTCCACATCTCAACAGCAAAGTAATCCCATTCAGGCGCCTCAAGGCAACACAGGTCCCACGTTACGGCCCGACGGATGGAAACACACTATGGCGGCACGGCCGGATATAGGGAAGCCAAGCGTATGTTAAACAAACGATAATAAATTAATTGACGACCAATTTCACTCGGATTCGACTTCCGCCACTAAGTTCATTATACAGCTGGTATTTTACCATATCGGCGCAGCACCCTTTCCTCTACACCCTCTCCGACCCACGAATACACCCCTTCGGAGAATTCCAAGTTGGATATTTCCGCCTTGAACAGCTTTCCAAAGTCCTGTGCGCCAGCAGCGGCTGGGGCGCCAAACGGAGAGGCTGTCATGTCGCGCGAAGAGTCCGCAGCTGCGCGAAATTCATAACGATGCAGGTGAATATTTTATGCAGGCGACTCACAGTTGTCACCGCCAAGGATGAGACGGTAGAGGCCGTTGAGACCAAAAAAGTTCAAAAAGTACCACGAGAGCGAGGAGACCCAGCGGACGTCCATGTCGGTGGTCTCGATTCCGCGTTGCAGCATCGACTTGAAGCCGAGGGTAAGCGGGAACGGCAGTTTTACTGTGGGAATAAGAGGTGGAACAGGATGGACGGTGAGGAGACGCACTGAGGACAAAGCCTTGAAAGAAGAAATTAATCCAGCCCATGATCACCATTTGCGGGACCATCATGACTTTATCGGGCTCGAGTTATTTTTTAAAGATGTTGACGACACCACGACACGCACCCATCTGAGTTTTCATGCCCGCCATCATACCGTCCATGGCCGCCGGGTCGGTCATTGGGTTCGGGGGCGGCTTCGGCGCGTCGCCCTCACGCGGCGGGCCGTCCTTGAGATACGTCCCCGCCTCGTACGCATCGGAGAGGTGCCGCGAGATGGACTTGTAGTACGTCGGCGGTATTGGGGAGTTTGCCGCAGTCGAACGCAGAACTTGCGAGCGCGTCAAAGCGCGCCTAGCGTACCTCAAATCAGAAATAAACTGGACGCAGAGTTCGAAACAACAGACTGTTCCCGGAGGGCCTCGCGGGGCAACTTTTTGGGCGGGCTCTGGAGCAGGATCATGATATAGTGCCGGAGGATCCCCACCAGGATCTAGGAGGCAAAGAGTTTGCGGATTTCGAGGAGAAGGAGAAAACGACAAACCATCACCAGCGTGATGGGGAAGAGGACCCAGTCCCGAATCTGCGGGTCGAGGTAGAGTGAGACCCTAGAGAGAGTTGTAAACGGTGTCCTGAGTCTGCAGCGGGCTCACATACGCGCTGGACATGGTGGTCGACGGCAAGAATGGGTGATGGCCTAATTTGGACCCGATGACGAGCACGTGCAATCTGGCTTGAACTCCGACGACCACCATCCACGACCCGCGCTACCTCTTCCCTTTAATACCTCAACGCGCGCGAAATGGACAACTCCCCCACCGCCCTCTTCGACTCGTACGAACAAGTGCATTTCCAGTTTACCTTGTACAATCGGCTAGACTGCTCATGCACAATGGCTGCAGGACTTCCAGCAGTTCATCGACACTATACGCCAGAAACTCGATGGGGAGGGCAAGGATGACTCTGGTGGTGGGTTCGCTGTCTCCACAACGTTGGGGATAGCACTCAGTATCATCTATCACCTGCAGAGCAACGCAAGGCGTCGCTGAGGCGCGCCGAGATGGAGCTCGACGAGGCGGACGAGATGGTCTTGCTCTTGCTTTAAACGCCCTTTCCCCGCCGCCGCTCACTCCTTCCCCACCTGCCAGGTCTCCCAAATGGAAATTGAAATACAAGGCATTCCGCAGTCGATACGTCCCCAGTACCAGACGCGGCTGCGCACGGCCAAGGCGGACCTGACGCGCTACAAGAAGCAGTACAAGGACGTACACGCCCAACTCGCCCGCAGTGCCCTGCTGTCCTCGTCCAACCACGCTGGTGGCGCATTCACCTCGGACGAACCGTACGGCCCGACGAGCGACCGCACGCGGCTACTCGCAGGCACCTCCGTGCTCGAGGACGGCACGAAGCGGCTGCAGGACTCGCACCGGATTGCACTCGAGACGGAAGGCCAAGGCGCCGATATTCTTCTGAACCTTAGACAGCAACGGGAGCAGATTATAAATTCTCGCGACACTGTATGTTATTTCCCTCGCCTAAAGCGAACACCCCATTCATGTCCTCCCAGCTCCAAACGGCAAATACTTCGATTGAGCGCGCCTCGGGGACACTGAAGGGCATGATAAGAAGGTAAAAGACTGCCGCGTCGCGATGTAATACCAAACCCATCTGAACAGGTTTATCTAGGATGTACCAGCAACGCGTCGTTACCGGCGCCATTATCCTCGTTCTTATCCTACTCATCGGCATAATCCTCTACGAAAAGCTCGCTTGAACGACGATTGGACTCTCTTACCTTTATATGTTATTATCTCGTCTCAAATTTATGCTTCACGACGGCCTGCATTAATGGATTTGTACAACGGCTGCGAAGGAGACAGATTCTGCAAAAAAAAATACCAACAATGTTCTGAAATTTAAAAATACTAATAACCTCCGCCTCTCTCTGCATCGCGACCAGGGTTCCATTGGCCTGGCGTCGGGTGTTCCTGCTGTTGGAGAGGCGACGTCGAGTACCCCCCGTAAGCGTCGGCGTCGTCGTATGCAAGGCCGCTCACGGTCGGCGAGCGCTGTTGGGGACGAGGACTGGGCACTGCCCGGCCCTGGTACACGTCGTGCGGGTCATAGCTCCCGTTGCCGTGATGTTGGTACGGGTTGGGAGGCGTGGATCCTGAACGGTCGATCGGATATTGGGAATGGGGGAGGGGAGGGGCGTCCTGCTGGTAGTTGTTTCCACCACCGTAATATGGGTTTGGTGGTGCCGCAGAACCAGGACGGTCGATGGGATATTGGGAATTCGAGTAGGTACTCGGGGCGGCAGACCCGGGACGGTCTATGGGATATTGTGCATGCGAGAAGGGCGCTGCTCCTGAAGTTAGGTGCATGGCGCTTTCATCCTCGTATTGAGGCTGATACTCCTCCGGCTGCTGGAATGTTGCCTGCGATGGATTGAAAGTCGCATATGCGTCGGGAGCCTGATGGGCAGAGTATGGATTGTAGGCGGGCATTGGGGGTGGATTTGCATTCTTGTTGTCCGCGTTGTAGTAGTAGTACGAATCTTGTGTGTACGTGCTGGGTGCAACTCGGGTATGCATAGACGATTTGTCGTCCAAATCGTCATCCACGGAAAGATTGGGGAGAGTGGGTTGGGGAAGAGGCTTGGACGTAAATTCGCCCTTCTTGTTCTTCAGGTGGGAGAAGTCACCCCTCGCCTCCCTCATCGCCTGTTTCTGGTTCTCGTCCAGTCTCTTCTTCTGGCGCTTCTTGATCACACCCTCGATACGCTAAGAGTGATGGACGACATCAGTAAACAACTGACCAAGTGGAAGCGGGCTTTAGGCACCTTGTCAACCTTGTGGCAGCAGTATTCCTATTCATGAGTGAGCGGCCGTCTAAGATGAGGGAGGTAATTAACGTACCTTCAAGTTTCCGCGGATATAGCATAGCAAAGGAATATAGCATATACCGGCGAGGATAAGAAGGCCAAGGGAGCCGATGAACACGCAGACCGTGAAAAAGGTGGTGACCGTCAACAATGAGGTGGAGATGGTGTTCCCGGTAAAGTACTTTTGGACTTGCCATCCGGCGTCTTTGTGCTTGGCCAACCATACGGCATAGAGCGTCAAAGCATTGATGGTCTGTCGGGGGCCATCAGCCAACAAGACTCGCTTCCAGCCTGGTTACACAATTAGCTTGATCGGGCGGACATGAAAAGCAGGACGCACTCTTGAAGACGAAGAAGACGAAGAAAGCGAAATCGTCACTCGTCTTTGTTGAGTTGCTGATGTGGTCGAAGAAGCAAAAGTGATCGTACGAGCCTACAAGGAGGGTAAGTATGCGGGAGGGGACACAGAATATATGGACATACGCAGCGAGTAGTAATTGTTGGCCAGCACATTAGTGAATGCATAGGAGATATCGTGGCTAGCAACAATGAGCTTTGCCTTGCGAGCCTCGTAACCGAGCTGAGTGGAGAAAACCGGTCAGAGAGCACAGCGAGGGTCTGGTGGATAGTGCTCACAAGGAGGAAGGAGAAGATGATACAGCCAACGAACAACCACTTTCCGGTGTTGAAAGGAATGAAGACACAGCCGTTGTTCTGCTGGGCGGTACATTCGTCGAAGATTTGGTTGGACCAACTCCTTGTTGTCAACATCGTTACGGCGGTGAAGATGTCGGACATGTAGACGGCGAAGGACTTGAAGAAGATGAGGAAGAGGAAGAGGTACTTTGAGCGCATTTTGAAACCATTGTCCCTGAAATCGGCGACGGAGATGAAGTCGAACTTGGGAAAATGAATGAGACGAGACGGTCGTGTGGCGGATAGATCTACACACTTTATGGTCTTGGACGACCTCACGCTTCCACTTGGGGCCACCACCGCACATTGCGGGGGATAGAGAACGGGACTAGAAGGATATTCTGTGGTACGCGGCGAATCCAGTCGCCTGCAGTGTAGAGCGAGCGAGCGACGGATTGAAATGAGCGCGGTGGTTACCAGAGAGTGTGTCACACACCGGTCACATCTCTTCTTCAGAACATCTCGTGAGTACAATACGCGCCGCTGGGCATTGTTTCGCAAAAAGTAAGTCTGTCTTCGGGTTTGTATCACAATTATTCAAGTACAAAGTCTTGCTTTACAATGACTACCGTCCAGAAGATCAAGGTACAAAACTCCACTTATTGTCTCGTTCTATTCACTCAATAACATTAGGAAGTCGAAGATGAGATGGTGGGTGCTCGCATCTTGCCGGCCATTGTCCCAATTAACTCCTCCCCCAGGCCAAGAGTGGGTATATGCCGACAAGCCAATAAGCTAGAATTCACCTCGTTTCGTAGCCCAAAAAAATAAGGCGACGAGTTATCATTTGGGACAACTCAAGGCCAAGCTAGCAAAGCTCCGTCGCGAGCTTATCAACCCAACTGGTGGTGGCGGAGGCGGGGGAGCTGGCATTGGTTTCGATGTTGCACGGTGAATGGCTTTGGTTCCCTGTTACTCTTCCATATCTGACCCGCCCCAGAACGGGTGTGGCATCGGTGGGCTTCGTTGGCTTCCCCTCTGTGGGCAAGGTGCGTACCGGCTCGTTGCGCTAATCGCTCCATATAAACCTCGCGGCAGTCAACATTGATGTCCAAACTCACCGGCACACACTCTGAGGTCTCTGGATAGACTTCCTTCCAAGCGTCAATATTCCGACTCTGATAAAACGTTTAAGGTCTCTGAAATCGATTTTACAACTCTGACCACCGTCCCTGGCACCGTTCGTCGCCTTCCCTCCCAAGCATCAATATTCCGACTCTGATAAAACGTTCAGGTCAAGGTCCACGGCGCACCTATACAAATCCTCGATTTGCCTGGAATTATCGAAGGTGCAAATGACGGTCGTGGACGAGGTCGTCAGGTCATTGCAGTCGCCCGAACGTGCAACTTAATCTTCATAGGTAAGTAATTATCTCGCGACTAATGCATGAAGTCTGATTCCGTCGTATTAGTATTGGATGTGCTAAAGTAGGCTATTTCCACTGGAATTCCCCGCCACGAACTCACAATTTAGACCGCTCGGGGACAAGAAAATTATTGAAGCTGAGCTGGAAGGATTCGGTATTCGATTAAATAAACGGCCGCCGGCAATCCTTGTGCGAAGAAAGGAAAAGGGCGGAATTGCGATCACGAACACTGTACCATTAACGAACATCGACCACGACGACATCAAAGGAATTCTCAGCGAGTTTAAGATCAATAACTGTGATATCGCTATCCGAGAACCGGGTGCTACGGCTGACGATCTGGTTGATGTTATTGAGGGCAATCGCGTTTATATTCCGGCCCTCTACGTGAGTCCTCTTATTACTCTCCGACCCTTTTCTAATCCCATGTTCCAGATTCTGAACAAAGTGTGTTCATTTCTTCCTAATCTGTCATTATAAACCAACCCGACGTTAGATCGACGCAATATCAATAGAAGAACTGGATCTTCTCTACAAGATCCCTATGTCGGTGCCGATCTCCTCCAAGGAGTGGCTGAACATCGACGAATTGATCGAAAAAATGTGGCAAACACTTGACCTCGTCCGGGTATACACGAAACCGCGAGGGCTCGCTCCGGATTACACCCAGCCAGTCGTCCTGCGACGCGGAAAATGCTCTGTGGAAGACTTTTGTAACTCTATTCACAAAGAAATCGCGAAACAGATGAAATAGTAAATCATTCCAACATCGTCTTTTCTCTGGGCTCACCGATGTTTGTAGCGCCATCGTCTGGGGTGCAAGCGCCAAACATTCGCGTGGCCAGAAAGTCGGTTTGGACCACATCTTGGAAGATGAAGATGGTACGCGACATCCCCTCATTCTCAACCCTTCTGATTCGCAATACTGCAGTCGTCCACATCTCCAAGAAGTGATTTACCGCGCGTCGCGTCGCTGTAGCCATTACTTTTGTATTTACCACATATTCATCCACACGTTAAATACGACTTAGCGGACCCTGATACGTCGTCTCCTCGTTCAAGTAGACAAACATCAACCGGCAGAACCCCCAGAGGAGCCCTATTGCGCAGTATACGCTAGTCAACATGAGCGGCAGGAACTCCATGGCTGCTACTCCTCCGGCATGAGGGTCGGGCTCGGGGCATATGAAATCAGCCGTGGAGACGCAGGTGTCGGCGGGTGCGGCGGCCGATTGCTGTCGGTGCGCGACCAACATGGGGAAGAGTGTGACGAAGAGCTGAAGGAGTGGGAACCCGGCTAAGTAGATCTTTTCTAGGGTGTCGATGATGACGAAAGAAAGAGAGATCGGGAATCTGAAGCGTTGGTTAATGAATAATATTGCTGAAAGAAAAAAAATCACTCGTAGACTCGTCTCGTCAGAGGAACGTAGACGAAAACGACCCATAGCACGGAGTATAATACCTTGACGATTGATTCTGAGCGCAATGCAGTTAGAAAATTAGTCAACAGCATCAAATGATGTAAACAACCTCCTGGCGTGAAAATCAGAGGGAAAAGGGAGAATATTCCGGCGACGCTGGCTATGATGAATGTTCGGAAATATGCGTGCCGCTCAGCTGCCAAGAGACTAGGGCTCCGTAAGAAATTACCAGACTGAACTAAGAAGAAATATACCTCAGCGGAACAAGAACCAGTAAGATCGCCTTCTCGTGCACATGCCAGCCGAAGAGATACGAGGCATATCCACAAAGAGTCAGCGACGTCAAAAAAGACTTGTAGGTCGGAGTGAACCAAAGCTTGATAAGAGCAATCTGGACCAAGTTGTGAAACAACGAATTAAGATGAATCGTAGCTGACTCACGGATTGAAGGCCGGCAGTCAGTATGAAGGTATGAATGGGTTTAATGGTAGGTAGGACCGCAAACACGGTGTCGCCAACGAGTCCTCGGGATGTGGATGCGACACCGGATATGTTGATTGCTACGTCGGCGCCGGTACGACTGACGTCTGCAGGGAATATGAAACATGACTTGACCCAAAAACGCGAGTCCTACATCGAAGAAGGACTCTGTCCGCAGCAGTAACCAACGCCCAAAAGTTTGAAGCCCAGTAGGCGTGGTTTAATCCACGTGTAAAGGGGAACAAGCGAGAGAGGACCTGGGGAATTTGTCCCATGACTATCCAGGGCCCAAAAGAGACGATAAAGACAGCAATGACGGCGTTGGCCAGAGACAGAAAGTTCTTGATCTCCAATTTTCCGGATGGGGAGATGCAAAAACTGCGAAGAAGGTAGACAAAATATGCCGGCTGTTAACTCCATAATCGCGTCAGAAGAATTGTGTCCAAGAACAGGCCACAAACCGCCAGATACATATAAATATGTTTGAAGTTGAGCAAAACTGCAAAGAGGATTCCGCTCGCCAGTTTATTACCCTGATGGCCTCGAAATTTATAGGACAACCAGTACAAAGGTGAGAGTTCTTACGTTGCGCGCCATGAGAATCGACCAGAGCATGATGCCAAACATAAATCCATTATACTGGAAATGTATGTGATCCACGATGAGAAACCCTGGGTGAAGAAACAAAGACGCTGAGATAATACGTTGCGTCGATGGGTCTACAGATCCGCGGATGAACCTATATTTTGTTGGTCAGGGTAAACGGAAATAATATTTTTAGGTAAACCTGAGGAGGGCAGCGCCGAGAACAAGCTCGGAAAGGATTACTGTGCTTCGTTGGTACGCAACTACCGTCCATGGGGCGTAGTCGAGATTATTCAGGTCGACCATCTTGGGGTCAATGAAGGAGGCGGGTATTGAGAGAAGTTTTTCGAAGTAGGCAAAGAATGGGGGGTAGTCCAGTGCTGTAAAATAATATTAGCACTCCCATTCCGTGCGCCATTGCGTCGCGTACTCCACTCAGAGGTTGTCTTGTAGGTTACGCGTGAGCGGAGACACATCATATGAGCAGGACAACACACATCGTAATACCACTGGGACATTGGAAGCGAATGAGTGATGGCCATCCAATTTCTATGAACCTCGAAATCTGTAGAGCGACTACCCTTGTCAGATCAACACTTGCTTGTAGTTTTCAGCAGCTACTCACTAAGAGGGAAAGAGCAGCAATTTCATAGACGTAGAAAGGAACAGGAGGTCGTATTCCGAGGTCTCCAATTCCCAACGAAACCAAGATTTCCGCCGCGGTGTTGGATATTGAAAGTCAGAGGACGGTGGCGATTTCAGGCTCCCCGACGACACACGCTTCACGGGCTTGTTGGTAGGATCCGTTGGCTCCATTTGAGTCTCTTCCAGAAAGCCAGAGACACGTTAAACGAAGAGTTAGCAGTATCGCCGTCAGGCACTTTGTACGTGTTGTCCTCAGGTGCTCGGCAATCAACTCAACTTGGACGGAACCAGTTCGCAGTTTATCTCCTCCCAAAGCACTGTGGCTCAGAATTCATCATGAGCGCACCAGTCGCCGCTGGAAAACTCGCCGACGATGTCGCGTCAACGTAGGTTGCCGTCAACAGAAGCACTATCCATTTGTTACATTACCGGCAGCGGGCAACTCGCAAAACTCATCGTGTTCAGTCTTTCTCTTGGAATTGTCCCTATCACATCGTACTTTGGCTCAATGAAATACCTTTGGAACGGTCGGTAGAGTCGCCGTCTCCACAGACTTCTGCCTCAATACTCATACAGGTAATGCTACATATGCCGCTTTAACTGCCGTCGTCAGCGCCAATCT
Organism: Mycena alexandri; assembly: GCA_029233265.1. NCBI lineage: Eukaryota > Fungi > Basidiomycota > Agaricomycetes > Agaricales > Mycenaceae > Mycena > Mycena alexandri. Next base: position 549,500 of record JARJCM010000001.1, on the reverse strand, counting down.
CGTCCTCGTTGCCTACATTATCACAGCCGTACTGGATGACAAAAGGACGACTTCACCGGCCACAGAATCAAAGAAAACCCAATGAATATTCCATTCAGGCAGGGATACGCTATGTATACATGCGTGTCCGCCTGGACACCCAAAAAATGTATTAATCTAGGTCTTGCGTTAGCTACGAATATATAATGTCTAATGCAGGCAAACCAGTGCCGAATCCGGAAAAAGTTGCATGGTACAGGTGAACGAAGATCATAAATATTGGTTCCAGCCCTAAGATTAAACTGCGTATCCCCACTGCACCGGCGGTGCGGCGGGAAAAGGTGGTTGTGTATACTAAGACACCATGAGAAGTATGAATAAGGACAACGAGGAGTACGCACTAATTGTGGTCTGGCATCAACCTGTGGGCGCGATGCAACTCGTCGCCTTGTGTTCACGGAAGTTGTATCGCTCGAGGTATTACGATGTGCATTTGACGTAGACAGTAGCAACGGCTGCAGGTGCGGGACGGACTGCGCAGATCGCAAACGAGGTGAGGGGGTTCGGTGAGCAGTCGAGGATTCATTGGGTAATCCTCCTACTCCAGTGAGCCCAGGAGTAGGGGGAGGTGTGGAATCCAGCCTGGAACGCGCCGAGAAGGAGCTCCCAGGCTTTTTGAGGATCGAGATTGGAGAAGGAGACAGGCTTTTTCTGGAGGAATAAAGCGAGGGCTCGACAGACCGAGGCGTCGTCGGTGTAGCGACGGGTGTGGATTCCGCGGAGCTAAACGACGGTGAAGGGAAAGCCGGTGAGGGAGGGAGAGGTGCTATGGAAGGCGTGGGTAGTAGAACGAGCGGTTTCGGTGCCATGCGTCTCCGCAGTAAAGGAGGAGGAGGAGGAAATAAGGATAATGGAAATTGGACATCCTTCTGAACAGTCTCGTCGCTGGAGTACTCGGAATCTGAATCAGAAGTCAAGTCGGGGGTGCGTAGCAAATACGGAGTCGACTCGGAACCCCCAGCGCGATACAGAGTGGGTCGCGGTTTACGAGTGAAAGAAGGGTCAAGGATGGCTTCAGCTCCTCGACTATGCAATGATGCAGTCGAAGCATAGGGAGGACGATCGCTCCGGCGGGGAGAGGTGAAGAAATCGTCGATGTCCTCTCCCTCAGCGTCCCTAATGAAGCCCTCCCAAACGTTATCCAACTCTGGCATTTTGTGTCCGGGCCGCCGGGAGGACTCGCCGGGGATCAGGCGTTGCCGCTGGGGCATTCTTCTGCTTCCCACAGACTTCGGAGGTATGGGAGCGGGTGGAATGGGGATGGGGTAGAGGTTGAGGGAGGGGGGCCGAGGGGGCCTCACAGGAGGGACGGGGGGTAGTGGTCGGTCCAATGAGCGTGGCGACAGCACAGGGGAGGAGCGGTCATCAGGGCTGTCTGTGGGAGGAGAATGGAATGGGAGAGAATGCGGGGCGCGCGAGGGCGACCCAGCCTGCGGATGCCGTTGCTCATCGACAGAAGCAAGACTGCTTGCATCGGGTTCCGCATGGCTTGATTTAAAAAGTCGAAGAAAGCCGTCCGACAGAGTATCTGATGGACGTCGTTTAGAGTTAGGACGACCAGAGACCGGGCTGCTGCTGCTGGACCGCGAGGGAGTGGGGACTTCCTGGGGAAACCCCTGCGTTGGCGAGGACTGCGCGCGGTCCTTTCTCCCCCAAGTGCGGAAGAACGAAGGAGACTGTGGCATTGCCAGAAAGGAAGGAAGGAAGACGAGAAGGTAAGCTGGGAAGTAGAACTTCAGTACATATCCCCAGACTTATATATTATCTCACTCTATAAGTGTGCGAACGGTTCCATGTAACAAGTCAATTAGGTGAGCTGGGATCAGTTCCTGAGGAGTGACAACAGGCGAAGAGAGAGTGGATTTATAAAGAGCTCCTAAGTCCAGGAGGTAGACCGATAGGCAGCGGAGCGATCGTGTAAAGCCCCTGAAGAATAGCATACCTCGGCGTCGTTGAGGCCACAGAAATCTCGAAGAAAAAAGTGTTGAAGCACAGTCACGGCAGAGAGCACAGGTTCGAGAATTCTAAGTGTGAACAAGTCGCAATCAGCGATTAGATGTCTCACATCCGTTGTTATCGCATAGTGGTGCGTCTGTCTTGTGTCTGTCCCTGAGGAGTATGATCCTCGAAGGACAGAATGGCAGGGTGCGGATTTATGCTGAGCAGGTTAGATTCTTTTCGTTTGTGCGGTTGTTAGGGAGTCCTAGTGTTAAAGTGATGGGATGAACGGTTGAGCGGTGTTGAAACCGAAGGCAGAAACGGAGAAACAGAGGTGGTGTTTCCGTGCCGAGGCTAATTGAATTTTGATCCGTGGCCAAGCCGACATTTCTCCATCAATTCAGCACGTCCTCTTTCCTTCAATCCTCCTTGTCGCGCTCGAATGCCATTGGTGCACTGGTTTTGGCTGGACATGTCGGAATCCAACAATCTGTGGTGTGTTAGTTCCTCGGTTTTCCTCGGCTGTCCGAGTCTCCGGACAGGTCTCGCCTGCCTAGCTTTCGTATGTTGGTCGTGTTTCCGACGAGCAGCAGTGGGGCCTAGTGGAATTACGCTTCCATCTTATAGAAACGCCGCATATCCGAATTGATTCTTGAATTCACCGCTGCTGTAGCCAACAGACGAGAGCCATTGACGTGCGCTCAAGGTTCCAAAAATTTAGACCGAGGTCACTCCTGCACTCCCGCGTTATCCATGCGGCCCAAGTGCGGCCCAAGTCTAGCCCCAGTCAACATCTACATGCTGCTCAGCCAGGCCCAGGTACCAAATGTTGATGATCGCGAACATCGAACGCGGAAGGATGCATTAATTTTGGGGTACAGGTATACATGAGATGTCTACGAAAAGAGTACATGCGACGAGATAAAAACTTGGGATAGATATAATGGAATACAGTTGACAATGCAGAGAGATGAATAAATCAATGTGCCGCGCAAGCTAGAAGTCCTCGTCAGTGACGCTGTGAATGGTAGAGATGAGCCAGCGACCAGCAATGATTAATGAACCCAACGTACAAAGCTTTGGCCGACGTTTGTGCGGTGTTGTTGCCCGAACCCGAGATATTGGCCTTGGAGTAGTCCGAGACGCGCTTCTCAAAAAAGTTGGTCTTGCCTTGCAGCGAGATCATGTCCATGAAATCGAAAGGATTTGTCGAGTTGTAGACCTTATCGTTGCCGAGTGCGACAAGGAGGCGGTCAGCGACAAACTCGATGTATTGACACATGAGCTTCGCGTTCATGCCGATAAGGCCGACAGGTAGAGCGTCTAATAAATAAGAAATAAGCAAAGATAAATGATAAAAAAAGAATTTTGAGCGCACCCGTAAGGAACTCCTGCTCGATCTTCACAGCCTCAGTGATGACGCGTCGGACGGTATCGGGGTGTGGGCGGCGCTTGAGGTGGGTGAACAGTAGGCAAGCAAAGTCGGTGTGCATGCCCTCGTCACGACTGATGAGCTCGTTCGAGAACGTCAAGCCCGGCATAAGCCCGCGCTTCTTCATCCAGAAAATGGACGCGAATGAGCCGGAGAAGAAGATGCCCTCGACGGCGGCAAATGCGACCAGCCGCTCGCCAAAGGTGGACTTCTCGTCATTGATCCAGCGGAGCGCCCACTCGGCCTTGCGTTTGATGCAGGGGATGGTCTCGATCGCGTCGAAGAGGTAGTCGCGCTCTGCGGGCTCCTTGATGTACGTGTCGATGAGCAGCGAGTATGTCTCGGAGTGGATGTTCTCCATCATGATCTGGAAGCCGTAAAAGCAGCGCGCCTCGGCGATCTGCACCTCGTTCGAAAAACGCTCGAGGAGGTTCTCGTTGACGATGCCGTCGGACGCAGCGAAGAAGGCGAGGACGTGGGAGATAAAGTGACGCTCGTCATCGTTGAGCTTGTTGTTCCAGTCGTGGAGGTCCTTGGACAGGTCCATCTCCTCGGCGGTCCAGAAGGATGCTTCGGCTTTCTTGTACATTTGCCATATCTGACGTGCGAGCAATGAGCGAAAGACGCGTGAAAAGACGCGTCGATAGTACCTCGTGGTATTGGATGGGGAAGAGGACGAAGCGGCGACGCGACTCCTTGAGGATAGGTTCCTCGCCTGGGGGTGGCAACGCTCGGTAAGCACTGGGCGAGGACGCGACGCGACGCGCGACACGTACTTTCTGGCAACGTGATGTCTCCGACAAACTTCCTCCGCAACTCTTCGATGTCCTCCTCGTCGGAGTCGTGGGCGTCGACGAGCTCGAGCTTGGCAATGGGCTTGGCAGCGAGGGGCTTAGTAGTCTTTTTTGTCGGTGACTCGAGGTCGAGGCCCGAGAAACGAGCGGCGGCCTGGCAAAGATGGTGAGCAAGGGAGACGCGACTAGGACGCGACGCGACTGACCTGTTTGCTGGGCGTAGGGCCGGGGGAAGCGAGACGGGGAGCAGCGACGGAGACCATTTGAATTGGGCGGGAAATGGATGGTGGTGGTGATGAAGAAAAGAGTTAAGCGAGTTGACGGCTTTTTATACTGTGTCGTTGTTTGTATCTTCAACAAATCAAATGATCGCGTTGTTTGTGCTTAGTTACGTGTTTGATCTCCACGTGCCGATGCCGTGATTGAAAATTTCTCCTGGCGCCGTTTTGTGCAGACGGTCCAGCCATTCATGCAAGATGTAGGTGCTTGAGAACTGCCGCGAGACAATATCCTGAACAAAATCAGGTCACGTCGTGTTTCGGTAAGGTTTCTCTGAATGAGAACCCGAAGGACTTGGACTCGTCGCGTCAGCGGTTTGTTGGCGTTGTAGATCTTCCAGAGTGTACGTGCGCTGTCCTCGCTTTCTCAGCCGCGCTAAACATTTGACTATAGGTGAAGAGCCATTATTAAAACCTTCGCCCCGGCGATTTGTACTTTTTCCAATCCAATACACAGAGGTTCGTGCCCCGAACCGCGCGCGACCATCGCTCAGCTCTCCCTAGATATGGCAGATGTACAAAAAAGCGCAGGCCTGCTTCTGGACCGCTGAGGAAATGGATCTGTCCCACGACGTTCTCGACTGGAACAACAACCTAAACTCCAACGAGCGCCATTTTATTTCCCATGTCCTCGCCTTCTTTGCCGCCTCGGACGGTATTGTCAACGAAAATCTCTTGGAACGGTTCTCGAACGAAGTTCAAGCTGCAGAAGCCCGTTGTTTTTACGGTTTCCAAATCATGATGGAAAATATTCACTCCGAGACATATTCGCTGCTCATCGACACCTACATCCGAGAACCTGCTCAACGCGAGTACCTCTTCGACGCTGTGGAGACGATCCCCTGCATCAAGCGCAAAGCCGACTGGGCCCTCGAATGGATCTCGGATAAACGTTCAACGTTTGCGGAGCGCTTGGTTGCGTTTGCCGCCGTTGAAGGTATATTCTTTTCGGGGTCCTTTGCTTCCATTTTCTGGATAAAAAAGCGTGGGTTGATGCCCGGACTGACGTTCTCAAACGAGCTCATCAGCCGAGACGAGGGCATGCACACCGATTTCGCATGTCTACTTTTCACGCATCTTCAACGCCGCCCGCATCCCGACACTGTCCGACGCATTATCACCGAGGCGGTGAAGATCGAGCAAGAGTTTTTAACTGGTAATTATTTGATTTATCTTCCGTGCCTGCATCATACTCACCCACTGTTCCTAGACGCCCTCCCCGTTGACCTGATCGGCATGAATTCCCAGCTGATGCGCCAGTACATAGAATTCGTAGCGGACCGCCTTCTTGTCTCGCTCGGGAACGAAAAGGTGTACCATGCGACGAACCCGTTCGATTTTATGGATATGATCTCGTTGCAAGGAAAAACCAACTTCTTTGAAAAGCGGGTATCAGATTACTCCAAGGCGAATATCAACCATTCGGGTCGAGCGGAAACGTCGCCGGCGGCAAATAAAATTTTGTAAGTTTTCTTCAAGACCCTTTCGGCATAATACTGAGTGCCCGTTAGCACTCTTGACGAGGATTTCTGAGTATCACGTCCCCTCTAGCTGTATCCTTATCACCTACTACCACCACCACTCCATCTATAAACACCCTTACTTAGAACTGTATCACACTTGACGCAAATAATATCACAAGACATTCAGCTCTTTTCATTTCTGCGCTGTTACATCCATGTACATTTGTTTGATAGGTCTAGTTCAGTAGCGACGGTTGTTGTACATCGTAAACTTGTGCGTGAACGCAACGAATTCTGGCTCGGTCCACAGTTTCGCGTCTTTTAAATCAGCGAAAATCTTTTCCAGTTTCTTGACGGCACTCTCCGATGCGGGGGGGGCGACCCTCCGACACCATTTCCTTCAAAAAGCCTGCCAAGTCGCAAATCTTTGCTTTCGGCGGGTCAGGCTCAAGGTCAACCTGAACGAAACCATATCGGCCCCCACTCTGGCTCATGATCTCCCACTGGCCGACGAAGAGCCATCCTTTACCACTGAAAGGCGTGTTGCTGAACGCGGGGAAGCAGTGGACACGCCGGTCCTGCCACGACGGTCCTTCGCCCCGTACACCGGATGCGAACGCGGCCTGAGGAAGCAAACTCGTCCCCAGAAGACCATACGACTCGAACTCGTCGAGCTCCGTGAGGGGCAAAAGGAGATCCGTGAGAGATTGGACGACGCTAGCGGGGGTGAAGGTGGCGAGACAGGCGGAGCTAGGCACACCGTGGCCGTGAAGACCAACGTATGCGAAGCTGACCGGGTAGCGGACATCGTTCTGCCACGAGAGAAATGCAGGGTGGACAAGCTCCTCGATGGAGTAGAACAGTTTGGGTTCATCGAGCAACTGGTGGATCTGTTCATCGGAGATGGCAGTGCCCAACAGTACAAGACGGCGCAGCTTCGGGTACAGGGGGAGGACTGTGCGCAAAGTATCGACGGTGATGATGGGGTTATGAGAAAGGTTAAGAAGTTCGACTTTGTCGGCCTCAGTCGAAGGCAATACAGAAAGGATTTGACTTTCGGACAAGGCCAATCCGGAAAGGTCGATCGTGTTGCTGCTAGATCCAGCTTCATGCTCCAGGACTTTGGCCAACAGCGACACCCCAGAGTCGGGGAAGGGTGCCTGGCTGCGCAGAACGGATTTTATGTGGTCAGCTTTCCCGGGCATCCACACCAAACCTTCTAATTCTTGGGTTTCGCCTACTTTGATGGCGTGCTCGACAGCGGGTTTGAGGGACAGATCGGCAAGCGAGGGAACAGCAATAAAAGCGTCGCTGGCGGCCACATCTTTTGTGGGGTTGGGAACAGCAGAATATTCGTGAGGCCAAGCCTCAGCGAGCATATCGAGCGTCATCAGACGCTCACCGCTGAGAGCATCGATTGTTTTCAGGACGGCTTCTTCGGTTTCCTTGATGCCTTCTTTCTCCTTCTGCAGAAAGTGAGCTGAGCGCAGCGACTGAGTCCGGGAGAGTCTACCTGTTTCTCATTTGGAACTGGATAGTAGGCGCGGACATACCGCTCCGCTGTGAGAGGGGTCTATATGCCGAACAGTGATTTGAGGTGGAAAAAGACACGGAAACACAAGTACTAACCCAACCCTTTACACCACCAACGGACACGAAGCAATAGGCGGGATTCGTTGGGTCAGTGATGTCGAAGACGGTGATGCCATCGTTATTGTCTGTTAAAGTATGGTCAGAATCATATACCGAATCCGGCTGCAGGGCTCCTGACCTCCATCTCCGCTGCCCATCTCTGCGTCAAGAACACCGTTTTGAAAGGAAACGCCACTCGCGTAGCCGGCCTAGTTTGCAATAGAGTCGAGATCCTAAAAACCAGGCGGTCGGAACTTACTTCGAGGTCAAGACAGAACGCAGACGCCAATAAAAACGTTGGATAAGGGCAAGGGACCGCGGGCATGCGGGGTTCGGTTTCCCCGATACCATATTTTCCTTGGATCGTACGGAGTTGTTCGCGAATAATTTCAGCGTTGTCCTTTTGCTTAACAAGTGTGAGGAAACGCCTTGCAGCCATGAGAGGAAGTCTGGGAACATATAAGGGAGCGCCCTGTCGCCCAAAGGGTCCACGTACCTTCCATAACACCTGTTTCGAAAAGATATCAGAGACTCTTTCAAACATGAGAATAAAAACGAGAAAGAATCACCATTGATGATGGTATGCTCCAACACAGCGATAGCGGGCAGCAGTAGCAGTCGCGTTGTGCGCAGCTACACGCGCGATGAGGAAAGCTTGGTGTCTTTGGCCCATGGTGAAGTTGGGGTGTGAAGGGCACTGACTCCAAAGCGGCCTTTTCTAGCCCAAAATAAGGGAAGCACGTGGGGCTGTTATTGGTCAATCGATACTGATTGGATACTGACTCTGAAAGGTTCTTTCTGGCGCTTTTGTTTCCTAATTGGTCAGGCGCGCGCGACTTATTTCCTCCCCCGCAACGCCGAGCCTCCGATTCCGTCTCAAGTACGCAGACGGAGTGTCTGTATTACATGGCCCCCTGCCCGTCCGGGCTTTCCATTGACATTTGAGCGCAGAAGACGACAATGGAAGGAAGAAGCTGGATGAATCGACACGTGACCGCGATCATTTCGAAAATTTATAAGTTATTTTCTCTCCGATGCTTCGACGACAAACAAGAGAACGGCGGCAGTATGTTTACGCAAAGTCCTTGGAGGCCCAGGAACGACAGACTTATGAGCGAAAACAACAATTAAAGGATGCCCTCGCCACAGGGAAGGCTCTGCCGACAGAATTGAAGAAAGACGCAAAACAACTCGGGAAGGATTTGGCCTTTGACGAGGCGCAGACTGGTCAGCCTTTTGAAGGTGCACATCTCGACTGTTGACCATGTGCTCTAGACCCCACTACCCATGTCGATAATGAATACTCGAGAGCGGGCATTCAAGATCCCAAAATTGTTATTACGACTTCTCGCGATCCTAGCTCAAAGCTCCTTCAATTTGCCAAGGTCTGCGTCTTCTAGTGTCCGGATTTCATCTCCCTCATTCTCGTATGCCAGGAAATGCGACTTGTCTTCCCAAATTCGCATCGCATCAACCGGGGTAATTATGTTGTAAAAGAACTGGCGGATGCCTGCAGGGCGAACGAAGTTACGGACTTGATTGTCCTGCATGAGCATCGCGGCACGCCGGGTAAGCAACCCGTACCATAATCTCATCCGCGTTAATTCTAGGATGCAGACGCAATGATTGTCTCCCACTTCCCTCACGGGCCAACGGTGTATTTTACACTGAGCAATGTCTCTCTGCGGCACGACATCGGGACCTACAAATCTTCCACCGTGTCCGAGCAGTACCCCCATCTCATCTTCGAGAACTTCAGCTCTAAACTTGGAGAACGGGTACGGGACGTGCTCAAGTACCTCTTCCCCGTCCCCAAGGAGGACAGCAAGCGGGTGATGACCTTTTCAAACGAGGACGACTTTATTTCCTTCCGGTATGTTTTTCATCTTTTCTCTTTACGACATCTCACGATTGCGGTAGCCACCATGTATTTGTAAAAATTCCTCGACAAGTTCAGCTTGCAGAGGTTGGACCGCGGTTCGACATGAAACGTACGCCATCCTCCTATGGCATTTTCATTTGCAACTCATTACCGTTTCCACTAGCATACGAGATCCGACAAGGCACATTCGAGCAGTCGGAAGCTGAGCGGGAGTGGGTCCTTGCGCACTATGCGCGCACATCGAAAAAGCGCAGCGTACTCTCCGGCCCTGGCTCATATTCCACCGCAAGTGACCACGTTAGCAAGAAGGTTAAGCGGTGAAACCTCCTCCCATGGGTGCCATCATATCTTGCTTTCTATCTAGCCCGAGGCTTACGGCGTGTTTACTGGTCCGTCCCCGACACTCTATGTGGTCCAAGCGCTGGGTCCGTGCCCGGGGAAGGCAGATTCGCCCGTCGTGCAATCATATATTGTACATACGGTACATCAATCGCACATGCTTAATCCACAACCAAGTTACGTTCCAGCTCGGCGTAACTTTCAAACAGCGAGCGGAAGAGGTCGATAGCATGCTGGACATCGTGCGATCCAGCGGTCTCTCGGATACTGTGCATACTCAACTGCGCGAATCCGACGTCGCAAGTTTTGATGCCCATTTTCGAAAGCATCGGCCCGACGGTCGATCCACACGCCCTGGATTTTTTAGACGATGAGTATCCTAGTTTCAAAACGATAATAGCCTCGACGTACATATCATTCCGCACTTCATATTCCTGCACCTGGCCGCCCTTGCGTTCAACCAGCTGCTTGACCATGAAAGAGGTAACTGCGTCCGTGGCATAGCGCTGCTTAGCGTTGGTTTTGATAACAACACCACCATTCATCTGAGGCTTGTGATTGTCCTCGTGCTTGGACGTGTAATTGGGGTGCACGGCGTGGCCCATGTCGGCTGAGACGAGGAACGACTTTGACACACTCTGAGCGAAGGTGCCGGGAGTGGGCGAGAGACGGTTCATGAGTGACGGGAGGAGGCTGGAATCGGCTCCGGATGTTGAGACACTCCCGATTTCCTCGTGGTTGAAGAGGGCGATGCAATTGACGTTGCCTTCTAAGGTGTTGAAATCCGGTGTTGAGACGCTCTGTGCGAGTGCTTCGACGGCGCAGAAACTGGAAATCTTTGAGAAGTTCAACTTTAGTGAGGGAATTTAGACGCACGACGAGAACTGATTGTCCAGCCGAGGGCTGAATACAAACTCGGAATTGAGTCCGCCTAGAACAGAGGGCTGCGTGTCGTAGAGCGACCTATCACCAGGTTCAGAGCGAATCGAAGACATGCGGGAAAAAACATACAATTCGAAATCGTGGATTTCTTCTGGGGCTACAGACAGTTCACCAGCAAGGAGAGACAGAAGCGCAGGGTGATGGTTATTCTGTATGCTAGATGCCTTCTGGGGACCTGCATCCTTCTCCGCGGCCGGTTCGTTTAACTGTGAGGCGACTTGTCCAAGGATTGGGATGAATTCGGTCTCTTGGTTGAATTTGAAGTTGTCGTTGACATTCCTGTCCACTTGAACCGAGGTATGAGTATTTTTACACGGGACCTGAGGTTCGTGAGTACTCACAGTGAATGGCAAGAGTTGGGATACGAAGGAGGGGTCTGTCAATTTTCACAAGCTTGGACTTGAATCCATCGGCGTGAGTGGTTACGACGACCCGCCCGGCCAGAGATAAATCGCGGTCCAACCTGGGAGTCGCAAGTATGATGAAGGTGTTGCATTGGCCCAGAGAGCAGTCCGAACATACCACGAGTGCCAGATTCCACCACCGTACGTTTCTACACCAACCTGGAGATAGCCTTCTTTCGTGCGCTTGGACACTGGCCGAACCTGGATAAACGACTTGTAGCAGCTATCTCCTTTGATTCATAGAACGCAAGCACTTTAAGGTTGGGAGAGTCGACATGCGTGGCGACGATGCTAACGCCGGCACCCTGCTTCCATTTCTGGGGAAGGGTGAAAGCGACGAGAGCAGCCTGGTTTCTGGAGAAATAGTATTTGCCTCCGGCTTTGACGTTTTCCTCCCAAGCATCTTGCTCGAGGACCTTCTGGAAACCGGCCTTTTCGAGACGTGCGATGGCGTTGTGAACAGCATGGAACGGGGTCGGAGATGCATTGAGAAACTGAAGAAGGCGATGGGCAGCCTCTGGACCTTGTAAGGAAGACATCAGTTGCATTGTGGGGTCGGTCCAGTGTACTTATAGCAGATCAGTCGAAGCGCGTCCTTCAAGTTACCAAGGGGAGTTCCATATAAGTAAATTGTTTGCTCCATGCAAATGTAGCCTCATTGAGCGCCGTTGCAATATTGAGCGATATAGAACGATAGGACGCCATAGACGGCACGAAATTATCTCACTTGAGCTTGAGCTTGCACCGGCGCCTGCGTTAAAACCTCCTAAGTGTTTTTTTCGGTCGTTGTCGGCCGATCATCGATCAACTCCCGATCAATTCTCCCGCAAAATTTCCGGACCTGGACCGACCGTTCGTCCTTCATGGTAGCTTCATATCTGCGGCATGGCCCCACACAAGCCTTTGGAATAGTGTGCAGCTCTTCTTCAAACTCACATTATGATGGAAAACTCGCATATGTCCCCGCACTCGAAGACATTCTCGTTTGGGACGTTAAAAAAGGCCAAATGGTCGCAATGTGGCACGAAACCGGCCACCGCGCAGAGGTGACTGCTGTTCTCCGCTCCCCGCAAACGGACACCTTTGCAGTGGGATATGCCGATGGTTCCATTCGTCTATGGAGCGCATCCGCCGGTTCCGTGCTCACAACTTTCAACGGCCATAAAAAAGCCGTAACTGCTCTTGCCTTCGATGACCGGGGGAGCCGCCTTGCGTCTGGCTCTCAGGATACCGACCTTATTGTCTGGGACGTTGTGGCCGAGGCGGGCCTGTTCCGGTACGTTTTTTTAAAATGCCTACTCGAACGAATTACTTCTGACTCGCCCAGGCTTCGCGGCCATCGAGACCAGGTCACCGCTCTCCAGTTTATTAGCACCTCAGACAATTTGCCGTCCACCTCAACCGCTTCCGCCTCTGGCCTGCTTCTCAGCGCGTCCAAAGACACATTTCTGAAACTCTGGGATCTTTCAACTCAACATTGTGTTCAAACTATCGTTGCACACCGCTCAGAAATATGGACCATGGATGTAGATTCCGAGCAAAGCCTTGTCTTCACCGGCAGCGGCGAAGGGGAGCTCAAAGCCTGGAAACTCGATCATGAGGCTTTTGCCGAAGGCCTGAAAGAGACCGAAACTGGCGAAGTGAGCCGCTAAAATAACTGGAAGGCTCTCTCCAAACCAACATTTATTCCTTCAGATCACCAAAATGATTCATAGCGTTGCTAACCTTCCTCTGTCTTCGCATCACCGCGTCTCGCAAATCACTTTCCATCCGACGCAGCCATACCTCGCCGTACAGTCTCACGATCGTTCCGTAGAGATCTTTCGCATTCGAACAGAGGAGGAAGTACGCAAGAAGCAGGCTCGGAGGCGTAAACGCGCCAAAGAGAAGAAGAAAGAGGCGAAGGGAAAGGCCAAGGAGGATGAGGACATGGACGACGAAAATGACGAGGAGGTCCAACTCGTTGATTTATTTACCCCGTATCTCGTCGTCCGCGGTAGCGGGAAAGTTCGCTCCTTTACCTTTGGACCAGATGACACTGGTGCCAAGGGCGGAATGCAGGTACTACCCACATTTACTGGTGTCTCTGTCCGCTCATCCTTCCGTTGTAGCTCTTCCTCGCCCTGGCCTCAAATGCGCTGGAAGTTTACACTGTCCCTGCCCCCACAAAATCCAAGGACGAACCTCCAGAAGCGACCCGGTTATATTCCGTGGACCTTCCAGGGCACCGGACGGATGTACGAACACTGTGTTTGAGCTCCGATGACCGATTGCTGGCCTCAGCCTCGAACGGTATGTCCACCCGTCAAGAACGAGCCGTCCAAACTCAACATCGTTCAAAGGGTCATTAAAATTGTGGAACATCAAAACTACATCCTGTATTCGTACAATGCAGTGCGGCTATGCTATATGCAGCACTTTCCTTCCCGGTGACCGACAGGTATGAGTCGGTTTATTTTTCTGAATTATTGTTGTTGTTAACACTGCTTAAGATCGCCGTTGGTACAAAAACTGGAGAGATTCTTATCTACGACTTGGCTTCGTCTTCGTTGGTTGAGACGATACAAGCCCACACGGGAACGGTTTGGTCGTTGCACGTTAGAGCCGACGAGCAGGCTCTAGTAAGCGGCAGCGCCGACAAGGACGTCAAATTTTGGGAGTTTGAGCAGAAGAGCACTTCTGGAGACGTCGTATGTCGGCGATACTGTGGTCCTTCCGCGTCCACTAAGCTCGTTCTATCTGTAGACCGGAAGACTCTTGTCCTTGGTACATATTCGGACATTGAAGATGACCGACGACGTCCTGTCCGTGCGGTACAGTCCGAACGGCAAGCTCTTGGCCGTTTCCCTCCTGGACTCGACCGTCAAAGTCTTCTATCAAGATAGTCTCAAGTTCTTCCTGTCTTTGTACGGCCACAAAGTTGGTGTCTAGCCCGTATCCATTTATCCTCGCTCATTTTCTCCACAGCTCCCCGTGCTGTCGATGGACATCTCACACGACTCAAAACTAATTGTAACTTGTTCCGCCGATAAAAACGTCAAGATCTGGGGTCTTGACTTTGGCGACTGCCACAAGTCCATATTCGCGCATGACGAGAGCGTCATGCAAGTCGCGTTTGAGCACGAGTCCCACTACTTTTGGACTGTAGGCAAGGACAAAATGCTCAAGTATTGGGATGGCGACAAGGTGTGAAACGAGCGTACATGTATTCTCACGCTTGGCTTAAGTCTTTGCGTAGTTTGAGAACATCCAAAAACTCGACGGGCACCACGGGGAAGTGTGGGCTCTAGCCTTGAGCCATCGGGGAGACTTTGTCGTCACCGGATCGCATGACAAGTCCATTCGCGTTTGGGAAAAGCTGGACGAGCCCGTTCGTTATCCCCCGCCTCTCATCCACTCACTATTCTGAAACTTGCGTCCTCAGCTTTTCTTGGAAGAAGAGCGCGAACGCGAGCTTGAGAACATCTACGAAAGCGGTATCGCAGATTCGTTCAATCGCGGCGATGCTCTCGTCGGTAGCGGCGTTGGTGACGGCCAGGGAGACGCGGCACAAGGAGCAGAAGCGACTGGTGTGACCAAGCAAACCACCGAGACCCTCATGGCCGGGGAACGCATCATGGAGGCGCTGGAGTTGGCTGATGACGAACGGGCCTTGTTCCGGGACTACGAGGAGGCCATGTCTCGGCTCGGGGGAGACGCCATGCGACTCGCCCCACCACCGCGTAACGCGGTGCTGGCAGCGTATGATCTCGAGCCAGAAGCCTGGGTTCTGAGGGTCGTAGAGCGAGTGCAAAGCACCGCATTGCAGGATGCTCTATTGGTGCTCCCGTTCGACAAGGTCGTCTCGCTCATGGTCTATCTCAATATATGGGCTCAGCGGGTCAGTTTTTCACTCGCCATGGTTTTTGTAACACTGATTTCAATTCAGGATTGGAACATCACACTCGTCTCGCGCATCATCTTCTTCCTCCTCAAAACGCATCACCACCAAATAGTCGCCAATCGCATTATGCGTACCGCCCTCATCCCACTTCGAAAAAATCTGCGAAGCGCCTTACAGCGCCAGAAAGAAGTTATTGGGTACAATCTAGCGGCTTTGCAGTATATTCGACGCCGCAATGATTCCGAACGGGTGGCGCAATTCTATGAGGAAGAGGGGATGGACGAAGAAAAAGTGCGCGCCAAAATTGCTGAGGGGAAGAAGAGGAAAAGGGTTACTTTGAAAACATGAGTGTGGAATACATTTTACTACGCGTGTTATATGTACAATGGGTATTTGTGTATGGCTGATGCGTAGTAGGGTTACATTTGCGAGTTGAAGTTGCTACAAATCTAGGTTGTCCGTGCACGCGCGAGTCGAGATTATTCTTCGGGACCCCAAATTTCCTCGAACCTACAAAGGTTAATTCTAAACAAACTGGAATAGGGTTTGAGATCGCGCTTACCATTGAGTCGGTTTAGACGCCGGTCGATACTGAACGGTGGTTATGCCTTCGTCCAAATCCGCTAGTTGACTGAATGCACTTCGAGTGAGATCGACGTGTTTGCTTCCAGCAGCGCAGCCAGCACAAGTGTCGACAACGCGGACAAAGACACATTTCTTCGGGCTGACGCATACTGATAGGGTGGTCGGCTTGGTGGAGCAGGAACTACGGGAGGAGCCTTACATTCAAGGAATTTGAAGCACTTCGGTTTCTCATCCCAACCTTGCAGAGTGAGAGCGCAGACAAAGGACTCATCCTTTATAAATGCACGTAAGAGAAAAAAAATGGGATGCAATACGGTGAAAAATACCGTTGGTGCCCAAGGCGTATTCGCCCAGCAGCTAGGATTGAGCAGGTCGTGTCCGGTATACCTTTCATGCGACATGTCAATACAGAGAGTGGTGTATTTTCGGCCTACTAACGTACCAAGTAATAACCACCCCCTTTTCTGGCCGTCCCAGCCCCTTCAAACCATTTATAGCAGAATTGAGGGTGGTGGAGAAGGAAGTTGTGAGAGATTTGAAAATTGAGTTCTGCTTCTCGCCAGTGGAGGTCTTCTTTTTGGAAGGTTCACGGCGATACTTGTAGTCTAGATTGGTAGCATTGAAAGCCTGCCACCCATCGCGGGGGTCGAAGGTATAGGAGTCGCCGAGTGAATGCGATTTGGTGTATTTGCTTCGAGCGATTTCTCGTGAACTGGTACTGTGGATGGCGCTGGCGCTGGCAATCGCAGGCAGGGAGATGATACACAGGGCAAAAAGGGCGAGCGAGGCGAGGCGAGGCATGTTTCAAGGCAAGTGAAGTGAAGGTTGATGCGGCGAGGTGGTGGAAGCAGAGAGACACGAGAGAGTTCAAGTTGTTGTTGTTTGCCACTGGCGTTTGCTGATATGCTCCACGTCCCGTCACGCGCACGTGGAGTGACAGGCATTTCTTCCGAAAACCCAGAAGATGTTTGTGGATGGCCGGCAAGCGGTACAAATAGTAGAAATGAACGAGTGATCACGTTATGTGCACCAGCACATGTCGTTTTTTGCGGACATTTTAAAGACAAGCTTAAGAGGTGTGGACTCTGATGTGGCCACGCGAGCGAGTTCGGCTATGTCCGAAATTGTCGAAAGAAATGATATGGACTCCCAGCGACGACCGGATAAGCCTGCAACTCATTTTGGAGCACTCTAATAAGCTCATTACAACAGCCACCCTGGAGATGTCAGGAGGGTTGTGCATTGCCGGAACTTGAGCCGTTGTTTGGAACGACCAAACAATTTCCCTATCGGGTCGTGGGAGCGTGGTACCGGCCGGAGATAATCGGGCAACATCCGATTATGACTTAACGCTAATTAGACTCCTTTGCTTGCCTTGATCCTCCCTCTCACTATGCCTGTCGACTCTTCGCGCAAGTCATCACGCAAGACCACGAATGACGATGAAACAGACGTGCGGCGCGCTCGGGGAGAGGTGAAATCCCTTGATTCCGTCCATTTTTCGCTCTTTGACTGATCTGGACTCCTCCCCGCACCTTCCCTCGAATTTCTGCTTCTCCTGAGCTTAGGTGGCATGTGCCGGTAGGGTCCGGTTCGTCACATTTATCCTTCGAAGTCTCACAGACAACATGTGTGCAGAGTGTAGAAGGTGGGTGTATAATTTGCCGTCTATGCTCCGGAGTTGAAACCCGGAAGATTGAAACTTAAATGCGACAAGAAACTGCCCTGCAGTTCATGCAGTGAGCAAGACTGCACAGAATCCAATCAAAATTGAGGTTGAACAATCCGTAGTTCGCCGAGGATGCCCTTCCATCTGCCCCAACGGTAGTCTGTCGAGCCAAGGCACTAGATTCGTCCTCGCTTCGACAGATCATCTCCACACGAAGATTGGTGAAATGGGACAGCGAATCCGACAATTGGAGGACGCCCTCGCAATTTTCCAAGCATCGACGGGCTCCAACGAGTGTGTTGCCTTTGTTTTCTTTCAAACGCAAATGTGTTTGACGTCCTTTCAAGTACGCATCCGCTTCTTCGTGACGAGCTGCTTTCCATAAAGTTTGGACCGGAAAAAGGTGCCGACAATAAAACGAAAGCAAAACAGCCATCCGTGGATTCCATCGACGCGCTCGGAACTCTTACTCTTGGCGACGATGATGGGAAGTACGGTCGGTATTTCGGACCCTCCGCTGGTTCAGAAGTTTGTTTCTCAATTCCGCGTTTACAAAAAATTGATCGTCTTCTTTGTAGACATTGTTTTTGGTCTCCAGCCGTCTTTTTATTTCGGTATTTCGATGTCTGATAAATATCATAGGCGGGCGCGGAGCTGGAAATGTCGTCGTCCGTCGAGGATGAGGAGTTTCCGACATTAAACGTCGAAATTGCGAGACTCTCAAATTCATTCCCTTTCAGCGCCGGTGGTGCACCGGGGCGATCCTTAGACATGCTATTCGAATATCTACCTGAGCAGCCTCGCGCATGGTCTCTGTGTGAGACATACATGGAGCAGTGCGCTTGGCAGTTTCGACCCATTAACCGAGAAGAAATGATCGATGACTTCCTCTCCCCAATTTATAAATCCTTGCGGGACCGAAAAAACTGGAACAGCGAAGCCGACTTCCCGCATACCGTTTCGCCGCACAAAATCGCAGTTTTGTTCATGCTGTTTGCGTTAGGCGCCCTCGTAGACCTCACCCTGGAGCCGCGTAAAGCATTTTCATTTCTCGCCAATACGCCGCTCATCTCTTTGTTTCAGACAACATCGAATCCGACCGCTATTATCACGCAAGTCGTGCGTCCTTGGCGCTGCGCTCCGTTTTCGACTCGCCAGAGATGGCCACGGTCCAGGCGATCCTCTTGATGTCCGCTTACCATAGTATGGGCGGAAGAAACTATACTATGGAAAGTTCGGTCGGTGGTTTCATCTTTCAAGCTTTGACCGTTTGTTGATTTTCTTTTTTTTTTGATTCAGTGGTCCTTGCTGTGTCTGGGTTCAAAGGTTGGTCTTGTTGAAAGCCGTCTCCAAATACCAATGAATTTTCGAAATTGTACAGCTTGCTCAAAGCGTATGTTGTGTAATAACGGTATCTCCTGATGCTTTACTGATCACTCTCTTCAGCTTGGGTTACGTGGGTGGATTGGCGTCTTTATCTTTTCTGTACTGAAATGCTGCAGATCGAGATAGTGCCCGGTGGAATATGGAACCCAAGACAGTCAACCGCCGTCGTTGTGAGTTTTACGACTAGTCTCATGAGCCCCCGAGATACGACTTCTTCCTGTAGCCTTGTTCTGGGAATTATTTAGCTCCGAATTATTCCAGGTTCAGACAATCTCCTTCGCCGCCAGCGATGCATCTAATCTAATCTAAACGCAGAGTATCTCCCTGGGACGCCCCCCATCGATCCGCCTGAGCTATGTCGACTGCGAATTTCCCGCCCCCGAAAATACGCCTTTGGATGAAAACGGCAATCCACAAGTTAGTTGTACGTACACTTTTTTACTGTGTGCTAGTCCCTTGAAATTTCCCCAGACTACGAGTGGAAGTATGCATTCACGCGCGACATATTTTCTATCATTACCGAGCGCACTCTGAC
Source organism: Mycena alexandri (assembly GCA_029233265.1). Taxonomy (NCBI): domain Eukaryota; kingdom Fungi; phylum Basidiomycota; class Agaricomycetes; order Agaricales; family Mycenaceae; genus Mycena; species Mycena alexandri. Next base: position 530,299 of record JARJCM010000001.1, on the reverse strand, counting down.
TGCCGAGTCCCCTTCATATGAAACTGTGCTCGAGCTGGATCGGCTAGTTAGAGCGAAAACACTGCCCGCATACTTGAATGTTTTCCTGGGTCGTGAAGACGAAAATTGCACGCCGTCGGTATACATGCGAGGGTACGCTGAATGCGCTTGCTTCACACAACTCGTGGAATGACAAATGAGTTGTTAGGTGTTTACTCGGCCAATATCGCTCCGTTGGTGAGTATCTCGTATCTACTCATTCCTGCTGTTTGTCTTACCGCTTTTTTTCTAGCGCTACTTTACATCCATCGGACCTTCTTTGCACAGGCAATGCTCGACCATCCTGCGAACCCACTTCGAAGTCCTTACGCACCATCATTCCTCGCCGCATATCGATGTGCTTCTGGGATGATCAAAGCAAACCTCAATCACTTTGAGAGGTGAGCTCATGACGGGAAGCACTGGCCCCGCCCTCATCGTCGATAGGTTCCCAGAGCTGTGCTGTAGATGGTGGGTTGTCTGGACGCACTGTAAGCATCTAGTTCAATGCAAATGCAGATGGCAAACTGACAACAAGCCCAGTATTTTCTGCCGCGGTATGTTCTGCAATAACTTGCTTACATTTTACTAATTTTGTTCCAGATCATAGTCGGTTGCATTGTCACCCGCTCGCCTTCGTCAAGCATGGCACCTACCGCCTTCATCGAATTGGGATTGGCATGTGATCTATTCGAGAAAGGCGCCAAGTTTTCTCGGAGAGCGCGAAGTGGTTTCGTAAGCGCCGTCTTCTTCCCGTTTCTCTTATATTCATCTGCCCTAGGCCATTCTGTGCAAACTGAGGGAAAAGGCTTTCCAAGTTTATTCTCAATTCCGCAGCGGTAATCCCACCCCTCCTCCTAGCACGGGATTCGGGCTTGGACTATTCGATTACGGGGAAGACGAACTGGCTTTATTCGGCGGGCAAACACGGGTGCTGGTCACCAAGTTGATTTCCAAGAAGAAGAACAAGGAGCAAAACAACTCGGAAGATCCGTCGTTCTTTTCTCCCATGACCGGCACTAGCTCTGCCCCATCTCCGCAGTCGTCTGAGTCGGTCCCTGATGTCCATCCCTCTCTGGTCGAGTATCTGTCCCTGTTTCCGCCACAGTACCCAGATGTTCAGCCACCACCTCAGGATGTGCCGCAGCCTTATCAGCAGGCGATGCTTGAGCAAGCTTTACCTATTTCCTCCAACCCGTATGGGTATGACCAGGCCTTCCTCGGCGGCGGACCAGCTCCCCAGCGCCCGCCGTACTTTACCGATACAGATATGGCACACAGAGACCTATCTGATTTAGGGATGCTTATGTCTGGAGACTCGGGGATCGATGAGCAGTGGAAGCAATTTATGAAAAAATCCTTCGATGGTTTGTTGGAGACTGTACCTACCCAGTACTAGGTTGTAAAAATACATATGCCTGAGTATTGCGCCTCTTCGAGGCGGGCGCTGAACCTTTAGGTTAAAGTTGAAGAGGGAATTTCTACGATCCCGGACAGTTGGTCGGGTCAAGCCGAAGTAATCGGAGCGTGTAATTGCATTTTCTGACAGCAAAATATTTGCAATGTATGTTTTGACCTGTTTTGACCCGCAAGTGATGCTGATCTGAGCAAGCGACGTTAGCGGTGTTGATACTAGACTGGTGACCAATCTGCCTACCAGAAAGCAAGCTTGTCGGGTAGTTTCCCACTTCAGAGAGAGATCGGTTACCGGTCTATGTTGATACAGTACAACTCGACTTTCTCGAACCCAAGTCCCCAGAGTTAGTGCGGGGGGCAGAATAGATTTTGGCTCAAACTGCCAGGCAGAATGGCAGAATGGCAGGGCAGAATAGCGGCAGAATATGGCAGAATATAGCAGTGTTATAATGGTCCATAAACATATTTTTACTTCCTAAACCACATCTTCAGCGCTCCATCTTCCTTGATGACCTCTCTTACCACTTCTTCTTTCTCTCTGCCATCAACACAATCTGGTTTCGTACAAATTGACCGTTTTCTCGGTTGCAATTGATGGTTTATGGCTGCAAAGCTGTCCGCCCAAACACCAATGAGGGAGTGAAATATGTCTGCTTGTTCCATGGACTTTTGCGTGCACACCAGTAGGTGAAAACGATGTCAGGATGTGTGAAACAAGTTAAAAACAGAGAAAACCGCGGGAATTCAACCATCGGCACAACATCGGCGGCCGGCCCGGACTTCCTCTGCCATATTCTGCCGGACGCCTCTCAATTCTGCCGTTCTGCCTGCCATTCTGCCCTGCCATTTGGCAGTTCGGCAGAATTCTGCCAACCACACTACCCAGAGTGAAGCGCATCGGCCGAATCTCCGAGTCTATGTTTAGCGGGCCGGTTGCCGGTGCTTCTATTTAGAAGCAAGAGCACGTCTTAGGGGTCAAATTCTCACAGACTCTCACTTTAAACGACTGACTCTCATCAATGACCCCCAAGGTAGTGGAGAGAAAAGGAACACAACTGCTGCACGGAGACGATGCCTTCCGTCGTTCAGAGGACGTCGCTCCACCGCTTTCTGTGAGCACCAGTGCGTGCAGTCTCAACATTCGCTCCCAGAGGCGATTGATTGTGTTTTCCAGCATTCTTATCGCGTCGACCGGACGATGTAGAGGTCGCGACAGACTACAGGGTTTGTGTCCTTGACTTTCCTACCATCGCTGTCTCAGCTAGTCCACAGAATCCTTCTCGTCACGTTTATAGTCGATACACGACTCCCAACTCCACGCGAGCTGAACATATATTGAGTCAGATCACTGTAAATCACGATCCGCTGCGACGAAATTGAAGTTGACATTCGAACGCAGGACGGCTTTGCTTTGACTTACTCGTCTGGCCTAGCAGCTAGTTATGCCGTGCGTGTTCAGGATCGATATCGGATCCGCTGAGGACCCATGCTTTTATGGCAGGCTCTGGTGTTTTATAAGCCCAAAAGGATCGCCATGACAGAAGGCTATCATGGGTGCCACGCCATGATTCAGGTCAGGACTTTGTTGTAATAGTTTTCGACTGACCGATTGTCGTCTTAGGTTTACCTGAAAGCAGCGCCCGAAGTAAAGATAATCAAGTTGGACGACGACTTCGAAAGTGGTGACCTCTGTTGGCTTGAAACCCCTTTGAATCCCACTGGAGAATCCAGGTCCATCCAACACTACGCCAACAAGGTATGGGGTCTAAACTGCTTATATTTTTCTCGCATTCAATGGTCGCAGGTACACAAGGTGAATAGACGCGTGCAATGCATAGAAAAACCAGTATTAAGCGATGTCAGGTGGGCGGGAAAATAATTGTGGATTCCACGTTTGCGCCCCCACCCCTCCAATATCCTTTCAAATTTGGGACAGACTGGTGGGCAGTATTCCCATGCAGCCCGAGCATATGATGACACATTACCGTAGTATTCTGCATTCCGGTAGCCCTGGATTCTGACGAGTACTTCTCTGCCTAAATCCGTCCACAGCCACTAAATATTTCGGCGGCCACTCTGATCTTCTCGGAGGAGTTCTGGTTGTTCGCACGAAGGAAGAATGGGATACTGTTCGCCTTCTTTTTTCTTGTAAAATACCTTCTTTGACCCCATAACTAGCTTCAGAGTGATAGGACCTACATGGGTAAGTCTTTTAATCCCCATTCACCGAGAAACGAATGACCTAGGATGTCCCTGGTAGGGAATTCGATGGGTGAGCCCAGACACTGCCCAGGAAGCCCCGAGAACCGACCATGTATCTCCTAGGCTCCATGGAAAGCTGGCTCCTACTTCGCTCCCTTCGTACCTTCCATTTGCGCCTTCCCAGGCAATCGGAAACCGCCAGCGCATTGGTGGAATGGCTTCAAAAGATTGTTTTGACACCAGAGGGACAAGCGTTCGATGGCGTTCCAGGCGGAATCCTTACCCAAGTTTGGCATTCTTCGTTGCAAGCGAAGGATGCGAGAGGCTTCGACCCCAGCACCCAGATGACTGGGGGGTGGAACGCAACATTCTCCATCGAGGTTTGAACTACAGTCATTGCTATCACCCGACTGACCCGTCCCAGCTCTCGAAGGCGCAGTATGCCGCCTGGTTCCCTCATTCCCTCGAGTACTTCACGGTGAGCAAAGCCGACGTATAAATAATGGATGTCTTACGCCATGTACCAGCCTGCGACGAGCCTCGGTGGTGTGGAATCTCTGGCGGAATACAGATACTCGTGGGACCCGACCTCCAACCCAAGAGCCGTGCGAATTAGCATCGGGGTTGAGGATTTGGATGATTTGAAGGCCGATATACGCCAGGCTCTGAGGCATTTGGTTCAGGTGCTAATATTTTGACGCGTTAATTGAAGTGGGACTGATAAGAACTCTGCAGACGAGGTCTAAACTTTGACCGCTGACCCAAAGATGATGGGTCGAGCGTATGCTGCTTGCGCTAGATACGCGCCAATAACCGCGCCATATAACAAGTGCTAGATTGGGAATGATCAGAATTGCATAAGCGTCCAAAGCTCTGCTCTCGCCTTCATCTCAAGCGTCTTTAATCTTCCAACTAATTTATTACTTTGGGAGCCCCAAGTCCGTGGAACGTGTCTTTTAGGACATGTCTTCCACTCGACTGTATCTCAAAAGTCGGTGAAACCAGACACGTCATATTTTACGATCCTGACCAGTTAGACTTGGACATGCCGTCGTTTGATTCTCTCAGTAGTCGCGGCTCAAGTTCCCGCACCGAAGCGAGTCCGCGTTATAGCGTTCAGCCCAAGTATTATTCCGATCGAGCGCATCCATGCAGATATCCCGTGCTTGTTACCAATATTCCAAGGCATATATGCTGGCAGGCGCGTTGCCCAACTGATATCCGAGTCAAATCGGATTCTGACGCACGGCAACTTGCAGGAGCTCAAAGATTTCGGCAGGTTGGCTGGTGGAGCTGTTGCTTTCTGTAACTTGGAGCGCGAGAAGAACGGGCGAGGGTTCATTGAATACTTATCATTACAGGACGCAAACGAGGCGATCAGAATGCTGAATGGACAGCGCTTGGGAGGTGGCACTGTTACTGTCTCAGCATATAGGACCACTCGTCGTACGAGTCGTTCACGCTCCCCGATACGCCGCCGTCATTACGAAGTCGACGCTCGCAAAGCCAGTGAAGAACGTCGTCGTACATCCTCCTCACGCTACGCCAGGCTGCGAGAGTCATCGGAGAATTTTCCTTCGGCGCCCGACTTGTTCCCATATTCTGAACACCCGGCACTGCCAATTAATCTCCTTCCCGAAATGCACATGTTCTCCCAAACCGTCCAATCTTACCGCACTAGCCAGTTTCGCGATATGGCCGTGAAAGAAGCTCCATTAATGCTTCCAGCATCGTCCTCTTTTCACTCCACCGAGTCCCCTTCCGTACTCGCCAACGACTTTCTCGACTTCGATGCATACCTGCGGCTTAGCTATGATCGTCGCCTGCAACGTCCTCCCGAGGATTATTCGTCCCAACAGTAATTAGGATGGGTGTAGCATCTGCGGCCGCTTCAGGTCTAACATCAATATTGCTCGAACACAGCGAACATCCGTGGGTAGCGCGCCGTTCCATTACTTTCGTGCCTATCAACAAGGAACTTCACGCATTTGTTACTTTACTCAAAGCATCCATATCACCATCTTTTCGTAGTTATTGTCGCATTGCTCTGACTCACATCCGTATATCGCAATAGTTCTACAGTCGACTCTTTGCAAGTAGATCGTTAAATGTAACAGCCAATACGAGCTACCTTTTTTTTTGAGAAAACAAATGATGAAAAAAAACTTTATCTTCCCAGCCCATTCCTGTGCGTTTCATTTTCCCGATTTGAGCGATCAGGGCAGCACAGGTCTCCGCGAGCGGGTCCGTTTCGTTGGAACCGGTGAGGAACTCACTGGCGAGAAAGAGCTGGGAACTTGGGGATTCTGACGGAGCAAGAAGTCGAATCGAGACGGCCTGTGGTGCCAGAGATGCGGCGAGGCTCAACATGTGGGAGAGCGGGTTGAGGGCCGTTGGAATCGTGTGTGCAAGGGTGGCGGCGAATCTCGTCGGCGGATCGTATCTAAACAGAGTCAATGTGAGTAACGGAAACCGGTATGACATCCATTACGCCTACCTCACGCACATCACGAACACATTGTAGCCGCGAACAGGAATTTTCTGCCGGAATACATCTGCAAAACGGAGTAACGCCCTCCCGTTACTGGTGGTGCACTCTGGGAAGACAACGAGCGGGTGCGCAGCATGTTTGCGGATGTCGTCGAGACTTCCATAACTGCCTGTGTTTTTCGTAATTCCGAACGGGGGTGTGCGACCAGTATAGCGAAGGGCCGACAGCAGCGAAACCTGACAAAATCCAACGATTGGAACGCGTGCGGTGACCGCACGACTGGTCGCGGTTATGTTGGCCGAACCGGTTCCCGTTCGGCGTCCAGGGGTATGGCTGATTGCTTCTGACGTCAGAGCGGGAGTTTCGGGAGAAGGCACAGTTTCCGTCACTGGCAGCACGAATATGGGATTAAACCTTTTGTTTGTTTGTTTTATCAATTGTGCGAAATGAGAAACTATCATACCGGAAAGCGAGCCAAAGAATTTCAACCCAAGACACCCAGTTGGATACGATGATATCCCCTGCACGAGGCTTCCATGACTCAATGTCCTTGGCTCCGCGACTGAGATAGTTGTGAGCTGGTGTCCGTGCTCAAAAATCGTTATAGCGCACCCTCGTTTTCGGGTTACGTTGTCGACCGAGATCCAAAACAAGCCGAGACACAGAAGGGCAAGACGGGCAGTGAGAGCAGTGAAGATACGCGTAATGAATCGATGGACGATGGGGACGGGGATCTGGCCGGCATGTATAGCTTTACTGTGAGGGAAAGTGCACACATCTTACGAATATGACAGATACCCCCTCAACCAGGACTAGATGGACGACAAGAAGGACAAGCACCAGAGCGGTGCGCACCGCACCGACCAAAAGGGCAAGCGGGACAGACAACTTAGCCAGAAGGTCACTGGGCGGCGGAACGAGGGGAAGAAAAGGCTATTGACGCGTTCAAGATGGGAATGGAATGAGAGGCAAGATATACCTGAACGCCAGTCCCTGGATCCCGGTATGCGCTGTATTTTTCCATACCTGACGAGTGTGCTGACCGCGTCGAGACAAGTGCCGAATTTGGCCTGAACGCGTTACTTGCATGACGGCATCAATTCACACCCGGCATAGACCAGCCTACCATGGCCAATTATCTAAATCTCCTCATATCTCTGCCACGGTGGGCCCTTCGCCGTTACCAGAAACTACCGTTCTACGGAAAGGTTCGTCCTTTGCATTTCGTCGCCCAAATGCTAACCGCTGAGCTGATAGGTCGTCCTCTGGCTCTGGACACTCCTCGAGATTGTTTTAGGTATCTTATCTCCCTTCCTGCGCTGCAGAATCTACTCGGCACTCACTATATTGCTAGTCATCGCGGTTATAATAATATCTCCCAGTGTGGTCGCCCAATTGTCTGCATTCGCGCAAGTGCGAAGGGAAACGTGAACTGATTTCGGGCCCACAGTTTGTACGACAACGCGGAGAAGCTAGCTAGTTACCCTCTCGGATGGACGGTTGTCATACCTTTGGTGTTGGCCGCAAGCTTCCCCCCTCTCCACGGCCACAGTAGGTCGTTATTCACGTCGCAAGAAACACAAACTAAGTAATGGTCTGTTTCCAGCCACGATCACCACCTTGTGCGGCTTCGCATGGGGGCTGAAGGGTTTCTTCATCGCTGCTCCGGCCAGTGTCCTTGGCGCCGCTGTGGTATTTAGTGTTCTCCGTCTCAGCTTCAAGGAAAGGCTTCGTGCAATGTCGAAGGGCAATGAAAAGTGGCAAGCCCTCGAGTCCGTCGTTGTAAGCAATGTCCGAACTGCCACAATCTTGTGCTCAAACGTCATGCAAGGCCGCCAAGGGTCTCCCGCTCATAATCTTGATTCGGATATCTCCCTTTCCTCCGTAAGTTGAGCACTATTCATTCCGAGGAATCAACTAATCCGTATCCATAGATGGGCGTACTCAAATGTCTTGTTCGCCTCCATCGGATCCGTTTCTCTTTGGCAATTTATCGTGGCCACCTGCTTTGTGTTTCCCAAAATCTTTGTCCACGTATTTATAGGATCAAGGATAGCCGCCTTATCTGACGGCGAGCAGCGCAGCCACATGGACACCAGCACGTATTTCTGCATATCTCACATCTTCAGGTCGTAATTCTGAATCAAACAGATACGAAGATCATAAATGGCGTCCTCATCGGGGGCGGAATTCTCGTCGCTATACTGGCTAGTTGGTATGTCTTAGGCTCGTGCGATACATACAAGTCATCGACTCGAATTTCTAGGTTCGTCTACACGTCCGTTCAGAAGCACATTCGCAATCTCTCCGGAATCCCACCAGAAACCGATGAACTTGCAGCTGAGGCCTTGGAGGACTCCGAGGAGGCCCCTTTATTAAATGCCTGAGAGCGGACGCTACTTACCATGTATCCTACGATCCTATAATTTCGCTAGATAATGCAGTGATATTCCAGGCTAAGACTAGTAGTAATGTAGGAAAAGCAAGCTTAAACTGGCCCCAATCAGAAAGACGAGGATAAATAGTCGCCCATCCTTTGCTCGCCTCTTCGCCTCTTTAAGCTGTACATTGCCCTTTTCCACCGTGGAGGTCGTCGCTATTGCGTCCTCGTACAGTTGTTCGGTCAATTCCGTTTGCCGCGTCAAGTGGGTCACCAGCTCCATCTGCAAAGCGCTGATGTCCATCAGACGCGATTCCGCCTGTTGAACAGATTCAAGAGTGTCTTGAACGTTCCGGAGCATGTTCGCGTTCTCCGTCTCGAATTGTAATATCTGAGATGCTGATAGTTCGATGTCGTCGTCGTCGTCATCATCTGAGGGTGACGGAATTTCGGTGAATTTGGGGGTAGAAGGAGGAGGTCGATGTGCTTCGGAGGGTGAAGGGGCGCCAATGGTGGCGGCGATCAGGCTAGAGGATGCACCACCGAGCCAACTGCTACTCCCACCCGTGGGCTCGGGCTCTTCCGCATTAACAAGCGGGTCAACGCCAATGTTGAGCGCCTCCCTCGCCGCGCCAGATCCCAGGGTCCTCGACCGTTCCAACTGCCGCTTTACACGTTCCTCCTGCATTTCCTTCTGATTCTGGCTCGCTTCTGTCAACCGGCGGTTAAGATACCAGGTAATACTCGAGCGGTGAGCGGCGACGAAGTCAGAGGACAGAGTAGCCGCGTCCTGCCTCAGCCGCGCGGGAAGAAACCGTGTCAGTGGATTTGCCTTGCTTGCAACGAGTTCAGTGCGTCCTAGAGATGATGAAATGAAAAAGTCGTTGGCCTCGTCCGAAGTCCACTGGAAAATATTCCGTACGCTTTTCTAAGGTCTCCATGGCTTTCACCCGGTCAGCGCAACCCGTCAGGATGACTCGAGCCTGCAGGTCGATCTGGTCGCGGTCCTGATTAGAAAGATGGCGAATTGCACTCCAGGACTGATCAGAGGCGCTCAAGTCTAGGGTTTGCGAAAGCTGACGGTACGCGGGGCCCGTTCGAGAGTCTACGTTGAGATACGGTCGCCGAATATTTGCCAACACGCGAGTCAACGTGTTAATATGGTTCAACTAAAGACGAATATCTTAGCGGGACACAGAAAGAGAATGTATCATACTCACAATGAGATACGCCTCTGTGATATATGGATTACCTGAGGCGAGTTGAGGATCGCGTTCAGCTTCGCTGTTCGGCTTGTGCGTTCTCCGCCGTTTGGCAGCAGGCAAGGCATCTTCCTTTTCACGAGTGACTTGCCGGAAATCGTGTGTGCGGTCTGAAAAGGGCATATCTTACGGACAAAAATCGTTCCTAGCTCCGCGACATAGCATAAATAGAACAGCATACCGTCCAGGCAAGTCTGAGACTTGGAAAGTGCTGTAACAGATGAACGTGTAATCGCTTGTCTGCATTCGGCATTTCCACGGATCAATTGATGGCATCTCGACCACATAAAAGCGAAGAAAAACACCGAAATATTTCAATCACCTTCCCGCCGTCATTCCGTTTTCGCCTTCGTTTCTGGTTTTCGAGGCGCACTGCGTTGTCGATGATCGCAGCGTTTGGCCACAGTGTGCATGGGATAGATACACCTGATCCTTGTTTGAGGCGGCTGGCGTGTAGTCAGACGGCCGGCTGCCATAGAAGTAGACCAACATTTTAATATATTGCTCCTTCTCTCTCTACATGAATACTAGCAACGAGTGAGACAAAGGCGACTGGAACGAGCTTGAAATTGAGCGATTTTTTCGAGTCGCGTCCGCATTGTGACAAAGTCTCTATCACGTTTTGCCACTCTTTCCAAACCAACAAGGTGAATTGACCGTCCAGCTCTCCCCTGCCGGTGATGATTCAGAGTGGAATCTACATCGACCCGTTACCATTCAAGGTCTTCCTGGGTCGACGTGAAGACCGAGAAATGTTCTAGATACTGCTGAGGCTCTTCTCCTGAAAATCCTGACCCAAACACTCATTCATCGCGCTGAATCCGCGTTCTACAGACTTGAAGTGAATCCCGGCACTATGGACCCTCGCAGAGCTCGTGACCCCCGATTAGCGCGAGCGGACCCTCGGTTGCAACGCGTACAAGACACTCCTGCGCCGACGCCAACTCCGCCGCCGCCGATCGAGAACGGTTACGCCACTCCGCCGCCAAATACTCTTGCTCCATATACCGCCGATGCTCAGCCATCACAATCGGCGACTCCAATACCGACTATCGAAACCCCGACATATAAGCAGCGACCTTTGTTCTGCGTGGTATGCGCCAGTAACCAAGTAAATCCATCAAGTTGGTCAACGTCCGCACGCCTTACAATGTTTCTAGAACCGTTCCATGGAGGGGCATTTGGTCTTGTCGTCTGTTTTGCCTGTGTTCAATTGCCAAAGGAAACTAAATGTACCTAATAGGAAGGCGGGGTTTCGGGTGATTTCCTCTGGCACAGGTTCTGCGGTTCGTCTACCCGGGCCTTCGATAGACAAGCCCAACATTTACTCTTTCGGCACGCCCTATAATACAATCTATGAAGAATTAAACGCAAAAGATTCCCGACTGTAAGATATGAAACCGCTCAGTACGCCGTAATCATCTCATCGCAGTTCAGATACTCTGCGAACGGTGTTCTCCCAATGATTGACCGCAATCGTCATCTAAAACTCGCACCCGAGCGTTGGCAAGAAACCAAAGTCGTGGCCGACATCGTTATAACGTGCGAAGAACGTTGTTTTGACGCCGTATGCGATGGTAAGCAGCAGGGTTATTACGACCAGAGCTTCTCCGACTATTTATCATAGACCTATTGGCCCGGGGAGGCGACTTCAACCGACCCGTCCACATCATCAACATTGAGATCAAGGACAATCACGAAGAGGCCACCATTGGGGGACAGGCGATCTTGGATCTTGCAACAGCGGTGAGCAGGATAATCAGTCTCCGTGTTGACCCATCTGGATGATTCTTTGGTTTGAACAGATCGAGGAGGCCGAAGATATCGACGAAGACATTGATAGAATCCTCCAAGTGCAGCAAGAAACTCATCCCCACAACATACTGCATGCAGTCGCGTTCTATTAATTCGCACCGCCTACTAATCAAGGGATCTATCTATGTGTACTAGAAAGTCCAAATTGTAAACTATGTACTGTAGTCAAGTACCGCACAACTTTTCCTTGAATTTTTGGAACTCGAAAGCGTGACCGCATCAGTTTGGATCTAAAGGCACCGGCCAAACAAGGCTGACGCGTCCGGTAGCTTGAACGCGTCTTCCTCCCATTCATCATGGCCAGCGCAGACGGTGGTGCTTACAGGTCCGCTCACTCGATATTTGTGTACCAACCAACACTCATGCTCTTGCCAGTTACTCTCTCACTGTTTTCTCCCCGAGCGGCAAGTTAGTTCAGATCGAACATGCCCTCGCAGCGGTAGCAGGCGGTACCACGAGCCTCGGCATTAAGGGTAGGGTTCCTTCGTATACCTCTTCGTCGCCCTAATGCTGCGTGAAGCTTCCAATGGCATTGTCATCGCCACAGAGAAGAAATCCTCCTCAATCCTCATCGACGACTCAATGATCGATAAGGTCGCCGTTATTTGCCCGAATATTGGCATTGTCTACTCGGGAATGGGCCCCGACTTCCGCGTGTTAATTACAAAGGCGCGCAAGAGCGCCCAGGCTTACTGGAAGATATACGGCGAATACCCACCGACACGAGTGCTGACACAAGAAATCGCTACTGTGATGCAGCAAGCGACGCAGTCTGGGTGGGTCCTTCCCAAGAGCAAGCATCTTCCTCGGTGCTCATCGGACGAATAGTGGTGTTCGACCATATGGTGTCTCACTTCTGGTAGCAGGCTGGGACATCACCCGGGGACCTACTCTGTACCAGGTAGATCCGTCGGGTTCTTTCTGGGCGTGGAAGGCAAGCGCAATAGGAAAGAATATGGTTAATGCGAAAACGTTCTTGGAAAAGCGGTGTGTTTCCATTCTCGTTTCCGTATAGTCTTGATTGCTGATCATTTGAAAGATATAACGACGACATTAGCTTGGAGGACGCTATTCATACGGCTCTGCTGACATTGAAAGAAGGTTTTGAGGGACAGATGACGGAAAAAACGATAGAAATAGGTGTCATCACCGTGCCAACTGCGGCCGAGCTCGAGGAGGGCAAGATCGGGGGCGAGACTGGACGACCGAAACCCACGTTCCGCAAACTGACGGAGGAAGAAGTCCGCGATTATTTGGCTCTATGATTTAGACTTGCCTTTTCTGTACGCTGTATGAAATTCTCTGATCTTTCCACTCTGATCTTTCTGAGAGCGAAAGCATAGCTTTGACAATCTCTTCCCGTCGAACGAGGTTCGTGCTCCATGCGGCATTCTTAGGTCTTCTAGCGTCGAGGCTGTGTCGGATGATGATCATCTGCGGGTTTAAACCTGTTTAAACCGTCAATACGGTCTACACGTTGCATTTTTTTTGCTGACTACTTTCCCTTTTATCCACGTCGGTCGTGATGCTGTGAGCCCCGCGCTCAGTTCATTATCGAATGGCATGACAAAAGAATCTAGATTCATTGGCATGGATCAAATCGTGTGCCGCTTTCTCAAAAAATGCACTCCTACTTCGCGATGCCCGCTATTTGTTTCTTGTCTGGATCTCGGCTTCACTTCGAATCTGCGCTGGTATCCTCGAGGGTTCTTGAAGCCCATCAAACTTTGGGCCGACTCTATGGTGTACTGCTGTAAAAACTGATTTCATCGTGGCCTCTTGTTGTTGAGCGGCTCTCGGGACTTCGGAGTCAAGGCAACTTTGCCTTCTGGGACCTCGCCTTGATGCAATGATACGATGCTGATGATCTCCCTTTTTCCTGGGAAGACCTCGACGATTGTCGCAGTTTGGCAGGCAATTTTGCTGCCGCACAGCAGTTCTCCATGTGGCATTTTTCAGCGCTCGTTTAAACCTCAAAAAGTTACCCCACACAGCAGTAGGTATATATAAGGAGCAAACCGCGTCAATCGATCCTTTACCCCACCACTTACTTCCTCTTCATGGCAGACTCTCCTACCGCGGCCTCTCTCCTAAACCGACGCAGAAGAGCGGCCATAGCATGTCGCGGGTGCCGGCATCGTAAGATTAAGGTAACCAGAGTCTCGTCTCGGACGACAGAGTTTTGACCTTGTCCAGTGCGAGACCACCGAGGACCCGCCACGCCATCCCTGCGCGAGATGTACGAAACGTTCTCTCGTTTGCGAATACGTCGCAGTTGACGATGAGGATCCGGAGAGCCCGGTCTCCCCGCTGCCTCCCAATCCGTACGCCAACGCGCCGGCTCCCTACCCCACCAACGTCCCACCCACGGGATACATGCCGCCCTACCCGGTTCAGTCTCAGTATGGCGGCCAGTGGAACCCTTCCCCGCCACCCCAGCCCTTGAACCCAGGTTATCTCAGCCACCCCACCAACTATAATTCATCCCCAGCGTACGCGCCCAGTCTTCCTCAGTACGGGGGCGCTCAAGGATACTCTTCTTCATACGGTTTCCCCACACAATTCGCCGCCCAACCACCAAACCAATGGTCGCAGGGACCGTTCCCGCAGCAACAGAGGCAAGGACTGCCTCAGCAGCAGAGGCAGCAGCAGAGGCAAGCTTCGACTTTTCCCGAAATAATTTCCCTAATTCTCCTTCTGCAGATGTATTTGCCCCGCCGGTCCAGTATGCTACTGCGGCGCAAGGTCGTAGGAGCCCCCTCAATTTTTGCGCCTCATTGCACTACCTTCTCGTATAGTTTTCCGTCGTAGCTAATCGTCCGCACTTGTGGACACTCATAATGAAATGTATTTTAGTCGCTCTGAGCTCAAAAAATTATTGTAGCCGCCCTAAATCGTACGGCATCGAAGAAGTCGAAGCACGGACAACTCACGGAAGTAAAGAAGCTGACATGTGCATCTCGCTTTGGTAAAAGCTGTTGGATAGTTCGCATATCATGACCATAGTTTCGCGACAATTGCGGACCTATGGAAGCTTTTCTGATGGTCGCCAACACTCCACGCCAGTCTCCACTCCTCTGTAAAATTTCCGAAGATATATTGATACATTACACAGATTTCAGGGCAGCAGACAAAGAGGACGATCAAAAGGGCCAGTCGAGCTTCTCTCCAAAGTTCCAGTGCACCGCCTTGACCGAAGTATCTGGGGCGCTCAAGATGGTTAGCGAGGGCAGACACGCCATTTTTTATTTTTGTGCCTACATTCTTCCAACGCATAGCTTCCCAACTCGCGCCCTGACCAACGGATCGGGACCGTCATAATGAAACAAAGAACAGACAGACGCACCAATGCCCTTCAGAGAGTATGACTATCAGACCGTGAATAGAAAAGGGAACTTGGACTAACCGACTGCTTCTTTCCACCGAAGGGGACGTTGTTAGACAGGAGATTGTACTGGTTGATCTTCAAGACGATTGAAAATTAGTAGCCGGCGTGTTACGTTTGCAAAATGCGGCATACCCAAACCTGTGCGAGAATACCTCGTTCAGGAATGATCTGTCGAAGGCGAAGGAATGACATACTGTGCCCGCTTCGAGTGCAGTCGCCACTCGCATTATCTGATTCGCATCGTCTATAATTATGGCTGGGTCAGCGGGCCCCACGCGCGTTTACGGGGACATACTGGAATGAAGGCCGGCACCTAGTCCATAAGTTGTATCATTCGCCAAAGTGATCGCTTCCTCCTCGGTTCCAAACCTGCCAACTGAAAGAACGGGCCCAAATATCTACAAATTTGCTTGGGACAATTTATTAGATTCCAAAGACGTCGACTTACCTCTTCCTTGACAATTCTCATGTCCGGCCGAATCTCCGTGAAAACTTACCAACTCAACAACGCTCGGGAAATACCATGACGAACAACTCACTCGTGGGATCGACGAAAAAACCTTTGCCGGCTCGTTTAGTCCCACCTAGTACCACTTTAGCACCTTCTTGCTTTCCTGATTCGATATAGCCCCAGACGCGGTCGTATTGACCCTTTGAGATCTATGCGCCATATCACTTCAAATGCATACAGTCGACCGAAACATTCACCCACCAGGGGTCCACAAGAAGATTTTTCGTCCAGCCCATCACCGACTACCAGCTCCTTGACCTTGGAGACCAATAGCTCAACGAACTTGTCGTGTATGCTATGGGATGGTCAGGAAACATAAGAAAACACATAGAATTTTTTACCTATCCTGGACGTAAACTCGGGAGCCAGCGGTACAGTCTTGACCGCTGTTGTAGCAGATCCCCAGAGCCGCCCAGCGGGCGGCTGAATTATAGATAAACACCCCGAGCGCGACGGAAAGGGTAACCGACCTTGATCCATGTCACATGATTCAAAGATAAGATGAGGGCCTTTCCCGCCAAGTTCAAGGGAAACTTTCTTCAGATTGCTCTTCGCAGCCGCTTCCATAATTTTACGACCGGTGATCGTAGAACCTGACCTTTGTGATGAATCTCATGATATGGTGCGAGCCAACTACGAGAACCTACCAGTGAAAGCAATTTTATCGACGTCAGGATGACTCGCCAAGGCGGCACCTCCAACCGAACCAAGGGAAGGGACTGTGTTCAGGACGCCAGGCGGAAATCTAACATGTTCATTTAAGCGCAGCAACAAAAGCCCCATCACAGAAACTGACCCAGCTTCCTTGACTAACTCGGAGAGTTTCTAAGAAAAATTAGTTTTGGAACATGGTGAAGCTGTCCTGTTCACCAAGGCAGTCAGGGGAGTGAGTTCAGATGGCTTCATGACAATAGTGCATCCAACGGCCAAAGCCGGGGCAACCTTCCCTGATATCATGTCAGTTTTGAAAAATGAATACTGCGCGAGATGCGAACAAGACCACATGTTCTAATTGATTTTTTTTTTCAGGTCTTGGTCAGCGATGCTAATACTTCGACGGGCACGCACGATCGGATAATTCCAAGGGATGATTTGGCCGCATACCCCAATTGGTTCGTGTTTTGTGAAAGCAAATTTAGTCTTGTTGTCTTCAAAGTCCAAAGTTCAAAGAAAGACGGACTAATCCCGTATGGAAACGACTAACCTACTTCCAGCGATTGTCCGGCAAGTTTATCGGCCCAACCTAAATGGAGTTACATCCACTCTGCATTGTCCGCAACCAAGACGCCAACCTGCAAAGTATCGAAGACACTTTCCCATAAAAATGAGCTTGGGGCAAATATCGAACCGCCTTGGATCCTGACCTGCACGGAGTCTCCAATGTCGAAATCACGGGCGATTCTTGAGGAAAAGCGTCACGGGTCACCAAGAGACGACCAGCACATTGACCATTTACCTTACAGGTTTTCCGTTATTGAGTGCCTCAAGCTCGGCCAGTTCCTTTGGAAAGGCCGTTGTTTCAGTCAATCGAGTTGTGATTGGACTGGAATACCTGCGCATTCTGCTCGATCAGATCGGCAAGCTTGTTAAGCAAGCGTGAACGCTCGAATCCAGTGACGTTGTTGCCCCAGGTGGTCTTGAAGGCCTTGCGGGCGGCGGCGACGGCATCATCGATGCTATCAAATTTAACGAAAAACGAAATAACTAAGAACGTGGACGACCTACTCTTTCGAGGATGCGCTTACGACCGAACAAATGACCTCTGCAGTTCGATCTATCAGCGACGAGCAAAAGCAGGGGTGTAAGTAAACTTGTTACCCTCTGAGAACGGATTTACGGCGCTGCAAGAGTGAGTTCCTGACCAGCTTATCGCTCCGAACGCTTACTGGATGAACTCTCCGGCATCCTCCACAGAGGGCACAAACTCATTATTTATGAAGAGACCTGTGGGTAGTCTTGTAAACGACTTTACTTTTTTAGGAAGATAGTCGTTTAACCTGTGGGAACCTTTATTTCGCTGCCCAGGACGCGGACGGTTGCGGTTGCACTCATGGCGAGACGGGCGAGACGAAGAGCAGATGAGTGAAAGGAGGCCATATATGGGCATGCCGTCAAAGAAGTTTCGAAGCGCGGACACGTTACCGCTCATACTCCACTGCGCTCGCGAAGGTTACCAAGAGCGGGGCAAAGAAAATGCCAGACCGGTGGACTAGAACGAGTCATACACTGCCCCTGTGTTCGCAACTTGAACTCCCCAGTCGGACATCAATCGGATTTTGAATGCATCCGATGACTGCATAGCCCAGCGCTGGGACCTCAAGTCTTGCTCCGCGGCACCTACGCGTTCCACTTCATCACCGCTCAAATCCCGGGTTTCACAGTGACCTGGGAGCTTGTCGAAGTTGAAGATCTCGATCCTTTGCACGGCTTTTTCGGCCCGAAATCCATATGTAAATTATTTGTGAAGCTGGTATCGGGTTCGCCTGCAATTCGATGGTGATTCGTTTTTTTTCAACCCGGTTTTATTAGTGGCGCGAGTCCCTAAATAGGAAGTGGGAATTCGGATCAACGCCTTCGGAGCAATGCGGAACGGAATTGTTGGCAATCGATATCTCTTCTCTCCTCTCCTCTCCATTGCCATGCTTCGCCTCGCTCGTGTTCCTGCTCCTGCGTTCCGCCAGTTGCACACCACTGCTCATCTCCGCTCTGGTCATGGCCCCTACAACGTATGCCCAACGCTACCCCTTTCGTCGGCTTTTTTTTGACTGCCACCTAGCACTTGCCCTTTACCGCGCCATTCCAAGGTGCACCCAGTGTGCCATTTGGTAAGGCTAAGAAGCTGGACATGCGTGGCGTACTTGTTAACCTTGTTCTAGCCGTCAAAATGTTCGTCACTCTCACTGTGGGCTTTTCCATTCCTTTCGTTGCGGTGAAGATCCAGCAGTGCGTCACCACGATTGATTCAAACAATCTATGCTAACATATTACCCCAGCATGAAACGCGAGGCGTGAACGATGGGCAACTAGACTTAGAAACTATAGAGCTAGATTCTACTCGACCCGGACATAATCACCATTAGACGGCTAAAAATACACCCTCACTCTTCTAAACTGTCCAAGATCTCCTTGAAGCCTTTGGTTGTTCGTCCTTTGGTGTCCTCGTTCTTCGGACAATCACAGATTCGCAAAAAACCAGCGTCTCCTTCTAGCGCGTCCAGCGCACACCAAGAGGCATTTCTAGCCGCTACAGAGATGGAAGGACCCTCCCCGGTCGCCAAAATAACGTCATGGACCAAGACTGGCCAGGGGTCAAAGGAGGAAGAATCAGCTCTTGAACGGGACTCACCATGGCAGTACGTTCCGCTGGCTGCCTTTTGCTTCAACAGTTGCAACTTCTGGCACCTTTGAGCCTGAATGAGCTCAAAAAGAGTTTTGGTAGGATGGTGCGTTATAGTTTTCAAGGTAATATGCTTGTCGTAAAAAGGTTTGAGCACAGACTCAAAAAACGCTTCTGCCCCGGTTGGCGTGAAATTATCCGAAACGTATATTGCACCAATCACGGATTCGACCACATCCGACAAAACCTTGGAAGCTACCAATTTAGTGGCATGCCGCTGCTGCTCGTACTGTAACGACTGACCTTTGGCGGTTCGACCTCCTGCCAGTATTGACCTGGTGATCGTTTCTCGAGCTCCGCCAGCTCGTATTCTTCGGCTTGCTTTCGTTCTAGTTTCTCCATATAGCTCATGACGCCGCCAGTGAGACGAGACGCCTGAAGGAGATGGGTATACAGCCCAGATGAGATGCAGACCGCAGCCAGCGCGGAATTCGACACCATAGCCCCCTAAATCCGTCATTGCGTCTCCACAAATGTTGAGCACGAAGATAAATACCTTGAGCAGGGTGAGGGCGCCAGGCGTCAAATTCTGGTCTCGTTCGAATATGTGTCGGATAACCACTGTGACCAAAATGAGCAGGTGGGTACACCGATAATAAAGCAAGCGTACAAAACTCTAAGATCGCATCGCCGATAAATTCAAGTCTTTCATAGGACACACGCTGGTATCCTGAAACAGAAGCATGAGTCTGAAGGACTCGATTAATGTGGAGCGGCACGAGGAAGACCAAAATCCGCACTAATGCTTGCGCCAAAAGATGGGGGTGTTTGAAATTCCGTTTAATGATATTCTCCACGGCCTGAAGTGCTCCGGGCTTCAACTTCGCAGAAATCATGGGAGGAGGTATCAAAAGCTTTCGGCCGAAATCCGACCACTTTTCCACATTCGGAAGTTGGATGTTCATGGCCTTGGCGGCCATAAGGGCGGTCTCATTTCCCCCAGACAGGTATGCTGCGCCTAGAATTGCTTCAGCGACATCTGCGACAACCTAAGAAATTTAGGCTTCAATTTCAAGAACGACGTATGAAATCCAAGGGAATCACCTTGTCTCCCAGTCTCTGTTCGTTTTCTTTTCGGTGTCTGTTGGATTCAGCTGTCGTCTGACCCTCTTCTGATGTCCGGAAATTAGGGGGTTGCCAGGACTTTACGCTGAAGGGTCTGGACTGGACGTAAGAGGGTAGGCCTGCGCTATGAGAGCTGTGGAATAACGTGCTGTTGCTGACAAGATGCTGTCTAGCAGTGTGAAGCACGCCCTCATTGTTCGACGGTTCGTTAACAAATACATAAATCGAGGTTAGAAATTTCAAGAACGAATCGCCTTCGTGTTGTCGTAAGATTATCACGGTTTGAAGAAACGTTTGAACTATACTCACCAAGCCATTCCAAACGTTCATAATCATACTCTATTCGAGTCGAAGGCGCTGTGATGGCCATATCTAGGAGCGATTCGGATATTTGATGATTGAACAACCGGGCGTTCAACTCCTTCACGAGTAAAAAGCCATCGAGCCGCCGGCTTATTGATGGTAAAAGCAGCGCCGTTCGGAAGGTGCTAGAGATTTTTATCGATTAACCCGGAAGCTGGTTCTAAGCGCCCGGAGCTCACCTTGCGGGAATTGTGAATTTGAAGCAAAGTTCTGGGATGAGGTCTGAGTGAACTTGAGTACAATGAACGGAGATATTCGTTGATATCTGCCTACATCGCGGAGGTGGCGGACCTGCCGGGGCTGGAGGTGTCGCAGGATCGAGCCGTGAAACCGCACACATAACGGACGAGATCTCAATGATTGCCTGCGCTTCGTCCTTCAACCCTTCAAAGTTCTTTCGAGCGCGTTTGCAATAATCCAACAGGCTACCGTATTCCGCTTCACGCTTAGAAAAATGTGTCAGGGCGACCAAAATCGTGCTTAAATTCAGCTTACGGGACTATCCTCTGGATGGCTTAAAGGAGAAAGGTCTGGCCGAACTCGCAGGACATCGTATCTTCTCGTCAACTCAGTTGACCTGTCCTGGATTACGGCATCTTCAATGTCGTTGGCCACGTCTTCCGCTCGACCATATTTCAACGGCACAGTCCACGAGTGGGCGGCGAGAGCGATAAGATCCCAGGGAATATGAGTGGTGATATCGGGAAGCTCCCAACGGCCGATGTTTTGTGGAGGAGCCCAACCAGTGGAAAGTGGGGCAAGAAGATATGGCATCTCCTCCAAAGGGCAGCTGAACGGCTTATTGGCCACTCCTCTGCACAACCTGAGTGTATACATATGTAGAATGGCCAATTTCTCGTTGTCTATAATAATGGACGCTCCTCTGTAGGTTTGTATAGGAGCAGGGGTGCCAGAATAGAACAGTTTGAAGGTGGGAAACCGCGGTAATGACTGGCGTGTAAGAATGACGATGGGGGCGTGAGGCGGTTGGTTTGAGTGGTTAACGGTGATGATTACCGGGAAAAGAGTGGTCGCCGCTCCAGTCGGGTGAGACCAGAGAAACGGAGTCTTGCGTGCATAAACCTGGACTCCGACATTGGGGAGCTCTCGACTCTGATGTACGCGTTCGGGTCTATTTAGGCTCGAACTCGACGTCGGTAAAAGAAAAAACTCGGATTCCAGGAATCCGGCTTCAGCCAACTTCACACAGACGTCGTAGCACGCTGCACGCCTTGCATGGGCCATTGAAGAGCAAGACGGACCGGTGACGTTGTGCGCGGGAGTTCCAGGCATAAGGACCGTACATGTGTAAACTGGAGACGCAGTGGGTGTCGAACCGCGGGAGTGGAAGTCGAACAGGGGGGACGGGAAAGAGTTTTTGTTTGCCGTCGACGCAAGTCTGTAAATTACCATCGTAGCATCTCGGAGGTATATTCGGCCACCCGTCACAGGATTCTCGATGTAACGTTCCGAAGACTCCCCTTCTTCCTCGCTGTCTGAATGCTCGGCATATCTAGGAGTAAGAAGAGTACGCGGGGGAGCCGCACTAGTTGGGAAACAGCGTAGGATGTTGGCCCAACGAACCATTTTCGCGTTTTGCAGCACCGTCGTGGAAAGCAAATTATGGCGATGGACGTCATTCCCTCGTTCTAGCATGTGTACCAGACGACCGGGTTTCCCTGCCGTCAGAGATCGCAGAAATGCATGAGATACATCCCCTTCGAAGAGGTCAAATCTAAACCAAACTATGAGACGGAATATCGTCACTTGATAAGGAGGCAAACCGGATTATGATCGTTGATTTGGGTATATCGAGGTCCTCCACGGACTGGGTGGCAATGAGAAGGTTATAAATGCCCAAATTAAATTTCCGAAAGACTTCTTGCTGCATTGAAGGATTAGCGCCCGTGCTGCCGTCAAAGGTGGAAGAAGCACCTGTGGTTTATCATCCGTCAGTAGCGATCGCTGACCTGTGAATGTATGTGCGCGAATAAATCCGGTTTGTTCTCCTAGCATGGGGATCAAATCCGAGATGGCGAAGGCGACTGCGCGACGTTTGACTAAATTGCGAAAGGACTCGTTAAGGCATTTACGATTCCGATAACTCTGAATCCTACCAAACACAATCCCACGGAAGTCTTCACCATATGGCTCGCAGGATTTGAGCACCTCTACGAGCCGCAGAAACTTCGGTGTCGCGTTGAAACTTCGAGAGTTCCGGTCTAGGTTGGGCATTGTGAACGCCCAATTTTTCACCGCGTCTTTGATTTTAGCCTTGGTTTTATTGAGGATCTCAAGAGGACCATCATCGTCTTCATCTTCGGAATAAGGTGAAGCATTGACGTCCAGGTCTTTCAACGCACGACGCCAAACAAGATCTGCGGCGCATGGCCCAACATTAGCCCTTACTCGACGCGCATCCTTGAACTGGCGGCGAAGAATAGTTTCAGAGGGGTCCATCGAGAGGATGTGGAGTAAAAGTTCTGTTTCGGGTGCCTCGGGCAGTCGGTCGTACACCAGTACCACTTCGTTTGGTGAACAAGAGGTGCCATCCGGTTCGACAATAAGGCCAGATACATTATCAGGGGTCGTTAAAGTGTCCGTCTTTGCCTTTTTCAAAGAAGGTGTCGGGCCGGAATCGAGGGAAGCCTGAGTTTGGGAACGTTTAGAGGGACGAGCAGATGGCACAACGGGCTGAAAGTGGGCGGGTGGAGCTGGTTCAGATGAGCCCAATGACGGCCCGCTGCTGCCAGATCCACCTGAGTTTTCGCGGCCGTTGTGCTCGTTCTGCTCTTTCCATTTCTTTTTCCAAACCTTGAGCATGGTGTACCAAAAGGAGTGTTGTGTACGGTTGTTGCATTTGGCAATCTAAAGCCCATCTCTCAAACAATCGCAAATGACAGCCTATTTAAATACTATCGAACGACTCGACGAGCTAACAGAGCTTACATCGAATGAATCATGCTCCACTGGTCCATTACTTGGGGGAAAACCACACAGACCAGCGCCCCGTTCCTAGGAGACGCGTTTCCTCGGACCCATGTCTGCCGGAGCGCTTACCCACCACCAGCAAGTCTTCTCAATGTCTCGGATACAATCTATTCACACCGAAACAGGCTTTTTGCAACGAGAGGCCGAAATTGATGCTCCCAAGGCTATTCTGCGTCAGCTGCGACGGAGTCCTACACCACCCAATTCTCCAGAGCCAGAACTATCGGAGACCGAAGAGGAAACTTCCGGTCACCAGAGGAGACCGAGTCTGTCCTCACTGGCTTCATCTGCTTCGTCTATCAAGTCATTTGGATCTTCGTTGATTCAACGCCGACAAGATGCCAGACCCGACTCTGCATGGAAGGAACCCCAGGTATGTTTGATATATACTTGGCCACTACCTGGGCTAAATTGTCCCAGCCATTCGAAGGTAAACAAATTGTATTCAACCAAACTTGAATACTCAACGTTTACTTTACTGTTTAGTCCTTCGTGCTGTCGAAAGAAAGGACGTCATGTATCTAATGGAAATTCGTGACCGATCATTTCATGTGCGCACGCATGAAAAATCCTCGGCGTGTTGCTGAATCCTCCCCAGCTACTGGTAAGGATGAGCGGAGGTATTACCCCGCTACTACACGCTATGCGTCTCGGTCAATCACATCGAGATGTGGCGGTCATATTGTTAGGGTATGCAAGTACTCCAAATTTATCCGTGGTACCGACGTGCATCCAGGGCCTTTTCGCGGTGGGTAAATCATCTCGAAGATGATCAAATGGAGAACCCCCGCACCAAGATGGTCCTCAAAGCCCTACGTAACGTCTGTCTTGTCATTCGAGATATGGTAACTGACAGCTGGTCGCAGGTACCAACCTCAAGCTTGCCATAGATTATGGATTAACCAAGACGCAAGGGAGCGATTTAACTGCCTCCTTCCTTCAAACGTATCGATCGGGCTCTCTGCCTTTCTGCACCCTTCGTTTAATACTCTTCCAGACTTATCATGAGCCAAGGCGACACATGGGTGTTAGGACAGGCGGCCAACGTCGGACTCGCGCTGAGAGCCGGTACGGAGGGTCGGCCTGTTTCCACAGCTGACTCGGCCGTGCGCAAGTTTGCCACGCGTGAGCTTGGAAAAGCTGATTTGATCGCCACTCTCGCCGACTAGTGAGTGATATGTTGGCCTGCCATCCCTGTTGACGCGGTTTCTCAGTATCGCTAACGCGACGGCCGATTTGTTGTATGTCTCTCTTCCCCTCAAACGGTCGTACGCTGAGCCGGTTGTAGAATGATGGGTGCCTGGTCTATGGCGGCTGAGATTCTGGAACTTGAGCGAATACCTGTGAGTTTCGCCAATCTTTCTATTGTTTGCCTGGTATAATCTTCCGGCCTCTAGACGTACTATTTTGCCCGAGATGACCGTGTGTACAAGGCGTTTGCAGAAAGATTGGACGAACATAAGAACGCTATTCAATTCAAGTTGACAAAGCGGTTGAAATGGCAGCTGAGGGTTCTCAGAACGGTCCTTGAGGGTAGGACAACCACATATAGGGTCAGTCAATTCAATCCAATCCCCATCGGCAATTCTTCATCCCTATTTCAGAATAAAGTCGAGCTTTTGGCTGGAGAACTCGATGAAGGTGAAGGTGTATAGGCGACTTCCTAGGGAATCTTTTCTTCTTCGCTTCATACATACCAGCATTGTACTAACCTCCACAGACATAATGTATTGCAGATCTACGGCCTTCGTGCGACATCCTTTCTTTTATCATTCGTGCTCGTAAAAGGTGCCCTGCTGGTCCAAGAACCCAACCAGTTGCCTGGCGTATCATCGAGCACATATTAAATCCTTGGATATGCACATGGTTTCGCCAGCGTTGATTTCTTTGTGAAATTTGCCAGCGCTGGACTAATGCGTGCCCTGGTCCCTTCATGGACCCCACCAAAAAGGATACATACTTCACACTCGAATTGAATATATACCACAATTTTAGCTAAACAGTTGTTTCCACCACACAAATATGCCGACCGCCGCTAAATTCAAAACAGCCAGCCCCAGATCGAGCTGAATGACAATATATACCCACAGGGTGATGAGCGGAGGGCACTGCGGAGGCTCAGTTCGTCGGACCAGTGTAGTACTCGAAGTATTTACCTGCTGCATATTCAGTAAATAGGATCCTCGTTGCACCACGAACAGCATTCTGGATCCAGCAGCGGTACCCATGAGGAAAAGTACACGCTGCACTCTCCGATCTTTCTTATATCGCGACGCTACAAATGACAAAGATATGGCCGGCATCACGGCGAAGTCGTTGAATACGACGTACTGTAAAATATGAAGATGGAGAGAACTACAAGATGGTTAGCCTGAATCAGCCGAAAGTTAATACCCTTACTCGGAATTCCTGAAATCATCCTGTCGGCCACGGTTTTCAGATTGACCTCTTGGCCGTATTGGTTGTAAATTAAGCTGCACGTTATATTTTCGCGTCAACGACCGCCGAGTAGAAACATCCGATACGAACATCTCCATCAAGACCAGGAGGAACGAGCAAGGGGTGATTAAGAGCACGGCGTTGAAAATTTCTGGCACGCGTCAGGCTGCAAGCGTTGAGCCGATGCAATCAACGATACCTTCACTGAGGGGCAATTCAGGGGAATCCACGGTGTCGACTTTTCTGAGGACACCAGACTCGTTTATTAGACGCCATTGCTCGTCCTGAGGGATGTCTATGGAGGCAGACGACTTGGTAGATGGAGGCATTGAGGAAACGTCAGCGGCATTACGTGACTGGAAATGTCTGCTTCTTCCGACAATGATCTGCTGCAAATTTTAAATGCTCATGGCCAACAGTTTCTGACCTCCTTCTCTCTTCCAAACCCTTCCTCAGGCAAGAAGCGAAAGTCTGCAGACAGCTCCTCGCGTCCGTCCAAAGTCCCCAAGCTTCAACCGCCTGAACCAGAGGACGACGAGGAAGAATGGACCGGCATTCAGTTGGAACAGTCGGAGTCTGAAGAGGATGTGGAAAAGGGTTGGTGCCTATGCTACCCATTCTTATGATTGCGTTAAAATTCCTCCAGATTTCGAGCAGGAGGATGATGAATTCACGTCTGCCACTCCGAACGAAACTGTTGTAGTATTCTCGGAAACGGCTCGCCAATCTCGACCGTCTAGTCTTTCCTCCATGTCACAGAAGAAGGCGTTCATGGTGTGTTTCTGAACCTTTTATAAGCCTCTCTGATGCACGTTTCCAGTCTTCAAAAGTTTCCAAGTTACGAGAAGACCCCGGGCTTCCACAACCAGAATCATCTCCAGCGGATGAGGAGGATGAACGGTAACTCTTCCTCCCCTCAATTCAAGCGCATCCTTCTGACTTACCGCAGAACAAATGCTCAAAACGATGCTTTGCTGCATCGCTTAGTCCACACCAAACTGCTCTCGGGGTCTTTAAATCCAGAGTTGAATATGACTTCAGCGCACAAGAAAAAAGCACTAGCGGGCCGAGTTCTAGAACTGTCGGGACAAGCGAAGCTTGGAAAAGGGGAAAAATCCGTCAGAGAGGGCGAGAGAAACAAGGCTGCGAAACGCGTTCGCGAAGGGATGCTCGAGAAACAGAAGGAGAGGCATAAACAGCAAGTGGAAGAGGTACGTCTATTATTTGCAATTTTGCAGTGGTATTGAATTTTTCACGAAACAGGCGAAAAATCTCGGCAACTACCACCCTACGATTAAAAAATTGTTCGAATCCACGGATACATCCAACGCCCCCAAGAAAAATCGGGATCGAGGATTAAAGATGGGAGTGGGCAAGTTCAGCGGAGGAATGCTGAAACTCAGCCGGGACGAAATAAGTCGTGTCCAAGACGGGCCCCGCAGAGGAGGCGGCCGTGGACGCGGGCGGGGGGGAAGAGGTGGAAGCTCGCGTGGGCGTCGGTAAATTACTACTCCGAAGCTAGAGGCAAACTGGTCACGGTGACCAACGAATCAGCACCAATTGCAGGCCTTTCGTGGAACGTACATGGGGATTAGCCGACCTCTTCTGTCAATCAAAACAACAGTTGGCGACTCGTTCCGGCCGTAACTTCGTTCAGAGTCCAACCTGGGCATATGTCAGGCTGTAGAGCAAAGACCTAGGGGTATCTTACAAGTGGGAGCCAAATGGTTCAGCAGACCGAGAGCGAGGATTATCGGCAGGGCTTCGGTATCCTTCTTCGTCTCGGCGAGATCGGCGACGGTTTGGTTCGCCTCTCCGGATGTCGCTCGTCCTTTCGAAAATATTATCCCAACTACGCACCCAAGTTCCAACACAACTCACCGATATAATTCGCGCCCATATTCATCTTGAACGATAATCGGAGATGCTGGTCTTCGCCGTTCACTGAAATCGCCCACTCTGGAATTAATTAGAATGACTATCAAGACCGAGCTGGAAAAAATTGCCTCGTGATTTCGTTTCCGTCCTCGTCTTGGAACACTACCTTCATACCTCCTGGTATAATATAAACAATAGGTTCGGAGTTTCGGCGCGACTGGGGATCTTCAATGATAAACGGCGTAGATGAACCGAAAAAAGACAAACCTCGGGCGAAGCCGCTCGACGACGCATAGGTTTGGATTCCGGAGAATGTCTCCATTCCGGCGGTAAATCCTTGAGAATATTGGAGAAAGGAAGCACGACCGAATCCGAGCACCTTACCTTGGAATGCAAACTCGCCATCTCTTGGCGGCTGAGCATCTCGGGGGCTGCGTGTACATCGCGAACTGGGGGCTAGTCCAGATTAATTACTTGATACAAGTAATATGGGGCCATGACACGAACATCAGGGAGTCTGCGAGGAATATGCCGCGGCGTGTCCCTCCAACCCGACGCCAACTGACAGGAATATAAGAGAGAATGTTTCATTTGACGACTCTTGGTTACCTGCGAAAGAGGACTATTCACGTTCATGTCGTACGGCATCTCATCTCGGAAGAGCCCTTGCTCCCGAGGGCCGAAGAGCGGGGACTCTACCATGGACTCGGGAAGGGGCCGGTCGAGTGGGGGCTCTACATATTGAGGAGAATCAATTGGTGAGATATTGCGTTCATACGATGTCCATGAACTGCCGTCGGAAAAGTTTTCGCGCAAACGACTTGAAGGTGACGCGACAGAGTGTCGTTGAAGAGTGGGTATCGGACTCCACGATCGCGACTGGGCATCTTCGAGCGGGCGGGAACTTTCGTCCAGCAGATTCGGAGCGCTGCGAAAGCCCTCATTGGCGACATCCGGGAGCCTGGTGTTCGACAAAGATGTCTTGAAAATAGTCAGATAATTCGATTGAGATATCTTCAGCGCCTTACGGCTTCTGTGGACTACATAACCGTTAGATGAGTCAAGAGAATGCTGACGCAGACAAACCTGCCAGCCAGTTGCAGACTGTTTCGTTACCCGGCGTTTGAGCCGTCGACGTTTTCGGGAGGAACTAGTGGATGGTTCAGGGACATCGATCTCAGTTTCCCCCCCACTTTGAGCGTCGTGGGACGAAGAGCTGACACTGAAGGGCTTGAATAGGTTGAAGAGATGCATAGAGGAAGTGGTGCCTAAGTGAAGTCTCGTATGTTGGTATTTAGCGTTAACCCACGAGGCCCACGTTCAAACCACGAGTTCGATGCCTGGCGGTGGCCGACAGGCAATATGCTCAAGGATGATGGAGTTCACAACACGGTTCGGTTCAATTAAAGGACATAAATTCAACGACGCTGCCCCAAAGGAATTCAAGAGATCGCAATCACAAAGTTTCACCAGCATGTTTCTCGGCCCACAGGAGCTGGCGAATGTGACCTAGGGCAAGAACAACCTTGGAGATAGCGTCGGCGACTGATCCAATTGAAGAGGGATCCGATTGCCCAGCTGTCAAAGAAGTAAGCCTCCCCGATAATCCACGAAGGGTCGATGCAAGTCCTCGCGCAGATTCATCCAGGGTTGAGTACATGCTACCGGATTGGACCTGATAACGATTAACGTTGAATGCGCACAGATCATAAAAGATCACACCAGGGAAGCAGAATTTTGGGCGGACACATGGACGGGTGCGGGCGGTAGAAGCTTTATTTTGTCGTTCAGTTTGATGCACACATCGGGCCCAATTCTTTTACCTGCGGACTTGCAACAATAGGTTCAACAGGCGGCGCACGAGATTTGGGATCCTTGTACCAGTTTTCAATGTTTGGTGGGAATAAATGAAACTGAACTCACTTCAATTTCTGCTCGCGATTTGCCCTTGTTGCCGATAACGGGCGTCTCCGACTCATCAGCAGAAATCTCTGGAACGAGGCGTTCCCGACCGGCCCAATCGACTTGGGTAACATAAACGATTCCACAAATAACACATTCCTGCGGTGAATTAGCACCGAAGGAAAGGAAAAGGTGGTTTACGAACCTTACGGGGATCCTTTTCTCCGCCGGCCTTGGGTGGCCTCACGAGAGGTACACCGAAACAGCGCGAATTAGGACATTCGTCAGCGAGCATTGCCCAACCCTTCCCCAAAGAAGATCAATCTTGAAGCAAAATTCCCTTAACTATTAATTTACCTTGAGCAATCGCTGGCCAATTGCAGCTGAAGCCTGATCCGACTGTTCCCTTCTTCGCCTGCTCTCCTCGGTTTCTGCAGGAGGTGCGAATACAGGAGAGCTCAGAGTACTCGAGATCTCGGTCGGCGGCGTGGACGATCGGGAGAAATGGGAACTGGATGAAGAAGAGTCTGCCTGAGGTGCCGCAGGACGGAGGGCTAGGAAGACATTGGTCAAAAAGTAACAGTCGCGACAGTAAAGGGACCATACAGTCGGGACCACCGTCGCAGCTGGCACAAAAGTGAACTACAGGTGTTTTGCCGGTTGGAGAACGCATCAAAGGAACATTGCAACCCGCCGTTGGACATCTTTGGTCGGTTAAAACCTGTTTTCGCGCTTTGAGTTGGGATTTAACTGATTAGAAATAGCCGTACCCATCCTTTAAGCATGTACTCTCCTAGGATACCTGAAACATCTCGGCTGGACATTTTGGCAAAGAAAGACGCGTGGACTCGACTTGGGGCAAAGGAAAGGCGCGTGCCGCGACTCGGAGGCCACTGCCAAACAAGGTAATACGCGTCGACGTGGAGTGATCGAAGTTTACCCAAATCAGCCGCGTTGGACAGCACTTCTGTCTCGTCGTTGTGTTCGACCGCTCTCCCTCAGTCTATCATTCTTACTAGAGCAGGAGTACAAAATTATTGGACGGAGTCTACTTCTAGGGCGCTTTAAATTAATATTCCGCTCGGAGACCTCCAATGAAGTGGCGACAACGTTGGCCAGAGTCCCTCGTCGCCCTCCTGCTTGTCGCACTCCCGGGGTCACAATGTCTTTCCAACGCCAGTACATCACCGCTCAGCAGCAATGGCTGGACCAAGGAACGGAAACTTGCTGTTCGGTTGGTCCACGTATCTCAGTTGGTGTTATGATGCCGAGGAAATTTCTCCAGAGAGAAAACTCGCGATCTGTGGTATCATGGTTTCGACCACTACATGACCTTTGGTCCGTCATTATGCTGCATTCTAGCACTAACCTAGTCTAACGCGGATATTACAGCGTTTCCTTTGGACGAAGTAAGTCTCCACTTCCCCTGTTATTTCGCAAACTACGTCTCAGACTGGTTCATAGCTTGCACCTCTATCATGTACGGGGCAAGGGCCCGATTGGGATCATCCGTGAGTGAGTTCTTCTAAGTACACTTGTTTTTGTACGCTCAAATAATGTGCAGTGCAAACTATGCAGCCAACGATGTCAATGGCAACTTCTCTTTAACTTTAATCGACGTTCTCGATACATTAGTAGTTCTCGACGATCGACCAGGATTTGAAAAGGCAGTGAAGAACGTAATCGAGTGGGTATCCTTCGATGTAAACTGTCTCATTCAATGTTCCACCCTTCGCCACTGACCGCAGTCACTCCTAGGTCAACACAAGACCTCAAGTCTTTGAGACCACCATTCGTGTCCTCGGAGGGCTTTTGTCAGGCCACATTTTTGCGAACCAAACCGGGCAGCCATTTTTCCTCCCCTGGTATCGGGGAGAACTACTCGCAATGGCTCACGACCTTGGTAAAAGGTTGCTTCCAGCGTTTGCGACGCCTACCGGCCTCCCATATGCTAGGGTAAATGACTATTGAGTAACCAGCGCGTTAAGGAGGCTTAAATCATCTCCAGATAAATCTTCGCCACGGTGTTTTAAAGGGGGAAGGTATCGAGACATGTCAGTGGATATTTCTTGCATCTGTCTTCCGAAGCTCACCGTCGAAAAGGTTCTGCTGGTGCTGGATCTTTGATGTTGGAGTTTGCCACACTAAGTCGTTTGACTGGTGATGATCGGTTCGAAAAGGCTGCATATAAAGGTACCAAGCCTTTAAGTGCATTTTCATCGGATCTGACGTCGAGGAAAATAAAGCCTTCTTCGCCGTCTGGAATCGTAGGTCAGATATCGGCCTGATTGGGAACACCATAAATATCAGGACTGGGGCAAGTGGTTTTATATCTGACCTCGCTCCTTCTAACTCGGATTTGCAGGCTTGGACAACGCCAGAAGTAAGCGGGATTGGTACGTCTTAATATGATGAGTTTTGGACCTATCTCATCTATGATTTAGGTGCCGGAATCGACTCATTTCATGGTAAATCATCCCTCGACCTTCGCAACTCTAGCCTAACAATCAACCAAACCAGAATATGCTCTCAAATGGTATATCATGAGGTTCGATTTGCTCTGGTTCCATACACTCGTTACTCAATACCATCTAGCGGTAGCGAATTCAAAATGTCTGTTATGCCCATTCTCATTGTTCATAGGCGACGTAGAGTTCTTAGACGTATGGGATGATCTCTACGCCTCGATTATGAGATACTCGCGCGCACCGGATGGCTTCTGGGTATCCTTTTTTTCCGCATTGAGCTGGACAGATCTGACAAATAATATCCTCCAGTACCGACCAATACATATGATCAACGGCGAGACCGCATACTTCACCGTAGATTCGCTCTCTGCCTTCTGGCCCGGACTGCAGGGTATGGGAGCATTTCTCCGCCGATACTCGTTATTAACCTGCTTCAAGTCTTAGCTGGAGACGTACAAAGTGCTATTAAGCTGCACATGATATGTGAGTCCTCGTAGCTCGGCCCGCTCTCACGCTAAACGGGTTATAGATTATAACCTTTGGCGGAAACATTCGGGTCTACCGGAAGTATATGATACAAATTTTAAACAGGCTACGTCTCACCAGTATCCTCTTCGACCAGGTGAGCCCTTTCCCTTACAATAGCAGCTTGTCTGAGGCCAACTTAGAGTTTATCGAGTCCACTTGGTATCTATATCGGGTTAGTGGATCAAGATGTCTGCTGTGACCGTGTAATAATTCTTCTAGCGCAGGCCACAGGCGATACGTTCTACCTCGATGTTGCAGAGAGAGTCCTCTTCGACATAACCACTCGTGCAAAGGTGCCATGCGGTTTGGCGGGTATTAAGGATCTTAGAACCAATTCGCGGGACGACAGAATGGAGTCCTTCGCGTTGTCCGAAACACTCAAGGCAAGCCTTTGAATTCGTTCTTTCTTGTCGCCCCTAAACCAATTCTAGTACCTCTTCTTAATCTTCGATGAAGATAATCCTCTGCACAAGGACGACTCCAACTATGTATTCACCACTGAGGGCCACCTACTGACTCTGGGGCCGAAGCACCGGAAACCCACTTCCCGTGCTCGCCGAAAGATGCGCAAAATAGACAACCACCAGTGCCCGGCGTATCATCCTTTTAGCCAGAGTTCCGGGCTGACCATGGGAATCCGGTCTCGTGGGGACGTTGATTACGCGCGCGAGCTCTTATCTCAACCGGCAAGCGACATGGACCAGGAGCTATGGTCGGAATCGGGCTGGTGTGAACGGCCATACGTTGATTTGTTTGTGAGTCAATGTGCATCGTGTCAATACCGCCCTCATAACACATATGTAGGCGTACGACTTTGTTTTGTCGGCCAACGCCAAACACGTTACCGAGGATTTGAGTCCCTCCCGCCTTAAATTGGAGGTCGTTGACAACGGGTTTATCATACACAATGTCACCGGCATCCGGATACACATAGTGCAGAGATTGGACGGCAAGGGGTACGACGTCCGAAAGCGTGAGATTCCACACTCATTTTCCTTCATACATCTAAACCTTTGGTTCATGCAGTCGGCCACTACGACGTTCGATCAGGGCACACAGTGTACATCAATGATTCTCTCATCTTCAGCCCCGACCCCTTCGACGACGCCATTGAGGCTCCCCGGGCGCTAGATATACCGCTGCGCTTCTTCACCGACAGCGCAAACGTACAGTTGCGAACACAGCCCGGGATTCCCGACCTGCTGAACATGATGGACGTCCTCAGCAGCGGCTACACTGCGCTGTTTGGACCGGAGCTGGGGATCGACGACCCACCGCTGCGCATCAACAACCCCAGTGGCGTTCCGATCTACCGCGACGAACGTAACACCTTGGGCTGTCTCCCGTACGAAGAGCGCTTCCAGGACGCGGTAGTGGTTGTGCACCGCGGGGAGTGCACGTTCCTTGAGAAGCTGCTCATGGCAAGAGACGCGGGCGCGGCGGGCGTGCTTGTCATCACCAATGAGGACATTCCGCTGAACCCCACGGCGGACCCGCAGGATTTGGAGGCGGCCGGGGATCTAGGCGACGTGGGGCTCATCGTGCTGTCACCGGGAGTGGGACAGCTGGTGACCGACATGCTCGACAGTACGGAGGAACGGGGCGGGCAGGCGATGCTGCAGTTGGATCCTGAGCATTTACTGGTGCCTTCCGCTGGGCCTATATCGCCCGAGCAAGGGAAGCGACCGCCAGAAAAGACACAAAAGATACTGTATCTCAATGGTCATCCGCTGTTGAATACACGAATACTGGGCTAGTTTAAATCTAATTAATCGTCGGATTGTACAATGGAATAGACCGGGGCGTCCAGCTTGGAGCCGCCCTTGAGGAACATGAGCTCGATGATGAAGAGGTACTCGAGCGTTTTCCCTCCTTGTTTCGCGATGAGTTCTCCCGCGGCCGTGGCGGAACCGCCTGCAAAGGTATCTCAAAAAAAGTCGGTCCAAAGGCAATAAAACAGGCAGACCGGTTGCAATTAAATCATCGACGACGATGACTGTCTGGCCAGGTTTTATGGCGTCCGCCTGCATCTCGAACGAGTCCTACGAATATAATATATTCATGAGTGTATTGAGCGCGTAGCAAGCCGACTGACCGTTCCGTACTCTTTCTCGTACGATGCAGAAACGCATTGGCCTGGTAGCTTCCCCTGCTTGCGCACAGGAACAAAAGCAGCGCCGAGCCTCAGCGCGATGATGGGACCGAGTAGGAACCCGCGCGCGTCAAGCCCGACGACGACATCGATCTTTTTGGAGGGCGCGGCGGCGATGGTGTGCGATGTGATATGGTGGATGAAGTGCGTTATAAGGGTCTCGAACGCGATAGGATTGCGAAGGATTGGGAAAATATCTAAAAACACGATGCCCTATCCAGGCGCGGGCGTAAGCTGTGTGCCTGGACGGACAATGATGCTCTCGACCTTCTTGGGGAAGTCGGGGTGTGCAGTGAGCTGGCTCTTGATGAACTCGACGTCCGCCATGAAGGTAAAGGAAGAAAGGACGTTGCGCTATCAATTATGCATGCATGCTCATAATGAATTGCAGATTCCCGTAGCATAAGGCGCATGTGATAAGACGGATAATAAGCTACGACAAATCATACGGACTCTAAGACTTCCGGCTCCTTGAAGTCTTTGGCCACTCGAGTGCCAGTCTCCTGCATGACGAGAGTGAGTATAGAGTCGAAAAGGAACGGGACGATAGAGAAGAAAAAACTCACGTCCGTCGACTCGCCGTGCAGCTCCATCAGTTTCGAGACGTCGAACTTGGGCGCTTTGAGGATTTTCGCCTTCCGTACATAGACGTTCTGGAGGGGGTAGATACTCCGTGCTGCCTTCTCAATCTCGCGCCCTATCGCCTCGGGGACAAACTTCTGGACCAGCTCCTTCAGGTCGCAGGACGTCGCCTCCCGGGTCATGATCTCGAACATCTTCTTCCGGATCTCGCGGATCTGAGAGGACTGTGCGTAGGTCGTCTTTCGGACCTGCGATTGGCGACGCTTGGTGAAGCCAATGGCGAAGAGACGGAGGAGGTAGCCGTCGGTGGTTTTAACGTCGACGTGTGCCTCGATGAGTGTCTGCCATTTGCGGACAAGGGAGCGGAGTTTGTCGGAGGTGAAGTCCATGCCGTGGAAGTTGGTGAGGCAGTTCTTGCCTTGAACCTCGTCGACACGTAGTTTAATTTTACGGAAGGACTGCTCCTCGTCCTTGTTGAGGTCTGCCAATGACACCTCGACTATGCGGCCCTTGAGGGAGTCGTTTGCGTTTTCTAGACAGAGGTGAGCACGCGACCATACACGAGCAGCAGCTGGACGAACTCAGGCCCTGCGACCTGTTAACGAGGGTCTTGCCGACGTTCCGGACCTCGAAGATGGACGGGGCCTTGATGTCGTACCATTCTGCACGACAGAAAGTGAGTATACTGAAGAAGAGAAAGGGAAAGACGCGCACCTTTGCGAGAGAAGGGGTCCACGACCTTTTTCTTGATACCCTTCTTACCTTTTGAGAGGCGCTTGTTCTGGGGACGGGTGAGGGAGAGTACGACGCATAAACAAATGGCAGTACCTTGCCAACCGCCATCACAGGTTTTTTAACAGGTCTTTGGGGGAGAAAAGAGGTTTTCTAAGGGAGGAATCAGCGGGAAGGAGGTTTTCTGATGGAGGAATGAGCACTTTTTTTGTGGAGGGAAAAGGGAGCCTGGCGGCTTTTCAGGAGGAGGAGAGAGAAACAGTTGGATGATTGGATCAGGTACTGGCAAGGACTTCACGTGCCGCGCCGGACTTGGCCGCGGCCCGGTGATCGGCCAGGCATCAGCCGATCACTCACCCCTGATGCTTCGCCTCGACTTCCGTTCAGCGGCCGACGCTTTCATCGCCGGCCACAAAGCCAGCGGATGGACATGGCAGGAACCCCCTGTACGCGTCTTTCTCGCTGCCTTGTACCCAACTCAACGCGCCCCAGTCTGTCCCTGCTATGGGCTACATGGCTCGCTCGCGGCTGCACACGCGTCGCGGTGAGGACGCGGACGACGCGACAGATGGCGACGACGACGCGACAGCATCGACACCGGCAGAAACTCTGACTTGCAGGCAATACATTGTCTACTCGTCGACGTTCCAAGTGCCCGCCTTTTACTTTACACTCCACGACGCGAGTGCGTCTCTCTGTGCTCCTTCTACTCTGCTGCTCAGTCCGTGCCTCAGGTGGCGCCCCTCTGCCGCTCGACGACCTTGTACGCACGACCCTCTTCCACCGCTTTGCCTTTGAAGGCACAGAGAGCACAACATTTGGGGTAAGCCTTCCTGGGTCGGCGTTCCCCCTCCTATCGCAGGGTGACCATCCGACTTTGGGAACGCCGTGCTGGTACTTTCATCCGTGCGAGTCGGCGGCTGCGGTGACCGAGATTATGGCTGAGCTCGGGGACGAACGTCGGGGATGGCTGGAGACTTGGTTTATGGTGCTCGGGACAGTAGTGAACATGTGATATCCCGCGGAAGGCTCTTGGTGTTCCCGTATGTACATAGGCTTAATTACACTGAGACCTCTCTTGTCCCTGACCGCCACCGTTGTTTTCTGAGGCTCTGCCGACACCCACAATTATATCTATCAGTCGTACCACTTTATATATCACATCGATATCGGATGTTCCAGAGCAGCCGTGGTTTGCTACTTAAGTCCTCGAGGCAATCCATTCATCCCTTCACTCCCCGTCTTGCTCGTACAATGGTACGTGTTCACCAGATTTACTCGGTCTAACCTCACCTGGCATAGGTCCACGAAGCCGTCATCGTCGCCGCGTCCCGCACTCCCGTCGGATCCCTCAATGGCTCCCTCAAGACCTTCACCGCAACCCAGCTCGGCACCGCCGCGTTAAAGCACGCCCTCGCCTCCAAGAATATCGATCCCACCATCGTCGAGGAGCTCTACTTTGGCAACGTCGTTCAGGCCGGTGTCGGTCAATCACCGGCCCGTCAGGTCGCGCTCAACGCAGGCCTGAGCTCTCGCTCCGATGCGACCACCATTAACAAGGTCTGCGCCAGCGGCATGAAATCAATAATGCTCGCGGCCCAGAGCATCCAGCTAGGCGACGCTGCTGTCGTCGCGGCCGGTGGAATGGAGAGTATGAGCAACGCGCCGTAAGTGGCCAAATTTTATGAAATATATTGCTCAACCCTTCCGTCAGTTTCCTGATCCCCCGGCAAAATCCTGCCTTTGGAAAATTCACCGCCATCGACTCGCTGGAGAACGACGGTCTGTGGGATGTGTACAACAACCAGGCGATGGGCAACTGTGGTGAATCCGCCGCCCAGAAACACGGCATCACCCGCGAAGCACAGGACCAACATGCGATCGAGTCGTACAAGCGCGCCGAACGCGCTTGGGAATCTGGTGCCTTTGCTGCCGAGCTCGCCCCGCTCACCGTCAAGGGCAAGAAGGGCGATGTTATTGTAAAGGAGGACGAGGAATACAAGCGCGTTATCTACGAAAAAGTGCCGAGTCTCAAGTCCGCGTTCAAGCAGGGCGGAAGTATCACCGCTGCCAACTCTTCCCCTTTGAATGATGGTGCGTCTGCGCTCGTTCTCATGTCCGCCGAAAAGGCAAAGGAGCTCGGCATAACACCTCTTGCCAAGATCATCTGTATGTCTCATCTTCGAGCTTT
This sequence comes from Mycena alexandri, assembly GCA_029233265.1. Classification (NCBI taxonomy): domain Eukaryota; kingdom Fungi; phylum Basidiomycota; class Agaricomycetes; order Agaricales; family Mycenaceae; genus Mycena; species Mycena alexandri. The sequence continues at coordinate 492,128 of JARJCM010000001.1, read as the reverse complement.
TTTCCCCCGGTGATCCTGAGCTATCTCGCATCGTAGCCTATGCCGATGCCGGTGTGGAGCCCATCGACTTTCCCATTGCCCCCACGGTCGCCCTGCCAAAAGCGCTCGAAAAAGCAAATCTAACGGTGAACGACATATCGCTGTTCGAGATTAATGAAGCCTTCTCCGTCGTCGTCCGCATCGCGGAGAAAGTGCTCAGCATCGACCCCGCAAAAATCAATGTGAACGGGTGCGTTTTCAACTGACTAATTCCTTCCTGCCATCGATGATCTCACACACTTGGATACAGTGGGGCTGTCGCGCTCGGCCACGCAATCGGCAGCTCGGGCTCACGGATAGTGGTGTCCCTTGTCCATGCGCTCAAGTCGGGCGAGTATGGCGCGGCTGGCGTCTGCAATGGTGTAAGTCTTTCATTCGTTTCTGGTATAGCGCCCACTCATTCAGATATCCATCTCACCAGGGCGGAGCAGCGTCGGCGATCATCATTCAGAAACTGTAACTTTAGCCCGTGTGTGTTGTGTATACAACTAAGTCAATGAATAGAGACGCTGCAAATTTCGAGCAACGACTAGCCGCGCGGCCTCTGCTTTGATCTTATTCGCCTCTGAGGTCCCAAAATTTGTTTTCCGTGCCAAAACACGACTGGCTTACTGGCTTATGTTGGCGACCTCTATCTTGACTGTAACATCTCCACTGGGGTGTCCGGACTTGTGTCTCCTCGGCCCGAGTTGGCTTGAAATCTCAAGGTGTCTGCCTGGTGGAGAGATGGCCAAAACGGCATATAGTATCATTACATGAGAAAAACGCGCCCGAGGAGGTTGGCGCGCCGCAACCGCCATCAGGACAACTCTTAAATTGAGCCTTGTGGACCCACGCTAATTTCTGCTAGTACGATCTCGCCAGTCATGCGACGGAACATCTACCAAACCTTTATCGGGTGATAAGACTCTTGATTTTGCTATAACTGCGTCACTGTGTGCTGAAAAATGAACCGGGGATCTTCCAAATCTCTCTCGCGCTCTCTCTCACCTGCAATGTCAGACGAAATCGAGAAAGGCTCCGTCGACGTGCAAGTCCATGACGAGAAGGTCGAGAGCACTTCGACCATCGACTCGGTGGACGGCGACGAGGCTCTACGGCTCGTTGGGACTGCGCGGACGACGCAGTTCAGCGAAGAATATAATCTCAAGCTTCGGAGGAAGCTTGTGGGTCCATGTTCAGCTTCCTTCCTCTGCGCCGCCATATTCACGCCGTTCTTAGGATCTACTGATTCCCCCGCTCGCCGCTGCTGTGTACTTTACTCAATTTTTGTACGCAGTTTCTGAGCTCCAGGGAGAGTGGTCGACTGAAGGACTTATTTTAGAGACAAGACATCATTGAATTATGCAAGGTCCATATCGAGCTTTGTTCATCTATCCTTTGCAGACGTGCTAACGACTGCCGCTAGCATCATGGGCTTGCCGATCACAGGACAGGTATATTTCGCCACAGATTAGTAAACGCCGCGGCAGGCTAACAAGTTTTTATAGAATTACAATCTTGTTTCAGCAGCCTTTTATTTTGGTAACAGCGCTAGCGATATTTTTGCGATCTGCACAATTTATACCATTCTAGGTTTCCTGTTGTTCGAATTTCCCACAGTGTTTGTGGTCCTCTTCAATTTTTTCGTTGTAATTAAGATGGCCAGCAGTTACATCTCGCAAAAGCTGCGCGTTGCAAAGTACCTTGGTATTTTTTTTTCACCGTCTGTAGAGCGCTTTCATGAAGGATGTTTATTGCAGGCGCGAACATTATACTTTGGGGCATCATTTTGATGCTGCACTCGGTCGGGACATCCTTTGGCGCGTTCTTCGCGTTGCGCTTTCTCCTGGGCAAGTTTTTATTTGTTGTGGTAGACTTCAAGAGTAACATTTCAGCAGGCATGTGCGAGTCCTGCGTCGCCCCCATTTTGATCCTCATCATCTCCATGTTTTACAAGAAGAATGAGCAGGTAAGGAAATTTGAGGTTTTTATTTTCCGTTGTTATCTACTCTACTGCCAGGCCTCGCGTATTTCGTGGTTCTATGTCATGGTACGCAAACTGTCTCTTTTGTCGTCCCTTGACTCAGCGTCAGATCAGAACGGACTCACCCAAATTTTCGGTGGTTTCGTGGCCTATGTAAGTGTTTACTGTCGGCGGCCCAGTGTGTAAGGTTGTCAACCCATCGTAGGGCATTTCATTTTACTCTGGGACCCGACTCGCGCCGTTCAAGATTATATACATTCTGCTCGGCGGCCTTGCAATCGTCGTCGGTATCGCAGTCCTCATCTGGATGCCTGATTCTCCTGTGCACGCCAATTTCCTCGACAAAGAGGAACGCATTGCGGCGCTCGAGCGCGTCCGCGATGACCAGGGCGGGACGGAGAACAAGAAGCTCAAGAAGGGCCAGATAGCCGAGGCGTTCCTCGACGTGCGGACTTGGCTCATTATCCTCACAACACTGCTGAGTGCGTTGAGTATTGCATGGGAACCCAGCATGGAACCTCACATATTTCTTCGTCAGCGAGCATTCCGAATGGCGGCATAAGCAACTGTAAGCTTTCCATGCTCTTTATGAAAGTATTGTTTATACAGCGCTTCGCAGTCAGCAACTTGATTATCAAGAATTTCGGATACACGTACGCCTTCCAATCTGCCTTCGTTTTCCTCGTTACCGACTCTCGGTCCCAAGTTCCAAGCAGACGTTAATCCTGTCCACGCCTGCCGGCGCTGTTGCTGCTATCACTACCCTTGCATGTGGCTGGTACTCTGACAAGAAGGCACTTTCTTTGTCCCGTGCAGCCACCCGCCCCTGCTAATATTTTCCAAAGGGCGAGCGGATGCTTCCTATTATATTTGCTTTGGTCCCCACGATTGTGGGCACCGGTAAGTAAGATGCGTTGGTTCGAGTTTGCGACTAAAAACGATCAACAGCGATGCTAATTGGACTGAATCATACCAGTGCGAAGGGTGCTCTGCTATTCGGTAAATTCTAGCTCATTTGTTCGATTCGCCGCCCTTATGATCCTCTGTTAAGGGGTGTACCTCGTCGGGACATTCGGGAGCGCCTTGTCGACGGTCTATGCCTACAACGCTAGCAATACTGCCGGGCATACGGTAAGCAACTGCACGCACGCGCACCTGGGACGCATCTGAACAACCGCTAGAAAAAAAGCAGCATCAATGCTGCCACCCTCGTCTCGTTTGCCGTCGGGAACATAATCGGGACGCAAATATTTCAACCCAGCGACGCGCCGGATTACATTCCGGGCAAAATTGCCATCATGGTCCTTCTAACAGTGCAGCTTGGAGTCTCGTGGCTGCTACGCTGGATCAACCTGCGACTCAATATCAAGAAACGTGCAAAGCTCGCTGAAATCAAGGCGCAGAACGGATGGACCGACGAGGACGTCCAGAGGGAGAGAGAGAAACACGCCTTTGCTGATTTAACCGACAAACAGTAAGCTATCATTCAAGTCTCGAATCAGATGCTCACTTCAAACAGGAACCCGTACTTTATCTATACCGCCTAAATAAAAGAAATGTGTTGAAGAAGTGTGTTGATAGTCTTATGTAGCTCAAATAATGAACATATTTTGGTCGATCCTTTTGAACGATACTTGATTCAAGACGGGGAACACAGAGGCACGAGCGCCGCGTGTATTTACAAAGGGTAATTTGAACGAATCCTGGGTCTCTGTTGAAGGGAATATAAAGTCAGCGCCCATTAGGGAACCGCAAATGAGCCAAGCACCTCAATTAGCTTGCGGATTTGAAAGAGACTTCGTTGAAGGGATCTCCGATGTCTTTAAAACGATAAGCAAGACCAAGGCTACCTGAAATTCGTACGAACCCTTTCTCAAGTGATCCACAATAGAGCTGTCAATGAGTTCCTCTTTATCTCTCTTCCCTTCCTTGCCATCCCAACCTCCACCTCCACGTCGGGGATCCTCGCGCCTTCGGGACTTGGGATCGCGACTAGAGGACGCGGCAGCAAAGGACGGGCCACCGGGCAAGCGACGCTTCGAGGGACTGCCGGAGAATGAGGAGGTGATATGGCTGGCGATATTGAGAAAGGTGGAGCCGCCGCCGGAATGCGGGTGGTCCTCAGGCGGGGGCGAGTCTGAAGGAGACGAGGAGGATGAGTCTGGGTCTGGAGAATGCATCGACTGTTGGTTATCCCGTGAGTTCAAGCTACTCTATAGAGCTGAAGTTGCGAACGATGAATGGTTTAAGTAACTTTAGAGAGGAACGCGTTTGTCCACCGTGACAGCCGGCGCTTGTTTACCACAAGCGCCGGCGCCTACTTATTCGCCGGAGCCGTGAAATTCGATTCATGTACTGTATATGCATTGTAACTTAATTATTGGACTAAACGAGCGAACAGGGATGTGGAGTAATAGATACATATGTTTGGATACACGAAAGCGTAAATAAATATTTATCCCATCTTGCGTTATTATTAATTAGGCCCAGTTTCACTGGATAGTACACGTCGCCGGGTCAGTGATTTCAATCCCCTCTTCAGCGACAGCTTCCCTTTCCTCTCCGTTGGCAAAGGGAGATTGCGGTTGCTTGTCCGGACCTCGGATAAATTACTTTGCATCCTCCGCATCGCCACGCCATTCTCCTCCGTTGCGAAATCGAATCCGCGATCCACCGACACCAAACCCGTCGCCATATCCGTGCGACTTGCAGACCGGGGGTCAATGGACATCCGCCGTTGGTCAAGGGTCATTATGCTGCCTGTCCTGGATGTTCGCCTGGATGCATGAGATGCGGCAAGAGACGTCGGACGGGGCCGTTTCATCGCGCCGAGGCCACGTCCTTGTATGCTAAGGTCGTTTTGCAGATCACGGTTTGGATGCTCTTGACTCATCCACCTCAAGATATCAATATCGCTGGGATTGTATCCAAAGTTCCAGGCCTTGAACAGATAGCGCGGGGTAAATGCGAGGAAGAACGTGCTTGATTCTTTGATCAGTTCTACAATTAAATCGCGAGAGACAGCAACATACAGGAGGAGGCACAGCCAGAAGTTGGCGGATTGAAGAACATAGTGGTCGTTACCGTACAACACCGTGACCGCGTAGCCCGGTGATATGAGGGAGTAAATTGCCTGAAGGCCAGGTTATGAGTACGGAGCTTGGATGAAAGGCTGTGGTCTCACCGTGAAACCCCAAACAAGGGATAAACCGAAAGCGAGGGCGAAAAACACCCAGAAGCTCCAGGCGGTAGCCATCAATCCTGTATAGATATTTGCAACCATTGCGGCGGAGATGGCCATGGTTGTCGACATTTCGTTAATATACATATCATAGCCATCCTTCCGCGATGTTGGCGACAGGTAGGTGAAATGTATGAAGAAGTAAATGATGACAGACTAAAAGGCCCAATAAATGACGAGTAAAAGAAGGGACAATGAGGCTTGCCTGGTACAGGCCATCGAGAAGATATACGAAGAAGGAATGGAGGTTGAACCAATGCCGTTCTCTTCCGAAATGATAGAGTTCGGGCACGGCCATTAAAACCTTGGCGTCTGCAAATGATCAGTAAACGGCAGAGTTAAAGCAGACCTGCATACCGATAAAGCGATCGAACACGCCAATCGCCACAACCGGTAGAAGGGTCCACAAGGAATTCCAGAATAGGACATAGACGTAGGCGAAGACGCTGCACAAGCTAAGTCAAGGCCTCTTGAAAACAAATTTAAATTCACTCACTAGGTCGCACTCCAAGCGTTGTAAATTTGGAACCACCAGAGTACGCCGATAGGCACTGAAGAATTGATTAGGTCGCGGTTTTATACAGTAGACACGCCACTTACCAATATTCTTGTAAAAGAAGTTGAGAATCCTGGAAAGTAAATTTAAGAATTGGTGTGGCGGTGAAACATTTTAAGGACCAACATGGTTCCATTACGAGCGTAAGACCAATGCCCGTGCACGAGCAGGAGCTTTTTCAGGAACCGGAATTGTGCAATAGCGTAATCCGATGAATTGGCAGCCTGCAAACCCTCTTCGCCAGAAATGCCAACACCCACATCTGCGGCCTGTATCATAGAGACGTCGTTTGCACCGTCCCCAATGGCCAGGGTCATGGATCCCAGTCCATCCTTCACAAGCCGTACAACAAGGGCCTTCTGCAAAGGTGAGACTCGGCAACAAATTACGCCTTCACACATCGTTGCAAGCCGCAGAAGCAGAGCTTTACTCTCATCGCCATCGAAAGCCTGTGATTAATTAGGTTAATTGGATCCTGCGCATCATATAGCCGACCTACGTGAAGTAGAGCAGTCCCATCAACAACGAGCACGAAGCCGCCTGGTCTTTCACCATTGTGCTCTCCGACGATGGATGAAACTCCAGTTTCAATGCGTTGGAGAGGATAGCCGTCGCGGAGGGATGTCGATGGGCGTGCCAGCTCCGCGGTGCTGAGGGACTCGCTCTCCGGGAAATACTTTTCGATTGCTAAAAGCATCTGCTCCTGTATTGTGCGACCACGATCGTTACCACCACGAATGATGATGATATTTGAATCGGGTGTTATCAGGTTTGTGCTTTTCCCAATGGCTGCAAAACCGTCAGTCAGGCAGCGGAGAAAGGGGAAACAAGCTTACCAATCGCGGTCTCGAGTTTGTCTCCAGTCGCGACCCATATTTTGATGCCAGCCCGCTTGAGGTCGGCGATGGTTTCCGGCACACCGTCCTGGAGCTTATCCTCGATAGCAGTGGCGCCAAGCAGACGCAAATCCCGTTCAAGTTCGTCGGAAACAGCCTCGATCTTTTCCTCACGCTCATCAAGCGAGACAGAAGCCTCGTGATATCGCTCGCTCCACGCAGCATACTCGTCCTCTGCACAAGAGCCGGTAAGCCTATGTCCACAGACATAAAGAAAAAGAAAAAAACCTTGAATCACTTTGTACGCCAGGGTCAACGTCCGTAAACCATTATTGGCAAAGTCACTGAGATGACCTTCCGTAGCCTCCTTCAACTCATCCCCGCCTTCCTTGAGTCGCTCGAAAATGACATTATCAGCGCCCTTTGTGAGGAGGAACAGCCGCTCGTCCGCGCCATCCAGCTGTTTCACAACCACGCTCATGCGCTTGCGCGCACTGGTGAACTCGAGAATGTTCATAAGCTGATAGCGCTCGGGCTCAGTTGAAAATGGTGTGCGCAAGGTGAGGTAGTCGCGGTCACGACCGAGGAAGACAAAGCCGACGTCTGCAGCGGCTTGAACAAGCGCCGACTCGTCGGGCGACTGAGACTTGTACTCGATCGCGCCAGTCGTGGCATCGGTGCCGGTGAGGACCGTGTGGCAAAGGCCGAGGACTTTGAAGAAACCATTCAATGAACGGGCATGGGCAGCGTTGCCAGAGTTGGGGTCTGCGGAGACAGCGTCCTCGAGATCGCGTGTCAGAGTAGCGTCCTTGAAGTGGAAGACGCCGTCATCCGTGCTACTGGTGCTGGTCGATGAAATGTCCTTGCCAGCTATTTCTTCCAGTTTGGTTGCCGGTTCCTCGTCTACCGGTGCATCTCCCGTGTACGCTTGACCCCCAACCGAGCACTGTTTGAACACCATCAAATTCTTTGGCAAGAGACATCAGCGTTTGCGGATTGAGAAGACAAATGTACATACCTGAGTAAGCGTACCGGTCTTATCCGAGAAGATGTATTCGATTTGGCCAAGATCATCGGACAAGTTCCAGCTCTTAGCCTGCGTAGCTTGGTCGGTTCGCTCGTACCAAATGTCCCGATCGAAAAAGATGAAGGCGGCTTGGAAGCTGCGGACAACTTCCATTGAGATGTACAATGAGATAGGAACAATATCTTGGAACCTGTACTGGTGTGAGACGAGATTGAACGGAGTATTAGCAGACCGACGTTAGGAAGGCGAAAGCCCAAGTAATCACGCCGTTGATTGAGGGATTGTCGTCCGACGAGTCGTCACTGTACAGCCAGGGCGCACTGCGAGGCTCATACTGGTGCTCGAGGACGGAATCACCAATGCCACAGGCCACGGCCATGAGGAACAGAATGAGAAGATTAATCAAGCTGCTCATAAAGTAAGTGGACATTATAGGAGCGAGCGCCAAGGGGCTTACACCTGAGGATCCATCTGCCTTTCGACTCTGCTGCGCTTGCTCGGGGCGCCCCCAGAGTTCATGACAATCTTTGTGTCGAGTCCAGTATACAGTACGACTCCGATGACCCACTGAGTGTTCCGTAGGACCGTCCCGCGCAGTAAAGTCATGGATAGATCGACCGGGAATGTCTCGTCCCCCATTACCACCGCCGCATTGAGTTTATACATGTTCGTATCCGGGCGATCCGCCTTTACGGAGAAAGCGTTCAACGCAGTTGCACAGTCGGCAGCGCTGTTGAGGTGCGAAAGGCCAGCGACGGCGTGCCGCGACTTGAGGTTCGTCTCACCATCTAAATTTTTGGTTTCGACGAATGCGACATTCTCCTCCTCTGATGTCGCACAAATGAGGATGTCGGCTGGGATTGCATCGTTGTCCCGGATCTTTATGAAATCCCCGACGCGGACATCCTCCCAAGATGTTACCTGCCAGTCTGCAAGCGAAGCGTCTTCCTCGACATCCTTCGGCGAAGTTCCCACGGTGGCGGGGCGCTTTCGGCGCTGCGGCACGAGGGCGCGCACGAAGGTGCGGCTTTTTGACTCCATGGCATTTGGATTCTTCCAGTCGGGTGCGGCTAAAACCAAGGTCTGGCTGTTGTTTAGCGCCCTGTCGGTGGTGTGGCGAATGTAATCTTCGTAGCCATCCTTTATGGCGGAGAAGGTGAGGACAATGATCAAGGGCAGGATTACGACGCCGACGGAGACGGTGGCGAATTTGGGAAAGAACTGGAGGATCGCGAGGGCGAGGAAGAACCTGGGCCGGGGTCAGGAACACCCTGGGATATGTGGGCTACTCACATATTGGCTACGCGTCGGAACTGTTCGAGTAGATTGCGAGGGAGGAAAGTAACGATCGTGTACTTTGAGGTGATGACCTGATTGCTCGGGTAGACGTGGGCAGGCTTGACTTTGCCTTTGGGGTCGAGATAGTCGGCGGGAAGATTTTCGTTTACATGGACAGTGCGCGGCGGACCGGGGACCCGTTTGCGAGAAAAGAGGTCGGCGATTTGAAAGGCAGCTAAGCGCTTGTACCAGGGCCGTGACGCGCCAGCAGCGGCTGGGGGAGCCATTGTGGGAGGGAGGGAGTCGGGAAAGAGAGCAAGAGGACCTCGGAATGACTGATCATCAGTCTCGGGAGAGAGGCCGTCTTCCAAAATTGAAACACGCTGGATGGAGATGATCCGTTTGACAAATCAACCTGACTGTGTCAGCAGCTTGCAAATATCTCAATCCCACCTGCACCCGCACCGTCGATACAAAAGAACACCCTTGGTTGGTTCGGAGGGCCTTGTTTTTGCTGTAGTCTGCTTACTTCGACGCGGGAAGCCAACAGAGTTCTCGACCGCATCTTCGCTTCATCTTTGCGGCCGGAGTTAGACAGCCCAAAACACGTACACAGGATTTATACTGCTATACAAGATGTGGGTCCTCTTTGTCCTGTTTCAACGTAGAGCGGAAGGCAGTGGATGTATGATAGATAAATATCATCTGGCAGCAATGTTAGACGATATATCACCGCCTACCAAGGGTGTATAATGCAATGTAACGCGTTTGCGACCTGCCGTGGTAGATTTAGACCTACCTCAGTCTTGTATTGGGCAGAGGCGTGGTACTAAAATGGAAACATATGCCGGTCAAAGCGCGAATGACTGTTGCCGACGGCCCCGATACGGCGTCATCCCACCATCAGCGGCCGTTAAACCAGCGTTTCATGGCGTTGACCTCCGCGTCGCTCCCCGCGTTACCCAAGCTCGACAAGAATCAGTTCATAGACGCGTACCTTCAAGCTCAGAAAGCCCACGCTAAGTCTTATGCAGAAGAAGGCCGGTCTCTGTCGTCCTCGTGGGACATCCAGACGACACCTCAGAAACCCTCTGCGGCCGTGTCCAGCGGGTCTCACAACGTCGGCTTCGCAACGCCCATCCTGAGAGCACGAACACCCCGTCCTGTCAACGCAGAAGCGTCGAAGAAGGAAAACATTCCATCCAAATCTGCCAACAAACCCGCTACTCGCCCAGTTCCCTCGGCCGACAAGAAGAAGCCGAAAGTGAACGATGAACCCGACAAAACGTCCAAGTTTCAAAAATCCAAGAAGCGCGCGGGGCCAGAGTCGGAACCTGACGAGGATCAAGTCGCTCGTAAGTTGTTTCCGTCTCAAGAAAGCCTTCACTTGACACCGGAAAAAATCAGGCCTTTTGGAGAGGCGGGAGCGCAAGCGCGTCAAACGAGCTATTGTACAGCCGAAGGAGGCAAGCGAACATGATACAGCGTCCTCGAATGGCAACCCCAAGTCGAAACGAACAAAAGCAAAGGGTAAAAAGCCTAAAGTGCCGTCCGGCTTCGCACTTATGCATGGGTTCACCGCTACGAACGTTGGCAAGAATCGCCTGACAGTAAGCACCCGTCGATTGCCGACCTGCATGCATCCGAACGTCTTCTCAGCTAAAACCACCATCAAACGTTGGAGTATTCAAGAAGGGGAAAGCATCTTTCAATGCCAAGATTAAAGCGAAACCGAAAGGTACGACCTGGCAACGTCTCAGTAAGAACGGCACTGACGCCTTTCTAGGACACAAGACTCAACATTTCTCCGAGTTTGGTTTTCTCAATAATACCAAGAAAGCCACAGGCCACGTTACCTCTGATTCTTCCTCTGCATCTGGGAGCGAGTCGTCTGCGACCTCAGCACAGGAAATCCCGAAACCGAAGAAGAAAGCTGTCGCGCAAAAGTCTCGTCAAGCGATAATCCACACAGTTCCTCGACATTCCTCAGATCTGTCCAAAAAGACCGCATCGGGAAAGCGTCCCATAGCCGAATCAGAGATCTGGGACATCGAGTCGCATGCTTCGGAAAAGAAGAACTTGCGGAGGCAGAAAACGCAGTCCGTCGAAGAAACTAGCGTCATTCACGTTCCCGGCACTGTCCTTATGGACGCTCGGATGCCGGCTTGGTCTGAGCGAGTGGCCCGGGCCGCTGAAGTAGACGCAGGGGAGATTCCCGACGCCATCGTTATCCCCTCTAGCCCTTCATTGCGTCCATCTCAGTCGGCTTCCCAAGTCCAGCCCCTCATACAACCGAAGCGCACAGAAGTCGCATCCCAGTACTTTCCCGCCGTTAAGCAGGCACCGGCGACACACTCGACGCCACAACCACCACCACCGGTCAAACCTGTCCCATCTCCTGATCCCGAGGCGGTTGAGCCTCAACTCCAACCCCCACCCATTCCTCCGATATCCAGCGACTCAAATGTTTTTGTTCCGCCAACGCACTTCGCTGTTCCTCCCCGCAACAGGGTCTTTGCCAATCACTTTCTCTCCGTTCGACAGGATTCCAATCTCTACCTATCTACTCTGATCCCGGTTGCACCTCAGGACTTGGAAGATCTGGACCACTACGCCTCCACGCTGGATTGTTTTGAAACCTTCGAGTCGGGCTTCTGCCCCGACGAATTTGCGCTGCAGTATTCCGTCGCAGGAGAGCCTGCCCTTGATGACGACACTCAGCTAGGCCATTACGTTTCGCATGGGGGCGACTGGGATGACACGCCCACACCTGCTATCGATGGCTGGCTGGATAACTATGACGAAGAAGACCACCACCACCACGAGTCCCCGGTTCCGTATGAAAACGCCTTCGCGGATCCCGAATACATGGACGCGATCGGGGAAGAGGACGAATATCTTGAGCCTGGCTACAAGGGTCCGTCATACGGCAAATGCGAAGCCGACATCTTCATGGATATCGTGGATGAATTCGGGTCAAACGCAGGCTGGGAAGAAGCGACTGCGGACTCGGTCTACTTGAACGATTCTGGCTACGAGCGTATAGCTATTGACTATGGCTACGACGCGCTGGCTTCCGATGAAAATGGGCACCAAATTACGGAAGACGCTTACGACGACCAAGAGTTTATCGGGACCTCAGTTCGAGATGATCCTGGGGACATTACATCTGAATGCAGCGACCCGGCCAGTGCGTACAATGCCCGTTTCACTCAGGGGCGTGCGTTACTACTGGGCCTTCCTGTTCACGACGCTGGAGAGCGCATATCGCAACCGGCCCCGCATTTCTCCACCGCGGAGGTGGATGTGGTCAAGGCTTTACGTGGTCACTGGCTCCCTCAGAGGCTCTAGCTGCGTACTTTGTGATGGGGGGACTTCGGGTTTAAAAATATTTGGACTTTTTTTGATCAATCTTTATTTGTGTACTTGATCCGCCCGTGGGAAAAGACGCGTTCTGTCACATCAGGCGCATCATCAGTGACATCGATTTCCTATTTAAAGCCACGTCAATAAGGCCAAACGCAGACTCCTCTTTCACACAACGAGACTCGGGCGCAACGGTCCCTTCTGGTCTCGCGCTCAACGCGCCCATTCCGTATGAGTCATTACAAGGAAAACATGGGCAACAATCCGGTACGCCTTGCCTCTCCTGTATCTTATCGCAATCTTGACCCCCTAACGCGTCTTCAGTCCCAAAGCGTGAAACTTGAACCTACAGAAGTTCGAATGCCTGCTCTCGCGGTCTCAAATGGTGTCAAAATAAAAAGCGAAACTATCGATCCAGTGAGTAGCCCGACCCAGCTCTTCCAAGACGCGCGACATTAAGCGCCGCACTATGTAGCTTCTCGCTACCGTTTCAAAGCCCGAAGCGACGGCCTCGACAGTCCCGGAAAACAAACAAGAGGTAGATGCGCCTATGGAGGATGTCGCGCCCCCTCCGGCCAGCACACCCCCTCCGACCAGCACACCCCTCAACGCCAGTGATTATACGATATACACGACGGCGGAGGAAATCCCTTACACTCCCGAGCACGCTCTCCAACAGGGACTCAAGATGATCAACAAGCTGGCCTCTAGCATCGGAGATCTGCAGCTCGGTCCCCGTCGGCAGGAGGTCTGGCTTCGTGACACTGAGAGGTTTGCCATATTAATCTGGCTTTGTCTACATAATTTTACCCTCCTTACTCAGCCTACGCGGCCAAGGGGTTCCGTCCACTCTCATCGCAATTTGCGGTGGTAAGCCTATTGTATTCGCATCGTGAATATTGACGAAGCGTGAACAGCGACTGGTGCCGGCAAGTCGTCCATCCTGAATGCCATTTTGGACGGTGAGTCCCTATTTCGCGCGTGCCTTTGTGATCTGACGTCGTTTCCAGACAACATTGTCCCTACGAGCGGTATGCGAGGTACGTCTGAATAAGGGGTCCCACCAAGGGTCCCACTAGTTAGTTCGCGGTTAACGGTGGCCTTAAGCTTGTACCGCGGTCGTCACCGAGATCGCGTACCACAAGAAGAAGACGATCGACGCCGATGTCTCGTTCTTGTCGGAGAGCGAGTGGAAGGTGCGCAATTGTTATTTGACTATATGAATCCTTTCTCATTTTTCCAAGGACGAACTCGAGATTCTCCTCGGGGATCTCAGCGAGGAAGATGGCACTGTGAAGCGAAGCACGGATCTCAAGAGCGATGCCGGTGTTGCGTGGTCGAAGGTATTCTTCCTGTCCTCCATTTGTCGGCCCTTTCTAATGTGCTCAGGTGCACGCCGTATACCCCACGATATCGCGGGATAAGCTGGTCACAATGACCGCCGACCAGATCATTGCAAAGGACCCCAAAATCGCCAAGATCCTCGGTGCGACCAAGAAAATCGTAGCGAAAGATTCCAAGACGTTCGGAGCCGAGATCGCCAAATACATCGACTCTAAAAATCAGAAACGAGGGAAGGGCAAGGACAAGAAAGATAAGGACAAGAAAAAGGAAAAGACCAAAGACAAGAATAAGGACGACACGCCCGCCCTTTGGCCCCTTATTCGTAGAGTCAATGTCCGCTGCCCCGCCGCAGCTCTCGCAACAGGCGCCATTCTGGTTGATCTACCTGGCTCTGGCGACGCCAATGCCGCCCGCAGTAAGCTTCATTTCTTCAGCAGAGAAACATATATTTAACGTCAACTCTCAGATTCCATCGCCAAAACCTACATGAAAAAAGCGAATTGTGTGTGGGTATTGGCTCCCATCCAACGGTATCTAGTTCATCAGCCTTGATCGACACTCCCTTATACGATATCTTTAGGGCAGTCGACGAGAAGACCGCGAAGGGCCTCCTCGGGGACGCGTTCCGTACCCAGCTCATGAGTGCGTATAATCATCTTCGCCGCCTAACTATGCTTATACTGTCCTGAGTTTAGTGGACGGCGGGTGCGCTTTAATCTCAAGTAATTGAATGGGTTGATTTTAACACTTAAATTGTCAGATACGACGCCAACACTATTACTTTCATCGGTAAGCTACCTATTCCGAAAAAGTACGCGGTATACCTTTGACACCCTCTTATAGCCACCAAATGCGATGATATATCGTGTTCCGAGGTCATCACAGCGCTAGACCTTCACGAGGAACCAGAGCTTGAGGAGATAGACGAGAAAATGGGCCACATCGCCGACAACACGGCGGAGTGGAAGAAGAAGAAGCAAACCGCCGACAGACTAGTGAAATGTCGGTGTTTTCTAGCTGCAATTGAACGAAGTTCATTTTCATTTCAGCCGTGGAAAAAGAACTCAAGCAGCGTCGGGCCATCCACTCGGAGCACAAGGAACACCTGGAAGCGGTCCAGGATGGCAAGCCGTTTGTCGCGCGTCTAACAGCGAAGAAAAACGACACCGTCAAGCCCAAGGCGAAGGCCCCCAAGGGCAAGAAGCGCAAGAATGCCCGCGGCGGCAAGAAGGGCTCGCCGAAACGACGCAAAAGCGAATCTCTTGACAGCGGCGACGACGAGGACGACAAGATGAGCTCCAGCGACGAGAAGGACTCGGATGATTCGGACTCCGACTCGGATTCGGACTCCAATGACTCTGAGGACGAACTCTTTGATGATGACAGCGACAAAGAATCCGATGATGGAGAGGAGTCCGACCGTGAAAAGGACTCGGACATCGAGAGCGTCCAAGAAGAGGAAGAGGAGGAGGAGGAGGAGGAGGAGACAGAGGAGATGATCAAGGACAGCATCACGGAGTCGAAGAAGCTCATGGACGAGACTCGTCAGCGACTGAACGACGCACGGAAAGCAAAGAAAGAGGCCATCGACCACCTAGCTACACTGAAGAAGAAGAAGGCCAATGCGCAAAAGGTACGGATCATCGACACTTGTCTTTTCCACTGCTGAGAGTTCCCCGAATAGGAGAAGAATGCGTTTTGCTCCAAGAAAAGATCGGAGGTCAGTTCGCAGTTAAATTGCCTGGACCTCATTTGACACAAACATAGTATTCCATCGACGTCTTGAAAGAAGACTTCAGGTTGGTGGATGTCCTGCTTCACGCTATCCAATGCTAACTGCCTATATCAGGTCTGGTCTGAAGGAACTTGACGGTTTGTGCCTTTCTGCGCTGCAGGTTGTTCCATCGCTAACTTGAATGTAGAAGCGGCCGCGGAGGCGCGAGACCCGGACAATTTTGATCCCTCGATAGCCATCCGAGGTATGTTGCATGTTATTGTTTCGCGACGTTAGACTGACGCACGGTAGACTACAACGCGATAGATCTTCCGGTTTTCACCTGCTCAAGTCGCGACTACGTTCGACTACAACGGCAAGTCAAAGGTGACGGGGAGCCGTCGTGTTTCTCCGACCCCCGCGACACCGGCATCCCAGAGCTCCAGGAATGGTGCCATACTTTGACCCGATCCTCCCGCGAGCGCGCGGCCAAAAGTTTTTTCAAGCAGCTGGGCGCGTTTGCGCGAGACGTGAAGCACTACGTCTCGGGAATCGGTGGGGTGTCCGCCGCCGATCGCGATGCCCTGCGCGAAAAATTCGAGTCGGGTGAAATCGAGGCCGAGCCCGCGATCGACGATGACCCCTTCGCGGCAATCTTGGGCGGATCTGGTTTGTACACGATACCGACGACCGTCCCCAAGGTGGATCGCTATGGACAGCTCATCGGGATCACACCAAGATTGGTAGCGGTACGAAATAAATACGCTTCCTTGGGTCAGGCTTCTTATCACGGCTACTAGGAATTCGGCAAGGTCGTGGAAACGAATGTCTCCTTGCTCAAGGAGCATCTGCGCGACGGATTAGAGGAACGCTGCCGGGTCGGCGCTGCCAATGTATGTTTTTGTCTTATTATGCTTCTTGTGTTACTGAAAGGTCCTCGTAGGCCGCCGAGTCTGCAGTCCCCACCTCAGACGAATTCGCTGGGTCGATGCACTGGGGTGCGTTGTTCATGTTTTCATTTTGTGGCCTGATGTTTACCCCGATTAGGTTCGTACAGGGCGACTCTAAGACGCAACGGTGAATATCGGCGCGATCTGAATGTTGAGCTGGTGAATCCGTTCACGCGCAACATCGCCCAAAAGTGGCAACAGGCAAGTCCATCTAACTCCGTACCACTCGGATACGTATTGATTCGTGCACAGGTGTTCGAGGCCGACATTTTCTCCCCCCTGCTTTCTTCGACCCTCGACTGTATCAATAAGCTCGTTCGTGATGTTGAGCGGTCGGCCGTGGCTGGCCTGAAGGACCGTTCCAGGATCCAGGGCGAGAGTTGTCTTGAATCCGCGCGCGTCGCGTTGGATGAGACCGTGGAGACCGTGAAGCAAACGCTACAAAACGAGCAAAAGGAGGTGTCTCGATCTCTCGCGCCCCACGTCCAAGGTCAGCTCTTGGACGGCTATCTAAGCGCCATGGACGAACGTGGACCGGGCTCGGTTGCGCGTCAGAAGGCGGTTTTCCACGACTTTATCAAGGATTCGAAGGATGAGATCTTCGAAGATTCAGCCGATGTGATTTTGGAAAGGCTTGACGACGCGGCGGATGCCATTGGGAGGACGCTCACCGTTGCGTTGGACAACCTGGCGCAAAAGGTAAGCGAAAACTTCTATTTATTTCCTTGGTGTGCTTATTGCGCTTCCCAGGTCGAGGTCAACTTGGCCGTCCTCTGGGAGGGCGTGCGCGATGATCCGGGGCAAGTCAAGGCTCGTTCGGACACCATTGCACAAGCCAACAAGGTCCTCGATCAGCTTCGCCTCTTTGCCGCGGCCGAGGCAGCGCGACACGACGTCAACGAAGATACCGTGATGACTTGAGGAGGATGGAACGCGGAAAACTTTCAACATATGCTATTCCACCGTATTTGCCTACTTTATCCACTTCGCTAGTGTATCATAGTCTTGAATCTTCGATTCGCCAAGGTACTATATGTTCTCTATGTCTGTATTTCCCTCTAAGTAGCATGATGAACTTTTTTCTTGGAGAATAGGGGCTTGAAGCGTGGATCGACGTCAAAATCTAACACGGCACAACACTCATCCTCCACCATGATTCTACGCCGACTGCCTCGATTGTGTCGAACTATCACCACTGAAGCTCACGTTTCTTCTTCATCGTCCCTCTTGCCCATCGTAATCTCACGCGATGCTCACTCTGCCCCGTCAATATCCGACCCATCCACTGGTCGTTCCATATCCCTCGCACACCCTCGCGACCCTGTTGTCCAGTCAGAGAGGATACCACACAGGACCTCTGCACCGGCATCCAGTGACGAACCCATTACTTTAGATCCTCCTGCGGCAGAGGAAACTCCTGCTTCCCCCGAACTTCCGCTCTCGACCTCTGGTGTCCCCTCCACACGCTTAGATTCGTCTTCTAATGCGTCGTACGCGAACCCACCTTTTCACACTCACGCGTTTTTCACCGCGCTGGAAAAGACGTTCGCCACTCCCACTGCTCGCAGTCTCATGCGCGCGACACGAGCGCTCCTGGTTGATCGCGTAGGACGGGTTCGACGAGAGGGTCTCACTGTGAAGGATCTTGACAATGTGCGGCTCATCGTGTCCGTATCTCCAACACCTAATCTCTCAAATCAAAGCAAGCATATCTTTTCCGTGCTGCTCTCGCTGAGCTTCGCGCCGAGATTACCATGAGCACGAATAATGATTCTGCTGCCATGCGCACCGCTACGTCTGCCCTCAGGCGAGAGGTTGACCGTCTAGATATTAAGATGAAAGAGGACATTGCTACGCTCAAGCACGAGTAAAGTGTCTTGTTTCTCTGAATGGCACGTCTCCTGATCCCTCTTTCGCAGAATCCAGATGGAATTGGACAGTCGAAAGAACGAGGCAAAATCCGAATTCAAGCAGCAAGATATTGCCATCGAGGTTCATACCTTGAAACTACGTAGGCGGACCGAACTCATCCTTACTTTAGGAACTCCTGAACAAGGCTGTGGTAAATATCAGCGACCTTCGGACCGATGTCGAGGAGATTAAATGGGACAATATGCGTCGAGCCGTTGGTTGGTTTCTTCTCATATACTTTTTCTTCCCGCAACGCTAATGCTCGCCAGTGACCCTCTCTGGTTTTCTGGTCGTCATTGTCATCTCAATGGAACTGCGCCCACGCCCAAGCTCAACACCAGCACCGCCGATAATCACTCACACACGCCCACTTTCTGCGGAGGACGTCAAGCAGCCGCAGCCAGAGGGCCTCAATGACTGGGTAACCTAATAAGTTTATAGTGGAAGAACTTAGGACAATGAGAAGAAATAGATTTACATGTACCCATATATACTGTGTATAACACCTTACAACCTGCTTTATTCCGTTTCTTATACAAATGGCATTCTGGAGAGATTCTATTTGACGTCCAACTGCTCGAGTTTTGCGGTTAGCGATGTTTCGCTAACAGCAGCTGCCCAGTTGGGATTCTCGGGAGTATGTGTACTCCCAGAACTGGATCTTGGAGCTTTCTTCTGCTCAGTCGCAGAGTCGGGTGACGCTGTACCAGCGGCAGTACTCGACACATCTTCGTCATCCTCCCAGTTATCCGCGACTGTCTCCTTCTTGTCCTCCTTCTTCTCTCGTCTCTTGGCATTCTTCTTCGCGCTCTTGCTCAGGGGTTTGGTGGCCGAGCCAGAAGCCTGGGAGGTTGGTGGAGGCGCCCAACCTATTATGTGGCCCTTGGGCAGAGCGTTTGCATCCAGTTGCGCCTGTTTTGTACCTGACGCGTCGAAGTATGAGATCAATGTCGTCCTGCAGCGCTGCTTGGATTCCTACCGCGGAACCGACGAACATCCTCTTGAGGCGTGAAACCTGGCCGGATTTTGATCTGTTTGCGCACACTACATGGAATACATTTGGCGAAACGACGGGTAGAATAGGAATTTATTCCTTACGTTCCGTCTGGTCTTCGAGACTCGGGGATGACACGCTCTAAAGTTTGAGGGTCAAGGGCGATACCAGCAGCGGTTTTCGTGGGGTTGATGGGCGGTAAAGACATTTAAGCTGTTTGTCTTTGTTGCTTCGAACATATTTCTCCCACTACTAAAATGCGTTACGCGGTGCTCGTTACTGGCCCAGCCGGCGCTGGAAAATCCACGTTTACAAAGTCGTTTTTGACCCATCTCTCTGCCTCGCGACGTACCGGACATCTTGTCAATCTCGATCCCGCTGCTTCAGCCAGTAGCTTTGAATATGAACCGGTCATTGACATCAAGGACTTGGTTAGCCTAGAGGACGTTATGGGAGAGCTCAATTATGGTCCCAACGGCGGCCTGGTCTACTGTTTTGAGTGAGTGAGTGCCCTTGATGAACGTCAAAAACCATGGCGTTCAACATTAACTGGGAGGTAGATACCTTTTGCAGAACATGGACTGGCTCGAAGAAGAGCTCGGCGGCTTCGACGACGACTATCTGATCTTTGACTGCCCCGGTTCGCGCACTCTTGACTTTGTTTATTCTGGCACGAAGTTTAAAACATCTCAGGTCAAATCGAGCTGTATACTCATCATCCCTTCCTGCCTACACTGGTTCAGAATCTAACCAGGATGGGGATACGCACTAGCGCCGTCTACCTTATAGAGTCCCAATTTATGGAGGATAAATACAAGTTCTTCAGGTGCCGCTGCTCTACAGCTTTCGCTGTTCATTCCTTGACGCCGCGCCACACAGCGGTGTGCTCTCAGCCATGTCGGCGATGGTTAATTTGGAAATACCGTGGATAAACGTCATGTCCAAAATGGACTTGGTCAGTTCAAATCCTGAAGACCCGTCAGGCGGAGCAAGAAATGGCTTTCGCGGCCGAAGAAACATTGCAAGGTGTGCGATCCACTACTACGTTTTACTTCGCGCGCCGTACCTGGGATCTCGCGCGCTGGATTATGCCGCACACGACGAATAGTCGAGGCATTGGAGCTGCCTTGGGAATTGGACTCCACCGATCACACTTGTTTGCTTCGTTCTAAATGTATTTTGCATCAGATATCTTGACCCAGATCCCCTCCTGCTCGTATCTGCTCGAGGGCAAGAAGAGAACACTGCGAACCCGCGATTCCACGCGCTTAACCAGGCTATAGTGCAGTTGGTGAGTGTATTTGCGGCAGTGGCGCCGCACGCTCAACGTCTCTTTGCTGTATTGACAGATAGAGGACCATCCTCTCGTTTCGTTCCTTCCTCTTGATCTCACTTCTTCGGATTCGCTCGAGACCGTAATAAGTCATATTGACTACACCATGCAGTACGGTGAAGACGAGGAGCCTAAAGAGGTGGGTACCTTTTGCGGCCCAGCGGCGGCGATCCTTTGCTAACTTGCATGCTGCAGCCGCACGACCTGGACGAGGGCGACTTCCAGGACATGGACTGAGGCGGGGGTCGTACTATAGTTTATAGACGTTTCGTAGAAGACAAAAACTTAATGGAGGCATTTTCGCTGGGCGCTTGAGGAACAGTTCCGAACACTGCCCATCACAATTGCAACGACAATGACGCATGCGGCATGGATCAAATAAAAGCTGATCTCTTGTCTCTCTCTCCAACCACTTGCTATCACCCATGAGTTACTATCCTACGCAAAACTCGTACGCGCAGCCCGTCTACTCTAGCAGCGGCCACGGCCACCGAAGCCATAACCACGGTTACAACGGTAGCGGCGGTGGCTATCACGGCGAGCAACAGCCCTCCTATGGCGGAGGGAATGTTGTTTATGTCCCGGGCCATACAAGCAGTCGAAGACACCATCACGGACCGACCGTCGTAGCTGGAACAACTGTAATAGTCAGTCAGTTGTTTTCGACTGAGTGGCAGCGTTGCTAAATGCTCCATGCGCACTAGCAGACCAGCGGCGGTCGACACGGTCATCACCATTCTTCAAGACATGGGAGGCACGGCAGCCATCACCGTCCAACGCTCGGTGAACGCATCCGCCGTTTCTTTGGCTTTGGCCGACACTACCGCCATAAATCGAGCGACAGCTCGTGGGGCTTCCTTGGACGTTCCCACCGCCGTCGATATGTCGACGCTCACGGTGCAGAAGTTGACCGACACGGTCGTCAGATTTACCGAGTTTGAACTGCTCGCCCCGACTTTCGAAATTTGGACATGATGTCGACCGCTGGGTGGCATTGACATCTGAGACTTTTAGTGAATCCGACTTTAAAGGCGGACTGGTTGCCGCCATGAAACAAGGCCACTCAGTCTACGACGAAACGAACCTCATGCATCTCATGCTAGTTACAATATGTGCTGTTTACCTCGTGTATGCTTGCTGCCCGTCCAATCTGTATTAATAGTCGCGTCCCAGGGAGTAATGTACATTGCAACGACCGAGGATTACTGAAGGAACGATGTTGTTTTGCTTTTCGCGTGAACGGAGAAAATTCTGTTATGTTTTTGTCTTCAAGTACAGATATGCAATCGTGATATAACATTTCTTCTTGTCGCGTCTTTCAGCTCAATAGATGTCAAGGCCGTTACTGGTCAATCTCGTGATTGTCATTACAGCTTGGGAGGCGGGACTTTGATTCCAGCTTGAACGGCAGGCCTTGCCTCCAAACGTTCAACCCACGCCTGCGGAGGAACAGGTTCGAGTCTTGCATTTGCGCGGTGAAAAGGAAGAACGGACCTTCACGTTGGGGAACTCATCCAAGGTCTCCACAGCGGCGAACTTGTGGCGTCTTACCCTGTGGTGGAATGAATATCTGCCGATTTTTGACGGACAACAGCACTGACCAGGGAAACACGTTAAAGTCGGCGATCGAGACCTTCCCGCGGCCTGGCCCAGCCAACCAGTCGCGGTTACCCAGTCTGATTTCAAGCACACCGTAGAGCCTCTTCGTCTCGTCGATGTAACCTAGAATATAATCAACGGGGCCCAGCAAGAGGGATGCGATCGACCTTACGCTTCTTAGCGTACGGAATGTCCTCTGGGGCGTATCTGTTGAAATGGTGTGCTAAGGGGGGAGCTTTAGCTCTCTCCTTCGCAGTTTGTTGATGCGGTCGACGCACATTGCCCTTGCATTGGCCCGACGCCTCCATGGGCGAAGAAGATCCACTGCAGCATCTCGCTGTAGTTGTTGGGATCCGTCTGCGGGTCGAAAGCAAATGTCTTCTCCTTGTCGTAGTGTTGCTCGAGATAAAGAAGGATGGCCGCCGTCTCGAAAATAATGAAATTGTCGCGAGATCTATCAATGAGAACAGGAATCCGGCCTTGGTGACAATGAGATGGATAACTCGGAGGTCGCGAAGCGGACACACCATTTGGATTCAGGGCGATGAACCACGGCTCTTTCTGCCTATTGGTCGAAATATCGATGCCCTCAAAACTACATCCTATCAATGCGCATGCTCCGGGGGCGTTGGTTTCACCACGAATACCTACTCGTATTCGACATTTGGATAGAGAGCCTTCAATTCTTCAAGGAAGATCGAGACCTTGAAGCCCTGTGGAGATAATTAGCAATCGAGTGTTCTAGTCGAGGCACATACATTCGGGGTGGCGCCAGTATAAAGCAAAAAGGGTTTCGTAGACGTGCCCATGAGTTTTAGGAAGGAGAATTGAGATCGAGACTTGGTTTAGATAACAAATGTCGTGCTTGGGAAGTCAGTTGACTAAGGTTGGTGGAGTTGTGGTTTATCAGCCCGTTCGGCGTTCAATCCGTTGACCCGCTACAAAGGGACGCTGGGGACGCAGGCTGGACGTGAAATGCGATTTATATTCAGGCGGACTCGGAGGGTTTTTCCCCCGGGACAAATTCAAACTGTGATCCAATATTGCCTCTGAATCGGTTCCTCATGTCCAACTGGATGAACGTGAGGGGCGCAATGGGAAAAAAATCGTAGACTGACCATCCCCCGTTTACATTCAAAGGTGGCTCTTCTGAGCGACTGGCATTCCTCCGGAAGTTCGTCCGTGTGGTGTCGCAAGCATTCCGAGGGTTTGTGGCCATCTTTCACGACGCAGTCTGAGCGCATTATGCAGTCTTTCATGGCGGCTAGAAGGCCTTTACATGACGAGGACATGGACGTTGAGGAAGTAGCAAGAAGTTAGAATTTGCACGTGTATATTTTACGCGGTCACTCTTCCGTCTTGACCTCATGCCTCCACCACTGAGGCCGCTTATCCCTAAAATCCCGACGGTCGCGCGGGTTCCTCATAGATCCGTCCTCTCACTGGCAGGATCCCAGGCATCTGAGTTTCTCAACGGCATTATATCTACTCAGGTTAACGCGCCGCCTCGTCCGTTTTACTCGGCCTTTCTCCATGCCCAAGGAAGAGTTCTGTACGATATCTTTGTCTATACACGCATGAATCCCGCGGGGCAGCTGGGATACCTTATTGATTACGATTCTCGTCCTTCTGAGGCAACACCGCTCTTGGATCTTATAAAGCGCTACGTCCTGCGGTCGCGAGTCAAAGTCAGAGACGCTTCCGACGAATACGACGTTTGGGGCGTCTGGGGATCGCCTGGAGAGGAGGCGGATACAGAAAGACGCTGGAAATGGGCAGAGAGCAGTGGTGTCGCCGAACCTGCGTGGAATGCCGCGGATGAGTGGCCGTGGGGCTCGCAACATGAGGTACTCCGCGACAGGCGAGCTCCCGGCATGGGAAACAGACTGCTTGTCCGAAAGGGTGATCTTCGTGCGTATCCTGTCCTGAATTTTTCGAAAACAAGAAATGAACAACATCTATTAGCTGCGGCAGCTTCTTCACATCTTGTAGCTACCTCTGATGCTTACACGCTTCATCGTATCCTCCACGGTGTTCCAGAGGGTTTAACAGATATGCCAGCAATGCAAGCGTTCCCCATGGACTCTAATTTAGATTTTATGGGCGGATGTCAGCGCATTCTGGACGCATTGATCGTGAAGCGCTGATTTATATTTCAAGTGGACTTTCGCAAAGGGTGTTACGTCGGCCAAGAGCTCACTGTTAGGACATACCACACCGGAATTGTCCGGAAAAGAATATTGCCAGTGGTTCTACACCCGCCAGATTCTCCGTCAGTCTCCAGCCACTTCGTCTCGGAATAAATGAATTGATGTAAGACCTCAGGCCCCAAGTCATCGCGCCCTCTCCGGATAT
Organism: Mycena alexandri; assembly: GCA_029233265.1. Lineage (NCBI taxonomy): Eukaryota > Fungi > Basidiomycota > Agaricomycetes > Agaricales > Mycenaceae > Mycena > Mycena alexandri. Next base: position 467,619 of record JARJCM010000001.1, on the reverse strand, counting down.
GCCTTTTTTCACCGCAGGACTCGATATCCGAGGCGTGCCGTCCCAATCCCTAGAGCAAGACAACCCACGTCCACGACCTCGAGGAACTGGCAGGCTCCTCAGTTCAAGCCAGGGACTTGGACTGGCTCTCCTGCGACTCGAACAAGTGGAAGCTGCGGAACAGGGAAAGCTGGCGTTCGCGACGGATGTTGAGGCTAGCGGTGCCAAAACTGCTTGGGGCGTAACGCATTGGCAGCCCGAATGGTGGCCGCACAAAGAGGAATGATGTAAATTTATTCGCCTTGGTTGACTTGAACCGAAATAATCAGACGTTCCACTCGCTTCACTGAGTCGTATGCGCGGCCTGAACCAGCACTGAAGCAAATACATACTCCCCATCGTGGCTGACTGAAACGTGAATCTTCCCTATGTTTGTACTATCATCCGCGCGCAGAGGATGGTAAACCAACATGGGCTTGCGTCCGTTGTTGAGTCCATGGTAAGTAAACTCTTTCCACGTTGGTGTTTTATGCGGATAGATGGCCTTGTATGCGGCCTCTTTGACGGCCCAGCTACGAAAAATAAGAGTCGATAAGTCTGGTGAGCAACTCGGAGCTCCTACCGAACAGCAATAAAAGTAGAGTCGGCGAGCAAGTGGGACTGGATGGCCTCGTGAGGACTGAGGATGCGTGAGGGGAGTCTTTTAGGATATCGCTTCAGCAGGGCAGCGATGCGGGGGATATGAACGACATCGACCCCAATGCCGAGGACCATAAAAAGAAAATCGGTGATCGTCGCCTCAAAGAGGAAATGAAATGTGGCTGTGCGTCAAATCCTGCTTTGGATCAACATGACCTCGTATATTTCAGCGTCGACAAACCGCCATCCTCACGCTGCAGACATCTCCAGTGCATCAATCGTGGCCTTCGGCTCATCTAACCTCGTTTCTCTGTGGAAAACCGAAGGCGATCGAGGTGTTTTCGAAACCCTTGCCGCACATGAAGGATTAGTGACTTGTGTTCACTTCTTGACGAATGAACTCCTGGTTTCCGCCGATGACAAGGGTGTGCTTAGATGCTGGAGACAAAACGGGTCTCAGGCATGCCGCCCTCGCGCAACTCCCGTCGCAAAATGTCTAATGTGCTATACCAGTGGAAATCGACCGCCAAAGTTGATGCGCATGCGCAGGCCATTTCGTCCCTGTGTGTATGTAATAAGTGTTTCGCCACGGGCGCGTCCGATGGCACTGTGAAAATATGGAAAATTGCCTCCGACACAGGCATGTGTGTTTCCTGCAACCGTTGAGATTTAATATTGAGGCAAGTACCTTAGATGATTTGGAGGAGGTCCAGCTCTTGTCTTTGCACGGAAAATACCCCCTTGCTCTTGCCATGACAACTCTGCCACACTCGAAAGGTTTGCAAGTTGTCTCGCCGTGAACCGCAGTTCACGCGTTGTGTAGCGGAAATCCTAGCAATAGCTGGGACTGACCGAAATGTACAGATATGGACGCGTTCTGGAGACTTGGTTCGTCTGTGTTATTTATGCCGCGTTCTCTGAGACGTTGTGATTGTCTAGTTTGTTCGGTCCGCTGTTCTTTCTGGTCACGAAGACTGGGTTCGGAGCTTGTCGTTCCAAAATCCGACGGCGCCAGAGGAGCCCCTCACGCTGGCTTCGGGCTCCCAGGATGCAACAATTCGCCTCTGGAGAATTGAAAAGTTAAAGCGGCATGCCAATTCCTCTGTGAACAGTCGACCATCGGATGCTCTCAGTGACGACCTTCTCGACGTGTTCGAGGCATCTTTAGGCGATCTCGCAGATGCGGAGGAAGGCGGTAGACAAATATCCTTGAAGAGGCATATTTTAACAGTCAAGTCGGATCAAACTAGGTATCTTCAACCACGTATTGTGCTCGCAGTTGGATAACTTCTCATAGTTCTGCACAATATTCCATTACATTTGATGCCCTTCTCATCGGACACGAAGCTGGCGTTACATCCCTTTCATGGCGACCGTCTACTCCCAATCGAACTCCCACGCTTCTATCTACATCCACGGATTCATCCTTGATATTATGGTCCCCCACCGATATTAAATCTTCCTCCGAGAATGGCTCGACTTCCATCTGGATCAGCCGACAGCGTTTTGGTGACGTTGGTGGGCAGCGGTTGGGTGGGTTCGTGGGCGGTCTATGGGCAAGAGGCGGGGACGAGGCATTGGCTTGGGGGTGGTCTGGAGGATGGCGGCGATGGCATTGTACCATCGCTCCAGAGAAAGTCGCCGACGAGGTGTGGGGTGAAATTCGTGCGATTACAGGGCATAGTGGCCCGGTTAAAAGCCTCGACTGGAGCCCGAATGGAGAATACATCATCTCTGCTGGGTAAGCCAGAGTCGCCTTCATTTCCGTCTTCTCATTCCGCCAGGCTCGATCAAACTACAAGGATCCACGGGGCAATACATGGTCCCGACGGTCCTTCATGGCGCGAGCTCGGCCGACCTCAGGTTCACGGTTATGACGTCCTCGGGGTTGCTTTTTTAGGTCCTCTCAAGTTCGTGAGCATAGCAGACGAGAAGGTTGCCCGCGTGTTCGAAGCACCGCGCGGTTTTGTAGATCTAGTAGAAAAGTTGGGAGTCGCTGTATTTACCGATGATCAAGTGGGTTTCGTCTCGGCGTTCTTCGCTTGTATCTCACAAGCAACTGGCCTGTAGCACGATCGGCCTGTAGCGGCCAGCGTCCCGCCGCTCGGTCTGTCTAACAAGGCAGTGAATGAAGGTGAGAATGAACAAAATTAACGATTTAATCTCACCCGCGATGTAGCTGTTGTTTCAATTGGTGAATCCGGTGTGTTAGCGAGATCGCCTTTCGAAGGCGAACTTGCGGCCACGACTCTTTGGCCTGAAACCGACAAGATATTCGGCCATGGATACGAGGTTTTATACATATTTGCGAAATAGGAATTCTTCTCACCATCCTGATTGTAGTCCATGACTCTTGCTGTTTCCAGATCTCGGAGACTCGTCGCAACAGCATGCAAAGCCTCGACTGCCGAGCACGCGGTCGTGCGTGTGTACGATGCCGACAAGTGGCAGCCCGTAGGCCCGCCGTTATCAGGGCACACACTCACCGTTACGCGCATTGCGTTCAGTCCTGACGATCGACTTGTTCTCTCGGTGTCAAGGGACAGGTCTTGGAGACTGTATGAAATCCAGGAGGCTGGTGGTCAGTGGATTTTCGATGTACAGAAGACAATAACTCAGAAATGCTGCAGGATATGTACCCATTGCCGCCGACAAATCCCACGGACGAATAATTTGGGATTGTGCATGGGCCTCAGAAGGCGATATATTTGCTACCGCGTCGCGGGATAAAACGGTATGACATTCTGCGTTGGCTCCTCGTCATTTTCAATCATAAATATTACGCAAAAGGTCAAAATATGGCAACGAGGGCCTGACGCCAAATGGACTGCAGCAGAAGTGATTAAACTTAATGACGCTGCAACAGCGGTGGATTTCTCCCCCGTCGACTCACAAGATCGGTAATCGCTGAATCCCTTGCCTTCCGTCCACTGCTGAGCCCGTGTTAGGCGTTATCTCGCTATTGGACTTGAAACGGGCGCAATCTTAATTTATTCGAACGCAGGAACCGCCGTGGCCAATTGGCGCTTAGACCACACTTTTGATTCTGGGTACGTTTGATCTTTTCTCACAACGCGAGTTTTACCTTGAGCAACAGAATCGCGCATGTTGGACACGTCCACAGATTGAGTTGGCGTCCAACAAGTCAGGATGGCGTGAAGGAGGTCGCCAGCTGTAGTGAAGATGGTACATTTAAATTGATGATTGTCCTAGTCACTATGGTGGAACGCCATCCAATATAACTACGAGTAAAGTGAGAGATCTGCTATACAGTGGGGTGCAGTGGGTTGTAAGACCCAGAGCGAGGTGGTAATGAGACAATTTAGACAGTAGTGCAGTATATAAAGGGTATCGGACATGAAGGAAATGCGGAGTGTGAATATAGTGGGAGAGCACAGCAAAGAGGCGCAATAGGGATACAAGAACGATAGGTCGTTAAACAACTCAGACAATGTCGCGGAGACTCATGGGAACTTCAGGCTATAAAATGAATGTTAGTTGAGTCGTGCATCAAAAGGGGCGGAAACAAACGAACGCATTTGATTCTAAAAGACCGCCTATGGTTAGTATTCCATACCAACATGAATCTGAGTGCACCCAACTTGTAAAAACACTCTATAGATCGTAACATTTCGACATCACCGCCTGTGGCAGTCACAAAATTGACAATGACTCCAGCACGGGAGTAGTTGGAAGCGATGGCGGGAGCAACACTACGCAAAATGGACGATGAGGATAATTCATAAGGTGGTGAAAAGGATGATACCGATGAGCGTATTCTTCAACTGCCTTGGGCAAATCTGTACCAGCGTGAGCTCGAAGGAGAACCGCGAAAGATCGATGGAACCAACCGTAATTAATAACGAGGGGTACATGGGCGACCTCGGGGGTCTTGACTTGAACATCGTAGACAACGAGGACTTTGGTCGCAGATTGCCGCATAATCATGGAGGACGTGCCTCGGAATTTGTTGAGCGCCGCCAATTTGGTACCAGCATTCATGTCGCCGTGCTAAGGATAGTTGTAAGTGCTTGACGGAAAGGGAGTGATTAAACGAACCAGCGGCACCGCCTCGAGTCCTCGACTGGCTAACTTGTAGACGACCGAGTCGAGGGCGGTCATCCCGCCGACATGGACAATAGCTTGCGCAACGTCCACATCATCGAACAGGTCTGCGAGTGCATCGAGTTTCCATTCTCGTGCCTGAGCGCTCTCAGCACTGGAAGCACCGCGTCCGGAACCGATGATTCCGAGACCACCACCAGGTGCCGCCGCCATCGGGTCTGAGCGGCCGCCCGCAGTGAACGCCAGGTACAAATAGAACTGCCTGAGACCTCGGGAGCTCTGAGTCGTATCGGCGTGGGTGACGTTCCCGTCTCGGCGCACGAGAACCCGCACGGGTTCGCGAAGTTGGATCGCGGAGGCAAGATTAAGAACATCTTGCGGAACAGTGTTTGAAAAGAGTGCGGTTTGGCGCTCAATGGGTTGTTGAGTGGTGGTGGTGCCCTCGTTGGGCGGAGATGGCGCAAGACCAGAGAATCTTCTCCCAGGATTCGGAGAATCGAAAGGCGAAGTAAACGTCGGCTGCGAAATGGTGGCTGGGGTGGCATTGGGAGTGGGGGTACTAGGTCCCAAAGGACGGGATCGCGGCGGCGGTAAGAGCTTCACGATGTTGAACACAAACTCATGCAGATTGCGGGCAATGAGCTGGTCAACTTCATCTAGAACTAGGAACCGGACCTCGGAGCCAACGAGACCGCCTGGTGTCGTGAAGAGCGCATGCAGCTTCTGAGGTGTCCCGCAAATGATGTGGGGCATATTTTGCTGCAGCAACCGAAGCTCTTGGCTGATGTCGTTTGTGGTTGCACCGACCCCGAGGGCGGACCTCACACCAATTGGTCCTCCTAGATCGCGAATCATGCGCTGAGCTTGTGTGGCCTGGTCAACGGTGGTAGAGACCATGATAACGATCGGTCCACGGTTCGGAGGACGAACTGTGATGTTGGTGACAGCGATCTGGATTGCAGGTATCACATAGGCCGCAATTCTTTCCTGCGTAGGAGGAGCTTGAGCGATGATGTCCGCTCCACGTAACAGGAAAGGAAGAGCGCGCTGCTGGATTTTGTTGGGAGGCCCCACGCTATACTGGGAATTAGTGCAATCATCAATCAATGACTAAGCACTAACCCGAATTTACTGAGCGACCGAAGTAGATCTGGTGCGAGGGAGAGCTGCTCCCATTTAGATATCATCGGTCCAGATTCACGAGGAGAGCCAGTCATCCAGTTCTCATTTTGAAGGTCCAAGATCTACGCGAAAAGGTTAGGCGACTGAAGATAAAAGCAACCAGAAGTCGTACACCAGCAGAATCACGCCGCACCAGACCCGAGACCGAACGACGCTTGTCGCGTAGCATAGCATCTTGACGATTTGGATCTGAAGGGCGCATAGGAAGGTCGAGGGTACCTGCCGACCAAGTCCGCATGGGTGGATTAGGCGCCCGCACTGACTGCCTCAGATCAGGACGGTTGGGCAAACCGTGTCCCAGCATAGTGGCACTAGACACTCCAGGGGGAGACATCATTTGGTTGGGAGCGAGGTCGAGTTGCGGAGTCCCAGGACCGACCATTCCGTTGTTTGTCAGTGGCGAAATGGAGGCGTGAATTTGGTGAGAAGCGGCAGTCAGTTGACCCACGGAAGCGGTGAGCATGTCGAGCCGCTGCGACACGGAGACCATGTCGTCGGATGGATTGGCCTGGTTTGGGGCAATGTTACCTATCGAAGGTCGAGGACCATTCAAGGAAGGGGAAGAGAAGCTCGGTCCATTGCCATTGACTGCAAAGGGGTCCTTGAACTCGGGTTGACCACCAAAGCCGAGAGAGCGATCCACCAGAAGGTTAACCTTGCGCTGCATATCACCGACATCGCGTTGCATTTCCCGAGTTGAGTATTCGACGCGAACCAAACGATCGAGTATGTCATGGATCAATGGACTGGACTTTAACTGCGCCTCGAAACTTTGTGTGGCGCGGTCGTTGCCAGCAAAGTGACTTCCAGAATCCAGCGAAGAAACGGGAGAGGACGAGGTGAGCCCGCCTGGCGCATTGTATGACGTGCCATTGTTCATCGGCACAGGCGGAGTGCGCGCAAAGGCGGGAAAGAAGGAGGACGCAGGGTGGTGGAGAGTGCTCTCGGAGGGACCAGGGGTCTCCTGGGTGTCTTCGGTCTCGGTTAATGGATCCAGGCCACCGAGCATGCTCCCTTCCCTTGCGCGACGTGAATCGGGGCGACTCGGGTCGACGATGCGAGAGGGCGGAGACTGTCGGAGCGCATCGAAGGACTGTTTCCTGGGAGCTATGCGCCGCTCTAGGTCGTCACCGGGCTGCGGGGGGCTGGGGGAGGATCTGACCGAGCGAAACTCCGACGGGGAGATCGAAACGGAAGACATGGAGCTACGATCCTGTTCGTGGAATGCGCGACGATTGAAACCGCTGCTGAATTCGTCCTCACTGGCGCGGATGCCACCAGGGAAGAACGGAGTAGACGCAGGGTTCAAAGCGACGGCGCTCCGTGCCATGATGGCGGCTGAGACTGTATGCAACAATCCAAGCGGCCACTGTGAAGGGAAAGGTCAGGGCGGGTGCAGGAGGAGAGGGAATGGGCTACGGTAGTGGGTTCAGAGAGCCTTTGACGAGTAGTAGGTAGGTAGGTATTAAGCAAAAGCCATAAAGCCACCTCGCCATCACGTCCAATTTGTCATCACTTTCTTACCAACTTACGAACGTCCTTCAAGCGCCATACGACGAGCCAGCACCTCAACCCGACAGTCCAGGTGCTACATAGTATATGCTTTTAGAGCAAGGTGGTACGGCAGTCCATGAATATACGATGGAATGAACGGGGAAAGGGCTCAAACTAAAAGGCGGTTGGTGGCTCGGGTCGATGTTGCAGTGGTTGTACATAACTTTGTGCGGTTTTCTGGGCAGATTTCGCTGCAAGCAAGTACTTAGTCCACATCCCTACTTGGTCCCGGCAGTTGTCCAATCGTTGACGCAACCGCAACTGAGTAGATGGCAATAATCTGAGCACATGGACGTGTCAACTACGAGAGCGCTAATGAGAGTATAGAGCAGAGATACCGATGTCGTAACTGAGCTTGGAAACTAACAAACGCCAACGCAAAATGCTGACGCGGACGGCTCTTCGCGAGTTGCGAGCGTCGGTATTACCTTGGACCTCCTGCCTCGAGGGGCTAATTCTCCACTAGGCTGTTTCCCCAGGGAAACTCAACAAATCACTCGCAATTTCCGTTCAGTAATTGAAAAACAACAGCACTGCTGCGCGCGTCCGGAAAATACGATGACATAGAAGACGTCTTGATTTTCATGAGGCCCCAGCGGATACATAAGGTCGGGCAGGTCCCTTGTTATTTTCACAGTCACCAGTCTCGAAAACGTAGGTTTTGCTCGAAAGATACAACCCAACGAGCAAATATACTTTGATTAAGGTGGGGACATGACATCGTTTGACCAGTGCTACGACGGCTCATCATACAGTGTGCGACAACAACCATAAGAGCAACGACTATTATAGGGAGGGCAATGCACAGGCCCGTTTGAGAGGACGTTTTCGACGATGGGCGCAGCTTGCGCAATTGAGAGCGTAAACATCTCATATGCAGGTGATAAGAGAGTACCTTTCCGCTTCCGAGTCTTGTGCTGTTGTTCTTGCATGTCCGTTTTGAACTGCGCGCCGCTCTCGACGATCCAGAGGAACCGCGTTGAGAGTTTATATCCGGTGAAAAACTAGATCCAATTTTCCCATTTCGCATAAAGCATGGGAGTCTTTGTGTTCTTTAGCAATAGAAATCTGAATTGGCTTGATGTCGACCTCCTTGGTACGGTTGTCGATGACAGGATGAAGACCGTCAATGTCTTCAAAATTCCACGCGTCCGGAAGACACTCTGCTTGCCGGACTTCGAGAAAATATCTGGGGAAGACTAGAAAGCAAGGACCTGGTTGTTCTTCCCGTTAATCACAGGACCGTGCTCACGGCGCCCCAGCGAAGGTGTTGGTTGCCGCTTCCCGTGAGCCCGTTCGCGCCGAGAGCTTCTAACACACTCATCTCCTGTCTAACCCTCCGTCCTCGGTTTCATTGAGAAAAGACGCCAGCCAATCGACTGACAACGAGACGCCTTGGCATTGAGCGCGCAAAATATCGAAAAGTTCTCCGCGGGCGATGCCGCAAGTTGTACTCCCGATATCATTGATTTGGAAGCAAAATCGGTGATCGACGAGCCGCCGCTCGATGTTGCGAAGGCTTCTTCCCGTCAGACAAGCGCCTACACCGTCCAAATATCTGGTTTAATAACCCTTAGTGCTGATAGAATTACAGCACCAAACAACAACTTACGCTCGTTTTTCCTCCGAGTTGTTTTGTATTCGGGCGGCGAACTGCCGGATATCGCTGCGAACGGCCTGGTATATCTTATGGGAGGAGAGAGAAGGCCAAATGTCGTGGAATGCCTTTGAGGAATGATGGAGGAGGGGGGTGAAAAAGAATGGGATCCCGCCCGTGAAGTCACGGAAGAAGGTCCGGTCTTCATCGGCCATAGCAGGGACCCTCTCGCGGTTGTGCTCGAACCACGAGTCTTCCTCGCGCTAGACGCAATCAGCAAATGGTGGAAGTATAAAAAATCAAATAGATATCAACTCACTAGTGTCATACCATTCCGGTAGATGAGCAGCTCGTTCGGTCTAATCCGATTGAATTGCTCTGGATCGTTGGCCGAGGACGATCTGATGGAGATATGCCCCACGCAAAGAGCAAAGACAAAACGTCGGGCCACTTCCTTGTCTTGGTCTCGGTCACCCTTGCCGTCTCCCGTCTTGAGGAAATTTAGCTGGTCAATCACAAAGCATAGTGTCGGTGCGCTTTCACACCATGCTTGGATGGCTTCGACACTCTCAAGACTGCGAATTTCTTCGCGAATTATCTTATCCGTGTCACTGCTGAAGGTGCACAGCAGTGCGGATTTGACGTATCGGACCGGACTGTGCACCAGCGCCCCGCAGTCAGGAAGAAAGACAACGTGGTTGCCTTGCCGTCGTAGAAGTATTGCTAATGCCGCGAGCAAATGTGATTTACCGAGACCAAATGGACCATGGAGATACAACAATGTTTCGCCCGGTCCCAGTGTTTCGAAACGCTGGTGGACTTCTTGAAGAAACTCTCTGGGCATAAATTCAAACATCAACATGGCTGTTGAGGTGCCGGCGGTGAAGAAACTGAAGCGGTCCGACGGTAACGTCGGATAGATGAACGGGAAAGGGAGTTTGAGCCACGTCCCGGGGGTGCAGTAGTCTGAAACGGATTCCGGACATGCGCTTACTGCTTGATCCAGAGCGAGGAGATGTTCTACACAGTGATAAGATTTAAGTAAATTCTTCAGTAGGAAAAGAAGCAGCGCACCATCGGACACCCCGAGTTGAGGTGGGGTGTACCCGCCTCCAGAATGGCGGCGTTTCTTGAAAGCCTGCGACTCGTGAATTTGGACAAGCGGAACAGAAACCGAGCTTGTTATTGGCCGCGTTAAGTCGGCTGATGCGAAGGATGAGCCACATATCTACGATGGAGCCAAGAATCCACCACGCACCAGTGATATAAATAAATTCCTTGCTGACCCTACTATAGCTACATGCCGCATTGAAGAAGTGGTCAATGAGCCGGAGCATTGAGAACAAGTGTCCTCTGGTATAGATTTCTAGGCGACCGACTGCGCTCTGCAAAGCATCACTCAGGGCGTAAATCTAAAAGCTCTGAATGTAAACTATAGAAGGATTTTGGAGAGAGTTGACTGACAAATGCATCGTGTCCGGGGAATTTGCTCATGATTCGGATTTCCACTATCACGGGAATATGCATGCCGTGTGTGGCCCAGCGGTAGCTTGCTCGCCCATTGCGGCGACTGGTAAATTACCGACGATTTTAATTGTCGGCTTTGTCAGGAAGATGAAAAAATCCACCGATTCGGCGGCAGTCAGCAGGTGGACGTCGAGGGCGGAGTCCATGGCGAGAGGGGTGTCTGAGCAAATTCGGATATCACCAGGATATCACTATTGATTGCCGTGTATCTGGTCTAGATGCCGTTTTGAATCGAGAGGATACATTTTTTCCTCTAACGCAGAGGTCATGGTAGCAGCTAGTCTCGGCCCAATTTGGGATGTCGAGAGAGGATGGGCCGAGACTAGGTAGCAGTGTTTGCCAACATTCGCGCTCATCGTTGGCGCTTGCGTTGGCGTGCTTTGGCGCTTTTGATGGCTTGCGCATCAGGCGCTAACTACGAGAGCGCTAATGTTGGAAACTAACAAACGCCAACAACTTTGGCGCAAATGCTCCCTGCAACCATCCATTATCGGGCGGCTCTTCGCGAGTTGCGAGCGTCGGTATTACCTTTGGACCTCCTGCGTCGAGAGGCTAATACTCCACTAGGCTGTTTCCCCAGGGAAACTCAACAAATCACTCGCCACCAATTTCCGTTCAGTAATTGAAAAACAACAGCACGCGTCCGGAAAATACGATGACATAGAAAACGCCTTGCTTTTCATGAGGTCCCAGCGGATACATAAGGTCGGGCAGGTCCCTTGTTATTTTCACAGTCACCAATCTCGAAAATCGTAGGTTTTGCTCGAAAGATACAACCCAACGGGCAAATATACTTCCGACGAAAGATTAAGGTGGGGACATGGCTTCAGAGCCTTTGCTCACTAACAATATTTCAGGGCTACGACGCGCAGAGTTGGACTCGAGTTGCCCAAGCCCTATGACCCTAACTCGGAATAATTGACGGCTAATGCGAACCGCCTCGTCGTTGAATTCCGCGCGTCGACCCTTCTTGATATCTATTGCTACCCAAATATCAATTGGACACCACTGGCGCGACAAACCTTAGCTTGTTTTTCAAACATCATCTTTCTGAACGCGCCAAATTTTTCTGGAGACTGGCTCGTACTCTGTGACAAATATTGTTTTGATTCTCCAACGCTCCAGCTCTTGCTCGAAAGCTCGGGTGTGAGGACTCCGCGACTTTCCGAGGCCTAGTCGAATTCCTACTGTGGTATTGCATCTCAAACACAAAATCGCGGTCACGTTGTTCCGCAAGCCTTGAGTATATGTCCGACGCGAACCAACTATAGGCGTCTGTATGCGCTTCCAGGGCGCTTCCACTTTTACGATTTCCTCTCGCACGGCGCTGTTGATCGTGGGAGGTATCAATGGTTTTCTGTGGAGGTATCACTGATTCTTTCTTTCAGACTCTGCAGCGTGGCATTCAAACTGTGTTTCTCTGGAACATGAGGCAAAGTCGTGTTCACGGACTTTGCCGGCTCGCCTCGTGTCGGCCAAGTCGCGAGCGATAATCTCGCTTGATATGTTCTCATCACATGACTTCAAAGTCGGATCGAGAGCGCTCCCTTTCTTACTCTTGCCTCGTTCCCTCTTGAATCAATCCCGACTTCGTACGCATAGACTCGTGTCAACCCACCCGAAGCGCCTTTACCGTGTTTTCCCAAGGCAATCATGTACTTAAGCAACCACCAGCAGTCGTTGGGTTTAGCATTTTCAATCCCGCATTTACTCTCTCCGCATCCTCCGGTTTCACTTCATTATACGACATTCAACAATGAACTCTTATGGTAAGTTCCGAGCCCTCCCAATAGCTTTGTCGTGTCTCACGAGTTTCGTCTGGTAGCCCAAATCAAACGCGAAGACCCCGCCGCGCCTGTAAAGGTCGAATATCATTTCCCTCCTACCCCGCCTTCGTCCGACTCTGGGTATACTACCGCTAGCGACTGGTCTCAATTCGGCTCGCCGACGCAGTCCCCGACCTTGCTGCCTTTGCCGCATGTTCGTCTGGCGCGTTCTGTCCGCGGGACGGAGAGACAAAGAGCTAAGGACGAGCTCGACGTCGCGGCTCTCCAGTCCCCCTACTATCGCTCCCAGATCAAATACCCCTTCCCTCCGACGCCGACCCCGCAGCCCAAGTCGAGGCGCATTCCACGCCCACCCAACGCGTTCATCCTCTATCGCTCCGACCTCTTGAAACGCGGAAAAATCCCCGACGGAGTGGAGCGTCGCCAGCAGACCCTCAGTCGAGTCGCTGGACAGTGTTGGAACTTGCTGAAACCACACGAGAAGCAGGTATGGCAGGACTTGGCCGCCGAGCGCGCCGCCCTTCATCAGCTTGAATACCCCGACTACCACTTCACGCCTGCTCCCCGCGGGAAGGTCAAGTCCAAGGTCCGCCCCAACGACGACAACAGCGACGACGTCATTCGGGTTTTGCGGGAAACGTACCTCGGCATCTCCGGTCCCTCCATCTGCGCTTCCCGGCAGCGGAAGCCCAAGGTGCAGGTCGAGGCCAGACCCGCTGGAGAGGCGTATCGATCTACTCGGTCGCTGCCTTCCAGTCTTGCTTCTTCGCCCACCGAGGCGAAGGACCTCGGCACCTACACGTGGACGTCTTTACCTGCCTCCAATACCCCGCCTCCCACTCTTCCCTCTCCAGAGCCGGCCTCGAACAACTCTCCTTTGCCTCCTTGCTTCCCGCAACGCACGCACCCGCACTTCCCTGCGCCGCGTCGGCCCTCAACGTCGCTCGGTTTCGTGCGAAGATTGGACGAGGACACCTCCTGCTTTGAAGCTGGCTCTGGACCTGAGCGCCCCGCCTCAGCGTCCTCCGAAACGGGTCTCACGAACCTCGTCCGTGATCTCAACCTCGTACGTCCTTCACTCTTCATTCCTCACCGCATTACTCAACTTGCTTCTCAGACGCCCACTACTGCAAACTTTGGCCACATCTCGCTGCCTCCGACGCCCGACCTTTATGCGATGCCCTACTCGCCTCTCGACCAGACCCACAACCTCCGCACGCCGTTCCGCTTCGCCGCCCTAAACTCCCTCAACCAGTCGGCACCTTACCCCGACTCCGTGAACGACATGGGCGTGGACCCTCTCTCGACAGACGACGTCTTCGGGGACACGCACTTCACGATGACGCTGGACGATTCGTACGGTTTCAGCCCCGATTCGAACGCCACATTTTCCTTTGACAACTGGGTCATCCCCAGCCTTCTCATGGGGGCCAACGAGCAGGAATGAGCGAGAGTCACCGCTCTGATTATGACATTATGACCAGTTTCTCTCGCATGACCCCGGCCTTCTGTATTGCTTAGAATTAATTGACCTGACCTGTATCCATATTTTTCTTTACATTGTCTACTTTCTCTGCTTGCGGAAATATATATTTGTACCCTTATTCAACGGCTGTGATCCTTTCCACCAACGCTTCAAATTTGCCGTCGATTGCCTCGGCAGCGGCCTTCAATGTCTCATTGTCGCCCAGAGCCATTACCGAGGAGGGTAGATGATACACAACGTCCGTGCCTGTACCGTCGGCCTTTTCAATAATGAGCAACCGAGGGGGTATGTTGTATGCCGCGCGCAGGTCGTGCTGCAGCACAGTCTGTGCAAGCAGGGGATTCCCAACGACATAGACAACGAGTCCGGGCGAGGTCGTGAATATTTGAAGCCACTTCCCGTGGTTAAACTCGTTGAAATACCTATTGGAGCATTAGGCCCAGGTGCTGTTTCTCAAGGGCAAAAACACGCGCAGGAAACCACTCGGACCGACAGCGCTTTCAACGCGCTTTTGGACGTCTTCCTTGGTGGTCGCTCCTGCGACCGCAGCCATCCCAGGCGTTGGTCCCTTGGCGATTTCCTTGTCGAGACGCGAGACCACTTCAGAGAACGGGACAGTTGTAGTGAAAGTAACCAGCTGCAAGGTGTGCGACGTTATGGTTTTTGTCATGGTGGTGAACGACAACTTGAACCATGGACTTTGGACTTTCAAAGCTTATATATGCGTAGGTGAGATGTTGATAGAACCGTCGAAGCTGATACATTGTCCACTCAGACTCGGCCACGGGTCGGGGACAAGTCAAAGCGTGTATTCCTGATCGCATCACTTCGTGATCGGTGATCGATCACTCTTTTCGCCAACCACATTTTCTCTCCGATGGGCAAACGGAAATCCCTGACTGCTGATGACTTGCTGCGCCAACAGGAAGGACCACAAAAGCGCCTCAAGACCTTCCGCGCTGCGTCTCCATCTTCCAGCCAGGGCAACAATAGTGACCACTCTGACCACTCTGAAAATGGTCAAAACGACTCAGACTCGTCCGCTTCTGAATCCGAAAACAAACTTGCGCAAGAGGACACAGACGACGACGACGAGAGCGATGAAGAAGCCTCACCCCTGCCCACATCGCTTTCAAAATCTTCCGGCGCTTCGTCGGACTCACATTCACGGTTAACTATCAAACCTCGCACTGATCACGACCCACCTACGCGACCCACTCCCCCAGCTACATTCTCCGGGCTGGGTATATCTGCGCCTCTTCAAACCGCCCTCACTTCCATGTCTATCCGGGCGCCAACGGAGGTTCAAGCCGCGTGTATTCCTCCGCTGCTACAAGGTAAATAAATCTCGTGGTCCAAATTGTGTTGTTGAACGTTTCATAGGGCGAGATTGTATCGGAAACGCCAAAACTGGTTCTGGGAAAACTATCGCGTTCGCCCTCCCAATCCTGCAGAAGCTTTCTGTTGACCCTTACGGAATCTTTGCGCTTATACTCACCCCGACGAGGTCCGCATTCTAGCCATAGGCGCGTGTTGAAATTAACTATTCACACAGAGAACTGGCTTTCCAGATATCTGAGCAATTTGCTGTACTCGGCGGCTCTGTGAATGTGCGCACTGCCGTTATCGTAGGCGGCATGGACATGATGTCCCAAGCCCTGGAGCTCGGAAATCGACCTCACATTGTCGTTGCTACTCCGGGGCGGATTGTTGATCACCTCAGGAGTAGCGGCGGAGAGTGGGACCTGTCCAGGGTCAAATTTCTGGTATATATCATGTCTCGCTATCTTGGAACGCCGTTGATTCACCATTTGCCAGGTCTTGGATGAAGCGGATCGCTTACTCAGTCCTACGTTTGCGCCTGAGCTATCCTACCTATTTGGTTCCCTTCCTAAGGACCGCCAAACATGTCTCTTCACTGCTACTTTAACCCCTTCCATCGAAGCTTTGGCAGCGGCACCCCCGCGTCCCGGCAAGGACAAACCTTTCATCCACAGAATGTCCCAAAGGTGTGGCTTTTGCCTTCTCCTCCTAATCCCGTCTGAAAGGTTCCGCAGCGTCGAGACCGTTGATACGTTGAAGCAGCACTACATTCTAGTGCCGTCCCATGTCCGAGAGATGTATCTGTTTCATCTGCTGTGTAACCCCCCGGAATCCACGGTCCATCTTCGTCGAGCTCCACCCGAACCGACAAAGTCGTCGCGGAAGCCCAAGCCAAAATCGAATAAGCAGAAGAAGCCCACAGACGAGGATGAAGTTCCAGAGCAGCCGCCACCGACGATTATATTTTGCGCTCGGCCAAAGACCGCTGCTTTCTTGACCAACCTCCTGAAAACTCTGTCGATACGAAGCACTGCGCTCCACTCCCGACTAACGCAACGCGAAAGGCTGTCGTCACTAGCCTTATTCAGGTCTTTCGTAGTCCCGGTGTTAATATCCACGGACGTAGGGGCGCGAGGACTAGATATTGAAGACGTGGCAATCGTGATCAACTGGGATCTGCCCGACGAACCAGAAGAGTACACGCATCGAGTGGGACGTACTGCACGGGCTGGTCGGGGTGGCATCGCCATCAGCTTTGTAACGGAACGAGATGAGGAACGGATCTTGAAGATCGAGGAGCGCATCAGTAAACCCATCTTTTCTTGTCGGAGACGGATGCTAATCGTTTATAGATACTCGGCTCGAGGAAATGACGCTGCCCGAGGCCCGGGTGCTGGAGAAATTGAATACTGTGGCCACCGCTAAACGGCTTGCCAATATGGTAAGCGCGGAGTGCAACTTTATGCGGCTGCTTGATTTAACTGTCTGCAGGAACTTCATGACTCTAAGTTTGGCGAACGGGAGGAAATTCGCAAGAAAAAGAGAGATAAAGGACGGGCTGTAGACCAGGAGACTTGAATCAAGAGTTGAATGTAGTTATGTATATAGTCGTTTCTGGTGGTTTCTGGACCACAAACTACGTCAGAGTGTGTTGTTGTTTAAATTCAAAGAAGCAAGGCCATATATGCAACGTGAATACTCCAAAGCCTTTTAACTGAGATTCAGCTGCACTGGTTGCCCAATGGATTCCTACGACTGGGACGTCATGCAATTCAGCGATTTGGAGTACTCAGCAAAATTCGACCACCTCCCCACCCCTCCCGTGCGTCCAATCTCGGTGCCACGACGCACACATATCTGACTTGGCTTTAGCATTCGCACGACGGTTCCCCTGTGGCTGATACACCTGCGGACGATATACAAGAGGACGGAAACACCGTCGCAATCTCTACCACTTTCTTTTTAACCGCGCAACATCGGCCACACCAACCGGACATCGTTCTATTGTCCAAGGACTCGGTCTACTTCTATGTTCACTCAGACCTCCTCCTTGAGGCATCCGAGAATCGATTTCGTGCAATGCTCCCGATTTCCCCCACGAGCGACGACGAGCCACCCGTGTTGAACGTTCCCGAGGCCTCACCAGTCCTGAATGTCATCTTACACGCGATTTACGACATGTCATGCTCCCACTACTCTCCGTCGTTCGAAACCCTCATCAGTGCAG
This sequence comes from Mycena alexandri, assembly GCA_029233265.1. Classification (NCBI taxonomy): domain Eukaryota; kingdom Fungi; phylum Basidiomycota; class Agaricomycetes; order Agaricales; family Mycenaceae; genus Mycena; species Mycena alexandri. Next base: position 450,253 of record JARJCM010000001.1, on the reverse strand, counting down.
TTGATTCGATGCCAATCTATGGCATAAATCCAAAATCAACCGTGTGTCCCGTCCCTACCTTGCGGAAGACATCTCTAATATCTGGTATAGATCCTGCCTTCGACACCGCTCTTTACACTCCTTCTGTCCCATGCCCCCCTTTTCCCGCTCGAACTCTACGCCCTCGCTGCCCATTACGACATCTACGATCTTGCGGTCCCAACCTCCTCGCATTTACTCGCGTATCCCCTCTCGCGTTTAACCGATCAAATATCCGAGAGGATGGGGCCCGTATATCTCAAAAAGCAAGAGTTTACTATCGCCCACCGCTCGCCATCTCTAACAAAGACATGACAGGTTATTTTTTCTCCACTTTGGCCGCGCTGAAGCTCTGAAGCGTGTCCTGCTACCACCCCCTCATCCTCATCCGCCAACACCCACCTGCGACTTCCACTCGCAAAAGGGTCTCAGCCGAGCTTGGGCACTAGCATCCGCGTATCTTGCATGGGACATACGACCGGGTCAGTTCCTTCGGCGCTATTTCTTTGTTTACTAACGGACCTCGTCAGATATGTCCACCAATGCGCTTGAGTCAGCATTACGACCTCTTGCAGAACACCTCCCCTGTGATCTTTGCAAAAACGCCCTCAATGACCGCGTCAAAAACCTCATTGTACAATGGTCTATTGTCAAGGTTTGCAGCATTCACGTGTTGTTTAACGATGTGGCTCAACTTTTTTTCTCTCAGCGAACCATATAACACTAATACTTTGCACCCCGCATTCTCGCCGAAACAAGATATGCCCGTCTGCGACTCGCTGCACCTTACTTTCGCTATCTTTATTGACGCCCAGCAACCCCTCATTTTGTATCACCATCCCTGCATTGAACAACACACACGCAATTCGCTTTGCTCGTCGCTTACATTACAACTTGCACATAGTTGTTGTTGTACCATACCATACCACTCCGATAAACAGTCGTCGGAATATACACGCACGCCACGACTCCTGTAGCCACATATATTGTCTTAGTATACACGAATAAGACCAACGAATCTTCTGACACGAAATTAATCGAATACACGCCAAATAAAAATTACAAGCCGAGGTAGAGGGTTACAATAAAATGTGGGACGCGTCACCGTGCCTTGTCCTCGAGGAGGATAGCATCGTTGAGTTCGTCTAAAGGCGCAAGCTCTTTCTTATCGACCAGATCGAACTGTGGGTACGTTAGCATCGTGCTTAACTAGCGGAGCGATACGCGCCTCGTTGATGAACAGGAAAAAGTGCCGGTAGCTGGTGTTGAGATGGGCTGAATGAAAGAGGAATCAAGGACTGGATTTAATGGGTTGCACTCGCCGGTACCTTCGATACCCAGAGCGCATATGTGATCAAAGTGATTGCTGTATATATGCGCATATACGCGGAACAAACGGCGCACAATCGTGCGCACGGTGTCTCTAAAGTTCCTCGGGAACGGCACGCCTAAGAACAATATGTGAGCGAGCATTCGACGCCGACGACGGGTGAAAATGGACCGATTTTATTCGGGAAAACGGCCTCGTCGTCCAAGAGCCCCTGAGCCCAGTTCATGAGCGCGTCAACGTAGTCCGGCGCGGCCAGTTTGGTGGGACGCTTGTACTTGACGCCGTCCTCCCACAAATACTCGTACCTGAGCGGCGGATCAGACGCCTGGCGGTGCAGAGGCACAGAGAACGGACCGTGGACCTGCAGACATCATCGGGCACTGCAGCGCGCGGGTAAGTCGAGCGAGGGGACACGACGCGACAGGGACATGCCTCTTCTCTCGTGCAGAACTCTGTGATTGTCCCGTACAGCATGTTTAGATGATTGAAGAAGTCGACGGCTGTTCGACGCGTTAGAAGAGGTGTCGTGATTCTTGTACTCGCTGACCATGCACCGCGAGCCATTCGTTCTGGTCCTCGCCCTCGGGGAGCTGCACGGCCAGCCTGAGATTTCCGGAGCCCTAGAAGGCGTCAAAACCATCCCCCGCCGAGGGGGCACGCCGAAACCCACCAAAGTAGCTTCTGCATACTTTCTGAGCTGGTACTGCTTGGTGCCCTCGGGGACATCCTTGCGGGGCTTGAAGGTGCGTGTCTTTCCGCTGTAGAAAATGCTGTGAGTCCGGAACCCAGTCGGAAATGCAACCACACGAACAGGCCAAAGAACGAGGACATGGTGAACCTTAATCAGATCGGCTTTGCCGGTAATGAACCAAATTAGGCAGGCTCGCTTACTGTGTATGTAAGCCTGAGATTGTCAAGCTATAAAGCGGAGGAACCTTCACGCATCTTCTCTTGTTGACTTCCACCCCAGAAAAAACCCTCGCCATGCCTGCTATTCTCTTTGTATTGACTTCCGCCTCAAAGACCTTGACTGGGGCTCAAACCGTATGCTTCGTACCCTCATACCCAATGTATTTACTTTAATCGATTACTTTATGCAGGGATGGTAACTTGTCTCCCAGTCGAAGGATAGTATCTAACGCACACCTACAAGGTATTTGCCCGAGGCCGCTCACCCGTACTACGTTCTTGCCCCGCATGCGACCATCGACTTTGCCAGCCCCGCTGGACCCAATCCACCGATTGACGAAGGAAGTATAAAGGTCTCTTATTTTCCTTGTTACCCTCGAAGAAAAAAGTAATGGCGTACCCAGGCGTTCGAGTCCGACGCCGAATGCAAAAAATTCCTCGCAGATGACACCGTGAAGAGCAAGTTGGCGTCCGCCAAGAAGCTTTCTGATGTCAGCGTGAAGGACTATGACGCGGTCTTCTATGTGGGAGGCCATGGACCGGTCATCGACCTTCCTGTCGACCCGATCAACATACGTCTAGCTTCTGAGGTCGGTCGCTGGGCGGATCTGGAGGCCCTGTACTGACCATTTTGCAGTTCTACCAAGCCGGAAAGATCACCAGCGCAGTCTGCCACGGACCTGCGTCAGTTTTAAAAAATTTAACGAAATCAAAGAGATCGTTGGCTCATTCCGTGTTGCAGAGCCCTCGTTGGCGCTACCGACGCCGACGGCAAGTCGATCTTCGCTGGCAAGGCCTTCACCGGCTTCAGCAACGACGAAGAAACCCAAGTCGGCAAAGTGAAGGACATACCATTCCTCCTCGAAGACAAGATCATCAGCCTCGGTGGAAAGTACGAGAAAGCCGATGCGGCTTGGGCGGTAGGTTCATCCTATAGTTCGACCCGCAGATTACTGATCGTCGAGTCCAGCCCAAGGTCGTCGTCGACGGGATCCTGATAACCGGTCAAAACCCTGCGAGCGCGGGTCCCATTGGCCAAGCAATCCTCAAGGCTCTGAAGTTGTAGTAAAATGACACGTCCGGAGAATATTCAATGTAATATCATTATGGAAACACGCACAAGTGTACTTTACACAGTGACTTAGTCTGAAGCAACACAAACGCAGATGGGCGCTGCTCACCCGGCAAGATTGGTTCGAGGTACAGCTCCAAAGGTCCCACCAAGCTCGACGAGCAAGAAAGAATTACACTTAGATGTATTGGACGCTCATTAACCAATCTTTCTTGAGCGTGAAGCCGTGCAGGGCTTCTTTTGCGACGGAAGCGAGCTGGGGACTGTCGAACAAGACCTGGGCTTTTTTCACTGCAACGGAGAGTCAGTGGCTGGAGTGGACCATCAAGAATGAATATTACCCTGCGGCACGTCTGTTGGCGTGACGTTTGTAGATTTGAAGCCATGATATCTGTGGAAAGGAATGAAGAGAAACTCGTAAACGCGGTCGGAGCACGTACTGTTGGAATAGAACAGATAAAACACCGTCGGATACCTCCTGCGGTAGATTTGTACACAGTAAACGCGCTGTCGGGCCGGCCACGGGCTGCTCCCCAGCTTTCGGAGAAAGTATTGAGGGAGATGTATTTGAGAGGCAGCACAAGACGTACATGGCGCCTCTTCGTCGTCAATCTCCATCTCCTCATCGTCGTCGTCTGCCTTGTCGCGTTTTGCCTTTCGCTCGCCCTCGGTCGCCTCCTCTTCCCGCTGTCGCTTCTTATCGGCCCTGCCCTGCTGCATTAGCAGCGCGCTCGCATTTGCGGAGGTGGGTGGCACGAAAGATGGGTCCTCCTTGCGGGAAGTCGCGTAAGATTTTGTTTTTGCGTAGTCAATGTGCTGGAGTCAGTGATTTAGTTTACACGGGTGCTGCAGATCGGAGCGTGGCGACGGACGAGGGGTTTGTCATAAAAGACCATGCCCTCGCACGCGCGCATGGCGGTGGTCGCGCCTGCGAGGTCGGAAAAGACCAAGAACGCCTGACCGCGCATGCGCTGGCTTTTCGAGGCAATGACATCGATTATTTTCCCATAGGTGGTAAAGAGGGCGTAGAGCTGAGAGCGGAGCTCCTCCTTGTTGACCTTGTCGTTGAGATTGTTGATATAGAGGGTGGTATTGGGCTGGTTCGCGGAGGACATGGCGGTTGAAACGAGAAGTAGGTGATCAGCGGGGTTGTACGCGGACTGATGGACCAAGGCCGCGATTGAAATTGCCAGCTGAGCGTTCCTTGCTTCTATCCAGTACCCAGTTTTTGGCAGTCAAACGTGTGGTGCCATTTCTGTCTTCTACCTCGATGCCATCTCTTGCTGAGGACTGGCTGCCCCCGTCCCTCGTCCCCTTTTTCTCCCTCTCCCATCGCACAACCACCCCCGCACACCCAGACTCATTCCCCGACTCTTTGTACTACAACACCGGTCCAAAGGATGTCTGGCTCATAATAACCTGCATGGCCGTCATGGCCCTGTTGCGCGACGCGCTGCGTCTGGGCTTGTTCGAGCCCTTTGCGCAGTGGAAGCTCACCAGAGACCTCGAGGCCGAGTATTCCAAGCGCGCCATCGTCAACGGCCCCGCGACAAACGGCAGCGCAAAGGCAAATGGCAACGGAAAGTCAAACGGCCACGCTGCTGGTCCCACGAAAAAAGAACTCCGCCATCTGCACAGGAGCGTCCTTCGATTCGCCGAGCAGGGCTGGTCCGCCGTGTACTATCCAATCCAATGGGGCTTTGGGCTCGTCAGTCTTGTTTTTTGTGTATTCTGCCGGTGATCTGACAACTTCCTTTCCTAGTATGTGAACTACTCTCTCCCCACTAGCATATTCGCTCCCGAGGGCCTCTGGCGCGACTACCCTCATATACCCCTCGCCGGGCCCGTCAAGATCTACTACCTTACCCAATGCGCGTTTTACACGCACCAAATATTCATTATCAATGCGGAGGCCCGTCGCAAAGACCACTGGCAAATGATGGCGCACCATTTTATCAGCGTCTTCTTAATGGGTGCAAGCTACTTTTTCAACTTTACGCGCGTCGGCTGCATAATTATGGTGTTAATGGACTGCAGTGACATTTTCTTACCGGTGCGCTCGCCCTCGTTTTATTTATCGGTGCAATCGTCTCATTCCGCGTCCAGATCGCCAAAATGGCGCGCTACATCAACATGCCCGAACTATTGTGCAACTCGTTATTCGCGGGCTTCCTCATTTCATGGTTAATTACGCGGCACATTCTGTTCGCCATTGTTCTCGTCTCGACATACACCGACCTGCCGCGACTCGTGCCCTTTGAGTGGGCGCCCCCTCTCGGTCGGTTCCTCAGCAGAGAATACTGGGTCGTCTTTTGTGCATGTCTGACTGCATTACAAGTACGGCGAACGCTTGTAGAAAATGATACGCCGCTGATTTCTTTTGTGTGTGTGTTGCAGATCATCCAACTCTTCTGGTTCGGAACGATATGTCGTGTTGCGTGGATGGCTCTCACCACAAGTGCTGGCGCTTCCGACACGCGCAGTGATGAAGAGGGGTGAGTCTGTTTCCGCGCAGTCGCAAGAAAATGCCGCTGATCGCTTCCAGTGAACTGGACGATGATAAAAAAGACCAATGAGCGCGGTCACCTAGATCTTGTGTTGAGTAGTTATACGAGTAGATTTTTGAGAGAGCGAGAAATAAAATGCGTCGAAACATACAAAATACGAGAGAGTGACTGTAACGCTTGCTTTATCGGGCTATCATCGTCTGCGTTCCTCTTACGGCGCAGCCGCCGTCATCAAACACCCTCATTCCTCAACTCGACCTCGCAATGGCCAGTTTTATGAGCTACTTCGGTCGCCGTGACACCAAGCAGTCCGCCCGGGACGCCATCATCAAGCTGCGAGAGCAGCTGCAAATGATAGAGAAGAAGGAGGAGCACTTACAGAGAAAGGCCGAACACGAATTGAAGATTGCGAAGGCGAACGCAATCTCAAATAAACCGCGTAAGTCGCCGTTGGATCGCCTCCCTGCCTTGCTCGCCTTTGATCCCTCACCAAAGTGGCGACCGCCGCGCTGAAGCGGAAACGCGCAAACGAGACGCAGCTCGACCAACTGCGGGGCCAGCAGCTGCAACTGGAGATGCAGGTCAACACCCTCGAGTCGGCCAACCTGAACGCGGAGACAATGTCGGCGATGAAGAAGGCTGCTGACGTCCTGCAGGACATCCATCGCGGCATGTGAGTGTATTCCGAAGGTGGCATAGAGCACATTTGACCCCGGGCGCATCCGCAGGTCCGTGGACAAGGTCGACAAGACTATGGCGGAGATAAACGAGCAGCGTGAAGTGGCGAACGAGATAACAGAGCTGATTTCGAATCCTACGGGCGTCGACATGGCGGGAGACGTGAGCGGCCTTGTGCTTTCTATGCGACTACTCCGACTGAAATAATGTTGTCGCAGGCCGAGCTCGAAGCTGAACTGTCTGCCCTGGAGGACGAGGTCCTAACAGACAGGCTGATGGGCGCAGACCATGTACCGGTGCACATGCCGGAAGGTGCCAGGGTGGAAAGTGTGTCAACTTATATTTTTATTCTGTGTTTACCTGCGCGCTAACGAATTAATCTCAGAGCAACCCGCCATGGCCACCGAAGACGACGAGGAGGCAGCACTCCGGCAACTACAGGCAGAGATGGCTATGTAACACGGCGGCCACACTATACTGTTGTATCTATTGCTCTGGGTCTTTCTCCCTTTCCCCGCATATCTCTTCCACTGTTCTAATACTCAATGTACGATTCATAATCATTTCCAGGCGGCCAGAAAGCAAGATAGACATACGTAGGTGTACATGAGTTGAAGATTATTATAAGACAGCAGTCTGTAATTGCGATGATATGGATGCATTAAGTTAGGACGATGTGCGGAGGGGGAAACCAAGACCCGAAATATGAATAAGTCTAAGGACGAGGAAGGACTATGATTTCCCTCCCGCGGTACGAAGACCAAGCACTCGGCGTACGTCCGACGTAAATCGCAGAGAGTCCAAAACGGGGAGCAAGTCGAGCAAAGCCTCGTCTGACGGATCATGGGTCCAGCCTTCTATTGGAATGCCGTTGGCTGCTCGAGCGTAAGCACAGAGAGCAGGCAAAATATTAAAGAAACCGACCTTCATTGACACGATAGCTAATGGGCGAATTGTCGATGATACAGACACGCGAGAGGTCTGGGTCTACAACGGACAAGTCTTTTGTGTAAGAGCCGTTGGGGAGCTGAGTGCAAGACTGCAGAATATCATAAAACGATGCATCACATTGATGAGAGGCAAACGCACGTCTCGGAAAAGTCGGTGCTCGAGGATGCCCCGTCCAGCATCCAGCCAATCGATGAGTGGATCTGCATACTCCTGCATGGAAGCGGTGAAGATGACAAGCGTGTACCACCCCGAAACCTAAAAAGCAACGCGTCAATTATTTGGCTTTTAACGCGACGAAAGGTTACTAGCAGTCCGGAGGAAGAAATCCACAAAGGGACGCTTGTAGACGTGATACAATGTGCTATGGCCGCCGAGAACAACCTCGACCATATGGCTGGAGCCCTGGTTTCTGTTGAAGGCGCCGAGGCCGAGGAAGCCAGTGCTGCCGCTACCTGACATCAACGGGCGCGATGTGGAGTGGATTAGGGTTTCATCGAGATCGAGAACTAGCGTCTTTGGTAAGTGGAACGGCGTTCTCCGGGCGGCGTTGGCGATGGGAGTCGACGAGCGGGATGGGGTGGAAATATCGGTTCCTTGTGATGGTGAGGCGGTGGATAGTAAGCCGCGGGAGGGTAATGATGATTCTGGGGGGACGTCGTACGGTATCGGCGCGTCTGGAGGCGGGCGGACCGTCGACATGTACAAGGGTTTGGGTGGTGGCGCGGATGTGGACGTGGATGTGGAGTGCTCATCTGAGGTTTCGTCGTCGGTGCTGTCCTTTTCTATTACCGGAGAGCCGTCCTCCACTGCGGCCTCTCTGCTTTTCCCGAGGGCCGCGCGACCGCTTAACGAGGTCCAGGCGGCGCGTATTGTGTTCCATGCGAACAAAAGGACGCGGACAATGAATGTGCGGTGGAGAACAGCCTCGAGATGGGCCACCACGGGTGGGGTCTCGAGGGACGCGGCAGCTGCTGCTGCGGTCGATGGAGGTTGCGTGCGCTGCAACGATGCTAGTGCAAGGAAGCCTGCAGGCGACGAGAGGGAGCGTTTGGGGGTTGCTTTGGATGCAGAACCAGAGGGCCTTGCGGGGAGCAGAAAGGACTTTGTGGACCAGGTCTGGACGCGGGGAAGAGCCTCTGAGCCAGTTCCGCGGGATCGCGTGAATTTATCAGTAACGAACTGGTCGCGCTCTGTGCTGGGGGTCGAGGGGGGAGTTTTTGCCGACGCGAGGGCATCGAACTGGCGGGAGAGATAGTTCAGGCTGTTCATGCGCCTGCACAATCGTCGTACCACTGCAGCAGACGGATAGATCAATTTCCCAATTGGGCTTGGCGACAAAACCACGTTCAAGGCAAACGTGCACAAATGATCATTTCACTTTCACTTTCACTCGTAACGTCGTAAAATCGTAGGTATCCTGCTCCTCCTCCTTCGCGACCATCTGAACAAGATCATAGGATGTATCGATACCCCTTCGTTTTAACGCCCTGCTCCTCCTCCTCCTTGTCCAACTGCCGATTCGCGATAATGAGCGACCATCTGAAGAGCAGACACATAACAATTGTCGTTCCAGAGCAGGCAATGCAAATGGCATATGAGTTGCGGTAGGTCGGCCCCCAGTTGCTGGGCCACACATAAGATCCGGCAATATTCCCCAACTGACTGAAGGCGTTCATCAAGGCTAGGGCCACAGCCCGCTTCGATGGCGGACGCGGGAACGAGTTACTCATCCAGGTGTACATGACCACGAAGCCGGCGTAGGATTGAGCCATCAAGAACCTAACAGAGGGTCGTTGAGGCTAAATTGCGCCGGAACAATTCAACTCACAGTGCTATGTAGCGGGCAGCGGTGTTCATTGTCGATATCGCAATAACAAAGCCTGTGTCCTTGTAAAGGTGTTTGTATCGTACTCGAAATGGGACGTCTAACCTAGGACCCCGAGCCCAAAGGACGAGATCATGTGGAAGCATCGTTCCCCCACCTATACTGTAGGTATAGTTCAGCATCAATTGACCATTTTCTAACACAGACTTTATCCGAGTGCCTGGGTGAATGATCAGTATCTCATCATTGCCCGAAAACAAGCCAGTCGACTCACTGGGCCAACAAGAACGCGGCTAAGGCGGCAATGGCGAAAGGCGGAGCGCACTAATATTAATTGAGTTTTCAAATAAGAAGAGTTGTTTTGGACATATTACTGACCAAGAGCAGAGTGACCGTTGGCGAAAACCCGAGCGTTGCGGTTAGAGTTGGGAAGAACGCATTGAACGATAAAGCCACCACTTGCGCGGTGAGCGCGAAAGCGAGCCCTAACAATCAGTTCAGTCCCGTTCCGTGACGCCAATACGTCCTTACACCACACGCGCCAGTCCGTGAATGCCAGAAAAAGACCATGGAAGGGACCGCCCTGTTCAGTTTCGTTCTGGTCACCGACGCCAGCATCTTCCGTCATGCGAAGTAAAGCCAGCTCCCTTTCTTCGGGCGACAACCATTTTGATGTAGCCGGGAAATCTGGAAGAATAAAGATGGCGCAGACGGCGATGAAGACTGTGAGCGATCCCTCTGCATGCCGTCCTCATGAGAACTACACGTTATCATTGCGGAAGTCAATGGCGCTGACCGATAAAAAACAGCCATCTAATTAAAATATTATTTAGGTTTTTTGTCGCTCAGAAACAAGAAACTTGCCTCCACGCAGCATGTCCAAGCTTCCCCTGCATATTAGCGAGTATTCCGCTTGCCATTAAGCTCCCGAAGGCGTTACTGGGCGGAAAACATGCCTCTTCAATCCGTGGTACGTACAGGCACGAGATCACATACCTGATAATATTCCCGCAGTACAGAATTGCAGTTCGGAGGCCAATTTCATCGCGTTTGTACCACTGAAAGACCGATAAGCGAATAGTCTTCCAAATCAGGACAAATACGGCAGTACCTTGGAGAGAAGGAATAGCGCTCCACTGTCAAAGCAAAGTTAAGTGTGGGGACAGCTGAAACGAAGTAACGCACGGGAAGAATGCGGCTTCTACGAATCCGAGAAAGACTGAATTTCGACGTTGAATGAACGAGTTACATAGCAAATTAACACACATACATCGTGTGAGGAGAGCACCAACAAAACTAGTGTCACTATGTTAGACAAATGAGATGAGCTGGATTAAGCCGTACTTTTTGGTGATGCCTGAAATTGAATGAATGAATTTGAGTCTCAGGGGAAGGAAAATGAGGCGCACCGGTTAAGGCGGAGATGACACCCCAGACAATCATTGCTCCGGGAAGATATAGGGATGGTCGACCTGAAGAAAATTAGGACTGGGGTTGGAAACGCCCGGGGCGACATCATACCGATGGCGTTCAAAAACATATTACTGGGAACCTGCATGATGATGTCTCGGAGTGTTGATTGAGACGAATGAAGCCAATATGGAGACGGGAAGCTCACACCCAACATATAAAATTGACAAGAGTGTTGGATATTCTTGGCCCTTGAGCTTGAGATCCGTCACCAGTCCCCGATTTCGGGCGGCGCTGGAAGCAAGTCGGCAGGTACAGGAGGATCCGGCGACTGAGAAATACTTACGCAGCATTATTGCGGTCAATCTGGTGTAACAGGTTAGAACACCGTGGACGAAAGAAAAAGACGAACTGACGTAGTTCAAAATATAAATGACTGAGGGTGTTAATACGATTGTTATGCTGGCCAAAGGTCCGGCTCATTACCTATGAGAATACTCATACGCAAATCGATCTTGCGCAGGAGCTTCTTCTCGAGTGCGCGTCGCTCTGGCGAGTGTTCGTCCGAGGAAAGGTTCAGGTCCGAGCCATTATTTTGGCCTTTCTCGAGGGAGGACGACATGGGGAGGTCGGAGCCGTTCCAATCTTCACGCGACGGGTTCTTATCAGTCGGCAGTGTTCGGCCCCCGGATACCACCTTGAACATCGGAGTACCAACACCAAAGATTTTGGCGTGCTTGTACAAGGTAGAGATCGTGAGAGAGCCTGCTCAAAGCCTGCTGGGACACGAGAGAGGGAAGAACATATTTTCCTTGGTATATGTATGCCCCGACGTTATCCCAGCTGCGATTTAAGCAGCGCGAATTGTGTTGGGGATGTGTTGGGGTCTCATGATCAGCCACGAATCAGCCGAGCGCGTCGCGCCAAGGTTGTGATCGCGCCGGGCCGGGGCCGCGACGCGTTGTGTCTTCTTTGGCTATGTGCCGTAACGCGATTGTTGATTCTCCTCATTGACCTCGGAATGGAGAACGTCGAGGACCGCATAACCGCCTTCATACGTACCCTCCCGTTTCTATCCCTCACCAAAGACGTCGACGCCGAGGACTCCTGTCCGATCTGCTTGACTTCTTTTGAAGCACTATTGCAAGACGCCGACTCTGAGCCTGCCCAATGCAACCCAAGGCGCGCTAGCGAGGACGCGTCCGAATGTGGCGTAACGAAGCTCTCTTGCGGTCATATATTCTGTCGGAAGGAGTAAGCATACACGCATACCGCCCTCTACCGAATGAGCTCATGAACCAATACAGCCTCTTGGAATGGATACGAAATCTGGTATGCCCATGCTCCCCGTGCTACGGCGCTGTTCTCAAACCATTCTAGCACGGCAGCTGTCCCACTTGCCGAGACGAGTTCCTGGACATTCATCCTCCGGGGTCCGACGACGAGTCGTCTGACGGCGGAGAATACATTCCGGAGGATGATGAAGACGAAGACGATGTGTTCAATACTTCAGATGGATTCACCGACACAGATTTTGATATGGATGTCGATCTGGAGGAGGATATGTGGGAGCGGAGCAGTGACGGAGAAAGAATGCAAGTAAATGGTGCGGAATCCGAGCCGTCATCCGAAGGAGACAATAGTATTGAGGAGGATGGTACGTGGGCGAAAATCTGTCGACCGTCTAACTGACTTGGATGCCCGTCCAGGTGTGGAAGTCGAAGTTAATGTCTCAGTTATGGAACACGATGATCAGGAGTCCTTCGACGACTCGTCCGACGACGCTACAGGAGAAGAACCCAAGCAGCCGCAGTGAGAGATTCGAGAGCGCATATCCGCCACCATTCTATATTTATTGCTGCATCCATTCAACTACCTATAGATGATTTTGTATATTGTACCAACTTCATTATTATAAGACGGCGCTAAGGATCTCATCCACAATAACATCATCCTTGCCGGTTTTCCAGACACCCACCAACTTTCCGCTATATTTCAGTCCCTTTCCTCCTCCCTTCACCCCAAGCTTTGTCTTCAAACCGTCACCCACCAACTTGACATGCTTATCATCCGACCCAATGACGAAGAAAACGTTGCTGTTCGTCTGCGTCTGAGCGCTGGGGGAAGACGATAAAACAATCAAGTAGGAAGCCTCTGCTCCTGCCATGCCGGCGAACGCAGATGAGATGGCGGTCAGAACATTCAGGGCCGACGGCGAATCATCTGTGCGGTGCAAATATTTCTTGAACACGCCGCTCACGCCTTGCATGTCACGGATGAGGTCTGCGGCAATATACTTGGCCAGCTCGAGCTCGACATCTTCTATCCGTCTTGTTGCGTTCTTGCGTTCGTCTACGAATTGCTGAACACGCTCGGGCACCTGAGGAAGGCCACAGGACAGAATCGCCGCCGTAGACGCCAAACGCGAGTGAGTAGATACCAAGTGGGCGATCAGGCGGGGTCCAGCGAGGAAATAAAGGCGAGCCACCGTCGTAGAGGAGCGAGAGAGGGCGTCAGTATGGGGTAGAATAAACAACTGGAGATTGTTTAAGCTCGGGAGATGTGTCCCACAGCATCTAAGAGTCGTAAGTAGCTGCGGATCTTTTAGCCAAAGCGACATACGGATTTCGGTCCACGCCGTCAATAACTACGACGCGGTTAACACCCCCCTACGGATATAATCAGCACGCTTCAATGACTGAGTGGTTTTAACCGACCGTGTAGTCCTCAGGAAGGCCCCTGCCAACTGTGCGACCGCTTTCCAACTTTTCGGCCGGTTTAATGGATTGAGGATCGAGCTCCTCGACCTCGACATGGATTTGTTTACCCTGGAATACGAGTCGATTCGCCTCGTCTTGTATCATCGAAATCTCTTCAGCGGTCATTCCTCTGGGGATTTCGACGTAGCATGGTGCAGGATAGCTGGTCAGAGACCACGAAAGAGTGGAGAGTCTCAACCGGGTCTCGAGAAGTGCAGATACAAGATGCTGCGAGGTGTGCAGGGTCATCTGTCGGCGAGAAGCGGTATGCATTTTGGTTGGGAACAATGTGCGACGAGTACTTACGTGGTCGTACCTTCTTTCAAATCCAGCCTGGTCTAATTCAACCCTGACCTTTACACCTGGGTAAAACGCGAGCAAGGCCGCTTCCACGTTACCATCGGGGACGTGGACGTAGTGGATTGCTTGTCCTCCATGTCGCTTTGCTTGAAGAACATTCCATACGGTACCTCCAGAAAACTGTTGGCAAAGTCCAGGTTCAAGGAAAGTTAAGTACCATCTGCAGTAGTAATTATGCCAGTATCTGACGGCTGGCCTCCACCTTCCGGGAAGATGACGGTGTCGCTCAAGGCAAGACATATCGCATCCTGAGGAATGGTCGGGGCCAACACAGCCTTTTTGGCATTCTTGGCGTTCTTTCCGGCAGGCAAGGGCGGCGAATAAGTTACGCTGGAAATCACCGTCGCGTTCAATTGTCGAAGCAGTGGCTCACGCTGACAAGCGAGTATTCCAACCGGAGTCGAGTAGGATTTTTCGTCTCCTGAATTGATCCAGTCCCGCAAGACTGGAGACAGTATACGGTGATAGTTCGTCTCGATCGACATCGATTGTGTGGTTCGTGTAGGCTCTAAGACTGACGCGATGCTGCAGTATAACCGTGGTGGTTTGTAAGGCAGAAGTTTCTGTATGCGATCGGCTCTTTGATCCGACAGATCTGCCTCGCCTCGTCATGGACGACCACAGCGACGAACAGGATAGACCACTCCTTTCCGAAGACCGCGAAAATGCAGCCGAATTCGGCGGCGAAAATGGGAGAAGGGAACTGGAAGCGCAACTTGTTTCGAAACTAGACGGTGTGCCTCTGAACTCACAGCAAAACGATTTATTAATACGCACGTAGCTCGAATGAGTGTCTTAATATTAATATATGTGCTCAACTGTATAGTGCTCGGCTCATGCTACCCACGCAAAAGTAATTGACCAATGCAGATATTGACCGTAATAATGCAAGCGCAGCGAGGCTCCACGGATTCGAGCGGGATCTCAATTTGTCGGGCAACCAATTTGCCAGCGTCTTATCCATTCTCTACGGTGCGCAATCTGTGCGAATAATGACAGATGAGCCTTATGATAGCTAGTGGGATACCTCTTGATGCAGATTCCCTCGTACGCGCCCACTTATTCGACTCTACGCAACTCATCAGTCACGTAGAAATATGTTTCTGAACTATATCGGGCGGCCTTCAATCTATCTTCCAGCCTGTATGACCCTTTGGGGTTTAATCTCAGTGTCTACTGGTTCGGATTTCGTAACTTTCACATAGTTGTGTTCTGACTAGTACTTTCCAGGCTTCGCAACCAAGTCCGTCTGCGTTTTCAAAGTAACAATCGTTTGGCTTACTGCCGCTACATAGCTTTGTGGGTGTAATGTACACTCGATTTTTTATTGGCAACTGCTTCGTCTCCCTGCATTTCTACGCTCTAAAATAGCTTTCAGGCTTCACTGAAGCTGCCTTCTTCCCGTGAGGGTCCATCAATCTTGCCGCTCACTCTTTGCTGATTGATAATAGCGGGGCATGGGTCAGCGATTTTCCGAATCGGATTCCCTTTCACTGATATTATCCTGGAGTTTCTGATCTCGAAATGGTACACCCGAAGAGAACTCTCCCAAAGAACAGCCCTATTATCCTGTGGCGTACGAAAACCCTATCTTACTATCCTCAATTTGACTTGTAACCCAGTCGCTCATCTCGAATGCTTTTGGTGTAAGCTACACCAATATTTAAATACGACGACTAATTTCTCCCCAGTCTCTCATTGCCTCCGGAATCCTCGATAGCATGGAGGGTCGATTGGGTTATGCGGCCTGGCGGTGGTTATTTTTTCTCGGTATGGCTACTCGCTGAACCCCGGATTTCCTTGAGCTGACCCTGGTCTGCGATGTGAGAGGGTGGCATGACCGTCGCCGTCGCACTAATGTCCATGTTTATTCTTCCTGATTTTCCCGAAAACTCCTCCAGTTGGCTATCTCCAGCAGAGGTGGCCCTTGCTCGACGGCGCATGGCAGAAGATGCCGGAATGGATGAGGATTTGAATTCCAAACACGGATCCACGGCTGGCTTGTTTAAGGCTCTCGCTGATGGGAAAGTTTGGTGTAAGTAGTTTGTGTATTCACTGTCCCAAACGCATAATCCAATTTCAGGGCTCGCCATCACTCTCACCTGTATCGTGATGTCCCTCAGCTTCAACGCGTCAGTAAAGTCCTTCGGCGCGTGGTATAGCCTTGTTAAAATTCGTCTTTGCAGTTACTTCCCGACACTTGCAGAAACATTGGGCTACGGACGGACCCTCACGCTCCTCCTCTGCGCCCCTCCTTGGTTCTTCGCCACGTTTGCTGCTTTTGCGATCTCTAGGTAGTCCTTCAATTACATTTTCTTATGTCTCTTCTTATTGTGGTAGACATTCTGACCAAGCAGGCGAGCGATTCTGGCACATCGTCACTCCCCTCTTGGTCGGAATCCTAGGTTTCTTGCTCGCGATGTCAACTCTTAATGTTTTAGTTCGATATATTTCACTGTAGGTTGTTTTCTCCGTACATTTACATCCAGTTCACCTCGATCTAGGTTTCTAATGGCTTTGTAGGTCGTCCTCTCTGTACATTCACCTTCAGTTCACCCCGATCTAGGTCCTACGCCGGATTCATTACCTACCTTTCTTGGGCATCCGGGACAATCCGACCAGCCAACAAGCGGGCGACCGCGTTGGCGCTAATCAACGTTGTTTCGTCGTTCGGTAACATTGCGGGCAGCTACATTTGGCCCAGTACCTGGGGACCCAGCTACCGAGCTAGTTATTCCATCTGCATCTTTGCGAGCACGCTGGGAATATTGCTTTCTTTCATGTTTCGGCAGCATCTCGCATTTCTCAACGCAGAGGCGGAGAGACGAGAGGCGGAGCTGGATGAACCAAAGGGTTATAGATATCTATTGTAGCTTATTCAAAGCTTATTCATTCTTTTTGTGCCTTCAAAATGGGATAATTCTAATCAGCAACCCCACTTTGGGGGTTGCTGAGGTTGCTGGATAGTGATTTTTTATCCAGCAACCCTGCGTGTACTTTTCATCCGTTGTAAGTTATAATTGTGCGGGTTGCCGAGCTTGATAGGATCAAGCCATCACAGATTTGAAGTCCCGCTGGTTGAAGGTGTTTAAGCGGCAAGTGTCTGGGGCCTTGGCAGAACTTTACAGATCCATGGGTTGGCAAGAGTCCTGTAGTGATTAATGAGTCCACACTGCGGGCTGGCCAGGTTTTTTCAGGCCTTTCGGACGAAAAGTTCTGACAGCGATGAGTAATGGCATCAATTCAACCCTTGAAGTCAACCAGTCAAGACTCAAGCTAGTTAAGTGCATCACCGTCGAATTCGGATGCAAACCGATATCAGGACGACCTGGACCGGGAAATTTTATGAACGGTCCTTTTTCGGTTTGGCTAAGCCGGGCAAAAAGCCGACCCGGGCCGCTCGGCCTCGGCTCGGCATCAAAGCCTTGAGGGGCCCGCTCTGGCGCTCCCGCCGTCTAACCAAACGTCTTCGGGGTTGCTGAATAGCAGAACAATACAGGGGTTGCTAAATAGCAGCAACCCGGGTTGACTCTCATCAATCTTGTGTGGTGACCCTCGTTACTTTTAGTAACTTCTTCCTCGGCATCCGAAATTTCGCCGACCATTTTCGCCGACCATTTGAACCCGAGGCGCAAGTCAGATGTGATTCGTCTTCCCACCATGAGTCGTTTGCTGAAGAACTGGGCCTTTACACAGACTGGAGGGAACTCAGAAGGCACCAAGGATGGTGAATGGCTCGACGTTTCGCTCCCAACCACCGTCCATGTTGAGCTCTTGAGGCTCAAGAGGATTCCGAACCCTGTTAGTCGACCAGGTCTCTATCTGCACTCGTTTCATCTCTTTTAGTTTGTTGCACTCCACGAGTGGGATGTCCAATGGGTCGGCGAGAGCCGCTGGGCTTTCAGAACTACATTCCAAGTCGATGACAATGAACTAAAGAAGTCATATACCGATCTCGTATTCGATGGCCTCGACACCTTTGCTTCGGTCCTCCTTGTACGCATCTATCTATTCTGCCCCGTCGCGGTGCTCCTATTTGGGACCAGAACGGAAGCGAGATCGTCAAGACCGACAATCAATTTGTGTCGTACCGAGTGCCTGTGAAACCCCGTCTGAAAGTGGGAGATAATGAACTGGTGCTGAATTTTGATAGTGCATATTCTGTGGTACGTTTAAACCTACTAGATATTTCCCGATGAATTACGTCGCTTCAGGGAAGAGAACTTGAGAAGAAGCACGGAAAGTTGAACTTATGGAACGGAGACTCGAGCCGTCTGCACGTTAGGAAGGCCCAATACAAGTTAGCGAGACCCGCATTAATCTTTTATGTCTGCTTATTCGTTCGCTAGCTATGGGTGGGACTGGGGTTCGTTTCTTCCTTCCCACCGCAATTTCAGCTGACACAATCTCATCTCCTGCAAAGGTCCAATTTTGATGGTTTGTTCTTCAAGCACGCTGCAGGAGAACGTCGAACTAAAGCTTTCCCTAGACAACAGGTCCCTGGAAGCCGATTTCCTTTCATTGTTATGAGAATCGAATTACGGATCTCGATGTCCGAGCTCAAGTTTCTGAAACGTTGGATGTGAAACTGACCGCGAAATTCTCGTTCGAGAAGAAGAAAGGCTACGCTTCGTTTGTTTTCAAACGTCCAGATGGCACACTCGAGACCTCGGGGCCGAAGATCCCTACGGATGAAGGTGTCGCCGAGGTGTCCTTCACGTTCCCCTCAGGGCAGCTACAGCTTTGGTACCCGGTGAACTACGGAGAACAACCTCTCTACACTGTTGAAGTTGAAATCGCTGATCCGGCAAGACGTGTTCATTCGTGCCATGCAGTTGATTAATTCCAATATAGGAAGGAAATGTTCTTGACACGCGCACGCAGAAGATCGGCTTGCGGCGGGTCCGCTGTGTGCAAGAAAAGCTCGTCGATCAGGACGGCCTCACATTTCTGTTCGAAGTCAACAACATCAGGATATTTTGCGGCGGTTGGTCCAGCGTATCAATGCCTTAGATGGTAAACAAACTTACGTCGAACAGGATCCAATTGGATACCGGCCGATTCCTTTTTAACGACGTGGGGTTTTTCTTTCCAAGTCTGAATATCACCGAACCTCAATAAGTATAGTGTTACCTCAGAACGATACCGCTCATGGCTGCAGCTTCTTGTGGATGGAAATCAGAACATGGTGCGGATCTGGGGAGGAGGCGTGTACGAGGAAGACGTATTCTATGACATCTGCGACGGTGAGTTTCTATCTACGCGTTCAATAATTTTTATGACGACGCCTGCAGAACTCGGAAGTAAATTCTGGACCTAACCTGTCGAGCAATCACTCATCATTTGCAGTCCTTGTCTGGCAGGATTTCATGTTCGGCTGTGGTCAGGTAACACTCTGGTCTCCTCCCGCGTTTTCGCGTATTCAAACATAAGGCAGTACCCAGGGTATCAGTCGTTTTTAGACTCCGTGAAGGTTTGCCTGCTTTATCTTTCGCTCCGCTCGAAAGAATCCTAAGATACACGAAATAGGTCGAGGCGGAACAGAATGTAAAGCGCTTGAGGCATCATCCCTCGGTCGTCATTTTTGGTGAGGATTGGAATAGAATTGGTGGCAGCATTGCTAATGAGCTAAAATTAGCCGGCAATAACGAAGGTAGACTTTCGCCCGGCCAATTAAGATCTGTCCGCTGAATTATCGACCCAGATTATCAAATTGCAGAGTCCCTCAAACTTGAGCTTGATTATTCGGATGAGACTTCGGATTATCTCAAAACAAATTTCCCTGCCCGCCATATCTATGAACGCTTGTTGCCCGCTGTAGTTGAAGAGCACTCGGACGTATTTTACCACAGAGGATCTCCTTATTCGTAAGTCTTTCATCCTCCCCCATCGCCCCGTAACCCTTGGCCTCTACATAGGGGCGAAGGAAAGCCTACAACGGACAAGCAACGAGGAGACATTCATGAATGGAACGTTTGGCACGGGTCCGTCGCTGCCTCTTGACGCATATAGTTCAGTGCTTAACCCTTACATATAGTTCGCAGGAGCCTTGGAGCAATTGGGATAAGCTTGGAGGACGCTTCGTCTCCGAATTCGGAATGTAGGTGTTGGGTTACATGCCGGCGTACGGTGCTAACAGGTTCACAGGGAGGGCTACCCTAACATTCGGACCGTTAATTATTGGCTTGATGGTGATAAATCTGAAAGGCACCCTCAATCTAGGTGAGTCTTTATGCTCGCAGCTGTCCCTTATTCTGAATCCCACAAGAATCAATAACAACCACAACAAGGCTGATGGATTTGAAAGAAGACTTGAGGCAAGTTGCCTCTTGCGCCCCCGATTCCCGGCGGTTGATTCAGTCCGACAGCTTTACCTCGTCGAAAACTTCAAACACTCTTTCGAAATGGAAAGGTATGGTTTCTCTAGACAACGTGTGCGACTGGGCTAATGAATCATAGCTACTGCTACTATACTCAAATTATGCAAGCGGAGACACTCGCAGCAGCGTACCGTCTTTGGAGGCGCAATTGGGCCGGACGAGGAAAAGAGTACACTGCGGGAGCTCTGGTTTGGCAGGTGCGGGGAATCTTCCCTGGCCGATCTTCCGGTGGCTGATATCTCATTTACACAGCTCAACGACTGCTGGCCGGTAACGTCCTGGAGTATCGCGGATTACTTCCTGAGGCCTAAACCCGCGTATTTCACCATCGCCCGTGAATTGCGTCCGTTCACAGTTGGAATGACCCGCAAGGACAAACAAGTCTTTCCGAATGAGCTCTCATCGGCTCAGTTCACGATTGAAACAGTCCTCGAAATTTGGGGAACGAACAGCACGCTGGTTGACAAAAAGGCCACGCTTGAAGTTACCTCATTCGATCTATATTCCGACTGTTGGCGGGACAAGTGGTCGAAGGAAGTGTCGCTCCAAGCAAATTCTAGCACAGAACTCCACAAGGGCACCCTCCCTGGCCAGCCGATCAGGACCAAGCATTCCCAAGTTCCGAAGACAATCATCGTGTCTGCCCGACTTCTCGGCGAGAATGATGAGGTTCTTGGAAGATACAGCAATTGGTAAATCCCGCCTCTGTTGACCGTATATTGCTTGCTCACAGCTGCTAGGCCGGAGCCGTTCAAGTTTATCAACTTCCCGGTCGACACTGAAGTGAAAGTGAAAGTGAATGTCGACGGAGAGTCGATCAGCTTGTCCACCAACCGGCCTGTGAAGGGCATTGTCCTCGACGTCGAGGGGCCCGATGTCAAATGGAGCGACCAGGGAATCGATTTAGTTCCAGACGATGCCCAAACGGTCCGCGGAGTCGGTCTAAACGGGCGAGAAGTCAAGTTGAGGTTTTTGGGGGATGGGACAGCCTAAGATGGGAGTCTATTCATCCGTATGTACAGTGCATAAGGATAGTCCGAGGAGATGTACAGAGCGTCATTATACGACGATTATGAACCACCAGGGAAAAAAGCTACTGAATGAGGTAAATTTACAACGCATGCAGCGTGCCCAGGGCCAGAGGGAAGGATAACAGAACAGTAGCAGTCTATGATAGACGCTCCCGAAAAGAGCGAGGGGCAGAACGAGTAAAGCACGTCAGGATTGTTCTCCTGCTCTACATGATAACACATCGACTCGCTGGAGGCTCAGCTTGGTTGTTGGGGGTTCGTTTCTCGATCTCGCTCAAGCAAAGTTCGAAGACCCTGCCTGAAAAATCGAATTGGAGGGGGGTTAAAGGGGTAGAAGGACAGGAACACTGACCAACATTGATATTACTCTTTGCACTCGTTTCGACCCATGCGGTGGCATTGTCGGTGGCTAGCTTTAGCCCTTCTTCGGGCTTGACCTGTCGGCTATTATGGACGTGAGAATGCGCCTTAAAAACGCGGAAAAGACCCGCACCTTTTCTCGAGGTCCACCTTGGATCCAACGATAACACATGGGATGTCAGTGACCCCACAGAAGTTGATAATCTTGTCATAGACAACTTGAATCATCTCGAACGAATTGCGGGAGCTGACGGAATAAACCTATAGTAAGGTGGTTATGTAGGTCTGTATGAATAAAAATGAATTAAAGGGACGCACAAGGACATAGCCGTGAATGCCGATGGCATGCTTAGAATTGAGGATGGAGAACTCGTCCTGTGGAACGAATGGTAGGTCAATTAGCACGAGAACCTAGCGCTGGGCTGACCTGGCCAGCGGTATCAATGATTTCGCAGTCATATTCGGCGTTCTTGAAGTTGACGGTCTTCGCAAACGTGGATTCGATGGTCGGGTAATAGGACTCGACGAATTCATTCTGGCAATACTGGATTATTAGAGAGGACTTCCCTGGAGGTTCGGGTGTCGTTTGGGACAATTTTCGTGGATGTGTGAAGGAAGGGGTAAATCAAAAGGGTCGTTGTCGTTCAATCAGCAACGCGGATAGTTGGGGAAAGGAGGCGCATACCGACTGAACGGGACCCCAGTACTGCAATTCTGCGTTTGTTGGTGGACATTTGTACGGATAGACCGGTGGAAAGAGTGAAAGTTGCCGCCGAAGATAAGAAACACGCTGTGTGGATCCCGTAGGTAAAAGCAGGCGCTAGGTCGTCTGAGCTCACCGTGACAGAGTGATGAGTGGCCAACGGGCGTCAATGTCGCGCCTCAGGGGAAATATAAATACGGATGGAGAAGGAGGTCCTTAGATTGAACGGCAGGGACTCAATGCCATACGATGGTGGACGGAGTCCACAAGCGCCGTGGTCCAGAACAGCAAGTGATGAAAAACAAGTCACACGATCGGCCGAATCGTCCGCGCGGACCTTGGTGACAATTGGCAGTTCATTTACATACGCGGTGAATCCGCGCTTTCCTCGTACCGTGGCTTGATATAATACTCAGCTCATTCGTATTCGTAAGGATACCTCCCTGCTCATCCCTTCAAGGATCTGCACATAATCATACAATAACCTCCGAAGTCCGATCCTGGGAGGACTCGGAAAAACATGAGGTGTTATGCGACGCGTTCTCCTTCTCGAATAACCTGGCTGCTGCGCCTTGTGTTTCCCTATTTTTTAAAGACACGGAATAATTATATTGAGAAAATCGTCACTAAGTTTTCATCCTTCTAAATGCATTGCATTAGCAGGGTACAATTCACCCAAACTGAACGAAACGTACCAACACCGCAACAATGGCGTCTTCCGCAAGCATTGCTGCGTGAATAGAATGTGGGATCGAGATCGACCGAAGGGTGAACGGTGCAGAGGTTGAGACCGGCTGTGCAAACATTCGGCACCTCCTGTCAACAGTCTTTTCGTGTTTTATTCGAGATTGGGGGTCAAGGTCGAACTGATTGAAGTCCAATATCTTCCACTGTGTCTTGTCGGTCTGAATGACACAGCGCTGACCATAGACATAACAGACCCAGCCCTCAGGAAGCTTTGGAACCCGTAACATGCGAGTGCTGGGACCCCATTGCTCCCAGGAGATTGTGTGATGGCCCGCGCTGTTCATTGGCTTATCCATTAGATTGAGAATAGTGGAAAGCTGAATGCAAAGCATGAATGCCAGTTCATGACTATCCCAACCCCCAAGGGAGACAACAAATAATCGATCAGTGTGCGAGGTTGTGAATGGCTCGGCAAGCCGAGCGTTCGCTGGCCACGAGGGAGGGGGCTCCGTTTGAATATTGATCTCCATGTCGGAGGGATCGAGCGACAGCTCCGGGAGTACAAAAGTAAAAGAAGTCGTATCCGTGGGGGAGTCATTGATTTCCAAGACTCTGAGTTCTGGATGGAGATCTGCGAAACCGCTGACGAGGAGCCTCTGATGATCCAGAAAAGCGAAGGAAGTAATATGTTCTTCGAATATGTGCTGGAACTCGTCAATAAATCAGGGATTCAAGGTTCAGAAAATGACAGACCTTTTTAAGAGTACCAGTCTTCCATTCCCAGACGTGCAGCTCAAGAATCTCGTCTTCATGTTCCGTCATCACACCTATGTATTCACCAAAAATTCTGATTTGGTAAAAATATGTCGCTGATGGGCTCGGGGAATTTAGTTCGGCGGAAAGGCGAGGCTGTCGGGCGAGCGGATGAGGACGACCAGTTTTTAGCGACAGAAGGTGGATAACGACAGATTTCCTACAAACAAAATGAACAATGTCTTTCAGAACAGTGAAAACTCACGCACGAAGAGTTGAGTTCAACCACAAGGAGAAGGTCCAGAGAGAGATCCATGGAAAAATCATTCACGTCACAAGACACAGCAGTTATAGACCATTGCTCGTCGGGGATATGGCGCAGTGGAGAAGGGATTCGATTGAAGACAAAACCAGTTTCGGAGCTATACGTCGCGAATACGTTGCCGACGAGCTCCCAGAGGCCATGTATAGGAACGGTCGTTTGAGTACTCTGGGACCAGTCGAAGCCGGCCCACGCCGCCTGGTAGGCCTTGAGCATGTCCAACCGTGCGGCAGAACCGAAGTTCCCGACTTGGCCGTCGCGCAAACCGGCCAGCTCAAGTTGAGTTTTGTACTGGAGGGCGGAAGACTGAACGATGCGCCGAAATTGACGCGAAACCTGCCAGTGGGAGGAGTGAGACTGCGGGTTTGGAGTTCCCGAAAGTGATTGACCTGCGCCAATTTCATAATTGTCAATGCATCGAGGCAGTGACAAATCGACTCGATAATCTCTGGCGGAACTGCCTGCAAAGACATCGGTAACAGGGCAGAAATAAAAAGTTCAACGGGGCCGCGAAAGTCGAAATTCGAATGGCCGGGCCGAAATTACATCAGATGCCGCCACGTCCACGTGATGAGTTGAACACGTTCCAAGAAAGGAAACCGACCGTCTCTTTAGCCACCGCCACCACCTCGAACGTCTTGACCTCCTCGTCTCACACCCTTTGCAATTTATCCGAGTCCACACCATGTCAGCAATGACCACCCCCAACGATTCCCCCATCTCGGCGCCCATTCAGCCTCTCCACAACCCCGCACAGGCTGCCCATGTCGTCGTCCCAAAGGCGCCGCTGGGAAATGTCGCCAACCAGCCCGCAGGAATGGGAGCAAAGGCTCTCCTGGCAAAGAAGATGGCAAAGAACCTGTGAGTAGCCCATTTTCCCCCAGTGGCATCAACAGCCCTGATATCCGCCATTGCAGGAACCCGACATACATCTCGCCAACAGACAACCTGATGACGCCGTGCACCCAGAAGCTCACTGCGGCTAAGAAGAAGCATTTCAAAAAGTTCGTAGACCGCTGGTCTTTGCCGTGGCTCCTCGCTGACATCTTGCACGCAGGGGCACTAAACCCATCCAGCTATTTGCTCAAACAGAAGAGCAGGGGGACGAGAGTGAGGGTGAATCTGACCTACCGGAGCAGAACCAGAACCAGCCTCAACTGGTCATGGATGTCGATGACGAGAACCCTTTCTAGATGGGCATCCCGACTGCATGCCTCTTACGACCTGTCACGACTTTTCTTGTTGTACTCCTTGCACGCCGTTTCGATATACCGCCATGTACGAACTCTTCCATAGTATGAACATCCGCACTGGATTGCGCTACAAATCATCACTTTTAACATGTTCGAGACGTGCGACTGGCAAACTTTCTAAAATTCAGCGGTGGCTCAGTAACAACTGCATAACTATGTACGACGCGGAGAACTCTAAAGCAGGTCAAATGGATGACCTGCGGGGTCCTCTGCGGCTGCTGCCAACGTGTTTGAGGAAATAATTCGAAGCCGTCAATTAAGGGAGCTTCGGTGCCCTGTAGAGCTTGAGGGCAAGAGAGCTGGAAACAACCGAAACCGATCTGCAAACCCAGTCAGTCCATATGAACCTAACAAAAACGGAACAGACATACGAGAGAGCCATAGCCAACGAAGCCCAAACAGGATCGAGGCGAATGTGCCCTGCAGGGTAGATCGCCCCAGCGGAGATGGGGAGGGCAGCCAAATTATAAATGATTGCCCAGATCTAAAGTCGAGTCAGCTTGGCTCGGTTCCAGGTCGCAAAATTGACGCACAAAGTTCAGCCGGACCCTCTTCATAATGCTCCGCGAGAGATCGCACAGTGTGATCAGCGCTCGTAGGTCCGAGGAGAGTAAGATGAAGCTTGCGCTAGAGATGGCGACGTCGCCTGCGGAGCTTCATTTAGCATTCTAGCTCCTGAAATATAATAGAAGACTCACTGCCGGACCCAATAGCGATGCCTACATCGGCCACAGTCAAAGCCTTCGACATTAATGAGTACATAGAAACTCGAACCGCGCAAGAGAACGGTACGTACCACGGCGTCGTTGATGCCATCGCCGACCATTGCAACGATGCTACGAGGGGTCCGAGGTCGCCCGCCAAACGAACGCCAGAAACTCTGGGGTCGTTTAGGGCCACTCGCTTGAAGCATCTGAATTTTCTCGCCCTATAGAAGAATATCAGTGCTTGTTCATTGCTCTGTGGAGAAACTCATTACCTTTTCATGAGGAAGGACACCTGCGATGACATTGGAATCTGGGATACCGACCATTTTTGCGACTGCGGATGCGGTTGTGATATTGTCGCCCGATATCATCCAAGTGCTGACGCCCTGTTTCGCAAACCACGAAATTATCGCTGGAGCTTCGTCGCGTATTGGGTCGGTCACGGCAAAGACCGCAGCGACCGCACTGAAGCGGTCTGAATCCGCGGTGTCGGAGACTGCAAGAAACACAACACTTTTTGCCTCTGATTTCCAGGTCTGGACGAGCTCGGAGGTACTCTCATCGACGACGATACCATGTTTCTCCATGAACGCCTGGCTGCCAATTATTGCGGCGCCCGCTTCAAACTTGGCCCCGATTCCGAGTCCAGCAGTCTCCTCAAACGACGAGCCGCTCTGCTCGATGGCACCATTGGATGCGCAGAAATGGTGCATTGCGATGGCCAGCGGATGTGAAGAAGCAGATTCCAGCTCGGTTGCAATTCCGAGGAGGACCTCCTTCTTCCAAGGAGCGTCGGGATTAAATTCGCAGTCCGATACGCGAGGCTCCTCGCCCACTGTCAGCGTTCCGGTTTTGTCGAAGACCACAACGTCGACGCGTTCCATTTCTTGGAACGCCTCTCCGCCTCCTCGGGCGAGAATGCCGAATTTTGCGGCGAGTCCAGAGCCCACCAAGAGGGCGGTCGGGGCAGCGAGAGCAATACCACAAGGGCAGGCGACGACAAAGACCGCAATGGCGAACTCAAGAGACCACACAGCTGCGAAGACTTGGTTAGAGATCGTTGTGGGAAGGAATAGTAAACTCACCCCACCCGCCGATTTCGATATCGAGATAACTCGCGGGCAAAACACCGGTGTACGCCAAAATAAGCCACAGGATCCAGGTCAAGATAGCGAGGAGAGTTATTACTGGATAACAGGTTAAACGGCGCCAAAGCTATAGAAACAGCGACATACCTGGTACGAAATAACTGGTTATCACATCGGCGATCCTCTCGATCGGGGCTCGGCGGGTTGAACCTTCCCGGACAACCGCGACGATGTTGTCCAGCCTATGAAATGTGTGTTAGAGTTGAGAATGATTAAAATGCGGGAAAAACACACATTGTACCCCCTCCAATTGTGTCAACCCGAATGTGCACACTCTGTCCTCGATTAATGGAGCCGAGGAAGACCTTATCGCCCAGTCCTTTGCTGACAGGCATGGACTCCCCCGTTAACATGCTTTCGTCGAACGTGAATGCGCTCTTCTGAGAAGGGCCGACAATAATTCCATCCGCAGGGGGTGTCGATCCAGTGTTACAGCGGACTGGAAAATACTTACGGACTTGAACCGGCAGAAATCAGGATGAAGCGACTCACCAATGTCACCGACCTCCAAAAAGTCGGGAGTGGTCTTCAAAATTCGCGTTCCGAGGGAACCGTCCAAGTCCGTGTCGCTTTCAGCCTTCTCGGGGTCATAATTCGCAGGTTTTTCCGAGACCGAATCACGAGGGGATCGGGTAACAACAAGTTGGGCTTCAACAGGACGAAGACCTGCGAGGGCCGTGATCGCATCCGAAGTGCGCGCCTTGCTATACGCTTCCAGGTAGCGACCTATAGAACTTTTTTAAGTGACGAGGTCGTTGAATTATGGTCGCAAAATTCACCTGCCAAAAGGAACATTGTGAGGAATACCACGGAATCAAAGTACGTGGTGGTGTCTCCCTTCGTCTGAGGGGGCTGCTGTGCAGAAAGCGCCAGCAGCCCAACAGAAGCGAAGAATGCAACAGTGACACCGGTCGAGACCAACAGATTCATGCTGCCGAAACGGATGAACCGCTGGTAAATGGGAGTCTTGCTGCCCTTCTTCCAGAGTACTCGAATCTCCTTGATGCTTCTACGATGGAACAGCCCGGCGCTATAAAACATGACCGGAAGTGCCAAGAAAAATAGAGCCCAGGTGGATCGCGACGTGTTTCCCGTCCACATCGGCGCCATGAGATAGTCTTTGCTTGCATTGCCCTCTTTGACCAAGCTCATGAAGACTATGCCAATGATGAAGGTGGGAATCGCGACGATGACCGTGAATAGTGTTCTGAACAGCAAGTGGCGCTGTTCGCGGGCATGCATTGCCCTGGCACGCTCCTCCAGCGACGGAGGCCTGTGAATAGTCACCTCGAACGGGGGAGAATTGGAGGATTCCAGAGCAGCGATTATGGTACGTATGGTGAATGATGGAGGGTCCGGTTCGTACGATAATGTCACGACTGGGTCAGTGTGAGATGTGAGCGGAGTAGTGACGACCACGCGAGAGCCGAGGGCCTCTAGTGCGGCCATTGCTTTAATGGGACAATGCCTAGAAGACGACGTGAGATGAAGAAACATGACATTGAGAAGAACACATACTTGGAAAACATTCCACCGACTCGTAATGATATTATCCGTGATTTCTCGACAGCAGGCCGGTGCCCGGACGTGACGATTGGGTCCACGCTCATGATATGGGCCTCGAAACCGCAGTCCTCGATGGAATCGAACGCGACATCTGCAAGCTCCTTACGGTCAATGACGGCGACGGCGGAACTCTCAAGCAGGCTAACGACCACGTCCGATACTCCGTCTATTTCAGATAGACCGCGCGTAATGGTGTTGGTGCAGGTGGCACAGGTCATTCCACCAACAGATAGGGTTAGGCGGAAGAGATGAGGCGCGGACGGGGGAGTCAAAGGCCGCGTCGTTTGCGCGTCGCCAGCGCGTTCCTTCTGGGCCATGGAGGGGTGGAATTGGTATGGGGGACGCGGAGAAGACATGGGGGAATATATGCCCAAGCAAAGAGGTTGTCATCTCCGGGAACTTGCACACCTTTATACTTTCGCGAATGATGACGCGGCGGTGAGTAGTGAGTCTCCAGAAAAACGCGCAATAATGTCTCATCAGCTGATCGGCGGGTGAAGCTTATTGATCGCCGATCCTCTGAATAAGCGACTTGCCAAACGGCCACCGTTTTTCATCTCTCGCAGTCTCCCAGTCAACCTAACTTTAAATTTAAAAAGGCGCAAGCTCGCCAGCCAGAATACTGCATCACATGTGCGCTGTGAAGTTTAAACCAAGACACCCCCGGACGGCGGGCACTCGAGCGAATGCACATTCACACAGCCAGCACATGCATGACCGCGGCTATATGGCATTTGAATGGTGTATGTCGGACACTCGCCATGGGCCATGGCGTTGGCCATGGCGTTGCACGGCCGTTACTCAAAGTCTTTCACTGCGGGAAGCCAAAAGTGTCAGAGTCTGGATTCGATCTAAACCGGACTCTAACCTGATCTTCTGGGAAAGCGGAAAAGAGACTAGTACTGTGTTCAGCTCTAGGCAGAGACAGGTGCTTGGCGCATTCCTGGGGTCTGGGAATATTAGGGGAAGTCAAAGATGGATTCTGCAGGCGGATTCAACATCCGATTCTGATGTAGACTTTAGAATGAAGTGATTCCAGGAAGGGTGTGGTAGGCCTTCGCCCGTCTGGTGTTCTGCAGGGCTTGTGTTGCTAAGAAGACGTCGCAAAATGCCATTTAGATGAAGCCCCTATCACTGCCAGTCACTGCCATCATCGTATCTTATCGGCCCGACGTCCCGAACTCTTTCATTCCAAACTTTTCGCCGCTCGCGACTTGGAAAAGGTCTTTCGAGCTCCTCGCACCATGTCACGATCTCGCATTTCCAACTTTTTCCATTCCCCTGAAAAATCCTCTTCCAATCGTTCCAGTTCAATCCTTACAAGATCGTCTTCGCCGGCCTCGAGCTCCCATTCCGTCTCGGACATGGCCCTTAATTCCCCAAACAGAATGGAATCCACGGACACAGTAATCCCCAAGAATTCCAAGCCCATGGTGCTCGGCGTGTGCGCAATGGACGTCAAGGCACGTTCAAAGGCAATGCGCGAAATTGTCACTCGTCTCGTCGAACGCGCCAATGGAGCAATCGAAGTCAAGGTCTTCGGGGACAAGGTCATATTGGACGAAGGTCCGTGCTTTATCCGGAACTCTACTCGGCGACCTTTGAATTTATAAATACAGATGTTGAAAACTGGCCTCGATGCGACGTCCTCATTTCCTTCTTCTCCACCGATTTCCCTTTGGACAAAGCCATTTCCTATGTCAAGCTTCGGAGTCCCTTCTGCATTAATGACCTGCCCTCGCAAGCGCTTTTATGGGATCGCCGGCTCGTCGGCGCTGTACTCGACCATCTCAAAGTCCCAACCCCGCCTCGGCTCGAGGTCTCTCGGGATGGTGGACCGAGAGTAGACAACGAGCTGAAAGACCTCATCAAGACTAAGCTGGGATTTACCATCGGAGGCTTTATAGTCACTCCAGAAGTCACTCTCCGGGAGGACGGCGATGCTATCATTATCGATGGCAAAGTTTTAGAGAAACCTTTCGTAGAGAAACCGGTCAGCGGCGAAGACCACAACGTCTATATTTATTTCCGCGGCGGAGGTGGGCGTCGACTGTTTAGAAAGGTCTGCCGCCTTGACTCCTGTGTTGTGTTCTCAAACTAAAGTGATGTAGGTCGGAAACAAGTCAAGCGACCTCGACCCTACCCTCAATCATCCTAGAAGTGACGGATCTTATATCTACGAGAAATTCATCGACGTGGACAACTCGGAGGACATTAAAGTTTACACAGTTGGCCAAGAATATACCCATGCTGAAACTAGAAAGTCTCCTGTTGTCGACGGTGTGGTACGGCGTAACACGGACGGGAAGGAAATACGGTATGCTTTCTAACTGCCAAAAATCAGAGCATGCCTTTATGTTTCTGTAGGTTTATTACGCGCTTAAGCGAGGAGGAAAGGAGTTGGGCAAAGAAGATCTGCGAGGGTTTCGGACAACGGGTTTGCGGGTACGACATGTTGCGATGCGACAATGGGCAACGCAGTCAGGTCATCGATGTAAATGGCTGGAGCTTCGTGAAAGGAAACGAATCATACTATGGTACTTTTTTTCCCGCTTGATTTGCCTCGAGTTCCCTGTGAGTGTGGCAACCTTTCTGACAGGCTTTTCTCTTTCTAGATAGGGCGGCTGAAATCCTGGCGGCATTGTGCATGCGCTTGTCTTCGTCCCCCGATCGACCCTTACCTGCTGCCGCCGAATCCACAACACTCGAATCGCCAACTTGGTTGCTTAAGGCAAACGTTACCGTCTTCAGACACGCCGATCGCACACCGAAGCAAAAGCTGAAATTGTATTTGCGTTTCCCACATCGTACATTTCTCCTACTGATCTTTTCGCAGCAATTTTCCGATCGGAGAACCATGGACGCAACCTTTCGTGACTCTCCTGAACGGGGAAAAGGAGGAGATTATATTGCGTGAAAAGAAGCAGCTCAACTTTATCGCTGTCGCTGTTGATGAGGCGAAAAAACTCGGCGCCGGTGGCGAAGACCTCGTAAAACTAACGCAGCTCAGCAATGCTCTGTTTAGCAAGATTGATCTCCCTGGGACAAAGGCCCAGTTGAAGCCCGTTTACTCCAAGCGTCAAGCTGGTCAAGTTCGACGATTGACGAAACTGACACTGGTGTTTAAATGGTGGGCGAAACTGTTTGGCTTGCAAGTGAAGATTGACAATTTTTCTGGCAGGGGTGGCGAGTTTACCCATTCCGCACGGTACCAGTCTCGAGATCTGGGTGAGAATATGAAGAAGGATATCTCCATCATGAGTACGTTCCTTGGCTTTTTCCTCTTCGCTTCCTCTAACCTCGGACAATAGACAAGGACGCTCTCAACAATGTCAAGGTACGTGTTTGTTTCCCCCATTGTTTTGCAATACCGACTCGACTTCTAGATATTCACGTCTTCTGAACGTCGCGTAATAGCATCGGCCGAAATTTTCGCGGCCGCCCTCGTGGACTCCCAGAACTCGACATACTCTGCACCATCTTCTACCCCGAGCTCAATATCTTCTCGGTCCTCCACGGATATCGTAGGCAGTAACAATAGCAGTCATCTCAACAACAAGGCCACTACTACTCCGACACCGAGCCAGACACCACTCAACCTCATTGTCCGCAAGGATCTGCTGGACGACTCGAATGCTGCGAAGGATTTGATGGACGACGTCAAGAAGCGACTCAAAATCCTGCTGCGGCCCGGAGAGTCTGAGAAACGACCCGAGCTGACTTGGCCTAAAAGCATGAACAAGGAGCCGGTCGAGGTGGTGAAAGTGGGTAATGACAGATCTACACACAAAGAATACTCACACGGATTTGCAGGAAGTCATTGAGCTTCTGAGCTCGTTCCGGGGCATCATGCGCAAGAATTTTGAGACCATGGATGTGGACAAAATTCAGGAACGATGGTGAGTAGACTCGGAGACTACTGTTAGATTTTTCATCTATTTATTTGAATGCAGGTGTTGCGGAGACGAGCCTTGGCTTTTCCGGGAACGGTGGGAAAAACTATTCGAGGACTTTTGCGACGTTGAACAGGTCGGTTTCATGCCCACTCTTTACGACCTTTTGCTAAAATTTTGAACAGAAAAAGTTTGATCCGTCTCGGGTATGATTTTTGAGGTGTTTCCGAGCTATTTCTGACCCTAGTTGAGGTTTCGGAGCTGTACGACACAATTAAATATTGTGCGCTACACCATCGTACCTTCCTCTTCGCAATTTTCGATGAGCACGGCCGCTCGGACCCATTGCAACCGCCTCGTGATCGGAAACTGCACGAACTTTATGGTCGGGCGAAAGCCCTTTTTGACCTGGTTGCGCCTCAGGAATACGGGATAGAACCGGAAGAGAAGTGAGTGCTCCTGGACGGTCAGTAGAAGTAACTCAACCTTTTTCTGGCATCATTCAGGGAAGAGATCGGTGTCCTTACTTCGCTCCCTCTCCTCCGGAATGTGGTCGAAGATCTTGAGGCAGCTCGAAACAACGGCGGAAGTTCTTTGACGCTTTACTTCACTAAGGAAAGCCACATCCACACGCTCGTCAACCTTGTCTTGCAATCTGGTCTGCCGATAGCCAACCGTCGCATTCCCGAGCTTGATTATTGTGTGAGTACCAGCATCAGTTTCCAGTCCGTCTCCTTGAAAACGCCTGCAGTCTTCCATAACTTTCGAGTTGTATGAGCGGAACCACGGACGCGGGAAATCCGACAAGGAATACTCGATCAAGCTATCACTTAGCGAAGGAGCCCATTCGTCGAATGTTTTAGATTCCACGTTGGACGCCCGACACTCGCTCAATGTGCAGGCCCGCAAGTAAGGTCACGGTTTCATTCCTGTTGCACGGCTAACGAAGGACCCAGGAAACTCACGCAACACTTGCCATACTCGCTGGTCATCGAAAAGTTGTCGAAACATTTCCACAGACTGAACAACGTAGGTCCTCACCGTGATAAGACTCCGGAAGACCCTTCATAGCCTTTACCAGGACGATGATACCGGCCCAGATACCCCATTCGAGACGATCCAGCCAGACCCGATATCGGTCGCGGGGGCGGGCGGCGACAGTAGCAGCGACGATCCATAGATTATCCTAATGTTGTATTAATCCGTTAGATTTCTATAATGTATGGTACAGATGTCATGTCAATTCTTTTCCGGTTTTTCCAGCCATTCTTTCAACCCCAACTTGGTACGCCCAAGTTGCAGCTGGTCTGGAGCAAGCTCCCGGAACGGCATGGCGTCGCGCGGCTGGCCCTTTAGTGACGGGTGATCTCGGTCGAAGAGGGCTGGCGCAGATTGGGAGAGGAGAGACGACTGAGTGGCCAGACTGGCAAAGGACGAGGTCGATTCGTGGTATCTGTGTTGAGTTAGAGGAGTTAATTTGATTATTATTAGCTGAATTCTTACAGCCTAGAGAAATAGCTTCAGCAGTGAGGGTAGAAGGAGGTAAGGAGACTCACCGGTACGCCTCCTTGTTCAGACAGTCTGACTCTCTAATTTCGTCTAAAGCGTGTTTTTTGAACGCCGCTTTTATCCAATGAAGCACATCAAAGACGCGATGTTCCTTTGGTCTAAGTAGTATGTCAGTCCAGGACAAGAAAAAGGGTTAGGAAACAAGTCACCGCCAGGGACGGAAGCGTGGCGCAAGGTTGAAAATCCCAGAGTGTGAAACGAGTGGGTGGAAAACTACATCCTCTGCGACAAATTGGACTGTAGGCGGACTCTCGGGGTAGTTATTGGGGAACGTGAGGCGGAATTTGAGGATAGCGTCCGCATAGTATCCTTGTGGGTTCAGTTCAATTAGTCGTCTCTTTGCGCGTCGAAATCGTGCGGGCCACCTTGATGCACGAAGAACACCGCGTCCCAGACCATGAGCGTCTCCGGTGACGGAACGACGTACATGCCTGCAGAGGCATGAGTTGGAATTAAAGCACAGAGCGAAGCAACATTCCCAGGGGGCAATGGTCTCGGTGCTGCAGCGACGCATATTCTAGGGATATCGTCGTCCGGGTGACTGGGTCAATCGAGTCGGGCACAGCCTTCTTTGGCGGCGGTTTGGGCCGAGCCGCCCCAAAATCCATCGACGGAGGAACGAGACTGACGAGCATGATGGGAGAAGGTAAGAGGGACAGTTGACAATGTGTTGCGCTAACAATATGTACTGGATGTATCTACAAGCTGATCTATCGCGAATATCCACCCTTGTAACGCGGCCCTCTCTCGTCTCGGTGGTTGCGCTCGCTGTGGTGTGAGGCGCGGTCACGATCTCTTGATTTCGACGAAGCAGATTTATCGCGTCGCGGGGGGTCGGAGAGTCGGTCCGAAAGCGACGGCTTCGACAACGCAGCACCCTTGAACACGAAGGGCGGTGGCGGAGGATCCTTCGATGACCCGGCCCGGGGAGCAGGGTTGTCCCGACGGTCGCGTTCTGACGGCTGGCGATTCTTGGGTTTTTGTGCGTTTCGCTGGAACCAATCTTCTGGATCGTCAGCTACCTGCTGCGCGTGTTGCGCTAGTTTTTCCTTTTCCTTCTTTCGCCCTCGCCTTCCAACGTCCTCCATGCCGCCGGGAAGAGGGACCTCTCGTATCCATTCCGGCGGTGGTCGGGCATCTGATGCCTCCTCCGGCACAGAGAATGGCCCCGCAGAAAGGACATGGGAGCTGAACGCCGTAGGCTCAGTTACCGGCTGTTGATGGTAGAATTCTCGGCAGTCCTTTCGTTTTACAGTCGGTTGGGGTCAGGGAATTCATAGAGAATGTGACGCACGTCGCCCCAATGGCCAGACCCCCCGCAGTTATAACACCACGCATCACCCGCAATGTAACCCTCGCCACCCTGGCCCAGAGCTAGACCTTTCTTTGATTTTCGTGTCTGGAGAATGTTCACTTGTTCGCCGTCCTCTACGTACTCGTAAAGTCGCCACCATGAAGGGCATTCCTAGGCAGTGGTAGCTCGATGAGCGGGGATGAAATGAGGTAGAAATGATAAGCTAACGGCTGTTTGGTGAGAAAGAGCGTTGCATCGGTCGCACCCGGGCCTGCTTTGAGTTCTGGATCTTGATAGTCGATTAGGGCAGTCCTACCCCAGGTCAAAAAATATAGAGCAGGTCAAAACGATATATACCATGCTGATATGCCCCTTCATTCCACACCCGAAGCATATCTTACCTACGAGCAGTTAATATTGTAGCGGTTGTCTACGACTATATTTTACTTACCAATATTGCAGTTCCGCGTGGGGTGTTCGTCGCGTACTCCGCATGTCGCACAAATGAGGACGGTACAAAGGGCCGTACTGTGTTCCCCTTCTGCCCCGCACTTTTTGCACACAACCCTAGTGCGCTTGTCCTCGGGTTTATCCTCATAGTATCGAATAAAGTCCTGCAAGTCAAATAAACCACTGTCAAAAGGACGAAAAATGGGAACTAGGCATACCTTACGGTTACCATAGTCGAGGTACTCGATATAGTCATCGCCCTCATCCGAGTCCAGCGTAGCCTCAGGAAGAGCGGCGGGAGTTTCACCAAAAACAGACACATGGGCGGGAAGAATCAGGGCCTGTGGGTCCTTTTCGACAATAGTTGCGACAGTGTAGAGGGCCTCGGGGGGCAGCTGAGCCGGGGTGTCGTCGACATAGAATGGTATGGGACGATCGCGTTCGCGGCTGGGGCTTCTGCGACTGCGTTTTCTGTCGGCTTCGCGCTCCCGTGGTGACTCGCGCCTCCGCTTTCCATCGCGGTCGCGTTCTCTGTCGTTTTCGTCTCGCCGCGAGGAGCGTTTCCTACCCACTGACCGCTGCCGTTCCTCTTCATGCTGCTTTCGCTCCCGTCTCTCGTGCTTTGCTTCCCTCCTCTCCTTTCTCTTCTCCTTGCGCAATCGCTTCCCGCTCTGGTCCACGTCGGCGCTATCCTTTGGCGGGGGCGAGGAGTCGAGCGTGAGGTCAATAACTTCCATAGCGAATCGCGGACGCCGGAAGGAGAATTTTGAAACTCCGACTGATCCTTACACTCATGTCTGCTTACCCACCGCCGCTACCCTTTGGCTGGACTGAGCACCTCAGTGAGTACGTTCTCGCATTGGATTCAAATATATATCTAAACGTGCCAGGTCCGACTGGACAACCGTACTACTTCAATGCTAACACGAAGGAATCAACTTATGTTCGACCACTCCCGCCTCCAATGGCGCAGACGTTAGTCAAGAAGAAGAAGGAAAAACCCCTCGTAAAAACTCCCATTCCCGGAACCGACTGGCTGCGCGTGAAAACCACAGAAGGGAATGTGTTTTATTCGCACAAGGTCAAGAAGGAGAGCATATGGAACGTCCCCGAAGAAATCAAAGCAGCAGTCGAAGCTTTGGAGAAGGAGGAGCGAGAAAAAGAGGCTGTCGCCCCGCCCGACATCTCGCGTGAAATCGACAGAGTCAAGAATGAGGTCGCCGAGGCGGTCAAGCGTAAGGCTGAGGAGCCAATTCCCGTCGATGAAGTTGTCATAACCAAGAAGGCCAAGACGGACAATGACGACGACGAGAGTGACGAGAGCGAGGAAGAAGAATGGGAGCAGGAAGCTGCTGCACAGCTGGCTGCCGAGGCAGAGGAGGAGAAACAGAGGCTGGCGGAGGAGGAAAAGCGGTTGAAGGAGGAAGCAGAGGCTGAGAATCAAAAGTTGCTGGCGGCCCAGCTCAATATGCCCAAGAGAGTGGATTTATCTGTCGAGGAGGCAAAGGCCTTGTTCAAGGCAAGTTTATTTGGTGACGCATCGCGCTGTTTTTCATATTGCAAGATAAACCAGACACTCCTCAGAGAGAAAGACATAAATCCACTGCATCCATGGGACATCGCTTTACCCAAGTTCGTCTCCGATCCTCGCTACGTCCTGCTTGCGTCAGTGTCGGCCCGCCGAGAGGCATTCGACGAGTACTGTCGTGACCGCGCACGCGAGATTCGACAAGCCAATGTGAAGAAAGAGAAGGAGGCGCTGAACCCCAAGGAAGAATTTGAACGGTTTTTGAAGGAGGAGGTGAAGAGCACGCGGACTTCCTGGTCCGATTTCCGCCGTACTTGGAAGAAAGACAGAAGATTCTACGGATGGGGTCGCGACGACAGAGAAAGGGAGAAAAAGTTCCGGGAATGGATCAGAGAACTTGGCGAAAGTGAGTTGAATCTACTGCGTTCAAGTTTTTTGTTGATTCTCGACAAGAAAAACGGACTGCCGCTCTCAAGGCCGAAACTGATTTCTTCGTTTTATTGCGCGAGAACGGGGTCAGTAAGGAAGGCTCGCCTTGGAAAGATGTTGGTCTTTCTTCCGAAATCATTACCACGAGTCCTAATCGCTCGCCAGGTGAAACGCAAACTATCCGACGATCCACGTTACGATGCTGTAGGGTCGTCCTCCCTTCGAGAGGAGCTTTTCAATACCTTTTTGAAAGGAACCTCCACAGCGACCGCCTCCCAGGTCGAAAGTGCCTCAACGGTTGAGGATGCGCCGCAAGCCGAGGAATCCTATGAAGAGCAGCAAAAAAAGCGTCAAGAGCGTGCCAAACAGGCAGTGAAGGAAAGAGAAGAGAAAGTGCGAGCCGATCTTCATCGTGTGGAGGGCGAAATCGGGAGA
This sequence comes from Mycena alexandri, assembly GCA_029233265.1. Taxonomy (NCBI): domain Eukaryota; kingdom Fungi; phylum Basidiomycota; class Agaricomycetes; order Agaricales; family Mycenaceae; genus Mycena; species Mycena alexandri. Next base: position 411,926 of record JARJCM010000001.1, on the reverse strand, counting down.
GCCCGTCAAATGGGGGACAAAGAGGAGGGCGAATTGCTGTTCAAGTGCGCCGTTTGTTTCTCTCATCCTGAGCAGCCTGTGGCCTGGCGCTTATTTCATTTCCTCCCCCCACTCAGGAGCATGTTGACTGACGCTATACCGAATATACGAGAACAGGTACGCTGCTCCCTCGGTGGAGTGCAGTATCTCATATATTTTCCAGATGACTTGGGAGATCTTTGTCCCCCTATTGTCCGCTGACCCTCGTTTCCGGAACTCTCCTCTTTCCACCAATGTGCAGATAAACCTGTTCCATGCTCACGTTGAACATCTACGCGCAAAACATATCACTGGCCTCTACGCCCTTTTCGAGGCTCATGCGCCTTCGTTAGCCACGACCTTTGCGTCCCTGCCTATTCAGTCTTTACTCGGTGCTTTGCCTGTGACAAAATTGGCCCTCGATACCCGTGGTCTAGAGCACGAATTCGAGAAATGGCAGCGGGAGAGGACTAATGAATCGAGAAAAGCGTTCGACGAGATGCTTTCCGAAAATTCCTTTGTTGAATTTTGGGGGAAGCTCAAGAAGATCGGAGGGGAAGGCGTAGGCCCATTACTTCATTTTGAACTGCTCTTCATAGTGATCTTTGGGACTAGGTTGACGGTGGTGTCAAAGCCGACGAGCCTGAGAATGAGGATGAAGGTGAGGGCGGTGGGGGAAAGGTCGACATGAAAGTTCTCGCCAAGAGCGTTGACGTCGGGGAGGTAGAAAAAGTATTGAGGGTGAGAGGAGGATCTCTCCCCTACCCGAGGGTTCCGCTGATCTTGAGTGCCAGAACGACAAGCGGTACATTATGTTCGACCACGTCCCAGACCAGCGCGAGCGGTGGATAAAGGTAAACCTATTCTTTTAAAAAGATTACACCGCTGAAGGGTTCCAGACATATCTGGCTCAACTGTCTGCGCCGCAACTGTCTGTACACGTACCAAAATAACCAGAGCCGTTGTATTGTAGTGTTTCGAATTCGAGCAATATATCCCGCGTGTATGTAACGCGCTTCTTGCCATGTGGAAGATGAGGACAGGTTCACCCGCGCGAAGTTGCGAACCAATTGCAATGTCGCGATTTGGGCATGTGATCGCGTTCTGACACGTCAGCGGCCACGACACGTCGGTATTTAACTGCTACTTGAACCCTTCACTGCACTTGCAGATCATCCACATACCTGAGCGCTGAAAATGCGTCTCCTCCGTCTTTTCTCGTTGGCTCTTCTCTCCTATGCCGCCGCCCAGGACTTTGATGCCCCGGACGTGCCGAAAGAGAAACATAACTACCAGGTTCGTACCGCGTTGAACTCCCATTGTCGTTCTCTGCTAATTAGCTGCGATTCTCAGAGTGATGTCGCGCGCCTAAGGAAAATCGTCATTAACAGGTAAATCTTCCTCTTCCTCCCAGCAGTCAACTCACAATCCTATTCGTTCAGTCTTTACTCCCATAAGTAAGTCTCGCAAGTCGCCGTATGTTCAAACAGTGGCTCGACTCCACGATAGAGAGATTTTCCTCCGAGAATTAATCTCGAACGCGAATGTAGGCGCTCGGCGCCCCATCCCCGAACGTTGACTCATACCCTGCCAGGATGCTCTTGAGAAATTTCGCCTCACAGCCTTGAAGGACAAGTCCATCTGGGACGGCGCCGCCCCGCTGAACGTTACCATCCAGGCCATTAAGGACGAAGATGGGAAAGGAGGTCGCATTATTATCACCGGTGCGCATTTTGTCGTCCTCGGCAATGACATTCGCTGAGCTGGTGTTAGACACTGGTATTGGGATGTCTACGGATGAATTAACCACCAATTTGGTGCGTATAGTCAAAAACACGACCCCGGTCACGCTCCAACGTCTTTACAGGGAACGCTGGCCAAGTCCGGGACCTCCGATTTTCTCGCTCAGGCGGAAAGTGGGGATGGCACTGGCACCGGCAATCTCATTGGCGCGTTCGGTCTCGGATTTTACAGCAGTTTCCTTGTCGCGGACCGCGTCTACGTCGCATCTATTCCGCCCAAGACCGCCAAAACGCCGAACCCAATCCAGCACGTCTTCAGCTCCTCCGCCGACGACAGCTCGTATGAAATCTTCCCGGATCCCCGTGGAAATACCCTCGGTGGCCACGGCACCGAAATCACTCTTTATTTGAAGGAAGACGCGACAGAGTACCTCGACACTGACAAGCTCAGGGCACTAGTGTACGTGAAAGCAGAATCGCGTCGCTCTTCACATGCTGACCAGCTTGAATAGCAACAAGCACTCTTCATACTCGACTACGTTCCCGATCTATCTGTTCGTTCAATCGACGGAAGAAGTCCCAGATGTCCCCGAGGTTGAGCCTATTGACCTCACTGCAACTCCGTCTGAAGACAAGCCTGCTGAAGCCTCCGAGGCGTCAACTCCTGACGCAGACACGGCCAAGACTCCGGAAGACAGTGACGAGGCGACTGTAGAAGAAGAAGCTGTCGTTGAAGACAAGCCGGCTGCAGAGCCTGTACCACCCAAAATGAAAACTGTGGTTACCGACGAATGGCTCCAGTTAAACGCCCTTCCTCCTCTATGGATGCGGTCAGTACATATTTTTTTCAAATTGTATCAACCTCTCATACCTCTCATTCAGGGATGCGAAGAATGTCTCCGACGGTAATACTACTCCATTTAATGCTGATACCATGCTCATGTTAAGTAGAGGATTACGAGCTTTTCTACACCGGTTTCTGGAAGGATTATACCAAACCCTTGGCTTGGCAGCATTTCTCCGGCGACTCTGAGTCGGGGGTGTCTTTCAAATCCATCATCTACCTCCCTGGCAAACTGTGTGTTCTCATCCTACTTGTGGCGCCTGGCAATTGATTTTCGGTCACAGCGACGACGAGTACTGGAAGCAACCTCTGGCATACAAATCCACCGACATCAAGCTGATGGTTAAACGCGTGTTCATCACGTCCGACCTCGGCGACGATGTTCTTCCAAAGTGGGCTAGCTGGGTCAAGGCGGTTGTGGACGGTTAGTAGCTACCTCTTGAACGTCTAACTTCCGAGTCTGATTCATGCTTTCATCAGCCGAGGATCTGCCATTGAACGTTTCCAGAGAGACGCTCCAATCTACGCGTTTCCTCAGGCAAATGAAACAGATAATCATGAAGCGAATCCTCCAATTGTTTACCCGTATCGCGGAAGACGACGAGGAGAAATTCAAGAAGATTGTGGAAGTCTATGGTTCGATCTTCAAGCTTGGCGCTGTGGAGGACGTTAAGAACCGTGATAAGCTGACCGCGTTGGCCCGGTTCACAACGAACCAACGGAACCACACTTCGCTTGACCAGGTTTGTCCGAATACTATCATTTTTCACGTATATTTATCCTCTTTTTGTTTTAGTACCTTGAAAACAAGAAACAGGGTCAGAAACAGATTTTCTACCTTGCTGAGATGGGCAAGTCACCGGAAAATCTGGCCCAGAGCGTTTTCGTGGAGAAACTGCACGCCCGTGGGTACGAAGTGCTCCTGCTCAACGAGCCACTGGACGAGATTCTGGTTCAAAATCTTCGCCACTTCAAGTAGGTTATTAGTTTCCACTTGAGAATCATTATCAATATTCTCCAGGAATGTTCCTTTCCAGGACGTCGCGAAGGCAGGACTGAAGTTTGGTGACGAAGGTTCGTTCTCGTTCAATTACTTAGATTGCCTTTTTTGATGTTCGACCACAGAAATTGAGGCGCAGGAGAAGCAGGAGAAAGAGGAAGCGGCGGAGAAATTCCAGCCTTTGCTCAAGTACCTCAAGGATCATTCCAAGGACGTTGTTCGTGACGGTGAGTGTTCTTCAGACATATGCCTTCCGAAGACTGAAGATGCGTCGCAGTTGTCATCTCCAATCGTCTGGTTATCAGCCCTTGCGCCGTCGTCGCCGATAGCCACGGTTATACTGCCAACGTGGAGAGGATGATGAGTAAGTCGCAATTGCTGAACGCGCCTTCCGCAGCTTTTCACAGCGATATTAGGTGCTTCCAACGGAAAGAACCAGCAACAAAACTACATGCATGAATTTGCGAAGAAAGCTAAAGTTCTAGAAATAAACCCGCGCTCTCCCTTAATAGAGGGTCTTCTCCGCCGAGTGAAACAACTTCCGGATGAAGGAGACGAGCCGGATACGGAGGCTGAGGCTGAACTTAACGAGGTCACCTCCATTCTAATCGACGGCGCTCTCGTTCGCTCTGGATTCGAAGTACCTGATTCGAACATGTGAGTGTGTTCCTCTCCCGTGGTTCTCTTTGACCCATCTTGCATCCCAGTTTCTTCACTCGCGTTGACCGAGTATTGAGGCGTTCTCTCGGTGTCTCCGAGACTGCTCCCACGGACACGACAGTCACGCCTGCTCCACCTGTAGACCCCGAGCTGCCCACCGAAGAGTATGTTGAGCCCCAGCCTGGATTCGATTTCCAGAATCAGGCCGAGGACCCATTCAAGGACAACAAGGTTGGAGTGCAATTACCCGATCACCTGAAGGACCAGGTTTCTATTGAGATGGAGGAGATTGATGAGGATGGAAACGTAGTGGTTCACGACGAGTTATAGCCATAAATCACAACATATAAGAGAGTTTCGTTGAGTCACGGATGTGGTGGCTTGTACAATTTGAACGACGTCCCCAACAACACCGCTGGATACTTAGTGGCAATGGGTCACATGCCCAGTGAGAATTAGGGCTCGCTGGATATCGCCCGATATCGCCGGGTATCGCGATGGCTCGCGGAAACCAATTTAGTCAATCGTGATGCCGCGCGAGGCCAAACGATGCCACACGCTGAAATATTGAGACTTTCCGAGTCCTCAAATCACTGGGTCTCGCGGGGTATCGCACAGTATCATAGAGCACCGTCCAGTACAGGTAGCGGGAAAATCAAATATATTTAATGCGTATAATATTACAGGCTCTACCTGCTCGCTGCTCGCCGCCACCTGCTCCCGCCATCGACACCCATCTCCGCCCTGCCCATCTCCGCCCTGCCCATCTCCGCCCTGCCCATCTCCGCCCCTCCCACCCTGGCCCTTGGGCCTCGCGCGTCCAGCTTCCGGGTGCAATATCGACGGACGTGTCGTAGTGTCGAAAATGAGAACGGAGGTCATCCAGGGATGTTCGCGAACCTGGTGCACAGGTCAAAACGCGAATCTGGATCGGAATCATGGGTCAGTTAACGCGAAGATAGTGTGAGCAAGGAACAACATACAGTATAATGCATCACGACTAACTTGCTCCTACATCAGTGTAAGATCTTCATACAGACGAGGCAGAAACACACCTTGCGAGGTATGTAGCACACCTTGCCACCGGGTGAGGACGTTGTTGGTCAAATCGCCGGGAAAGGGAATACCGATGATCATGAAGGTCGTCAGCTGAATACAGCGCGCAGGAAACAACACGTACCTCATTTCATATCGCCCAGAGAAATCCTTCCACCATGGTACGCGACAACTCGAGGGAGCGATGGGGGTACCGGCGTACTGGCAGCGAGCGAGCGAGGCAGAGGGAGGAGGGGAGATGGTGGTAGGAAGCAAGAGAGGGATGCGCTGGCAAACATACGTCATAGGCGTGTCATTCGGGCCGACGCGGCTGGAGAAAAGTTGAAGTCTACTTGAAATGGGCAGGCGCAGGGACTTGTGAGGAAAAGGACTTGGAGAGAAATACTTAGTAGGGAGATGCTAAAATTCACCTGACGTCATGTTCAACTCGTCATGTAAATTTTGTGTCAATTGTGATACAGCGCGATCCCGGCCGATACCCGCGAGTTCTTGCGATACCCGGCGATATCGGGCGATATCCAGCGAGCCCTAATTCTCACTGGGACCGGTCACATTCGGGCCGTTTGGCCGTTGTAACTTGTGACGTGTACTCAAATCCAAATGCGGTTTGCGCGATCCACCATCATTCAATCCTTGTCCGGAACTCTGAGCAGTGCTCGTTCGACATTCAGTTATGGCCAGAGCTGCACCCTTCTCCCGTCTGCAGCTGGCGGCTGCACTGCTAGGTACTGTTCGTTTCGTCGGGATCTCACTGGTTTCTCAATAATAACCCGTAGAGTATGATAACGACCCTTCGAATCCCGACGCGCCGTACCGCTCAGCGAATGAGAGCGCTATATTCGCCAATTTTCGGAGAGCGCAGTCCCGTGCGCAGCTCGCAGCGCGCAAAAGTGACTATCTAGGCGTCGCTCTTCCCAGCGAAACAGGCAGTTTAGGTGGTCGGGAATCCGCGTTGAGTGGAAGAAGATCCCGCGGGTCCCTTAATATTCTGCGGAATCCTTTCGGCGCAGATGAAAGTGGTGATTATGAGGACGAAGAGGGAGATGAGGAGGAAGAGGAAGAGCTCGAAGTCGATCTATCGTCTTGGGGTCTCGACGCCTTCATACCCAAAGAAAAGGAATCGAAGGCCGCCAAACGCAGGTCTCGCACTGCGACTCTCCCTAACCCTCATCCCGTATTATCGGTACGCGGCCCCCAGACGTACGATGGGGACGCCCCCCCGCGGCGTACGGCAAGGTCCATGAGTGTCGGCAATCTGGACCATTTGACGAGCAACATTGAAGAAAACCGAAGGAAATCCTTCGGTTCACCTCTCGACCTTGAGCAGGTAGAAGCTGTTTCATTTCAACGCAACAGGGCGACTTCACAGCCTCTGCCTCCGCCTTCACCCCCACAGCATCAGTCTGTTCCCTTCCCCACGGGCTCCGTCCGTTCTCCATCCCCGCAACCCAGACAAGACGACTTCCGGTCTTCGGTGTTTACATCGAGATTTGATCCCAAATTCGAGCGACAGTACTCGTCTGGGAGTATGGATCCAAGGTCTGTTCTCCGCGACGAAGATGACGAGGATGCGGGTCCCCGGAGGCGCACCATGTCCAATAACAGCACGAACTTGCTTGTGGATGATAATAATCCATTCGCCCTGCGACCTCCTAGTACTATGTCGAGGTTTGATCCCAAGGCTGCAGCCCATGCCCGTACCATGTCCAATGCTTCGATGGGCTCCAGAATGATGTTGGATGATGCATCCGTCATGACTGGGCAGGGTCGGGATCGTCACTACTCAACCTTAGAGCTGTTGCGCCCGAAAATTCTTGTGATGCCCAGCCCCCTCCAATCCACATCTGGCCCTGTCGCACCTACGCCTTCTTCCCAAACTAGAGATGGTTTCCTCTCGTCAGCCGACCCTCCCCTTCCCCCAGGCGCTCGGTCTGCGCGGCGCTCGTCTTCGTCTTTTGCCGTCATGGATCCGTCGTCTGCGCCTGCTGCTTCCAACCTATTTACCCCCAACCCGCGGATGAATCTCACGTTGTCCCAACTGACGTTTCGCAATACCCTGCTCGTTGGAGGACAGCGAGACGTTACATATGCCGATATTGATGGAGATATTCCTCGTGCGAACGAGGACGGTGTACAGGTACAGCAGACTATCCCTGAAACCGAGGTCGAGGAGGATCCTCAACTCGTAGGCCCCTCAGAGGATCAGTCGAAGCCTAATCGACCACCGGGCAAGCTATTCGGAAAGAGTCTTATTGATGATCTTGAAAGTCGCAAGGCTTCCATGAGAACCAAACAACGGTAATATGATACACTTTCGTTCGTTTTGGTTTTTTGAAATTTGCTTAGTGTATTCACCGGGGATTCCCGCCCATCTATGATGGCACGCCCGCAAGCCCAGCGTCAGAGTACGCTGATAGATCCGGCACTACTACCGGCGCCGCTTACTCAAGGACGGCCCTTGACACAAAACCTGGGCTCTTTCGATTCACACGGCTCCCAACAAGCACTTGGCCGAAAACCTCTTCTTAACTTCGACGACGACAATAAACTCCTGCGGCCTAGTCCCGGAGGTCGCATACCCAGCAACAACCGTTCCGTCTTCGGCGTCGACACGCTATGGGAGCGCGAACTAGTGAAGCTAAAGGAGATAGAGGCTCAAGAAAAAATTGAGCAGGATTTACAAAAGGCGAAGGAGGCGGAAGAGGAAGGGCGCGAGAGCAAGAAACGAGGAAGAAAGGCCAAAGGCAAAGATAAATCCAAAGTCAGGGACTCTTCCCCTGCAATTGCAGTGATACCTGATGCGATGAGCACTTCGGACTCGGTGCCGATTGACTCGCGGATAGCCTCTTCGCCGCCAGTTTTACCAGCTATTCCCCAGGCCCTGCGCCGGCCCCCGCCAGTCAATGATGACTCCGATAGCGACGACAGCGACCGTGCTGGTCCGTCCCATCCTCAAGATAGAGCACCTGATGGATGGGTGTCTTCCGACGACGAGGGTGATGGGCCGACTCGCACAACCGGAACTGGCCCACGCTTCGTGAAGAAAGCTTCGAGACCCATGGAGGACGAGGACAGCGAGGAGGACCTGCCGTTGGCCGCGACTATCGATCGTGCTGCACAGCGAGCGACGCAGCTTCAAATCTCCGCACCGGACTCGGATGAAGAGCAGCCATTGTCTGTTCTTCTGCAAAAGACCAAGATGAGCTTACCGTCCATCAATTTCGATCGGCGTTCTCGATCCAATGAGGCCCCAGATGATGAAGAGGATGACGACCAACCTCTTGGATTAAGGGCGTCCAGGATTGCGCCGTCGTTCAGCTCTGTTCACGGCGGCGAGGACGATGATATGCCCTTGGCATATCACCCCGAACAGCAGCGCCGTTCTCAGTACCATATGATGGCGGCTCAAGTCCAGCAGCAGCAGCAGATAGCTCAGCAGCAAATGATGATGCAAGCTCAGATGCAGTTCTTCTCGCCTCAACCGATGATGGCGCCCGGTTACTTTGGCCCGCCTATGATGATGCAACCGCCCATGGCGCCTGCGCACGATGAAGCCAAGTATGGACTGGTCGACCGATGGAGAAGGGATGTTGTGATCGAGGATGCTTAATCACTCGGCCTTGTACTCTCCCATTTTTTGAACAATATCTGTACCTTATTTACATCGCCGCGGCAAGTTGATACCTAGGTTTGGTGTCAAAGAGCCGGCTCCGATGTCGACATTCGAACTGCGGTGCCAACAAACTTAAAAACACCCAGCTCCCTAATTCTTAACTAGAACATATCCCAGCGTAAAATGATGAACTCCTAAAGTTTTGCCACCGGCTTTCTTCCTCTCTTCTCCCACTCGCGGCGAGCAAGTTCGCGCAATTCTGTCTTCAAGATCTTACCAGCGGGATTGTGCGGGAATTCAGCTTGGAACAGGACAAGAACAGGCACCGCAAAGCCAGGTAAGCTGCGTTGGAGATTTAATGGCCGGCGTTCAATAAGGGCATCGTGAACATACTGCGTGCGCGACAGAGCTATCAGTGACTCTTCTGTGATCTTGTCTCGGTATTCCGGCTTGACGGACACGACAGCTGCTACCAGCTCTCCGAGTCTCTTATCCGGAACTGCAACGGCCGCGACCTCCATCACCCCTTCAGTGAATAGCGCATTTTCGACTGTACTTGAGTCTATGTTCTCTCCTCCGCGGATAATTATGTCCTTGACTGTGCGACGATCAGCAAAGGAACCCGGTTTTGGAATATACTGACTTCTGTCTCGGATATAGACAAAACCTTCCTCATCCTGGAGCCCTAGATCTCCGGTCGCGAACCAGCCATCGTTGGTTACGACCTTTGCGGTGGCCGCTGCGAGCATCATCAAAACGCAGAAAACAGGAATGAATTCGGCGACGAACCTGGGTCGCGCCAGTATTCTTTAAAAATGTTTATGCCTCTAATCCAGATTTCGCCAATTTGACCCCGGGGAAGTGCTTGCCCGTCCTTCATGATTAGGATATCATTGACAGGTGAAGGGAGTCCGCTGTATCAATGAGTCGACATCACGGCTCTCCTCCAGCTCTGCTTACCAGCACGACGGACGGGCGACATAGTCGTCTCCAGCTGGAACACTGACATTAGTTTCTGGACAAAAATACTCAAAGCCAGACTGACCGATTGAAGTAGCGATGCTGTTTGTTTCTGTCAATCCGTATCTAAAATGGTTCGCTTAATTTTCTTGACTTGACTTATTGCTCGAACCAAACCCTTGCGACCTGTGACAGACTGGTTGAAGCAAATCAAAGCGAGGAGGGATAGTGAGACGAACAAGGTCACGTTGGGAAAAGCGCGGTGCGCTCGGGTCGTAAAAATGCTGGCAGCTGGGGCACCACCAAACGTTAAAGAGTCGAGGTTATATCCCTTCAGAGCACTCTCAATGAGATCGGCGGCCATTGACGGGACTCTGCGATAAGTAAAATCAGGGCGCATCTACCGAAGTGAAAAGAACGTCCACACCCTCCTGCTGACGTTAATCTCTCTTGCTTAATTAATCGTGCAGCCTCTGCGGGATTCCACTTCCGAATGAGCGTTATTTTACCCCCCGCGAGAGATGTTGTCATTGTCAGTGATGACATCTAGGTGCGCGCGTGAATGAATTTAAGCCAGACACCGTTCAATTTGAACTTACCCCAGTAACATGGAAAAGAGGAACAGATATCAGAACCCCCGGCTGAGGATCTTCTGGCGACGGTACAGGTATCTCCTCGCCTCGTCTCAACACAGCTCGGCGCCTGGCGACAAGTGTCTGGAACGGTTATCAGCCGGACCTCGACAGGATTATGTATTTACGGCGTACGTTGAGAGCGTTGGTAAGAAATTGGCGTTGTGTGCTGAGAACGCCCTCTTCAAAAGGGTTGGAGCCACAAGATACAGGGTGAAATGGGTGAACATACTTGGTAAACCTGTTGTTCCACTGGTGAAAAAGATGACCGCATTATCCTCCGGAACGAGTTCGGGGTCGTGTTTCAATATCTTCGTTGGGTCTCTTTTGTAATTCTTCACGACGGTTTCCCATCGCTGCATCCCTTTCCAGTGTCCTTTGCCTTCATAACTTTCGATCACTACCAGCCCAGTCGCACCAGCTTCTGCTGTCAATTTCTTAACTACAGGTTCCAGACGATCTGCTCGCTCCGAGTCGAGGATAATGAGCTTGCATTGAGTGTTGACTAGGCAGTGAACGAGAGGGGTAGTTGGAAGCCATCTAAATAAAAATTTAACACTGGCGGACCTGACTGCAAGGAGTACTGACGCATTTGCCAGCACTGGGACAGCACCAATAAGGTCTGGAAGAAGTGTGAGGTTATTCGCGTGCTAGACGCAAACGAGACTGACGACAAGCCCAAAAAGCAACAAGATATTCTGGATAGTTGCGAGAACAAATTCCAACCCTATCACCTGAGTGAGCGGATCAGCCCGACGTCCGCAAGCATTAGAGTATGAGCCACCTTTCTTGACGCCATAGATTTCGCTGTATATGGAAGCCGCCCTCAACGACGAAGTAAATACTTGTTTATAACTGAGGGCAGCAGATTAGCAGAAAAACAAGGGAAGATGTCTTAACTAACGTGTATCGTTGGTTCTCGAAGACGAGGTATAGTTTGTCCTGTAAACGGTTGCGAAATTGATGCATGTTGGGCAAGACACCGAGAAACGCACGGCGTATAGGTCCGAACACCAAAGCCAAAAGGTTCGCGCGCTGGGCCATTGGTTCTTATATACCCTGTGAACCCGCCCGTTTATGAGACGCGTCTCGAGCTCGTGCATGGAACCTGGCGCGCAGAGAAGCGCGTCGACTAGAAGACAAGGATACAGCCATCCGAAGAGCAAATGTAAGGGAATGCACACCTTCGGCGAGGGTTCGCTGAGGGCGCCAAGTGTCGGACATGACGGGAATGCTAGATCTCTCAGGATCCGAGCCATGTTTTGAGTGGGTCTCGGCAAAGTCTCGGGTGCTATAAGTCGGCTCGGGAGGTTCGCTTTGCCGTTTACCGTGGTCGCGTGATCGCGAGTAACAAAGCCCGCGACGCGACGCGCGTCGTTTCATCACCATCATCATGGCCGACTTGCGCTCACTCTTCGAAAACACCCCTCATGACGCCCATGGTTTGGAGGCTCTCCACGAACGCATCGCCCAAATTGTATCCGATAGCCTTGCTCGCGGGGAGGATCCCAGCGCGAACCAGCTTTCTCCAGAGTAGGTTCAACGTTTACCCAACTCTCATCTCCCCGATTTGCCTCAACATCTACTAGACAGATCCGCAACCTCATATCTGGCCTCCCCCGCCTGACTGAGGAGCAAATCCGCGATTTCGGAGACCACGGTGAGCTGCCAGTGCACGGCGCTTTCACTAGTACTGCTAATCAGTCTCCAGATGCTCTATGTCCCATATGTTACACCCCCTTCACAGCGATCCTGGCCGAGGAGGAAACGGCACTCGCTATGGACTCGCCTGCTTACCCCGCCGACGAGCTTGGCGTAACTAAGCTCGGGGAGACATGGCAGTGTGGTCATCTGTTTTGTCGCAGAGAGTTCGTAACATCAAACCCACAATGTTCAATATTGCTCACCATCTTTCTTCAGCATTTCCAAATGGATCCGCGGGGGTGTACGTGCCGTTTATTCTCCCACTACGGGTTTGCTGATCCGTAACTTAGCACGGATCGTGCCCGATGTGCCGCCGCTCGCTTGCAGAATCTACCACTGCGGCTAATTCGGGTGCGACCCAAGAGGCGTCTGGACCGACTACGAGCCCGGGCGACGAGGAGTTATTGACTCAAATTCGAGCTCACATGGAAGAGCTGTACAGTCACGGCGCCGTCGCGTACGTCGACCATGAAGGCGACTTCAGAGGGTTTGGCGAACCTCTGTACACACCGGCGGCAGAGTACGACGACGACCGAAGCGAGTTTTCTGGGATGTACTCTTGATGGAGAATTTGTGAGATGAACGAGAGCACATTGCCATAACAAGAGCGAGTGATTGAATAGGTACATAGCTAACTAAAGCTACGACAGACTGTGCGACAGCAGATATATCCTTTAAATATTTTAGTAACATATAGGTAGTGGGAGATGATGTCCGGGATGTGGTTGTATTGAATCAAAAAAAAAATGCGGCGCGCTCGATGGCGCTTAGTTTCTTCGGCAGCATCTGAACAGATTGCGCTTGAAAAAGTAGTACAGGCACTGGGGCCGAATCAGTATAATTAGAGAATGAATGGTGAAAAGAAAGACTCACCCCTACGAACCGAACGAGGGCCAAGCCGAACGTCGAGTACAGAATGATGGAAAAGTAGGTGTTCTGCCTCGAAATCAACTTCTCTTCGTCGAGCTCCTCGTTGGAGTTCGGCAACCCGTTAATATTCTCGATGGCAATGGCGAGGGCAGCGTTTGACAGCATCCAGGCGGCAACGAGACGAGTACGGAATGTTTCTGCAGAGGATTAGACGACCGCCAAAGGAATCGGCGGAAAGACTGACTGTTCTCATCATCCATTGTCGGCTTTTCCGGGACCTCTTTGACATCTAGCTTGGTTATCGCACGAGTAACGGTTTCTTTGAAGGCCGCATCGACGGTCTCCTGGTTGTTGGCGGTATCCTCTACTACCGCTACCGCCTCGGTCTCATGCTTCTTGGACGAGACAGAGGGCAGAGCCTCTGCCTTGTCGCTACCCTTCGTACCCCACGAAACCTAAGAGGAAAGGTTGAGTAAGCGACACAGGCGGACATCACTGCAGCATACATCGTGCAAGTTACAGAAAGCATAGACGTTGAGGACATTGGTGAAGCTTGGCGCGAGACCTAGCGAAGACTGAATACAGGACAATATGACACTCGAGTCGGCACTTACAAAGGTAAGGGAAGAAGGAGGTGAACAGATGCCATGGGTCGCGCTACAGAAAATTAATGAGACGAAAACAGTACCCCAAAAAGAGACTTACGTATAAGAACGACGCGATAAAGTAAATGCCTAGAAGGAAATAGATATAAGCTCAAAATATTTGGGGCATCCAAAATTAGGTACCGAATGTCGACACCATCGCAGCAATCAAGGCACCGACAGGTGGTTTGAAAAAGGTAGCGACGACCTGGGACGTCGTCTTGTTTGCCAGCTCGTTGGGGATGTTCTGTTGAATCGGGTCAGGAAAAGATCAACGATATAGCAGAGGGCCAGGGAAAGACGTACGGCAAAGGCCTTGCCCGTGAGCCAGAATGAGCACACCAAGAGATAGATTGCAAGGAACGCATAGACCCATAGAGTTACGGTATATGCCAATCGTTCACCCTTGGGTCGATTACCAAGGGCGAGGACAAATTGGAGTGCTAGGAATGACAGGTATATCCATTTAAATCCGTTGTTAACCCAGTGAGTCTGTCATCAAGCGTTATTCAGGTAGACGAGGAAGGAAAGCGAAGGAACATACAATTGTTGCCGTGCCGAAAATGAGGATGTTTTGCGTGGGAAGAAGGTCGATAATAATGCTGAACGTTAGCCAGATGTTGGCGAGGGCAAACCAGGAGAAGATGAGAGAGAAGATGTTATACTATTGGTTTTAAGCCGCGAGTCAGCGTGGGTAGAGATCAGAAGACGCACTAGGGCCTGGACGTGGAGGAAGAACATGCGGAAAATACCATGACCGGATTTGTAGAACATGAAAAAGTTGACCAGTGCATAAACAGACGCCGCAAAAGAACCGTTGAGCCAGCGCCGACGTTGACCGATAAGCTCGACAGCCGTCTCAGGAACATCGGTCTCGGCCTTGCTGGGTTTCACGTATGTGAGCGTCCAGCGGTCTCCAGCCTTGGCGACGAGCTCGAAACAGAGGATACGATCCTCAGCCAAGAACATGTTCTTCGTGAAGATGTTCATGCCGTAGATACCCTTTTGCCCGAGCCGGTCCGCCAACGAGTGGTCTCCATGGAAGTATTGCTCGAGCGGACGTCCGAGAATGGCGCGATAACGGTACGCCGAAAAGGCACCAGGCAGCACGGAAACATAACCGAAGCTACTCTCCAGGGGCTTGTCTGTCGTGGTGTTAGGATTAAGCTACAGCGATAAACCATACAACATACCCAAGATGTTGGACATCTTGTACTCAAAGTTCTGGGCGGCAACCAGGGGATTGAGGAGCTTCCTGCCGCCCTTGATCATGGCGTGAATCTCACCACAGCATCCACCGAGATGGGGGTCGTTGTAGAAGGCCTCCCAAAGGTAGTAGATGGACTTGTGGCCCGGCTTTGTTCCCGCGTCGATCAGGACACACGTCTCGGGCTACCAAATAACATTAAAACGAGTACCGGAAGACGCGGGAAAGGCATGCCTGGAGCATCTTGCCGATAGCATTGAAAAGCCAACGGTGAGAGTTGATCTTCTTTTGATTTTTAGCTTTGAGAACGAAAATGATCTGCACGGGTACGAGGTTATTGGCGTCGCCGCTTTGCGGGAGTACGAGCTGGGGCGTGGCGTCGATTGACAGCTGAGTCGTGTACTGTATGCGCACGTGTCAGCAAGGAGTCTCGAAGCAAAGGAAGGGCATGCCTCGAAGATGTGGGCGACGGTTTGCTTTGAATCGAGATCCTTCTTCATGATACCGTCCTGATAAACACCGACGGTGGCAAGGATATCAAGGACGCTCTTGTCCATGGAATCAAGACCGTCGACGATGAGAGCGACGACAATTTTTTGCCATCCAGGGGTACCCTCCTCCGCAGTGCGACGCCAGAATTTGGACTGCTTGGTTTTGCAGATGTCGCGAATGTTGAGCATGACGCCATGGAGCGTGCGGGCATAAAGAGTCTTGTCCTCGTTGTAAGACGTGACGGCGATGAGCAGTTCCGTGTCTCGGTTGTATAATTTGGTGCGCAGGGAGTAACCTGGCGCGCGCGGGGTTAGCACATGAACGCATGCAAGGGCGCATCTTATTACCGTTTTCCTGTGTAAAAAAGTCGGGGTCGACGGTCGCCGCGGTGTATCGCATGTGCCTAAATGCGGATGAGTCGGGAGGCGGGCAGGCGGATCAGCTGAAGAAGACTGACGAGAACTCGGTGGTGTTTGCCTCCCGGTAGACGGGCTCGATGGCACTGTAAATTGCGGTGGGCACTGGGTACTCGGCAATAAAGTTGCCCTCTGTGAGCTTGATCTTTCGGGTTACACCACGGTCGCGCTTGATGGTCTGGCGACGGCGCCAGGCGCTGTCGACGCCATTTGTGGAGGTGGAGACGACGGACTCGGGACGACCGTACGGGTCCCCGTAGGCGTTGGGATCAAGTGGACTGCGGAAGCATCGGCTGAATATTCAGGACTGTGACAGCGAACGCACCCTGGGGGATAGAAGCCGCCGCTGAAGCCAGCTTGCCCGGCAGCTAGAGGCTGTTTCTCGACGTAGTCGTCGTCCTCGTACTCGTTTTCCCGGTCCTGGTGGAACTGGTCCTGATGGAAGCCCTGGTGCAACGAGGTGGTGCTCTCGTAGGGGGCGGGCTGGGGGCGATGGGTGCCGTCAGCGAAGGGGTCGGCGCCGTAGGTGGCCATGAAGCGCGAGTTTGTGTGTGGTGGTTGGAGAAGAAGGTAAACCCACGTTCCGATTTTATTTATTAGTGCGCCGAGGCGGTGATTGAAACACTGCACCGCCCATGAAGCAATGTTCCCCGGTATGTCCTTTCATTGAGCGCGTACATATATTCATCCAAATTATAATAAATCTGGTCCCGGTTCATGCCTTCCACATGAAAATGAAAATATCCCGGCAACCGGCTCCCTCTCACCCACCATGTCCGTTATTCTCTATCGGTGAGGTCTCTCTTTCTCTGAAAGCTGTACGACGCTCATAGTACCAGCTACGACGCATCACCCTTCAGTGTAAAGGTAAGCTTGCTTGGTCCTTGACCTGCACCCTCTCACCCCAATAGATCGACCATGTACTCCTCCTGAAAAATGTCCCCCACGAAAAAGTCAATGTAAGTTATAACGCAAGAGTTGACTTGACGTCTATTCCCCGCGCGCCCATCATCATTCGGCGATAGGTTGCGAGCATCCTTCCGCGCCCTGAAATTACCGACCTTCTCGGGGTCACCTACCGCAAAATCCCGTTGCTAGCAATCGGCAATGACATTTATTGCGATACCAGGTAAGGGGCGCGCAAATGCTGTCCCCAAACTCACCTCCGCAGTCTCATCGCTTCCGCCTTGGACCGACGCTTCCCGACCGCGCAGGGCTATGGAACTATCTTTCCAAACAGGAAACACGGTGGGGACGCCGACACAGGTCTCATCAAGGTTTGGAATTGCCTCTGGCGCAGTCCGGTGGTAGCTAACTTGCGGTCTAGGCTTTTGCTAAACATTGGGCGGACAATATTCTTTTCCCTCTGGCCCCGGCTCTTCTCCCCTGGGAGAAATTCCCGCCCGCGTTCATCAAAGACAGAAGCACGGTTCGTACAGTCGTTGTAATTCGACGCCGCTTCCTGTTGACAAAAGGTAGCTTTCTGGACCTATCAATGTGGAAGCCATAGTCGCGTCGCGTGGAAGAGCGCTCTCGCTGCTTGCCACTCATTTAGTGAGTCCCCGCGCTCCTAAGCGTGTCCCCACTAAGACTACGTCCAGTCCCTTGTGGAAGAACAAGCAAGTTGCTTCACTACCCCCGTGATGCGCCTGCTAATTTTCTCCAGTTGGCCGATGGACGAGAATGGCTATTCGACACGGAACTGCCCTCCCTGGCAGACATCTCCGTCCACTTTGTATATGCGTGGATTAAGCCCTTCCGTGGCGTCGAATCCTTGTTCGACCCTAAAACATTCCCGAAATCGTTGGAGGTGCGGCGTACCGAATTAAATTGGACACCTGTTCTAACCGGCATGTAGTGGCTTGCGCGTCTGACGACCTACCTTGCCCGTCTCAAGCTTAACCAAACTCCGGTCCCAAAAATCACCGGCAAGGACGCGGCGGCGCGCATTGTGGCTGCTTCGTTCGAGCCGTACAATGTCATAGGTTTCGATTCCCGCGAAGGCGCGCGTCTGGGACTAAACGCCGGTGATGAAGTCTCAATCGCTCCGGACGATACTGGTCAGTCACCCTCACTGTCCGCCGGCGAGTAACTAACAAAATGCAACAGGTAAGAACTTTGGAACCACCGGCAAGTTGGTGAGCCTCAACCGCGAGGAATTTGTAATTGAGGTGAAGGGTAGTGAAGGGCTTGTACGCTGCCACTTTCCGCGTGTCATGTTTACCGCGCGGCGAGTGGCTTCCAAGTCCAAATTGTAGCCTTCCTATGTCATGTATAATATTTCTGTACCAGGATGTTACAGTGCAATACTGTTTAACAAGCGAGGTACGAGTGATGAATGTTAAAGCGTCTGTCTATGAGAGACTAGCAATACTGAGCCATTTATTTCGGCAGGAAAAAGCAATGGCTCAAGTGGATATGCCATGAGTCCTAGCCGGAAAAGACCGGCTGCCGTCATCATCACATAATGTGAGGTAACGGCCGTGGGTTCGAATCCCACGCAACCACCGGAATTACAGGCCAGCTAATATCGGCTCGGACACCCTCGACGGCATGACTGGTGAAATCCCAGCAACCCGATGGCGGATCTTGGAATGCCTTGCAGGCTGAGTACCCGTACCCCAAACATCCCAAAAAAAAAAAAAAAAAAGAAAGAAAAAGCTTTCGGCATTATCGGACTTCTCCATCGGGTCACCCTTCTCTAAACTTTTCCGGAGACTCTGAAGCTCTTGCCTCTCGCTTTCCGATGGCCATTCGATTGTTCGCGTCCTTGGCAAGAACTACTCGCAAGCCAAACCCTTCGCGGCCAGATCCCGAGCCAGCCATACAACTCGTTATGCATATTCTCAAAAAGCACTCGCCAGTCGGACTCGCTGCGGCGGAAATACTCAGCGAAGGCTTAACGCTGCAGCCGCCTGGTCCGCCGGCGCCTTCCCCTCCACCCCGCTTCCGTACCAAAAAGGGGAGAATACACATACCCATGAAACAGGCACTAGACCACCCACTACGGTCCATGCAGTGAGTCTGTCTGTTCGTATCCTCGCAATGCAAAACCATACCCACACTGCCACGCTTTTAGCTATCTCAAAAGCGTTATTCTCCCGCAACTTGTACATAGAAAATGGGTCGAAAAGAAGTTTGTCGCCGCGGAGCTAGTCGCGCTGAGCGAGCCGGAGCGCGAGCGGTTTGTGGCCGCGCTGTCTGCTGCAGAGCGCGCACAAATCCTGCAAGGCAAAGAGTATAGCGCGCTGCGCCCGAAGGTATGGCGCTGGTGTCTGTGGGGAACGGAGCCGGTGGCTTCGGCGCGACCCTTCATTGGGCGACCAACACCCTCCTCCCCCAAGTCCGAACCACCCGCAGACGAAGGCAACGACTTGTAGACTCCAGAAATGCGCTTCGATGGTCACTCAAAATCCGCCTCGCGTGGCGATAATCCATTATTATTTTGTAATAATCATGTTCCCACTATCGGCTACCGGCGCCCGTACACCTCCGCGCATCGTTCCTCGAAGGCGTCCACCATGAGCTTCGACACTTGGCCAAAGAAGGATGACGAAATCGCCGCGTGGATGGGGCTGGCGAACGCGAATGCCAAGTCGAGGCGTACTAGAGTGGCGGCGGTAGCGGTAGAATCATTCGGCGGAGTAGTACTTGGAAGAGTAGGCGATCGCACGGATGATAACAGATTTCTCTCGGGGATTGACTGAAAGCGCCAGGTCGTCGTCAGCTCCTTGAAAAGCGGGGTGGAAGACGACGCGACTGCCTTGGATGAGTGAGTTTTGCCAAGGAAGACGACGCGTTTTTGGACGTACCTGAACAGATTCTAGTGGTATGCAGGTCACTTTGCTCACGTAGCTTTCTTTGAGAGCCAGGAATTGAACCGTTAGCTCCGCGTCAAGGACAATTGGTATTTGTGTTTCGTCAGTGGTGCGGAGAACACGCGATGCAGAACAGAAGGGTATGAAGTGTTGGTAAGATCCGACATCCGACACGACTTGGTAGAGTTGTTGGCGCGTGTAACTTGGAGAATTGAGGGCATTAGGGACGACGGCGCGCGGTCGGTGGAGTCACGCACGGGAGAGTTTTTTGCTCGTGGTAGGTCTGGAGATCGGTTGGACCGGGGAGTATGTTGGAGAGATCGGGCAACGAGAATAAATGTCTGCGGCCAGTGAACGACGCGAGAGCCTGAGCCACTCGAAATCGCGAAACGTGAAGCATTTTAGGCCCGGCAACTCCCGGTACCGTCGGCACAGCCACCGGCGAATCTCTTGCCAGGTGATTTCGCGTTGGTTTCGCGTTTCATGTACGGCTACGGCTAGCCATCGTTCCATTTGTCTCCCATGTCCGTCATCCTCTACTGGTCAAAAATGCTTATCTTATTCTGGAGGGGAACATAAAGCTCATATCATAATATCTAGCTACGATCGCTCGCCGTACAGCAAAAAGGTAGCCTGCTTTCAGTCCATTTGCTTACCCGGGCTGATTACTCAGACCGAGAATGTTCTGCTGCTCAAAAACATCCGTTATGAAAAAGTCATCGTGAGTGAAAGTAACAGCGCATTATGTGGATTCGAAGAGCTCTGCGATAGGTAGCGAACATGCTACCGCGACCCGAAATTACCGACCTTTTGGGCATCGTTTACCGTCAAATTCCACTGCTGGCGATCGGCAATGATATTTATTGCGATACAAGTCTCATTGCCTCTGTTCTTGAACGGCGGTTTCCAGCCTCGCAGGGCTACGGCACAATTTTTCCTAACAAGAAAGGTGGAGGTGCCGATACTGGTCTCATCAAGGTAATAAACTTCTGGGCCGTCCAACCATACCTACCCAGTGGCGCCCCAGGTCTTCGATAAGCATTATGTGGATGCGGTTTTATTTCCTCTCGGTGTAAATCTCTGCCCCTTCGATAAACTTCCGCCGGCATTTGTTGCGGACAGAGCCACAGTACGTTCCTCCATTCTCCTCAACGCATCTGCGCCCAAGGAAACTAGATTATAGGTTCTGCGTTTGTGGAGACAGTTAAAGCAGGACATGGGCGTGGAAAAGCTCTTAGCGCGCTGTCCACCCATTTGGCGAGTTTTGTAACCGGTAAAGCGCGGTTCCACTGACCACAAACAGTCTCTTGTAGAGGAACAAGTAAGTTTCTCATAGCCACCTCAACGTACCTAATCTCTTTCCAAGTTGTCAGATGGCCGGGAGTGGCTTTTCGACACTGAGCTACCCTCCCTAGCGGACGCTTCCGTCCATTTCATGTTCTCGTGGATCAAAGGCTTGCCTGACACCGAAGCGCTCTTCGATGTCAGCAAGTTCCCGCAGTTGGCTGAGGTGAGAGATCCAAAGCATATTACACCCTAATCCGCCCTGACCCACACGCCGCAGTGGCATTCCCGGATGACGGGCTACATCGAGCGCCTCAAGTCAAACCAGCCTCCGGTCTCGAACCTTACCGGCGAGGACGCGGCAGCCCGAATTGTCGCGGCTTCCTTTGAGCCATACAACGTCGTAAGTTTCGACGAGTGCGAAGGTACACGTCTGGGGTTGAAGGCTGGCGACAAGGTCTCGGTTGGCGCAGACGAAATCGGTATGTTTACCTTCAATTCCTTCGAGTTGATGCTCATGAATTTGGGCCCAGGCAAGAATTTTCGTACTGCCGGCACGCTCGTTGCGATAAATCGTGAAGAGTTCGTTATTGAAGTCCAAGGGAGCGCTGGACTCGTGCGTTGCCATTTCCCGCGCACATTGTTCAATGCGGCACCGGTTTCGTAGTGTCAGTACTTCGCATCACGTTGTAAAACAACCGTGGAACGCGTTTTCAATTCGCAACCTTTACCACCTAGCCCAAGCTTCTCAATATTTTGAACGAAAGTGAGTCACTAAGTCAAAGCATTTGAAGTAGTAGCAAAATATACATAGACATCGACGTCTTGCTAGGTTAGTGGTTCGTTGGGAATTTAACCCATGAAATCAGCATTCTCGGGGCATTCTCTGGCGATCTGGAAACTAGTTAATCGAAGGCCGTGGAAAAGCTGGAATGAGACGTACATGGCCTTCCTGTTGGCACTTGTAACAAGTTTTACTCTTGGTCATTCCGGCAGGACCGGTTGGCACTGAGGAATCCATGATCGTTCCAGCAGCGGCAAGACAATCCCTGAGAGACAATGTCAACAACGTAGAAACAGGAGAGTAAGAATTGAGTACTTGGCCATATGGTTTGGGCCACCGCAGCGATAGCACTTAACCGGGGGCAACGTAGACGTGTTAAGAGCGCGACCAAGCGGCGCAGGACGCGGTGCGAAAGCTGGAGCGCCCATCGCACCCATAGCACCGCTCGGGCAAGTGCGCGCAATGTGTCCGAAACGACCGCAATTCTACCCCAGCCTCAGCACACACGCACGCACACTTCCACACCACTCACGTAGCACTTCTGCCCTCCACCTCCACCCGCCTGCTGCTGGATCCTCAAGCTAGGACACTCCGCTGCGCGATAGAGTCAGTTCAGGGGCAGTGGGATGACAGAAAAAAGAGCGAAAAACCTTGAATGTGCCCCACTCCACCGCAAGAATAGCACTGCTTGGCAGATACAGTGCGTGGAGACGGGCACGCAGAGGATTCATGACCAGGCTGTCGGCAGTTATAACAGAGACGCTGGTCCGAAGAGCAGCTCTCAGCAATATGACCGACTAAAAGTCGATGAGTTTAGGAGATCTTTTTTTTTTTCGTCGGCACATACGATTTCCACACTTGAAGCAGCCTTTCCTACTAAACTGATACGCCATTCTCAAATCCTAACTTCTGCGCCGCATCAGAAACGCACAACGCGGTCGGGCGAGCAACACATACCTCACTTCTCCCTCACGCAGCGGCCTCCTCCAAAAGATGAAGAGTTGATGGATGTGGTCAAGATGCGGTCAGCGGTTAACCTGTGTGTGCAATGTGTGTGTGTCAGGCTGTCAGCACAGGTTTTGTGTTAGTCAGCCGCCTCTTCCTCGACCGGGACTCATGAGGACTCGTCATTGCTCGACGCCGGCGGCATTGGGCAGCCACTGACGCGAAATTATCCGGACTGATTGCAACTTATACATCGTTGCCGGACTCGAGTCACTCGACATCCCAGCGTCGAGACAACCTTGGTTCGATCGCGTCTATCGTGGATGAATAAAAGCCTCCCAACAATCTTAAACCCGTAACCGCTCAGCCAGCCTCGGTGTAAGTATCTACTACTTAATGGTGCACTTGTGCACAGATACAGCCGGCGGTCTTCCGGGACGCTCTTCGTCATCCTTTCGCCAAGCCATGTGACGAGCGAATGAAGCGTGGCTCGATGATCATGGAACTTCCGGCGAATCGCGGTCTGTTTAGTAGAAACTATTCGTGTTATCTGAACCGTCCAAGAGCAAAATCAAAGCAAAGTTTTGCTTTGGTTTCGTTCGCCATGGCAAAGGAACCAGATAAGATAACATCTTTCTAAATTGTAAGCAGAAATGATCTCCGTTTTCTAGCGGGTAATATAAGTTACTAAGTATCTCAGGGCCATCGTTTCTTGTCCGTTTCTTCCCTCCACTACTTCGCTCGTTTCACTGCTCCAATGGCATTCCTCAAGCCAGAAGCCATTGACCTTTCCCATCATTTATCAGGCACATTTCCTACGGTGTCTCCACCTCAGATCGTGAATATTGACCGATTTATCAGACCTTGCGAAGGCTCGCCACCTTTCTCCGCTCAAGGGTAACATTCTTTCGTTCGTACTTGTCACGTGGCTCAAATTCCACAGGCTTGCAGAAATACTGGGGTCGCCCAGGCATCATCAGTCTTGCAGGAGGTTAGCCTTGCCGTTGTTCACTTGCATCTACGACGCGCGTCTCATGAATCTACTCTTCTTCGCAAAGGGTTACCAAGCCCAGCCTATTTTCCGTACTCGGACATATCTGCCAACGTCAGTCTCGCAGGCAGACTATGAAGACAATCGTTCACACGTATCTAGATATTGGTTCCAAACTCCTTCCCCGTTGAGCGCAAACAAGAAGAGTCCTCTTTTTCGTGGCTCTGGAAGCTCCTTGGCGCAGACAAGGAAAAGACGACTCCAGTCACCGTTCCCAAGTATCCAGTTCGTCCTGAAGACATTAACCTAGCAACTGTGAGGATTTTTACCCCATAAACATCTCTTTTGTTGAATGTTTGCAATAGGCTCTCCAGTATGGTACGCTTTTTCTGTTCTATTCTATCTAGGATTTAATTAACTAACCCATCTGGAAAGGGATGTCTGCCGGTCTTCCGCAGCTCCAGAAGATTGTCAAGGAGTTCAGTGACAAAGTCTACAGCCCTGCCTACGAGAACTACACCTGCTTGCTTCACGCTGGCAATACCGATGCCTGGAACAAGGTCGTAATTACTCTCTGCAACCCCGGAGAAGGTGTCCTCGTCTCCAAATGGACGTATCCAAGGTGGGGTTTCCCCCCTCCGACGGCCCTCCCGCTGATCGTTGTTATCCCGCAGTGCGATGGCCACAATGCAGCCGTTCAATATCAAACCTGTGCCGGTTGAGATTGATGGCCAGGGTATGCGCAGCGATGCGCTGCGTACCCTTTTGACCGAATGGGACGAAGCCGCGCGGGGAATGCCCCGGTACTATCTATATATTTCTCCGCCCACACCTAGCTCACCATATGCTCTAGGCCTCGTGTTATCTACGCAGTCCCCATTGGTGAGAACCCGACAGGAACCGTCAGTCTTTTTTCCCAGTGTCCCTGGATCCCATTGTAACTAGTTCGAAGACGACTAGAGTTGCTCGCAAGAAAGAAATATATCAACTCTGTGTTGAATTTGGTGAGTGCATTTTTCTTGTTCACAAATACGTGCATTACTTAGGCATTTCCCAGATATGTCAGTCCCAGCATTCTTGCATTGTTATCACTCATTTAGAAATATCTCCTCTCAGAATCCTGGTGAGTTCCGGTTCATTTTATTATGTGATCGGGAAATCGAAGGAGTTTGCAGGTTGAAGATGACCCCTACTTTGTGCTCCAAGAGGGAGAGTATGTGCCTAAATCGATGCGCGGCCGTCAAACCCAGGCCAGTGGTACCGGCATCGACGACGAGGCCAAATTCATCGCTTCATTGGAACCTAGTTATCTGAAGTATTGCTTCTCCTCATTCGTGCTTTTGCTGCTGAAACCTATGGAATAGATTCGATTACCAAGGGCGCGTCATTAGACTTGACACCTTCTCTAAGGTAAGGATTCATCACGGTATTCCGGGAGCTGGGTTGACTCTCTAATCGCAAAAGACGATCGCCCCGGGATCGAGGCTGGGCTGGTACACATGCAACCCCATGTTCGCCGAAAGATTGGAACGGGCAGCAGAGACTAGCACACAAGCTCCCTGTGGGTTCGGGCAGGTGGGCTCAGTGAAATTATCACCCTTTTACTTGCGTTGAGCATCGTTTAGTCGCTAGTCACGGCTACGCTTCAAGAATGGGGCTACGAGGGCTACATCCGTTGGTTGAAGGGTATGTATAAAACCAAAATCCGTATCCAAGCTCATCTTTGAATGATTCCAGGCCTTCGTCTGCAGTACACCCTCCGCCGCGACTACTTCGTTGACGCCTTGGCGGAGGAATTCCAGTTGACTGTAGCTCCTGGCACGGCGGGAATGTGGGAAGGCTGCCAAGTCTACACTGGTTCCGCGAAGCCCAAGCGCAGCGTCACCGGATACTTCAACGAAAAGGCGCCGATATCCAGTCCCCTTTTCTCATTCGTTCCACCCACATCTGGAATGTTTGTTTGGGTAGCGTCGTTTTCGCAGTGGATATATCTTCTGTTGACCCATGCTGTTCCAGCTCAAGATCCATTTCGACCAGCACCCTTCAATCGCCACTACGGCTAAAGACCTGGAAATGAAACTTTGGATCGGTGAGTTTTCATTCGTTTATGCCTTTGATCATCGTCTAAATGCGATTCAGAGTTGGCTGAGGCTGGAGTGTTGTTTGGTCCAGGTCTGCGCTTGCTTTAGTTGTACCGCCATGAGCTTCTTAAACAGTTTTGCTTTTAGGCTCTATGTTTTCTCCGACGCAAGACTGGTCATCTGAAAGGTCGGGCCATTTCCGCATCAGCTTCAGTAACTTGGAGGTGTGTTTCGCCATAATTGCATGGAGTACACTTACTCATAAAGCGCCAGAACGACGAGATGACCAAATCGGTTCAAATCTTTGGGAAGGTTATCCGGGAATTTATGGGCAATTTGTAGATCAAAGCGTGTTACAGGTTTATTATATGTATTTAGAACGTATACACGTTCGTCTATTCTTGTTGAAGATCTTGGGCAAAGGTGGCCGCAACCAGAAGAGGGAAAACAAGGGTGGCATCAGCGAAAACCTACAGCGAGTTAGATCCTCAGGATCAGATCAATTGTTGTACACCCACTTTTACCGCTTCGGCGCCAGCACGAATTTTGCCCCAGGAGACAGCCTCATCGGGACGGGCACCCGAATCAGAGCCGTCGAATTCTTGTCCAGTGTTCTGCAAAATAGATCAGCAGACAATTTATTAATGCAGTGGTACGCGCTTACGATGAATACAGAGTAGTCTGCTCCGTTACGCTGGGTACCAGTAAGTTGGCAGCATGCATGATGAAAAGACCAAGTACAATCAACATTGCGTTGGCAATTTGGTGCTTGCAAACTCCTCCACCAAGCACAATCATGCCCGCCTTTTTAGAATTTCGCGACAGGTCGTTCAGGTCGCGGATGTCGCGGACAATATCCAGGATGAGGCCGGGGGATCGGAAGGAATGGAAATAAATCATGTCCCCGATAGACCCGTCAGTAAGGGCGGGACAAAAGACGGGAATGTCGTTCTGAGCAGATTCATCTGAGGTCATGGAATGTAAAAAGACAAGAAGAATCCATCTATTCACTTTGTACGCCCAGTAATACACAGACTCTTCGTTGTTAATCTCTTTCCCCAGACGTCGAATGAAGGAGCTCGGAGTCCACACTTGCCCGGTCTCTTTTTGTTCGGCCAGCATAGCATCGAGAATGGGCGTGAGCCAATCCTCGAATTTGCAATAATTGTCGTTGGGGACGATGAGGTTGCCGATGCGGTTCATCCCGCGTTTGCGCAAGTCGGCGCCGTCAAGGTTAAAATCGGCCAGGTAGGTTTTTCCGAGACACTTTATGAAATCCTCTTCGATTCCACCGGCAGTAGTGACAAGAACCGAAACGTGTTTGTGTTTAACCAGATGCAAGAAGACCTCGCGGAGGCCAGACGAAATGAGATTGGATGTGTAGCCCAGGAAGACGTTGCAG
Source organism: Mycena alexandri (assembly GCA_029233265.1). Taxonomy (NCBI): domain Eukaryota; kingdom Fungi; phylum Basidiomycota; class Agaricomycetes; order Agaricales; family Mycenaceae; genus Mycena; species Mycena alexandri. The sequence continues at coordinate 384,763 of JARJCM010000001.1, read as the reverse complement.
CGCGTTTCGGCGCGAACGGCCGGATCGAGATACTGGTCTGATTCATCCGCAGCGACTGGTTCATTCGACAGCCGCCATTTGCGCTAAAAACAGTTGGCGATAGCTACCAGATACGTGGAAGCTCACCATATTGTTTACTGTGTTTATTGCGCGGCCCAAACTGGTTGCCTGGAATCCGATGCGCTCGTAACATTTGAGAAATGTCTGGAGGGACAAGGGCGAGTCGAAATTGGGGCCCTGGACCGACACTGCAGAGTTGGGGAGTGGCTCCGAGGGCAGCAGCACGGCGGATGAGGCACCGGCGGGGACCGCAGATGCACCTGTGGTGGTAAAAGACATAAGTGTGACAGTAGGCGTCACACGCCTAAATTATCTCGTAGTCTGCGGTCAACGACCAAGATGGAGAATGGACCAGTCTCCATTCCGCTCCCGCTCTCCCCGGTCTCCACGCCGATGGAGGGCCCTCCCCGCGCCATTCTCGATGTCGTGGCGTCCCAGGTCCACTCTCATCCCACACATTCTCCGGAACACGTCGAGGTAGCGGAGGAAATACTCCCGTCTGAGGAGGAGCCCACCCCTTCGCCAACACCGTATGCGGCAGAAGAGCATCCCGAACTTCACCCAGAACAACCCTCAAACCAAGTCCAGGTGGTCGACGCGTCTCAGAACAATGCAGCACCGAGCACTCCCGGTTTCCCTCCCACTCCCCCCGCCAAATCCATCCCGCTTCCCCAGCCATCTCCACGCCATCCCCCGACAAATGGGTATCATGAGTCGCCGTCGACACCAACCACTTTGGCCCCAGACTCTCCCACGCATAGACGGTCTCTGACCATCTCCAGAGGCAACACCGTGTCTGTTGTGCTCATTTCCTCTGCGTTGGACACAATTGCCGCTTCTAAAGAGGCAAAACGGTCGGCTCCACTCCGCGACAGCACCCAGCGTGCTCTGGACATGCTTCGCGCAAACCAGGGCGGTGATCGCCCGAGAGAAATATTCGAGCCATTACGGCTCGCTTGCGAGACGCGCAACGAGAAACTCATGATTGCCAGCTTGGACTGCATATCCAAGCTAATATCCTACTCATTCTTCGTCGAAGCATCTCCGTCCACGTCCCACGGTCTCCCTTCGCCTCCTCCATCTCCGAATCCACTGGGCCGAAACTCTGCTGCAGAGTCTTCACAAACTAACCTTCACCCTCCCTCCCTTGTCGACCTCGTCGCTAACACAATCGCCGCATGTCACTCCGAAACCACCCCAGAGACGGTATCCTTGCAAATTGTCAAGGCGCTCCTCTCGCTTGTCCTATCTTCGACCATTCTCGTTCACCACTCTTCCCTGCTCAAAGCAGTGCGCACCGTTTACAATGTGTTCCTGTTGAGTTCGGATCCCGTCAACCAAATGGTAGCCCAAGGCGGTCTCACTCAGATGGTCCATCACGTCTTTACCCGCTGCAAAATCAGCGCAACTATCCCCGTGTCTGAATCAGTGCACTCCACGGGTAGCCAGGACAGTGTTCGGTCTCCGGCCCCAGAGAAATCCGCGCTCCGCGAAGCGAGCGAGGGTTCTGTCGAGGCGGATGGGAGTGAACAGGGTTCGGAACATCCCAACGGAGATCCGCATCCTCAGACGAACGGTGTACCCAGTGATTCGCCGCCGGTATCTGCACCGTGCGTAATTTTTTTCGCCCCTTGTTTTTGGCTTACTCTCAAGGAAATTCCCAGGGAAAGCGTCGCAGGGAGGAGCTCTGCCGAGACGGATCATGGAGAGCTGACCATAAACGATATTTTCATAAAAGACGCGTTTCTTGTGTTCAGAGCGTTATGCAAACTGACGATGAAGCCGTTGAACAACGAAAGGTATTTCCCAGGACTGTTCTTCTGCGATGTGGCTGACTAGGAACAGCGAACGTGACCTCAAGTCGCACGCTATGCGGTCGAAATTGCTGTCTTTGCATCTTGTTCTTACGATCTTGAACTCGCACATGCCGCTCTTTGTGGATCCTTCGGCCATCATATATTCTAATACTTCGCACGAGGCGACGAACTTCGTTCAGGCCATCAACCAGTATTTGTGTTTGAGTTTGAGTCGGAACGCCGTCAGCCCTGTTCCACAGGTATTCGAGATCAGCGTAGAAATATTCTGGCGGGTCATATCTGGCATGCGGACCAAACTCAAGGTGAGTAAGACGAGATTGGTAGCTGTCGCATGATTAATCCGTGTTGAATATAGAAAGAAATCGAAGTTCTCTTGCACGAGATCTTCATTCCCATTCTTGAAATGCGTACATCGACATTGAAGCAGAAAGCCGTAATCCTAGGCATGTTGTCGCGTCTGTGCCAGGATCCGCAGGCTTTGGTTGAGATTTATCTCAACTATGATTGCGACAGCGAAGCCGCAGATAATATCTATGAACAGTGCGCGATCTTTCTGCTGCGAGGGACAGAGCCTGACCGTCTGCCAGCCTTATGAATATCATCTCCAAGATCGGTAGCATGCCTTTCGCCGCAGTCCCACCGAAGGCGAGTGAGCCTCCTAGCCCAGCTCTTAGTCCCACGGTCAAAAACCATGGCGCTATCCCACCATCCTTGAGCACTTCCGCGCTTGCGGTCTCCGGTACAATGGACACGTCCGTGATGGGGTTAACCGACAACCAACTCAAACGTCAAGGGCTCGAATGTCTCGTTGCTGTCCTCCGGTCTCTGGTGGCTTGGGGAACCGCCACTGGCAAAATGTCGGATGACGCTCTCGCAACGCCTTCCACCCGGTCACATCCAGGCGAGGATGTACGCCGCGACTCCATCGGGCCAGATCAATCCGTCGACAAGCTTACGGCGGGAACCAGCGTGGAGGCTCTTCGCCAGCCCACACCGGACCTCATGGACGATCCCACCAAGTTCGAGAGCGCCAAACAAAAGAAAACAACGTTGCTCGAAGGCATCAAAAAGTTCAACTTCAAGCCCAAACGTGTAAGGCTCTCCCATTTTCAACCCGTTTATTCTTTTAAAGAGCTGCAGGGAATTCAATTCCTTATCGACACTGGATTCATCCCCAGCAAATCTCCCCAAGATATTGCTAATTTCCTTTTGTCGACCGACGGGTTGAATAAGGCTATGATTGGAGAATATCTCGGCGAAGGGTAAACGCTTCAATGTCACTGCTCTTGATCCATCTTATCTATAAATCTCAGCGAGGACGAGAACGTTGCCATAATGCACGCTTTCGTGGACACTCTCGAATTCAAAGACCTTCCGTTTGTGGACGCCCTAAGGCTGTTCCTGCAATCCTTCCGTCTTCCCGGAGAAGCGCAAAAAATCGATCGCTTTATGCTCAAGTTTGCCGAACGCTACATTGACGGTAACACGCAGACTCCGTTCGCGAACGCCGGTGTGTATATACATATCCTTCAACTTTCCCGCGGCTGATTCGCTGGTAACAGATACGGCATATATACTAGCGTACTCCGTCATTCTGCTCAATACGGATCATTACAATCCCCAAGTCAAAAAGCGCATGACCAAGGCCGACTTTATCAAAAACAATCGTGGAATCAACGACGGCGCTGATCTCCCGGAGCAGTTCTTGTCTGACACCTTCGACGAGATTGACGCGAACGAAATTCGGATGAAGGATGAGATCGAAGCTGCTACTGGAACCACCACTCCCGGGCCTGGACTAGCCGGCGCGCTTGCCAACGTCGGCCGAGACCTGCAAAAAGAGGCTTACGTTCTGCAGTCCAGCGGCATGGCCAACAAGACTGAGGTGGACATTCCGTCACTTTACCAGCCCATTTTCTCACTCGTATCGTAGGCATTGTTCCGAACGATGATGCGTACTCAGCGAAAGGGAAGCAAAGGCGGAGATCAATTCTTCAGCGCCTCGCACTTTGTACACGTTCGCCCAATGTTCGAAGTTGCCTGGATACCTTTCTTGGCCGGCCTTTCCGGTCCTTTACAGGACACCGACGACCTCGAGGTTGTAGAACTCTGTCTGGATGGTTTCAAGAGTGCCATACGCATCGTTTGTTTCTTTGATCTCGAGTTGGAACGTAACGCATTTGTTACAACTCTTGGCAAGTTCACGTTCTTGAATAATCTCGGGGAGATGAAGACCAAGAACATGGAGGCGATCAAGACACTGCTGGACGTCGCCGTCACTGAAGGCAACCACCTCAAGAGCTCCTGGCATGAGGTTCTGACCTGCGTCAGCCAGTTGGAAAATATGCAGTTGATAAGCGGAGGCACCGAAGAGGGATCTGGAGGAAAGGGGTGTGTTGCATTTGTTGTCTTACATTTCGCTCGTCCTGATTTCTTTCGGCTGCCAGACGCCCAAGAAAACGGCCAACGGAAGAATTAGCGAACGAGAGCAGATCAACACATATCACTGTCGCGACGGACATGGTGTTCTCTCTCAGTCACTTTTTGTCTGGGGTAAGCTTTCGAGTTCATGACGGCCATGGCTCTGATCATTCCCCTAGAACGCTATCGTCGACTTCGTCCAAGCTTTGAGCGATGTTTCTTGGCAAGAGATCCAATCGTCAGGTCTCTCACAACATCCGCGACTATTTAGTCTACAAAAGTTGGTCGAGATCTCGTATTACAACATGAATCGGATTCGACTCGAATGGTCTAACTTGTGGGATATTCTGGGAGAGCATTTCAACCAAGTGGATTGATCTACCTGTGTTTACACTTTGATCTGACCCTCTTTAGGTGTGCTGTCACAATAATCCTCATGTTGGTTTCTTCGCTCTGGATTCTCTTCGACAACTTGCGATGCGATTCCTCGAGAAAGAGGAATTACCACATTTCAAGTTCCAGAAGGATTTTTTGAAACCGTTCGAGCACACGATGATTCATAACCCTAACCCTGACATTCGCGATATGGTAATTGCCCCTTTTTTGGACTCTCTTCTCTATCTCGTCCTGATTGTTCTTCCAGGTGTTGCAGTGTCTGCAGCAAATGATACAAGCGCGAGTGCAGAACATGCGGTCCGGCTGGCGCACTATGTTCGGCGTGTTTCAGGCTGCCTCGAAGGTCCTCACTGGTTCGTGGCTCAGATACCGAGATTATACATTCAATAACGTCTCTCAAGAGAGAGTCGCGACGTCTGCATTTGAAATTGTCACCCGACTTAACAAGGACCACTTCAATGCCATCGTTCGCCACGGCGCTTTTGCTGATTTAACCGTCTGCATCACCGACTTTTGTAAAGTCAGCAAATACCAGAAGATCAGCTTGCTGGCGATCGCCATGCTCCGTGGCGTTATCCCCGTAATGCTGGAATGTCCCGAATGCTCATGGGCAGCTCCTACCTCGTCTCCGACAACATCCATGGACGACAACATGATCAAATACTGGTATCCTGTATTGTTTGGCTTCTACGATATCATCATGAATGGCGAAGATCTAGAAGTCCGGAGATTGTAAGCTTTGTCCCTCAGTCCAGCTGATTTTCTGACCGATCCCAGGGCGCTTGACTCACTCTTCACGACACTGAAGACTTATGGCTCCACGTATCCTGTAGAATTCTGGGACACCGTGTGCCAGGAGCTTCTGTTCCCGATCTTTGCTGTCTTGAAATCGAGTCAGGATGTATCGCGGTTCAGTACTCAGGAGGACATGAGCGTCTGGCTTTCGACGACCATGATTCAGGCGTTACGAGATCTCATCGACCTCTACACCTTCTACTTCGACATTTTAGAGAGGTTCCTAGATGGCCTCCTTGATCTACTTTGTGTCTGTATATGTCAAGGTGGGTCCGCGTCCTTCGTGTTTAGACCCTCGCTCAACTCCGTCCAGAGAACGACACTCTCGCGCGGATAGGAACATCATGTTTGCAGCAGCTGTTGGAGAACAACGTGACAAAGCTGAGCCCTGCTCGGTGGGAACGGGTGGCTACGACCTTCGTTAAGCTCTTCAGGACCACCACACCGCACCAGCTCTTTGACGACAGTCTCCGAGTTGACATAGATGGCACCAGTCCAGAGCTATCGGAGGCCACAGGTTTGTTCTATCCATGATAGAGCGGTCACGATTGTTAATTTTTTGGCTTCAGAATTGAACGGGCAGACAATATTACCCGCACCGCTTTCTCCCAATGGCGAACAGCCGAGCGTAGACGCAAAAACGTCAAGTGCTGACCGGCGGCGAATTTTCAAGCAAATAATAGTCAAATGCGTTCTCCAACTGCTCCTTATCGAGACGACAAATGACTTGCTTCGAAATGACGAGGTCTACAACACAATACCGCCAGAGCACCTTCTCCGGTTGATGGGTGTGCTAGACCACAGCTATCAATTCGCCCGAATGTTCAACGAGGACAAGGAGCTGAGGACTGGATTGTGGAAAGTCGGTGAGTTGGTGTTCGAAAGTCCTGCTTACATAATGATCCTCATCCTTCAAAGGATTCATGAAGCATCTTCCGAATCTCCTGAAGCAGGAATCAAGCAGTGCTTCAACATTAGTGCATATTTTACTGCGCATGTATTACGACTCGCGACCTGAGCACCAAGCTGCTCGTCCACAAATCGCTGAGCGGTTAATGCCGTAAGTGTTGTTTTCTCTTATTTTTGAGGCTCGTTTTAAACCGTACTCGTTAGGCTGGGTCTCGGAGTGCTGCAGGATTACAATAAACTGCGACCCGATACTCAAGGCAAAAACATCGTTGCATGGACACCTGTCGTAGGCGAGATCCTGGACGGCTTTTGCCGCTTCGATGACAAAGCGGTATGTCACACTTGTCACGGTCAAAGCGATTTTTATTCAATTGCCTTTTACAGTTCGGGCGATATTTGCCGGCAATATATCCGCTCGCGACGGAATTACTTGGTCGGGACGTCGGCCCAGACCCCAGTATTCGGCAGAGTCTCAGAACCTACTTCGTTCGGGTGGGTATTTCGCAGGGCATTATGGACCCTCAGGAATAGCGCTATTTATATATTTCACACTTCTGTATAATCCTCCGGATAATAATATTTAGTAGAGACAAAATCAGTAACCTCCATATCCACCGGCCTGTCCCCAACCAGTGGCTTGGGCTACCATGGCTGGAAGGGCAAGTTAGTACTAGCAGGAATCGCAAAGGATGCGACGTACGATTCGGTCTCAGCGCATCGTATCGGTCGGAGGACTGAGGAGCGTTATCCTCAGCTCCAAAGGTTCCAGATTTCATTTGTGCGAAGATATTCGCCGGGTTCGTGTTGGTCGTATTGGCTGATGGAAGTGGTGGTACAGGCGGAGGAGAAGAAAAGCCGTTGGTGTTGTTGAACGGCGCCGGGTTGTTGAACGGTGACTGGTTGTTATTGAACGGCGGCTGACCGTAACCAGTGGGATCTAATGAAGAGGTTGTTAGTACGCACACAGCATCAGATGAACGAAACTGACTGCTCTGCATAAATCCGTTCGCATTACCATTGAAGTTCCCGAATGGCGAGCCAGTAGGCTGGAAGGACATCGGCTGCTGGCCAGGGAAACCGGTCTGCTGCGGTTGCATCTGCTGCATACCCGGGAAACCCGTAGGTTGCGCCGACAGGAACGACGGCTGCTGCGGCTGCATAGGTGGGTTGGCGAAGGGAGAGATCGAGGCACCAGGGCGCGTGGGTATAAAGCTGTTGAACCCAGTCTGCGTGGGGATCAAAGGCTGCAGCAAGCTCTGGTTTGCGGGAACCGGAGCGAACGGTCCGCGCGGGCCGTTGTACGCTGGCTGAGGCTGAGGCGACGGCGATGGAAGGAGGCCTGTTCGCTGGCTGTTGAGATGCTGGCCCATAGGGATCGGCGAGGAACCCATTCCAAGACCTGAGACGTAGCCAACGGGAGGGGTGTTGATCGCCGGGGCAGAGACAGGCGGAGTCATGACTGGTGGGGACTGCGCTGCCTGAGATCTCAGTGCGGAGAGACGCGCGAGCTGGTCGAAGACGTCGGATTCGGTTGTCTTTGCCAGGCTGGGGGCCGACTGCACCGCCGGTTGGGCAGGGGGCTGCTGGGGAGCTGGTGCTGGAGCCTGGACCGGTGCTGCAGCAGGAGGAGCCGATGGTGCTCTCGGGGGCGCAGCAACAGGAGGCGTCGACACGGCCGTCGCAACCGGCTGGGTAGAGCTCGGCCTGGGCGTCCACGCATCGTCGTCGAACCCACTGGCAGGGACAGGAGCAAGCGTAGAGCTGGACCGCGGCGGGGGGTTGACTGCCGCGGTCGGAGTAAGTACTTGGGGCGAACTGGTCCTCTGGATCTGGTCAGAAACAGTGGAAATAGCCTGGAGGTCCACCGTTGCGGGCAGACTCTTGCTTGGCTGCGGCCGTCCTCGGCGCGGGTTCTTGAGAGAGCCACCAGGGTTGGTAAACAGGTTCGGAGGACTCTTGGTAGGGCCATCGACGTCCTCACTCTCCTTCGGCCTCCGCTTGTCGATCGCCTTCGTGACGCGAATAATATCGCCCTCGCGGAGGCCCAGTGACCGCATAGTAGCGTCTGTGATATCGAGCAAAATGCTCTCGTCGATCTTGTCCCGCTCGAAAGCGGTTGCATAACGAGTGCAATCGTCGTGATGACACCCAGCATTGAGGAAGAAGTCGAACCAGTCGACGCTGGGTTTCTTGGGCGCAGCCATGGATGCACGCTTGGCTGCAGTGACAGCCAGAGGCTCGTCGTCCGAGTTTCTCCGTGGGGCCGCCGCCGCGGCCGCGGCAGACGCCGTTCTGGATCGTTTCTCCACCTTCTCTACGTATTTCATGTCCTCTGCGGACATCTTCTCGGCAGGGACCTCTACGATGACACCGTTGGTCTTGTGCAGCCGCAATTTACCGCTGCTGAACCCGAGGTAGGCAGCGTCGACGCGGAATTGGCCGGTGCGATCGTGCCATGTGCGGACACGGTCTTTCGGAGGGACTTTGGAGGAAATGTCAAGGAACGTTGAAAATTTAGAGTTGGACGCTTACGGGCGGCGGGATCCATCGATGTACGCGACTTGCTCTCTGGCTTCTTGGACGGTTCCGCAGAAGAGCGCCTGGGAAACAGGATGAGCGGAATTTGTTTCGAAGGAGGGGGATACATACGGAGTAGGAGAAGGCGAAGGCGAAGTGGCGGCGGCAGCGGCCTCTTTGGCATCCTTTGCCTCTTTGCGCTTCTTGCGCTCCAGTTCAGCGGACACCGCGGCAGCCTTGGCCCGTTGCTGAGCTTCCAGTTTTTTGCGCTCCTTGTCCGCACGTTCCTTCTCCTTTGCTTTTGCGAGGCGCTGCGCCTCAGCACGCTCTCGTTGTGCTTCGGCACGCTCTTCGGCCTCGCGGGCAGCCGCACCATCGTCCTCTGGCTCTTCTTCCGCTTCCGGCTCTTCCGGTTCAGGTTCGGGCTCGTCAGCCTCTTCGGGCTCCTCCCGGGTCGCGGCATGTGAGCCGGATGAGCCCTACGATATGTTAGCTTTTTGCCTGAAGCCTGATTAGGGCACAGCTTACTTCAAGATACGAAGCAGGGACAACACCCTCTCGTCCCTCAGAGTTGCGGCACTTCCACCACTCATCACCATCTCTCTCGAGGACAAGAAGACGTTCTCCCTCAGCAACGGAAAGCTCGTCTTCCGCGTCGGCGTTGAAGGGATACAAAGCCGTTGCCATGTCCCCCTCCTCTTCTTCAGCCTCTTCCTCCTCAACGGGCTGCGCTTCCTCTTCCTCATCTGAGATTGGGATCACGGTAGGGGACTCGGGGGCGAAGTGGACGGCCTTTGGCGGAGAGCTGCCGCGGGGTGGCGGGCCCGAAGATTCGGGGGCAGGCGAGCTGCTTGGGGAAGGGGCGGAGAGCTGCTTGGAGGATTCAAGTTTGGAGACGATGGCATCCGCGTTGTCCTTGGATCCGACACTGAAGTGGAGGTTGATGGGGTTGGGACCACCAACGTCGATATGAACGTGCTTTGACTTTTCGACGGTGATGTTGGTGATATGAGCGGTCTGCCACTTTTGCACCGGCGTCTGCAGGTAAAGTTGGTACCATAGCGCAATACAGCACATGGAGACATACCTTGTCCGACTCGCTCGCAAAGAACACGGCTCCGTTGCCGACGCCCAACGTGCCCTTTTTCTTCTTGCCCTTCTTGTCCACTTCGGATACGGACCAGGTCTTGATATCGTCGGACTTGATCTTGGTCGAGGCGACTCTGGCAGCGGGGTCGACGTACTCGGGTTTCGGGGGCTGTGGAGTTGGATAAGGGCGCACTCTGCGGCGCGATAACAAGCCAACGCACCGACGAGGGAACGACAATCTGGGCCGCGGGCGCCTCCTCCTCCTCTGCGGAAGTGGCCTCGACGTAGTTCGCGGGCACGAAGCCGGCCTTTCCGCCATCATCGCCTGTCTGAACTAGGAGCCATTCCTCTTCGGTGTCAAAGACGAGGAGAACCTGGTCTTCGGTGATGGAGAGCTCGCCAGGGGCAGTGGCCTCGTAGTCGTAGAGGGCTTTTACGACGGAGGTGTGGACGGCCTAGACGCTCGCGGTTGGTGAATGACGACACCTTGATGGTGGAATTCACGTACTGGCTCGACGTAGGCGGCTGGGACGAGGCCGACGGGGCTGTCTTCCTCCTGCGACTCGCCCTTGATCTTGACCTTCCACCAGCTGCGAGAAGATAAGCCTGCGGACGGAGAACGCAGGGGAAGGTATTACTCCGAGTCGACGCGCTCCTTGAGAAAGAGGAGCTGGCCCTCTTTAATTGATATTTCCTCGTCTGCGCCGGCGTCCGGCTCATAATCGTAGGAGGCGACGAGAACGGCTAGATAGTGCTCCGCCGCCATCGTTGTAGTTTCGTCCAAGCTGAGTGTGTCACAGCGTGACCAGCCATTCTAACTACATTTGTGCATGGCAAACCGTCGATGAGATATTCAACGTTTTTGTCGCGTTTGAATCAAAGCGACAGCGCTCGAGCCATTTAAATTTACAATTGGGTCGACGTCGGACAAGAATGGTTCCGCGAATATAACTTAGAAAGAATTCCTTGATTCCATTCAGCGCATACGGCTTTGTGGCGCTTATTGCGAGAGTATAGGCCTCAGAGGTGCAAATGCTGCTATGCGATACTAGCTAGAATTTATTGAGGCCATTGGATCGATATTTCACGGTGCCGGACTAAATTGATGCGCTTTCGGGATTGATCTCTGACTTTTATCTGACTTTGACCATTCAATTCCCGACTCACCCGACTCCCGAGCAGCGGAAGAATACCTTTTGAACGGTTCCGCGTCTACCTATATAATTCCGAGTTCCTTGTGGACGGGACAATACTCGACCTCTCTTTTCTTCCGCCATGAGCAAACTCAACGCAGGCGCCTTTGAATTCGTCCCCGGCAGAGGCTTTGTGGTCCCCCAGCCTGCACCACCGCCCCCCGAGCCCCTCGAGCGTCCAGAGCAGACAGAGGCTCCCCGTCCGCCCCCCACTATTTCCCTGAACATCGGTGGAGCTAAACCCACTCCGCCTGCACCCGCTCCCGCTGCGGCACCCCCTCCCGCCGCGGCACACCGGCCGTCCGTCGGGGTCAACACGGCCCCGACCGCCCCCCCGTCCAAGACCTTTTCCACCGAAAAGAGCAAGACAGACACCTCCGCCATCGTCCAGGAGGTCCGCACCGTCGCAGACGACGCCGTTCTCGAAGATCTCTACGGCGATGGTGTGTATCGCCCATCCCTGTGTCTGCCCTCATTCATTTGCGTCCAACAGTCAAGGAGCATCTCAACATCGTCTTCATCGGTCATGTCGATGCCGGCAAGAGCACTATGGGCGGAAATCTGCTCTACCTCACCGGCATGGTCGACAAGCGGACAATGGAAAAGTACGAGCGCGAGGCCAAGGAGGCCGGTCGTGAGACCTGGTACCTCAGCTGGGCACTCGACTCCACGCCCCAGGAGCGCGCAAAGGGCAAGACCGTAGAGGTCGGACGCGCCTACTTTGAGACGCCCTTCCGCCGATACACCATCCTAGATGCCCCCGGCCACAAGACCTTCGTCCCCTCCATGATCTCCGGCGCCGCACAGGCCGACATTGCTATCCTCGTTATTTCCGCCCGCAAGGGCGAGTTCGAGACGGGCTTTGAAAGGGGCGGCCAAACCCGCGAGCACATCATGCTGGTCAAGACCGCCGGAGTCTCCAAGATCATCATTGCAATCAACAAAATGGACGACCCCACCGTCAACTGGGAGAAAGCACGTTACGAAGAAATTCGCGACAAGCTCATTCCTTTCGTACGCTCGGCTGGCTTCAACCCCAAAACCGACGTCACCTTTATACCCGTGTCTGCCTATACCGGAGTCAATCTCAAAGATCGTGTAACCAAGGCCATGGCGCCGTGGTACTCGTGAGTTGAACTTGCATTGTTTCTTTCTTCCGAACTCACTTTACTCGCAGGGGAACCTCCTTCCTCGAGCACGTCGACCACATGCCGATGGTTGACCGCAAAATCAACGCCCCCCTGATGATGCCTGTGGCCGAAAAATACAAGGACATGGGCACCATCGTGGTCGGCAAGGTCGAGTCGGGCCGCATGCGCAAGGGCGACTCGCTCATCCTCATGCCCAACAAAGACGCCGTCGAGGTAGCCGCCATCTACAACGAAATGGAGGAGGAAGTCAACTTGGCGCTGTGCGGCGACAACGTGCGCATCCGGCTGCGCGGCGTGGAGGACGAGGACATCAGCCCCGGGTTCATGCTTACGAGTCCGTCTAAGCCCATCCATGCCGTGCGCCAATTCCAGGCGGAGCTCGCCATTTTGGAGCACAAGAGCATTATATGCGCGGGTTACTCTGCCGTCATGCACATCCATACTCTTTCGGAGGAGGTTACGCTCCCGGTATGAAACTCATTATCTGTCTTAAGAGTACTCTCTCATCGTACTTTGCAGGCGCTTTTGCACTACTTTGACAAGGCTACGGGGCGCAAATCCCGCAAGCCGCCGCAATTCGCGAAAAGGGGACAAAAGATCGTCGCGCTGATCGAGACTGCCGCCCCAGTCTGCGTTGAGCGCTTCGCAGACTATCCTCAGCTGGGCCGCTTCACGCTACGAGACGAGGGTACGTGTCTCCGCATATCATCGTATGCTCACTCACCGCTTCTTGCAGGCCGAACAATAGCTATCGGCAAGATCACGAAGCTCATCGAGGGGCAAGTCGAGGAGGCCGCAGAGGGCGTCGGCAACATGTCCATCAACGCTTAAATTCTCCGTCGTTGTACCAGTACACGTGCTCCATCCATCTAATAGACTTGGGCCAGCCAGTATTTGAATGTTGTACAGACCTGTCGGCTCCCAATTGTATAATGATATCTTTGTGTTTTTCCACTTAAGTTCAACGCCGACTTGACTCGCTTAGTTCGGACCGAACCGCCGACGCGTCTTACTCTTTGTCTTCGCGTATGGCTAATCTCCAGACCCTGCTTGCTGCTGGCCTGTGCATCATTGAATCCGGCGACAATTCGTCCCCCGACCTCCAATCCGTGCTATCATCCCGCTTAACACGCTACTATGCATGTCTCCAGCAGGACACCACTCTCACTGGCACAGAAACATTACAAAGCCTCGAGCTAACCACAGCAGCCGAAGCCCTGAGCATCCTGGAACGCATCCACGGGATACTAGATGTTGAGGACGCTGCAATTGGGACGCGCGATCTCGCAGAGTTGCGCACTCTGCTCGCAATCACATTTAAATGGGGCGTCGACCCACTGCTTTCGCGCGCAATGCTCGCCTGGCCAAGCAAGTCCGCGCGGCCACAGATCATCGATCTCACCACCGCGCCAGAAGACTACAGGCTTCTGTGCGGCATGGTCTCTCGGCTGCTGAGCGTTGCCCTTCCCGCCAATGCGCCTACATTCGTAACTACTACGCTGTTGACGCGGCACCTCGATCAACTCTTGAGACCGTGCATTGCGATTGGCTGGCTTCCCAAGTCACTCGCGTCTGATTCAACACCGGGATCGACGCGCCCTCTGACGCTGCGCCTTCTCGATACGTGCGTCTCGAACCACTGTGTCTGAATAAATTTTGAATATTGCTAGTCTGCCACCTTCGCAAACTATAACTGCGTTGGGAGCGGTGTTGTCGGTGAAGCCCTGTCCGCCTCACGTCCACAAGGCGTGTGCGTCTCTCCTTAGCAAGCAGTTGTTACGGCCCGAGGGCGTCCGAGGATTGTGCGCTGCTGTCTTTGGTGAGGACGCCGATGAAGTTCAGCTGGAGAAAATCGAGCATGTTGCGCGTGTATTGACGACTCCGCCAGCCGGGATGTCAGCGGAGGTGAAAAATTAAGCACTCTATTTACCGCTGACTTACGACGACTAGGCGTATTTTTCTACCATCACTCCGAGAATTCTCGAGCTGCTGTCTGATCGTGCTCCCCCACCCTATAGAAGGGCAGGAGCATTTTCCATATCCCGTATGCTCGCAACGCCCGCGGGTCCGGCTGTCCTTGCCTTCCTACACCCTCCCCTTCTTTCCGTTAATCCAACTTCGTCGCCCCAGATCGCATTATCCACAATCATGATGCTCGTCACAAACACCGATCCCTCTCCCACTCTCATATCTTCCCTCCTCTCACCAGTCGTCTCGGCGTTGTATTCACTGCTCTATTATTTGGACCAGGTCAAGACGTCCGATCCGAGTCTAAAAGAAGTGCTCCACGGACTACTGGGGACATGGGGGAGGGTCGTCGGCGCCACAGAAGCCCTTACAATTTTATGGTCTGTGATTGACGGCCAAGGTGGCGAGTGGAGTGTAGATTTAGAGGGTCAGATCACTCGCCTCGAGAAGTGAGCAAAATAACCCGAATATTGCATGCCCGCTTACCGAGCCCTAGGTCCGACAAACCGGCTTCACTGGCACTTTTAACACCAGCGGACGACGAAGATATTGACCTTGATACCAATATTCTGGACCTATACCCAGATCCGGTGCATTTCGTCCGCTTTCTGAAATCAATCCAACGCACAGATATATCGTCTGATCTTTTCGTTCGGTTACTGGAATCATATCGGGATTCAAAATCGGAGACGGACGGCGATCCTACCCGGTCAGTGCGTTTAACACGTTCTTTACTGCTTTCTCAATGTGTTCAGAACCCTGCTCTTCCTGCAACTGGTCGTACAAATGCAGACCCAACTGTCAGACGGGCCTTCTACCATCCTCGGGAAGCCAGCACACATGCTGTCGTTCGTGAAACATGCTCTTGATTCTGGGCGTCCGGAATCCGAGACAAAAAAGCCCTCCAATGCCCCTCCGTATACATTCAATCTCGACAACTTGGACGAAGGCGACAGCGATGATGACACCCCAGGCGCTGACATTATTTCTCCGGACGATGAAATGATCGAAACCTCGGTCAACTTGCTTCTCGCCGTACTTGAAGGTTAGTCGATTGTTTTAACCGCTGTTTAAACCTGACCAAGTTAGCCAATGAGGACCTCTCGGCGAGGACTGCGCCTGTTCTCAATGAGATATTCTCTCTGCTGGAACCACTGTCCGTGTCTGCATCGTCTTCGCTGCGCTCTTTGGCGCGTGAGGCGCGGATGGTCATGACCGCCCGTCTAGCCTCCACTTCTGCACCAAAGCGAAGCGCTCGGGAAGAAGACACCACCCAAGAGACTTATCAAAAGGCTCTGAAACTGCTTCAGGATCCTATATTACCCGTCAGAGCCCATGGATTGCTCCTACTTCGACAGCTAGTCACCCCACAGACATCTGCTGCAGGGGCTCAGCTCTCAGATCCAGCGCTGGTTCCGGCGATTCTGTCTATATTTTTGCAGTCCGTGCAAGACGATGATTCATACATCTTCCTTAATGCCGTGCAAGGTCTTGCGACCATGGTGGATACATATGGCAAAGACGTTCTAAGGGGCCTTGTGAAGGAATATAGCGAGGGGCTCGATGGGCTCGGTGCCAGTAATATAACACAACATGATGTCGACGTCCGCATCCGAGTTGGGGAAGCCCTCGCGTCTGTAATCAAAAGATGCGGCTCTGCTTTACCTGCCTTCAGTAAGTTGTTTCCGTACGCTGGCCCGTCACCAAAACTAAAACTAAAGACTCCCAAGTTGATATCTTGGTACCTCCGCTTTTCCATGTCGTTCGCTCCTCGCAGATTCCCACAACGCTTCGAACGTCAGCGCTCTCATTACTGGCTGAATGTGAGAACACCTGTTCGCTGGCCCTGATCCCATATGTTACAGACCTCTCGGAAGCCATGATCGATTTACTTCAGATCGAAAGTTCCTCCAACGTTTCGACAGAGTCGGACGATAACAATCCGCTCTCGGCAAACTCAAAACTGCCCCCCTTCCGACGAGCAGCGCTGCACTTCCTTGGGCTGTTGATTCGCGAAACCACGCGACAGATATACGAGTCAGCCCACATAGAGTTTTCCAATAGGTCGTTCAAACGAATCAGGACAACATTGGGCTACGTAGCTTCGACTGACGGAGACATGGTGGTCCGGGTAATGGCACGAGAGGCGGTCGAAGGACTCGGAGAACTCGAAGAGGCGATGTTGGGTAATACATAGAGTACAGAGCATAAATGTTTTCCCCGTATCTGTCTCAGAAGCGGAAAGCTCGAGTCAACTGAGTCAATGAAGGGAATGTCGATATAGGTTTTATTCACCGAAGTGGCCCATCGCAAGTCTCATA
The DNA here is from genome assembly GCA_029233265.1 of Mycena alexandri. Taxonomy (NCBI): domain Eukaryota; kingdom Fungi; phylum Basidiomycota; class Agaricomycetes; order Agaricales; family Mycenaceae; genus Mycena; species Mycena alexandri. Next base: position 368,126 of record JARJCM010000001.1, on the reverse strand, counting down.
TATGAATGAATGAGTTGCATTTGGGGAAAACCGACGGGGGTTTCATGTGCCCGACACGTTCGACGGATTGCTGACCACTCTGCTAATTTCATCGAGGCGCCGGCGAAAGTTCTTCCAATTAGAACGACCGACAAGAAGATACGGCGAATGGTCGTTGGTAGCATCTGTAGGTGCATCTAGTTTCAAAAATGGATTCGACAAGGCCGAATAATAGGCCATATGCAGAGCTTTGCAAAGCTACAGGCGAGTCAGTTTCCACAGTCTATCGCGGTAGAGATCTACACACCAGATTGATTTCTACATCCCGGACCACAGAGTCCGAGAGAGCCAATGCAATTACGATTTTGACCTTGGAGACGTCAAGAAGGGCACACAAGGCACGCAAACGCCGAACCTTTAGAGGTGTGATGTACCCGTAAACAGCCACGTCCTCCATGGCATAGAGCAGACCAAGGTAGCATTCGGTGGATTTGCCTCCAGCGGCCACTGGTCCAGCGGTTAAAGGGTGAAGTTAAAGAAGAAAGAAGGTTCAACCTCGCTCTTCTATCACCTGGAGAGGGGCGATTTAGTTCGAGCCTTAGAGTATAATGGGAAGTGCGTGCGTCAAGGCTCGTATGCGCTATGTAGTGATATTTAATGGCACTAGCATGGTCATCTTCATTCGAAAAAGTGCGAATGAGGATGGGTCGGTTTTCTGGTGATATGAAGGCGACTGCTCTGAGAACTGCCTGCTGATAAGCTAGAGTATTGCGAATTAGCTCACAGGCTCACCTTTCTTACTCATTTTGATGAGCTAGAATAGTAGAAAGGCGGGAAGCAGAAGGACTCGTGGCAGTGATTGTTTGGCTGGACAATGTGAAGCAAAGAACGCCGAATGCCAGATTAGGCAGTTCCCAAAATCTTCGGTTCACTGAGGACAATTTTGCACCAAATTTCGTAGCTGGTAAGCGTCTTGTGGCCTACTTCGTCGACAATAAAAATCCAAACTCAACTTGTCCGGTTCGAAAAGGTCAAAATTCGAACCAGGCGGGCGCGCTCGGGGCAGCGTGGAAAGAGATGCCGAAGGGAGTCAAAGACGTTGTTCGGAGGGTTCAGCAGAGAGAGTGTAACTGTAAGTATGAAAGACTTTGCAGACATCGTGACGGCACGCTCGGCATTTCTATGAAACGCGGTCACGCGACCTCATTCTGCGCGTCATATTATTTAAACACGTCTTGCACTTTGGGTAGCTTGCACCAATACCAGGTCCAATAATTCCTTACATCTCACGGAATTTCTGGCTATATCTGGCTCCTATATAAGTTCTTTGTCCTGATGCGAAGCATTGCGACCCGAAGTAATGCTCGTCCGAGCGCGAGCGATTCATCACTCTGTCCTGTCAATCACGATGTATTGAACTGTGTTCAACTTGGTCACGAATCACAGGAAAGCCTGCAGAAACAACACTGTTTCCACTGGCCTTGAGAACGACGAAATGGACGGTCTGTCCAAGTATGATCGGTCAATTCTACTAAAACCAAAAGTAAATCCTAACTTTCGATGCTTCGATTCCAGCCATCTATGAGGGTCATGAATATTCTCCTTCGTCACATACACCTGGCGCATCTTCAGAATGAAATCACCATTTCGTGAGCAGAGTTTTCGCAATTTTCCATCAATTTTAAATTGATCAATTCCGTTTTAAAAAACGGTTTCGCGTCTGTGATGGACTCGAATGGTATCGGCATCTTTGGGGAGCCTGTGAGTACAGTTAAGCAACCTCGGAGCTCCCCTGACACATTTTAGAACCAATTTTAAAGTGGCTATGCCGAAATATTTGCGTGCTCAAAATTTTCGTTGACTTGCCGCTTTTTTATCGCGTTCCCCGCATCCACAGCCAAAGTCCATCGAACAAAAACGTAAGGATAGTGAAAATGCACCAAGTCGCGACCCCTATCGGCCTTAGTGCATTTTTTATCGTGACCTTCGGTGTCTATAAAAGGGTCAGATATTTAAGAAGGATCGACGCACTTCAGGACCTTCTAGAGACCTTCCTGAGAAGGGAGAGACGCCAAAAAGGAATCCGACTTGCCTGGTTCGAACAGGCGACACCCAGATGTGAATTACGGTAGCCAATTACAGTCTGATGCTCTTCCAACTGAGCTAAAGTCGGATTGAACATTGAGCAGACTTTTATCGTTATTATGAACCAAGTCTTCTTCAATTAATGTTCTGCGACAACTTTGCACCTCCATTCACCTTTCCCTTGCCTTTCCCTCGATTTTACAGGGTAAGAATCAGTACAGATGGATCTAGGCCTTCTTGAATCGCGACCATCAATACCGTGAGTATTTTTAGACCTGCGATATTGGGCAATGATTCAAACCGTGCCCAGTGAACTAATGAGGTCAGGGATCGGCTGGGGCGGCTGCCGCAGGTTGTATAAGTGTGGCTTATCGTAGGGCGCTACCAAAAGAAATAAAAAGTTGCAAGCGAACTCAAGCCGTCAGAATCAAATCGGTCCAGAGGCTTCCAGAGGGTTGTCTCAAAATTACAATCTGGTAGTATTATATGGACAAGGTATCTACCGCACAAACTACCCAGAGATGGTCTGAGGCTAGATAAATTCGCAGCTCAAACGCAGATGAAAATTCGCACCTTCTTGGTAATCTCATAAATACGGCGTTGGCCCGCAAATAAAATGGCTGCAGTCAAAACACTTTGAATGAGTTTGCTGCCGACGCCTTTGTAAAGTCCTTGGAGCCCTTCATCCTTCAGGATAGTAAGAAGCCCGTCCAACGCCGACTTGTACTTGAGAGCATGCGCCTGGCCTGCTTGAAGACGGCTCTTCACAACGCTGACTGTTTGTTAGTAACATCAACGTTAAACGAGCCGCTCGACGTACATGTATGGGTAGGTCGAGGCCGTGGCAACTATGGAGATTGTGGTTGTTTGAAACGGTAGCTCAAGAAGGAATTAACGGACCAAGTTTCGACAACGCGCCAAGCAGGAAGAAATCCCAGTCAGTCAGCGCGGCCACTGCGGCAGCGGCCCCAGCGGCTCTCAATTTAGTTGTTCTTCTGGCGATAAGCAAGTTCTTGAGTTGTTCGAAAACGGTGTACTGTCTTCCAGTTCAAGTGACTGCGGAAAAAAGCTTTGAACGCATTAACCTGAAGCACCGGGTTGATTACGAGCACGAGAGCGGGACCAATGCCACGCCAGAATGCTCTGGAAGGGTCTCAGCGATGAAATTATTTGCCAATTCGCAACCCCTACCCGATACCATCTTTCGCCAGTATGGTTTGGATTGTTTCCCACATTGACAGCTTCTTCGCGGTCTTTGAAGGGTCTGGCGACGACTCACCCTGGTTCAGCGTATGCACAGCCTGCGAAGTCTTGGATAAAATCGCGTCAGAAAACGCACACCGATTGGAAAGTCGGTGACACCTGAACCACCCAGATGGGATTGGAGATGATTGTGGTTGCAGATCCTTTGAAGTTTCGAACGAAGACACTTGACAGGGAGCGAAGAATATGCTCACCGGCAATAATCCCAATTAAAATCGACTCTGGCGTACTCAGCGCTTTACCTTTCTGCACGATTCCTCGGGAACGCTCGTAGAAATAGTAATATACGCTTGTCAATTGTCAATTCGGGACCTTGACGCGAATTCATGGCATACCCGTTGGTTACCGCAATGCCCAATAGGCTCGAGCTCAGGCCACTGTACAAGCCTAAAGGACCTTCGCGTTTGATGATGTCCAATACAGCCTGGTAAACCGTCTGGAGTCCAGTGAGCTCCCATGCTATGCCTGCTAGACGAGAAAGATGCCTTGGATTCGTTCTTGGTTTCAACGGCTGCGCGGGTGGATAGAAAGATCAAAGGACTTGAGCAAGAGTCAGCCCAAGCCGACGCGCCAAAACAATTGGATTCACTAAGTGCAGGTCATCGCAACGATGCCAGCAGCGCCGCCGGCTACGGCATGTATCACAGAGTCGCTCATTATTTCGACTAGTCGACGAGGTGTTGAAGGAAAGGGATAAGAAACGTTCGCGCCAAATCAGAAATGACAATTAAAGTACGGTCGCGGCTGGATATTACAAGTACAATCACATGCCATCAGGCTTGCGGGGATCAATTTGAGATAAGTACATGGCATTGCCGCCTTATTGCCGCTTTACAGCTCAAGCTCGTCGACTCGTCCCGAACCCAGCTTGCAGTTCCTTCATCACTTTCTTCATCTCAGCCACATCCGCCGCCAAACCGTTTGAGCTCGTCCCCGTGGCCTGCCGAGCTCCTGCTCCATCGAAACCCGCACCATCACCAAGCGTCGATTTACCATCGTCCTGCGCAAGCCATTGATCAAGTTGGGCGGAAATGGACTTGGCCTTTAGCCGGAAATGCGTGCGGATGATGTCTGCGAAAGGCTCGGGCGGGTTTTGCAAGTTGCCGAGCATCTAGGGAATTTCGGTTGAGCAGAAAGCAACAGAACAGACCAGCTGACAATACGAACCGCGGTCCTAACAACCATTCGCCGCACGTTGGCAGAGTATGCGCGGGACTGCGCAGTTCCAGCGCTGTTTGCCCACCCTGGCTCATTGAGGTAGGGTTCCTCGCAGAGAATCATGGATTGGATGGAAATGAGAACCTGAAGCAGCGTCGACCGTCCAGACACCCAGCCGGGTCCTTGCCATGTTCCCAGTAAGGATAGACAAACTTTCCCGTCCTAATCATAATGTTGTTAAAATGGCAAATGACGGCGATTGCGTTGAACTTACTGCGTAGAGATTGGGGTTGAATCGGTATTTACCGCCATTAGTCTGGAGAAAGCGTGCTATAAGTATCGAGATGACAAGCCTCCACCAAATCCTTACCGTCATGTATTTGACACTAGGAGGCGATTGGTTGTAGGCTGGACCCAGGAATATGTCGAATAGATAACTGTTTCTCATTGTGAGCCAAAATTTCATGACATGGAGACGCCAACTAACCAGCCGTTGTAATATCTATACACCAGGAGTCAGCAGAGAACATCAAAGTAGTTAAAAACATACGGTGTCCCTTCAGGGCCCGTAATCAGGGCCTTGATCACATCGACTCGAGTCTCGTCGATGCGCAAAAATATAGACGAGTCCCATGCAATGGGTAGATTATTTGTCAAGATTGAGAGCTTTTCAGAACGTCAGAAACCTCGGTACCAGCCGATAGCGAATTCTCACCTCTTTAGCAATGGCAAGGGACCGTTTAGGTATGTCGGACAAGGCCAGCATACGAATCTCGTTGTTGTAATATGATTTATAATGGGGGAGTTGCGGGTCGGACTCGTTTGGAGCGGGAGCCGTGGCCGGGACGGTCAAATCGCAGTACTCGAATCTGACACGGGTAGCCCACTCCACATACGCCTTTTTTGCGCTCTCCTCCGTGGCACCCGCGTCGACCAGCATCCCCTCATCAGAAGACGACGTGAGGATCTTGGGCAGCGACGCATGCAACCGCTCAACGAACGCGTCGCCCTTGGTCTCCCGCAACGAGCGGTCAATAGCGTTAGCTGTGGCATGAATCCGTTGGCAAAAGTCGAGCAGCTTTTGGTTTTCGTCGGCGATCGGGGCGGAAACCTCCTTGGATTTTCCCTTGGAATCAACCGTCATGCGCTTCTGCTCCTCTGTCAGCTCCTCGTCAGCCGTCTCCGGGGCCTTGGTACTCTCCAACGCTTTGAGCGCCGCATGCGCTTGGATAGCGATAGCCTCCAATAGCTCTCGCGGGCCGGCACTTCCTTCGTAGATGATGGTTCGTTCTCGGATGGGCGTGTTGTTGGCCGATTTCCTCGTTGTGACCGCCTTGACAGAGGATATTGTCATGATAGGCATGGCCATCATACTCGCTAATGCTTCATGGGCGGAGATTGTCTACGAACGTGTAAAGAGTCGACTGCATAGCGAAACTCACACCAGACGCTTACCTCCAGCCATTCTAGCAGCTTGAAGTATAGGACAGACCGGTCGGACATATCTGCCAAAGAATCGTTCCTCAGCAGCGCACTTGACACGTAGTTGAAGCGTCTTCGGAGATGTGCCAAAGCCGTTGGGTGCGGAAGGAAATCACTTGGATGGTGGCCTTCGCGATGTAAAGAAGGAAGATAAACACCGATTTCCGTGAGGAGTGTCCCAATCTTCGCGTCTTTGACGGCCTGTGCAGCCTGGGCCTCTATTTGACCTGAATTCTGGGGCGAAAATTTAAAACCAACGCCAACGGTTCCAGAGATAAAATACCTACATCCTCTTTCTGGTCACCAGCATAGCCCACGCCGCCTTTGGCTCTCTTTCCGCTAGGGCCCAAATTGTAGTAAGCTTCGTCGTCGTCGTCGTCAGTGTCCTTCGAGAACATCTTTCCAGTTTTCCTACGTTTACTGCTGCCCCGCGTCTTGGGGTCCTGCGCAGCGGCGCTCGACTCGTGAGTTTGTTCAGTGAACATTTGCTCAAGCATTGACAGACCGACACCGAGAATAACGCCTTGGATGTCGGCGCAATGAAACAAGGAATCACCAGGGGCCGCAGCCCCGGGACGTTGCACCTTCTCAGTTACTGGCTCGCCGCAGGCAAAGCAAAATTCCGAATGGCACCGCTGGCAAGTTTTCTGCACGACGCTTCGCAGATGTGCAATATACGACGAAAACTCGGGCTGCCGCGAAGGAAATGCTTAGCGGGGAGGTGTTTGAGAAACGGACGACGTACAAAGATGGGGAAGAAGTCGCTCTTTTTGCGTAGCACCGATGAGCCACATTCGTGAGGACACACGCACTTCCCGTCACTCAACTGGGAATACAGTGCAAAGAGGAAGCTCTGCTCTCCGCCCGAAGGCGGCGGGCAGCCTTTCATCCACTCGCCCTGCGTCATGAGCTTCACCTGCTCCCCATGCCCAGGGAGAAACACGAGCTCCGGCTCCTCCTCCACTTCAATGATTTCCTCGCGATGGTCCTTGGAAAAGAACACGCCTGAAACAAAACAATAAAGTGATCCTGCTGGGATATAAAAAATAGGACATACGAGCATACGGGTCCGCGTCCGAATTTGTTCGCGGGGCGTCTGCCGCAGGCCCGTCGTCCGAGTCATAGTCGATAAAATCTTCCTCCCCTAGCGCCCAGTAAGCGCTCAGCTGGCTCATACGCCAACCGAGACTTACCGTCGTCCTCCTCGTCTTCATCAACGGATCCGTCGCCCGCCGGCGTGTCCTCGTCGTCGTCTTCAGGCGTCTACATCAAAAAGGATCGGCATAAATCGCTTGGAACGCGCCTGACGGGCGGGCTGGCGCTTACCGCCATTCGGATAGTGCGTTTCTGCACCGGAGGCGCCGACGCGGAGGCCATGGGCACGTCCCCGTCCCCGTCCTTGACGTGATCAAACGCCCCCTCGAAAAAACGCTCCGCCGCCTGCTGCACGTCCTTGTACTGCGCGAGAGCGGCCCTTGCCTGCGCCACAGTAGCGCCCTATTCATCTACGCGTAAATGGGCGTGTTCTTGGGTGCAATTAAGGCGTACCATGTCGGTGAGCTGCCGCACTTGTTCCTCAGACATGGCTAGTGCGAGTCGGCGTCAAGTCGAAGGGCGCTTTTTGTCACGAGTCAAGCAGTCACACTCATATCGTCGATCGATCTGAAGTTGGACATTTTTTGCAATTGGCCAGAATATGCAATTCAAGCCCGGGTACAAAAAAAAGAGGGTATCCATAAATACTCGCTGTTAGTCCCAAAAAACCAAGTCGTCGCTGTCGTAAGAACTCGCACGCGAGCGGGAACTAAGGGACTATATGAAAGCCGCACTATATAATAAGTAGAATGATAAAGGAAGGTACGAGTACAGCTCGCTCAGAGCTGCAAACCGAAACGAGACGGATTGGAACCGGGACGAGGCAGACATGGGGGGATCGTGGGGAGGACGCGGGTTATCCTCACATCTTGCGATTGGGGAGGGCGGGGATAGCGACGCTGTCGCGGTCAAATCCGAGCGGATATGACGACAGGTCGCTGGTGAGAGCCAGCGTATCCAAGCTCGCGCGTTGGCGGCCGTTGAATGCGGTCGGCGGGTTCGCGTCCGAGCTGTTCCCGGAATCAATCGTGAATGGGAAGGATCCCAGACCCGATGATGCGGTGGAGAATTGCGATGCGGTAGACATTCCGAGCGTCCGCCTGTTCGGCGGGGCAGGGAGGTCTTGATCATTCTGCGTTTTGGGAAACTCGGGTCGTCGGGGGGCCGACTGCGCAAAGGACTGCTGGGCAAGGGGAGATACAGGAGGAGTCCGCATCGGTCTGTCGGAGATGGGGGAAGGTGGTACAAAGGGGAAGGATTCGAGGATCGAGTCAGCTCGCGAGGCAGAAGTCATGACAGAGGAGTTGGAGATTCTCCGACTGGGGTGCTCTCCTTCCTGAGCGTTCGCGCGCGCCTGCGCGTGATCTAGTGCTCGTTGCTGCTGTTCTTCCAAGCTCCCGGTGTTGGTATTCGGTGTGACGAGCCTGCCCATCGTGGTCCTGAATGGTGAGCGTGGGAAGCTGCCTCCCGTTAGAGGAGTCGCGAGGCCGACATTGACCCGGGTAGCACTCCCGATGTCAATGACGGATCCGGCTTGAGTGCTCATGCTCGAGGGACGGGTGTCGGCGCCGGAGCGCGCCCAGGGCAAGCTCGGGGCGTCGGCGGCCCAGTCCGATTGAACGGAGGTCTGCCCCACGGAAGCGTGTCCAAATGTCGTCACCGATGCTGATGGAGAGGATGCGCCGTCCCGGAAGGGGTCGGTGGGGTGCTCCTCCTCCTCACTGACGACATCAGCGGGACCGAACGACCTGGACGCCAGGGGAGACGTGATGGGCGGTCGGGAGGCGCGCGAGCCCTCGGACAACGCCGGCGACATGGGCCCGGTGCTGATCACGGCCGCTTTAACGACGCGGACGCTGCCCTTGACGGGGGTGATGATCATGGGGGCCTCGTTGAGGAAGTCGCTGGCGAAGCTGGCGTTGGACATGTACGAGTTGCGGGAGGAGACGGCGGAGATGCCCGAGCGCTGGGACGGTGCGGAGCGGCCGTTGTTCGACGGGCGCAACGAGTCGAGGGACACATTGGTGTGGTCCAGGTTGAGGTCGGGCGAGCGCATGGGGCGCACGGGGCCGGTGGACACGGTGTCGGACACGGAGCGGTGCTCGGGAGAGACGAGGGCGATGGGGATGACATTGGTACTCTCTGTGCCAGCGGTTTGGATGGAGTGGTTGTCAGAGAAGGGGTTGGACTGGGTCGACTGGCGGGCCGGACTGTGTATGGGGGAGTTTTGGGACTGGGGGTCGAGGTCGATGGTCATGTTGGAGGCCGAGTAGACGCGAACGATGTGGTTGGGCTCGAGGACGGCAGGGGTCGGGGGCTTCTCGGTGGGGTCGGGGCGGTTGAGGACGGTCTCTGCGCTCGCGGGGACATCAGCCTTGACCTCGAAGCCGGACGCGGCGCGCAGACGAAGCCTGCGACGGTACCAGAGGAAGACGGCTACGGCGAGTGCGAGGAAGATGAGCGAGCCGATGACCGCGCCTGCGAGGGCACCCTTGCTAGTACCCTTGGAGGCGGTGCCGGCGACCGCGTCGTTCGCGACGCACTTTATGGTTGCGCACGAGTAGCAGGACCTGCAAAACGGTGAAAAGGGATACAAAGCAAGTGGGAAACGGCCCACCTGTTGAGGAGAAAGCACTGCTGGCCCTGGGCGCAGTTGCAGGCCGGGGTGGACGGGCAGACGATGCAGTCATCGCTTGCGCGGGGGAGAAGGGCCTCGAGTCTCATTGAAAAAGAGTGTGGGGGACGAGTAGGGCAATACAAGATACGGAAACCAAAGGAAACGACGCCTGCGAGAGAGAAATTCAATTGCAATGGCAGTAGGATCCAAGGCCGTTACAGTCACATCAATACAATCATCGCAGTAACCACCCAAAAGTGTGAGATCCACAAGGTCCTTAACCGCGATGGCAGTCCACATCCGCGCCCTCTCATACGCCCACAACTCCAACACGCAGTCCCCCGCGCTCGACTCGATTAGTCTCGATCTTCCCCCAGGCTCACGCACGGTGATTGTTGGGCCCAACGGAGGTCTGCACCGCCTCTGTCCAACTGTTACCCTGTTCGCCGCTGACACGCACCAGCCGGAAAATCAACACTCCTCCAGATTCTCGCGGGCAAGCGCCTCGTCAACACCGCAGACATCCGCATCAAAGACCGCGACGTCTTTCGCGACTCGCCACCCGGTGTCCACTTTCTTGGAACAGAATGGGCCATGAACCCCGTCGTGCGTGGCGACATCGTCGTCTCCCACTTTCTCGACTCAGTCGGTGGATATCGCCACAAAGAGCGCAGGGACAAGCTTCTCGATATCCTTGATGTCGATCTCGACTGGTAAATTGGGCCGCCGTCTATCAATGGCGCGCACTGTATTGATTTGGCACAGGCACATGCATGAAATTAGTGATGGCGAGCGGAGAAGAGTCCAGCTTGTCTTTGGTTTAATGGCTCCGTACGACGTCCTCCTTCTCGACGAGGTCACAGTCGACTTGGATGTGCTCGTCCGTGAGGAGCTGATGACCTTCCTCAAGAGCGACAGCGAGGCCCGAGGAGCGACGATACTCTGCATGTACCCTTTTCTTAGCTTTTCTATTTTGGAAACTAATTGACTTGCAGACGCCACGCACATTTTTGACGGACTGAACGATTTCCCAACGCACATCGCCCATATGTCTCTCGGCAGCCTCAAGACCGCCCCCAGCCCTTGGCCGCTTACGCCCGACTCGCCCCTCAGCATACAGTTTGGGTCGTCTACCCTCTATCAGGTTGCCTTGCAATGGTTGGTCTTACCTTAATTTGCGTTCGTTGATTAACCTTTCCAAAGGCTCAGAGAAGACCGCGAGTACCGACGCGACCTCGAAAAGCAAGGCAGGAAACTGAGAGGCGCGCGCAGAGAAGAGGTATCTCTTTCTAAAAACCTCAACGACATGATTTCTGAACACCATCGATTCCAGGCCGTCCCGTCCGACTCCGAAACTTTTTATAGAAAGTATGAATAGATCGTGGTTGAATCTCTCTATGTATACTGACCCAGGCACCACCAGATATGATTACAGCCATTAGGCAAGACTGGCCCTCAACGGCATATCCCTCCGACCTCACCGCAAGTCGCATTGATAAGATTCCTGTACTGAAGTTCACCCTCAACGGGCGCTCGGCCTGCCGCATTTTCGAGTCTCAACGACTCCCACTCCCGTCAATTGCAACTCCATAGAGCCACCTCCTCAACACGACTCAATCATCCTTGTAGCATCAACTTTTCAACAAGTAGCAAAAACTTCAACAGTTGTAGCGTAGTGTATACAGAACAATGTAGTATTTTTTCAAACGACAACAGAAAATTCCTTGTTCCGTCTCGAGCAATTACATAATATTTATATTGGCAGGCACACCGAATACTGATGCGGCGCCCCGCTTACTTACCCGCGGCGCATCCCCACACTTGATGCGTGTCTCCCACTCGCAGGAACGCACCAGAGTTCCATGTCAGCTGCCGCCCGGGAGTCCTATGATGTTCCTCAGATGGCACATCTTCCCCACGCCGCACGTGTATAAGTAGCCCGAAGCGCGGAAGACCTTCCCGACTTCTCGTCGGGCTTCCGTTCTTCTTCTCCCTCACCGATACTCTGGGTTGAAGTCCTTCCTGAACGCGAAAGCTGCGCATACGATGGCTGAAGTGACGCATTACGATAATGTTATGGCGCGAAAGGTCCGCGTCTTCAAGCGCGCTTGGTTTACATGCATGTTGACGACGTTGAAATATTTGATTCCAATTTTAAGATCCTGTGGAAGTGAGTTTCCCATATTAACTTACCATCGACGCAAGTTGGTCAACTCGGAAAGGCTGGACTGTCGCGTCCTACCCCCCCTGGCGCTCTTATGGCTGTGTAACTTCATCGATAGGTCGAACGTGGGCAATGCGAGGTATTTTTCTTGTTCGCCTCTAGCATTACTTTCAGGTGTTGAATTCGGAATGAACTGCGCAGAATCGCCGGACTGGAAAAAGACACCCACCTCGTGGGCAACCAGTTCAACATCGTTCTCACCGGTATGCACTCGAATAACATTGTGGTTTGGTTTACTGAATTAATATTGAATGCGCAACAGTGTTCTACGTGACGCATGTCCTGCATATTTTCTTCCGTATTACCCAAATTCACGCGTATTACTCTACCCCCCACTCAGTTATCTCCTCGTCGAGGTCCCCTCGAATCTCGTCATGAAAAAGATAAAACCCAATGTCAGCAGCCTTGCCTGTATAATATATTATGCGTCGGTGTTAAATTTAAATCCCACCCATAGCGCTGGATCCCCTTCCTCGTCTTTATGTGGGGCTCGATAACGACTTTGACGGCCGTCGGTCAGTCTCTTTCTTCTCAGCAGTCCACCCAAAATTCCGTGCTCTAATTTAATTCTTCAAGTGCACGATTTCGCGGGCCTCATTGCAATACGGATGTTCCTTGGACTGTGCGAAGGTATGTGCATATGCTCACTGTGTGTGTTGTCCTTAAATTTTTCCTGTTTAAGGGGGCTTGCTTCCCGGAATTGTGAGGATCGCCTCGGGACGAGCAAGGAATTGTGCTAAAATGTTTTATCGTAGATCCTATACCTGAGTACGATTTACAAACCTCACGAGCTGCAGTTACGGTAAGTCCACTTACAACTCCCTCTCGACGCCCATTTATCTGTCCAGCGTGGGGATATTCTATGCTTCTGCCTCGCTGTCGGGAGCCTTTGGAGGTTTGCACCACCATCAGTGCGATGATTGAAAAGAGATTGACGCGAGACCAGGTCTCCTCGCCACCGCCATTCTTTCTATGGACGGAATCGGTAACCTGGCCGGGTGGCGGTGGATCTTCGTCCTGGAAGGTTCGCGACAGGTCACTTGTGAGTTACCGGAGGTTCATTCATGACATGCGTGCAGGACTGGCCACGGTGGTCTCCGCCGTCATCGCCGCTTTTATCTTGCCCGAAAGCATCGCTGGAGCAAAGTTCTTGACCGAGGAAGAGAAAGCTTTCGCTCGTATGAGTTTTCCTGCCTAATCTCGGGACTCCATCTAACGCGTTCTCCACGCAGTTGGCCGATTCCACCAAGATGAAGCCATCACCGCGAGCACCTTGAATACCATCAAACACCCAGAGCCAGAGAAATCAGAGAAGTACGCCGCGGAGCATGCAGACTCGCCCAGTCCCGAGGCCAAGCCCATCCACATGATGGACGAGAAGTTCGAGTGGAGCGAGGTTATTCGAGGTTTGAGGTTTTCTCGATTCATAGCATGTGATGGCTCTAAGAGACGGGAAATAGGACTGACGGACGTTCAAGCGTGGGTTACAGGAATCGCATACCTGGGGCTTATTGTTTGTTTCCTTTTCGTCTTCCTTGTAATCTTCTGACCGCTTCTTCCAGGTGTCGTTGTACTCATTTTCGCTCTTTCTGCCTACAATTGTGGCCGGTCTCGGTTATACTGGCAAATCTGCTCAACTGCACACCGGTAGGTGGTGATACATCGGTCTCTGTTCCATGCTGACCAGTTCAGTACCACCATACGTACCTGCGACTGTGAGCCTGCTTTTCGTTCCCATCCATTCTACTCTAACGAATCTTGTTTCATAGGTCCTGACCAGTATGTGCGATCGGTTGAGAAGCACATCCGTCGTACTGAACATTCCTAGTTGTCGTCGCCGTGTTGAGTGACAGACTCAGATGGCGAGGACCATTCATTCTCATTTGTGTGCCTTTCGCCATCGCAAGTATTTCCCACTCAAACATCTGGCGATATTGATTCGTTCACCAGGCGGGTTACATTCTGGCAATCGCCGCCTCAACCAATGCTCAAAGGTACAGCACACAATGTTTGCAACGACTTTGTCGACAGCTAACATCTATTCAGATATGGCGCCGTGTTTCTCATCGGTATGTTCTGTCTAACACTTGCGCTCAGCCTGTTTACACGCTGCTCTAGCTGCGGGCGTCTATCCCAGCGCTCCCGCGATTCTGTTCGTGTTACACCACTACAAATCGTCGCCGATACTCATGTCCATCCAGATCCATACTGCCAAACAACGGCTCCGGATACTACAAGAGAGCGACGACGACGGCGTTACAACTAGCCGTTGCAAATTCAGGGTTAGAGAGCACCAAAATGCTGTATTCTATATCATCCAATTCCTTCACAGTGGTTTCATCGCGACGAATATTTACACCTCAGATCAAACGGCGACCTTTTACCGAAAGGGCCATAGCATCGTTCTTGGCTTCCTCATACTCACCTGGATCCTCGTTGCGGTAAACGTGTACGCTCTGGTGGTCGATTACTTGCCCCTCCTGTTGACTAACCTGCTTCATAGTTTGTACTGTATCCGGGAAAACAAAGCTCGCGCAGAGGGCCGGCGACAAGGAAACATTACGGCCTACGAAGATCTATGGAACTCTGGGAAAACCAGGGCTCCGATTGGCGACAGGCATCCAGACGTGAGTTATCTTCATTAGCCTTCGATAACATGGTACCGACACAGCGTAGTTCCGCTTCACGCTTTAGCCCAGGGGAAATCTCACCCAAGCACGTTTTTACGATTCATGTATGATTATTTGAGAGGAATACGTTATTCCTGTACATACAGTCACGGCCAAAATATAGTCCCCATCCAAATCGGGTAATTCCCATCAAACCAGGTTCTCTGACCCTAGGCTACGCTATTTTAGCACTAATTTTGAGCCAAATATGGTCAGATGTTTAAGAAAGGCCAAATTGGTATCCCATGAGTTTTTTGTTTGGAATCTGCACTGGTTTCGGTATGTTTTGATGTCCCACATCAAGCACTATTTGAAGCTGTTTCTCTGATTCAAATGCTCTGAAATTTTACTGGATGCCTTTGCTAGAGCCCTAGAACAAAACCGTGCCCTAAAAGTAGTACTATTTGCTCCGGGAGCTGACAGAGAAATGAGAATGATGGGAATTACCCGATTTGGATGGGGACTATATTTTGGCCGTGACTGTAGGATGGAGGACCCGCAATTACGACTCGAACGCCATCTCGTACTTAGTTCGTGGCCGCTGTACACGCTCTTTTTCATCCTCGACTTGAGGGATAAAGTCTGAAATAGCGGGGTCGGGGGTTTCGGGGGTTTTAGCAAGCAGCCGCCTCGCCTCCTGTCCCAGCTGCGTCCATCGCTTCATTTCGTTTGCCTGTGGGTTGCCATTCGCAGCGACCCAGTCGACCGTCTCGATTACGGCCGAGGCGAGCTTCACCATATGGAACGCCCAGTTTTTGACCGACTTTGTGCTTTCGCTGACAAGTTTCTTGTCTTCGTTAAAGAAACTAGCCACCTTCGTGTTGAAATGGTCGGCAATACGCAGACATTGTCGCATATTGGCGCTGTTCTGAGTCGCGAGGGCGGTGCGGAACATGCACGACATCGTCTCGGCCGTCGGAAAGAGGTTCCGGCCTTTCGGACGTTTATCTACTCGCGGCGAAGGGGCCACGGAACCGTCCATGAAATCGTGACAGTGGTATCCTGTCATCAAGTTGAATGTCCGTGTCGCAGAATTCCAATCTGCGCCGCGCCAGCAGGTAAGTAGAACGAGGTTGTACGTGGTAATCGCCGGTCTGATTTTTGGTCCATCTTCTCGTTGTATCTCTTGCTGCAACATCCACTCGAGCGTTTCGAGGGATAAATGGGCGGACCCTGGGGCCACCAACGCCAATCGCGCTTTCAAGACTTCCTCCCCATGCGCACGATCAACGATATTGCTGCCGCCGCTCGCTGGGGGCCTCTTCATGACTTGTTCGAAAAAGTGGATGCATTCAGCGGGTTTGTGGCTACTGTTGCACAATGAAAGAGCAGCAGCCAAGCTCTGGGCGGTGAGGGGGATTTTGCCATGGACAGGGGACTCGGTGGAGGTCGCGAGGCCAAAGTACTCGCGCACAAGTTGAAATGCGAGCTTTTGCTCAGCAGGTTGTCCCTTCGACAGTGCTATCGCAGCCGCGGTAACAACGAAGGAATCAATCTCTAGCCCCTTCGTTTCTGATGCCTTCAGGGCCTGCCCCCATAGTACTCTTGCGTCTGTAGCGTTCTTCGCGTACCGCGCAGAATTCAAACCAGCGTTAGTTACAGACAAGGCTCGGAACATGGCGGTGAAAATGAATTTGTTGGCCGCCATAGGACCCTCCTCTTCCAGGCTGTAGAAGAGTACGAATATTTCGTCGAATTGGCCCGCGTTCCCTAGGATCGTAATGTACGCGGGAAGAGGGTCGATCGAAAGCTCCAAGCTGGTTGGGTCGTGCTTTTTGACCGCCTCGATGTGTCGCTGGTAAGCGTCGTATAGAGTACGAGCGTTCTTCAGCTGCTGTGGGTATGCAGACCACACCTCGATGCGCGAAAGTCCACTGAACATGGTCTGAAATGTCCGCGTGGTCGGACTAAAACCTCGCCGTTTCATCTAAAGTACGGTCGACAAAAAGAATGCGTGCCACAAAAGCCAAGGCTCACGTCGATGAAAAGGTCGTAGGCAAGTTTGAATCGCTTGGCCTTCATACATTCCCAGATCAAAGTGTTCCAAACGGGTGTGCTCTGTGCAGGCAGAGGCGCATTTTTCAGCATCGCTACCGCAGTGTCCAACTGATTATCTTCCGCCAACTTTTTGAGCCTTGCGGACAGTACATGCGGTTCCAAGAGACGCATTGTAGAGCTTTTTTCCCGCGAGGGATCATAATGACGAGACCGAAAACGGCTGTCGCGGGGTGCCTCTGACTTTGGAGAGCTCTTGTGGCCGCCCAAAGCATTGTCTATTGCCCGCCGAATGTGGCGGGGAGGAGCCGAGGGGTCGCCACCATGGGCACCTGCAGGGTCCTTCGACCACCTAGGACGAGACGATTCACTCGGCCCTGCCCGACTCGGAGCAGCAAATTTAGAGCGGCGCTCGGAGCCTTCTGGCTGGCGGGAGGGAGGGCGTTGAAAGTCGTCTCTGGAACGCCTGGGTGGTTGGGCGTCAGTGGCGAGGCAACGAGACGTAGACGGCCTACAAAGGGAGACGCTACGGCGAAGGAGCATGAAAAAAAATGATCGGAGCTTCGATACGGTCACATGTCCTCTGCACGGACAATTAACGGCGCGTCATTGGGTGCAGCTTCGGAAGCGCCGTAAGTTCGGGAAAAATCGACGAAAGACGTGGCCCCTGGGTCAGATGGTCGCTACATAAAGCCCGCCGGATCCTTGTAGTTACAGTACCCAACTCGCCCAAAAACTCGCCCAAATGTTGTTCGTGCTCTGTCTGCTCCGCATTCTCTGGTGCGCTGTGTCGGTGCTCGCGCATCCTACGTGGCAAGGCCTCGACTCAAGGAGCGACTTCATTACCTCCCTTGTTCCGACGAACACACCCATGTGCGGCTTTACTACAACCGATTCGCATCATTTCCAACCGTCGTTTACAGCGAAGTCATTGGGACCAACATGAGGGGTCATCTCTCCAGCCACAGGCCCGGTACGTGCTACACTCGGAAATATTCTGTAATAATATTCAAAGTCGACTTTCAGGCGAACCGGGCAATCTCACGGCATTGCCCATCCAGCGGCGTGGGCGTAGTGCACCGCCGCTGTTTTCCCTGGCCCAGAATCAACTCTGGCAATTCAGGAACGAAAGCACGATCTACCCTGTTCTAGTCAAGAATACCACACACCTCGAGGGTGTCCCACCTCTTCAGTTGGTCATTGGGAAACAGCCAGCTGGAACAGTCATTCGTGGCGGGACATGGCAATGGAGAGCAACCATGCTTCGCTATGAGCTAGGAACATCTGGGAACAGCGGAGTGTTCTACTCTTGTCCGCTCGGCGACAATAACTCCGGAATATTTATGTTTCTTACGCCGTGAGTCGTTTTACACCGTGGTTTTCCAACACGCACTGATGACTGGATAGATCGGCAACGCCTGCAGGTTGTGTTCTCTCGTTCGAGCCTTTCTGTCTCGCTCATTTTCTTTCAGGTTGCGACATCATAACACTGCACAGTTTTTCAGGAAGGAATGCCGACTGATTATCTGCAATTTTTCATTCTGTCTCTAGTGTTACACAGTTCATTTTTTGTGGATCCGAAGATCGATGCGTCTGGCGATGAGCGTAAACGCAAACACACTAAAGAACGCCACCGCGACTGCTATGGGCTTTTTGAGATGTGCAGAAAGAGGCACCCTGTAAGAAACCTATGGTATTCATTTTAGAATCGAAATGGTGTCAATCAGGAGTGTGGCCCACAAGTATCGCTTGCGCATGTCTTTCGGTGAGCTCCTTGAAAACCAGGTTAATAGTAGGCCGTCCGACCGTATCAAGATACGTTATGTGGGTCGACATGGAGCTGGAAACCGCCGGGAAGGGGGTGGCGAAGTCGACATCACTAATTTCAACGAGGTGAGCACCGAAGCGGGCTTGATGGCTTCACCACTCACGTAGCACCTTCGGGCAGGATGATCGTGATTTCAGCCTCATTTACCACCGCCGCGGGAATAGACGTGAGAACGGGTATCTGAACAATGTATTTCCCCGTGGTTTTGTCGAAACTCGCGGAATCAGCCAAAGGCGAATCCCAGCCGAGAGTGAAGCTATAATTCCATCCACCCATAATGGGGTACCGGGGTTTGAGCTCGAGTACGCTATACTGGTTCGCCTGGGCATTTTTGGGGACCGAGGGGGTGGTTCGGAGACGAGATGTGGAGACATTGCCGACGAGATCGTAAAAGTAAGTGTTACGGATGCCAGCAGGAAGGTGGAGAATGAGGCCCGGTATAACATGAGGAGCCGAGCGCTTGTAGAAGGACTGAGTTTGGTGCTCGAGACGGGAGAAGTGCCCCTTCAAACTGAAAAGCTGTCAGGAAAAACAAACCGACGAAGGAAAATCGGAGCGACTAACGCAGGCCCGGCGTTGTGAAGATTTATCTCGTCTTGGATATTGAGATTCGCGCCCCAATGACTGATCTCGGCTGAACGCTTCAGTGTGGGGACCTCGAGAACCGGATATTCATAGTTGAAGTGTAGCACTACAGACTGTTGATGCTCCGATATGAACTTGTTGTTAGCGGAGGGAGCAATGTTGTTGTAGGGGCCATAGGTAACGGTAGCGCCTGTCTTGGTCACCGGAGCGTCGAGAGTGAACGCGTCTACTTTCTGAGGCGTGGTGTAGGAATGAATGGCAGGAGACGGTGACCTGATGCATGGTCAGTTCCATGCGCGGAGTAAAGCCGTGAAGACACACCGTATCTTGGTACGCTGAACCGCGGTGTGGTAAGGACTCAGGACAAAAAGGTCAGTCTTGTACTTGAGAGCCTGTTCGTCCTGCTGGGATGCAGTCTCGGGCCACGGATACGTGGCATGCGTATGGACTGCGTCAAGAACAATGTTCAGGGACGCGTTTAAAGCAAGAGCCTGCGGCAATGTAATGTCTATGAGGTGGACACCGCTACGAGGGAATCAGGAGGGGAAGTGTATGCGCATGGGTGTACACACTTTGCAGAGCCACGGTCGACAGCAGGAAGGGCCGTTGGCTGACCCTTGACCTTGGCCTCAAACCAGCTCGTCGTTTGCTTCTCCGCGTCGCCGAGAGCGATGGTGTAGACCTTGGCGTTCGCTTGGAGGGCCTTTACAGCGTAGGTTGTTGTGACCTGGACGAGGGAGCCACCGAGCTCGACAGTGCGCACGACGGCAGTGTTCTCGAACGAGTCTGCCCTGACTGCGGCCAAGATAAAGGAGAGTAGAGAAACGCAAACGGCACACCAGCGCATTGGAAAGAAAGAGTGAAGTTCCTAATACGTGTCTGATTCGATCAAGTGCAGTTCTATTTTAGGCAACGCAGTTGCTCGTTGTGGCGAACGCCCGATATGCGGAAAGTAACGGCGTCTCTCATTCACCCCATCTGCCAACAACCTAAATTTGAATCGTGGCTCCTCGGGCGATTGTTTGCTCCGCCTTTGCGTTTACCTGTATTCTGCCAGTGCTTTTCCCGCGACTGTTCAAGCAAGTTATAAAAGACTTCTGTGAAAGACTTCTAGCGCTACATGCAAATCGGATTTTTTTTTCATCCGACAGTTTACCGCTGTCTTGGAGATCCACGCCGCGGCAGAACAAATCAGTGTGAAGTTTTGAGCACGGCTTTACTATTTTGGAGGGATCACGGAACTTTCAGCGCGCGACAACTACATTTGATCAAGTACTGTAGAGTTTCGTTCAATTCGGACGGCACGTGATTAAAAAGTTTTTCCGACAAATCTCCAAAATCCGCTAAAATCGAAAGAAAATTATTGGCGGGGTCCCCGGAAAACGGCTGTGACCTGTGACGTCCGAATTGAACGAAACTCTACAGTAGCGATACAAAAATGGGCATTGCAGGATTACTAGGATATACATGGGCGCGATAACACGGATGCTGAGACATCGTAATTGTAAAAAACACGATTCGAGATCGACAGATATCACAACATCAAGCACAGCGAAATCAGAAAGCTAGATGAACTTCGTGAGTGTTCATGTTGTGTCAACCTCGCGAGGAGGTTATAGAATTTGTGTCCGAATTCATCCGAAGAGGAGGTAAAGATTCATATGGAGATGCTTCTTGTCCCTTAGAACCGGGCCCCAGTTGTTTTTTCTTGCCCTGTTTTGGGACATATCCGTGAACGTCGACATGGTGCCGGTGCCTCCGTGCAGGGTCCTTGAAGGTCTTGCCGCAGTTGTAGTTACATTTATGAGGTTTATCTCCGGTGCTAAAAGGCGTAGGTGATGAGGTTCCACGAAGTAAAGGATAAAGCCAAGTACATACTGTCCATTGTGATGGATCTCGAGCCCTGTTTTCTAAGATGAAGGACGGATGAGCACGAGAATAGAAAAGATCCACGGGAAACAAACCTGGGGAAACCCTTTCTGACAAATATCGCAGACATAGGGCCTAAATCATGGGTCAACAAGCGGAGGAAAAGTGGAATGAGAGTGACTCACTTCATCTTCAGATGAGTCGTCTCCACGTGACGTTTAACCAGTTGCTTCTTGGTCTCATATGGGCATTGTGCGCCAGTATCCGTGATCCATGTGCACCTGTAGGCCACGCCGCCTTCTGGGGTCCTGACTTGGATGGCATGGTCCTCCCAGTTTCGGTTTGGCGCGGGGGGCTTATTATTTCCAGGGGAAGTTGGATCGCTTCCCGAGTGTACAGTGGACGGGGACGTCCGGCGAGATACCGATGAACTGTAGCCAGAGCGGTGATCCTGACGAGGGGGTAGACCTATGTCGAAAATCGGGTGTTCCGAGGATGTTGAGGAGGCCGGAGAAGCGCGCCGCCTGGAGTCGGGGATATTTACGCTCCTACAAACTCCGTTAGAGGCCGAGGATTAGTATAATGAAGATTTTCTACTAGCCTGTTTATGGGAGGTGTATTCAACCGTCTGAAAACGAAGAACTCTTAGTCGGAGGTTGAGGAAATGTACTTGAAGACTTACGAGATCTCAACCGATGCTTCACGTTTGTAGAGGATGGGGAGCGGCTCCTTGAAAGGACGAGATCCTTCGCGTGTAGGTGTCCTTTCATCTCGTCCTCGATAGCTCGGGCACGGGGAGTGTCCCCTACGCTCATCCTCCGAGCTATCTTCCGAATCTGAATCTGCGGACGGCGACGGCATTCTGTGGTACGCGGCGTATAGTACCGGGTCATGTCTCATCTGCGACGAAGCGACCAAATTGGGCCAAAAAAATGAGGCGGTGGGAGCGTTAAATACCGAAAGTGACGGTGGGGCGGGAAATCTCTCTTGTGCTCTTGGCCGCGACAGGTATCTGTATCTCGGATGGTCAACACGAGGAAGGAACATGGATAATAGCCTCACCTAGGGCTGTCGACGGGATAAGGCGGTTGACCGAGCGATTCATTAGTCCGTTTACTTGGATTGCAGTTCAGTTAAAACAGCGCAGGAAGGAAGGACATGAATACTCACGTCGAGGCCGAATCAACCGCGCGATTCAACGCGTCGGCTCGTTCGTGGGCGCGCACGACCGCTGCAGCAGAGGACTCGCGAATGGGAGGCGAGGAGGGGGACACGGGGCGCAAAGGGAAATGAGAATCTGGAGCTCTATATTCATGGCGAGGGCGCATTGGGTATATTTGCTGGAGGGATGCATATTCTAGGGTATTGGCCGGTCTGAAAAACGCGTTCAATGCGCGATTCACAGTGTGGCGCAAGCCGTGGAAAGGCTGGAACAACGGGCCAACTAGTCCCACGACCAATATGTTTTGGACAAGTTGAATGCTGCACTGCCCGGGAGGATTGCGAAAGCAAGTTACTCACTTGGCGGTACTGGAACCTGAGTGGCGAAGGGAGTAGTGGAAAGATGGTCCGGCGTTCATGGCAAAAACACTGAACAGCCGCTCGTGGGGCGGATAAGAGGGTGCGGTAAAACAAGAATAGCAGAGAGAGCCCACAGCATATTTTATACGTCCCGAACAGGGTAACGGCCAAAGAGAGGATGACGCGCTAAGCGAGAGAGAATCTCCGATCTAGATCTATACATCAGAGTTGTCCGATCTTGAAGACCAAAGTAGACAAAAGTTAGCCGACCCAGCCCATTGAGGGTCGTCATTAACGACCTTGCGCAAAGTAACTTACCGATACCACAGCTCAGAACCAGAGACATAAAGTGATCCGGTAGAGATTCCTACATGCAAATGATATTTACGGGAAATAAACAGAAATTGAAACAACAATTTTCCTACAAACTAGGGATCATCGCGGGAGAGCGGTCTAAGCGATGTGGGCTCACGTTTACAATATAGATCACTTACAGCACCATAGGCTCAAAAGCAGGTTGTGACGAAGTCCTGGAGTGATTGGCGCTCCAGTCAGCCTCGGGAATCTGTTCTGGCATGGAAGCCGCAATATTGTCGCCAGAGAGCGGTCCTCGAGAAAGGCCAAACACGCCAATAGGCAAAGATTGGCTCTGCATCAGCGGTCTCCTAGGTCTGGGTTTCACGGGTCTCGCGCCCCTGGGGTCGAGTATGATCACCGTTTCGCCGTCAGATTCAATGTCGTTTCCTCTCCCAGCCTCAGAGTCAACAGCCATATTGTCGCCAGACTCGTGATCCGAGTCGTCCTCTCGAGCTCGTTTCTTCGGGGATATTGGCGGGTGGACCGGAGCTGAGCCAAAGATTTCATGGAGGACGTCGTTGGCCGAAGTGAATATCGCGGCGTGCGGGGGGGGCTTCGTGGGCGAAGATGGCGCCGAACGCTGGGTATTATAACCCTCCGTTACAGCTGGAGCGTTTCCGACGCGTGAATAAGGGTGCAGCGCGTCGAGAAAGCCCTACTTTTTCTTACGCGCGAGCCCACATTCCGGAGCTGCAAAGCAAGGTCCGCGGGTGTCCTAGTACGAAGTAGCGCAATCAAGACTCAGTGGGGATTCCATTGCGGCGGCTATGCAGGTACGTACGCGGCATGTGGTGTTACATCTGGAGCGCTTGCGTACGGTCTCTTAGCTGGGGACGCATCATTCGTCGGCGAAGTCATTGTTCAGTAAGAGGAAGGATACCCGAAGGTTCTCAGGGCCTGAGTCTGAGACGTTCTGGATTAGGAAGATCAACGTCACGGAACGTCACAAGGCTGTGCACTTACCTTCCTCCGAGACTGTAGCCCAAAACCATTGCTAACCGCGATGTCTGGAACACGTTAAAACAGAAAACAGAATGCGCATTCAGTAGCTCGGTCCTCATTCCTTACTCTTCATTTTTACCTCCGATTGTAAACAGGACCAACTGGGACCCACAACTTTCAAGATCTCTGTTAGTACAATTGTATCGGGAGAATCCAAACATCAGAAGGACAGCACCGGACAGTATCTCGATTGAGATGTGGCCACTTGGTGTACATACAGAAGTACAAGAACACAGGGCAAACCTGATTTTTGAGTTGGTTGCTGTGGGTCCCGTATCTTGCCTTTGTTCTCAAATGGACAAAACTCGTGCTACGCGACTCCCAAGGGAGACAAAAGCCCCGCAAATCGCCTAAATCCAGTGCGTCCCAACCGGCCGCGGGTGTCAGGGAACACTTGATGCGCTATTGCCGTGGCGCGCCTTCCATATTCGTTGCAGAAGCCGTTGTGCCAGTGTTGTGCCAGTGGCTGACATCGATTCCAAAAGGCCGCGTCGTTTCAGGTGCTCGACGTTTTTTTATTGCACGCGAGTGCGAGCCGTACGCTCACCTGGAGCCATCTTATGGCAGGAATATTAATAACAACGAGCCGGAGGGTTCACAACACGCATACGCAGCCACGAGATGCTCACCGGCTCGCCGGGACGCTGGTTAAGTTGAAGCCGGCTTGTTCTATTTTCGAACCCGGCAGATGCCGCGGATACGAGGCGGCCGACAGCTTGCCTCCGACGCATGGGTCGACCGTCGGTCACTCTCAGGCTGGGTTTAGTATCGCTGGTGTTTCTGTCCCTTCCTCTCCTAGTCGTCGCAGCTCTTTCTGTGGATCCAGTCCCACCTTTCCAATGGCTGAACCTCACTGCTCTTCTCAAAGGATCGACGCAGCCTCCTGGCTTGAAAGATGCGGCAATGGCTTATGACGAAAACAGCCGGTCAATCATCATATTTGGAGGCGAGG
Source organism: Mycena alexandri (assembly GCA_029233265.1). Classification (NCBI taxonomy): domain Eukaryota; kingdom Fungi; phylum Basidiomycota; class Agaricomycetes; order Agaricales; family Mycenaceae; genus Mycena; species Mycena alexandri. The sequence goes on along the minus strand of JARJCM010000001.1, from coordinate 343,445 downwards.
CGTCGTCGGGAGTCCCCCAAGGGCACACCTATTTGTAAGAACTTGGGAAGAACCTTTGACGTTAACCGTTAACTTTTTGTCATCTCTTCACAGACTCAACCTCGAGACTCTCACTTGGAGAGTACCACTCCCCCCATCGACTCTCACGCACACACCCCCAGCGAGGAGTGCTGCAGGTGTGTATTCGATCGCTGCAAGTATCTCAAAACGCGATCCTCACGGATTTTCAGTTTCCGGATGTGATAACGCCGCCAGCAAGTACGTGCCTTGAACTGTTGGGATTCCTTGTTTTCTAATGATCTGCGTAGCCGTAACGGATTTCTCGTCATTGGCGGAAGGGGCACCGATGGCGCGGCGTTGTCAGACGTATGGTGAGCCAAGATGCACTCAAAGTACCCGTGAATATTCCGAACCTACATTCCGCGTGTTTCCAGGGAGTACGACTTCAACAACGAATTCTGGTCGGAAGTGGTATGATGGCGCGTCTTTTTCATTTTTGACAGCGATTGCTCACTGTTTCTTCAAGAATATTTCGCCCGGTGGTCCTGGTGCTCGTTTCGGATCCAGTGGTGGCATCGACACACGCCTTCCCGCTCTCCCGGTATGCTTCTCCCGACTACAATACGAGTGTGTTGCTGATTTGATTCAGGATCCTGTGTTGCCTGTGCGCACGCTGTCTCTCGCGTTTCCAATAATTCACACCTCTTCCTCACCGTAGGGTCCTAACAATACGTTTTGGCTGTTTGGCGGGTCAAACGGCCAATCTTCATTTTCTGATCTATGGCGTCTGTAAGCACCTGCCGACATAATCTGAACTGTTCCCTCAAAGCTTCACTAGGAACGTATCTGGAACCCTATCGTCCAACTTGCCCGACGATTCAGTAGCCAGTTGGGAACGGATTGCCCTCGACAAATTGCCAGGAAAGGTCGGCCAAGGCGGAGGTGTCCTATCCCAGCAGGTCGTGACGGCCGGCGGTTGCAATGGTACTACGATCTCAGGGATCTTAGGAGACTCTTGCGCTGTACAGGACACCTATATAATCACACCCGATGGTCAAAGTGCCACGGCAGGGGCCGCCCTCCACTGTCCAGCCCCGCGACTCTCCCCGGTTGTTATTCCCAACGGCAATCAATTTTCCAAAAGTTTTTCGTCCCAAATGCTGCTTCTTTTGGGCGCCTTCAACACAACCCTTTGGGACGATGGCGGCGGACTGAAAGAGGGTGAGGTGGCTGTTCTAGACGTACCTTCCCAGTCGTGGACGCGCATACTACCTTCTGGCGATCCTGGTAGCACTTCATCCTTTCCGACACCGAGGGAAGGCTCGGTGGCCGTAATGTCCCCTCTGTCTCTCGTGGGTGACGCACGCACCACTTCCTCAGACATAATTGTTCGTTTTTTTTTCAATTCTCGTTTTATCGTTATTTCGTTCTCACCTTTCTCCAGGTGTTCGGAGGGCGCGATGTAGCGGGGAACTATCTTTCAGAAATGTGGCTTTTGAGGACGTACAATGCCCTGGTGTACGTATTCCTTTTCCTTGGCTAGCGCTCGTTTACTGAACCTTTGGATAGAACCCCTGCAGCCCCGAAATGGACGGGCTTTGGGAATGGACAGCTCCAGACCGGTATCAACGCAAATGGTGCTGGAGTGGAAAACCAATTTATTACCTCCTGCGCAGCCGCGCTCACTCCATCTCAATCATCATCTGCGACTTCATCGACTTCTAAACCGACTTCTAAACCGACTTCGCCACCAAGCACTGGTGGTGGTGAAGGTGGCGAATCGAACAATTCTACCTCCGCTTCTTCACTCAATACTTCTCTGCTTCACAAATTATTTGCTCCGCTATCCGTCGCGCTATTGCTGCCATCCTCCCTCTTATTTAGGCTTACATCGCCCTCCTTCAACAGCTCCCCCGACAGGGCGTTGCCTCGGCAGTGGTACTATGTCTCGGGATTTTTGGCTCTTACCTCTTTCACACTGGGGATTGCCGGAATAGCGACTTCTTTCACGACGATATCATCTTCTGACGCAACAACACGACCCCCAACGTTGAGCACTGTTCATGGTCGAGCCGGGCTCGCCCTGTTCATCTGCTTGTACGGTCTAATACCTCTTGTCGCACTTGTACATGCTTCTCGGTCGAAGCATGCACCCTTTGACGAAACAGATGATTCGAGGAAACGCGCCGACTCCGATGTAACCGAGAAGGATCAGTTACCTAGCAGTACTCATAGTCCCTCCCCTGCTCCATCCACCCGCCGTCGAACGCACTCCTGGGGACCTTCCAGCTGGAGAAAAGCCCGCGAGGACTCGTTGTCGATTGACAGTGGATCCGCCGAGACGGGGGATCCTGTCAGTACTACACCGTCTCCGCGTGGATTCGAGGTCCTTAATCGTCCCGCCCGGACGCGCCGGGCCAGCGGAAGCCGTCTTCCTGTGCCCGCGACGCATATGCCCCAGCAACTTGCGTCGCACAGTCTTAGCGACCTGGATTGGCTCAACCGTCGGCGCAGCCTCACTGCCGTTGTATGTCCACTCTCCCGTTCCTTTCGTCTACCCTAATCCATTCATTAGGGAGAGTTGGACTTCACCCTTGACCATGCGACATCAACTGTGCTCCCTCCTTCGACACCTGGCACTTTACTGGAGCCTCCAGTTGACCCGCCTTCAAACATGCCTCCGCTAGTTTCGATATTATTACGCTTACTTTTCCATGCAGCCTTGCTCGGTTTCTGCATCTTCTGCCTTGTAGCATTGTGGTCCAAGGCGCCGAAAAGCACCTTTGGTGTTTTCTTGGCTTGGACGACCGCCTTTTATATCATTCTCATCTCAGCCGGCTGGAGGGGACGGCCGGACCGATCTACCCTCTCTCTGATGTTTGAACGACTACGTGCGGAACAACGACCGACTACACTCCGTCCCTCGGTTTCCGACATTCCCCGCGCGGAAGAAGAACGCAGCAGGTTCCCGTACATCCATCGGCCAGCGCACCGGAGGGCACTGTTGACCGACTACATGGGTCCACAAAGCACAGATACCGAGGACGACGACGACGATAGGGCCGAGAACGAAATGAGACGGCGCGACATCTCTATCGTCACTTCTTACCCTAAACGCGCACTACGAATCACCAACCCATCATGAACTTTGCTATGACTTGTACACCGTTCTACATCTATAATTTCGTAGTCAATTTGCGCCCCTTGCATGTTGTAAAATATAATCAGCAGCATGATTTTATTCTCTAACCAAACGACTTCGCTCTCGTCAGCAGTGTGACGTAAGATCGCGGTACTCTTGCGGCCCGACTTGCCGAAGAGACAGCCATTGACTTGGAACACTCACGTTCTTCGTGCCCTGCTCGCGCCAGCCCAATTACCGAGGGACCTCCTTGAACTCATAATATCGAGCACTGCAGGTTTGAAGGTCTCAGTCCACCAATGCCGTCGGGCCCGGTCTTGGGTAGCCTTTCCCTCCAGTCTCCATCACTCACGAGACAAACTGTAAGTGTCTCTCGCTCGACCTGTCTTGAAATCGGTTCGTTCAAAGGTCCGAGCTCGTCTCATTATTACTCCTTCGCCCTTGCTCAACAAAGCCGTGTCAGAATTACTGAAAGAGTATCGGAAACTGGATGATTCCATTACCATGCGGTTAAACCGCGAAAATGCGATGGTCCGCGACCAGGAGCGTATCTCCGGGCGTCCGGGAAAGCAGGACCAGGCGTGTGCGAATGTCTGGGGGGAGCTGGTGGCCAACTGGAATCGGCGGAAACAAATAATTGATTATTGCGCGGCGGTGGTCGACCAGTCAAAGGAGGAGAAACAACGGACTGCCCAGGTGGAGGAGGATCCGTCAAGACGACGGAAACTCGAGGCAGCGATTTACTCTGACGATGTGAAGGTGAGAATAACCTTTCTTTCTAGTCATTTGGCGTAATTGATTATTTCAATTGCCATTGCAGCGAACTCATGTGCATAGGGAGCTTACTGTTGATGAAATCGTCCGCACACGATCTTTACAAGGTAACCCGAGTTCTAATACTCAGACATGGACCTCTCTGACGGGCTCTAGCTTTCCGGTCTCGCTGTCGATACTTTGTTCCTCCGTTAACAGACAGTGAAGCTCGAAAAATGTGGGATGCGGCTTCGTCTTGATGTAAATTACTGTGTGGAATGAAAGAAATTTGAACCAAGTTCTACGCCAATCCCCAAATAAAGTAATTCTTGACACCTTACTCACGAAATGACGCGAACGGCCGCTAAGGCGCAATTCGAACACTGTTCGCTTCTCCAACCTTATCCACGACCATGTATCGAACGGTTCTCCTCTTCAGCGTTCTCACAGCCAGCGGTGCTGTTCCTCCGCTAGCCCATGTAGAGTCCTTGCAATCCGTATTTCGGTCGGATGCAGTTCGAGTTCCGGTTGAACTCGGGGTCATGAGCAGGTGCATAGCTGCAAGGCTTCGTATCGCCCATTCTGAATTACTCTAGATGCCCCGACGCGCTCCTTTGCGAACCTATCTTTGACGCCGTTCTGCAAAAGGTCGGGGAAAAAGTGGATCTGGAGCTGGTATACGTCGCCAAGTATGTTGTTGCAAATTGTCGTATCCGAGATATCTTTAAGAGACCCCAGAATTAATTCAACCGACTCGGACTTTGGTGTTACGTGCCTGCATGGACCGGGAGAATGCGCCGGGAATGTTCAGCAGCTTTGTGCGGCGAAATATTCGACTCGTTGGTGGGATTTTGTGCGGTGCCAGAATGCTCGAGGGCGGTATCAAGTCGGGCTCCCGGAGGTGGCGTTGGAATGTGCTGAGACGGTCGGTATCGATTGGGAGGGCAGCGGGGTGGGAGAATGCGCTGGGTCGGATGGAAGCGGCAAAGGAGAGGAGGGCGTCGAGTTGTTGCGAGCGAGCACACTTCGGGGAAAAGCTCTCGGGATCGAGTAAGGCTTTTGATTTCCTTCTTCCGTCGGCGACTGAAGCAGGTTCTTTCCAGGAAAAGCTGCACGGTGTTGATTAACCACAAAAAAGTATGCATACACGACGGAACGTGGAAGGAATGCGAGGTAAGCTGACTCTTCACAAGGACTGGGCGCAATATGATATCTGAAAATAAATAGGGAGGTCATGGCGTCGATGACTTTGTCAGGCAAATCAACAGTGAATATGAGCGGTTGAATGGGGAGTTCGGTGGATCCTACTGACCGGTTTGGTTCATCCCGTTGTCGCGTCGAGTTTCAAACGTAGTCGGTGCGAGAAATAATATGCATTCTATTGGGTTTAAGCCCCACCAAGCAGTAGTTCATAGACGATGATTATTATGTTACAGCCAATCAGAGGAACTGTAATTCCGTCAGTAGGGTCGAGGGGATGGCAGAAAGAGGAATACGCACTCCGCATTAACGTCCGCACAGCACTTATCAGGTCAATCAACCGCGCCTTCATTCCAACCTCGGGTTGTGGGTTTCCGTAGCCGGTCTGCGGGTCGTAGGTCTGGTGAAAGGTCGCGTTGGCGGTGGCGTTTGGGACCTGAGACGAAGCCCAGCCGACTGGCGTCGTGTCAGCATGAGTGCTGTATTCCAGCCGGGTCGCTCACTTCGTGCAAGAAAGCGGTCTTCGCTGAGAACTGCCATCGAATTTATGACCAGCAGTCCGACGTAGATAATGGTTCCCAGCATTTTTGTAGGTGCAAGGGTGAGCATGGTCGTGGTTTGCCTCGAAGCGCCGGGTGATGGCGTCACAAACTTTGACGCGAACATTTTCGAGGCGAATTATTTCCTTCCTCAGGCGGCCATGCTCGGACGGCCCTTGTCGACGAGTTCGCGTTGGATACAGCACTCGGTCGCTGGACCGTCTCGTCTGCCGTTAACACGACCGCCGCTATCCTGTCGCCAGTGCGCCTTTCGCGTCTCGTTGACACTCCAGCCTCTGACTATTTCTTCAGTGCCAGTTCTTTCGATCCTATTAGCTGGCTTTCCCGCACCCTGTCTCCATCAACGTTTGGAAAAACCGACGAGAGCGAGGCGAAGGAAGATGAAAAGGAGATTATTCCTGAGAAGCCGACTGAAAGCTCGAACATTTTTGCAACGGACCCTGTGAAGGAAGAACCGCAGGCTCCGCTATCGGCGTCGCGCACCTCGCGCACGCGGCCTACGGTCCCACTTAAGCCGCGGCAAGTGCAAGTATCGAATATTCCGGTGCCATTTGTGCGTCGTGCCGTTCTTATATATTGTCCACTACCTAATTTCTATGGCAGCACAAAGAAACTACGATGCCTTTTGTGATATCGCACCGAAAACTCAACAAACTAGGACGGCAAATCGCTGGGAAACCAATTGACTATGCGATTCTGCAGATGCAGTTCAGTGAAAAGCGGGCGGGATCGAAGATCAAGGACCTGCTCACGAGCGCAAAGCAAAAGGCGGTTCAGCGCAGGAAGATGGATTCACCTACGCTGGTTGTTGGTTCGTTTGCATGTCACCGATGGACCTGATACCCGCTCATCGCAATTTTTATTACAGCGGAGGCCTGGGTGAACAAACGTGCGACCCGATCGAAGAAAATGGTTGCGCAGGGTCGCGGTCACCGCGGAGTGCGCGTCAAGCGGAGCGCGACCATGACTGTGGTGTTGAAGGAGGGCAAGACGGTGGAACAGCAGAAAGCAAATGAACGAAAGCGGAAACTGTCGCGAATTGTGTCTGCGGCGGTGACGCGGGAGGACAAGCCGCTGCGTAACCCGGCGCCAATGTGGACTTGGTAGAACGAATCCATATTTTGTTTTATTTGCATGCAACGAGTCGAGAAATTGCGTAGTGAGACTAAGAGTTACTCCGGCAACAGATTTGGATTTGGATTTGATGGCGGATTTGGATTTGATGCAGTTACGTGACCATTATGTTATGGCCTGCATTTCGCATTTTCACTTTCTGGCCTGCCCCATTGCCCCCGGAATTCTCCGGGATGCACACCTTTACTAATATTCTACTCTGAACTAAAATAACTAAGAGATACAGAAGGAGGAAAGTATCAAAAAAGACTTGCCGGTCCATCAAAGTCATTGATGTTGAGCAAGTTGTGGATGTTCTGGCCTTTTAGCTTGCCCAAATGTGCCACAAAAAATATATGTTCCTGTAGTATTATACATAATTCTCTCTGGATACTCAGATTCCTTTTCCTGGACCTGGTCGTGGCCTGTCACATGGGTCACAAAGCTCATTCCCCTCCAAACACAACTCCCGCGTGCCTGCAAGAAGGTCTGAACATGCTGGTAAAATTAAATATCATTCAAAAGGCCTCATCAAATTTTTCTGGGAGTACCCGGTGACCAGAGAGGTTAGTACATGGTCAGGTCCCTTGCTATCACTGACTTTGATGGACCGGCAAGTCTTTCTTGATACTTTCCTCCTTTTGTATCTTTTAGTTATTTTAGATAAGAGTAAAATATTAGCAAAGGTCTGCATCCCGGAGAATTCCGGGGGCAATGGGGCGGGCCAGAAAGTGAAAAATGCGAAATTCAGGCCATAACATAATGGTCACGTAACTGCATCAAATCCAAATCCGCCATCAAATCCAAATCTAAATCTGTTGCCGGAGTAACTCTAAGTGATTTGATTTTGGGTGTGACTCTCGTTACTCTCTTCCCGAATCGGCTCATCGCCGCATATGAATGAGTCCAAATCCCCGCCCCCAAAGCCTGCCGCTTCCAATGCGCCGCCGACGTTTGGGTACCAGACCCGCCTCCTCGAGCGCACATCGTCCCGCAGCGGCGGCGGAGGCCTGCTTTCCCGCACCAATTCTCAGTCTACCGGCGGTATGAGCATCCTCACCCAGCCCACAGGCTCCTCAACTACCCCCGCCACTCGCCGCTGGACACCCTCACATCGGGTCACAAACAGCCTCGATACAGTCCGCGGCAAGTGGGAGGACCGCGTCCGAGACGCAAACAACGAGGAGGCAAGGGTCTCTTCTCCACCGGGGGTCCGTGTCTCTTCCCCCACTTCGTTTACGGGGTCATCCACCTCCTCGGGCCTTGCTTCCCCCACCGGCTCCATATCTAGGCCCGATCGTCGGCCATCCACCCCGCCATCGAGGCCGCCGCCGACTAATGGGGAAACTTACCGCACCCCGACATACCTCAAGCGCCATACGATGCCTGCACCCATCATCGCCACCCCGTTGTCCCCAAATACCACTGGGGTTTCTGTTGAGGCCGACTCCTCTTCGTTTGGGTCGGAAACCCCGAATCGTATACGTCTGCCTTCCTCGACAGCCTTCCCGATGGTCTCTCCGGTCAAAGAGCATGGCAGCTTTACAATGCCATCCCATTTGGCGGGTGCGGTGCAGAGCGTTCGGTCTCGCTCGCAGACGCTCGAAGCGGCACTCAGCGACGCATCTCAGGCTGCGTCGTCCTCACGCCCAACTCGCGAGCCATTCCCCAGACCCCTCTCTTCTGCATCACCCAAACGGAGACCTACCTCTCATTATGGTTCTCTGTACTCGAGCCCAGAACCGCTCAAGTCGGCACCGAGCGCGGTTTCCACATTCTCCGAAGCGTCCAATCCTATGCCCTCTCAAATATTACCCGCCGAGGCCTCCTCTGTCATGTCACCACCGACTTACAGAAGCTCATACATGTCCAACCGCAGCAAGGCATCAACATACGGCGATCATCTCGTTGTCGGCGGTCGAAAACTCGGCCGCCACTTACCTCGTATAGCAAGTGGTGACGGCGACGAGGAACGGGGTCAAGTTATTGAGCAGCAGCAGAAGGACTCCCGCGAGTCACGAAGGGCCGCCCGCTTACGGGATCGAGATCCAGACGAGTTCGCAGCGCCACTGAAATCGCCGCCTCCCCCGCCAGAACTCGTCGTCTCAGGTGTTGCTGCGAACGATGTTACTGGTGTTCCTGGACGGCTGCGTTTGTCCCGGAATAAGGCATCAGCGATCCCGGCGTCTCCACTACCTTCTGCTCGTTTGACGCGGGGCCTCTGGGCGGACACTCAGCGGCATCTTATCCAAGCGTATGAGTATCTCTGTCACGTCGGCGAGGCTCAACAATGGATCGAGGGCTGTCTCAATGAGGAGCTGGAATTCGGTGTGGTAGAATTGGAGGATGGTCTTCGGAACGGGGTCATCCTCGCGAAGCTCGTGCGAGTGTTTCGACCAGGTTCTGTGAAGAAGATTTACGACGTTCGTGGTATCCATTTGTTGGGCTCTACCCAAATTGACCTTTTTTTAGGCGCCTAAGCTGGACTTTCGTCATTCCGATAATATCAACTACTTTTTCAATTTCGTCCGCGAAATTGGATTGCCCGAGGTATGTTGTTCTCTTTTCCTTGCAGTTGGGTCTCACGTCCCAATGAAGGGCTTCATTTTCGAATTGACCGATCTTTACGAGAAGAAGAACTTACCTAAAGTGATATACTGCATTCACGCCTTGAGGTTTGTTTCTCTCCCGACTTTATCCATTACGCTCATATTTCTTCAGTCACTTACTCGCCCGCCGTGGAATGGCTGAACGCATCGGCAATCTACTTGGACACCTGAAGTTCTCCGACGATCAACTCCAACGAACTCAAAAGGGGCTCAAAGACGCAGGCGTCGCCATGCCCAACTTTGGAAATGTTGGAAATGAGCTTGCGCGTGAGATCAATGAGGAGCCCGAAGAGGAGCCTGAGACGGAAGACGAACGTACGTCCATTGACTGATTTTTCTACGGTAATTAAAAGAGAGTACGTAGGTCGGGACCGATTGTTGCTGGAGAACGAGCCTGCCATTTCCGCGCTTCAGTGCGCCGCTCGTGGATATCTCGTTCGCCGAAACCAAAGCACCCTTCGGACTCGCTTGCAACTCATTGAGCGGCACATGACCAAATTCCAGGCTCATTGTATTGCTGCGCTTGTCCGCCGTCGCTTGGCGCAGCGACGTCGTGCTCAGCGCGACATTGTCCCTTGGGTACTCGCCCTCCAGGCTGCGGCTCGAGCGAAGATCGTGCGACGAAAGTGGCGTTATCGACTGCGTGAAATTGCGGGGTCCACCCCCTACGTCGTCATGGTCCAGGCCCATCTTCGAGGCGTCCTTCAGCGCCGCAGATTCGCTCGTCTCAAGGCGGCCTTGAGATCTAGCACCGTCTACGTCACGAAGCTTCAATCCATTGCTCGTGCTCGCATATCGCGAAACGTCCACCGCGAACTCGCGACGACCTTAAGCAGACCGGCTATTCAGTTCTCTGTTGTCTCTTTTCAAGCCCATGCGCGAGGGGTCCTCGCCAGGAGAATGGCGATGCGCCGCGAGCGTATCTTGCGGCACTTTGAGCCGAGCTTCGTTGCCTTGCAGGCTCACTGCCGTGGCGTTCTCATGCGCAGACGGATGCGCAACCAGATGGCGACTCTCGAGGACGTTTCGGAGACTGTGGTGCGCATACAAGCTGCAGTCCGCACTTACCTCGCTCGGAAACGCCTCCTTGTCCTTATCCGCGGCCTGCGGAAGGCCACCCCCGTCGTCGTCGGCTTCCAAGCTCGCGCTCGGGCCAACCTCGCACGCCAGCAGCACCGCAACATCAACAAGGCCTTGGCGCAAACCACGACCATCGTTTCTGTTGGTGGTTTCCAAGCTCTTGCTCGTGCTTCCATCGCGCGCAACCGGCACCGCGAGTTGAACCGGAGTCTTGGATTCGTCGCACCGGACGTCGTAGGGTTCCAGGCTGCCTGCCGCGGGGCCCTCGTGCGTCAGGATTATTTTGCCTGGAGGGACCATGTACGGAGAAGTCACCCGATCGCGACACTGCTGCAGGCGATGCTTCGCGGCGCGGTGCAACGGAAATTATTCCGGGCAAAGCTGGATTATTACAAGGCTAACCTGAGCAAGGTTATCCAAATCCAGTCGCTCTTCCGTGCCAAAGAAACGCGAGAGCAGTACCGACAACTCACCTTGGGTACCAACGTCTCAATTGGAACGATCAAGAACTTCGTTCATCTCCTCGACGATTCCGAGGCGGACTTCCAAGATGAGGTCAAAATCGAACGACTGCGGAAGAAGGTGGTTGAGAGTATTCGCGAGAACCAAGCTCTGGAGAGCGAGTTGAGCGATCTCGATATCAAGATCGCTTTGGTCGTACAGCACGTGCAGAGTTTCGACGGAATCATCAAAGCCAGGAAGCTCGGGGCGGACAGTGCCGCTGCCCACGCTGCGAGAGCTTCCCTACTTGCGGCGCACGGCGACCCGTTCTCCGGACCCAATACTCTTGACCAGGCCGCTCGTCGGAAGCTCGAGCTATATCAGCAGCTCTTTTACCTCCTCCAGACGCGTGGCGAGTATCTCAATCGGCTGTTCGTTCAAATGTCTCTGGACAACGCGCTGGAGAAGAATAGGCGTTTCACCGAGCGGGTCGTGTTAACGATTTTCGGATTCGGGCAGGATCGTCGCGAAGACTTTTTGATGCTGAAGCTGTTCCAGGTACGCTCTTCATTCGTTTGGATTTTCAGTTACTTACGTCGCCCAAGCTTGCTATCCAAGATGAGATCAACTCGGCTGGCTCCATCCACGAGATAATCCACGGGCACCCGGTGTACATCAATATAGCTGTTCCCTATGTTCGTCCCAAGCAGAACAACTACGTTCGGGATGTTCTGCAAAGTGTCATTCGTCGGGTAATCGACGCCCCCGCTGTCGGCGAGCCGCCTATCGACCTGGAGCTCGATCCTTCACTGGTAAGTGTTCAAGAACGCACAACGAACGAGGTCAAATATGTTTCTAGATTTATCGGACGCGTATTGAGCTCGAGGAGATTCATCTCGGTACGTCAAGTGGAAAGCGTAAGGACCTGAATTTCCGAGAAGCGTTATTGGACGGACCTACGAGGGCCGTGTACATTCGAGGTACGTGCTATCTCTCTATTTTCTTTCTATTCCCCTATTTATACTAGCCCCGCAGCGCTTCAAACTCTGCAAGAATGCACTCAATGGTTCATCACAGCCCTCTCTCAGTCGGTGAAGAGAATGCCGTACAGTATACGCTATCTTGCTAGGGAAACACTCATCGCGCTCCGAGTAAGTCGATCACCCTTCAAAGTCGTGCCCCGCTTATTCCTCACTCCCAGGAAAAATACCCCGAAGCTCCAGAGACATTACTTGCTGCGTGCATCGGGAGATTGGTGTATTATCGCTACATCAACCCGGCGATAGTGTGCGTCCCTTCATTGTTGCCCTACTTTGTTGGCTGATTTCCCCACAGTACGCCAGAAACCTTCGACATAGTTTCGAAGACTCTCGATCGCGATGCGCGCAAGAATTTGGACCAGATATCCAGAGTTCTGACCCAAATCACCACTGGCTCGGAGTTCGACGATGACAGTCCCAAATATGTTCCGATCAACGAGTTTGTTAAGCGGGCGATCACCGAAATGACGGCCTGGTTACTTGAGGGTGCGTTTCTTGTTTATCATTTTTTCTTCTCACCTTATTCTTCCTAGTTGCCAATGTACCCGACGCGGAAACCCAGTTCCATGCTCATGAATTCCTTGACGCAACGGTTCAACCCAAGCCCATCTATATATCCCCAAACGAAATTTATACCATCCACGGGCTTCTAACTCAACACGTGGAATATTTGGTTCGCATCCTCTCTGCCATGTTTCCTACCATTCTAATTCTTCGGCAGGCTCCCCAACCCAACGACATCTTGAGAACGATTCTTACCGAATTAGGCGGTGTTCCGAATCTTGGTAACGACGAGTTGAAGGATGCCAGAGACCAGGCCATTACATTGGAGTTGACGAATCGGTTCGCCAACGTCCGAGGTCAGCTTCTTACTTCTTCGAAATATTCGATCGGTTCAAACGTTCTTATAGACCCTCACGCGGAAGAGAAAACCCTCTGGATTCAAGCCAAGAGAGGGGTTCTCGCTCTTCTTCGGGTTCAACCTGCTCAAAACCTCCTCGACTCAATCTTGATGAACGTTACCGAAGAACACGAAGATATATGGGACGAGATCTTGGATGCGGAAGCAGATCATGAGCAAATTGGTCACGGCAGGCAGGCTTCGACCACCGCTGCCGACTCCGCATATCGACTGGACGATATTCGTTCGTAAGTAGTCCTATTTTTTATATGGTCGATCCTCACACCCCCTTTCCAGATATAACTTCCATACGGTGAAAGCCCGCGCGATTTCTTTCCTGTTGGATCTGGAGAAAATGGGCAAGATAACCCGGGACGACGGATTCCAGGGTATTCTCAATGCCATAGCCGGTGACGTCCGCAGCAAGCACAGGAAGCGCATACAACGTCAACAAGAAATGGAATCCATGAACGAAGTCTTGCGGCAGCTGGCAGAAAGCAAGAAACAATTTGAGGAAAAGATCAATAGCTATCATAGCTACGTTGATGCGGCCATGCAGACCATGCAACGCGGTAATAATAAGAAGTACGTCGTGAAACTTTCATTCCGACCCTCTTTTAACTTTCAGCAGGAGAAAACAGATCGTCCTTCCGTTTACTCGGCAATATTTCCATCTCCGCGACCTGCAAAGATCTGGGGAAACACCGCAATTCGGGTCCTTCCTCTACACCGCCAAGTATCTGTACGAAAAGGGCATCCTGCTGTCCATCGATCAGTACTCTCCCCGTCAATTCGACAAACTTCATATAACCATGTCATCGAATGCCCCTGGCATTTTCACCATCCTTCTCGAATCAACGCTCCTCGGCGTATCCACTCGTATCGCGAGTGAAGATGTCAGCATGGAGAACCTTTTGCAGGCGCGATATGAAAAACGACCCTTTTTGTCGCTGTTCAACGGCAAGGCCAAGGTCAATTTTGAGCGCTTCGTCTATCAGATCAATAAAAAGTATGTCTTTCTACACGTCAGTGTTCACCAATGTCTGACCGATGCCAGATTCTATGTTTAATGATTTCACGACCACTCACGCCATTTAATGACCCGCTTGCTGACACCACCTCATCATCTCACATCTAACTACACACATTCATCCTCATGTACTGCTAGTCGACTCGACATACTTGTGTATTTTTGGCATATCCAGTATCATGAACGAACAACTTATGTAAAAAAATAATATTGTTCATAACGTCTCCGGCCGATGGCGAAAGCGTGTTGACTAAGTTAACTACCACCGTTTAAAGGGACTGTTACCCTTTTTCCAAGGTCGAATCACGTGACAACCCGTTGCCTCGAACAACTCACAGAACTCATGATTGGTAGAGGCCGGCAAGCGGCGGGGCAAAAACAGAACACATTTTGCGGATGTAAGAATCGCGGCTTGACATGGTCGTTGATAGCTCAAACTCAAGTGCCGCGAGTTTTTCTTATGTTGAAAGAGGAACGGTTGCGTTCGGCACATTCGGCATCGCGGCCACTAACAGAAGACATCAGGGAAACATCCTCCTAGTGTGTTCTTTTCAGACTCTCCCTCAAGGCCAGTGACTCCATATCCCCGGAATTCGTTGTGAAGGGTAGGAAGGTCGCCAAAAACTCATTTTCAATCCACTTGCCGCTGATGCCGAGCGTGCCGAACACCCTCGCAATCATTTCTTGTTGAAACAAGGGGGAAAATGGGGAGCGGCCTTTCCCTTTGGAACTCGGGACTCTCGCACGACCTCGTACCTCGGTCGGCTCGAGTCCCCTTGTGGGTTTTTTTGGAGAATATTGTTGCGAGTCGACTCCTAAAATGATGGAATCAGTCACGTGAAAGCGGACATTCTTGGAGGTCTAGAGCAAAAACTAGAACTACGTTCTGTTTTTGAATCTCATCATCCCCCGAGTTGAACACACACCTTTGACCCCTTCGGGGTGTCATACGAAAAATTGGAACGATACAGAGAAGATTAGCATGGCCCCTGCACAAGGATGACACGCTTTTCCGGAGTGGTAGACCTACGGGTCTCAATATTTATGCTGCTTTTTGCGACCATCATTCACAAAAAGCATCCAGGCCTTGATTTCAGTTCAGAACAAATTTTTGGAATATGCGACTGAAAAAGTGCATAACCATTGAGACCTGTAGTGTAGATTGACTATGCTCTACGGAAAAGCGTGTCATCCTTGTGCAGGGGCCATGCTAATCTTCTCTGTATCGTTCCAATTTTTCGTATGACACCCCGAAGGGGTCAAAGGTGTGTGTTCAACTCGGGGGATGATGAGATGAGTTCTGTGAGTTGTTCGAGGCAACGGGTTGTCACGTGATTCGACCTTGGAAAAAGGGTAACAGTCCCTTTAAACGGTGGTAAATATATATAGATTGAGACTGGGGATGTTCCAGAATTTCCTCAAGGTTTTTTGGACTGTTGGAGGAGGACTAGAGGCTAACATGTATTTTGATCAATCTTTCTTCTCTTGAATCCTTATCTCCCAAAGGAACTCCAACTCAGAAGATATTTTACTCTCCCAATTCCTGGTGTAACTCAGCTTAAAGGTGAAGAAGTTTGAGTCTAGCATGTGAACATATGGAAGACGGCGCGCTATGGCAGATGTGATTCATGGCAGCGGCTCGAGGGCCGCAGGACGGTAAACCTCGATGGAAACTGGTAGAGAAGTGGAAACTGAAGACTCGAAAACATAGAAACTGAAGACTGGAAAAACACATGCAAGACCTACCTGGGACTCGCGCGTCAACATTCAAACTTTCGGCGTTGGCGGTAAACGCGTCGTATGCATATGTATACATCATCTCGCAGGCCCCATGTATTCCTATAATAATAATGTATGGGGAAACCCATAGCAAGTGAAATCCAGAAAATGCGTCGTCAGAAAAATAGATTAGTAAACTTAACGATAGATGCGGACAGTCCAGTGAAAGGGGTCGGGCGGTAGCGCGAAACGTAAAGACAGACAGACGTAGACTGCGAAAGCAGTCTGCAGTGGAGACGTGACCCCAAGCCTGGGTGTAATACACATATGTACAGACGCCAATCGGCGCTGGGCTGGGTAGAAGGGGGAGGGGAGGGAACGCGGACACGGACATAAATCTACAGCCTTAAGCCATGCTTTTGGGCCTTCCGCCGTCAGAGTGGAATGCCGGTACGGGTGGTATGAGGGCGGAGGGATCCGCCGGCGCAAAGCTCTGCGGCCGATCGCCCGGCTGGCCTGCAAAGTTACGGGGCACGAACAAGCTGCTGGCGTTCGAGGGCTGGCGCGGCCGCGGTGCAGGGCCTGGACTGCTCGTGCCGAACTGCTCGTCAGTGAGACGGACAGAGTGCACAGAGTCACGCGAGGATTGGCGTTGCGGCGGTAACATGGAATCCCGCGTCGCCTGGCGCAGGGGCTGTATCATGGAATCGCGCTGGGGCTGCATTACGGAATCCCGCGTGGGATTCCGCTGCGGCAGAGGCGGCTGCTCCGAGGGCGGTATGGGGGCCTGGCGTTGAGGGGGGCCTGGCACAGCGCGCGAAGGTGGGGGCGGTGCTTGGCGTTGAGGGGGCGGCGGCAAAAGAATAGGTTCAGGGGCCTCCGCAGTCGGTGACGAGACAAAGATCGAGTCCTCTTCTGAAGGGCTGCGCTGGAAGCCGACGCTCCGCGGTCTATCTTCGAAACTGCGCGCAGGGGCAATGAGCGAGTCCTCAGAGGGTTGCCGTTGGTAATTCGCGCTCTTGGGCCGGTCGCCGGGATTCCCGTCAAAGCTGCGGAAACCGGGGGAAGGTGGGACGAAGAGCTGATCCTCGGGAACAGCAATGGACGGTTGGCGCTGATAATTGGCGCTCGAAGGTCGATCGACAGGCCGGAGACCGCTTCCCTTGAAAGTGCGAGTCGTGGGCGACGGGGGAATGAACATATCGTCTTCGCTGATTGCCATTGAGATAGGCGCACGGTCGGCGAGTGGAACACCAGCAGCAAAACTGTCTCTGGGGTTCATGGACATGGGTCTGCGATCCATATCCTCCGTGAGCGCCATCGAGACAGGTTGGTAAGTATGCGGTAGGGGGTCCGGGCCCGCGATGTAGCTGTTCCGGGGGTCCATCGGCATGGGCGTCGAGCGACCGCGGGTTTTCCTCGTCGTCGACTTTGACTTGCCTTTGCGACACATGTACATCACTCCAAAGGCGCCGAGGACGATGAGGACGAGAGCGTTGAGGGCCATTATCCCAAGCATGGCCGGGAGGTATGCCACAATCTTGCTCAGGTTGTCGCTGACGTCCGATGATAGCGAGACGGACGAGGGGTTATTGGACGAGGAATTGGAGGCGTTATACGTGATGTTGGCGGCAGCAGAACCACCGCGAGCAGCGTGGAAATCTTTGGACGCTTCGTTGGGATCGACGAGAGCCAGGAGCTTCACATATGGGTTGCATATCTGGTTGTTCGAATCAAAGTCCCCAAAGTCGTAGATCGAATACATGGAACGCAGAACATTGTCGCCAATGAGCCAGTCGCTGTATGCACGTAAATACAAGGGCATTGGAGATTAAGATGTACTTGCAATTCTCCGGAGCCAACAGAAACCGTCTGAGGAACGAAGGTACCGACACACAAGGTGGCGTTGCTCAGGCTAGCCGAGGTAACATCCAACGGATGTAAAGGATATACTTGGCCACTTGGAAAAATATGAATGAGGATGTCATAAAAGAGAAGACTGGCGCGTACGCAAATTGCAAAGCAATGTCGACTTCTGTATCGCAGGGAAGAGTCCATTGACCGAGGGACGCGTCGAATTGGGCACCCGCCGCGCCAGAGTAGATTGCGTCGCAGATAGCCTGGGGGGCGTAGCTAATTTGCGTCAGTAAAGACCCAAAATTACCCGGAAACCGCACGTACGTGTACGAGGTCCCGCTGTCAAGTAAGACGACCGCTCTGTTGCTCGGGGCGCCCACAACGTTCGTAGTTGGGGTAACCACGGTGTTGCCTACCAAAAGTGCCTCCAAAAGGACGTTCCACCGGTTGGGGAATGTGACAGGCCAAGTGGGAATGGCCGGGTTGTTCATCACGGCGGCATACTGCGGCTCGGTCTCACCTACATCACTTTCAGCGCCAGTGTGAAACGACAGCGTGAACACTCACCAATGGAGAAGCTCCCTTCAACCGTGTCGGTGGCATCGCTGCTCCGTTGAAGGGCGAACGCGATAAAATTGGGCTCCGACGGGTTGTCTCGGAAGAGATTGTACAGCAGACTACGACCGGTAGAGGCACCGGTCTTGTTGACTGCGCTGTCAATGGAGGAGAGGGAGGTGAATCCGAGGCCGACGAGACCGTCGGCGCCATAGCCCAAGGCAGGGTTGTTCGCGTTCGATACATCGAGTATCGCCTGTGACGAGACGGTAATTCTGCATGCAAGCTCAGCGTCGGCCGGATACAGTTAAAGGACACGCACCCTGCGAATTGAACGGGTCCGTATGCGATGTGGCCATATACCCAACCGATACCATACTGATAATGAATGATTAGTAGACAGATGATGGTGACGCCAATGGTGCGCGCACAGTGAGATTGTAAGTAGTCGCCTGCGGTTTGGTTCAGGCGAGAATAATTAGAGGGATGAAGAAACTCACAGAGTCGGTGAGGCCGGGCAGAGGGGAGGAAGCGCCTTTGACCCAGACATCGGACGAGCCAGTATCGAGCTGGACAGGGTAAACTAGGGAAATGATCGGTTCAGGGATTGCGCGACGAGCTGAGTATAGCGAAGAGTACCTGAGCTGCCGACGGTCACCTACAGAGCTCGGGTCAGCTAGCGGCAATGGTTAAAAGGTAAACTTGCATTAGCCATGTATATCAGGTCATGAACGGTGCTGCGAAACAGATTAATTGCTTATCTAGCGTGCACATAAGGCGACACACTTGACGTCGAGGCCGTTTGCATCACTTCCCGCCGCTGCGAGTACAGAGACCTTGGAAACGCCGCTTCTCCGTTCGAGCGCGGAACGGCGGACCTGGTGGAAGGGGATTCGGACGGCGAGGACGGAGGGGACCAGGACGAGTGCTGCGAGAGCGGTGGGGAGGAGCATGAGGCCAGGAGGAGGAGGAGAAAGGACTGGCTTGAGAGGGGAAAGAAGGCTCTCAGCTCATTCAAGAATTCAGAATGATCGCTGATCTCCGTTCGGTGATCCTCAAGGTGATCAAGCAGGTGAAGTTGAGGTGAAGGTGGCCATATCCATCGTTTCCTCTACCAAGCTTGACTTGAACGGTTTACTTGCTCGCCAATTAAATAATTGCTCAGTCTCGCTGTACTGCACGCTGACCCCCACCAAAATATAATTCCGTCTCGAGAAACCCCCGCCGATCAGCTGACAGACAGCCTGAGTTCAAAGTTACCCCGCGCATATACCCCGCCGCACATCATCCATGGCGTCCAGGAGTGCGATAGCTCGCCTCATTAACGCTTCCCAGCATTCCGCGTGCCCTTGCCATGGCGCACACCACGCAGCGGCCCACCCAGGCGCAATGAGCCAGCTGAGGCGTTACGCCACGCCCCTGAACACCGTTCAGAAGGAGTACGCGTTCGAGGTGGCGGCCTCGAATCTCAGGTTCGGAGACGGTGTGACCAGGGAAGTCGGTATGGACTTGGCGAACATGAAGGCCCGCAAGGTGATCCAAGCGCCTTGGCGCGTCGGGTATATACTCTAACTCCCGGTAAAGGTCGGCGTGTTCACCGACCAAAATGTCGCGAAGCTAGCACCCATGAAAATGGTCAGTCGCCGTCGACTTTGAATGCTGGTGTATAACCGCGACCCCAGGCTCTGGAGTCGCTTGAAGCGCAAGCAAATCTCCCGTTCGAGGTTATGAGTCTTCCGGTCACCGAACCGACAGAGGAAAGCTTCAACGACGCGATAGCATGGGCGCGCGGACACGATTTCAGTCATTTCCTCGCGTCAGTCGCGTGACTATCTGGTTGCTAGCGCCTGAATATTTCTCGTTTAGCGTGGGTGGTGGGAGTGTGATCGACACGGCCAAAGCGGCCAACTTGTTCTCGGTCTACAAGGTAGTCTCAGGCAGACATTGAAGATGGTCGTTCACACGTGAACAAGGATGCAGAACTGCTGGATTTCGTCAACGCGCCCATCGGAAAGGGTTTGTTATTTATATTCTTGAAAAAGTAAATATATCGACAATTATCACAGGTCTCCCCATTACAGAAGCACTCCGACCACTCATCGCGGTCCCCACAACGGCAGGGACAGGTCCGACATATTGATACATCGACTTGAAAAGTGCTCAGCGTCTATACTAACAGGTTCAGAAACCACCGGGACAACTATCCTCGACATAACCTCGCGCTCTTTCAAAACCGGCATTGCCAACCGCGCGCTGAAACCCGTGCTCGGCGTCGTTGTAAGTGCCCCCGAATAACGCGTCCGCCCAACCACCAAACACATCGCGTAGGACACGCAAAACACCGCCAGCTGCCCGACTGCCGTGCACATCAGTGCCGGCCTGGACGTCCTCTTCCATAGCCTAGAAAGCTACACCGCCATCCCGTACACCGAGCGTATGCCCCGCCCGTCGAACCCCATCCTAAGGCCGGCGTACCAGGGCAGTAATCCCGTCGCGGACGTGTTTTCGCTGTGGGCGCTACAGACGACGGTCAAGTATCTGCCGCGCGTTGCGAAGTATCCCGAGGATGAGGAGGCGAGGAGGCAGATGCTGTATGTGATTTATCATGCATCATACAATAAAGTTTATCGTTGTCTGTAGACTGGCGGCGTCCTTTGCTGGGATCGGTTTCGGTAACGCGGGAGTGCACTTGTGTCACGGCGTTAGTACCGCATTTTCGTCCTTCGTATATGTTGGCTCACATCGCTTTTAGATGTCTTATCCTGTACAGTTTCCTCCTCGCAATTACATTACTCTTCTTACCCTTGTTTCCCCAGATCTCCGGCTTGAACAAGAAAGGACCGAAATACCAACATCCAGGGTACCTCAACCCCAACCCCATTATCCCCCACGGAATCAGTGTCGCAATTACTGGCCCCGCTGGTAAGTCTCTCCTCACCACCACCCGAACCAACGTTAACCCGCGCAGTCTTCCAATTCACGGCCCCCTCCTCCCCCGACCGGCACCGCCACGTCCTCGCCATCTTCAATGACACCACCATCTCCGACCCCTCCATCACGCGCATCCCCGACTCGGAGATCGGCGCGCACCTCTACGACACCATCGCGCGCTTCCTCGACGGGCTGGGCGTTCCCCGCGGGCTGAAGGCTCTAGGGTACACCGCGGCTGATATCGGGAAGCTGGCGGAGGGGACGCTGCCGCAGCGCCGGGTGTTGGATTTGGCGCCGGGGATTGGGGATGTGGTGGGCGAGGATGGGAGGATGCATATCGAGAAGATGTTGCAGAGTTCGTTGGAGTATTAGGTTTGGAGCGCGAAACAAAACAATGTTGTGTGTACATGATGGATCAATTGAACAGAGTTTACGATTTGCTATCATGCGCTACGAGGTCCGCGAACACCACCAGGCTGCCGCCGAATATATCCAGAGAGCTGTGAACGTTAGCTTGTTGGAAGCGCAGAGGTAGAATGGAAACTACCTTCCGTATGTGAGGTCCACTTTACCGCCAGACAGTTGGTGGACGAGATCGAGGTCGTCGATGCCTGCAACGAGGTAAGAGGAAATATGGCACCTAAGAAAGAGTAATGCTTTTGGCCCCGCCGGCGTAGGTGCACGGGATTGCAATCCATTCGCCCAGCTCTATGCTCCGTTTAAGAAGCGGTTGTTACTTATCGGCGACAAACCTACTAGTTACCAGCGCCTCGTCGATTCCTTGGCATAGACCTTCGACGTCTGCGGCGTGGATTAAAAATTCACTGAAGAGTGGCAGCGGTTACAGGTCGATGGAAATTGAGCACGCGATGAATTACCTGCAGTGCTTGGAGAGCATGTTCAGTGATTCTGCTCAGCGGTAAGATACATTCCATCGGTGATCCTCGTACGACAAACCTCGCGTCACTTCCATGTCGGTTATATCTTGCCATTTATTCATTGCTACAAACCAGCCCTCCCCGCGTTTTCGGCAACTTCCCGGTTTCAATCGGCCGCCAAAAGAGATACGTGCACAGCCCACCTCACGTCGACAACAAGCTTGTCCTTCCCGATCGCGGATGAGAGGGCCTCCAGTCGTTCCAGTGAGAATTTGGCCTCGGGAAACAGGTACGAAGTGACGATGACCTAAACGCGTCGTTCAATGGCGATCCAAGCAAGCAGCCCTAATCCGACTTTGCTAGCCCCGGCGTCCAGCCACTCTTGCGCGTTGTTGACGTTGATCCCGCCGCCGATCTGAAGGCCACCTACGTTCGAAGTCTAGTTTCGCTTGAAACACAGAGCAAGTGCGCGGAGAGACCTGGCCAAGATGAGAGCGCGTCACGCGCGGCGGCGTCGTTCCCGGGACCCAGTTTGATTACATGGCCGCCTTCAAGGTTGTTATCTCGGTATAAACGCGCGAATTCGCCCGCAGATTGGCTGCGATAGGAGTTTATTTTGTTTGAAGTCCAGAGGGTGCGAACAAACGAGCCTTGAAACAAAATTGGTCTTGAGAGTCTCCGGAGCAGTCTCGGAGAGCGTGCCACCGATAATTTGCTTGACTTGTCCGTCGTGGAGGTCGATGCACGGCCTGAAGCGAGAGCGCGACATGGAGCGGCAATCCGGGCCGCCTGCTGAGGTAAGTGCTGCATAGCGTCTCACGGTCCACTTCATCCACCCGCTCACTTCAAGGTAATTATTTTGCTTGTCGTCGCTGCTGCCTGTTGACTGATACTTCTTCTGCTAGACTCCGCCAAGATGCCCGGAAAAGTCAAGGCCTACGAGCTCCAGTCCAAGTGCGCACGGCGAACCACGTCCCCGACGACGCAACATTTGACCCTCATCCTTTAGATCCAAAAATGACTTGTCGAAGCAGCTCGTGGAGCTCAAGAATGAGCTGCTAACTCTGCGGGTACAGAAAATTGCGGGGGGTTCTGCGTCCAAGCTGACGAAAATGTGCGTTGCTTGACCGTCGGATGCGTCTCCGGATTCTGACTTTTTGCAACTCTTGCAGCAACACCGTCCGCAAATCCATTGCACGCGTCCTGACGGTTATGAACCAGAAAGCGCGCCAAAATCTGCGCGAGTACTACAAAGACAAGAAGTACCTTCCCCTTGACCTCCGCGCGAAGAGGACCCGTGCTATCAGACGGCGTCTTTCCAAGGTGAGCTGTGTTGGACTCCCGCCAGCTGTATGAACCGAAATGCTAACGACTCGTCGCAGCACGACGCATCGCTGAAAACGCTGAAGCAGCGGAAGAAGGACCTCAACTTCCCCATCCGCAAATACGCAGTCAAGGCATAGGCAGTATCATACAATATATTCCTTGTGTACCATGCCCTATGCCAGCACTATGCCATGCTACGCGCTGCGTATCTTTCGGGAGCGCTCATGTCCCACTTTTTTCTTTTTAATTCGTGAAACTTTTGCATCAATCATGATACCGGATTAGGCAGTCAGGAGCAAGCAGGCTCCAGCCTTCTCTCCTCCTCCTCTGCCTCTCGCCCACTCGGGCATCGCCGTGTCTCCATCCCGCCAGTGTTTTCTTCACACATCCGTAGACCGGGTCCTCGCCAATCCTGACATCGATTGACTCGGCTGAAGGGTAGTCATCATACCCATTCGCGAGCCTCTTTCCTCTCACTGCATTATTGGCTGGTCCCAAGTGTCGTACTGGTTACTTGTCTCAGTGAGCGTAGTTGAACAGATGGTGAGACATTTCTCGTTTTTGTAGCCGGTACGCGATGCACGTGTGGCCATCCATCAACCGAATGAGGTCAGGCTTGGCTGGAGCTTCTTCCGCCTTGCTCCCAGTCGCCCATGGCCCCCGGCTCGCGCCTCAGGAAGCGGAGTACTGATGATTCTCCAAAGCAGCCAAAGTCCCCCGCCCCCACCGAGCAGCAGGCTCGGCCTCGGGAGCCGTACCCCATACCCAGCAGCAACCCCGCTAGCCAGTACACCCTCCTCGAGAAGCTGGGAACGGGCAGCTTTGGTACCGTGTACAAGGCCATGCATAATGACACGAAGCAGATTGTAGCCATTAAACAAATCGGTTCGTCTCCCTTTCATTCCTCTCACTTTGTCGGCTCATCTTGCGGCCTTGTGCGGCAAAAAAGATTTGGAGGACTCTGACGACGACATCTCCGAGATTCAACAAGAAATTGCCAGTCTTGCCCAGTGCGACTCCGAGTATGTCACCCGCTACTACGGCTCCTTTGTCGTCGCCTACAAACTGTGGATCGTCATGGAGTACCTCGCCGGTGGCTCTTGTCTCGATCTCTTGAAGCCAGGCATCTTTTCCGAAGCCCACATCGCTGTCATCTGTCGCGAACTCCTGCTGGGTCTCGACTACCTCCACACCGAGGGCACCATCCATCGCGACATCAAGGCCGCCAACATTTTACTGTCCTCTTCAGGAAAGGTCAAACTGGCGGACTTTGGTGTGGCGGCCCAACTCACGAGCACCCTACGGCACACCTTCGTGGGTACGCCGTTCTGGATGGCGCCCGAGGTCATTCGACAAGCCGGGTACGACGCGAAGGCCGATATGTGGAGTTTGGGCATTACAGCTATTGAGATGGCCAAGGGAGAACCCCCATTGGCAGAATATCATCCCATGCGTGTACTCTTCCTCATCCCAAAGGCCAAGCCGCCCACACTCGAGGGCCCGTTCTCGGCCGCATTCAAAGACTTTGTGACCCAATGTCTGACGAAGGACCCGAACGCCGTAAGCCGATTCCTTAAATGAACTTTTTAACCCTCATTTCTTGACCAGCGCCCGTCCGCCAACGAGCTTCTGCAGCATCGGTTCATCCGTAGTGCCCGAAAGACCTCGTATCTTACGGAGCTTATTGAGCGCTATCAAGATTATCGCGCGCGATCCCCACAGAAGGGAGGACACCAGCCCTTCCAGCCGACCGTGCGGGCATGGGAGACGACTGGGACCATGCGCAGTGACTGGAACTTTGACACGATCAAGTCGGTCTCTGCGATGGGCACATTTAGGAGTATGGCGAAGGATCTTGCTATGCCCCCGGGCATGGAGTTGGATGAGGACGAGGAGTATTCGGATGATTACGATGATGAAGGACACGCTTCTATTGATACCGGCGCAGCGACCAAGGGTAGCGACCCTATTCACATAGGTATGCATGCACAAGCTGCACACTCCACCGTCATCATCCGACCGCCACCATCGCCTGCAGCCTCGGAGAAGGATATCCCCACACTCTTGGCCGATAGCGCCTCCGCCGAGACCTCGTCCGATAGCCCGCAAACACCGCCGCACGAAGCTTTTGCCCTCGGCGCGCCACCTGCTTACACCGGGTCCGTGCGGACAAATCGCCGTGCGTCGTATGCTGCCCGCAATGTCGTCGACGGCTCAGGGACGGTTATGCGCGAAGCGGATCTTGGAACGGGTGTAGATACCATTCGGCCGGTGAAGAAGGTAGATACAGTTGGATCCTTGAGGATGTCGGCGGGCTTTGTCGGCAGTATGCGGAGAGAAGGGAGTGGGTCGACACCGACATCGCCTACGGCTAGTACGCATCGGAGGGGTGCAAGTGAGGCTGCAAAGGCCGGTAAAGCTCTGGTTGACGAGGTTGTGCTTCCAATATTGCAGAACGTTCGTCACATCTTTTCCTCGGCGAACGTCTTGCTTATCGTACCTCTTACAGGCGACCCGAGACGATATGGATGCTCGCGAGATAGAATCGCTGAGCATGCTTTCGAGGGGCTTTGGCGAACTGAAGGAAGCAAACCCAGAGCTAGCATATAATGTCATCCTCGACATACTTTCCGGCATCAACGAGTTTGTGGTCCCACTTTATTCACTTCATGCCGCATCTAACTCGCCGCTAGCAACACCTCCGTACGACAACACGTACAGACCTCCCGGGGGTTGTTCCCGCACAAGCGCATCATCCGGAAGAGCGAGATGACGGCCAAGGGGCTAGTTGTTACCGAAGTTCAGGAGGACATCTCCGGTCTTCCGTCGACTATGGACGCCGCGAAGGTGGTGGACGAGCCGGCGGTAGCGGCCAAGAAGTCTCCCATCTCCGAGCTGATATACATGCGGTGGTTGGAGGGTCTGCGACTCAAATGGCCGAGCTTGACATAGCGTGCTGGACCATTGTTTATTCCTCGTTTTCTCTGATTCGGATTCTAACGGTATTTAATGACTCCCTGATGCCGTGCTACTTATCGGCCTTGTTTATTTCGCTCAAGTAATGCTTAATGACCCACTTACGACTATATACCTACAGCTTTGTACCTCATCTCATGCTCGTTCACGCACTGAAATCATGATTATCTTACGCGTTCACGCGAGAAATTTGACCAAGAAAGAGGAGTGAAAACATCGCCATGTTACATCGATATTAATGCGAACATCGTACATACACATAGCAATACTAAACTGTAAATCATACTGCGCTGGCCACAAGTGAAGCCACCAGACACAACAGCGCCGCAGAGCCCATTCTTCGGACACTGGAGGAAGCTGAACTGGGCTGAGCCGAAGTGCTAGGAGCTGCGGACGCCAATGATCCTGAGCTCGACGGTGAACCAGTTTGCGACGATTGTTGGGTGTTGCTGCTGCAGATGGTGAGACTTCTTCAATAGCATTGATCCCAACATACCTTCCAAGCGACGAGCCAGAGCCAGACGGCGAACCAGAGCCAGACACGCTAACCGAGGCGTTACTCTTAGTAGCGGCGAGAATGACGTCTGCGGGCGTGACCGGGCCCGAGCTGCTGGGTGCGTTCTGGTACGCCGAAGTTCCCTCAACAATTTGTGCAAGAGACCCAGTGTTCCAGTTGTTTGACTTCATGACCGGGTACGCAGCCTTAAACGCGGCGACTGACAAGTTCGACAGTTCGTGCTCCAAGATGATGAGACCTGGGCTCTTGGGGCCAGTGATCCACCCCGTCATAGAGGTGTTTATGGCTTGCGAAGTCGTTCCGCCAGTGGTGAGGCTCCAATCTTCAGTGCTGCAAATTGGGTCAGAGATCAATCAGAGATCGAAATTAGATCAATATATTTGATGGAGTTCTTTATGTGGAACGCTCGTCGAAACTCACTCTTGGTTCCAAATGACCGTCGTCAGTCCGAAAACCTGCAAATAAGTCGGTTTCACGATCAGACGTTGAGGAGTAGTACCAACCTCACTGGCGATGGCTCTGACTCGATTGTCACTATCTTTTACCGCAAAAAATCAGTAAGACTGAATCTGAAGCTCAGAGGTGGCTGAATTACCTCCAAAGGGCGGCTGAAGGCCACAAATCGGTTAGAAACACCTGGGGATGAGAAATAAACTCACGCGCCAGAATTTAGTAACGCGACCACCTGTGCTGTTGTGGATCAGCTCGAGGCTCCAGCCAAGTTGCGCGACCACATCTTCATTGCTCAACGTCGTTGTATACGGATGTGTCCACGTGTGCGCTTTTTTGATAAAAACCGTTTGAGACGCGGGACAGAAACGAAAAGCATTGACAACAAACCGGCGATATCGCCTCCCATGTTGAACGCCTTTAAAAACTCGGTGGGGTATTGGAGAATGTTGACACCGCTTGAGAAGGGTCAACAGCGCACAAGCAATGGAAGCACAACACACATCATGAAGTGAGTAGCCGTTTCATTATTGGACTGGAGAAAATCGTAGAGGTCATCCGAGGCCTTGATTTGCTTTAATATCGAGAACGGATGCTTGAAACGGCAACATAGATCTCACAGGTTGCGGGCCGTCATCGAATGAAATGCCAACCATCCCGTCAGGTGCTTGTTTCCGTGAGCAAAATTTGCCAACATATTAGACGGGCACCGACCATCCCAGATATCCCCCGGATTCCTACACTTATACGTGGCTGAGCAAACCACGTCGCCATTCGGATCGAAACCGGGCGGGTACGTCGGATTCTCGCCCGGAAGATTGGTGGAAACAGGGATGTCTGGGATGGAACCAGCAGTGACAGCCGCATTCAACGCCTGCCAAGACGATAAGATTAGGCGACGAGAAATAAGGCAATTCCTACGTCGAGCCACTCAGCCGCCATCGCTTTCGAGTCAGGGGTGCTTTGAGGATAAGCCGCAGACCATGCTGGCAATAGTCCATGAGTCGTACAGTATTCACAAAGACGGCATACACACTCGGAGATCCTACTTCTGCATAAGCTATACCATCGGTGGCGGGACCCCGTCGAAACAGGTTATGAACTGGAAATTTGCGGAATCAGGAAAGGAATTTACCACCTAGAATGCAGTGAATTAACCGGGATGGTCAGAGCGTTGATACCAAGTGGACGGGAGCCGTTTAGAGGATATATGCGAGTGATCATGACCGTGAAGCTGAGGGATCAGGCCGGCTGAGACGAAAGGACTGAAGAGGAGCGCAGATAATAAGAGCATACTAAAGGCGGAAAAGGGACAAGAAGTGAAGGGGAGTGGAAGAAGCCAGTCCTTATACACAGCAGAAAAGGTACACAGGGTATTTATGTTAGAACAAATAGCCGAGTATCCTGATCGCTTGCACAGCTTTGACAGCGGTAATCGATCTTGCTTGATCTTGATCGACGGAGATTCCAGTTGAGTTTCCTCGATCAGAGCCAGTTGCCCGAGCAGAAGTTGAGTGCAATGGTTGGGAACTCCGTAGAATCCAGGGATGGAGAACGGTACGTAGCAACGATCACCATATGCAGATTTGGCCGGATTTGGACGCCAAGCTGGAAGACATGCCAATATCTCGCGATACCCCAGGAAATCCCTAATGAAAAAGATTGAGCGAAACAAACTGAATTTGGCACCATTTTTATGCGAGGTATGGTACATGCCAATAATTACCGCTCACGTCCCACTGTATGCGCTTCGTAAGACCACAACTCCGCCCTTCAACTGCGCAACCTCCTTTATCAAGGCTGTAAACTTAGACTTCTTCGCATCGTCCGTTAAGTAGGGCTGGAAGTGCTGGATGCAGTCGCGTGTCGTGGCGTTGGGGGTGTTCCTCAACCACTCAATGACCATCTTATCTTCCAGCTCACCCACGGGAGCAACCCCGCCGTTGTGTGCTTTGCGTTTCTTCGCCTTCGGCGGTGCGCCATTCGGTGACGTAGGCGAAGGAGAACCAGCTGCATACTCATCCGTGGCCTTCCTCTTCTTCTGCGATCCGTTTACACTGGGACCCGCCGCTCCACCCGCAACAGGACTTGTCGCCCGACTATTGGCTACGGGACTGGTGGCGCGACTCGCCAATGGGCTGTTTCCTCGACTTGCGCCGTTGGATTTCTGCTTGGGAGCTTTGGGACTCGTAGCTCGCTTCGCTACAACAGAATGCCCACCCAAACCAGGAGAAGCAGCGGGAGAAGTCGCTCGCGATCCAACCTTCGAGCCTCCTGCCTGAGGTCGGGCTGGGGGTATAGGTGTTTGTGGTCCCGGCACCTGTGAACCTCCTCGAGAATCAGTTGGGGCCTGCGGAGGTACTGGAGGCTGCAGAATAACAGGTTCCGGGGGCGCTTCCTCCTCCTCCTCTTCCTCCTAGCAAGCGTCAATCCACGATCTCGAGGAATAAAACACACTCACCGAGCTAGCGTACGGATTCTTCTCATCGTCACTATCATAAGCATCATTCCCTTCTCTGTTTCGGATGAGCTTCTGCATAGCCTTTGCCTGCTTCGACATCCCGGGCATATCTTCGTCGTCGGATTCATCGATGTGCCCATCCCGCTGCTTGTTTGCGCTTTTGTATTCCTTCTTAAGTCGCTCCTGTGTAGAGAGATCAGACCGTGACAGATATCAGAGAAGAAAAGGCGGACCTCAATGTCCTTCGTTTCCTCGTCCTCGGCTTCGAGATCCACCTTCTCGTCGTCGTCCGCGAAATCCTCTTCGTATACAATCTCATCCATATCTCCGTCTCCTCCATACTCCTTCTCCCGCCGTCGCTGGGCACCACCGTCCTCATCATCACCTTCCCCAAACAGATTACTCATCCCGCTGTCTACAGTCTTGAGTTTCCTGCCGTTGGGGCCTAAACTCTGGCCGGAACTGTGGACGAGTGAACTGCTCCCCGCAAGAGCGCGTCCTTCCGATTCGGCTTTGAACATGGCAGCGGTCTCGCTCGATGGCCCTTTGCCATTGCGGTTGTACAGCCATTGCTGAGGATCACGCTTTTGGTTGTTCGTATACTGTTGGAGACAGGTTATAATAATACAGGTTATAATGCCATTGTACGCACTGCAGACTCCATGGTCAATGTGTCCGTCGGAAGGTCGGCGTGTTTGAGTTTCTTCTGAAACTTGTACCATCGATGCGCGGGAACGAATTTAAAAATGTCGTTCGCGGCAGGCATGAAGAAGGCGTGCGTGCCAGACTTGGACGTGTCCTCCAACTGCCCGACCCATGTTTCAGCCTGAGTCGCGTCCTCCATCACCCATGGGTACCGCTCCTCCCGCCGCAGCTGCCGCACCTCCTCAGGGACGACGTAGACCTGCCTGGTCTTCTTCTGGAACTTCTTCTTCCCATTCACAGCGGGACCCTTGCCCTTTAGGTCCTTCGCACTCTCCGCGTGTATTGGTTTGCCCTCCGCATCAACCATGACAAATTTCCCATCGGGACCGACGACGGGCTTGCCATCCAGTCCCAGCATCGGTCCTACAGCAACCTGGGTGCCCGAGGCATCGTCCCGCCGCATCTCTTTTCTGTTCAGTTTGATCGGTGCTGGCCAACTGGTGAGGTCGACCGGCTTGCGTGAGTCAAACTTCATCACATCGTATTTCCAGCCATTGAGAGCGGACGACATGACTTTGAACTCCTGGAATGGAGCGTCAGGAAGTTTGAGCTCCTCCTCGTCGTCGTTGGGTATAGGTTTAGGACGGGGTGCGGAGGCCTTCTTTGGCGGCGACGTAGGTGAGTCTTTCTTAGCACCCTTCTTCGGGTGAAAGAGCAAGGCTACATTAGGTTTCGGGCCCATGTCTGGTGCAGCGAGGACCGATATGCTAAGGTACTAAAGAGCTGTAGATTAGTTGACCATGAACAGGTTGAACGCAACAATGCACTTGGGATGAGTGGCGTGTGCAAAGTAAGGTGGTCACAAGTGACCTCTGTAACGCAGATGTTGCGAACAAATACATTTTTCCCGTATTTACACCGTACACTTCCTTAGTCCACAAATACAGTCGATCATGCCGGAGGCCCGTCCGTTCTATGGTTCTGCCCAGTGGGCCCGCCAGCGCTGGGAGGATATGAATTTTGTGATGAACCGGGTCGTGAAATGCTCGGCGCTGGCTGCTGCACGACGCCTGTGGGTAATCCAGATTGTCCCGGAGGGTGCGCAAAAGACCCAGGAGGATATGCTCCCGGACGAATCGTTTCCAACTCGTGTCGCAACATCTCAACCTCTCGCGCCATGTCTTGGTGACCTTGCTTGAGCTGCGTAACAAAGTCAATCGCTGTAGGAAGCCGGGGTTAAGCGTCAATACGATTTATTCCAACAAATCCGACCTTTGCTGAGTATTTCCCATTTGCTCGCCTTCATCCCTCGGTCAGCCGGAAGCTGATCTCGTAGTTCATCGAACAATTCCTTCATCTCCTTCCGTCGCTTGCGCTCAGCGAGTTTATGTGATACGCGAAGCTCGGGTGAGCGCGAATAGGGGGTGGTGCTGCTCGATTCTTTCGAGTGTTTGCCCGAACCAGTCGGCGATGGAGGTGACGGATCATCTTGGCCCGACGAAGGACCAGAATGGTTGGCGTCTGGACTATGTTTTTGACGCGACGGGGGGCGTGACCGCGACCGCAAAACCCGCTGCCCCGTTGGGGCTGGGTTAAGAGGGTCGGGGACAGACATCCGCCGCTCGGGGGAGAAATTCATGTGGGATATCACGCCGACGGGAGCTGAGGGTTCAAAGGTTCGGGGAGGTACAGGCATGTTTGGGTCGACCTCATTGTGAAGACCAGGCTGATCCGGGGGGTGAGAAGGCCACGCGAAAGTAGCGATTCCTGGTGGAGGACGTCCATGTGGCGAATCACCTCCGGAGAAACTAGAGCTGTAACCACCTACACTCGATACGCTCGAAAACATGGAAGACGATGAATCGCGTCTATCGTTCACCCACCACTGCGGGCCACGGGAATCGAGGGAATCTCTTCGATCGTTTAGACTCAGCTGTGCTATTCGCTGTGTATCGATTGTAGATCCTCGACGCTTGGGAGCCGGAGCGTCTGCATCCATGTCCATCCCGCTAGGAACACCAGGTCCTGCTAGTGTTGGATCGATCTCCTCCCCGACCGTTGGGAAGCCGGCGGGATCTGCGGACATTTTGCGCTTAATTCCTTGGGGAGCAGCAGACAAATGAGAGGCCGAGCGCGAATGCGGGTTCTGGCCGACCGCAATGGAATGTCTGCGCATACTGTAGTCAAACTGGCCCTGGGGCTCATGCGACATATGTCGAGTGGAATGTGGCTGCTGCCTCTCGCTGTCGACGTTCATTGCATCGCCGCCGTCGTTTTTTGGGTTGCCTGCACATAAAAACAAAACGGTTAGCAACGTGCACAAGTCCGTGGACTTAAGCGACGTACCTGAAGGAATGCGTGAAGTTGAACCTTGAGAATTTTCGCGGTCTGGAGAAGGGGTGCGTAACAATTTGCGGAGATGGGTGTTGTCGGCGGTGTGAGTCGCAGAACCGAAGGTATAGGGTGATGCCGGGCGTGGTTGAAGATTGGACTTGTCTTGACGAAAAAACTGGGAGTTTATATTCTGGCGAGGGGTTGCGTGCAATGCCGCGGCGTGGAGAGACGGTTCAGTAATAGACCCTCGCCGCTGGTTCTGGAGGAATTCCAAGGGGGCGAGAGGGATTCCCGACGGCTGGTTGTTTGTCACGCCATTATTTGGCTGCGCCATGGGTGAACGTCGAGCGCGCCCCCGTGACCACTGGCAGAGAAACCAACTTGGCTCGAAGTCTCCGCGACCAAGTACTAGCAGCGTTCAAAGCCGTGTAATAGTTTGGGAGGCAATCTAACGCTGTTGCCAAATACATCAGTTAGTTACCACGGTTCCAATTCTGGTTTAATTAACGTTACAGCCACTGCAGCGAACTTGTATCTAGCGCCAGCCGCAATTCCTCGCTAACCTCAATGCTCCGATAGTACCGAGCCGTGCTACGCGTAGCACGTCCCACGCGCTTGTAAATCTGTTCCAGAGCGTCCTCTCCCGCGATAATTGCCCGTGCAAACGGCACAAATTCCACATGAGCCATCGTTTGGTTCAACAGTCCCACGGACGGCCTCAGCGCGTCGATCAGACCGACATAACTCTCGCGAGCACTGGAATCTGGGCGCGCGACTCGGGGTCCATTTGATAACTCCATGACAGCTGCGATGATCTTTGCGTCGGACTCGTATACCCCGTAGCCGTCGTTTAACGCATCGGCCAGGATAGGGAATCCGATCTCGTCGTCGGCACCGGGAACGTATTGTGTTACCGCAAGGGCCTCGGGTGCCGTCAGCGCGAGCAAGCGGTCAGAGCGCGAAATCTTACCTCGGGTCGGTCGAGGGAATCCCGCGTCATGTAAGCGTCCATGAACGAGATTAGGTCGGCGTGGGGAGTAGATTGCCGCGAGGCAGCGTTCCAGTCCAATAGGTGGTCCAACTCAGGAAGCGTTCCCAGCGAGAACCCTTGGCAGAGCAGCTGAAGGCGGAGGATGGTGTGCCGTAGATCGTAGCCGCGGGCATACATCTTGCTCAGGACCTCCCTCTTCACGATGTAGCCTTCAATGCAGCAAAGGCCTTGTAGATAGGAACCGGCCACATCAGGAACACAGGGCTGAAACTCCAGGATCTTTTGAAGGGGAAGTTCGCTTGTAGGAACCAGAGAAAGATCTGTAGCCAGGTATCAGCGTTGCCGGTGAAGAAAATTGTACTCGCGGCATACCGTTACAAGTGCATATAACGGCACGTTTACTTTCTCGAATCAGTCTGATGACGGCCGGCCAGAAGTTCGCGTCTTCTTTAAACAGAATATCGACTTCTTCGAGCAGAACGACCGACTGCCGCGTCCCAGCTTGGAGGTTTGGGGCTACGAAGCCAAAGTCCGCACCTGGTTCTGTTTCTTCGTCTCCACCGCGGCCTCTAATATGTGTTCTCCGGACAAGATGGTTCTTGCCTACCTCTCCAATCATACTCTCCAGGCTGGCACCATTTCGCTTCCCTATCCCAGGGTAGACCTCGAAGACCTCCCACCCAAGCTCTTGGGCACAAGAATACACGGCTGCCGTCTTTCCGCTCCCCGACGGACCGGCAAGGAGGATGGTGTTGGCAAGATGGTGACGAAATGAGCTTGGGACAGGTGAAGCCCGTTCCGCGACAGGCGTAGGAGAAAAATCGTCGTCGTCGCCGCCTTCCGTTTCGACGACCATTTCTATATCTGATGAATAGTCGCTAGCATCGCTAACGATCCAACCATCGGAAGATTGTTGCCGTCGTTTTTTCGCCCTGGCCACACTGCGCATAACTTTGGGTCGCTTCACGCCGCGTGCTTCTTCTCTTCTGGCGTTCTCACCGCTGTCCAAGGAAGCGGGGGCTTCAAATCGAACTTCAAGGGCCCGCAACCAGTCTCGAAGATACAGGGCGTGTTGTTCGTTGCCGAGGACACCGTCGGCCTGCTGAGGACGCCAGCGTTCAGACCAGAGTTTCTCTGCAGAGGAAGAGGCGTCTGGTGGAGATATGATCGCGGGGGAAAGCCGTGCTATTGCAGGGTGGTCCCGCTTATGGTCAACAGGAATGCTGGCAATGCATTCCTCCTTCTCCAAAATTGAAGACGCCAGTTTATACGTTAGTGTCCGTCGGATGGAGGTACCGTCCATTTGCATTGGAACCTGGAAATGTTGCATTGGTTCTTGCGTCCGTGTCTCCGACGAGCGTTTCGGATATGCGGAGGTGGAAAACACGGTCTGAGGACCGCGAATATGCTGCTCATCTTTGGTGGGGAACGGTGCATCGGATTCCTTGTTCACAACCCGAGATTTGGTAGGAGAGACCGGACCAGATGGCTTCTTGGGTTTAACGTTAAATATGGAATACGTTGGGCGTGGGGTTTGCGATATAGGCAGGGTAGAACGCGAGGGTCCGTCGACTTTCGGACGAGGCGCAAATATGCCATAAGTTGGTTTAGACGCAGGTGGTAGCGTCGGAGGGGAGGTCAAATCAATCACAACGAGATCTGGTGGTCTGCTCGGAGGACCACTTGGGGATTTTGTCGAGCGCGGCGAGAGAGGCTTTTTACTCTCCTTTCTCGTGGATGGCGGTTTCAGTGGAGGAGGGGATTCGGTGATGTCGATGATTTCTATCGCTTTCGATGTAAAAGCAACGGGTTCGATAGTTGGGGAGGAAGGGCTCGAGAGAGCGGCGATTGGAGCTTTTACAATCAAAAAAGAAACGGGTCCTAGGAAGGAGGTTTAACTTACTTTGATCATTATCCGTCTCTACTTCTACGAACGGCGGTGGCAGGGGCTGAGCAACGACGGAAGGCACGTCTTGGGCCACAGGAACAGGGGCATTTTTCTTAGAGAAGAGATCTGTTATGGTTTGCTGACCATGGGTGAGTTACGCGTCGGAACAGGAGGTCGTCGGAGCACGACTGACTTGCTTACTACTCGAGGCCTTTGCAGTCGATGCGGCTTTCTTCCTGCCAACCATCGGGTCACCAGTAGAAACAGCGCGTCTGGACTTCGAACTGGCCGATGCGGAAGTGGTTTGGCCAAGGGTCGTCGCGGTTGGCGCAGGAGATGGACGCCGTCACGTTCAAAAGCAGTGTTCTATATTTAGCCCGATCGCGTTCGGTCAACATGTACAAACGCAACTTCTTCCTTGCCTCATGAACTCGAACATATCGCGCCAGATATTATCTTCTGAATATCACGGTATTGTATTTAATTACCCCGCTAAGCCTCTACTAAGAGCCAGACCTCAATGGCAATCACATCGATGTTTTGGACGAGCCCCCAACCGCGTTGGAATTCTCCCGACTGGCCCACATCTCTAGACCAGTGTTAATCCGAGGTACTCGGCCGTGCGATGCTTGTCGAATTACTTACCCTGCTGCCAGGAATGCAAACTCCGTCTGTGCGGTTGTGGGATGACGAATATCTGGCCGCGACAATGGGGAAGGCCAAGATTTCTGTCGCAGTTACACCGAATGGGTTCGCATGAAGCTGCTGCTGGGTCGACTTCTCATATCTTTTCAGGCGCGCAGACGCCGTTACACGAGCCCCAGATGGCAAGCTGTATTTTGTTGAACCTCACGTCGAGCAAATGAGTATTTCCGACTTGTTTTCTAAACTTTCCCGCGGTATGACCCTCAAATGTGAACACATGCAACTGACCCCAGGATTGGCCAATGATAGAGAACGACGACTCGGACGTATACTATCTACAATCGCAGAATGGTAACGTCTACTCCAGCCGCTTCTTCGAAGGTACTGGAGATCCGTCGGAATTTGAAGCGCTACGCGCTGACATTCCGGGCGAAATATCCTGGTGTAGTGAGGCGTTTGGTATGGGTTCACTAGCCTTGTTTTTTTTGGCTAATAAAACCCCTAGGCAGACCGCCCGATGCTGTGAACCTATGGAGTAAAACACAAGCATGACTTGCAAGCCCGGACTTACCGCTTCATAGTTGGGAGCCACAAAAGCGTCACAAGCATCCACAGTGGTATATGCCTCTCCTTCCGAGTGGTAAACCGATGAGATTAATTGTTTCAGATCCTTACGAAAATATTTACACCGTTGTTCGAGGGTCAAAACAGTTCACACTACTGCCGCCGTCAGAAGGATCGTGTCTTCAAGGTGAAATGTTACCTCTCGCGGTGATTATTCGCCCCTCATCGAGTTTTTCAGAACGCATGTACCCCCATGGAACTTGGACGCGTCAAGGCACTGAAACAGGTCTTACACTGACACCGTCAACGAACGCTTCGCCCATCCGATGGTCATCTGTCATCGACCCTGATATTCCAGGTAACCTGCCGCCAGACGCGCATCCCATTTGCATTACGCTCGAACCCGGAGAGACTCTCTATCTTCCGCCGGGCTGGTGGCACCATGTACGCCAAGGTGCTAACACAATCGCCTTGAATTGGTGGTACGATATGGAGATGCGGGGTATGGCTTGGGTCCTACTAAGCTTTTTGAGAGGTGCTGGGCCCGTTCCGTCTGGAAACGACGAGGATGACTAGTACTTCTGGCTACTTGTATCGTAGGATTTTTTGAAGTCTGACTGTGGGAGACGATAGTACTACGAATAATATTTTGTTAGAATTACTTACGTACACAGGATTTGTCGATAGTCACTGTGACATCCGTTCCTTCCCTCGAATTTTTAACGCGACTCGCAATGGGCAAGGACAAGGCAGAAAAGAAGGACAAGAAGAGAAAGGCCGACGAGGTTGAGGATGCAGACGTGGAAATGGCTGCCGTCGACGAGCCAAAAGTACGAACCGGCCGATTAGTTCGCCCAACCTCTGACATCGTTCCAGTCGCCGAAAAAAGCCAAGAAAGAAAAGGCAGAGATCGTGATACCCATAGAAGACTTGTCGCCTCTTGCCCATCCCCTCGCAGAAAAAAAGCTGCTGAAGAAACTGCACAAAAGCATTAAAAAAGGTGGAATTGTGTGTTAACATTTTGTTCCGTATGCTCATTCGCGCTCTAGCTTCCAAAGCACGGCAGGTTAAACGGGGGGTCAAGGAGGTCGTAAAGGGCATACGCAAGGGCGAAAAGGGGTGAGCGTTATGCCCAATTTCTGTCGAAATTGCGCTCACATATACTTTGCTTACAGCCTGCTCATTCTTGCGGCCGACATAAATCCAATCGACATCATTTCGCATCTGCCTGTCCTCGCTGAAGAGGCGCAGATACCTTATATTTTTGTGTCGTCCAAGGAGGAGCTCGGGAATGCGAGCTCGACGAAACGGCCGACGAGCTGTGTGATGATCTGCCCGGACCAGAAAAAAAAGGGCAAGCCGAAGGAGGAGATTGTGGCGGAGGATGACGACTACAAGGCATTGTACGACGAGGTCTACCAAGAAGTGGAGAAACTGGATACCCAAATAGCATTTTAAAAATGATGAATATTATTTGTAGCTTCACACGATCATTTTCCGCTCCTTAGACTCCTATACCCACCTTTTTATCCTTAAACACCACTATGGCCCCAAAATCCAAGGCTGCTACCCCTGCTAATGGCGCGGCTGCGAAAGGAACTGCCCCTTCCACAAACGGGACGACTACCCCAGTGTCTGCCGCCGATAAAAAGCCTGACACGTTGGACTCTGCTGTGGGAGGCCGGCCAGACAAGAAGGTCTTCGATGCCGAACAGGACAAAATAAAGGCCGACATCGATGCTCTGCAAACTAAACTGGCAAGTGTTACCCTTTCCTGCGTCCCCGCCGTACCCAGCTCATTCGATCCCGCCAGTCTGCTGTCCGGGACAAGATTTCGCTCGCATCCAGGTCTGGCCCTGGCAATGACCGACGGACCGCTCTATATGCAGAACTAGATGCAATTCGTGGCCAGCAGTCCAACAGCGCGGTGTCGAGGAGTAAACTGCACGACCAGGTGAAGAGCGTGAACGAAAGTATTCAAAAAAAAGTATGTTGTCCCCTTTTCGGTTTCACTTACGCTTTCACTGACAGCGTTCTCTTAGATCAAGGACCTTCAGGCCGCCAAGTCAAAGGCTCTCTTCAAAAATGTCGCCGAGGTCGATGCTCACATCAAGTATGTGTTTACATTTTAAGCTCTAAATAATCTCATGAAATATGTCCAGGCATCTCGAGCGGCAGGTCGAGTCCGGTAACATGAAACTAGTGGACGAAAAGCGCGCTTTGCAGGAAATAAGTGCCCAGAAGCGCAACCGCCGTACTGTCGAGGCCTTCCAGGCGGAGCAGGAGGCTATCGACAAGGAGCGGACCCACCTCGACGAACTGCGAAAACAGTACGACGACCCGGTGGCGAGAGCCGCCTCTGAGCGCTTCGATGCGATCAAGGCCGAGCTCGACGGGATGAAGAAG
Source organism: Mycena alexandri (assembly GCA_029233265.1). Classification (NCBI taxonomy): domain Eukaryota; kingdom Fungi; phylum Basidiomycota; class Agaricomycetes; order Agaricales; family Mycenaceae; genus Mycena; species Mycena alexandri. The sequence goes on along the minus strand of JARJCM010000001.1, from coordinate 304,433 downwards.
GAGTCGGACGAGGCATATGCCAATCGCTCGGTCCTCTTCACGGAGCGAGACACCATCCAGACGGAGCTCACCGCACTGTTTAACGAGAAGCGAGACTCGTCCCAGAAATTCCGGGAAAGCAACGATCGCTACTGGGCCAAGGTTAACGAGGACCGGGCGAAACGGGCGGAGCGGTTGCGCACACAGCGTGCCGCGGAGGAGCTCCAGAAGAAGCAGGAGCGGGCAGAGCGGATTCGCGAGGAGGCGGAGATGCCCGCCTTCCAGGCGCAGATTGAGGATTGTCAGACGCTCATTGACTACTTTTCCGGCAAGAGCAGCGGCACAGTCACGTTCAAGAGCGCCTCGCTCGCGCCCAAGGCGGACGTCGCTGGTGTCCCGAAGCTCGAGATCCGAAAAGTCGAGGCTGCTCCCGAGGGCGCCGTTGTACGGAAGAAGAAGGGCGAGGACGAGGACGCATACTTTGTCGGTGGTGGCGGCAAAGGGAAGGGCAGGGGCAAGAAGGCCGCGGTCAAGGCGGCCGACTCGGACGCCGCCCCCTCTGTTACCCAGCTCAACGTCCCCCTTGCCACGCTATCGGCCCTTCTCACACTGTCCATCCCCCCTCCCGCATCCAATGTCGACGTCCCGCGCGTGATCGAGGATCTCAAAACGAAGAAGGAGTGGTTCCAGGCGAACCAGGCGCGCGTCACAGCAGAAAACATCGCCAAGGCTGAGGCTGAGATCAAGAGCCTCAACGCCGCCGCGAAGGAGTCGAAGCTGGAGGAGGCAAACGGCGCGGCTCCATCCCCGTCACAGGCTGCCGATTCGCCCGCTCCTAGTGAGCAAGTCGCGGACAAGGTAGAGGAGGAGGTCGTGGCGGAGGAATCATAGTTTTTTAATCGTCGTCGTGATAGTTAGTCTCGTGCATGCATAGGAGCTGTCTGGAACGGAATTTCAATAATATATCTGCTACACATTTTTATCCAAGAATGACACTGCGCCGCCCTCCCCATATATATATTGATAACAAATTCCGCGCACGGAGATCCTGTACACTATTAAGGAGTGTGAAAATTCGAGAGTCAAGCAAGCAAAAAGGTGATACAGAGGTGATTATCATATAGGAAAATCGACGAAAGACAAGAACAGTTCAAAGCAAGAGAAAAAAAAGTTCGGCCTCTACACTCCCTGCTGCTGCTCCGTTTTCACGGGCTCAGGGTCATTGTCGGGCTCGCTCGATGGGGTCGCCGACGAGTGCATCCCGAGATCCTGAGAGAAGCCGTCAAAAGTGTTCCCTGAGCCGGAAAAGTCGCCGAAGGAAAGGGAGGATTGGTGAACAGTCGGTAATGAGTCGTCTTGAGGCGCCGACGTATCCATGTACGATAGAGACCCGTACGCATCCGAATTAAAAGCGGACGAGTTTGGGTCGAGGGATCCAGAAGGGAAAGGGTCGTTCTGCAGAGCCGCAAGCATGCTCGACGTCGTCGGTGTGTGGGCCATCAAATGTTGAGGCCGGACATCCATCCCGTTGAAGGTCTCTTGGCCCGCCATTGGCGACAGCGTGAAGAATTGCTGCTGCATCACCGGCTCTACAGAAGCTGCCACCGAGTTGGTCGAAAGCGCGACACTTCTCAGGACATTAACTGCAATCCAATCACTGAAGCGCCGCGGTCGTCAGCAACCATGGAAAAAGACGCGCCGGAGTGAGCTCACTCTAAAAACAGCTTCATAATCTGGAAAGCTCCAAAGGCGGGGTCGCTGCGAATGGTCTGGATACATCGCGATCAGAAAAATGCACAAAGTGGTAGGAGTTTGACAACGCACTAGGTCGCGCATAACCTGACTCGTGACGTAGCCCCAACGAATCAGTACACTCCGCGAGCTCATCGTGCTTCGCTCCTCCGAACCCCCATGGCTGGCGCGGCTGCCGCCCATCAGCCGCTCACAGCACTTGTCCGCCCACGCCATCACCTCCCTTACGGGCTCCGTGCTCTTCGTCAAGCTCTCCAACATCCCGACAAACTCAACCTCCAACAGCTGCACAAGATCCTCGTGGCGGCAGTTGCACACGAGCGCAGACTGGTTCCGCACGGACTCGAAATCGATCTTTGACCAGGAACGCCGCATCTCCGCGAGCTGCTTCTGGTTGGTCAGAACGGTGTTGAGGGCCTGGGTAACCTGGTAAATGTCCAGGAACCGCACTAGCGAGAAAGAAAAAAGAGAAAAAAAAAACGCGTCAGGAACGATACCGGGGGCGCTCGTTTAGCACTTACGAACGAGATGGCCAAACCGGGCCCCGAGCTCAACTTTCGGCTCCACAAATGTGTTCCCGTAGCTCTCCAGCGCAACCAATAGAATCTTCTCCATCTTGTTCGCTAATTGCCGCAGACTCGCCAAGGAAGTAGGCGCGATAGGCGACAACATTTGTGAGCGCAGAATTTCCAGGATTTCCTATACGAAAAATTGAATAAATCAAAAACGGATGCGGTGAGAAGGAATGACATACATCGTACACGATCGCATCCGCCTTTGCCATCAAACCCGCAATCGCAGGAGCGTGCACAACCTCACGGTGATTGCCACCCAGACTCGACCAGAACGTCCGCAGATGCATCTCGAATTGGTCGAAGCGGAAGGTGCGGACGCTCTCGAGAAGGGAATCAAGATGATCCTGAAACCATCCCCAAACTTCGCGGGCGGCGATTCCGTGTGGAGATGTCGAATTGACACCCACAGCCTCCTCGATTGATGGAAAGTGAGGGAACTGACGAACGGAAGTCGGTTGCTGAGACGCGAGGTAAGGAGCGGCATTGGACGAGGGCGGGGAATGCGACTGGACGCCTAGGCCACCGTCCTGCGTCGGATGTCTCCGGATCGATGCGTGGAGAGGGAATGAACCCGGGGGACGCTGCGCCGCCTGTGCCTGCGACAAGAGAGTGGCGGCCGTCGGTGTCTTGTCGCTCAGATCCTGTTGGGCGAACATGGGTCCGCTCTTTACGTCCGCGCCGAGGGTCAGCGAGTTCCGTTTCGAGCCCACGGCCGAGTTGACGCCCTCGGAATCATCGTCCTCGTCCTCGTCCGAGCGATCCTCACTCCTGTTCGACGACTCGGAATGGTCGTTGGCCAACCGCGCTGCAGTCACAGAGGTCTGTCCGGCGCTGTTGTTGGACTTGTGGATATAGTCCTGGAGCCATTCCGCCTCTGCAGACGTCGCGGGACGTATACCGCAATCTATCGATCACCGCATCAAGAAATGATTCATGTGATGAATAACGGCGACGTACAGTGATATTTGCTATTCCCTCTCACTCCGAGCCGCCGTGTTTTGATTGTGGGAAAGCACAGCCGGATTGCTTTTCCCAGGGTGGCGGTATTGATGTGCGGGATCCCATACTGGTCGCAGACACGGCGGTAGGAAAAGTAGAGCCCTTGTCGGGGGACATTTCCATCGGGATAGGGGGCATAGTTGGCGGTTAACCTGCATCATTTGCAAATGTCAGAACGCCCTTTTGCGGCGGTAACAGACGTGGCACACGCACCAAGCCTGGACAAATATCTGTTTCGCCCGGTCAGACGCACTTGTGGTGGTAGCCGCGCGGACGTTTGCGGCGAGCTTCTCGAGCGCATGGTCGGGACTGAGAGTCATGCGGCCAAAAGCACCCGCTGCGTGCATTGCCTCCTGCTGATTTGGGGCCATCGTCTGTGGCGCGCCGAACATGGAGTGGTAGTCGGGTGCGGGATGGTTTCCGAGGAACATGGAGATGTCGTCTGTCTCGCTCGAGGACGAGTGGACGGAGTCTGTGTCGCGGGGATAGGGGGATGCGGCGGCGCGGGCGGCGCGGATGTGGCTAGGACGGGGGTGGTTTTTGAGGGCGGGATTTGTGACGTTGTGGTTGGGCGGAGACTGGGAGGGGTGAGCGGCAAACAAATAAAGAATGGATGTGCATACATGATCGCTGAGAGACCCGTTATGATGACCAAGCTGATAAGAGACGCGGTAGAGGTCGTCCTGGGACGGGCCCATGCCGGGCTGCATGCGGAGACCGCTGGACGACTGGGGACGCGAGTTGGACGAGTGGGTGGAGGACGAGCTGACCGAGTTTGAGCGGGAATGGGACGGGAGAAAGTCGAGGGGCATAGTGTTTGAGTGGAGGGCCATCATGTTGGGAAAGAGGGTGTTGAAGCAGTGGGCCGGCCACAGGGACAGCGAGAGGAACTAAAGGGAGGGATAAGCTAGTAGCGGGCAGCGGGGGTGTTCCAGCACACTCGACGTGTTCTCGAGATGCGCGATGCTTTTTGTGTGAATGTGAAAGTGTCGATGGTTGGTATGCCAATGCCCTGACGGCCACTGATTGCCTATATAACTCCCAAAGGACCGTGAGAGTATACTTCTGCATCATCACATCCATTCAATTCTATCTACAGGAGACCCACGCTGCAACCGCCGCGATCTCTTTTTTTCCCTGCTCTTTCTCCAGCACTCGCCGTCTGCCGCCTGTACACCATCGTCCACCCCGCCAGCTCGCCAACCTTTCTCCTTCCTCGGCAGCTCCTTCCCAGACCCACCAGCCCCTGTAACAGCTGCAGCAGGTAGGGGTCAGGGACCCTCTGCCGACCATATCTCTTGTCGTGCGGCTTCCGACTTTGCGAAAGCAGCCCTCTTAACAGCTCGCACTGTGCTAGCCGCGACGGCCGGTCAGCTCGAGGTCGTTCTTCCCCAGGGAGAACCGCGGAGAGAGGAGGTCAAAACAGAGGAGGAGGAATTGTGGACATGATCACTACTTGAAACGGATGTCAGTGGTCATAGATTTATGAAACAGAAAAAGCGATTGCGTGCACCTCGGACCGTGCCAGTGAACGAGTTCGAACGCCTGTAAGTAGATAAGGTACCGCTCGGAAAACCAAAGATACTGGCACATTCTTGGAAATAATACCTGGAGACGAGCCAAGTCCAAGTCCTTAATTAAGCAGCATTCGATCGCACAAGATCTCGACATCGCGTATCCAAATTTGTGGTACCTGATTAAAATATGCCGATCAGAGGATCAACTTGTCCCGAGTAAGTCCTTCAAGTAAGTAAAATACAACAAACGCATGCCAGCGAACGCGGCCCGAGGCGATTGACGCACACCTCGTACTTGGTTTCGTTCGAAGCGGGAAGACAACTTCAGTAGTTGGAAAAAGCGCCGCGCACGGGGAAAGATGTCGATGTCGAAGATTGGGTGGGAAGCTCGCCAGATATCAGGGAAGAGCAAGCCTTTTTGCGCCTAGCTGCGAAGCAGTAGCATATCACCGACACCGACCAAAAGAATTCTGTTGGGAGTTGGAAATCATATTTGTGTCTTGTTCTGCATTCGGGACGTCAGCAAGTCGGCGCTGTTGTTTTGTTGTTGTTGTGAGGAACGCAAGGAGGGCGAAAGCTTCAAGGGCTTCAAAGTCCCGTGTATTCGTGCTTTCGGCGACAACAACGACGGCCGGACAAAGTGCTTGCTGACCAAGGAACGGAACAACATCCCGTCGACCTCGACATCATCCCGCGGCGCGTAAAAACCGATCGGCGCTTGGAAGCGGTCTTGATTCTCGGTTGCTACCGTCTAAACTGCTACCGCTCGATTTAGATCGAATTCGCACCTAACGTAGATCCGTTCGGCGTCCATATTCTTGGGTTGGGTTTAAATTTCAGAAGTTCGCTGAGCGGTACTGGTGACGGCCGTTGTCGTTGGTCAGGCTATTTCAAGTTGAGCGCAAAATGTATACCGAATAGGTGGAAGCGTAGCCTCGCATTATCGCCGTTGTGGGAGTTGGAAGTGTGGAAAGCGAAAGAATAGCTAGGACTTCAAACTTGTCGATGGCGATTGTGGCACCGGCTTCAAATGGTAGAGCTGCAGTGTCGAGTCATCGCGTGAGGAGAATGGCAAAAGCAGCTGAGAGTAATCCAGATCGTTGCCACTCGAATCCGAAGTATGAATGCAGAGAAACCCAGTGAAAGCCCAAGCAGCATGGCGCGATTCGTATGTCTTTGTCGCGACATGACGTTGGCGTTGAATAAGCCCAATATGGCAATTGTTTGGCATCGGCCTCCGGAAATATCTCCTGATCACTCAACGCCCACAATGATTTCTTACCTGCGCGTCCAATGAGCAACAGTTTAACTGGCCGCCCGCTGAGTAATCCCAGCCCCGAAGAACTTGCGGTTTCAAGGTCAACTTTTCGATGAGAAAGAGACAATTTGAGTGAAGGATTCACCGGTCTGGAAGACGATGAGAATTCAGACTCGGAGCCCGACAGCGACATTGACGCGCAAGAGGTGTTTGGTAGGCCTTCATTTATTAACTATAAAATTCTCAGTCGATACCCAGACCTCATTCGTTCCCCGGAATTCCCACCGAGTTGTTAGTTTGGACCGTGGATCCGTGGATAGAACGAAGGTTACCATTGAAATCCGACCAACGAGCCGCACTATTCTTCCACGGCGCTCATGGGTAGATGATTCCTACCTCACAGGATTGTCGCGATTCAACCCGGCCGCCAGGACTCGCAATATGTGTCCCCTTAATACGCTCGCTGCCGCCCAGGTTTCGGGTTCTATTTACTGTGACGGAGGGCAGTTACAACAGCCCAGATGCCCGTAAGCTAATATCTGGCCGTTTTATTGGACCAAAAATCGACTACGTTTGCACAAGTGTGCAAACAACCGAATGACAAGCGCGTCGCGGCTGCCTGCGAATCTCCGGCACTCGCGAGTACTCTGGAAACCGTGGACTAGCCTCAAGGGTCCTTGATGTGTAACCCAAAATACATTCCGAATTCTATTCCTATTGAAAACATCGATAAATTCTTTACATGTGCGTTCGTATCTACCTCGTAAGTACTGAAAAAGCAAATCCATCACCGGGATGGACGCCGGTTCGGATTCACCATTCCTCCGTTGTCAAACTCGTTTGACCCGATGAGTGATGACTGCCCTGAGCCGCCTTGGCGCGTGTACCGGTCGGCGACCGGGTGAGCAGGTTTCGGATACGCTCGCCTGCTTGACGAATGGGTGGGCTTGTGTTTAGTCGGCGCGCTGCTGCGCGTGCGCTTCTCCGTCATAACAGTCGGCAAGATGCTCGGCTTGGGAGCAGTGGCGCGCCGCGTAGGTTTCGCCTTGCTGTAGTCGTTCACAATGCCGGCCGTAACTGGCCCGTACCACATGTGGTAGTCCCCGTTGAGATGGCGCCGCGTGGCCAGCGTTAGGAGGACAATAAATGCAAAGATAACTGGGGAGCGGATGTGAGCGAAAGGCGAGGCGGGATGGGAATTTCATACTTAAGGCAGCGTTAAGGAGTGAAAAGGCCATGAGAACGTGATACATCGCGTGATATTGTTCAGTCTGGACTGCGGTATGTGTCAGATAATGAGAACACCAGGTGGTAGCGCGTCGACTTACAATCAGACGTAGAGTCTTCGAGCGCCACGGCCGAGGACGCGGACGAAAAACATTCTACGTCCGCAGATTGAGAGTCGGACGTGGACAGGAAGACCCCGAGAGCTATATTCGCGTGATCAGCAGTCGTATGGAAGTAGGGAATGGTAGCTACCGAGCCAAAGTATCCCTAGAAAGCCTAGCGAGGCAAGCTCAAGTCTCAGCGAAACGGGGCTCCGCTCTCTCAAGAAAAAGCTGAATCCCAGTCTGCAAGAGGATGATTGGTTGTCAAATGGGAGATATAAGAGAATCCTTACAGGCATGAAATGACCAGAAGGCCGACGCAGCATACGAAGAGCGCAAACGGCACGAAACGAGCTGAGGACAGTTCAGCCGAGTGAACAATGAAATAAGGCGACATACTAAGGTCCGATGAAGCCAGAACGCTCTGAAAGTGTCCAGCCATAGCTAAACATATCAATGTGGCGATAAAAACCGCGCCTGCGAGACATTCAGCTTCAGTGCATTGACAGAGGAGCACAGACGGACCATATAGGCAGGCGCGGAGGGTAAGGAATAATGAGGGCATGAGAAGGGAGTGTCGCGTCGTATTCGAGTAGGTGGGGTGTGTCGCAGAGAGGAAGCGCGGTCTCGGCAAGCGTGATAAGTGTTGCTTATTGAAGACACGAGGCAAACATGAACTGGGGAATCCCGTGGCGTGATTGGTCGTGAGTGCCTGCCGATAGCTGCGAGGAGCACGCCGATTAGACTGTAGGCTGTGTGAGGATGGGTGGTGAGAGCAAAAGACGATGTCTTGCCTGCAAATTAAGCCGTCGTCGAGGCAAGGCGGCTGCAAAAAAGCAGTGGCGATGCACGAGATTGACATCGATTTGATCGATCCTCTTTTGGAACAATCGCGGGTGGCAAGTGCCGGTGAATTAATTGGCAACGCTACCAAATCGCTACATTCAACTCTCTGCCCTCAATTTAACCCCGATATCGTGATAAAATACAAGACATTCCGCGTTCGATAGCGTCGCCGGGTTCACAATAGACAACGGTGCTCCATTAATGATCTCGAAAATTTCAGTCAACAAGGACAGAGTAGAGACAAAAATGCTTCACCTTTTTTACAAGCACCTCGACCCGCTTGCCATTGAGGGTGTAAGGGATCTCACGAACTTGGATAATCTCGCGGCATGATCGGTCAGTTTCTGCGAAGTTTAAGCCGCGTGCTCAAAGATAACTCACCCGCGCCGGGACGTGCCGAGGGCTGCGTTTCTGCCGCACCTAGGAAGGACAGTGAGCCAACATGGCCGCGGATGGATGAACATGCACTTACGACGTCCTTAATTTGCTGCACCAGGGTGTCCGAGAGCTCCTGGGTGTCGGGGAGCTTCACAAATAACACAACGCGTTCATCTGACCCTCCTCCAATCGTTTGGCCAACGGCCAGGCAGTCAAGGATCTTTCCCGTCGAGCAAAACGCCGAGTCGATCACATCATATAGCTCGGAAGAACCAAACCGCACACCACCTTGTTCAATGTTAGTCCCATGACACGTTTATACACGGTAAGCCTGCGAACCCGGGTTCCTGCCGTTTGATGTCAGGATCTCATGAACAGTTAATAAAAGCAGGTCGGCCTACAGCACACCATCGCTCCGGCCAAGCATCTTGAGACCCCCGCCGTTTCCAGCCCGCGGACGTGTGATAACAATATGATCGCCATGGTCTTAGAGTAGCATGAGAAGAGCAGTGAGAGAGCGCAAAATTACAACTCACACCACACGCCGTCTATTTCAGCAAAGTACGCCTGGTGGTACCTGGCCTTTGCAGCTGCCACTTCATCATCCGTTCCAAACCCGGGCAAAGGCCAGAAGCCTGCCGGCATACAGGGGAAGGGCTTCAGGCACACGAGCTCGCCTGGCGCATCTGGTGCGGCGGTGGACCCTGTCTCACTGTAGCTTTCTATCGCCATGCCTAGCATGCGGCACTGAATCTCCCCGGCGTAAACGGGCAAGGCGGAGCACATGCCGGCAAAGAGGGAGCATATATCCGTCCCACCTGACGGGATTTAATGGTATTCTTGAAGATCGGTACGGGTTCCCGCACCAGTAATTGAACCTAGTAAAACGTCGGGATGAATATGTTCATACACATAGTTAAACAGCGCCGCCGACAGAGGGGACCCAGTAGAGTATATATGTCGAAGGGAGGACAAATCGTGGTGTTCACGAGGTTTGTATTGTTTCTGTATGAATGGGTTGAGGTGGTAGAGTTTAAAACGATAAAGATAGGACAAGTACCGAGAGCTCATCAAGATATTTCGCGCTTGTTCCGAAAATAGAGATTTTGAGATCATCCGTAAGCTTCCACAAGAAGGCGGGATCTCGAAGTGGACTTCCGTCGTATAAGACTAATGTGCAACCAACGCTTAATCCCGCAATGAGAAAATTATACATCATCCACCCGCTTTAACATACTCAGTAAAAACTCCTACGAGAGGCAGAAAAAGTAACCTACGTTGTTGTGTAGTAGAAAAAAACATCTGTTGGCTGAAGGTCGGCACATATTACAAATTCTTTTTTGGCCTGTAAAAGCATTCCGCCGGCGCGATGAACTATTGCTCTGACACCTGTAAATTGATAGCCAAGAGGTATCCGTTTCAACGTACTTGGGGCGTCCTAACGGGGGAAAAACTCGGAGAGTTGTTGAATTTGGAGTATAAGTTTACTCACCAGTTGAACCTGAAGAGAAAAGTATCCAAAGAGGCCAGTTGAAGGAAGCTCGATGCCACAGAATTTCGCCTGAAGGAGAGCGCCCCAATTTTTCGGCTTCCCCCTGGAGTATAAACTCATCCCAGCTTACCCAACCCTCCTGCCACGCCGACCTGTCCTGCAGATAAGGTATAGGATGCATGATTACAACCTTCGGAGCAGACTTGCTGCCAAGGCCCGATAGAAGAGCCGCAAGCTTCGGAAGGTGGTCATGGACCTTGGCGTTGTACACAACTGCGTCTACAGCGAAGATGAACGTTGGTTTAACTTGTTCGAATCTAGATGCGGTAACGTTACTAAGCGGACGGTGTCCACTTGAGGCTACTGACCGTTCCAAGACGCCGGCGGGACCAAAATCAGCGGCCGCACTGACAAAGATTGCGCCGATAGCAGTCGTAGCCAGACACTGACTCTTAGCGGGCACACAGAGCAAATATACCTACGGACTTACCAATGCAACGTTTTCAATACTATTGGAGGAGTAAGAAGCGACCCGATCCCCAGGCTTCAGCCCATTGACAAGGAGAGACGAGACGAGCTGAGAAACCAATTCATATAATTGAGCGTAGGTACAGCGTCGTAAGTCCGGAGTGGAGTTAAGCGGAGTGGGTTCAGCTGGAACGAGCATTTCAGAGGGGCATGGTGGAAATCCTGGGAACACCAACTCGCTTGAATCAAAGCCACTTTCTCACTCGACCTGCAGTGGAGCATATTTTCTGCGTAATTTATTTTTGCGTCATTGAACCAGGCGGGATTGGTCGAAATGCTGAGAGACTCGTCGATGATATGGGTGCCTTTCTCGCCGATGATAGACATCGCATCCCAGGCGGTCGTCCAAAAGTCGGCGATGTGGGAAGTGGACCAGAACCACAAGTCAGCATAAGTGCGCAGGTCGAGGTTGTACTTGGTATTGATTTTGCTCTTGAATTGAAACGTCGCCGAGGCATTAGGGTTTTTTGGGAGGTATAGTGGTGCATTGTTTGACTCGCTTGGTCTGAGCATAGTCATGGCGTGAGATAGGATTGCTAAAATCCAGGCAACAATGGGATGTTGATGGATGAGAGGAAGCACAGCCGGCAATCAAACATCGGATTGCCTTTTGGGACGAGACACCAAACTGACTCGATGCGAAAATTGACAAACGTTTGTGATGGCTTTGGGACTCAACCCACACCACACCTATATAAACGGCCTTTGCCACACCTTAGAGGCAGACCTTCCCCTCTCACGAGAGTTAAATACTCCACCAGTTTTCATTGCGTTCCGTCTCTTCCCCTCATGCACATAAACAACTTGCTCTCTCCGCATTCCGCAGAGGCCCGCGCTCATGCTACGTCCGTCGTCTTTGCGTTCTGTCTCTTCGCCTTTTTCATCGCAGAGAAACAGGGAATATGGCACCGACTGGGACTCCAGTGCACTCGACGAAACGGTAGTGGCTCTCTGCGCTTCCTACCGCAGCTTCGAGGTCGGAAAGTCGAGTGGCAATCGCCGAACATACGCCTAACTGCTTACAGAGATACTTGAGTGGTGAACACCTCTTCATCCTGCCTCGTACACGACGCGAACTCGAATCCATCCTGTGCGCCATCTTTCTCCGTCCGTCTCCTCCGGCATCGGTGCTTATCCCTCCTCTCCAGCCGCCGCTACAGCACGGACGCGATTCATAATGCTATAGCCAAGAGGTGCGTCAGCGTCACAATTAACACACTTGCCGCTCATAACTATTTTGAAGCCGCGGGACGCTTGCGGCGGGGGGATATTCCAGGGTGAGCTTATCTGCAACTGCGATTCTCCGACAAATTGACGCGTTTGAACAGGTCTGCCATCTCGCCGTCAATTCGATCGAAGAGGTTCTGAACACTGGTGACAATGTCAATTATCTTCTCGCGCTGCACACACCCACCGAATCCCCCACCCCACACGAGCAAGATCCCACCATGCGGTCCACTGCGACCACCTGATGATATTTCTCGGATTCTCGCTTCCTGGGTCTTGTGTTGTGTTTCTTGTTGTAACTGTGCCATCGCATCTTGTAGCTGTATACCTTATTAGAGTCCATAGTCCGTAATTGTTGTACATGTCTTTTCCGAAGAAGAAGAAGAACTAAAATTGTGTTGATCACCGGCGATCGCTGATCCCATAATTGCCAGATTTGTCGACTTCACCAACGTTGCTCTCGACTATCCATGCTATTGACTAGCGTTCTTGTTCTGCTCTGCGCGGGCTTGTTCGACGTCTCTGCCGCGCCGCAACAGGTCCCAATTGAGGTCCCTGCCGTTGCCAGTACGCAACTTCGTCCAACTGATTCGTGCACCACTGGGTCTGACCGCACTAAGAGCCACGAAAGCTTCATGGACGGTTTTTACACGTAGGAATGGCGGCACACGAATACTCCCGGCAAGCCTGACTATATCCCCAGATTACCGACATGCATCCCGATCCATCTTACCGGGCAAAAACGTCGGACGCGACGGCATGCCATCGAAAGAAAGGCAAGAAGAAGAAGAACCGTGCTGGGTACTATGGAGTGCCATACTCGTGCGTTTTGCTACCCTGTCGCGCTATTAGACTCCAACGACCTGGGCAGGGAATGCGACTCGCCCTTGCGGCTAACGAACTTGACGCTCGACTTTATCGAGAAAAAGGCGAGTGTGCTTTGTTTCCCCTCCCCAGAAATCTGACACCTGAGTAGTGGGCGTCGGAAATCGACTTTGTGATTTGTATGCTGCCGTTATTTCTTCCAACTCGCTCCGTACTGACTGGCACATTGCCCCAGGGACCGGTGATAATGCGAGGTATGTACATTCGACAGAAAACTAATATGCAACGGTGCTTTAATCTCTGATAGACACGACAACGACCGCAAGCTTCCTCGAACGCCGGCTGAGATCTACGACTTGAATCGAGCAGTGGCAAGCAAGATGACTGCCGTTTTTACAAGCCGCGGCATCCCCGTTGTTCCTAGTCTTGGTAACACCTCACTTCGTCTCCGCTAGAAGGCATCATTGATTTTTTGCTAGGGAACAATGATGTCTGGCGTAAGTGCTATCGTTGCAAACTGATTGTTTGTTTATCTTGTTTTCCACAGCACATGTGAGACGTTTTTCAGTCCCTTGCGATGACTCTCTGACATTCTACGCGCAGAACATTATGATCCCCGGTCCCAACAGCATTACGAATGAATTTGGGTCGTATGTAGCGCGCTTTTCGGCCAGATAGAAAAACGCTGACCCTCTCCCAGCATCTGGAAGGCGTTTATTCCATTCCCACATCTCCAAATCTTCCAGCGCGGGGCATATTATGCCGTCGAAGTCATTCCAGACTCGGTCGCCGTTATCAGCCTCAACACCATGTATTTTTACGACTCGAACAAAGGCAAGTGCAGGTGGTACGTATGCTTTCATGTCTAATTGAGTTTATTCTCTAGCGGTTGGCGGCTGCGAATTCAAGGACCGCGATGACGCCGGGAACTTGCAGTTTGATTGGCTCGAAGTACAGTTGAAGGGCTTCAGGGCTCGGGGCATGCAAGTACGTCAATTTGTCTTTTTTGTTCGACAGATCTCATCAACTATCGCAGGTGTGGATATCAGGTGTGATTCCGATATCAAGATCTTTCATTCGATAGCCTGTTGCTTATTTGGATGTCTAGGCCACGTCCCGCCCTCCCCAGGCAAATATTTCCCTGAACCATATATGCCATATTTTTACTCATCTCGTTACAGGCAACTACTTCCCAGAATGCGTGAATTCCGCCCATTTCTGTTTCTACAGCGCTACAATTTAAACTTGCAGTATGTTCGATATGTCGAGCTGGCACTGAGATTCCAGGATACGATACTAGGCCATTTGTACGGGGCAAGTCCATTTCATGGTGCACCCGACGATCAAAGCTGACCTTGGCTTGAAGCACATGAATGCCGACCATGTATCACTGTTCCGCTTCACCTACAACCGTTTGATTGACTCCCTCTCAGTTCTTTTTCCTAGAGGCGGACGATCTCGACATCGTCGAGCCGGCCACGAGTCCACTGAGGGGCCAACAAGACTTGTTTGAAACGCTCCTTGCAGACTTCGCAGCCATGCCGAAAGCAAAGGTCATCAATTTGGACGAATATGCTGTGATTAACGTATCACCCTCGGTGGTACCGAATCCCTACCTCCCGAGCTTCCGGGTGTTTTCCTACAATGTTACGGGGGCTGCTATAACGAATCTCGGGCGCAAACATGGGCACCGGCGTGGAAAAAACAAGGACAAGGCGGCGCAATGCAAGCTGGACGCCTACCGTGAGACGTGGAGGTGCCAGCTCAACGAGGAATGGCACTCTGACGCGGACGCACCATCACGGAGCAACCAGCTGTGGACACCGCTAGGGTATGCCCAGGTGCGTGCTTTGTGGCCTCATCGAGTGATTCCTAGAAGTAATTGATCGCAGTACTACATTCCTCACTTGGAGGATGGAAATAAAACCCACAAACCAAGCTTCAAGCTAGAATACGTGACCTATCAGCCCGATGCGCTGATGGGCAGCGAGGGTGTGTATCCAGTTCCTTCGAAGAATCTCCCTTCGAAAGTGAAGAAGAAACACACGCCGTATGGGCTGGAGGATCTGACCGTTGGAGCGTGGGTTGCGCTAGCACGACGGATGGGCAACTCGAAGAAACTTAGTTCATTTTTCAAAACATACATGTACATGGCCTAAACACGATCTGTCTATAATTGCCTTTTCCAGCGTTTGAAGGTTTGATCGAATGCCGTGAGCTGCCGTAAGCGAAGTAGACCGTCATGTGACAGGTTCGGAACGCGTCCCGGTGAGGCCTGCCTTCCACGGCTTTCTACGCGCGCTAAAGAGTTCACGACCGAGCACGACCGTCTCCATTCTGAATACTGAAGACGACGACAAAATCATGACTGTCCGATTCGCTAATTATCGGATCGCATTCTACGGCAAGCGCCTTCGTAGTTTGAACTTTATTGTCTCTGACCTGGGTGCGCAGTGGTTGTATTCCTGCTCTCAGGTTCTTGCTTGTCCCTTGTTCTACCTCGGGGACACGCTAATTCACTTCCCAAGGAACTGTCCTGGGTCTTGCAGCCCATTTCGCCGGCATATTTCTGCCTCATTTACACCGTACGGCTCACCGTGACCTCCATATCTTGCCGAGTCGCTTAACGGGGTGTTCCAGCCGACTTTAGCATCTTCGCCCTCCTCATACCATCTATCACGATCTTCGTATTTCTGCTGTCGTGCGTTTACTCTGTCTTGTTATTTCTCTGTCTCTCAGACTCTGCATTCCATTCCAGATTGCAGTTCGCGCAGCCTCGCACAGAAGCCCTAACATTGTTTATTCTATGGGCTTTGTGGCTGGGTAGGTCCTTTCTTTCCCTCCCGTCCTTTGCTAACGGCCTTGAAGCTATGGCGGCGTGGGCAACGGACATCATCGGTCCATTGCAGTGCGATGCCCTAACGGTCGAGACGATCCCGACCAAGAGCGGGACCAGTAAGTTTTGCGCTACGCAACTTCCTTGCAGCTACTTATATGCACCTAGTACGCCAAAAAGAATATTGTTACGAAATGAAGGTCATCCAGGCATTTTCTTGGATGCTCTTCGTCCTCTTCACGATCGCTTTCGGACTTCTTCTTACCTTGGTCAGCCAAGCGGAGAGGTTCGGATATAATGTCTGGACTTTACCTATCCAAGGTACGCATACATCTATCCTATCTTCGATGTTGATTTATGGCTTTCACAGAGCTGGGATGGTTTGGAGAGGGCCCCGGATACTATAATCATGGACAACAAGGGCAACAAGGCGCGTATCAATATCCCGTGTACCCCCAACAGCAATATGGGTACCCGGGGCCGATGGCGCAAGGCTACGCCCAGAGCCAACAGCCCGTGTTCCAGATTCACCAAGGGATGAACGGCGGGATCACGGGCAGTATGTTTCAGTTGACTTTTTCAGGGCCCGAACTCCGCTCACGTTTTGTCTAGTCACTCAAGTGCCCGTTAGCACCGTATAACTCAGGGATCTTGGATCTCAAAGAATGTCAACCAAAAAACCGTAGAAGTACTCACTGAGCTAACACTTGTAAATTTTGGCTCCGCATCTAACTCATGTATTCGGCGTGGTGGCCTCATGGCTTCGTGTATTATTTAACGAGAATATGATGGAAGGAGTCTTGCTATCGCATCTCCCATGGCTCTGTTTCGAGACCATCCCATTCGTTCCGTCGCCTCAGGCAGGTTTCTTGACATCGAAAGAAGACGCTGCTCACAGATCCAACAGTGGCAGCAGTGCTTTTCGTTGCACACGTCGTGTCTCTTTTCGTGTCGTTCTTTCGTGCGTTTCCATCTGCGATCCAGAAGCGCAGCATACTCCTACCAACAGACTCCAGATGTGTTCCACTTGACACAGACCTCCGTGGCGATTTTGGCTGTTAGCGGGCTCATATTTCTGTGAGTCGATCGGTGGCCGAGAACGGGGCAGCATAGCTGAGGGAGAATCCAGAATCACAATGCATCATCGCCGGGACGGTCATCTGCTGACGCAAACCCAAGAAGAGATGGTGCTGATATTTTGCTTCGGGATCTTTTGGATGAGTGCGTCCGATATACTTCTGGGATATAACTGTTGGTGACAGAGAGTCGAGGTGTACTTCTGGGTTGGCGAGCGTTGAAGGCCCAAGGGGGAGATCCAAGAATGACTGGCGGCGGCGCAAGCGTTGGAGGACCAGTACCGGTGGTTCCGAGGGAGATTCAGAGACCGAGGGCGGGGATGGCTGGACAAATACGACCATATCCATGCTCATACGACGACGCATACTGTCAGGTCGTGGAAGAGTATACTTTCTTCTGAGAAGCCCGCTAAGACGACGCCGATGTCCAAGCTATATACTTGGTTTAGATTTGTTGCCGGTCTCAAATTGATCCCAGATTACGAATTGCGGGCAGGTACAGCAGGAACTTGGCGCAATATCAAAGGTAGCCCATGTAAACGCTTGTCGCAGAGTAGACTTTGAGGCAACATCGGAGGAAAAGGAAACGAATCAGTCGGCAACTTCCGTGCTACTTTCCCGCTTAACACGTCCAAACTGCCCACTTCCTCACCACCACCAGCGAATCTGTTCAGAGCTCCGTCGTTATGATAAGTCCGCTCCCCGTCCTCCCTCCTGCGTCAGCTAACCCTCCAGCCCTATACGCCTCTCCCGGGAAGCGTCGCATCGAGACCGATGTAATGAAGATGTACTAAAGCGTCTCGTACCCTTGCACTGTCCACTCACAGCTTTCCCCAGGCTCATGTCCGACTATGAGGTCTCTCTCGTCAACGACAGCATGCAGGAGTTCTACGTTCGATTCCACGGCCCAGCCGAGAGTAAGCCCCGTACTCACCACCTTGCGCCACTGTTCACATCCTTCCCGCGATAAGCTCCGTTTGCTGGCGGTGTCTGGAAGATCCACGTTGAGTTGCCCGACCAATATCCGTTCAAGTCGCCCAGCATAGGCTTTATGAACAAGATATTCCATCCGAATATCGACGAGCTGTACGTCCCCTGCGGAATTAGTTTGCTGTTATACTCATGCAGGCGGGGCAGAAGTGGTTCGGTCTGTCTCGACGTTATCAACCAGACCTGGTCGCCCATGTTCGGTTGGCGTCATTCATTCGCCCATTGCCCCTGTCCTAACGACTATAGACATGATTAATATTTTCGAGGTATTCCTGCCTCAGCTGTTGCGATATCCAAACCCCAACGACCCATTAAATGGGGAGGCCGCGGCGCTTTTAATGCGTCATCCCAAGGAATATGATGCGAAGGTGAAGGGTGCGTAACTATCAACTTCAAGTCCTGGCCGATTACTGAAGTATGTCGTCGCGTCCTAGAATATGTCCAGCGGTTCGCAACAAAGGAGGCTGCCGATGCTGGTGACGACGATGACGACGCGGACGAGGAAATGAGTGACATTGGTAGCATGAGCGAGGGCGAATAAGCTGTAATAAGCTTCAAACTCCTTGGCATTTTCTCTTACACGTCGCACCCCCGCTGTCTCACCCCCCATTCCCCGTCGTATCTATATCCCATCTCTGTATCTTTTGCATTCTCCCCGTGGATGTTGTGTAGTTCAATATACAATTTGTAATATTAATGGTTTACATGTTACTTTTAGCTTGGTGTGTCCACGGGGATTGGTAGTACAAGCTCGTCCACTTTCTTTTGCACGTCGGCAGCAAGCTGTTGGTGGAATTAGCACGCATTGAACTTCAAATTCGGGTTTACAGACCTTGACGAGTGTATCTATTTGCGACTTGACGCTGTCCATGGTGTTGAGCTTTGCCTTGCTCTCCTTGAGCAAGTCTTCCTTCTGCTGCATAAGCTCCTTCTTCCTTTTGTCGAGGCTGAAAGAATTGAGAGGGGTTAATGAAGCACCGAAAGACAGGCCTACCGTTGGCGTTCAACAAACTCAAAGCTCAACCGGTTGAGCAGGAGTTGATGCTCATCGGACAGAACGTCCTCTGTGCGGGCTTCCGGAGGCGCCAGGAGTTTAAATTCCTCAAGGGTGTAGAGTGGTATATCCTGATACACCGAACTGGAAACGAGCTGAACGGCGCCGGAATTGACGCGACGCGACTTGTGCTACTTACGCGAACTGGCGACACTTTTCTATCTCTCGTTCGAGGTGACGCTTCTCATAGAGTAAGTTCTGGAGTCCAAGGTGGGACTGGTCCATGTCATGGCGGGCGGCAGCGGTGATGTTTTTTGTGACGCGCGTTTCGGTGTTTGCGGCGCGGGCGAGGGATTTGAGGCGGCCAGTGAGGGCAGCGGCGCGTATATGAATGGCGGCGAGGTCCTTGGTGGGATGGGCGGGGTCAACGAGGTCCTTGAGGCCGTCGATGACCGCGAGATATGACTCTTCGGTGGTGGGCGGCATCACCAGAAGGCCTTACGTCCTTCGCGGGCCGCGCTGAGCCGGACCACTAATCAAGTTCATCAGTATTACTGAGCCCGCCTTCCCTCTTACCACCGTCCGCGACCTTTCGTTTCATACTCTTCCCGGTAGAATCGCCCATCTTGTTGAATCTCCTCGCGTTAACCATCTTCGCAGTATTCACACAATCATGTCGGGGTCCATACCCTCAATGGAGACGAGCCACGATGAACTGAAGGAGAACACTCTCATAGTTGGCAAGTATCATGGTCACTTTCTATCCCTGTTTATTGACATTCGTCCCGACGACTGTAACAGTCCTCGGTGCATCGGGCGATCTCGCTAAGAAGAAGGTGCGTTGCCGAGATAGGCTTACGTCGGCCCTCCTCAACCTCTTCCTTATGTCTGCAGACTTTCCCCGCTCTCTTTGGTTTGTTCAGGCAGGGCTTCCTTCCTCGCGATGTCAAGATCGTCGGCTACGCGCGGACAAAGATGGACAAGGCTGAGTACCACAAGCGCGCGACATCATACCTCAAGAACCCGAACGACGACCCCGAGATCACCCAGGCAATCGAGCAGTTCAAGGAGCTCTCCACATACATCTCCGGCAGCTACGAGGACGGCGAGGCCTTTGCGCAGCTCAACGCCCATCTCGAGGAGATCGAGTCCCACTATCAGTCGAAGGAGGCCAACCGCATCTTCTACTTTGCCCTCCCGCCCAGCGTGTTCGTCCCGGTTGCTAAGAATCTCAAGGAGCAGTGCTATGTCACATCTGGCGGTGTCAATCGCATTATCGTCGAGAAACCCTTTGGCAAGGATCTCGAGTCAGCCCGCGAGTTACTAAGCTCGCTCAAGCAGTATTGGACTGAGGACGAGACCTTCCGGATCGACCATTATCTGGGCAAGGAGATGGTTAAGAATCTCCTTGTCCTGCGCTTCGCCAACGTCGCGATGAGCAGCGCTTGGGACAAAAATCACATCTCCAATGTTCAGATCACATTCAAGGAGCCGTTTGGTACCGAGGGCCGTGGCGGCTATTTCGATGAATTCGGCATGATTCGTGATGTTCTCCAGAATCGTAAGCGCTAGCTCCATTTACTTGCCACCATCATTTAAACCGTGCCGTCCAGATTTGTTGCAGGTCCTCAGTATTTTGACGATGGAAAGACCCGTCTCGTTCTCCGCTGAAGACATTCGCGACGAAAAGGTCATTTCGTGTCAACCTTTTGCGAACTGGCTTCCAACAGTGATATACTCAGGTCAAAGTCCTCCGGTCCATCCCACCCATCGCCCGCGAAGACACTTTGCTCGGTCAATACGTGGCGGCTAACGGGAAACCCGGTTATCTGGATGACGATACTGTCCCACCGAATTCTGTATGCCCGACCTTCGCCGCGACGACTCTCTGGATTCATAATCCCCGGTGGGAAGGGGTTCCGTTTATTCTGAAAGCCGGAAAGGGTGTGTTGTACCGCCCAATAAAACTTCTCACGTAATCTCACCTACATCTAGCCCTGAACGAGGCCAAAGTCGAAGTCCGTATACAGTTCAAAGATGTTACCCAGGGGATTTTCAAAGATATCGCTCGAAATGAACTCGTTGAGTTCCCTTTATCTTTTTCTGCTACGCCGATGTTGACTGTGACGCAAATGCCAAGGTTATTCGAATTCAACCCTCGGAGGCAGTCTACCTGAAACTCAACGCAAAAACCCCCGGCCTGTATACACGCGCTATGCCTACGGAGATGGATCTTACTTACAAGCGCCGATTCACGGAGACAAGGATCCCCGAGGCTTACGAGGCTCTGATTTTGGATGCGCTCAAGGGCGATCACTCCAACTTTGTGCGCCATGACGAGCTGGACGTTGCCTGGAAGGTTCGTGTCCTGGTATGTTGAGTTTCCGGCACGCTAACCCGCTGAGAAGATTTTCACCCCGATTCTTCACTGGATCGACGGGAAGAGTGGCGCGCGGCCACGTCCAGTGCCCTACCCATACGGATCGCGCGGTCCTAAAGAACTCGACCCCTTCATCCAGAAATACGGCTTCAAGCGGGCTGACAGTGGCTAGTGCGTATATAAACTTCAACCGGTATCGTATACTAATTCGGCGCTCAGCGTCTGGCCCGTCACGAACTTGGCCTCCCTGTAATGATGTATGAACGCTTTAGACCTTGGAGCATGCTCGTGTCTTTGAAAAGGCATATGGTGCTGTATTTCCGTTCAAACAAGTGTACAATTTAAAACGAAATAAAGCATCTGTGGATTGTTTTCTCACTTTGGCGCGAGTCCCCCTTCCTAAAACGTCGATGTGGAGTAGTAGTCCCAAAAAGGAAGTGCTGATACGATCAATGTGTCAAAATGCATTACGATAATTGCGACGGATATCTCTCGTGCAGTTTCTAGAACACCCAGAACGACGGTCTGTTTTGGTTTCGAACTGTTTCGAATCGACCATCCTTCTTCTGCCATCTCCCAGTCTCCTTAGCTACCGCTGCTTCTTACCCTCCCAAAACCTTCCCCAACTCTCTGAGCGCCTCCCCCTGATCACCTCGATGGGCTGGTACAAGGCCGTCAAAGGAAAGCTGTATACGCGGCGCGAAACCAACAAGACAAGTAGTGCTGTTCCTACCACAACTTCAAGGGCCAGTACAAGTACTACCACAACTACTTCTGCATCTTATACCGCAGTTGCATCCACCGCAGCTGCGCACTATGAGATGAAGGATAACACGGTCATCGTCGGTGAGTCTGTGCGGTCTCGCACGGACCTTTCTTGACGGATGCCGTAGTTTTCGGTGCATCGGGGGACCTCGCCAAGAAGAAAGTAGGCCCAACTCTTCCCATCCAGGCGCGATGCTTACTGGCCCAAGACGTTCCCTGCCCTGTTCGGTTTGTTCAGACAGGGATACCTCCCAACCGACGTCAAGATTGTCGGATACGCGCGCACGAAAATGGAAAAGGCGGATTTCCACTCGCGTGCAGTTTCGTACATCAAGAACCCGGACAAGGACGCCGAGATTAGCGCGTCCATACAAAAATTCCAGGACGTGTTGACCTATGTTGATGGCAGCTACGACGAGGGTGCAGCATTTACTGCGCTCAATGCCCATATACTGGACATTGAAGCCAAATACACCTCGAAGGAACGGAACCGCTTGTTTTACTTTGCCTTGCCGCCCAGCGTGTTCATCCCGGTTGCCAGAAACATCAAGCAATTCTGCTACTCAGAAACGGGGGTGAATCGAATTATCGTCGAGAAGCCGTTTGGGAAGGACCTTGACTCGGCGCGCGAGCTGTTAAGCTCGTTGAAGCAGTACTGGTCGGAGGAAGAGACGTACCGGATCGATCACTATCTGGGCAAGGAGATGGTGAAGAATATACTTGTTCTTCGGTTTGCCAACGTGGCGATGGGGGCCATCTGGGACAAGACCCACATCTCCAACGTGCAGATCACCTTCAAAGAACCGTTTGGGACGGAGGGCCGGGGAGGCTATTTTGATGAATTCGGTATCATCCGCGATGTGCTGCAGAACCGTAAATGAACCGCTCGTCCCCCTGGCCGATGGGCGCCTGCTAACGACAGGCTTTGCTTTCTAGATTTGCTACAAGTGCTAAGCGTCCTGACGATGGAACGACCGGTGTCGTTTGAAGCGGAGGACGTCAGGAACGAGAAGGTGCGCATAGGATCGTTGCTGCGTGGATCAGTCTTTAGATAGGGTACACACAGGTCAAGGTTCTGCGCAGTATTCCCCCCATCACGCAGGCGGACACCCTTCTCGGGCAATACATAGGAGCCGATGGGAAACCGGGCTACCTCGAGGACGATACGGTGCCGCGCGGGTCAGTATGCCCGACGTTTGCCGCAACGACGCTGTGGGTCAACACTCCGCGATGGGAGGGTGTGCCGTTTATCCTCAAAGCGGGCAAAGGCATGCGCGTAATATTAATATTGAGTTGAATCTGACGCGCCTGCAGCGCTCAACGAAGCCAAAGTGGAGGTCCGCATTCAGTTCAAGGACGTGACGCAGGGCATCTTCAAGGAAATCACGCGAAATGAACTAGTCTGTATTTCTCTGAACAGACCGACTGGCCACTTGTAACCTCGTTCCAACAGGTGATCCGGATTCAACCGTCCGAGGCGGTGTATCTCAAGATGAACATGAAGAGCCCCGGACTCCAAACGAGGGCGATAGCGACCGAGATGGACCTCACATACAACCGACGCTTCGCGGACGCCAAGATCCCCGAGGCGTACGAGGCGCTCATCCTCGATGCGCTGCAGGGCGACCACTCGAACTTTGTGCGGCACGATGAGCTCGACGTCGCGTGGAAGGTGCGCCAATGTCCCTCTATAGCTAAAATACGCGGAACGCTCAACTGTGGCTTGTAGATTTTCACGCCGATCCTGCATTGGATCGACGGGCAGAGCGGGACGCGTCCAAAGCCCCTTCCATACGGGTACGGCTCACGCGGGCCCTCCGAGCTGAACGCGTTCATAGAGCGCTTCGGCTACCAGCGCACGGCCTCGAGCTAGTACGTTCGCGTCCTCGGTCTGTTTTGTCGATATGTTTTCTAACACGATTTGACATCACAGTGAATGGCCGGTGACAAACGTCGGCGCGATGTAGCCGGCTAGCTTAAGAGTGCCTGGCGAGGTTATTTTTTCGTGCGTGTTGCGGCGCCCGCATCATGATAGCCTTGATTATCGTCATCGCCAACTCCTCGGGCGATGGGGGCCTGCGGGGCGGGATCGAGCGCGTGCGCAAGTAATTTGATTGTCAGCAGTAACAGTGGAGCGCGTACAATGCACAAGGGACCTATTGGGCATAGACTTTTTAATTTTCCAAGCGACGCGTTATTCCCTGGAATGGAGTCCCTGTCGATTCAGACGTCTGGCATTTTTTTTTTGAACGTGCGGACTTGTCGAGCTGCCGCGTCCGAGCGAAATGCTTATTGGGAGCCTCTTGCCGCGAACCTGCGACGTGCAAGCAAGCAATCTTGACTCAGCACCGGGAACGAATCGCGCGGCTTTGGATCGCCCGCTCTAAACTCCTCTCCCTTGCCCCCTTCACCGCTGATGATGCTTTCAAGCTCCCCTTCTTCTCCTTCTCTTTCGCCCATCTCCCCTACTTGCTTTCTTACTTACCCTGACGCGAGATGCAGCCTGCGCGCTTGATTGACTGGCAGATGCACGCATCCGGCACCCGCGTCCCCGCGATATGGGCTCGGCTTCCTGGAAATTAATAACGCACACTCCGGAGCGGGGCACGGATCGCACGGACTCGGCAATGCGCTCAGCTTCCTTTCCTTCCTTCCGGTGGTGCAGAGTCCCGAGTAAGTAAGTATGTTCTTGTCTTGTCTTGTCCCAGCGGCTGCCGGGTGTGCGAATCGAATTAACGCGCGGCGCGTCGTGTGTGTTCTACGTATCTGGCGGTTTTTCGGGAACGGCGTTCGCCGAGCACACAACACAACGTAGTATAATTACCACACGTCCCAAAGAACCTCGGACCGACCCTCCATAATTAATCGCGTCCACACACCCATACGGCAGCCCGAAGGGATCAGTACCCGACTCATGTTGCGCGCCGAACGAAAATCACGAAAATTACGAAGATCTACATAGTGGGCGCCCGAATATCACGAAAATCACGAAAAACGAACGGGTCTCGCCGCGTCGCTGGGTCTGTGTTGTAATCTCATTCGCCGGCGGGCGATTCAGCGCGGGCTGACCAAGCTTAAGCGCCTCTCCGTTCGAGTCCGCTCTTAAATCCATATGTTATGTTATGTTCGAGCTCCATACCCCAACCAAATCCAAATCCAAATCCAAAATCCAATGCATATGCGGTCTATAGCTACTGGGCGGGCGGGGGCGTGGGCGTGGGGGATGCGATGGTACACTACAGTACATGGTACATGGTACACGTCTTTTAATAACAAACTATAGCTAGCTAGATTACGGATAAGTATGTATGTTATTGGTATCATGTATGAGTGAGATGCTGCAGAGGGGTGATACAGTGAATGAATGGATGCGTGAGTGGGTGAGTGGGATGCAAGGGTCCGAATCCGAATCTGAACGAATATATAGATAATGTGGGCCGCAAGTGCGCGGGCAACCAAAAAAGCAAGAGCAAAAGCGAGCGGCGCGCAACCAAAAAAGTAAAATAAAATAAAATTAAAGGCGGAGGGCTCAAAAAATGACACATCCGCTCGTGAACCACCTAGAACCCAAACCCAATTTAAGTACACAGCGCAACACGGGAGGAGGAGGAGAACGCACCAATTGTTGTTCAGCTGCTCGATCCAATGCACGACCAGGCGCAGGCGGAGGCGTGCACTCCGTATCGGGAGCAGCTTGGCCTTTTCGAATTCGTCGATGGGGAGGATGAGGGCGACCCAGTAGGCAAAGGCGGCGGGGTCGGCGGGCGGGGCGCCGTAGACGTTGTTGAGGCGCTGGACGACCCAGGGCGCGGTGCCGCGGCGCAGCTGGTGGAGGAAGGCGGTGCAGGTCTCCATGAGCTCTTCGTTCGAGGGCCCCGCGAGCGTGAGGGAGGGCGAGTCGGGGACGTCGTCGATCCTGTGGTTGTTAGTTTATGTGTAAAAAATAAGGGGAGGGGGACAGACCTTTCGATGCGGCCGACGGTGTAGCCGTCGAGCGTCCCGCGCTCGAGGATACGGAAGCGGTAGGTGGACCAGGTCTCGACCATGCTGCGGCCGTCGGCGAGCATCTGCACGCTGCGGACCTCGAGCATGGTGCCATAGTCGGCGGTCTGTGCGGTGACGCCCGCGCCCGCACCGGTGCGGGCGGGCATGATCATGCCAAAGGAGGGGACGTCCTGCTCGAGACAGCGGCGGAGCATGAGGCGGTAGCGGGGCTCGAAGAAGTGGAGGGCGGTGGGGTGGCCGGGGAAGATGAGCATGCAGACGAAGATGGGGGTGTCAAGACGGGCGTCGCGCTCCTCGGCGGCGATGGCGGCACCGCGGGCGGTGTATTCGGCGGGGAAGGCGGTGGCGAGGAGGGTCTCGAGGGTCTGGTTGCCCGGGTGGTCGTCGAAGAAGGAGAAGCCGGGGAGGCTGTCGCGGCACAGCGGACAGAGGTTGCTGTGGTCGAGGGCGCGGTGGAGGCACTTTGAGCAAAAGGTCTGGACGGGATATCAATACAGACGCATCGGGGCCAGCGGAGAGACGCACATGTTGGCACGGGGTGGTGACGGGGCTGTAGAGCAGCATGAAGCAGATTTCGCAGGCCAGTTCGGTTTGCAGCTCCTTCTCGAGCGACGGCGGCGGGGGCAGCGGGCGCATGCGGTCCGTGAGTGAGACGTGCGGGGCGGTGTCGCGCTGACGGGCGGCGGCAGACATGAGGTGGGACAGCAGGTCGCCCTCGTCGTCGCTGGGGTCGTCGTGGATACGCTGACGCTTGCGTGGTCGGCTGGGGCCGGGAGAGTCGGGGCGGGTGCGGACGGTGGGGGAGCGCGGGGCGCTGCGGAGGATGTCGTCGTCGTCGTCGTCGTAACTGCTGTCTTCTCCTAGTACACTGTCCAGCAGGGCAAGAACTTTGTTTATGGTGACATCGGGCTTGGGGGTGTGCTCGGGCGGGGGGGCGAGGGGGGCAGGGGGCGGGGGGAGGTAGTTGACGCGGGAGGCAGGGGGGATGCGGGGGCGTGCGGGGCGCGGGGGGGGCGCGCAGTGGGGCAGGGGACAGGGGGAGATCTGGTGGGTCTGGCAGACGGTGTGGCCGCACGGCAGCGTGGTGGGGTTCTGGAGGGTGCGGGCGCAGACGGGGCAGGCCAGACAGGCGCGGAGGGCGGCGAGGTCCATGGTGTTTGTCGTCCTCTCTCGCTCGTCGCGGGTTTTCTACTCAACCATCGCTGATCCGCAAATGGGAACTCGATTTGATCCCACTCCGGTCCGGCGATTCCTGGCCCAACTTCAGATCTGTCCACGATCGTCCCTCGGAGATTCCCCCGTCTCCCTTTGTCTGTCTGCTTACTCTACGCCCCCCACCGTCCACCCCCCGTTGAACAGAGGCCCCCACACCCTCGCTGCTTCTCAGTCCAGCACTCCAACATTGCTTCCGCCGCCCACCCGACATCCCCGCAACACGTCCGCTTCCAAAATCCTTGACGACTGCTCCCTTTCCAGTAATTCGCATTCAATTCCCTCGAGACGCTCTTTCTCTTACGAGTCCACTGCACCACTCGTGTTCCACCCGACACGACCCGCGATCTTCGCCCGGAATCGATCGAATGTCCGTTGTCCGATCGAGAGTCTACGCCCATAAAATGCACCCTCTGTTCAACCGCACTCCCGATGCAGCACCCCGGCAGACGATCTCGACACTGCCACAAATTCCCTTTTTCAGCCCTTGCAGTTGATTCCCAAATTGATCCTTTGATTGCGATTTCACTCTGTACTGGCTCGCGGAGCCCAGGTCGACGACGGGATAAACACAGGCGAGAAGAGTAGAGGCCATGATAGTTTACGCTCCTCATATGCACAGTTTTCTCCGATAATATACGAGACAGGTCGTGAGGCGAGATTAAATATCCGACCACCGATTTGTGCCCCTGTTGAAGAAGCACTGTAGTTGCATTTTTTTAGTGGCGCCAAATACGCAACTCCAGCGGCCAAACTGCACCTACAGCGGTCGTAGTTGCCAAAAAGAAATGCAACGACAGCGGCTGGAACTACAACAGTCGTAGTGGCGAAAAGGAGATGCAACTGCAGCCGCTGTAGCTGCGAAAAATTGGGATGCAATCTACAACTACAACTACAGCCAGGGGAGCAACAGACGGCATTTGATGGCTTCCTTTGATTTGGGTGCAAAATGGGTACGGCAATACTAATAGCGTGGGTGTGTCAGTGCAAACAAAAAGTGAGATTTGAGCACCCTCTCTGAGACAACGGAGTGGCGAAAGTACCCAGCGTCGTTGTCCCATCTAATTATACCCTCATCCCTTCCTTCCCTCTCTATGCCGCTAAATATATGTTTTATCGCGGCGCGGTAAAGAAGATGGTGGTCGAGCAACACCAAGCGGGCTACTAGGACGAACGTGGTCAAGGCACTCCAGTCTGGCACCGCTCGTACGAGGGGGTCGCTGAGCCACTCCAAACGGGCATTATGACAAGGATTGAACGTGGGTTGCGAGGTGTTTATTGCTACGGCTTGAATAGCTCATGGGTGCGTCGAAATACAACTGCCTTGGATAGCGGTAACGCGCATTGGGCGCGTGAATATGTATTTTTGAACGGTCAAGGCTCTTGTTGCAACCAAGTTGGGAAAGAATTTAGACGCCTGATGGCGGATCAAATGGATGGAATAACCCTCGCTTTGACCATGCCCATGCTATTGCTGCCCACCGTCAGGGTGCCCGTCTCCCGCCCGCCAGCGCCGTCGACCCACCACCGCACTCGCTCAAAGCTTGCCCGCCCCAACGGGTCCGCGGTGGACATCACCGCGCCCTTGCCACGGCCATGGAGCGCCACCGACGTCGCAAACGACTGGATCGGTCTTCCTTTGCGCTTTGACATCGTCACCGACCGCCTTGAGCTCGAGGGGTACCAGATATACGCAGTAGAGAAGTGGTATGCACGCCCTTGCCGCGCCGAGCCACGCTCATGGCACCAGGATTGTAGAGCGCGACCGGCCTGTCACTGTTCTTACCGTTTATACTGGGGACCCCGCACACAAGGTGCGTGCCGTGCAAGCCATTTAGATGCACTACTAACTGGTTCAGATCACCGTCACCGCCCTGGCGCCGGCAGCGTCGCTCCGGGCATCCCTGGTACCGGCCTGCAACATAAATTAGACCAGGAGAGTTATTTACTACTTTTTGTTGTGGCTCGCGAGTCTCGCGCGGCCTCGACCCTCGGCCGACTCGCCTCAAACTCGCTGATGCAACATTTAAAATTTCTGGTACCATAACCAGGTCTCAAACACGAATAGAAGCAAAGTAGTCCCCGATCATGACATCTAAAACTATTTTCAAATAATCAATAAACTAAACTGATTTCCCTGTCCTCTGATTGGTCGGCATGTGGATAGGGTTAGGGGTAGGCTTAATCTCTCAATTCTTACGAGGCGAGACTGAGGCGAGTAGGCCGAGGAACAAGGCCGTGCGAGACTCGCGAGCCACGAAAAAGGAATGGATGTTTCAAGGGATATTTGCATATGCTGCAGGGTCTGGGAAGAGGTACCAGGGATGCCTGGAGGGCCTTGATAATTTCTAGATGCCGACCAATGAGAGGGCAAACAGATTCGTTATTTATTTAATTTTATATACTTTTATATTTTTCCCGAATAGGAAGTGGTCCTATCCTATACAATGACATGAAAAGACAACGAGCCGAGCACGTGAAAATCACGTGAACGGCACATGATATAAGTCACATGCCTTTCCCACGGGTCGCCCGAGCGTTAGCGAGGGCGCGGAAAACGCGAGCTCGGAATCCACAGTGCACGGCGAGCTCCGTGACGAAGGCACGGGTGGAATAAGCTAGTATGATCGAAGGCATCGGTCGGTGATGGTGATTGAGACCTGGATCCGTAAACGGTACCAGGAATTATTTAAAAATAGTTTTAGATGTCATGATCGGGGACCACTTTTGCTTGATGGCTATTCGTGTTTGAGACCTGGTTATGGTACCAGGAATAAATTCAAACCCGACATTAATTCACGACTCAACGTTCGAACCAGCGACGACTCATGCCTAATGAAAAATTCTTCAAAGAGCCAATGGCCTGGCGGAGCAGAGCTAGCAAAATTCTAGAGGCGCTGAGCTTTTGCGCAAGCAAGGTCTGTTCCGACGGAGTCGGAGCTTCCTAGTACTTATAATGTGAACCAAAAATCGAAGGATTATCATTGGGCCCTTGAGGTGCGGCCATCAACGGAGGTGCGGCCATCAACGACGCGTCTTGACGCTCACTGCGTTCAGCGGCCGGGTCGCCAAACCCCTGCGTACTAGACCAGCCCTCTGCCGACCATGGGAAACCGCCCTTTGCCGACGTCAGATCGAAGCCACAATCATTGGTCTTTGCACGTGACCGCGAGCATCCTTGCGCCTACAAAAGTTTCGCCCAACCTTGGCCGCCTTCCTTCGCGATTTCAATAGCAAGTTATCAGTGACTGCTAACTGCCCCAAGCTCTCTCGCCTCATCCATTGGGCGGACAGGGCTGAAACAGGACCGGTGATTATCCCGGCTGAGGTCACATCCCGAATCCCGACAAAATTTTGAAATTTGGCCTCAAAAGTGTGAGCCAAAGTCCCGACAAATCGGTCTTTGGACGAAAAAGGTTTGAGTCGCAATCCCGACAATGGACGGCCATCTGGGCGAGGTGTGAGTCGAAGTCCCGACATTGCCGTTTGGAGCTTTGGTCGAGACGAATTTCAAAACCAACGGACAATGAGTTTGCGTCAAGTCCGCGTAGAGTACTTACACCGTGCCACTGATAGTATTGAATGAAATTTCAACATTCTCTTGACTCTTTCATCTTGCAACATGGACGACGACACAATCCTAAATGACGATAAAGAACATACACAATTGCAGAACTGGGATGAATCCCAATGGATATCGAGCGGGAAAAAATACCACGACGTCCCAGCTGTAGTCCTCGCTGCACGACGCAGGCTCTTGGAAATTTGAGGACGATTGCTTAGACTAGTAATTTAATACGATGTTTTCGCGCTTTTTGGACGGATTTTCAGCGAATTTTGAGGTCTCAGTCAAAGTCCCGACAAAAAAAAAAATTGGCCGGAGTCAAAGCCAGAATCCCGACAAAAATTTGGGCCGAGGACAGACGAAAAGTCCCGACAAAAAAAAATTTGACCCCATTTTGCGGATGTGACCTCAGCCATGATAATCACCGGTCCTGCTGAAACGTAAAGAACAAGGCAAGACTGCGATCACACGGTTAACCGGCGTCGGTGAAGCTTCTTCTGCGCGGTGCTTCCAGCACCTCCAAAAATATTGCATCTCCCATGCCATGTCAACACGCAAGCACAACAGCCTCTTGAATCTCACTTTTCACAACCTCGGAACGGATGACTTTTCATTCTCTACCCACACTTGATACACAACACAGTTACACCATGGATCCTGGGGAGCTCGCCCGGTGGTCGCACTTCGCCGTAAAGGGCGGCATTGGCAAGTGCACAGCTCTCCACGACTGTGTGGCAAAAACGTCGGAAGATCTCATGTTTCTAAAGGTCCGCCTTGGAGTGCTCGTCCATATGCATATTATCCTAGCTAACCCATATTGACCAATAGAACGACGAAATCGTTGTTTTAAAGCAACTGCCGGGGGAGGGCTTGTTCTTGGTCCGCCTCTTTCCCCCTCACCCGTGTCGCTTTACGATGTTATCCTCCAGGGATACTGTGCAGGCGTCGTGGGCCATTTCCGTGCCAAAGCTGTGCATTTCCATTCCAAACTCAAGAAGCCTATGCCTCAAGACGAGCAAGACGAGGTGTATTTTGACCACAGTGCAACCAGCTCCTTCGCATCGCCGTCGTCTTCTCGGACCCCCACGGCAATTGGCTTCAACGGTTTATTGCCAGATCCTGAAGGGCACGATGTCCCTCCCTGGCCTTTGATCTTATGGGTGGCTTTTCGCACAATGGCGGCTGATCGCCTGGAAAGTTTTCTGGAGATCCTGGCCATGGATGGACCTAATCAGGATCTCTTTGCTTGGGACGACCAGGACACTTTGGAGATCCACGCTCTCTTGGAGAAACAATCGTGGTTATACCCCGCCCCTTGGAGGCAGTTCAAGGCCGAAATTGACTCTCGAACATGGTTGCAAATCGAAAATAGAACCAGAACTGTGTCTCGATTCAAGCATGGGTCAAACGATCTGAAGATTCGCCTTGCTGCACTGCTGGTCCGTTCCTCCACCCTCCTTGACTCGCAAGTCATTCTTTCGCCGTTGAACATCAGCTTCGATCGGTTTCCGTTTCCTTCTATGATGCAGGTCATAGGCGTGAGCTACCGCAGACGTTCGACGCCAGTCCCATCCGACTCTGAAGACTTTTGGGCCGTCTCACAGCTGAAAGATTGGTTGTTCGCCTACAATCAAGACCTCTGCCATACTGTCTGGCACACATCCACCCCATCTAGCGTTCTGCAACGGGTCGAATCCATGTACCTGATTTTGACGACCACTCTCGTACCTCAGGTCAGCATTTCACGTGTTTCCACCGCACTTGAAAAAATAAAGAAAATGAATAGAATTTAGCAATGTACATATTTTCGTTCATCCAGCACCTTGGTGACAACTCCTTGTACGTCCCGACCTCATGTCCATCCCTCAGGCTGTTTTCACGGTAGTTACCCAACAGATCAAGTCAATTTTGGAAATTCGCCGAGGACTCATCGCACGACTTTTTAACGCACATTTATTATTCGAACGTGGATAAACTGTTCACGTTACTTAAGCAATGTGTCAAGGTGCTTATTCTCTCCCATCTGCTGTTCGTGCTGACCATCCCTTAGCACGAGTCCAGAAGCAGCCACGCAATCTCTACAAACGTGTATAAGTGTATGAATAGAGATATGTCTGTAATTGTCGCAAGACTCGTCCTTGTTTTGCAAGATCAGGGGTTGTACAAAAAGTTTTTACAGTCCCGCGGAATAGTTGCTCAAAGGCTTTTGGATTTCTTACAAGATGTACGTACTATCGCAGTTGTTATCCCTTCGTCCTCACAATCGGACGAGGAACAGTTGCTGGATCTCGACGCTTTTTTGGTCGTTACGAGTCCTAAAATATCCTTTTTAGGAATCGTTCTCGTGATCGATTTCTCCCCCAGAATTTTTGGCAAATTCAGTATGCGTGACTTTGACTTTGTTTATATTACTTTTAGATGTTGTTTGCTCCATCATCCTCGTGACTTCATAGTTTCTCCACTTCTGATAGATCTTATCTTGTCTTATCTTAATCTCTCTAATCGACATGGCTTTTTTTATTATTATAGAAAACTCAAATTTCGAAGTTTACTGTTACACCCTCAGCTTACTCTGCCTTGCCATATGTGCCAGTGAGTAGTCCTGAGAGTAAATAACGAGCTTTCTAATCGAGACCGATGTCTGAAAAAAATTAAAAATTAAAAATCCATCTTAGTTGTCGAGCATCCAGCTCATTTTTGTCTCCTGAGCTCCATTCTACTGGTCACGGGGCTTCTATGTTCCTCTCTTTCATTTGGGAAACCCTGGACTCTGTCTTTCGACTCCTCCGTCGTCGCCGTCGCTGTCCGCGTTCTTGGCTACAAATCCTCACTACCGACGGATCACTTCCCACCCTGGCTCTCGTCCGTAATGGTAACGTTAGTGATGTAATATGCCCGGAGCGGCAACGCCGGTCGGAGACACCGCAATCCAGCGAACTTCCACTGGATTCCGCCGTACTTCAGTGTACATACTACCCCAGGCCGGAATCTAATGGAAGGAAATAATGGATACAGTGAATTCTGCTGAATTTCAATGAACTTACGACTAAGGAATTTTACTTATAGTGCAAAGGAGGAAAAAATATCTAAGACCTTGTTTCAAGTTAATTGACTTACATAAACTGTTATGTCCATGCAAATCAGTCTTTCATTTTTTCCCATTATCGGTTCTGGTCGCACTCAATCCAACTCTGATCGTGCTCCCGTCACCTCCGGACACACCATCACGCACTACATCAGACCCTGCACCACTTCCGGTAATACTCCAGCACCACTCCAGCTCACTCCGATCGATTAATGGTTCACCTGCTCCCGGACCTATCCCGGAATACATAGCTCTCGTCCAATCATGGATTGCTGAGTACTTCTTCCTTAATATCCACTTCGCTTTCATTACCTTACCTTCTTGGCCAACTCCGGCTTCACTCCTCACCTCGTTCACCCTCCGGTCATCCTGGTTAATCCCGGAACCTCTGGACTAGTCATCCAGCCCCGACCGGTTCTCTGCGGTCATCCATATCGCCCCGGAACATTCTACCTGAACATTCCACCTGTACTTCACACTGGTCCTTCACTGTGATACAGGTTGTGGCACCTCCGCACTCCTTGGTACATTCCGGACTGTGATTATGTAATCACTCCGAACTCCGGTCCTCCACGTTCCTTGGTTCAGCTCCACTTCACCCACGTCATCTCGGACCTCTGCCTCTATGCATTGGAACTCTCCTAAAGGACTGCCAATGTCCTCCGGAATGATTCCTTGCAACTATGTCCACTCCGGCGACCCGGAGCTCCCAAAACCACCAACACTCAACACCAGTACCTTGGAACTTGTTCATCTCGACTACCAACATACCAGTCCAACATCTGGTACACTTATGCGCTATTCACCTATGCCCCATCACTCCTGCTCTCGTTCCAGTCGCTCCGGACATATCTCCGGAATCCGGAGATACCCGGAGTCACCGGAGTCATCAGACTCTTCCCCGGAACGTTCGCTATTATGCCTTATCAACTCCTATTCCATTTATGCATCCCTTATCACTTCTCATCTATTGTTTCAACGCTCTCATCACTTCTCCTTGTTATCTTTTCATATGCTTCACGCTTCCATCACATTCCCATCATTCCCCATCGCTTCTTCATCTGCCTCAAGGCAGATGTCAAAGCACTTACATCTTATCACTCTTCTATCCATCCGTTCATCTATCAAACCATATGCTCTACCTTTCCCCTTTCCTACTTCCTATTATTCCTTATTCCCACTTCATCTCTTTTGCCGCATGGTAGTGTCTTCTTCCATGTGGTTCACTTCATTTCATGTTGCTTCACTTTGCCTCATGTTACTTATTCCCTTTCGTACTAATTACTTGTCCCCAGTATAAATACCGGTACTTTACATCTTGTACAGTATCCGAAAAATAAAAGTTATCCATGCTTCCCTCTCATGGACTGTTGCCAATCGTCTCTTGAGGTTCTGGTCTATTGCCTCTCGACGTCTCCCTCTTTATGGCCTTGCTCCCGTCTCCCTCTGGTTCCCTCTTGTGACTCCGGTCACTCCGGTCACTCCGGTTTCCGGTCACAACTCCGGAGTCCTCGCTCGGCCATACCAACAACTGCGGTTCAACTCCGGGTTGTCTCCCGTGTCTTGGATATGCCTCTAGTCCGCTCCGGCGCACCGCCTTTGCTCCATCTTCATGTCAACTATTCTGGTTCACACCGGAACTGCGCTGGACGACTACCCAACAAACACCGGTTATGCTCTTGTGTCTCCGGTCCAGGCTATCCCTGTCCCGTCGCCATCTTCGAGCTCGTACGACTCGGACCTTGGCATAGGACACTTCCCCATCTCGCAGCCCGAGGCCAGTCAGTCGGTCACCCTAGCTGAGTTGTGGTGTTCCGAGAAGTGGCTGATCTAGACATCTGTTCATCTCCGGTTCGCGGCTTAGCCCGGCTCCGGTCATATGATCGGATATTCCTTCCCTCTTGGCTCAGCGATATAACATAAACTAAGCCCACAGAAAGTAAGCAAGATGAGCTAGCAGTTAGTTCAAGAAATTCTACCCCGAATCTGGTGGAGTCCACTGGATTCCGCTGAATTTGAGCCAATTCACAACGAAGCTTGACAGAGGTTGATATTGTATCACTTTTCTTGTGAGGGTTATGAGGGTGCTTCGTAAATGGTAAACATACCTTGAAAAAAATTGAAAGCACTCAGGGACAGGTATAGAACCCCCTAAAATTGACCACCTGAAATGCCACACATTTTAACATGGTTTTGGGATCAAAAGATCTAATTTTTACATCATTTTCTTCGCGAGGGTCATGGGGGCGCCTCGGCAATGGTAGACATGCCTCCGAAATTTTTAAGAGAGCTTAGGGAAAGGTATAGATCACCCTAAAACTGGTGGCATGAAGTGCCACACTTTTAACGTGATAGAGCGCGGCTTTGAAGTTCAGAGACAAACACCCTCAAACTTTGATCTCTGTAACAATGAAAGAAATTCATGCATCTATCCATGCTTCCTGTATTCTTAGGCGGAATTCATTGTGCTAGTGCCAAACTCAAGTTCTTTGAGTCTGAGATGGCCAGAATTGAACAGCTTTCCCATGGTTCAAAAAGTTTGATCTTTGATTTGATTTCATGTAAACCCTCCGCAGGCCAATTGGTGTGTTGAGAATACTTCCGGTGTATTAATCACGCCAGGCTACATCTTATCTCACCACAGAATTCTGTCTCTGGATACTTCTGGGCTCACGGGACCCCTCATCTACCTCCTATAGCTGTTGGAAGATACAGTAATAGGGGTTTTCGTCCATAGAAAACCCGCGCACCGTGTTTGTACAAATTTTCGTCCTACGGCAAAATAAATTGATTTATGATGATGATACATCTCATCTGTAGAGTTGTGAAATTTGGACAAGTCCTCTTTTGATGGAAGCACTACAGATACTAAAGGTCAATTTCAAGAAATCTCAATTGAGCTTCATGAGTGAGTGGCAGGCACCTCCAGTTCCACATGATGTGATACGGACTGCGGTTCCGTGAGTTGTCTGACCAGGTGTGGTATAGTCAGTGTTGTAATTTGTAATATGCAGCTCGGCCTTCGGGCATTGGATTAGTAATGGACAGTCCAAGTAGATGCAAGTAAAATATTCTAGATACAATTCCTGTAGTAAATAAGCTCACGGTAGTATCCTCCTATTGCATCTGATTGCTCTAAAGCAGCCTTCTAACCAAAAGTGCTATTGCAATCCTACTTCTCTTATTACAGCCCTCCTCCGCTTATATTCATAACAATCAGGCAAAAGCACAGTTAATTCATCCTCTAGGGGGGGATTTCTCTGTCACAGAGATTTGTCTGCTACGGTGGTGGTGGTACAGCTCCTTCCATACGGAAAGAACAGTTTCACCAGGTTCCTCGTCGGGGGCTAGCCTTCCAGGAAAGCTACAATCAGAGGGTTTTCTACACTTGCGCGAAGGGCGAGGCTCCGCAAAATGAACACCATTCTGCACCGAGATGCCTGGGCTATATGGTCCTTTTCCTTATCTCCTTGCCTCATATAGGTCAGGCAAGCAGTGTCTCCAAAACTGTTGAACACAACACGTACAGGTTATAGTGTGGTCCTTTGTAATCTGGGTTTTTCTCTGCGCTGTGCTGGTACGCCTGGGGCTTTTAATTCCATGCACGTGTGGGGTGAAATGGCGAGAATGGATCATGGAGTGGTTATAATTGAATCGGATAAGCCTTCCGCTATGATGGGGGGTGGTACTCCATGCACGGATCTGCATTTGAGGCCCAAGCCAACATTACACAGCTAAGTTGGACTGCTAGCTGTTTAGAAGTTTTTGCCGCGTGTTCTACAACCACGTGCACTGTCAATGCCAATGTTTCTATAATTCCCTCTGGCCCGTTCTATTGAACCAGAAGCACTACGGATAAGCCTCCTTGTTTGAAGCTTTGGCCCAAATTGACCTTGGTTGGTCCCACAGAGGGCGGCGCAACCTGAGCGGGTATGTATTTGACTAGATTTTCACCCTGTGTGCTGGAGGGGAGTAGCTTAGGTATGAGTAGGGGGAGGTAATAACTTCTACAAATGTTCCTGCTTTTATACTAGTTCTTTTCCGAACCGCCACACATGACCTTATTCCTCTTCCGTCCACGGACCCCTTCTACACTGCCCTCCTTGCCTCGCAGCATGGATCTCCATGCTGTTCCATGTGCTGAAGGAGATACCTAGCTCACAGATAGTTACGAATTTGTCTGCAGCGCTCAATTTCCGTACTCCGTAGCTCGTGCCTCCTTCCGTGGCTCAATATTCATGTCTTTGTCCGTTGATAGGGTGTACAAGAAAACACACATGAAAACCACCAGTTTTCGAACCTATTCAAAGGTCAAAGGGAGACTAGAACAGAGAGAGTACATTCTCCTCGGAATGGTATTCTACACCTATGACGGCTGAAAGCCGATGGGCCACCAAGTACTTGAAGACTCAATAAAGAACCTTTATGGGAACTAAGTTCAGTTATAAAGTCTACCGTCGGGCTCCGGGAGTTGGCTGACCGTCAGATTCCTTGAGTGCTAGAGGTGAACAAGAGGAACTACACTTCTTAGTAGCTGAACGTCACAAGCGGCACCTTGTTTCAATATTAATAGTTGAACTCGGATTAGTCCAACCGTTGGGATTATTGAAGGGCTACTGCTGGTTAGCAGACCTACGGTAGCTCCCGGCCTATGGTCGGGTCAAGATTCAACACAATAGATCAGATATCATGAAGGCAGTGTACAACTAGGCGTAGATTGAGCTATAAAGCAGATATGATATTGTGGCGGCCGCCTTATGGTACCCGCCCAAAGTTGAAACAAGAACTAAGCTAAAGATAAGGCCTACCGTAGCCCCAGCGGTCTACGGTAGGTGCACTACGAGCTAAAGCTTAGGAAGGATTACCAATCACATGACCTACGGTAAACACGGCTGCTTACGGTAGCCGGCACAGAACTTGCACCACCGGTAAAGTTCCTTGTGATA
This sequence comes from Mycena alexandri, assembly GCA_029233265.1. NCBI lineage: Eukaryota > Fungi > Basidiomycota > Agaricomycetes > Agaricales > Mycenaceae > Mycena > Mycena alexandri. The sequence continues at coordinate 265,875 of JARJCM010000001.1, read as the reverse complement.
GGCCAACCACATGGACATGTGATGCCAAGACTGCGGGAGCTGTCCGAGATGAGATATGAGTAGTACGGGACCTACCGTAGACATAGAAAGGTCTACGGTAGGTGGGGCGACCTTCAGGGAGTAAACTATAACTTGAACCCTACCACTCTACAGGGACTCCTACCATAGGGCAACCTACGGTAGCCCCCACCAACCCAACTAGAAAGGATAAGACACCTCCGGTAACCACAAGCCCACGGTAGAGACAATGCCAGGGCTATCATTGGTTGACCTACCGTAGATCCTACCGCAGCATCAATCACGACATATCACGACTTTCCGACTCAGTTCCGGTTATCTCCATCCTGCTCCCTTAGTTTGTATAAATACAGTAGAGTTACACCAATGTACGATAGTGAATCCGGCCCCCGCCGTTAGTATCTCAGAGAAAAGACAGAGACAAATCAGACTTGTTGGAAAGCAATTAGATCAGCGAGTTAGTATGTTCCACGAACCACGCCCTTTGAGACCATTGTAAGTGCGGAGGATTAAGCCAGTCCTACCGCCCGTGGAAAGCAGCCGTTCTACGGTTCTAGCTACTGATTGAGCTTTGCTCTCAGCTGCCGACATTGAGCTTTGCTCTGTCAATAGTTCCGTTTGAGGAAATAAAGGAAAGCTTCGACCTTTCGGTCTCCGGTAGACTGCTCTGTGGCAAGAGTGGAAACCGTAGCATTGTTAGTACACAAGCTCTGCATTCTGTACTCGAGTCGAGTACTCTAAACTATACAATTCTACGGGGCCGCTCAGATAAAGATATTGAATCCAAACCCAATTGAACTTGCTCTCTATACAATTTAGTCAGTGCTCAGCTTGTCGATAACACTTGAAGCAACACTCTTGAGGGACGATACGCCTGTCCCACTACCCTGAACTCACACACACGATTAGCTTCGGTTATTGGAGTTTGTGAGATTAGTTAGATTTGGTTGGTTTGTGGTTGGTGTTAGTTGAGTTTATAGCTCGCTGCGCTGGTCCGACCGCCGGTCTATCAATTTCACGGCTGCACCCGAGTGCACCGTTTCACCGTGGTGCCCAATTTCTGTATGCCGTAACTTGGTGAAATCCTTGTCTCTTCCCACGGGTTCCTGGTACCTCTATTACTCATAGCCCAATAGTTGCATCCTTGCGGTTTCCACTGCAAAGAATGAGAGCTTCTACTGCTAGCTGAATCGAACCAAGGTCTTATTTATTCTGTTGATTGTTGATTTCAGTGAAGACCATAGCCATTGGTGGGGTTTGTAGTGGTAGACTGGTGGTGTAACTGGTAAAATGTGCATTTACTGTAAGAGGACAACCTGTAATCTTTAAATGCGAGACCCTCATTCAATTCTAGGTCAGGTCGTGTACTCTTTAGCTTCTTTTTCTTTCCATGCGTGTTCCGTAGTGCATATTTGCCTTTTTCAGCCACAGAGGGAGTGTCTCACAAAGTGATAGCTCACAACAACAATGAAGACTGGCTCTGGCAACTTACTGTGAGATCTGGGAAGATCAGAGCACTGCTGCCCAGGCAATTGAAAAGTGCTTTGACATGGCTGACAATATTATTATGCTGCAGGATAGTCTCTCGTAGACAGACAATACAACAAACTAACTTGTACCTCGTTATGTTATAGTCTGTTGGAAAGGGTGATCAGTTGATCGCTAGGCCGCTTATTACAAATCACCAATTTTCCCGGCGGTTGAGGTGAGTGCCACAACACGTTTCGTACTCAGTTTACACATTATTCTTGTTTAATATGCCGAGAGGGGCGTTTCGCCCGGCCAAATTTTGTTCGCAGGCGTCGAAAACGAAGGTGCCGAGTTTTTGATGGTTCGGCACGGACTTATCGTCTGAAGGCTGACCTGGTGGTTCAAGGTCAAAGCCGCCCAACGAGAATATTCTGAGGAGTGGAATACCTTCCTTGGTCATCTAATATACCGATTTTGTGGAATTTCCACAGAGGGAGGATCCGTGGTGCCGTATAAGTGGAGGGGGAAAAAGATTTGTCAGCCCCTGCCAAATGATTGGTAATAAGCAACCTACTCGACAACGGTGGCGCGATCAACTACAGACTAGCTGCAGGAGGACATTAGCACACAGTAAGGTCTGAAAGTAGTGTTGTAATTGTACTTGTAACTTGTATATGGCTCAACAGACTCGAATGGAATGAAACTGCTTTTTATTTACCTTGTAATGAAAGCTACAGGCCATGCAGAGGAATGTGTAACAAAAGCTCAACTTCTTCGACTTGAGTCAACTCAAGTCAACTTCAAGTCGACCTGATCCTATCAAGTCGAGTTGAGTCGAGCTGAGTACACCCCAAAGTCGACTTTTCAAGTCGTGACTCTACTTCTGGAGTTTGCCCAACATTAGGTGTACTGATTTCACCAATGCTTTTCCCTCAACGGATCAACCAACCCTCTGGTTGAAGTTGTTCTGCAAGGGCATGGGAAATCTTCGGCTATGTCATGATCACGCTCAGCACGACGGCCAGTCACAAAGATACAGAAGCACCACCAATTGGTAATACAGGATCACACTGATCGGGGTACAGGAGTTCCAGGGGTTTCAAAAACCCGACGCAGCGGCCATTCAATCGTCCAGGAGAGTGCATGATCGCTCTCCTCTACGCCAACCCTAAACGCTAAATTAGTTACCAGGCACAGAGTGATCGCCAAGGGCTTTCTTTAGTATAAAGTAGCAGTAGAATCTAATGTACAGTAGATTCTACCTCAACTAATCTCAGGCACTACTTTGGTCTGAACCTGGGCTTGACTCTCGCTTTAAACCCCGCTCGCTGTCTTATCACTCTCGGGGTTTAACTCTATCCATACCCCGGTATCTGGAGGACATCTTCCTCATAGCTCTCTGCCGAAGCCAACATCAGGCCGACCTAGGGTCGTCGCTGACAGGTTCAGGTTATTGTTGTGAGCCAGAACGAAAAGCAGGAGTCTGTGGTTGGAGGTGAAAAAAAAGTGGAAGCTTGTTGGCCAGACAAGAAACACTAAAGCTGAAGTCACACTGATGTCAACAGGACCACAGTATGATTCTATGAGCAAGCGAGAGTATAACAATGACAGGGTAAAAGACAAGGGTAAACTAGTGTACATAAGTGTCCGATCAGTCTGGTAAACCAGCCAGGTTTACACTATCTATGTTATTTCTTGAACCTCAATGATGGTCACTGTGCCCACACCCCCTTGCATAGCTCAATGGAGCTCGTGGCCGCCAGTCAAACATCATGGGCCAAAGATTTAATCAAGGCTGTTACAAGATTGTCATTCCCCTGCCCAGATTTAATCCTCAATCGCTCCACTTAGATCGAAAATGTTGAAGATTTCTCAAAAATTGTGCAGAAACTCAAGTTGGGATGGCTACAAGTCATCTGAAAGCTGTACTTGCTACGCGGACATCCTGAACCCCAAAAAGACAAAGGACCTATCCAAGTTACTTTGTGCATGCAACATTATCTCAAGATGGTGAAGACACAGGAACACCACGAGGCTATTACCTTGGTGTTGCTCTCTACCCATCGCCTCGCCTGCGAAGTCTTGTGTTACATCAATTATGCACATCAACCAGTCCCTCGAGCAGAACGGCTGCACAGATCCTGTAAGACTGAAGTCAAGTCGCTGAGGCATGCCCTAATTACCAGCCACAGTGGTTCAATTATGTGCTACCTTCCTTGCAAAACTCTTCACCGATCTCCCAGAACTATGCATCCAGATGATGGTACTTTCGAACATAGATTTCTTCAAGGCCATCATCTACCCGTGTTCGACTATTCCCCTGGTTGCAAAATTTGTGTTGGAGGTATGTTACAAGGTTCCCGTGTTTCATGTGAGGGCTGAAGGTTGACCAGTGCTAATGTGACTATTCAAATCTAGCTTCTTCATGTTCTTGCAGTTCTACCTCGGTGAGTTTGGGTGTTTCATGTTGTCCCGCTGCGACCGAAAGCTTGGCTGTCAGGGTGTGGAGGGGTCCTGGGAAGCTGGTGTAGCTATATATATTGGTGTTCCTGAGCGGGACCGTGCTGTGTAATCCTACCTACCTACAATAAACTTCCTCCTTCAACTTCTCTCCTTCTCCATGCAAAAGTGATTTGATGTGCTTCTTGCTGCTCATTGCGCTCTGAAAGCCTCTGCCTCTGTGTCCAACCTTCCTGCACCCATATCAGGTATACTTCTTTTACTTCACTTTGGTTTTAATTGCTTCATAGTTGTGCCCATCCCTGTGTCTTTCCCTCGGGAAATATTGTCGGATATCTTCCACAACGTCTGCTACAACAACGACCCCGTCCTCCCTGATCTCTGCAGCGCGTGTTGTTGCCTCAGTTTGGTGTGTCGTGAATGGTGCTCTGTCATTAATTCCATACCTTCACTTTGGTGTTTCCTGTCCATTGAATATACCACCACTCCAGCACACATTGACACCTTTCTCCGCTATTTCCATACAGCGGACATGGCTGTGTCATTCCGTGGTCCCCGCAGCCCCGGACCTTATGTTTGGGACATAATCTGTGTATCTCTCCTGCTGTCTATGTCCCTTGTATCCTCCACCATCTGTTGTTGGGTAGCACTCGAGATCGACATGTACAATATCACCACTTTTGACCCCATCTTCGCCTATCCTTTCGCCGCTCCCCTCTACAGGATGTGTGTCTGGCTTGTTCTCCGCATATCCGGGGGACTGTTATACTTTGCCACGTCCATCCGGCTCATTTCCTTTTTGGTCATCAACAGTCTACGTTGCCCTGAGCCTTGCTTATACTGCAACATAGCACATTGACTTACTTGGTGCTGGAGGGAGGGATGCTGTTCGCGAGACGATCGAGAGCTTTATCAGATTTTTGGGTTGGCGGGTTAGAAGGTGAGTATATGTGTTTTTTTTTTAGCTCAATCGACCAATGGCCAACTGTGGACCTAGGCATACCTGCAAGCCTAAAAACAGGTGCCTCAATTAGCATACTATTGTCTTGTTACTTGACTTGAAACAAAAAATATAGATATTGAATTGTACGTGTATTACGGAACAACGCAGAACATCAAAGAAGGCCCCCGGCAGGACAGCGGACTCGTACTGCCACTAGCTGGCCCTAAAGCACAAGTGAAACCCTTGATATCCAAGAGTCTACTGCGGCTTTCTCGTGCATCGGGACTACATCCGCAGTGCTTCCAGCTTCCTGACTTGGAAAAGATCGGACAACAAGTGGCGGCTGGCGGGTCTGGGGATATCTGGAAGGGCTTGGTCCGCGGACAAATCGTTTCTGTCAAAGTCATGCGCATATTCCAGGACAAAGACATCGAGGCTGCACTCAAGGTTTGTTTCCGGAATCTTTTGTTCCCCGCACCTGATCTTTTTCATGATATGTTCAGGAATTCAGTCGAGAAGCCCTTATTTGGCGACAACTTTGTCATCCAAACCTACTTCCCTTCTTTGGTCTATACTATCTGGATGGGAGGCTTTGCCTAGTTTCCCCGTGGATGGAGAATGGGAACATCGTAGACTTCTTGAGAAACGAGCCACCTGATACCGATCGTCTTTCCCTTGTGCGTCCCCTAACGGCAATAGGTTTTCAGGCCTGAGCTCATGCATTATAGATCGTGGATGTGGCTCTTGGACTTCAATACCTGTGCGAGCAAAATGTAGTGCACGGAGATCTGAAGGGGGTATGTACTTGCCAGTTTTCCCAGGAAAATAATCAATTAGCCATAGATCAATGTTCTTGTGACGCCCTTGCACAGGGCTTGCATTGCCGATTTCGGACTCTCGTCCATCGTCAATGCGATGACCTTGCAGTTCACTCATTCGACCGCGGACATGCAAGGCGGGACAGCGCGATATTACGCGCCTGAGTTATTCCGCCCCAAAATTCAAAAACATTTTGGTTCGGACATTTATGCTTTCGCTTGCGTTTGCTACGAGGTACGCGCCTAGATTTGTTTTCTCTTCCTAATCATGACTATTGTTATTTGCCAGATATTGACAGGAGACGTCCCATTTCACGATATAAAAAATGACATGGCTGTTATGCTCCAGGTCCTCCAAGGAGAACGACCTTCACAACCAACGGAATGCTCGGGCACGCGAGAGCTTGACAATCTGTGGGAGCTCCTTCAAAACTGCTGGCACGGCGAGGCCGAGAGACGACCCAGCGCTTCTGAGATCGTCCAGCGGCTGATAGGCCCGTCGATTTGGGCGACAGCTACCTCATTTGCGGTAGATTGGGATGATACCTTCACTTCCAAGTTTCGCCGTTCAATCCAGGCCCAAACTCTATTACCTGCAGTGAGCCAGATCGAGCATATGCTTTTTGGAGAGGGTTCGTTCGGATATCAAGTCTTGATGCACTTTTTCTTATTTTATTTTTCATCCAGAAATCGCCCAAGGTAAAATATTCTCGAACATGGCAGGTGTTGTCGCTGAGGTCGATCGTTTGCACAGCATGCCATGACTGTTTCCCGGATTCGTCGGACAAGGAAGATTCCTCAGACGACTCTGATTCGGACAGCGTTGAAATCGATGAACTTGAGGCTAGACTACACGGCGTTCTCATCCCTGTTACTCTATTGTCGAGCGAGGCGTCCTCTTCCTCGACGTTATCGCCACAGAGCACACTCTTGACGCCGGTGGACAAACAGACAATGTCGGCGGCGGACGAATCCGAAGTCGATGACAAATAGAGCCGCAGTAGAAACACAGGCCCCTCCCCGAAGAGGACATGTCCTCGACTTCGTCGATTGGAGACACCCGCCGTTCTTCCCCAGTCCTCGCCTCTGCATTAATGCCCCTGTAGGCCCCAATATCTTTATTTCCTCACCCTTGACATCCCTCACCTACCATAGTTCCGTTCTCTGTACTTACATACCTACTGTTGATACAATACCTCATAAGCAGCGCCCACTGGCGTCGTTGTCCCATCTAATTATAACCTCATCCATTCTCCTTCTTCCTTCCCTCTCGATGCCGCTAGATATATGTTTTGTCGCGGCGCGCAAAAGAAGATGGTGGTCGAGCAAATACCAGGGTAGCCAAGCGGGCTACTAGGACGAACGGTCAAGGCACCCCGGTCTGGCACAGCTCGTACGAGGGGGTCGTTGAGCCACTCTAAACGGGCATTATGACAAGGATTGAACGCGAGACGCAGTGTACCTAGATCATTTGGGGCAGCGAACGAGAGTGTGGGTTGCGAGGCGTTTATTGCTACGGCTTGAATAGCTCATGGATGTGTCGAAATACAACTGCCTTGGATAGCGGTAACGCGCATTGGGTGCGTGAATATGTGTTTTTGAACGGTCAAGGCTCTTGTTGCAACCAAGTTGGGAAAGAATTTAGACGCCTGATGGCGGATCAAATTGATGGAATAACCCTCGCTTTGACCATGCCCACGCTATTGCTGCCCACCGTCAGGGTGCCCGTCTCCCGCCCGCCAGCGCCGTCGACCCACCACCGCACTCGCTCAAAGCTTGCCCGGCCCAACGGGTCCTCGGTGGACATCACCGCGCCCTTGCCACGGCCATGGAGCGCCACCGACGTCGCAAACGACTGGATCGGTCTTCCTCTGCGCTTTGACATCGTCACCGACCGCCTTGAGCTCGAGGGGTACCAGATATACGCAGTAGAGAAGTGGTATGCACGCCCTTGCCGCGCCGAGCCACGCTCATGGCACCAGGATCGTAGAGCGCGACCGGCCTGTCACCGTTCTTACCGTTTATACTGGCGACCCCGCACACAAGGTGCGCGCCGTGCAAGCCATTTAGATGCACTACTAACTGGCTCAGATCACCGTCACCGCCCTGGCGCCGGCAGTGTCCCTCAGTCCGGAAGAAGCCACCGCCGAGTGGGACAAGGCCATCCTTCACCTCCGGCGCGATGCCCGTCCGCGCGAGGTCGGTCTTGGTCCCAACCAATTGACTTTCAGCTAATACTAGCAGACTGCGCACGGGTTCGTCCTCGCGACGTCGCTCGCGCACTTCCGCTCCGACTACACCATCGTGAACATCCCGACCGGCGACTTTCTGCAAGCCCGCGACCAGCTGTACACCAACATAAACCTCCTCCGCATGGGCTGCAGTGGCCGTACTGCCCTCACCCTCGAGGAGCCCAGGTGCGTCATGCGTAGTTTCACATTTACATACTATATCTTGTGTACAGTGAAACGACCAAGGACCGCTTCATCGCGACCTACCACCTCCCCGATACCATTGCCGGCGCGGCGACCCCCGCGCTCCCCCTCTCCCCGAACCCCCCGGGCAGCCCGTTGCTCACCCCCCATCCGTCGCCTTCAAAGCACCGTCCCCGACTGTCCATATCACCCCCCAGCCGTCGATCGGAGGACACAAAGCCTCCATCCCCCTCCGCGCCCCGCCGACCCCCGACTTCCCTGCACATCACACCCCCAACTCCTACCTTCAACGTCGGGTACGGTCTGACCTCGCCCTCCCCCGCGACCACCCCCGGCGGCCGTTACGCCCCCAAAGGTAAGCCGCGCACCGACCGCGCCACCTTCAGCGCGAGCGTCCTCGAGCTCGTGCGCCAGGTCCAAGCCGGTCTCTCCATCTTCGGTCTCTTCCCGACCGAACCTCGCGCGCTCAACGGTCTCCTGTGCGACAAGACCGTCGAGGGGCTGAGCACGTGGGTCGCCGACATCGGCGAGCAGTGCGTCAACAATGTCGAGGCGACGGAGCGCATCGCGGACCCCGCCGTCGTCTGCGCGCTCCTCAGCCTCGTGCTCGCGACGCGCAATAAGCTCGCCGCCGCGGGATTTGCGCACGTCACGCCAAAGGACCCGTTCCTGCGTCCTCAGGCATTTCTAGTCGCGCTCGGCGCGTACGCGCATGCGAGTGCGAATGCGCCTGGAGGGAGCGCGTCCACGCCTGCGACGCCGGCGTTCCCGTTTCACCTGCACTCGCATTCAGTCCCGTCCACGCCCGGCGCGTCAGCACTCGCGTTTAGCGCTGCTACAACGCTGAAGGCTGCGCCCGCTAATGTGGTACTTACGCGCGCGCTCGTCGACGCGGTGGGTGCGGCGTACTCGGACAAGGCGCGTGCAGGGGAGCGACGCCGGAGTCGTGGGCCTCGGGCGCTGTTGAGGCTGGACGGCGAGGCGAGCGACGGTGGGAGCGGCGGGGAGGGTGCAGACGCGGGTGCGCTAACTGGAATTGGAAGTCTCGTGGGGCTCAATGTCGGCGGCGGCTCCGGCACCGGCGGTGCTGCGGGCGTGCTCGAACCGAGCGTGGATCTCGAGGCTTTCGTACGCATAATTGTCGGGCGTGCAAAGGTTAAGGGGAAAGGTAAGAGTAAGGGCAAAGGAAAGGAAAAGGAAGGCCGCGCGGGAGAGGAGGAGCGCGAGAAGGATGCGGCGATCGTTAGTGGCGTCGCGGGCTGCGTGCGCGGGCTGTGGAGTGGACTCATCTGGGGCGTGGTGGGTCTGCGAGAGCGGGAGATCGAGGGGCCGACATTTGGCGCGTCACCTGTGAAGAAGGATGCAGGCGGAACGCTCGAACGCAATGGCAAAGACCGGTGGGCGCCGGTAGTTGTGAGCGACGGCGACACCGAAGAGACCGACTTGCGCCCGCCCAAAGGCGATAAGGATGGCCGATCGACGGAGGAAGAGGGTGATAAGTGGGGAGGGCGCGTGCAGAAGAAGTTTGAGTCTTGGACGCGGTGTGTATACTTTCGTGTTCGATTGCGCGTCGTTAATTGGCCCGTTGTTAGACTAAGTCGTTTAGACCGGAGGAAGGGACCCATGAGCGTAGACTTGTCGTCTGGGCGGGACTCGTTCGACGATCCAGTGGGTCCGACTTCATTGAGGAAACGCCCGCCATTACCCCTACACGATCTGTCGTTGGTGCCGATGACTTTTGGCCGCAAGTGAGTTGCAGCGGTTCTGTTCTTTTTTCTGATTGCTTACAATTTACAGCGAGGCAGAACTCGGCGAGGAAGAGCTAAGCAGCGGTCAAGCATCGCCCTCCGGTGGTCAGTCATACCGCCATTTCTTTTTCTTTCACCCAACTAACGAACGCAGTCGATGACCCCCGCACGCCCAAACAATTTGACATGCGCTCCGCGGGGAGCTCTCTCGACACGAAAGAGTACGACCGCAAGCTCAGCGCGTTCAACCACAAGCGGCCCTGGGGTACGCGCCTGACGCAAACGCGCGTGTCGAGCTGGTCGGACCCTGTGAGCGCGCGCGAGATCATGGACGGAGACGATAGCGATGAGGACGCCACCGGCGAGGACGGGAGTGGGAGCGTTGCGAGCGGTGCGGGCGCTCGTCGGGTGCGCGAGCAAGGTGGGAGTCAGCTGGCGCGCGGGAACGTGCTTGGGGGGGAGGAGGTGATGTCCGAGGAGGAGCTGAGCGATGCGGCGGGCTATCTTAGTGATGCGCCGCCGGTGCCGCCTCCACGACGGCCGCCCGCCACGTTCGGGCCCCGACGACGACGAAGCTGGCATCAGGACCCCAAGTCTTTCAAGAATTTGAAAGTGCTAAGCCCTGAGCGTATGCGAATCGATGTTGCGCTGTGTGGGCAGGTTCTCATCATGGCGCGGCGAGAGGACCATCTCAAGAATGTCATGGCCTGCGTACAGGCAAGTTGGGAGCGTTTTCATTTATTTCTACGGGTTCTCATTTCTCTTAGTTGCTAACGGCGTCTTTGTCGGAAACGAACGCTCGGCTTCGTGAAGACTACCAAAGGCATACGCGAGCACTGGCCAAGGTCGAGGAACAGACCAGAGCGATCGCAGACATTGACGTCGAAGCGTCCAAGGCGGACAAGATCTCACAGGCGCAAAACACCATTTCGTATGAAACGCAACAGTTACTCGTTCGTGATCTATGGCATATCGCGAGCCCACCGCGCCATGCGACTTTTGCGCTTCGGGACAAGGTCTTTGGCATGGGCGGCCGGCGATTGCCGCCCGGGAAGCATGGCGCGCACGGCCGCTTCAATCGCCTGCAGTGGACACTAGACGGCCAGGAACGCCTCGTGGACCACCTCGGCCGCACAGAGAGCGAGGCGGAAGAGGAGAGCGTTGTAGATATGGAGGGATTCCATCTCCCGCCTGCGGAGGACGAGGAGGAGGTGATCAAGCATCCCGCCATGCGGCCGATGTGGCTGCTTCGCTTCTTCACGAGCTGGGGGGCAAAGTGGGGTGCAGCTCAGCCCGAGGTGGAAACCAAGGCGAGGACAGGGGGATCCGTCCAGCCAGAAGAAGAGACCAAAGGCGGGCGAGCTCCCGTTCCCGTCCCAGTATCGCGCGCATCAATTTAACCTCAAATATATTAAGTGCAATAAATATTCATTTGGCAAGTTTTCCTTGCTGTTTCCGGATCGAGCGCTTGCGTTCGCGCTCGAGGACCTGGTTTTCCCGATGAGAAAACCCGGTTTGGACGGGACGAGGAACGCGTACCTTTTTCTGGTCTGCAGCGCTGAGTTTGGCGATGCGTTCCTCTTCCACCCTGCGCTTCGCGGCTTTTTTGGCTTCCAGTGCTTCCGCCTCCTGCACACCATCGCGCGTGAAAACTGGGTTGCATCTGCACTGGGGGAACGTACCTCTTCTTTTTTGTCCCTTTCCGACTCTTTCTTGATGTCCTTTTCCGTCTCCTCTCTGACCTTCTTGAGTTTAATTTTGGTTTCCGGGCGGAGGGCGACCTTGGATAGCGAGTCGACGAAGGGGAACATGGCAGCGACTATTCCGGCAGTGACGGAGGGATGCGAAGCAGGCGGCGCGCGCAAATTCAGGATTACATGTTTCTCGTGCTCGTTGGGCAGCAGAGGTTTCAAAGGCCGCTCCCTAGGCTGGTCGGTGATCTGCGCGCGTATTAGGGTGTAGGCCACAGAAAGATGGATATAACGGCGCACGGAGAGGGAACGGAAGTATTGCGCGACGTGAGGATCTTCTAAAACCTTGGCGAATGGGAAGGCCTTTAAGACACCGTCAGTCACGTCGGCAAATTCAGACATGACCGAGAATTTTGGGGGAAGAGCCGAATTTTCCGTGGTTTTGGTGAATGTCTTGGAACTGGTCAGAGGAGAGTTATAAGTAGTTAAGTGAGCTAACCAAATCCCAGCGGTCGGTTTTGACGGACAGCAGTTCATCTTTGGAAACCACAGCCCAGACAAAATCATGCGCTAGCGCGCCAGGGAGGAGCTTAAAGTCAAGCTGAAGATCATCCGTGGGGCGGTATTGGAGATCCACGAATGTCCTGAGGGTCTGGAAGGCCCACTGGAAGAAATCGTGGCGGGGACGGAGCGTAAAAATCGCGTGGAGAGATGCAACGTTGCGCCTGCCTGTCGAAAAGTTGAAAAAGTCGGAATATCCGTCCTGGGTCCAGCGCTTGGGCTTTGAGAACTGCGATTCCAACAAAGGCAGATGTGCGTCTAGCCTGTAAGACGTATGTGAGACAGAAGTATACGGGAGATCAGTTACACGTATGTACCACTTTGTTGCTTTTCTACTGTTGCTCCATCGACCGTAGAGGAAGAAGGCGATGTAGCCGAAAAGACCGGCAAGAAGGAAGACTTCCCGCTGGAAGACTGTGTATGGTTTAGTTCGCGTTTTAGGATTATTGTTGAGGAGGCTTACGTGCTGGTCTGAAAACAAACCATTTCCAGCGAAACTAATAGCGGATGAGCTGGTGTAGAAGGGGGACGAAGGATAACTTACCTCGAGACCGTCGTACTCCTCCGGCATCAAAAACGGCGGCGGGGTGAGTACCGCCAATAATTTGGTGATACCAGCCATGGTGGATGAGTTCAACCTGGAAATGATCTCGCCGGTTAGACCGTCCCGGTCTAACGTCAATTTACTTCCTTACGTCTCGCGATTATATTAAGGGCACTTGAGGCAGGCAATGAAGCTACTTCGCCTCAGCCTCTCTCCATGCAAGCCGAGATACCCGTACGTCGCCCGCACTCCTCCCGACTCTGCTCAGTTGTCGCCAGTTCACCGACTTTTCTCGCTTCGTGCTCGATGCAATCAAGTCCAGCACCAGCACGGCGCCACCTAATAAGCTCGACCAGGAGGTCCTCCGCGTCTCCCTCGAGCTCGCGTCGTCTTTTCTCGTGACGGACACGAGCACCAACCCAGATCCGCATGCTGGCTCCCACACCTGGCATGTTCTCCAACTGCCCGACAGTCTTCTTTTTTTTTAACCATCGATTGTACTCAGGTATACTGGGCTTTCGCAGCTAGTCGACATTCTAGTTGCCATACATGCCAGGGATCCGGAGGAACTAGAACTTGACACTATCAACGCGGCCTCCAAAGTGAGTGAAGCCCTTGTATTTCGATTGGACATGTGTCAATCGTCTTTCCTTCAGGCCTGTTCAGGTAATTCCGACGCCAGATGTCTTGTTAAGTGCTAAATGGTGGTGAAATCCCACACAGAGTGCTGGACTGTAGCAGGGACCTGGCGCGGGTTAGAAGAATGCCGAGATGGCGTTCGAAAAGTGGGTGCAAAATTAAAGAAACTGCTTGACGAAGATGGGTACACTTATCGCGGGGAATATGGTACGGCGTTCATATTTCTGCGCAAACACAATCAACTTACTTCCACCTTCAAGTGTACTCTCCCCTGGCTCCCACTCGCCCTCCGCCCCGTCTGGTAACCGTTGTCGCGGCAGATGCCGAGGAGGCATGAAAGTCCAACAGCAGAACGACGAAAAGATAATGTATTACCACTTAATGAATCTAATATTCAACGTTCTGCATCGTTGAACGGACTTGTTCGATCGCCCGATAATCCTATCACCCGCGTTCGTTCTGATTCGAAGGACCAAAATATCAGCCGACCGGATAGAAGCAACTCCTCGTCCTCATCAGCGGTGTTTCTGCGCTACTCAAGAACACGTTTCCTCCTCCTGTTGAGCTCAACCACGGCGTCTGTTACCGAAAATATGGACGATGAGAAACTGCTTCTGTCGTAAACCGCGTTCTGGACCTTGAAGACGACAAGCGCCTGCTACGCCGGACTTAATGCCGCTGCTCTGCATCACGTACGGTCTGCAAGTAAGTAAGCTTTGAGGCTCGGGTTTGACTGTCCCTTGAACTGCGGCGAACTTTACAGTACAGCGACAAGACATCGCTGTCGTCTGGCGTGGTTTTTGGACTGCGCGCAGATGCTCATCTTGTGGGGCAGCAATATGCCTGGCTTTCAACCTTATTCTATCTTGGGTACATGCTGGCGGAGGTGTGATCGTTCCCAATAATAATGACCAGCCCAGTTGACGACGCCCGAACTAGTTCCCGATGTCTTATGCTCTCCAAAATTTTCCTCTGGGCCGGTTTGTTTCGATCACCTGCAGTGCGTTCGCATTCAGTGCTAAACTGTCTCGTCCACGTAACTTTTTGTAGTCGGAGGGGGCGGTCTTGTTATGTGCCTTGGTGCCTGCAACAATTTTACACAGCTCGCAGTAGTTCGGTCAGCAACATCACATTTTTCTTAACATTATTAAGGCTCGTCGTTAGGTTTCTTCTCGGCGCTTTTGAGTCAGCTATTACCCCCGGTTTTCTTATGCTTGTCGCGAGCTGGTACAAACGCTCAGAAATGACTTCGCGATCTTTATGCTGGATGGTTATGAACACGGTCTTCTCCTCTTTCTTTGGTTTAGTAATTTACGCTCTTGCGAAACACGCTCAGGATTCAGGAGGGCTGGCCGCGTGGCGCGTTATCAACTTGTATAAAGGGTCACATTATTCAGGAGCTCGCAAACTTATTCATTTCCAGATTCCTCGGGGCTTGTACCGTCCTGTAAGAAGAGTGCCCTTGAATAAAATCATCTCATTCAAAATCCAAAGTCATGGTTTCGTCCTTTTCTTTCTCCTTGGGACGCCAGATGAGGTTTCGTGGTTGTCAGAAGAACAGGCTGCCCGGACGCGAATTGCATCTAACGGAAATGGCGACGGCGGCCAGAGGGCCTGGAATTGGAACCAAGTGCAAGAATGTTTTGTAGACCCGCAAATTTGGCTTTTCTTTGTCTTCAATGCAAGTTTTTGCGCCAAGTAAAATCGGTCGCTTACAGTGACTTTCAAGTAGATCATCGCGACCATTCCCAGTGGCAGCCTGGCCACCTTTGGTCCTTTGGTGTGCGCATTACGTTATACCTTTCAAAGATGTCCCTCATTTCTCCTGAAGTTATATGTCCTTTGGATTCACAAATTTAGAGACAATATTGTACGCACTTCCAAACTCCGCGATGGCTCTTGTGTGGTTCCTTTTGGTTGCGTTGGCCATTCAGAAATTCCCCGCAACGCGGTTCCCCCTCATGGCGTTCAGCGTACTCCCGCCGTTCATCGGACTGCTCTCCATCGGGCTTCTGCCCGATTCCACCGCCAAATGGGTGAAATGGGGCCTGTACAACTTGACTTCCACGTTCACTGTCCCCACGTTTCTCGGTTCGTCGTCTTCGTTAGTGCACCCCCACTGGAAATAATGCGACCCACAGCGTGGACATTGATCCCTCTGAACATCGCGGGGAGGACCAAAAAGACCGTAATCAGCAGTTCGACATTCATTTCGTATTGCGTTGGCCAGATGATTGGCACTCAGGATAAGACTCAGGATAATATTAGAGCTCGCTATGTCAGATCCAGAGTTGCACCTTGAGAACTTGAGTCCATTCGCATTCCCATAGGTAATCCGTGCGACGGATGCCCCGCGGTACATAAAGGGCTTGACGGTTATTTCAGCCGTGTTCGGTGTTGTAGGCCCATATTGAGGCCGACAACCTGCATTTGACTCTATCGCAGCAAATCGTCGTCACTATTGCATGGAAAGCCTATTACAATCTTGAGAACGTGCGCCGGGATAAAGCGCAAATCGTAGCCGGTGAGCGTCGGGTGATGGCTGAGACCCGCAGTTATTCATCTCGTACCAGGCATATCGGATGCTGAGAACGATAAAATCAACAGAGATGCAGGGGCGACAGACAAGACTGATCTAAGCATGTAAAATCTCGAGTTGTTTCTTCTCTAACAGCGACTTGAAGAGAACCGGAGCTTCCGTTACATTTGTTAGATGGGAGTTCACGATGTTATTGTAGTGTCTGGAACGGGCTCTTAAGTAGTGACTAGTGATGACCGGTTGCCAGTTCAACTTGAAGATGCGTGTTCAATTTCCGGCTTGAGACTGCAGATAGGGGCTTGGCAGGTCCCATCAAAAGATCATCGATCATCGATCAAACCTACGTCACACCTTTACGTGATCCTGCGGCGGGCTGTCCAATCTCACAACTTTCCGCGCAGCACCGTCTGCGGTCCTATACCTTTCATGCAGAACGACGACGAGCAACAACCTCCGACCCCGATTCCCACCACCCTGCCCCGTCGCCCCACACGCAGCAGTCCTCCTGTGCCACTTCAGACAGATGCACCCCCACCGGCCGAGGAGGAACTCGTTGTTGTCGTTTCCTCCCCAGTCGCCGAGGATGGCCCCACTCAGGCCTCGATAGACCTCACCCCACTGCGCGCACACTACCTCAAGAAGTCCTTAATACAGCTGCAGTTCAATCATGAACTTGACGCAATTACGACTCCGACCTCCACTAATGTATCATCATTTTCTTACTTGGGACCACCATTTTCGCCACCTCCCAAAGATGCACCCACCCTCGATCTGCCTTTCCTTCGGTACATGTTCCGGCAATTCGTACTCACATTCCCCTTCATGGCCGCCGCACCCAAGGACTTTTATTCCGACAAGCTCCAGCCATTTATGGCCTCGGTGCTTGCGCGCAACATCTCTCCGACCTCGGTCTTTGACGATGGTTCCGAGCGTACCGAGCAGGCTCTACGTCTCAGGCTGCTCGGAAAGGCAGAGCGGAACCTCTCTCTCTTCGTCGGCGCCGCAACCAAGCTCGCGGAGAAGGAGGAAGTTGTCCGACTAACCCAAGTCGATCTGGATCGGCTCGAATCGGCCGCCAAGAAGAGGCAGGCAAAGAACCTCGAGGCTGTAAAGGACATCTTCGAGGTCAATATTGTCAGCGTCCGGACGGTGGTAGATAAGGGACGTGTCCGGAGTCGAGTCCACGAGGTTCGACCAATGCTTTACTTTAATTGTAACAATCCAAACCCGATGAATAGGAGTTTATTGTACGCACTCGCCGTTCAAACGTCCCCGACGTGTTTGTATCGCGACGATACGGGGATTTTAGAGCACTGGCCCTTGAAGTTCGTCTAAAATATTCTACTTCCACGAACCTGCATTTGACGCGTTCTGCGTAGCTTCGGAAGGCTCACCCCATGGAGGACATCAAGCCTCCTCCAGCAAAGGACCGAACCACCGTTAGTGCACCGCCAACCGCATCCCCACTTAGTCCGGCACCGACGTTTGCTTCACGCCAACAATCCATGTGGGACGACCCCGATTCAACCCCGCAAATACAGCAGATATCTCGATTGGCCCGAGAGAAGAATCGTCTTACACTTCGCGCCTATTTGCATAGTCTTTTGGCCTCGTACACCATCGCGTCGTCACCGGTATTAAAGTCGTTTCTACTATCGGGCCCTACAACTCTCAGTCGCGAAGAGGTTGAAGACGCATTGAGACGGGAGGAGGCGGATAAAGTTCGCGATGACGGCCGAAAACATTTCGCCAAGGAGATCGCCAGCCGCGTCGATGGTCTCCGAGACGCCGTCAAAAGCGTCAAGGGAGATATCATGGGGAAGGGTGCGTCGTCAAGCTTAGTCGTTGGGACTGTGACCGACTATTTTCAGATGGGTTGACTCAGATATTCGCGACGGTCAAGATAACACCAAACGTACGCGATCTGCCGTCAAATTACAAGGCCGTTCTCGAATGGGCTCGAATGTCGTGAGTAGCTCAGTCATTGCATCGTGCCTCGGGGATAATAATATTCATATAGCCTGGCTGCGACGGTTTTCCAGCAGTTCGTGGCGGCGGATACGGCCTCCGAAACCTTTGCGAGTCTGAAGAGAATCCACGGTCTGATGCCCTACTTCATGCTCAAGACGGCTTTGCGGATTAGCAATCCCATTGCCATGATCAGGAGTCCGCTTGCTTCCTTTTAACCTTATTTCCATCCTCTAACCAATATCAAAGGTGTCCTCGACCTATTCCTCGCACAACCTTTCGGTGGACGAAGCTTGCTCCAACGGTCAGTTTATGTGCCATCCAGTTGATCAAAAAAGCTCATTTACCATTAGCATGTTTACGGGCTCTCTTACTGAGGAAGTAAGAGCACTTGAGGAGGAGATCGAGGCGGTCAAGGAGAAAGTTGAAGATCCGATGATCTGCGAGAAGATCCGCCAGTTCGTCTACGCCCCGCGGGAGATCCAGGACATGCTCAAGGCTGATGCCAGTGAGTTACGCCCCCCGAATTTATTGGGCTGTTTGACGAATATTCCCAACCATAGTCGCTGAACGCATGAACTTAATCACTGTCGTTTTACGGGCGGCGGACCAACCCTTCCTGTCGCGGGCTCAGATGCACCGTGTGGCAAAGGCGCATCGAGCCCATGCCGTCTACATGAAGCACCGTGAATCATTGGTGGACTCTGACGACGATGACGGTCCCAGGGATGACGACGCGTGGCTTTTCGAGGACTTGAAGGTCCTTGCAAATCTATACTCGCGGTTGAGAGACCGAGAGCAGCTGATTGGGCTTCTCTTCGAGGCGAGTATATTCAATTTCTCCGCCCTCTCTTTTGCTGATGGTGGTTTTAGGGTTCCACTTCAGAGCTGCTTAAAGATATAATAACGATTTTCTACACGCCTCTGGCCCAGGTCTATCGGGCCGCAAGCATCGCAGACTCTTTGAGCGACCTCCAAAGCTTTATCAATGATCTGATCAGGACCGTTGAGCACTCGGAGGATTGTGAGTTCTTCCTATTCATACGTCGCACTGGGCTGACGAACCGATACAGCGACCCAAGATGACCCGAAGCGGACAGTGCAGGCTTTCATCAGTCTCATAGAGCGGCATGAGCAATCCTTTTACAACTTCGTGCACAAGGTCCACTCCAAAGGCGAGGGGCTGTTCGACAGTCTGATGCGATGGATCGAGCTTTTCTTGACCGTCGTACGGGAAGGCTTGGGTGGTCCAATCAGCCTTGAGTTCCTCTTACCGCATACCGGGCAGGAACGGAAGGACATCCTCGCAGAGGTGGATAAGGTCGCACTGTATCACTACAAGCTCAAGGTGATATACGAGGACAAACTCCGTCGGCGCTTTGGAAAAGTGCAAGCCAATGCTATGCAGAACGACGCTGACGCGGAAGACGAGGCGACCAAGGCACTCGTTGATGGCGTCGCGGAGGAGATCAACTTCGGAGAATTGATCCAAGGCGACGCTGTCGACCTTGCGGCCGAAGAAACCGATGAGGAGAGTGACGAAGAATCGAGTGAATTCGAGTCGTCGTCGGGATCGGACGAAAGTGCAAGTGAGGATGAGAGCAGCGAAGAAAGTACCGAAGAGAGCCTCGAAAATAGGACCCCGGTGCAAAAGCCTCTACCTCTACCTCAGCGAGTTCGACCGCAGCATACCCATACTCCGCATCAGTCGCAGCACGTCCACCGACCGCGAGCGGAAGCCAACGCGACCCCTACTCAACGGAAGCGTTCGTTGTCGCTCAAGACTTCGCGATCCATGACGTTCATTAAGGATCAACTGAACCAAGTATCGCTTGGGCGACGCAGTCACGACTCTCCCCCGGTACCGCCCCTCCCCAAGTCCCTTGTTGCGGCGATGTCCAAGCCCCTCCCACCTAGTCCGTCTCCCATGTCGTCCGCCGAGCAATTTGCACCTTCACCACTCTCCCCCTCGCCCCTCTCGCCTGCTCCATTCACGCCTTCTTCGTCCCGGTTGCCGCTCTCGCCTGCTCCACTTACGCCATCCCGGCCACTACCGCCGCCTGCTCCCAAACGTAGACCGAGGAGGAGGGGAGCAGAGACGATTAAACCACCAGATCTCCAACATATTCCACGCTTACTTCCCATTTTTACAGAGATGGTAAGCCCAAATCCAGTCTCTAAAACCGTTGCTTATTGCTTGTTGTCCAGATGCGACCATATCTACTCCCAAGAAGGAGGACCAACAATTGACACATCAGGCTTTCTTAGCGCTTTCGACTACTCTCTCAGCTATCAGACACAGGGACTATGTAATTTAATACACACACAAGACAAGATATCTAAATTAGGTTCACGTAGTGGTGTTTGTATTTGTTATTTCATGAAGGCACTCAATGATAGGGGCACATTAATTGCTGAACAAAGATGAAGATATTCTAGCCCTAGAAAGCATGGGAGGATATTGAAAAGCGTTTGAAGGTGTAGCTGTGAGGTCAGGTAAGTACAAGCAGGGAGGAAATCACAGTGAATGAGAAGAACAAACCCAAGGAACGCAAGATCCTTGTTCGAGTTGGCAGCCCCAGCTTCAACTGGGGCTTCTTCCGGCACTTGTTCCAGTTCGTTGACCGGGAAGTAGGACGTGTCAGTTATTGACCTGCCATCAATTGAGTGCCGTTAAGGGACAAAAAACGAGTAATATACCTCAGGTGAGGAACGAATGCTGGTTTTGGTTGAAAATAAATAAATCAGCGGTTGGGTAGAAGGTTAGGGATTAGAATCAAGCGCACGTGCGTCTATGCTGTTTCAAATAAAACAAGAATTCATGGTCAGTTATTTGAAGCCTTTAAATCATTATTTGATACCTCCTCAAGGTGCCCCAGTCCACACCGTAAAAGAATGGATGTTTTTTAATTTCTTGAATGGTTAAACGTCGATCAGCGGAAGTGATGAGACTGGCGTAAGTAATGCACTCAGTATTGAAGTGCCTGACGGAAGAAGACGCACCGGCGGACCAAATCTTCCGCCTGCCGGCTCAGGTGGACGTCGTCGGGAAAGGCAAGATGGTACTGCCACTGCATGATTTTTTGGTACGTGTCGTGGGTCGATTCGGAACAGAACGGCGGATATCCAACTAGACATTCGAACGCGATAGCACCCAACGACCACCAATCACATTCTTTGCCGTATCCTTTCTGTTGGAAGATTTCTGGTGCAATATAGTCGGGTGTTCCCACGGTGGAATACGCCTACAGGCCGTGAGATGCGTCGACGACCAGCAGGAATGAAAACACCTACCAACTTGCGCCGGTTGGCCTTCCAGGTCTGGATTTGCTCGTTCGTCATTGTGAGATTGATAGAGTTGACCATGACGCTGTTTCGTGCGTTTTGAGCCGCTGTTCCCGACGGTTGGTGGTTAGTAGAGTCCAAAAGGCGTTGGTAATAGTTGGAGTCGTGTTGTTTATGGAACCCCGTAGAGAGTCCGAAATCGCTCAATTTGACGTGCCCATCCTTGTCACTGAAAGACATTAGGGTCGGTGAGTTGTCAGTTGAATATTGAACGCACATAAGGATGTTGTCCGGTTTGATGTCACTGTAAGTTCTTAACAAAGGCGTTCGGAAAGTGTGAAAATGGGTACCGATGGATAAAGCCCATCTGATGCACTGCATCAATGGCAAGGACACATTCGGCCATGTAAAATCTTGTAACATCCTCTGAGAATGTGTCGTATTTTATTAACATCGTCATCAAGTCGCCGCCGGGAAGGAACTCCATGACAAGGTAGAGGTACGCCGGATCCTGGAAGCTGTAATACAGCTGCACAATCCCTAGAAAAAGAGGTGAGAAAGCGCTGTTGATTGAGGGGGAACGAACAATCTGAGGCAGATTCTGCGAGGACATCACGTTCCGCGCGAACGTGGGCCAGCTGCCGGTGAATTGAGTCGCAGCAAAACTAAGCGATAGCAAAGTGGCGAACCTGATCTTTCTTCAACATCGCTTCCTGAAATAAAGGTTGAGTTTGAGAAAAATAGACATGGAAACAAACACGAACTTTATTTAGGAGCTGTAAAAGTCGAAATTCAGGTCAGCCTCGAAGAGGAGCACGAGAAGGATGAACTTATTCATGGCATAGGTCTTTCCCGTATCGGTCTTCTGAACAAGCCGCACCTGCCAAGATATCAGCTTCAAATTGCTTGTACATGAAAAAGCTCTCCGTACCTCCCCAAAGGCACCTTTCCCTATCACCTTTAACACCAATGTTAGCGTTCGCATCTGGGCGTAGGCGGGGGTAGGGTGTAATTCCCAGAATTGTTGTTCGGTTCATTTCCCTACCTTTAATGTTCTAAAATTGTCTAAGCCAAGTTTGGTACGGCGCAGTCGCAGGAAGGTCTTATAGAGTATATTAGTCGTTCCCAATGCGTCCGTGTGGTGGAGCTCACTGATTCCTTCTTGCCCAGCTGTTGCAGCTGACGCTGCTTGCGCTCTTCCGACATCATGTTATCGCCCTGGAGTTTACGCTCCAGTTCGACGCGTCTAGCTCGAGTTGAGTGATTTCAGCCACACACAAAGTTCTCCCTTCACCTTGTGTTTCTCTCTATGGCGTTGTCTACTGCAACCTTGTAATAATGCTCAAGCTTCATTTGAGCCCCTTTCGCGCGGGGAAGGATCTCGTCCGAGAAGCCGATAGTAGAACGGTCAAAATATACATAGTCGGCAGGCTTGGAGTTCCCAGACGCAGGGGATGCCGGGGGCTGCATTGCCTGCCGCGACGAATGTGCAAAGGTTGGGGTTGATGGACTGCGAACAGAGCCATTTCGCGAGGTTGCCATGTTGAGATAAGTTGGTGTCCAGCCAAATTTTCAAGCCCGTGCTCGTTCAACTTGTGCAGGGAAGAGGCCAAGAACGAAGGTGAGTTGGAAGTAAAGAGCAGGAACTGAATGCGACTGCAACCGCCTGTCACGAGGGTGACAGGCAATTCTGATGGCGCTCGTTGAGCTGAACGAGGAACGCGTCGCGTGTCTCCGAAATATTGTACATTTATGACTACAACAAGAATGGGATTATGAAGCTGCTCTTCGAGTGATACGATCGATACAATCAGGCGCAAAAGGGAGGTGCCATAGGTAGGTGTGGGTCGTGATAGGGAGAAAACGGCGTTCAGCCCCATCGTACATGGGGTCCGTTTGAAGGTCTGCTATTGGGAGGCATACTGGGGCCATTATTGTCCAATCTAAAACTCTAGATGAATGCCGCTGTAACCAACAAGCGAAGACGTCGTACGGAGTATTATTGCGAGGTGGCATATGGGATATTGAAGAGCGAGGTAAGTGACCAGATACCGCAGGGCTACAGGTTCGAGTCAATACTTGAGGATTCGAGAAATGTGCGGGTCCGCTCACTTGTAAAATGCGTTAGGGTCGACCGCACCTCCTTGAGGCAACCCATGCAACGCCTCACGTCCGCGATTCGGAGGCGGCATCGGGAAGTGGCCAACATTTCGACCATATTGCAGAGGAGCTGGCGTGGGCGGTGGTGAACGCAGATACTTCTGCGGCATTTGAGCGGAGTCAGCTTCGCGATTGCGAAAGTGTGGTGGATTTTGGCCGGCAGGATCCCATCTATCGACACCACGGTTGGGGGGTTCGAGACTGGGAGGTTTCCATGGTCGTTCAATTGAGGGAATTACGGCCGATTGCGATTTTTTGTGCAATCGTAACGGAGATACTGTCCCAGTTTTCAAGCTGGGAGGAAGTGGTAGTGGTCTGGCACCCCTTCCGTCGGCCCTTTTGGAAGAATTCAGCGCCTGTGTCCCATCTCCGAGTCGATTATTATGCGATGCGGCAGGTGAGTTATGATTGAGGGAATTAACGGCTGGCCGTTTATATTCTTTACTGTAAGCGGGTGGAGGTAAGTCTTCCATGGTACGTCGGCGTCCAACCTGCGACGGTAGCCGGCGGGAATGCGTTGCCTGCGGGATGGACGCTGGAAGAGAGAGCTGATCAAACACCGCCGGCGAAACACCGAGCTATCCATTTTGACGCCGGCGTCTTTGTGTGGCACACGGTCCGCGCGTCAATAATGCCCTAGCCAATTATAAGCTGGCGTAGCGAAAAATGCTTGCGGAAAATGGTCCCCTCGAGGACCAAGTTGGGGAAAGACGCAGGCAGGCATGGGAGCAGTGTAGGTGGAGTCGACAGTTCGAAAACCGAGCACATTGGCGTCATCGACCAAACTTAAAGGGACTTGAGAATTATCCGGAGAAGAAGCAATGCTATGATTAGCTGCAAGGGCGGTCAGATGAGAGGATTCACGTTCGATTCCGAACAACGATTCTTGACGGCTACTGCGTGGTGGTACAAATAATTATACAGAGCCTCTCTTGTCCATCCATTAAACCTCAATTCCTTCTAAATTGGTGCCCTGAAGAATAAGTTAGAGCGCACGCGTACTGAACAAAGTAATCCACTCACCAGCTTTGGTAGCCGTAGATATACGTCGGTACCTGAAATATTCGCAACGAGAATCGCCTAGGCAGGGGAAGGTTACTCACCCCATCCGTCCAATGTTACGAGCTCTAAGGAGCCGCCAAAGTACGTCGCAAAGATATTGCTCATCGGAAGCCCAATCCCAATTCTTGGATGCGGAGCAACTCCAGCGTCCGTCTCAGGGTCCGCGCCTTTACCCTCAGGCTCGCTGGCCAAATTTTGATGCCATCTTCCCACTTGCTCATCCACAGTCGCCCGCATACCATGCGGGCTGGAGCTCACAGTTCGTAGGGCGCCAATCCGAGAGTTTTGCAGACGGGCAGCATTACGGATGTGGGAGAAAGAGAAGAGGTCGGAAGGCGTCTTGACCCTCGTATGATACAAACCGCCACCTTTGTTCGTCAGAGGCAACACACGGTGTTCGTTAGCACACGTACCTTGGTCTGATATCCGGATACCAACATCATTCGCCCCGGCGACAATGGTGGCTCTGATTGGAGGTGGAGTTGCGCCAGGATGATGTGAAGTAGTAGCCCGCATTGCCTATAATGTTAATCTAGGAAATGTCGCAAAAAAGAGAGCGTGGACATACATTTTTCAAGAGCTCGAATATTGTGTATCTGCAGACATCTCAGTTGAAGGGTTATCAAGCGATGGAGAGGCCCAACTCGAGGTGTTCTTTGATATATGCAAAACTCGTCTCAACATGTCCATCTATGACGACTTCAGGCCACTCTCTGCCCCGTTGGCGCAAAAGGTTTGCGCATTTCTCAATGCATCGCTTGATGTTGAGCCCGGTGAATATTATCCCCACATGAGGCTCTCCGTGGCTCGCAGATATGTGTTTTCCAGAGTGTATTTCCGAGAGTGCGATGTGATGTTCGGCGAGGACGCGCCGGGATATACGCGAGACGAGCATTCGACGCATAAACGAGTCGAGATCATCTGGCGAGAAATGGGGGCTGGCGAGGGAGAGGCCGAGGGAGAGACTCGGTATTACGGTTGAGCTAAACAATGTCTCAACAAACTGAGCAACAGCGACGAAAATGCGCACTGTTCTCGTAAAATGGTGGAGAGAAATTGGCAAAATGCAGCATTATCTTCCAAGGTGTTGATAGGTGGGTACAGTCTGAACCTTGGAGAGAGTCAAAGGACGACACTGGCATTTGAACGATGAGTTCGGACTTTTCGAATGCAATCCAGTAAAGCTAGGCCGGCGTTAGAGAGACATGCTTGCTGTGTGTGAGACGACGAACTTCGTAAACTTTCGCCACTTCCTCCTGAGTAACTACCTGGGGCACAATTAGAACTGCGGGCCAGAAATAAACAAGTTAACGGACTATAAAAGGCAATTTCTGCATGTCGCGCAGTCTATGTGCTATCCTGCACATGCAATGAGCGCTGCAGACTTCGAATACAGGACCACGTACCGGACGGGAAGTTCCGTTCTAACATAGTTTGCACTCTTGAACAATTCAGGACAATATCCTGAATACCGTCGCGTGCACACTCACCTTGATGAGCCGATCCTCGTCCATCGACCGTCCGAAGAACACCTAGTAAGCCGTCTGCATCGACGACCTCGAATGCGCACTCTTATGCTCACCAATTGCCGCAAAGTCAAACGATTGGCCTCCTTGGCAGCGTGGAGCTCGAGCTGCTTGTTCTGGTAGAAGAGCCTATGTTGGCTCAGAGCCGTAGATTCGCTCCGGCATAGGTGGGGACATTGCGGAGCACGTCTCGCAGCTATCTTGAACATGCTTGAGTGAGAGAGCGCAGGACCATTCCTTAAGCGACGCCGACCATGGTCGCATGCATTCACGAGTCAGCATCAAGAACCCTGAAGCATCGGTCCATATCGGCCGACAAACTGCTTAATCCAAAAAGAGCTTATAAAATTCCCTCCGAGCGCAGACCGCCAATAATCAGGTAGGCGCTGCGGCGGTCGCGATTAACACCTAACCAGTCACGGTCCTTTCTCCTCGAGACGGGGCCCTCATCACCGCATGCATAAATGTCATCATCTTCCATCTGCTTCTCGTCCATCGCCCGTTCCTTTTCTTCCTCTTCTTCCTCCTCCCGGTCCCAGAGAACGTCCTCCCACTGACTGTCACTGATGGTTACAGCGACCGTTTTCGCGTCGCTGATGTTCGGGAGAACGGAAGTTAAGAGATTCGACAGCAACTCAGATGTCCCATCGGCAATCGGAGAGTGAAGAACGGGGAGCGGTAGATACTCGGCCTAAACCTGTGAAATTTGGACCAACCGAACCACTCTGCTCACCTCTAGGAGCATTCCTTTCACTGCGCCGCCTGCCAAAATAACATTTCCGATTCGAACCAGCCAATCAGTTCCGATGGCGAAAATGTGTCCGTCGATGCTAAGTTGCTGGCCGGATTGACCTCTCTGCGGAGCACCAGCGACCGGAGGCCGGACGGAAACCCACCGAGCCTTGAGCTGCGTAAGTAACTGTTCGAGTGCTCCGGGTGGTCTCAGAGTGAGGAAGGTCGTTCGACTGTGACATGTGTTTCTTTAGGTGTCGAGTCTTTCTCGGCGGATCCTACGTACTAATGAGATGGTCGTTGAAGGTACGCCGAAGCTTCGCCCGGAGGAGCGGCGGCAAGGACATCTGCACGGCTGGGAGCCAAGGGGTCTTCGAGGAGAACAAAGACATTCTGCTCCATGGTCAAAGCACACATTGTTCGCTCTGTGGGTAACTGGTACCCAGGAATTTGACCGAGGGTGGACCGGTACGAGCGAACGGAGAGAGTCCATGGGCCCTTGTACTGGCCATTGTGGTTGGACAAAATATTCTCTTGCACTAGTTTTAAGCCCTGTGGTGGAGCATTCACCCAGCGAGCTAGACTGTGGAACAATTAACGATGCGACCAGGGAGAGAGAACATCCTTGCCCCGTAAAGCCCATGATTCAGGGAGGATTGACGCTATTCAATTCAAGTGCTTAAATCTGCGACAGCAACGAGAATGCACTAGCAGTAAATCGCGTCAGAACTGGATTGAAGGACGGCGAAATAGCTGGACACCGCCACATGATTGACATTTGTCTGTGACCCCGTCTGGTGTGACAAGACGCGTCTTGTTCTCCTCCTTCTCGTTTTCTCGCAGACACGCTCGCATGGCCTTCAAACGCAAGGCGTCTCATTCTCCAGTCGGCGAGTCTCCGTCGAAGCGCGTCAACAAGCCTCAGGCTGCCCACATCCCTGATACTCCGCCGCGCGGAGACAAAATCGTCGTGCCACGAAAGGTGGCAGCTGCGACAACTCCGCGCGGTAAAACATACAGCGGTCCACGCTCTATGCTACCTGGTCCCAGTGCGACTTCTGTGTCTCAGAGGCAGTCGTCTCCGGAGAGCGATGACGAGCTCATCCTGCGGTCAACCACGACGCCAGGTAGAACACGTTCTGGGAGAGCCCAAATTACTACAGTTTCAGATATGAAGGCTCACCGACCAAAGATCGAAAAACCGAACCATTTCGCGGATGATAATCCGAGTCCACCCCCCTCCCCTACTAAACGAGTCACCCGGTCTACCCCAAAGGCCTCCCCTGCTAAACCGCCCCCCGCCGGCTTATCCAATGATTCCGCAGATGATATGCCGAGTCCGCCCCCATCCCCTACTAAACGGGTCACCCGGGCTACACGAAAATCAGACGATTTCGCAGGTGATATCCACAGTGCGACCCCCTCCCCTACCAAACGGGTCACCCGCGCTACCGCCAAGGCGTCGCCCGCCAAACCCTCTCCCCTCAAGGCTTCGTCTCCGGTAAAGAGGCGGCCTCCCCGCGCCAGAACTCCGTCGCCTGTTCCCGACTCAGAATCAGAGAGTCGCGATGCTTCACCGCCTGTTGCTTCATCCAGCCGTCGCGCTTCGTCGCCGGCGATCCCACATCCGGAGGAGTGCACTTCGGCCCCGTCCGCTGGTGTGCTTGAAATTCCCGTCCCTCTTCTGTCGCCGAACAAGCTCGCACCGCAAAATTGTTTGGATGCACAGAAACGCGAGATTCTGCGTGCTATCCAAAACCCGCCCGATGTTGTCGACGATGAAGAGTCGGCCAATCGGATTGCGCATAAACAGCTGAGTGATTTACTCAAGGGGACTGTAGTCCGAGGGGAGGGCAATAGCTGTCTGTTGCTGGGTCCCAGAGGCAGCGGCAAGACCAGGGTGAGTCCAGCCTTTCCCTTTCTCCGTTCACTCTCAAACCTCGCGTAAGATCTTGAATCAGTGCATATCCGAACTTTCAGAGCCGCCCATCGTTCTTCGACTGAGCGGTTGGTCTCAACAGTCCGACCGGCTTGCTATGCGTGAGATTGCATACCAATTGAGTCAACAGACCGGAAGATCTTTTCTTGCCGCCGCAGACGACGACGAAGCAGCGGATGAGGCGGACGACGACGAGCCAAATCCCTTTCTCGACACGACCACCGTTACAACGTCTCTTCCTCCTTCGGCCCACCTTCCTGCTCTCATCTCCACACTCCCTACACTTTCCCGGCCAACAGTCGTAGTCCTTGACGCATTTGACTTGTTTGCGCAACACCCTCGGCAATCTTTGCTCTACTGTCTTCTAGACACAGCGCAGAGTTGTCGTGGGGGAGCTAGTAGCAAGGGTGTTGCTGTCATCGGATTGACCACGCATGTGGATACGATCAACCTCTTGGAAAAAAGAGTTAAGAGCCGTTTTTCGGGAAGGATGTTGAGGACGGCGTCGCCCTCTCAGTCGCAGGACTGGGTGGAGCTTACTCGGGGAATTTTATGTTCCAGGATTGCGGAGCTTGACGAGACTGGAGACTGGCAGCGACAATGGGAGGCTGGCGTTCACTCGTTCCTTCAAGACAAGGCCACGATTGTCGTTTTGAAGGAGACCTTTAGTGTCACGAAGGACGTGAGAGTACTCGCGCGGCTGCTGGTGAAGTTTTCCTGTCTCAATTTGGCCGTGGTCACTCATAAGTCTACTAGACCTCCGTCGCTACTCAGCTATCGCCTTCCGCCGCATTCCCTACCTCCGCTCAGCTTGTGTCGGCCGCAGCAACTCAGCGCTCACGTCCTCGGTTCTCAATGCTGCACGGTAAGTTTTCTTCCCAATTCCATCGCATAAAAAGTGACAATAGCGTTGATAGCTCTCCCTTACCCCTCCCTCTGCCTCCTCATCGCTTGTGTCCATGCCTCCACGGCTGGGCATCCCATATTCACCTTTGAGATGCTGCATGAGAAAGTTCGGGACCAAATACGACTTTCGGCTTCTGCCCCCGTTGAAGTAAACGGCGGCAGTATCGGCATGCCACAATGCCCACGCACGGTGCTAATAAGTGTCAGTGTTTTTTTATGATTTTGAGGGGAAGCTGGCTTATTTGTTCGCAGGCTTTCGAAACCTTGGTGGCCGCCAAACTATTTACGCCGACTGCTGCGCCGTCCGCTAGTCTTGGCAAAGAGTTTGTCAAGTTCCGGGCTGAGGTTTCCAGAGAAGATGTGAAGCGGGCTGTTCAGACAAGAGGCGATATCAATTTAACTAAATGGCTTACGAAGGCGACCCAATAAACATGTATTGTAGACATTATTACAACGCAAGGATTTTTATTTCCGATGTCATTCAGACGGAATACATAAACATGCTATTGGAGTATAGGAACAAGCCATGGAGGTTGGCGAAAGATCATACAACTGGTACAAGGATTGTGGGACTAGTAGGCTACAGTGTGGGTATAGAATGCGTGGGGTATAATGCTCGAACTGATCCAGGGTCAGACTGAGACAGTTGGTTCTATGTATGCGGCAGGCAATGGGTTGTGTATCGACGACCTATGCTCGGGAGGCGATCAAGGACACGTACATCGCTCGTGGGGCCACTCACCGAAAAAAATGAGAAAGAATACAGGCAAAGGGTTGTTACCACGCCAGTCCAACAATTTCGCTCCTGGATAGTACGGGAATGAGAACCGATTCACTAAAATCAACGCGGGTCGCACCGCTCTCCGCTATCTTCGTCCCAGAATGATACCAATCTCGTTGAATCGTCGGTGGCTGAAGATCCAACATCATAGAATGATTCGTGTTTGAGGATGTTGAGGCTAAGGAACCCAAGATCGGCTTCAACGGATCGAATCGATTGGTCGCTGTCAGACTCGGCCCATCCCGACTTGTTTTGCGTGTCGGTAGCTTCCGCCGCAAGGTCTCCATGAGTACTGTTCGCTGGCGTCATACCCGACTCTTGAAGCAGATTCTTGAAGCTTTCGCTCATGAATACGCTGTTCGGGTCCCATTCGCTGGTCTCCTCGACAAGCTCTCTAATGATTCCAAGTAAAACACCGGGATCGTCTTCTTCGACTATCGAAGGGCAGGGCGACGAAATGCTGCTATGTCGCCGTTTTGCCTTAAGAACAAGGTTATTCGAGGTACCCCTGGTGATTCCTAGACCACTCCCGACATCGCTAGCACGCCCTGTCCCGCCAAGAGATGCGTACGAGCCGTGCACAGACACTTGACGGTCCTTTGCACTCATATTCTCCTTGTTCAATCTGATCTGCGAGTAGGATGCTAATTCGCTATCCACAGACTCGGGAAGAATCATGGTACGAAGAGGAGATGGTCCGATAGGACCTATCGCTGGGCTGCGCCGAGTACGAACTCTGAGCTTCGGCTTCAAGATGGAGGTGACTGGTGGTGGAGATGGGAAGGAAGACAGAGTAGGAGAGAGTGGTTTGCCCAGCGCAGGAAGGTCCAATGGGATGAAGTCGGTATTTGGGGTCGCGACTGCCTGGCGCAGCTGTTCCGGAAACTTGGGCTCTGTCGGGACCGGAGGACTTGTCTGCACATTCTTTCTGGGATGCGGAAAAAGTGCATAGGGATGGGATATTTGAATCGGCCCCCCACGCTGGGCAGTGGTTGGCGGTAAGTTCGTGGACGGAAGAGGTGGGATAAATGCGCGACTAAGGCGAGAGCCAAACTTTGGACTGAACGGGCTGTATGCGGAGATGGACGACGAGGCGGGGGAGGCGATGGAGAGCCTGGGAGAAAGAGGCAGTGGCGTGTCAAGGCGAGGGGACAAGTCGACGGTTCTGAGCGCTGGGCCGCCTGGAATGGAGGCAAGCGAACGTCTACTTCGTACACTCTTGAGACTCGAGTGTCTCCTGCGTTGTGAGTCCTGTGCCACGCTGCGATTCATGGTTGGAAGGGAAAACCGGCGAGGGTGGGGAGAAATAGAAGAATTTACACGGGCTTTGTCGGGGAAAGACGGCAGTTTGAATGAGTGTGATCGCAATACTGGTCTTCTATCCGGAGCGCGGGGCGAGGACGAGACTGAGCGGTTGCGTTGGCGGCTGATATCGAGCACGGAGGGGTAATCAAGCCTGCGGCGTCGGGACTCGGTGTGAGTTTGATGAGTGAAAGAAGACTCCTTGTTTTCTTTCCAGTCCGCGTTCTCCAGGGCGCATTGAATCTCGACAGTCGGGGAGCCAAAAAAGCCGACAATGAAACCCGCCTTCTCGCTGTGGCTAGGCAGGCTGTCGACAGACGCGATGGCCGATGCCGAGCCTGCTGGAAGTGATAGAAGCGAATTCTGGCGAGCTTGAGCGATATTGACGCGACGCTGCTGGATATAGACGCGTTTCAAAACGACGAGGAGCAAAAGACCTAGAAGAAGCGCCACAAGAATGGCGAGGCAGACTGCAATAGATGGGCGGCTGGTGGCATGGATTGGGGTTATGATGGGCAAGGCCGAGGCGCATGAAATGAATGTCGGAGCCAACAAGAGCTGGAGGGCGTGCATGGTGGGAGGAAGGAAGAGGTGTGCATTTACGTCATATATATCCACTTTCGTTTCTGCTACCATGGCCTCTGATGCCCTGCTCGCCGCGGAATATATCAATGAAGCGTATGCGCCCATCCAAGTCCAGTGTATTCCTCCTGTTGACCTCGCGTTCTAGCCACCTGCGGGCCTTTGCAGAAGCCTTGCAAGCCGATGACGTCGATCGCGATGCTAGCAAGTCTGTCGACGCGTCCACCACTGCTGCACCAGCCTCTCCAGTGGCATCGACTTCCTCTCGTGTTCGAAAGGTCTCTGCGTCAGTGCAATAGCAACCGACTCTGCGAATCCCGGTGAAACTCATGTTTAGTTCAAAGGTTGTCTGATTTCGCGCCAGTGAATCTCAAAGTCAAGAGGCATGCAACTTTGCGGGTTGCTCTTCCAGAATCTCATGAGACATCCCCTTAGACGGAAACGGAAATACCACAGCCAGAAAGGCCCCAAACACGATTGGACTTTCGTGCTCTTCCGGTGGCCGCTTCTGGTAAGACCTGCGCAACTCCGACACAAATAATTCCAACTTTCACGAACCAGGCTTTCATCTTCTTATTTATTGCGGCAGAGTTCGGCTTCTATGTTCTGCTCAGGTACATCCTCTATAGTTTTCAAGTTGAAAATGACTCTGACGCTTGTACGTTCCCGCAGGCAATTAGTGAATGTAAAAGAGTGGATTTCCGCCTGGAGAGGAAAGAAAGGACTGCTTCGAAAGCGGCTTCGAGCCGCGCAAAGCTACGAGGTGTGGCACTTTCTCACTTGATTCCTCAACGACTTCAACTTTCGTCTAGGAGTGGAAAGAAGCAGCTGTAAGAGATGATTATGGTTGGCGCGCTTGTGAACCCATTATTCTACCAGCTGGTTTTAGACGAATATCTTCATTTTGTCGGTCTCTTCCTTTTCGCTCTGTTCTTGTCCTTAATATGACTCAGGACGAATGGAAGAAAGAAGACGAGGATCCGTTCTATGATTGGAAGCTAGTGCGGAAGGTCCAACGGTCCTTGAAGACCCTGCGAGAAGTGAGCGAGCCCATCGAACGGTTTCCCTCTCATCTCAACTTC
The DNA here is from genome assembly GCA_029233265.1 of Mycena alexandri. NCBI lineage: Eukaryota > Fungi > Basidiomycota > Agaricomycetes > Agaricales > Mycenaceae > Mycena > Mycena alexandri. Next base: position 232,684 of record JARJCM010000001.1, on the reverse strand, counting down.
GTCTTCAGAAAAATGATGTGAGAGCGTGTCTCGGGGTTTTGGAGACGTGTATCCGTTCAAATTTTGCCGCCGTCGAATCGCCAAGGCTATATAGCGAGGTAGGACACTCTAACTCGCGCCTGTTTTAATCTCAACCTTTGCCATAGACATTTCTCGGTACAAAAGACCTCATCGAATGTATGTATCAGCGTAGGAGTAATCCTCATCGCTCAGTTTCCTTTCAGCCTATTTTGAAGAGCAGGAAAAGGCTCTTGAATTCATCCGGGAGTCACCAGACCTCAAAATAGACGAAAAGAAACGGTTCTTCAAAGCGGCAAACACTAATCTTGGTTGCTCGTCTGGTCTTTGATTAACTTTGTGTCGCTAATGCGGTGGTAGGAATCACTGCTCTGTGTCTATCCGGTGGAGCTTCTTTCGGCTACTGTGCGTTCCGCGTTGTTATATTTAAGTTTGTTCTGACATTTGCCCTGCAGATCACTGTGGGGTTGTGAAGGCACTTCTCGATGCAAACCTTCTACCGAGAGTCATAACGGGAACAAGCGCCGGGGGATTAATTGCAGCGTTATGTTGTACTCGGAAAGGTTAGTCGTCATATTGCGCGTTTGGAGACTTGAGCTCAAGTTTGTCAACGCAGATGCTGAACTGAAGCTACTCTTGGTCCCCGAGCTCGCAAATCGAATTACCGCTTGCGAGGACTCCATGGGTGTATGGATTCGACGTTTATGGAGGACGGGAGCGCGTTTTGACCCTATTTTGTATCCACCCTTTCGTTTCTGCGCCGGATGTGACAGCTAATCTTTTTTTATTTCAGATGGGCCAGGAAGGCAGGCTTTTACCGACCCGTATCTCTTTGTTTTCTGATCCTGTTTTAGTGTACATTCTTCACGCGAGGCTCCATGACGTTCAAGGAAGCTTACCTCAGAACTGGTAGATACTGGATTCGAGTTGCATTGGTTGCCGAGTGTTGACGAGAACCCTAGGTCGAATATTGAACATTAGCGTCATCCCCGCCGATCGACATTCGTACATTTTCCTTCTGTCATATTCCGGACGAAGCCTGACTTGAACAAACAGACCGACCAGACTTCTCAACTACCTAACGGCTCCAGACACACTCATTTGGAGTGCTCTACTTGCGTCGGCAGCTGTTCCCGGGATACTTCCCCCGGTGGTTCTGATGCAAAAGTTGCGAGATGGCAGCGCAGTACCGTGGAACTGGGGAAGTCGGTTTAAAGATGGATCCCTCAGGTCGGCTCATACCCTCTCGTCATATCAACGACCAATTCTCGATATAGAGTGGATGTTCCGATTCAAGCTTTACACACATATTTCAATGTGACAACTCCGGTGGTATCTCAAGTGAACCCTCATGTTCATTTATTTTTCTTTGCGCCCAGGTTTGTCGTCGACTTGTTTCACGAAGTCTTCATTTTGATCATTTTTCTCAGAGGCTCGGCGGGTAAACCCGTTGCCCACAGGAAAGGCAAAGGTAATCTTCAAGATCTTCTGACTTGTGTCTTCCGTCTTCTTACTTAGAGGGAAAAAAGGGTGGCGCGGGAACTTCATCCTGTCGGTGAGAAGAAAAAAACCAGTGGTGTGAAAAAACTAACGGAGGATATAGGCAGCTGAGCAGTGGCTAAAGCATGAATTGACCAAGGTGGCTCACATAACCCTTTGTGTATCGTCAAAACTAAGTGTGCTGCAGAATTTCAAGCTAATCCGCGATCTTGAGTTGTTGCCGCAGTTGCTAGGACAGGACTGGAGTTCAGGTAGGCAGGTATATTACCGGTGCTGTCCGCTGAGAAACAGCCCATATCTAGTCTTTCTCCAAAGGTTTGACGGGAACGTCACGTGAGTGCGAACCGACTGCAATGAACTTTCATGCTGATGCGTTCCCTAGGATATGGCCTCGGACTCGATTCTGGGATTGGGTCCGAATACTCACCGACCCAGACCCTCAGGAACTGGAGAGGTCAGCTATCATACCCAGAACAAAGACATTGATTTTAACGTTGAGCTTAGAATGATGCGTGTGGGCCAAATCGTAACATGGCCCAAGGTGATTTTCTCCCAGTGTTATCCGTCTTTGCTGAGAGATCCCCCAGTTGCGCATGATAGAGAACCGCGCAAAGATCGAGAAACAGATTACGTTGGGCCGGCAATTCACTCGGAAATCCTTAAAGCCAAAACCCGTGTCCTCCACTCCCGCAGGGAATAACCAATCTCTTCCTCCACGCATCCCCCTCATTTCTACTACACCACCCCCAAGCGGTTCAGATCGACCCGTCTCCGTGGATACCGATGCTGAAAACGCCTTGACCCATAACTCTCGTTCATTCTTCCGAAACAAACGAATACACGCATCACCGTCGAATTCTGGTGCGTCAACACCGAGGGAGCAGAGCCGTCATCGGGATCCCCTTCGTTCACCCGTCGCCCGTCGAAAGTGGGCGTCCAGCCTCTTGAATACCGATGATAAATTATCAACCTCCGTCATTCCACCTTCCTCACCCTCTGAGGGCTTTTTCACGCGACTTCGAACTAGATCTTTCTCAACTTTAGCTCCCACTACGGCGCTAACGGAGACGCCTATCGAAGTTACCGAGGATGCATGGAGCAGTGATAGTTCTTTCGAGGATGATTATGTATTGGGCGAAGACCGCGCGAAGCCTTTACTTTTAGAAGAAGACGAATACTAGTCTTTAGAGTAGTTGTGTTTTGTAATTTTGCTGACTAATTGACCTCTCTGTGATTCACGCGTCCTTTCCCATCTCCTATTCTCGACTATGGCTTCACCGCCAACCACGCCCGCCACTATCTCCCCGTCTGACCTTGCGGCTGCTGCGGAGCGACGCCTTCAACAGGGCCAAGGCCCCTCTGCGTCCGAACTGCAGTTTACTGGCGCTGACCACGAGCTCCGCCAGAAATTCCGACGCCTAATCGACCCTGGCATTCTTCGGAGAAACGCGGAAAATCAAGCATTGGCGTCCTTGAAGGTTTGCACCGCCAATATTCCTGTCGCCACTGTATTTATCCTGTGCCTTGAACCCAGATCCTACTAACAATATGCCAAAATCTCTTGAACGAGCCCGACAACCCTAAATTCCAGCAATTCAAGCCTACGAATTCTCTCATCAAGCGGAATCTGATAGACCCAAAGTGCGTATTAGCGGTTCAATTCATACGTTCCGGCTGACGGTTGCACCAGAGGAACGGTGGAGTATGCTCGGGAGGTGGTTATCGACTTCTTTTCCACTCTTTCTTGAATCTGATTCTCTTGCAGCTCGGCTTCAACCCTGAAGTATGTCTCTCCTCCCTTGCAAATAATGCGCATGTTAATGGGATTTATAGGTCACGGACTTTCAGGTACAGAGTCAGATCGTTAAAAGAGTTGGCCGTAATACTTAATCTGTGCTTCGCAGCCGTACTACACCTTCCATCCGACTTCGAAACGAATGCACACTCTGCGTATTGGGGCAGAGATGTTGCAGGAGGCAGTCTCACTCGGGTCGGAGAAGGAGGCTCGGATGGCTCAAGCGAAGAAAGAAGAGAAGGCAGCCGCCGATGCCGTTGCAGAGAAGGTATGGAACATGCATAAATGTGTGAAATTTGCCAATCACATCCTTCTAGATACGACTCGCATACGAAGACGATCGTAAAATGAAACTCATGAGGGATGAGTTGGAGAAGGAGCGACGCGATGCACGGATAGCTGCTGCTGCACGCCGTGCCGCGACGCGAGAATCAGCGCCTACGGAACCTCAAGACGAAGACGAAGATGAAGATGACTTTATGCCAGGTTCTGGCAACGTCCTAGGCTCTTCTACGAGCTACAAGCCCCCCCCTTCCGACAAGAAGACCGATTAGACGCGAATGTTGTTGCATGTATAACAATAATGACAGGGTTGTATGTAGCATAAATATATGTTTTCCACGAAGAGATCCGGATCCGCCTCATGAACAAATGATAAAGAAATAACTTAAGATACCACTTTTCTAGGGACCGTGGTTCGAGGCGGGAGAGGGAAGTTGGCAACGGGATCGTCCTCTTTGATTGGGGGTTCTGCCAAGGCCAGTCAGTCAGTTTACCATCGCTGCAGGATGTTTGTATTTGTTACCAGAGTTCATTTGCAAAGCTCGAACTCTCTGCAGAACCATACTATCCCGCTTTCGTGGGGGAATCGCCCGCGGCCCGGTGAGGGACGGGGTGGTTTCGGGAACGGACACCGGCGGGGGGGCCATGGACACTGATCGCGACAATGATGCACCCTTCGACGGGGCAGGCCTCGTCGCGGTTGAAACAGCCCGTCGCAGTGGCTCGGTCGGGAATCCAGCAGGAACAGCCCTTCTTCGCGGTGGTTCAACTGGTGGCTCGGGCAGATCCATGGCTGGGGGAGTTGTGGATGGGGCCCGAGTAGTCGGAGATCGCCCACCCACAGGACGAGGCGATGGAGGCAAGCTCATCCGTAAGACTGAGCCTGACCGGAGACGCGTTGGCGCCCTAGACGGGGGAGGAGCCGTGGACGTAGTTGTAGACGCGGCCACAGTTACGTCTTTGAAACCAGTTCCGCTCGGGGTTGAGACTTCGACGCCACTTGGGTACACGCTCAGGTGGAGGTCAAGGTGAGTTTTCGAAGGTACGCGTGGGCTTAACCGAACACCGCCGCTCGGGGTCAAGACGTTGGCACCCTCAGGGAATACAGCTAGGTGAAGAGCTTGATGGGATTTGGAAGGCGCACCGCCGTTGCGCTGAGGGAACGAAGACGACGACTTTTTTACCAGCGCATGCAAGTCGGACCGTGTGAATCTACTCTGTTTTGGGAAGCGAGGGGCCGTGGTCTCCACTGACAACAGGGTGGGCCACAAGTCGAAATACGGATAGATTGCGGGGTCTGATACAGATGTTTGAGTCAGAGCATCGAGAGATAATCAGTAAAACGCACAGAGATTGAAGTACGGATAACGGGGCTCCACGCGAATCGAGATGCCGCGACCTTGTCGCACTCCAGGAGCACAGTCTTCCGGAAGGGCTGGGTAAATCTCAAAAGAAGGATACACCACTGGATCTGGGTAAACAAGTCAGTAATCAGCGAAACATGCACTGGGAACACCATACAGAGGTCAAATGTAGGGTAGCCGACGTTCAGGCGAATCGACACGCCGGGGCTTTCTCGTACTCCAGGAGCGCAATCTTCCGGAAGAGCAGGGTAGATCTCGAACGAGGGATACAGCGCGGGATCTGTCATACATCAGCAATCTCCCCAAAAAGCGTACACTGGAGAACATACAGAGGTCGAATATAGGGTACGCGACGTTTAAACGAATTGAAAGGCCGGGACTCTGTCGTACTCCAGGAGCGCAATCTTCCGGAAGGGTCGGGTAGATTTCGAAAGAGGGATACACCGCGGGATCTTGGTCACGTCAGTGATTTCTTCGAAACGTGTGCAGGAAAACATACAAAGGTCGAATATAGGGTACGCGACGTTTAAACGAATTGAAACGCCGGGGCTCTGTCGTACTCCAAGTGCGCAATCTTCCGGAAGGGTCGGGTAAATTTCGAAAGAGGGATACACCGCGGGATCTTGGTCACGTCAGTGATTTCCTCGAACCGTGTACAGGAAAACATACAAAGGTCGAATATAGGGTACGCCATGTTCAGGCGAATCGACACGCCGGGGTTCTGTCGCATTTCAGGAGCGCAATCTTCCGGCAAAGCCGGGTAGATCTCAAAGGAGGGATACACCGCGGGGTCTGATCATACGTGAGCAAGCCCATCAGACGCGCGAACGGCACAACATACACAGGTCGAATATAGGGTAGCCGACGTTCAGGCGAGTCGATACGCCGGGGCTTTGTCGCACTCCAGGAGCGCAATCTTCCGGAAGGGCGGGGTAAATCTCGAACAAGGGATACAGCGCGGGATCTGGGGCAATGTCAGCAATTTCCTTTACAATGTGCAATGAACAACATACACAGGTCGAATACCGGGTAGGCGACGTCCAGGCGGACAGCTACTGCACCAAGAGAGTCCTCCGACCTCACTTTCGGCGATTGCCGTGACCGGGAAACGGCAGGAGAAAGGGCGACAGCTGCCGATAAATCACCGGCCGCCAAAAGAGCTGTGGATGTGGACGCTGCGGGCGCTATAACTGCTCTAGGGGATGCTTTGGCCACTCGTGAAACCGCAGGGTAGAGGTTGAAGTCAGGATAGCCCGGGCTCCGAACGTCGAAGATGGCACCCGAAGCCGCCGGATAAAGATCGAAGTGGGGGTAAACAGCGGGGTCTAAAACCTCGAGGTTAAAATGTGGAACGAAGAACAAGAACAAATGCACGCACAGAGAGAAAACGCAGGGTAACGAGCAACCAGTCGGGTCGAAATCTCCCACGAAGCGTCATCCACAAAATTAGCAGGATATATCTCATCTAGATTCCAGGGGTACGTCGCCGGATCTGCAGGAAACTAATATGTTTCAATGATAAAAAAAATGAAAGTATAAGCTTACATAAATCCAACACGGGATAAGCCGGGGCGAGTCGGATCGTTACGGGACCTCGTGAAGATGACATTCTCTTCGAGGCGAAAGCTCCGATGGCAGGATCTGTAGATTTTTGTCAACGCAAGCTGCCAAGTGATATGATATGGAGAACATACAGAGATTGAAGTGGGGATACGCCGTCGACGCTGCTCCCACATCAGCCTTCTTCGAGATAAAGCAATCCTCGGGAACTGAGGGATAAATCTCGAGGAAAGGATACACCGGAGCGTCTATGCATCGAGGTTAGAGAGTATGGAATAGTAGGAATAAATGCGCCCACAGAGGCAGAACGAAGGGTACCGAGCAGTCAGCCGGGTCGAAATCTCCCATGAAGCATCGTCCACAGAAATGGCCGGATATATTTCGTCTAGGTTCCGGGGGTAGGACGCTGGATCTGGGAGAAGTTAGTATGGTTTCTGTAGAAATTACTATGGGCTTACAGAGGTCCAGGACGGGGTACGCGGGTGCGAGCCGGATGCTAACAGGACCCCGTGCACCGGAAGACATGGTGGACGGCGACGCTCTCTTCGTGCCAAAAGCAGCGATGGCAGGGTCTGTGGAATTGTCAATACCAGTGCGGTAAGAATGTCAAGGTGAACGTACAGAGATTGAAGTGGGGATACGACGTCGACGCTCCGGCTGCAACCCCGCGAGTAACCAGCGCTTGGTCCTCGGGAAGTGAGGGGTAGATTTCGAGGTAAGGATACACTTGAGGATCTAACTCTTGAGGTTAAGATCTGGGGACAGGAAGAAACACATGCACGCACAAAGGCAGAACGAAGGGTACTGAGCAGCCAGCCGGGTTGAAATCTCCCATGAAGCATCATCCACAGAAACCGCCGGATATATTTCATCCAGGTTCCCGGGGTACGTCGCCGGATCTACGGTGAATGAATATCCGGATTTTTGTCTTGGAAAAAAAATTGAGCTTACATAAGTCCAAGACGGGATAAGCCGGTGCGAGTCGGATGGTAACGGGACCGCGTTCGGCCCGGGCGGTAACCTTGCGACTGGAGGCGGAAATCGCTGGGTACAAATCGAAATTGGGGTAGATTCCAGGTGCAGCGAGGACATCGACGGCGTTAGAGGGAACACCCGAAACCGCTGGATAGATTTCGAACGCGGGGTAGACTGCGGGATCTAAGAAAAGGTGAGAATTGTGAATGCACAGGAGATTTATCACACGCACAGATGTTCAGGTATGGGTAGACGGCCGGAAGCGTTACAGATACTGGCCCGGAAGACGAGGCGAGAGCACCCGAGACCGCTGGATAAATATCGAAGGCGGGGTAAACCGCAGGATCTAAAAAATGTGAGATTTTGAAATCCGCAGGAGGTTTATCACGCACAGATGTTCAGGTGAGGGTAGACAACCGGGAGAGTCACAGATACCGGGCCCAAAGACGGTTCCGCGGCGTGATACGGCCAGACCATGTTCCAGGGAGCGGCGGAGCTGCTCTGGTAGGGCCACACCAGGTTCCAAGGCGCAGCTGAGCCACTGCTTTGTTGTTGTCCCTGCCCCACTTCCCTTGCGGCAGCCGCATTTGAGTGGTACGGCCATACCATGTTCCAAGGTGCGTCCGAAGGTCCTGCTGCTGGTGCTTGCGCATCGAGCTGGTCCGAGTTGTACGGCCAGACCTGAGCCCAAGGCCGTGCGGTATCATGGTAAGGCCACACGAGCGACCACGGTGCATCGTGGTCAGCGAGGGCAGAGAGATCAAACGTCCGCTGTCCCGCGTCCGGAGTTTGCACATAAAACGGTGTGGTCGGGCTGGGCGGGTACGAGTCGGGAGCACCCCACGACGTTGCGGTCATCGGAGTTGTCGGCCTGCTGAATTCTTGCCTGTGCCCGAGATCCACCGACGGCGCGCGGTGCTCGCTCATGGGCGACGCTGGGTAGGAGAGAGGTGCTCCCCAGCTCGTCGCGATCGATGGCGAGGGAGGAACATCTTCAAACATCCGGTGGGCAATGTCTGGCGTTCGGACATTAAGGTCCAGGCTCGGGACATGGTCAGAAAGGGTGTAGTCGGACGGTCCAAAGGAAGTGGCATAAGAAGGCGTCATGCAGACCGATCCCTGCGCGCGCTGAGCAAGGCCAACAGAAGGGTCGTAGTACCAGTCCAGCGGGGAGTATGGATCATAGTCCCCAGGTCCCGCTGATGAAATAGAGAAGGCATAGTCTTCGATCCTATATTCATACTCTTGTTCTTCGTCATTAGTAGGCGTGGGCTGTGGGCTTTCCTCCTCCAGGGGAGGGGAATTCGGTAGGTCCGGCCCCGCGAGAAGAATGTGACCCGCCGCTACCGCTGCCACGGCGGTTGGGAGAACCGATGAACTGGCCCTCCACGAGTTGACTCGATGCTCCAAGTGGTACTTTGCTGTTTTAGGTTCCTCTTCCTGAAAAATGGGGGGCATCTTTTGGGAGGCCGGGATGTGGTCTGGTGGAGATGGACGAGCCACGTGAGACCGAGGAACAGAGCGAGCAGACATTGTATCAAAACGGTCGATCAGCGAAAGTTTGCGCGGGACGTGCCGAGGGGCCGCTCGGGGAGGCGGGGTGTCGTGATTATCCTGGTCGTCACCATCCGCAAAAGTAGTTCTGCTGTCTTCCCGATAGTGCACTACCGACGGAGCCGCCGACGGTGTCACTGACATTGGAACATCCACATGTTCTCTATGGGAAGCCGCCATCCACGCTCCATACCACCGTGCAAGGCGCATATCTATGTCGAATTCAATCTTTCCGCTGATGGGCAGCGAGTGGTAAGGAGCGCCTGGAGCGGGATCAAATGCATGGTTCCAAATCATTTGCCAAGAATCGTCGGATATCCGAGGTGTCACAGTGACCCCGTTGTCAGTAAAGTGCAGATACAAGCAGAGACCAGCGGTGCTCGGGAAGTTGTATTCGCGGGCGATGGCCGTAAGCTGACCGTACATCTGAGATGGATTTTTTAAGTTGAGAAGCCGGGAGCAGTAAGAGCGATGCGTACGGTTGGAAACAGCGGCATGAGCAGTCCTTGGGACAGTCGGTGACGAGGGCCAGACGACAAGGTGTGCCCGAGATGGCCATGGTCCTGGGGGAGCGAAGGCGGGGGCAGGACGACAACGAAAGAGCGGGAGCTTCGCTGGACGGTGCGTTCGCGGGACTCACGCAGACCACTGTTGTGGTACACGATAGACGAGGCAGCTCTGCGGAAACGCGAGGCAGGGTCTGCGACCGAGGCGGACGGAGTGTCAAAGTATTCGGCGGCATGGGGATCCTGGCCGCCGATGATGCTGGTCGTTGCAGGAGTGGGAAGCTGTGCATTGGCTGCAGGGACTGTCTCTGCACTGTTGGAGCGCTGGGGGAACTCGAAGGGCGAGGGCTTGTGGAACGGGGACGCCATTAGGTGGGCCATTGGTGGGGGAAAGATAGAGATAGAAATAAAGGCGAATGAATTGAATCAGCTTAGATTGATGATCCTAGTGGCGATGTCGGCGGAAGGTGAAACGAGGAAAGAAGGGGTCCTGGACAGAGGCCTGCTCTCCGTCGTTGCGCTGCGTCAAGAGGGACAGCGAAGGGACCGGTGGTGGAGTGAAGAACAGAGGATGGAGACTTGATGGAGACGAAGAGATATTTCTGATGGCATCAGTGCGGCGCTATATGTACGTAATACGTGCTCGCCCCGTTGCAGCGGGCGTTGCTTTGTACCAGGCTTAACTCTGTTCGACCCCTCACCGAGATGTGCCAAAAACTAGTCTCCCAGAGGCAGATTAGATCGAATTCCGTCGAACCTTCGTCCCTCAGGATATTCCTTGGTCAGCACGGTATCTTGAGGCACGAAAGTTTGCGCCGGTCTGAATTCCGTCCGCAGGGAGACTCCAAAAAACCCGCGATACCAGATTTTTCTTCGAGCTCATCCTAAGAGATCCAAAGGCCGGAAAAGTAATTTGAGGTCGCCGAATGGAGGAGGCGAGGGTAGGTAGATTATATGATCGGGATTCGGAACTTGGAAGAACGACATTCGCCTTGCACTCAGTCGACACGTACAAAATACGAGCCGCTTATTCCTGACACCGACTAAGGGGTCGGGCACAACTGGAATATACAAACAAGCCTAAGTTGTGAGCCTGGATCTGAAATTTTCTATAACACTGGCTAGGATTGAGAAATATATTTTAGAGATATTCTACCCGCCCTTGGTCGTGTGCGGTTCAACTTCAAGTTGAACTGCACCAGTAAAACAGCAGGTTTGTCTTTCGCGTCTTTGGCGTCTTGGACAAGACATCAAAGACGCGTAAGACAGATTTTTTTCAGACGCGCGTCTTTGAGGAACCAGGCTCGTTTGCCTAAAGACAAAATGTCTCTGGAAAGACGTCTAAGATGGGGGTGTCTTTGGTAAGATGTCATGTACTTTGAAGCAGATGTATCCCACGACGCGGATCCCTGCTAGTCGTACATGAAAAGGACATCAAGCATGAAGCGTGGCTTCCAGCGCATCAGGATATCTGAATCCACAATTCTTTCGCGCGACGTCCAAGACTTTCATGAGCAGAATGCTATCGTCCCAGGTGCATTCTTCGACTTGTGTTTTGCCGTCGCGGATCGCACGAGCGACGGCGTCCGCTTGATAGAAGAGTCCCTTGCCCGGGATTCGAAACTCTTCCGTACGTGACAAAGCTGGTTCAGTCTTCATCTTGTACAAATCGATTTTGATGGTCTCGGGATGGTAGGACGAGTCAGGAAGGGTCAAGGTCCCCTGTAAAGATGAACTCGTGAGAATACAATGACCAAGGAGCATGTGTCTTCTTTACCTTCGAGCCCTCAATGAAGACATGCCGACCGTGCGGCGTACGCATATTCAAGCTGCAGCTCACTAGTGCCATACGCTTCGATTCAGGATAAACCAGAGTGAGGCTTGTCTGTTGATCCGCAAGCACGCCGCGCCCGTTGTCGGCCATGATCATGCTGCTCGAAACCCGTGGCAGCTCATTTTTCTTGCTGGGGTCATGCAGTGCGAGGAGCGCCCAAGTCAGCGGGTACACACCTACCGCAAGTAAGGCACCTCCACCGAGCTCAGCGTTGTTGATACTGTGAGCGGGGTCGTTCCGCGCAAAGTCGAGCGAAAGGTCAGAGGTGAGCCGGTGGAGCTCGCCAAGGATCTTGTCGCGATGAATTAAGTCGAGCACGCGTTGCGTGAGCGGGAAGTAGCGTGTCCACAGCGCCTCCGCAAGGAGAGTGTTGTGTTTCTGCGCGAGCACGGTGAGATGCTCGGCCTGAGCTGCGTTGATTGTGACTATCGTCAGAAGGCAATCAGACCCAAGTTGAATCGAAAACGGTATCTCTCACGGGCTTTCTGCGCGAAGATCGAAAATGCCCATAAACGACAAGTCATGACGAAGTGCATACCTCACAAAGTACCGCTTTGCCTGCTTTCAAGCAAATTGATGCATGCTCGTAGTGTTTGCTAGTGGGAGTCGCAATGTATACCGCGTCGACATTTCCATCCGCAACGAGGTCCTCAAGCTTGGTGTAAAACGCGATAGATGTGGTCGTCTGCTGTGAGAATCCAGCAGAGAAAGCTTCGGCGCGCGCGCGGGATGTGGAAGAGAGCACAGCAGTCAACACATGTTTAAGGTCATTCACATCGCGGGTGGCAGGATCGATGAGGAGGTCTTCAACAAACTTCGTCGCCATGTTCCCCTGAGTAAATAACGTTTAGCGTAGCACCTCTGTAAAGGCAAATGAGCTTGCTGTGCCAAAAACTGCCCATCGGAGGGTGAAAGGCATTGCAGATTTTAACACAGCGAGTGCGAGTGTGTCGCCTACGTAGTGTTGCGGGAGTTGAGCGTGAGTAGGTTGAGTGGTTGGCGACCAAAGGAAGACCTATTGACAGGAACGAGGTAATAAGAGAGAGGAGATTGTTGGGAGATTGAACCGCTGAATGAGTAAAATCAAATACTGCTTAAATACAAAACAATTATACTGAGATACACTAAACACCAGAAAATCGAGAGCACTGGAGCGGACAAACCTTTTTGTTCTTTTGCTTGGTCTTTCCCTTGCCCCAGCAGTCTGTTTTGACGCTGGTAGCAAGTCGCGAATGTGACGGTGTCACATAGACGCGCGCCTTTCAATATTAATGGACACCATCCTCGCCCTCCCGCAAAAGGACAAGGGCGCCGCCTTCATCGCCCTCATCCACGACACTATCGCCCGTCCAGACCAGTCTGCAGTTGCCCAGGAGCTCCACTCCATCGTCGACACCGTCGTAAACCAGGACAGCGTCGGCCTTGTTGTCGGCAGACAGGTTCTTTCAGAACTCGTCAAGATCCTCGGCGAGGGCGCGATAAAGGAACCAGAGCTTCGAAAGACCGTCGTCGAGGGCACCCTCGCCACAATCCAGCCCCGCATCGTCAGCTATGAGGAACAGGCGCGCAGCAGCATCACTTTGGTCTTGACGCGCGCTGACTCGTACCTTTCCAGGTAAACATCCTGCGCTTTCAGCTCGCGGACATTCTCGAGGAGGAGGAGGAATGGAGCGAGGCCGCCCGCGTTCTCATGGGCACTTCCCTCGACTCGGGCCAACGGTGCGTGTCCTTGCAACAGCATGACGCGTCCAAATTTGACCCCAATGCAGTGCGATGGCCGACAGCGACAAGCTGCGCGTCTACGTCCGCATCGTGCGTCTGCTGCTCGAGGACGAAGAAAACTCGCAGGCAGAGACATATTACAACCGCGCCGCACTCCTCGTGCACTCAACAAGCGACAAAGAGACGCTGCTCCAATTCAAACTTTGCCAGGCCCGCATCAGCGACTACGGACGCAAGTTCCTCGAGGCTGCGAGCCGATATCACGAGTTGAGCTATGTCGGCGATATTGACGAGGAGGAGCGGCGGCACATGCTGTGAGTCAAACTAATATCGGGCGCCCACTTGATTCAAACGCGCTCTCTCCAGGATGGCCGCCGTTACATGCGCTGTCCTCGCACCCGCAGGTCCCAATCGATCACGTATTTTGGCCTCCCTCTACCGCGACGAGCGAACAATCGATCTCCCGACCTACAACATCCTCTCCAAAATGTTCCTCGACCACATCCTCCGCTCCGCCGAAATAAAGTCCTTCGAGGCCACCCTGAAACGCCACCAGCTCGCCAAAGTCTCCATCTCCTCCAACGACCGTCTCGCCTCCTCTGCCCAGGACGACGACTCCGCCAACGCCAACGAGCCAGCAGCGAGCACCCGCACAGGCCCGTCAACAGTCCTCGACCGCGCCGTCATGGAGCACAATCTCCTCGCCAGCTCAAAGATCTACAACAATATCACGTTCCGCGGACTCGGCGCGCTCTTAGATTTGACGCCCGGTGCCGCAGAGACGATGGCACGAAAAATGATCGAGCAAGGGCGTCTGCGCGGCTCCATCGACCAGGTCGACAAGCTCATCTGGTTCGAGGGAAGTCGCGAGGAGGATGACGCTCAAGGGAAGGCTGGTGGTTTGGGCGATGTAGAGGAGGCTGAGGATACGGGCGCTCCATTTACGAAGCGCTGGGACAACCAGATCCGACTGACCGCAGCTAACGTCCGTTCCTGTCCTTCGCGCTCGGAACCGCACTCACTTTTTTCTTCAGGTTGAATCTATTGTACAGCACCTAAACGAAAAGGGCCTCGTCAAGCTGACAGCCGCTGCATAGATTTGATCTTCCACACCCTGTTTCCGCGTTTTTTGAGCACTCTCAGTGCTGTTTCCAATTACTGTCAGTTTACGAAAGCATAATATACACCGAATCACTGTACTGCAATACCATTCCTTTCTTCTCATTCCTTTCTTCGCTTTTTGGCGCGCTCTCGCTTTGTGTCCAATTCGTGCCACTCGCCCTGCAGAGTAGCTAACCTGAAGCTCGTTTGTTAGCGTGTGGAAGGGAAAATCGCAAAGAAAATGCAAGTACCCAACTGGTGCCATCGCAGGCGGGTTTTCTTGCGTGAAATACGGGGCCGCCATCGCCTGGGCGGCGGTCGCACGGGCGGCGGGGTCGTAGCACAGCAGCCGCTCAGCAAGATCGAGCGCTGCTTCAGACATCCACCTGAAGAGAGAGAAATCAGTCCAGGCTATTGATGAAATCGCGGGACGCACTTGCGAAACATCTCCCGAAAGTGGTTTGGGATCTCGTCTCGCGGCTTGACGAGCTCATACCACGGAAGATTCGCCACACCCGCCCACCGATCCGCCGTCGGAGTACCAATGACACGATAAATCGTGTCCAGTTGGTGGATCTCGTCGTTCCCTTGGAATACCGGCTTCTTTGTGAAAATTTCCAGCATTATACACCTAGTGCAACCGTGAGCAAATCGGCCGACAGCAAGTACGAAACCCCAGGCCTACCCCGCACTCCACATATCCACCTCAGGACCATACACCGTCGCGCCAAACAGCAGCTCTGGCGGTCTATACCACAGCGTGATAACCCTGTTAGTATAGTCCGTTCGGCGTCGCTTCTGGTAAAAGCGCGCAAGCCCAAAATCTCCCAGCTTCAGTTCGCCGCGATTATTGATTAGTATATTAGATCCCTTGATATCGCGGTGGATAACGCCTTTATGGTGCAGATACGCCAGACCGGCAAGCATTTGATGGGAGAGGGACTTGAGATGAGCGTCCGAAAAGATGAACTGCGTTTGAGAGAGGATTCCCGTTAGGTCGTGGTCCATGTACTCGAAGACCATGTACACGGAACCTGCGCAATTTACCATCAGCTAATGCACAATAAAATAAGTAATGAGTAAGTACCATTGGAAACCATCATCTCATACAATCGCACGACGTTTTCATGGCGAAGCGACTGCAGGAGCTTGATTTCCCGCATCGCGGTAACGGGGAATCCCTCCTTCTCAGATTCCATCCGTATCCGCTTCAAAGCAACGTGCAGCTTCGTCACCGTATTTTGCGCCTTGTACACCTTCCCGAATGTCCCCTCTCCAACCTGGCTGACGATAGCGTACAGCTCACTCCGGGTATGAGGAGTCGAAGCGCCGGTGTTGCCATTCGTCTCTTGCCTCGGCGTTTCAGACGGTGGGGAGGGCGGTCGGGGTTGAGGTAACTCTGGCGCTTCCTCCTCCATCACAACGGAAGAGCCTCGCGAATGTGCAAGCGGGGAAGAGGGAAGACGGGGTAGCGGCGGGTCATCGCTGACGGGTTCCGAGCTCGACGGTGGAGGCGGCGGTCCAGTTTGAGGTTGTTCAAACGCGCGGTCCGCAGACGGATGCTCGTCTGCGATGACAGACATGTCAGACGATATATCCATATCCTCCTCATCGCCCGGAAAGAATTTCTTGAGGGCCGAGCTACCTTGCACAGGCCGGAAAGTAGGGTTCTTTGGAAGAAAGCGAGTCGGGGCCAGTGGCATGGGAATAGGTAATGATGGTCGAGGAGGGAGCTCGGCAGATCGAGGAGGGAGTTCAATGGGTCGAATGGGAAGTTCATTGGTTCGAAGTGGGGATTCGGGGGGACGCAGAGGCAGTTCAGTATGTCGGTAAGGGGGTTCGGCAGGTCGAGAAGGGAGCTCAGTAGGGAGACGATGTGCGACAGGGATGGGGATGGTTGTCGGAGGGGGCATAATGTCTATACTGGCGTTTTGGGTTAACGGCTGGTTTCGGAACCCGGGAATCCCCGGCGAATGATAATTCATGGATCCATTATTCGCCTGGTATCCTCCGTTCATGACATGAATGCCATTTTGCCGCACCGGTGGATCACGAGCGACGTTATTAACGGCCGCGCGCGGTGAAGCGACGATAGCTGGCGCACTGATCGCGGTCGGAAGCCGATGGTAAGGATGCGACACTTCTGGGTTAGGACTGCGACTGCGACTCGGACTCCTGCCAGCGCTTATGCTCGATTCTCGAGATCTGACGGGCAGGGGGTGTCTCTTGTAAATGGGCTCGGTCTCTCTGCGAACAAGCTCGCTGTGGCTGTAAGTAGACTCTGGCGGCGGAGGTAATGGTTGATTCTGCCGCACGACCCAAACGGCATGACCGCCCTCGTGCGAAGGACGACCAGTAACAGCGATCGGACTCGAGTCGCGCCGTCGTCGCTTGGATGCCGGAGAAGCGGAAGGTGATCTCGTACGGCCCCGAGAGGAGCGGCGAGAGTAGTAGGATTCCGCAGGTGAGCGCGATCGTGAGCGGGAACGAGTTCGAGAGCGAAGGTGTTTACGGCCAGAGGATGAAGACTCTGCAGCCTTGTCCGATCCTGGCTGACTTTCACGCCTAGGCCAGCTGAAGCAATATATTAGTTGGAGGTGGCATTAAATAAAACGCAAAGTTGACGCACTTGTTGGGATTCCCATCGTCGTTCCGCCAATCGCGTTGTGGCTTGCTATTGGCATCGTCGTTCCGCCAATCCCGCTGTGGCTTGTTATTGGTGTGGTTATAATCTCGATGAGTAGCGTCCCGGTGGTTATTGGTATCCGAAGAGCCCGTCGCACGACGTCCAGAAGAAGGGGCGGAGGAATAGGGTTTATTGTAGTGGTCGTTGCGGGGCCCGTTTTGATTGCGATAATTTTGGCGGTTGCGGTCCCCATGCCCAGCAGAGGGCTGCCAGTTGGGCGCCGGTTCCCAAGCCCGATTGTCCAGTACCGGTTTTTGCTCTGGGGGAGGAATCCACGGCTCAGCGTAGGCATTTCCGCGCGCTGGCTGGTTATTCCAATCCCGCCGTTGATCGATGGGCTGCATGCGCTGCTGCTGCTGCTCAAGGGGCTGCACTCGTTGTTGCTGTTGCCGCCCTTTGTAAGCGTGCTGAGCGTGCGCGTGAGTATCCTGGGACTGCCAGCGCTCTCGCTCCTGGTGCCCGTTTCGATGATCAACTGCGGTGGAGGAGGACGCAGGCCAGGTCGGCTGCTCGGGGTATGAGGGTGTCGAGGTATAACTCGTATCATACCGATGAGACCACTCGCGTTCTCGTTCAGCAATAGCAAAACGAGGTTCGGGCACGGAACGAGGCTCGGGGACGGTGTGCGTTTGCCATGACTCGGGCTCTCGGGGTTTTGCCACCTCGAACTCCTGCCTCCGCTGGTTGTCCCGATAGTAGTCCTCAGTATACCGACTCTCGATGTCCTTGGGACCCCAATTCGATTCGCGGTGAGTACGAGAAGAGGAGGAGGACGCTCTGTTCATGTCATACGAATTCCTCCCGCTGTGCGACGAAGTCGCCTCTGTGCGGCGATAATTTGTCGTCTGGCGACTCGAATAGTCGTGACGCGAATACGAATCGACATGGGACTCTTCCGCTCGTGAGGGCAGCGGTTCCTCGTCCACGTCCTTGTGACCTCGACGTCGGTGGTGGGAGTGGGAGTGGGACGACGGCATGTGGGCTGTGAAGAGTCAGTGTTTGTAGGTAGTTGAGGACGAAAGAGCGGTGTTACCTCACAGTAAGTTACACACCGTCAAGCAGCAAAGAAGCGCCTGGAGAAAATAGACAGCGCACAGTAACACAGACGATAGAATAGGTCGCTGGTCAAACTTGGGGAAACAGAGGGACGTTAGCAGAATTTCTGTACGATTCATATATTTTGAAACTTACATAACGGCACGCAAAAAAATGGCATGCAACTCGGGTCAGTGCAAGGGATGGTGCACTGGGATAGGTCTAGAAATTCAGAAGTTAGTAGTACCGCGTCTGTGGGTTGACAATTGAGGGGACTTGGGGGTCGTCGATGATGCGGTCGAAGCTCGGGCGAACCCCGATTTGACCAAAAGGTGTATATCTCAGCTCTCAATGTCATCCACTCCCATCCGAGCCCAAAAACGAGTTACAAAATCATACGGACGATGTGTTGAAGTGGCATGGTGGAAAGAGATTTGCAAACTACGTCGTAGGACGAAACCAAATTCGGTGAAGCGTTACACATAAGGCAAGGCAAATCTCAGGAGACCGACTGACAAACTTGACTACTACGAAATACAAGGGAAAGCCGTACATATATGTTACACTACGCGTTGGATTCGTTCCATGGCCTACTGAGGATTGCATTGCGGGTTTTCGTCGGCCGCGACCGCCGCCAAAAGCGCAGTGAAATCCCTCCGCCGTAGCTAATGGACTGTAAACCCCATCGCCTCGCGGCATCTCGATATGACCTCGCACCTTGACAAAGCTTCTCCTCATCACGTTCGTGGCGATGATACTCTCGGCGGAGGACATTCTTGAGAAGACGCTGGGTCCAGACACCGGAGCGAATAGCTATAGTTGTGGAGTTTAGACAGATACAGCTCCAGGATATTTCTTACTTTGACGGTCGTATCGATACCGCTGGCGGCGAATAACGGCAGATGGGGGTGACCTTCAATGACATTGACCGTGGTGCTGTCCCCTTCAAGAATATTGTGCAATGTTCCGTCTTTTCGCCAGATGAAGATATTCCCGCAGTCCGAGCCGGATGCGACGAACTCATCCTCTGGGCCCAGGAAGTTAACTTGCATTCTTCTCGTTAGATAAAGCTGGGGATGTGAACATGAATATTCACCGTCTTTAACGGTGGCTATGTTGCGGGCGCCTGCAAATCGTCGACGAGGGAGGACCATAGGAACCCCAGAGTAAGAGTCCCTGGGAGTATATTCATCCAACCTTTGAAAGAAGTCGTGTTCGTCTCCGTCGTCCGACGCGTGCTCGTCAATGTCGATATCCATCTCATCATCCGAAGCTGACGAGGGATCGTCTCGCACTCTCTTCGCAGGCGCGGGCTTTGAAGACTGAGCATCTGACGATAACAACCCAGAGGTCGAGGCCATGTTGTTTTCCTCCGGTTCATCCCGAGTTGAGTAAAGATAAACCCCGTCCGCGTGGTATGCTGAGGAGCAATTATTTGGCAAGTCGACCAGCAAACGATGTCACATACACAAGAGGAGCTGAGGGATTATCAGTACATGTATAATCAGCTGGAGCGGGACGACATACTTCATGGCTGTTGTACGAAGACAGGCGAGACCCACTGATGTGTTCGCGGGTGCCGTCGTCTCCGCCAAAACCACTCGTTCGGCCGAAACGGCGTATGCAATGGGTCATACCGTTTTCCACCATACCTTTTTCCTCCTGGAGAAAGCGACCCGCTTGTCTGCGATCAAAGAGGTAACCCTGCGTTCAATATGAAAACACATCCAACAGAGGGGTCGAATAACGCACATACGACGACTCCCCAGCGACGACGAACTGAAACGGCGTCAACGGCGCAAGAGAGAGCGTGTTGAGTTCAAAGTTGAGCTTAAGCAAAGGTGGCGGGCAGGCACCGTAGTTGCACGAGTGATGGGTTCTCAAGTCATGTTGACGGACGGTACCATCCTTTTCAAGTTTTTGAACATTATTTTGAATCACAGCAAGCCGCACGAACCTCTCCGACAGTCAGAAATAGGTGGGGACTATCTTCCGTCGTGATTCTCTTGACTCGGTCGTCGTGACAGTGCAGCCTGTGCGTACAGGTGTGCCGAGAGCTCAATAGCGAGCTTGCAGGTGGCCCAGAGTGTCCGATTTCGCCTACTTCATGCACACGAACTTGGCCGTCACCTTTGACGCAAAGACGAGTTAGAAGCGACGTAGCATTGAAAGCGGTGAGCTATTACCAGCGACTGTTGCGCTGAGGGATGATGAGAAACAGCAGAGTTGAGGTGTGGGAGCGCCTACATCTTCGAAGAGTGCGGCAGCATTTGGGCATTGAAGATATTCGCTAGATGGCCAGTCTGAATGATAGAACGGCAGACGAATGGATAGGCGTCATCGGAAGTAGGGTCCATCCTCCATATTTGCACTCTGATCACGCATTAGCAGAGCGGAGGGAGGAGGAGGAGCAATTTACGTTCTATCATCCCCGCCGCTCTGCCAGTACAGTTGGAGCTATTCCAATGATTTTGCGGCAGACTCACCAGCAAAATTTCGCCGTCTCTTGCCCAGCTCAATGCATTCACACATCCTGAGTGGCCGTAGGAAGCATCATCACCGAGAACATTGACTCGGTCAAAGTTAAGAGTGGACCATCTGTTAGACAACAGGCGTCGATGGGATCGAGCATTTCGCGTCGCCGACAAGGCCATTATTTATTGCATTGGACCTGTTGAAGAACTAATCTTGCTGGATATGATCAAGGAAGCCGGAATGAACGAGATGAGAGCTCAAGACAGGACTGCTCATGACGTAAACGGCATTTCAAAGAGGTCCGGGTCGTCGCCACGGCAAAAAACCGAAGAGGCACAAACACAGCGACTTCGCACCGACCGCCTCAGCAATCGCTCGAAATCCCTCACTTAGTCGGTCAATGTCAATTATTAATTCGCAACACAACTCCCGGTTACTTGCGTCGAGTAGCCAAAGACATGCCGTTGCGCAACTAAGGCCGAATTTCGACCCTCAATTTCTTCAGCCCAACGTCAACACTCAACACGCCATAATTGCGGGATCCCAATGCAAGTGATTTCGTGGTAGCGGAATACAAGCAAAAAAAGTAGAGCAATCAATCGAACAGCCCGAAGCCCTGTAGAAGAGAAAGTAGGTTAGAGACAATGAGAACGAGATAAACCAAGGACGACGAACCATGTCGTCGTCTGACTCCTCCTTCTCCTCCTCCTTGGCCTCCTCTTTCGGTGCCTCCGCGGCGGCAGCGGCACCTCCAGCGGCGGGTGCAGCAGAGCCTGCGGCGGGTGCACCTCCCCCAGAGCCAACGTTGGAGAGCAGCTCCTTTACGTTCTTCCCCTCGAGGGCTTTGGCCAGCAGGGTTGCCCAGATGGGCTCCAGCTCGACGTTGGCGCCATTTGTCAGGGTGACAATTTTGTCGGCCTGTGCAACAAATGTATGAGTGGGCACCCGGAGGAACGGGGAGGGGGGACTGACGGTGATTTCAATGCCATCGTCGGCGAGAATTAAGGCAGCATAGGTGGCTGCGAGTTCGGCAGAGGCCTGCAAGTCCAAAATCAGCACCTCGTCATCCACTTCGTTCCGCCTGCATCCAGCCCATTCCGCCGTCCACAGTCTCCTTCGCGTCCTTCGCGTGCATAGAGAGCCATCCCCAACACACGTCCTGCGCTCGAGACTTACCATTTTGTGTCGTGGGTGCCTTGAAGTAGGTGGATGGACGGTGAAGATTTTTGCGCGGCCGAGTGACTGTCACCGATAACAGATGCCATCAATAGTTAACCCCTATTTATGGTCTTCTATTGCTCAAGCAATGCTCAAGGGAACCTTTCTTTAACAAACGGACGAATGATTTCCAATAGCTATTATTCAAGGTATCGTACACTACGTAGCTACCATGACCGACGAACTGACAATCACAGCGCGAAATGCAAGGGAGAACATGAGAATAGCACACCTCTTTACTTCGACTTGGCAAAGCCAATGGCGTTCCGCCCGAGGTCGTAGACGGTGTAGTACTTCCGGAGGAAGACGTCACCTACGAGAAAGTCAGGACGTCGTCAAACGAGAGGGAAAAGCGATACTGACCGACGATCCAGAGGGACCCACCGGGCAGGTTGATGTCCATGCCGGTGAACGAGGACATGCATGTCCCTTGCACGTTAAGGATGTAGTCTTCACCCTTGAGAGGGTAGGCCTTGCCACCGAAGTAGAAGGAGAGCTCCGGAAGCGTGGGGACTTTGGCACAGTCCACGGTGTACTGTCCATTCCAGGACTTGGTCGCGCCGATCTGGGTGTTGAGCATCTCCGCAATGTCGGTGGGGAGAGCGATGAGGGAGGTACCTAAGAAGGACATGTGAGCGACAAGAAGGTGGCGAAGAAAGAGGCTGCGAACCGGTATCGATAGCAGCGCCAGTGTTCTCGAGCTCGAGTTCGTCTCCACCAAAGGAGACCTTCTCAAGCTCAACCTCCCAGTACGCCTTGCGGCGAACGGGGACGTATTCGAGTTTGCCGGTGAATGCGTCCGTGTCGATTCCACCAAAGATGGCCTCACCGCCATCCTCCTCCGAAGAACCGATGCGGAAAGAAAATACCGGCTCGTCGATCAAACCGTTGTTGATCATGGAATAGAACGGCGGGGTGATGTGGTTTACGCTAATGGTGTCATATGCGAGCCCTACGAGCCCCGTTCAAGCTTCATGAAGATCGGTGAAAAAGTGGTGAAAAAGCTTACCGAGAATACCGTCAAACTTTCCGAAGGCGAAAGCCAAGCCAGGCTCCTTGGTGGCCTCTGCGAAATCCTGCTTGGGGATCTTGAGGTCGCCAATAGCAAGCTGGTCGTTGGAAACGAAACCCTCCATCGAGCCGGAGCCGTATTGGATGGAGAAGGCGGTACCATTGGCCTTGTAAGTTGAGGACGACTTGGAGTCGTATTTGGCGTGGAGGAAGCAAGCAATGGACGTGCAGCTGGTGCTGGGCACCCAGAGGTTCGATGAGCTACAAATGATGTCAGCGACTGCGGGCAACGAAAAGATGTGAGTCTCACCCGGTATCGAGGATCACCTGAGTAACAGGACGTAAGTAGGAATATCTTGCACGTGTGAGGGACGCGTCACCTTGAACGACTGCGGGGGGCTGCCCAGCTCAATCTCAGCAAAGTACTGCGCATTCATAAAGTCTTGGGGGCAAAATGAGATCAATGTGGGGAATCAACAGCGTTGCGTACTGCTGAGAGGGACGCCGTGGCCGCCCTTGAGCTGCTCCTGAGTCCAGAAGAGCTGGTCGTCGCCGTCCTTGGAGACCCGACGGCCTGAGCCGCCTGCGCCCATCAGAGGGACCTGCGGCTGGAAGGGTGCGCCATACTTCTCGGCAAGGTAGGCGGCCTCGAGCTGGGGGTTGTCGAGGGCGGGTGCGACCTTGTTGAGCTTGAGCTTGTGGACGCGAGCAGCGAAAATGAAGGGAAGGAGGGAGAGGAATAGAGGATTCAACAACATCGTGGTGGTCAGGAGCAAGCGGCAAGATGACGCTTTGATGTGTTTGTTCAACGCCAATATCTTTGCAATCAAACAACCGCTTCCTTCCCCTTTCGTTTGCCTTGCGATTTCTCTTCTATCGGCTGCGTTTTTTTTGGACAACAGAGCTCTTTTTGGCGGAGTCAAGACTCAAATTTATGTCGCGCGCGCGCCGGTCCAAGTCGCAGGCCAGTGCGGCTGCGGAGAACCTCGCCGTGCTCGACAAGCTAGTTCTCGCCCAAGCCGTTTGGGAGGTCGGCACCTCATCATGGCTCAAGATATCCAGGCTTCTCGGCAAGCATCCTCTCCTCGCTCACCCAAAGACCTTCTTCACAGCCCAAGTCAGCCTTGTTTGCCACTCCGAGACCCAGTAGTTGACCCCCTAGTAGTCATGTCATGCAATGTACGACCATCTCATGAGAGAAGCCGGTTTCGAAACGTTCGCGCTTTGTCTTACCTGTGTGGCTCATGTACTAACATATACCGCAAGAGGTGACGTTACTAGCGCCCCGCATGGTAAGAGCACTCATTCTCGACGCCGGTCTTGTTTCGACGAGTTGCAGCTCCCACCCACCTCAAGCTCGCTGAAAAATACTATGCCGAACGTGTCGCCGAGCTTCGCACTCTTATTGGGGTCGAAGAACAACAATTCAAGTATGAACGCAGTATCCTGTTCGATAGGTCACTGACCAGGATGCAGAGCTATTGTCACCGAAATAGACGAAATCCGTGCTGGCCAAAAAGACGCAGAAATCGAGGCCAAGATTACGGGAGTCCCTGTCTCAGAGATGGAAGCAGAGATCCCTGCGGAGGAGGAGCCTGCAGAGATTGCGCCGGAAGAGGTAAGTTGTCGCCATCCAGAGCCCATACGTTGTCAACTTTTGTCGCAGGATGTTCCTGCCGAGGTCGTCCCCGAGACACCTGTGGATGAGGCACCCGAGGCTGAGGCACCCGAGGCATCGGAAGTCGAAATGCCAGCTGATGCGCCTGAGATGCCGTTACAAGAGGAAGAAGAACCTCCCGCAGATACCGTCGACGCCCCTCCGACTCCTGACGCCATTATGGAAGATGTTGTACCACCACCCGAAGAACCAAAAGCCTCTGCTGCATCTACTCCTGGTCCCGAAGGCTCCTCGCCGGTTGAAAACCTGGATCATCTCATGCAGGTTTCCGACGACGAGAAGCCTCTACCAGACGCTCCCGAACCCGTTCTCGAGGAGCAGCCTGCGATCCCAGAAACACCGGAAGAGGCGACCACCCAGGTGGAAGACACACAGCCGACGGTGGACGATGTAGAGGTGGAACCGTTAGACGCTCCAAATGAAGCGGAGGATGTAGATCAAAGCCATTCGAAACCAATATCCCAAAATTCCGAAGCTTTACCTATCCCTGAGAGTCCAGCAGAAGAAACTATCTCAGCTCGCCGTTCGTCTAGCTTTGCCCTTTGCCTCCGTGTACTAATTGTCTTCCCAATAGGCTCTTCTCGCCGTCGACCTTCCATCTCTGTCGTCACTCCTGCGCCTACGCCTGCACCACCCATCAAAAAGCGCGGCCGGGGCCGACCACACAAGGTGACATCTGAACCTCCGGAAGTAGAACTGGAGCAGGAGTTCACTCCAAAGGAAGCTACACCCGCCATCGACGAACCGCAGCCAGAAGAAGAACTCCCTATCTCTGCTGCAATGCGTCGTAACAACAGTCAGTTTTATTTATATCTTTCAGTATCCACGTCCTCTTATTCTGGCAGGCAAACGCAAGGCTTCTTTTTTCGGAGGTTTGGATTCTCCCCGGCTCAGCAAGCGCGCGAGGGAGGATTCCGAACCGGTCGACGATGACGAGCAAGGTATATACGCTCATCCTCCACCTAGCACAAACTCACTTGGTATCTAGGTTCGACTTCAGGCGTACTCCGTCGCCGCCCCACCGCGGGCCGGACGGAAGAACAAGTCGCGCTCAAGCGCTTCCAGACCGTCATCACCATGGTCCATTCGCAGATATCGCAGCATCGAAACGGCAACATATTTCACAACCCAATCAAAATCTCCGAGGCGCCCGACTACCACGACATCGTGAAGCGGCCCATCGACCTCAAAACGATCAAGGCAAAGATCAAGGACGGTGTCATCATCAATTCGCTCGAATACCAGCGAGATATATATCTTATGTTTGCAAACGCGTTGATGTACAATAGGCCCGGCTCGGATGTGCATGGTATGGCAGAAGATGTGAGATTCAATTCTTTTGGTCCTGCTTTTCTTTATTGACGGGTCCTAGATGATGGTGGAAAGCGATAGTCAGATCAACACTTTCAGA
The DNA here is from genome assembly GCA_029233265.1 of Mycena alexandri. Taxonomy (NCBI): domain Eukaryota; kingdom Fungi; phylum Basidiomycota; class Agaricomycetes; order Agaricales; family Mycenaceae; genus Mycena; species Mycena alexandri. The sequence continues at coordinate 206,959 of JARJCM010000001.1, read as the reverse complement.
CAGACTGAAGGATACGTGCGGGGTTCCCGTGTTTAGTGTAGTATTCTGTCGAAAATACAATCTGTCGAGGCCAGAATATCAATCGGCTGCTCAAAGGAGTTTGGTAGATAATATCTTAGACTGTTAGGGGCTTCGCGACAATCAGAGACAAACAACCAAACCGCTTTCGACTAAATTTGGCAAAATCCTCTTTCCTTGAGATTTATGCTCGGAGCATTATATTACAGATTGTTATACATATCAAAATACACGTCTGTTTACATCCACGGTGTATACATCTCTCCCATCTTCGTAAGCTGAATCGGATTCGTAGCGCTAGATATCAAGTTGGTGACGGTCTGGACAACTGGAGCCAGCGCGGGAGCGTTCGGGTTTTGAATCGCTTGCTCGCGCTCGACTTTACAAGCCATCGTCTCCGCGCGCTTCACAAAGCCGTCAATGTTCGCGGCGACAAACTTTCTGAAGTTGACGTCGGCATTTGGTGTACGGCTTCGCAACCAGGTCATGACTTCGTCGCGGCTGAACAAACAGAGTTGTTGTTCCAGGTCGAACTGCGCGAAATGAGTTGCTGAAATCTAGCGAGTCGAGAGTAAAGTGACAAACCTCAGGTTCAGTAAGACTCCGTGCAATGGCCATGATGCCGGAGGTTAAAAGGCCTTCGGTGAAGATAGGTCCCAAGAAATTTTGGAGATTTGGAGTGAGACGGAAGGGGACAACGTCGTTCGTCGCGAATATTGGTAACTGCTGTGACATCCCTGCGAACCGTTCAACACCGTTGACATTGCAAAGCCCAAAAACTTACCTGGAACCAATTCAGTCATGGTCATCTGGCCAGTGGTTCGTGAGAGCAGGTAGCGAATGGGTGTCCGGTGCGTCAAGCAGAGCGTATACGTCATGAAACTACAAGCTGCAATTTGCAGAGCAAATTGTTTCCGCATTCGCCAAAGCTCGCTCGGACCCTCCATAGTACGGATCATGTACTGAGGAACGTTCAACGGCAAGCAAGGGAGACGAACATTTCCACGTTACCTGAGTCAAAACATCTTCTGGAACCATTTTAACCGCGACCTCGTCATAGATATCCTTCTTGAGGGTGAGATATTCACTTTTTCCTGGCTGGAAAAATGGTCGTAAACTTGTTTCACGTTCAGCCTCTTGAGAGACATACCTGGGCGCCCGTCTGCTGGTAGAACTCTCGCAGAACTTTCTTGATTTTCTCGCCCGCAAACAAGAAGGGATCCTCCTTGGCGAACCCACTCTGTTCGCAGTGAAGATCATAGATGTCCCCAAGCGAGACGTAGCTTGAATCCGTCTGGAATAATCGGAGAGTTGGACTGAAGGAAACGACCGCAGGAATATGGAAAGAAAGATTTCGTTTCCGACTCTCCTTCTTCCGAGTCAGCGCGCTGTAGAATGCGGTTAAGGACAGGTCCGGTGAATGAGGGCAGCGCTCTCACCCATTGAAAGTGCGGAATATCTGCATCACTCTTTCTTCTCTGCGGGAGGACCGTGTAGCATTCAACTGAATCGAAAACGCGGTTTTGGAGTTATCGGTGCCATGGATAATGATTCTTTTCCACGTGAATCCATGCGTTCGACAATTCTCGAACCTGGGCCCAAACTTTTGAATTCGAATGAAGTTTTGGTTGCTGTCCTTGTCCTGTCGCAAGCATCAGCGACTACAAATGAGAACTTGACAGGATATAAACCTCGGTGTATTGGCCAGGAACTTCGATCTCATCCACCTTCATGTACTGGAACTCAGTGAGATAATGGCTCAACCCGTCCAGAGGTTGAATTCGGGGTTTCAAGTCAAGATTCTTCTCATAACGCGTCCTCCACTGCTGCAACTTTTGGATGTATTCGTAGACCGTTTGCTTCGGCCCAAACGCTTCATCAAAGTCTTTCTGATGGGACATCAGACGAAAGGTACGTAACGTAAACAAAAGACGACAAACTTTGACCTGACCGCTCAATGTGGCCCCAAAGCGATTGATGGTGGTCGTCGTGGACGAGTGGATCTGGCCATCGTCGTTGGGTAAGTTCATACGCAGCACATAGCTCTAAACCGTCGAGTGAGAAGAAGTTCGGGGAGCAAATTTGACAAGCGTACTGAAAGTGCGTCCGAAATCAACATGCAAAGATGTCGATACGTATCTTCCTCGATCGATGACTTGAATTTCACCGCGACCTGATCCACGATTGTCTCCAGGCTGAGAACAAGCAAAGGGAAGGTGGTTTTGAGTAGCTGGACCACCTCTTCCACGTAGTCCCAAGCCTGCCGAGGATATGCGCCTCCATCCGCGTTTCCATGCGCTCCCGCACCGGGATTCCCGGGGGCAGTCCGCTGAGGTTCGTCGGTAGCGGCTGGCATTGGATGGTCGGCAGCGGCGGCGGTGGCCGGCGCATCGGGTTGTCGTGAAGGATCCGCGGCCTGGGCTCGAGCTATTGCCGCCTTGCGCTGTAAGACCTCTTCGCGCGTAGTACGTAGCTGGAAGAAAAGTGCCTAAAGTGGTCGTAAGTACATTGGGGCAAGTTTTAAAGTCCCGAAATAATCACCTGTGGGTAATGCCTGGCAAGGCTAAGAAGCACGTAGCGGGCCTGCTTCACTTCCCGACTCGATAGAGACATGCAAAGGTGCGGAATGAAGGTGATCCAAAACCAGTAAGCGGCATCGCCCTTGTAAGTGTCGAAAGCGCGCGAAATAGCCAACGTGCTGTCGTCAACACTCAGCAGCCATTGGATTCGGGCGATGAGTGGTCTGCTCTTGCCGCTCTTGTACTGGCCGGCCGCCTGAAGGTAACAGCTCACTGCGTTAGCGGCGTACGATAGATCGCTCGGGACTTCTTTGAACATATTATCATTGAAGCGACCCCACTCCGCCCATGCCTTAGCTTGGGTCATGTCCAACTGAACGGCTTGGCCGAAAGCGTTGTTGGCCTCTTCGTTGCGCTTGAAGCGAGCATGGAACATCCCTTTGAGAGTGTAAAACTCGGCTTTCTGAGCCACGGAGAAGAACACGAGGTTGGTGTTGTTGATGACCTCCAACCCGGCCTGAAGATCGTTCGGCTTCTGATAATGGCACCGAGCCTGTTCTCGAAGCTTCAGGAAAGCCTCTGAGATTTCGATGTTGGGAAGTGTATAAATCTTGGTCAAAGAAGTGAAGCATGCATCGAGTAAGTCGTGTTTGCGTGCGACATGTGCAAATCGATTTATGATCCAGGCGGTCTCGTGGTAGCCGCGGTACCCGAAGGTTTGGGTATTGCTGGCGGCTCCACCTTGGTTGGAATTCGCGATAAGGGGGATATAAGTGTTGTTAATTGCATGGAAGACGTTTTGCCTCCAAGCGACCAAGTCACTCCAGATGCTTATGTCATCCTGCAAATTTGGAAGCCGCTCGCGCCACGCTTGAAGGACCATTTTCAGGTCAGAAGATTTCTTCTCTAGGTTCAGCGCGGTGGTTGTAGAAAGCGAACCAAATATTTGAACCGCTTCCTGAAGCTCAACAAATTGCTGGAAGTGCTGGAGTAGTGGAACATGAGCAGCAGACAATTGCGGAGGAAGTGCAACCCATTTGCGTAGGGAGAGTTGCATAGCGTCTTCGAGAATCTTGGTAAACTCGACATTTTTATCAAGCGCGGCGGGCAGCTTCAACAAGGCGATAAATGCTTCAAAAACCCGGCGTCGAGGCTGGAAAAATACTTGAGACAACTGGACCCACTGAAAAAGAAAATTACGTACCGTGGGAACCTCCGGTAACTGATTAATTTGTTCTTCCAACGCGTCCTTCTGGTCGACCCATTGCGTCGTTCGCCAGGCGCTCTCCAGCATCAGCTCCTGATTACCCTCGGACTTCGCAAGCTCCTGCAGGACGTCCCATTGCTGCAACTTCTCCGCCGCCAAAATCCAGTGGTCTTCCCACAAACAAAACTCCGCCTCCGAGAACGGGATGGTGCCAGCGCGAGCTTTGGTTTGAGCGAGCTCGTACGCGTTCGATGCCTGTTCCCACATGCCGTTTTGCTCAAAGGCAATCGCAATGTTTGTGTCGAGGTGCAAGCATCGATGCCGCCACAACCCGTAAAACATGTCGTCCTCGGCCAGCTCCGCGTAAACATCGGCCAGGGAGTCGAAGACGTACTCGCGTACAGTGTGTTCGTCGTCCTTGATATGCTCCAACGATGTCCCTAGGATTTCCAACGCAACATACCATGCTCCGAATGTTTTTGCGAGATATTTCACAAGGTGAGGCGGGAGAATCATGGGAGGCGAGCAAGCGTGAATCCCAGTGAGTAGGGTTTGAATGACATTAGGACGGAGATCGGCCTGATACCAACCAGTAAGTCAGAATGAGACAACGAGGAGAGGAGAGAAACCTACGCCTTGTTTGATGTGATAATCGCGGCTCAGTAGGTTGATGATGTGCTGAGTTATATCGATTTGCTCACGCCGGGAAAGCGAAGCCCAGGCGGCCGGAAATACCGAGATCCAGGTATCGTGTGCGGCCTGCGGGTCCAGGAACAAAAGTCTCTGCATCGGCTGGACGATGCTTTGTGTCGCTGGTCGAGGGATGGAGACGTTGGTCGAGATCCTACGATCGGGCAAGTCCACCTCGACAGCACTTAGCAACAGGTGCAGCGCGAGGTAAATCCAATTGTGATCCGCGAGCGATTCCCAATTTTGCACCCCGAAGATGTACGTTAAGCGGCTCACGAGGGATCGCGGAACGCTGACGTCGAGGAGATCCATGAACTTTTCTCGAAGCTCGGGGTCTTTGGCACGACAACCTAGAAGGAATGACTGCTCGAGTCGCGCCGTCAGATCACTGCGTCGCAGAACGGGTTCGGTATAGATCTGGTAGATGAGCTGGAGATACGAGTGGTAGATGGTCTCAGTGCGAGCCTCGAATGCCACCATCTTCTGCAACAGACTAGCCTTCTCCTTCATGGTCGGATATGCGTCCTGTTTCACCAATGCCCAGGACCTCGCCATATCAAGAATATAGTTGCATATCTGTGGGCTCTTGGACTTTTCCACGAGGACAACAAGTGTACTCAGCAGCCATCGACGTTGATCGGCCAGGCAAGCGACAGTGAGCTTGGCGATATCGAGGATGATGATGATGAGCCGGACACTGTTCTCGTAACCGGCAGATGTGGGAGTTGAACCGACATTTTCCTTCGCAAGTCTCCCAAGAAGCTTCATCAAGTGCGACGCATAAGGTTCAATCCGCTCGGGCGAAACTTGAACGACGGATTTCAACATCAGCAGGATACCCCGCAGCGCTGTCGTGTTACGGAATCCATCAAAGATGGACGAATGAACGAAGATGTGGAATTCCGAGCGGTCGTCTTGCTGCTCGTCGTCCTCCTTGGGTAAAGGGAATAGACGCATGAGGTTGGCAAAAATAGGATGCAACGCGTCGTGCAGTGCATATTCATCTGTGACTAAACCCTTCTTGACCAACTGCTGCAGCACTTCGGCATTGGCGATGTACCAGCTGTCCTCCTGCTCCGCTGCTATGACCTGGAGTACTTTTGCTGACTGGATGGCTTGGGCGATAAACGGCTCGGAGGTGAGCTCATTCTGGAATTATTTAGACGAGTTGACATGGGGAAAAAAAAGATAAAAAATACCTGCTCCAACGCCTTCAAAAAGAAACGAAGCCCGAAGGCGACATCTCTCCAACCATTTAGCCCAACCATTTTCTGTAACAACGCCAACGCGCGGGGTAATATGCTGTTCCGGCCTGTCTCCACACTTGTGGCGAGGCGGACAAGATAACTAACCAAGTTTTCGCGGTATGTCAGAGGAGTCGTCCAAGTATTGCTTATGGTAGCGGCTCCAGTCGCGATTGCCTGAGTGGTCTGTTCCTCCCACTTGAGAATAACGTTCAGGATCTCGATGGACAAAAGTCGCGAGTCGGGCGTAGACGACGGCGACAACCCCAACTTGTTCAGAGAGCTAACCATGTGTGAAACGAAGAGACCGCGTACGGGATAGAAGGCGGCGGAATGTTTGGCGATGAGATGATAGATGGTAAGTGATTGCGAAAGACCTTCTTCGATGAGGAGTTTTCGGGCGGTCGCCGCCCATTGCGGGAATCCTTGCTCCGTGGAGTCTATCGCAGTGAGACACGGCACTAAAGTCGCCAGCGCTTCCTGTCGCACAGCGGGTCGCCCTTCAGCCGAAGGAGTTCGCAACAGTCCCAACCAGGTCCTCATGAGGAACTTCGGAGGGGTAGGAAAGGCGACGAAGAATCGAGCCGTGACAAGATAACCCGTTTGCTTGACAATAGTGTCCTCACAGCTAATGTACTGCCAAGCGCTGCGAATAATTTCCTTCTTCGCGTCATCGAGTAATCTGGGGTAATGCTGGACAAGGACAGTGGTGAGATGGAGGAGTTCTATCTTAAAAAGGTCGTCCATTGTGGGGTCTGGGGGCGAGTGCCAGATGAGACGAGAAAGTCGGTCGACAAAGCCAACATCCAGAAGCCGGTCCTTGGTCTCCGGCCGGTGGGCTTCTACCAGAAGCGTTGGCGTCACGACGTAGCGGATGAAGAACATCTTGTGCGCTGGTGTGTACGAAGGATCGTCAAACCAAGCCAGGAAGCGCATGAGAACGTTGCGCTGATAAAGCACGTCGTTGCTCAACGCGACGTGCTTGTATAAGAACCGGGTGGTTCTCACAAGATCCATGCCCAGATTCCGCGTATAAATGGCAACAATTTCGAAAACGAGGTCAATGCGCGACGACGTCGAGAGAACGGCTTTGAAAATGGAGAGCATGATGTTCTGTCGTTCGATGTCCTGGGGTACTAATTCGTCGCTGCGCTCGGATTGAGGCTCTTCTTTATGCCATAAGTGAAGCAGGGTGTCCATGACATATCCGTTTTCAGACATCCAGGAGGGTATGAGCTCCACAAGGTCGGAAATGAGGGAAAGGGAAGGAATAACTTGAAGACGATCCTCTCCGCGCAGAAACGCCACCAGCGACAGCGTTCGTGAGGCGAGTTCACGCTGGAGTTGTGGAGCAAGCTTGGCTTGTAAGATGCTCCTCAATGTGCGCAAGTGCGACGGCAATGCGAGGTGTCGAAGGAAGAAATCGATTCCTTCACCAGGGTATCTATTCAGATATCTGGCCAGAGGCTCGGAGAAGGGGGTCCTTCCGGAGAAATGCATCTGCGACTCCGTTTGCACGATGAGGTTGACGAGATTTTCGAGGAAAATATTGGCCGCAGATGGAAGGAGATGGAATATGTTAGCGAGGCGAACCAACTTTGTAATCCCTTCATTCTCCCCCAAGGTCAGCTTCGACGCATTGGTTAGAAGCTGTGGATCCGCGACGATGCGGAAGTGGTCCAACAGCTTATGACCAATCTCAACCTTGAAATAATTGGTTAAGAGTTCGAGGAGGCGGGCGAGACCTTCGAGCCCAGGGACCGAAAGGCGTTTCGGATCTGCAAGATTCATGAGAATCGGACGAAGGCCGGTCTGCAGCAGCTCCCGCGGCAAACGACTCTGATGGGTTAAAACCATTTTCAGCCCGTCATACGCAACATCCTTGACATCTGGGGAAGGAGAATACAGCGACTTGAAATAGACCCCGGTAACTCTGAAAACCGAAGGTTAGTTTTATCGAGTTGGATGCGCCTGACTTGTTTACCTTTGACGAGTTTGATGCTGTCTGGAGAAGAAGTCGGTTATGGGCATCGAAGCGGTCAATAGTTTGATGCATGCAACGCGAAGTTTGATGATTTCGATGCTGCCTTGTCTGGGGGGCATACTGCCGCGAGGAAGGAGAGACGAGTCCTCTGCGTCGGCGAGGGCCAAAGTTTCGTGGAGGAGGCGGAGAAGCTCGTCGTTCAACTCCACCAACGGCGGGTCGAGCGTGACACAGTATCGAACGGCTTCAATCATGCCAATCTGAATAGGAAACGGCAGAGCCCTGAGGGGTTTAGTGTATATTCCACCAAGCATGCGATCGCGATGCTGTTCCAACAAACTGTACGCCGAGCGTCCACTAAGCTTGACCAAAAGCCCAATACAGGTTTGGGAGGCCTCCCGGACGACGGGATTTGGGCTCTGGAGTTCGGCACAGAAGAGGCCGCCAAGGTTGATCAATTTCTGGTGGGGAACTTGGTTGTTTAGATCCGACGCAAAATCGAAGTTGGAGTTGCTGATTCGCAACACAGCGAGGAGGATGTCGACCACCTCCTCGACGTCCCGAGTAAGGCCGGGTGGGAGGTCCTTGAGGATTCGAATGAGGATTCGTACAAGATCGCCTTCGCGATCCGTGACCCATTTCGTTCCTAAGATCGGCGTGCTCGTCATGATTCGGATGCCGGCGTATCCCGCCCTCTTGCGAACCCAGGATTCATCCAAGCACAATGAACTGAACCTATGAGCTATTTGATGCAAGATCATGATGATATCGAGGGAGGGAATGGGGCTCGGGCCATTTAAATCGACGAGGTGTTGAATGAACGCCTTGACAAGCGACTGCGCCTTTTCTGCTTGTTCCCGTTGTTCTCGCGCTAACGCATGCGGGAGAGCATCCAAGAAAACGTTCAGAAGAGGACTAGAAATGGGGCGCAATCCTGCTTCCCGAGTTTGGCCACGGCGAACCTCCATGTCCAACACGTTCTGAGATAATTTGTTCAAATATTCTTCGGCTCGAAGTTTCAACTCTGGGGGGTCGGTTAGATGAAGCGCATCGAATAAGCCCTCCACCGAGCTGACAAAAGTCGCCTCAACGTTCCGGCCCAAAACTCCCTAGATAACAACAGGTGAGGCCAGGTTTAGAAGGAAACGGGACTATGCTTACTTCATTCAGGAGCAGGGATAGACAGCTCTCAAGGTAGTTATAGGCGTGAAGACGATCTCGCGCAGTCCCTTGCTTCAAGGTCTGACATGCCAACAGAACCGTCGGCCCGATATCCACTTTTTCCAAGCTTCCTGCAAAAGATATCGACACTTTGGCTGCTTCTGAACGATCGCGGTATTTCAACGCGGGCTCCAATGTTAAGAGCCTTCTGTTTCTCCCACCCAACTTCCCCAAGATTCGAATGATGGTGTGCGCCAATTGATGGGATGCCGGAAGCGGTTTGAGGTGGCTGTGCAGAGCTTCCATCAGCTCACGTAACACAGTGCTGAGCGTGGGATCCAAGAAATCGGGGGTAAGGTTGTCGATGCAGAGCTCGAGGGTGCGAAGACCCTGAGCTACGAGCTCTTGGCCTCCACGCAATGCCAGAGCCAGTGGCTGCATCAAGTAGGTCAAATGAGGAAGGAGGTGGGTGAGTCGAAGAGGAACCGTGAGACAAAGCTCGACGATCAAGTCTCTGGTTTGGCCTTCCGACGCAAGAAGCTGGACGTTGAGGCTCTCGAGCATTTCGGGAAGAAGGGGAAGCACCTCCTTGTACAAAATCTCGAATCTGCCCCCTCCCCCACCAATTGCCCGGAATAACGACCGGAGCAGGAAGAGATAGTGAGTCGGTTTGGTGGCCTTCGCAGCCAGCGGAAAGCAATCCATCAGGAGCTTTGGAAGATGAGAGGCTAGAATGGGCTCATTCGTGCCCTGGTGCGTCGTGACGGAGTTGAACGCCATCTTGAATAGGCGGATAGTGGCACCAGCAGTGGCTTCATCGTGCTCTCCGAGCATTGGGAGTCGATCGACCAGGAATCGAAGGATAGTCGCAAGAAGTGTCGGGGAGAAAGGATCCTTGACAAGAATGGCCTGGCAGAGATTAAGAATCACCGGGCGTTTCTGTGCACACTGGAAGAAATATTCCATATTATCCGCCCAGATCTCCTGGAAGACGTGGAGGTTGAGTTCCACGAGAACCGCGGCGAACCATTCGGTAGGGTCCTCGTTGGTCGGCTCGAAGAGCGACATCGAACGGACAGCCGCCACGAACAAACGGTTCATACGACTGCCGTCGATAACGAGGTCGCCGCCGGTCTTCTTGATGGCAACTAGACAAGTCCGGAATCCATGAAGGAGGGTCTTGAATAGATTGCGTGAATCTAAAATCCACGTTAACAGTCTCATGATGTGGGGAAAAAATGAACTCACCATGAATGACATCTTCTGGCTTCTCCAGTAGAAATGCTGCTCCCCCCAAAGGACGAGCCCGCTCGATGGAAGCGGCATCATTAAACTCTTCCTTCTTGTTATTCTTGGTACGCTCCATCGCGGCATAAACCTCCGCCAAGACCACGTTGAGGGCGTCGAGTCGATCCAAACACGTGTCCAGGATGTACACGAGAATTTTCGTGGCCGGAACCTTGTCTTTCTGGACGATTGTCTCGACGAGACTGATGAGAATCTTGGCGAACATGGGATGCACGCCAGTTGGGACGGCGGGATTGTGCATGACGCGCGTGTAAACGAGAACTACATGAGTCAACTGAGGCAATGCAAGTTCGTTTCGAGTGTGGTGGAATAGATCGGCGAGGGCGCTGTAGATGTGCGTCCTATCCAAGAACAGGTGAGATTACAATTCGAACTTGGAGCAAAGGCAACGAACCTGAACATTTCCCGTCCCGTAACCCCCGGGCCCAATAGTACCCTTTCATCAAAGAGTTTGTCTATCTGAGGAAGGATCGCACGGCGATGTGTGCCAGCGGAGAGATGACGGAAAACAACAATCAATTCCTATAGGACAGTAAGGATTTTGTCGTGGTTCTGGAGTAGAAACAGACCTTGCGAGTTGCGATTGCATTCGAAGGGCAATCCTGAAGAAGCCGCAGAGTGACGAGGAGTAACGTCTCGCCATAGTACTCCGGGTTTTCGACGCCCCATCGCATAACATAGGTCAGATAAGAGAGTATCTAGACGAGGTGAGTAAGGCGCAGACGGATAACGGGGGGAAATCACCTTGGACTGTGCCGACAAAAAGTCAGCGTATGCTGTGGGATTCTTCAGGTCAGGCGACATCCCAGACCAGAACAGGCCCATAGCCTCATAATTCTCCCTGGATTGCTTCTGCGCCGGCGCCTGTAGCTCAACGAGAGCGAAAGCAGGCTCAATGGTCTCACTTGGGGTCGAAGAGCGTTGAAGCTGCATAAAGGACGCCATAACCTGCCCCATCTCGACAAGCCCTTTGAAACTGTGCATGGCAGGAATGACAGTCTCCGGGTTGATTGGGGAAGAGTCAGCGGAGAGAGTGTCTCTTACGAGTCTCGTCATATTTTGACAAGTGTCTTGGAACACGGAGAAAAAGTCGTGCATGGGCTGGCCAGTGGCAATTCTGAAGTTGCGAATAAGGTCGACCAGAGTCTTGCATGCAGTGACTCCATTCTCCTCATTGTCCGTGCGGAGAACATGAATCATACAATTGAATATTTCCTCGGCACGCGGCTTCACATGTTCGTTGGATGGAAGGCGGTTGATAATGTCGATTAGGACGCGTCGAAACTGAAATTCTGGCGCGTCTTTGGTTGGAACGACTGGTACGGTGCGCAGGAGGGTGAGAACGGGGGGGATGAGGTAGGTTAGGGAGCGAAACGAGTCCGTGTCGCGAGGGGTGTCGAGCATATCGCGAATTTCGGTAGCGCATCTAATTTTCACGCCCATGTCGACCACGGGGTCGGCAATTTTGATAGCTGCTGCGAACAGCGCATCCTGGGCAGCGGCGGGAGAGGCGCCATGAGCGCCTTCGGGGGTGGCCATGGCCAGTAGGCGGAAAGAGCGTTTTTGTCACACAGTCACAAAGCCGTCAACTTGAGTTTCCCGCTACCTCATGCGCTCAGCCCTGGTCGGTAGCATTACACGGCACGGTCCAACGCAAACCTTTTCTGCCCGACTCAGAAAACGAGTGCGAGTAGGAAGACTAGACCATTTTGTACAAAGTTTGTCCTGAAACGTTGGTTATGCCGATTCGCTGTTATAGTGCGCACAAGAACGGTTTGACCTTGGTCGACATTGGACCCGCCGAGTTGTGTTGTGCCGCACTTCTCTCTAAAGCTTCTCTGCGGCTGTTCTGAAGTCGGAGATTTCCTTGTTTGCCTAGCTAACCACGAACGACAGAGATCCACTGCCCTGTCTAATGAACTGTATTCTTCAGGTGGATCTACCCTCAGCTCTCGTCTATGGGGGAGATTTGGGTCGCGTTTTGTGCTTACAGCTCATGAGCAATCTCTTGTGCTGTTCCTGAATATTAATCTACTATGTACAGCTCAAGATGGCCAATGTTTAACCGTGTGGGCGAGGAATTCTTTTTTTGACACCGTCCCGTTTTCTGGGGACTGGCTGGTCCATTCGTTTGCACCTCCCATCTCTTTATTACTTAGCGCATTGCAGCGAATTTTTCGTCTGTGACATGTATGTGACTGGCACCTCAATGCGCTCAATGTCAACCTCTCCGAGCACTGCACAGTCCCTTTCTATGCGTTTCATTCAACGGTTATGGTCTGATGGTTTGAGTCGTCGCCAGCGGACGCACTCATCCGGCGTTTCGGTTGGTATCCAGTCTGATTGCCCGGACCGCATCAATTGAATTAGTCGTTAGTCTCTCGCTCTTTCTCTCGACATCGACGGTCAACTTTCTTTTTCTCTGGAGCAGGTCTCACAGCTGGCTCTTCCTATTTTCCTGTTCCAGTGGAACACTACACTTTCATTCCTTAAATGGCCATCGCGGGCCTGGATGAGAGCACCACCAACTTCTCCGTCCATCCCGACTAGTGAGCAGAGTTGATGGCCTTATTCTTGTTTCCAACCCGACTTAGTCGCCAGGTTTCTGCCTTTGCATTGGGATGGGTTTTTGTCACTAGGTACGTGGCTCCCTTCTCATGAAAACACGCGACGAATGCAGGTCATTTATTAGCTTGAGCTGCATTATTTCCTCTGTGTTAATCCAACGGCTATTCGGTTACTTTCGCGCTCGCAAGACGGAGACTTCGGATCCTGAGCGCGCATACGTGTCGGAGAAGATGTCTGTACGAAGCTTGGACATCGAACACAAGTGCGAGTTCTATCACGCCTAGTCTTGGTCTACTAAATCCGGTCTTTAGGCTCGATATTGGTCATGGATATTCAAACACTGCTCTCTTCGCATTGCCTCTGTGCTTCCTGTTCGCGAGTGTCGCGCAATTTGCTTCTCTACTGGCCTTCCCGTTGAGCGGTGATGCGACTTGCGGTATGTCAATATAAATTTAGCCAATCATCTAGACGTGAATATCTATGTCTAGCATTTGTCGTTGCATGGGGCGGGATGGCTGCTCAATCTGGACGTCTTGTGGGGGCCTTAGTCGTTATTTTCGAGCTTCGAAAGATGGGCATTGGTGCGTTGATCCGTTAGACGCCGGTTCTTGGCTGAAACATAATATAGCTCGCTGGGAATTTTGGGTTGCTATTGTGTGGCTTATCATTGGAATTGGTGAGTGCAGTCGTTGCCGCTTTCAATCGGAGACTTAACCTATCCAGGATTCATATTCTTGAACAATGCTGTCAGCGTGGGGGTGTTAACGTGTGTTCCTCGTTAAAGCAAGCCCATTGCTATATTTACTTTGTTTATAGCCCCTTCGCACCATTAAACGTGGCATATTGCGACAGAAAACAGTGAGTTTGAACCATTCATATCACAATTTACAACCAACTTTAAACAGTTTCCTTCCCGCGTCACTCGTTTCATCCATTCTCTATTTCTCTCTGGAGGTGTACGCCATCGCTCGCGTAATGCTATTCCTCGCGTCGAATGCCCAAATGAGACATGTCATACAAGATATCAGGGTTCAGCGACCTATGGCCCTCATTTTCGTGAGCGTTCTTCGTCAAGCTATATTGACCCTGTTATTAATGCCATGTGCAGCTCGAACTCCTGACCCTTGTGCCTTCCGCGGTATTCACAAACACCATCGCCGAGTTTGTTCCCTTTAGCATCGGCGCCGTTGCTGTTCTCCGTTCGTTACTAAATTGGATCAGGATTTTAAGCACGCTAACCTTAGAAACAGAGGCTTTCCGCTACAGACCAACTCCTGTGGATAAATCCCAGCGCCTGTCTGCCTCGTCTTTTGCCACCTACCCTTCGGTGCAGCCTATGGCCTATTCGGCGAGAATGTCGTCGGTATCCGCTTCGACTCGTCCGCCCTCCCCTGTGGCCACTGCACCTCCCTCCAGGCGCCATCCCTTCTCGGCTAGTGCGCTCAGCAACCCCGCTCTTCAGGACGACGAATGGAACCCGCCTCTGACTGCTCGGAGTACCCGAACGATTGACTCGATGGCGGCACACAGTATCAACAACGCTGTCGTTCAGGTCGGCCAACGGGCTCGTGCCGCCTCCCGCAACGAGGACGGCCCCTTCCAGAGGGCTGACCTCAATGTCGGAGCGTCGCAATCGCCCTACAGTCAACAGTTGTCCAAAATGATTGTGCCATCACAAGCGGCATACGCAGAGCATCTGGACCTCCACGATGCACAAGTAAACTCTCTGCCCGCGCGTCCTCGGCCCACGATCAGCACGCCACCTGCGACTGCAAACGAGGATGATTTATCCGACCTCATCTCGCCCGTTTCCCGCATCCCAAACTCGCACTTTAGGTTGTCGAGATTCGCGGAAGGTCCCTCTAGATATCAAGAGTCCGCCGCTCCTTCGAGACGCACCTCTTTCCGTACATCATACCGGACGTCGTTCATGCCCGATACCGCTCCCTCTTCACCGGATTCGGAGGACCAGCCAGTTCAATTCCACGATTCGCGGTCAATATCGTCGAATGAACGCAGGCGAAGTGCCTCTCTCTCGACTACGCAGGAAAGTAGCACGGACCACAGACGTAGTGCTTCAATACCGACGCCGGCGAGGTGGCCGACATTCAATGGCAACCAGTTCCGCGCAGCTGGGTATGGGCGTTCAACACGAAGCCGAGCCTCGTCTGCCTCATCTCCCAGTTCGATCCACCGTCCGCCTCCGCTGCCGCTGCCGCTACCGAGCTTGCCCAGTGCAGGGATCCGACAACCCCTGACACCTCGGGGGCCGCGTCCTCCGCCATCCGCCCAGAACCTGCGATTCAACTTACCGTACTAGTGATAGTGTTGTACATAGTACATACCCCATTTTTTTCCGCTTCGGCTCCTTTACGTAAGGGTGCGGACCGACTTGGTGATTGCCGAAACCATCTGTTCGACCTTGACCATGGCGTCGAGTGATCTGCTTGCTCAAATCCAGGCAGGCAAAAGGCTCAAGAAGGCGACGACAAATGACCGAAGTGTACCTATCATCGAAACCCCCAAGGGCGGCGGCGGGGGCGGCGGAGGTGGCGGCGGAGGAGCTTCCTCGTCGTTTACACCGGGTGCAGGACCTCCGCAGCTAGGTAATGGGATGTAGCCCCCGCAGATTGTTTCTGAACCCAATGCTCTCTTAGGCGGGCTCTTTGCTGGTGGAATGCCAAAGCTCAAACCTGCCGGCCAAAACAATCTTGGTACGGTCGGCGAGTATTCGATCTCGATGCTGTCTTGATTTCTTCTTTGCGTAGCGCGACCGCCGACAATAGGAAAGCCG
Organism: Mycena alexandri; assembly: GCA_029233265.1. Taxonomy (NCBI): domain Eukaryota; kingdom Fungi; phylum Basidiomycota; class Agaricomycetes; order Agaricales; family Mycenaceae; genus Mycena; species Mycena alexandri. The sequence continues at coordinate 191,466 of JARJCM010000001.1, read as the reverse complement.
CCTTCGGTACCAAAGGCTGCCCCATCGGCGCCGAGTCGCGCCCCTCCTCCTCCCGCAACTGCTCCTCCGCCCCCCAGCCGTGCTCCTCCTGCTGCGGCGAGTGCTCCTCCACCGCCAAGCAGACCTGCGCCGCCTCCCGCTGCGCCCAGCAGAGCTGTGCCTCCGCCGGTCAGAGCCGTCCCTGCGCCCGCGCCGGCACTTCCCAATCGTGCAGCGCCGAGTTTGCCCTCTCGCAGCGTCCCAACTCCGCCTGCCAGTGCTCCGGCTCCTCCGCGAAGAGCTCCTCCTCCGTTGCGCAGCGCGAGCCCCCCTGCAGCACCTTCGCGGCCTTCTCCAGCGTTGCCTTCTCGCGCTGCCTCCCCGCCTGCCCGTGCCGCTCCCGCGCTCCCCTCTCGTGGCCCGGCCGCCGCGTCTCCCGGCAGAACTGTTCCCCCTCCGCCCACGACCCCTGGCCGAGCCCCTCCTCCACCTCCTCCCCCACGGCCATCCAGCGTTGGGCCATCGCCTACCACGAGCAGGGCCGTCCCCCTCCCTCCGCCGCGCAAATCTACGATTGCCCCAGCAGGCGCTCCGGCGCCGCCTGCACGCGTGCGTGCACTCTCAGAGGCTGAACCCGTCGCCCTTCGGGCTGTTCCCCCCGCCCCTGCACGCGGGAGCCTGGCCCCGCCGGCGGTGCGGCAAAGAACTATCTCTGCGGGAAGCCAGCCCTCGGTGAATGGCTCAAATGGAATTAATGCGCGACCACCCGCTCCCCGCCGTAAAAGTATGTATTACTTGCTGCCAAGTCTCAGACGCTCACTAATGCTATGCAGTACCCTCTCCGCCCCCGAACGCTGGTCCGCATACCTTCCCAGTGACCGACTTTCCACCTCCGCGGCCATTCCAGCAGACTACTCGGCAATATCCGAGCGGGCGAGCAAAGGGAAGCGACTTTGACCTCGGAGCATTATAGGACTAGTTGTACTTGTACTTTTGTCACCAATCCTTTGTGAAACCCGAGAAGTGACCGAGCTTAGAATAAATTAGTAATAAATCGAGCATATACGTGTCCATTCTGAGTCTCGGCTATATATTGAGCTGGTGACTTGATCAACTACTCCTGCATCCTCTTTCTCTTCCACCATCATGCGATACGGCGCTCTCCTCGCGCCCGCCCTCCTCACCTTTGTTTCTCTCGTCCTCGCCGACGATGCCTCCGACGTGATTAACCTCACCTCCGGCACCTTTTCCTCGGTGGACGCCGAATCGCTCATTCTCGTCGAATTCTTTGCACCCTGGTATTTTGTTTCTCCACCGGTTCAACTGGTTGTCTCACACCGCACAGGTGTGGTCACTGCAAGGCCCTCGCCCCTCATTATGAGGAAGCTGCAACTGCACTCAAGGGCAAGAACATCAAGCTTGCCAAGGTGGACTGCGTCGACCAAGCAGATCTTTGCCAGATGAAAGGCATCCAGGGATACCCGTCAGTCTCCTCTTGACACGTCAGCGCTGATGCTTACTCCGTTGCAGCACCTTGAAAGTCTACAGGAATGGAACACCTACGGATTACACTGGCCCTAGAAAGGCGGACGGTATCGTTGCCTACATGACAAAGTAAGCCAGCACAAGAGCCTTTCGGAGATCTATGGCTTATGATCCATCTTAGACAATCCCTCCCTGCTGTGTCTGAGGTTACCGTCGCCAACTTGGAGGAGTTTAAAAACGCCGACAACCTCGTCGTCGTTGCCTACGTGGCCTCTGCCACTGATGCCCCCGCCCCCGCGTACAGCGCCACCGCTGAAAAGCACCGTGATGACTTCCTCTTCGGTTTATCCACCGACAAGGATGCCATTGCCGCCGCCAAGGTCACCCCGCCGGCCGTCGTTGTGTACCGTAAATTCGACGAGCCCGTCGTTCAATATCCCTTCCCCATCCTCGACGCCAAGGACGCCGACCTCGAGGACTGGATTAAAGAGCTCTCCGTTCCCACCATCGCCGAGGTCAGCAGCGAGAACTACGCTACTTACGCGCAGAGCCCCAAACCCCTCGCGTATCTCTTCCTCGACCCCACCGCCGAGCACAAGGATGCCGACATCGAGACCGTCAAGGCGATTGCATCGAAGTACAAGTCCAAGATGAACTTTGTCTGGATCGACGCCATTAAGTTTGGCGACCACGCCAAGGCTCTCAACCTCGCTGAGCCCAAATGGCCCGGCTTCGTCATTCAGAACGTGGCCAAGCAGCTCAAGTACCCCTACGACCAGTCGAAGGAGGTTGACTCCGACGGGATCGAGGCTTGGGTCAAGGCATACCTTGACGGCGAACTCACGCCCCAATTGAAGAGCGAGCCGATCCCCGACGTCCAGGAGGAGAACGTCTACTACCTCGTCGGAAAGGAGTTTGACAAGGTCATTTACGATGACTCCAAGGACGTTTTCGTCGAGTTCTACGCTTCCTGGTACGTCCTGCACATCCTTTTCGTTGAGGTAAATTACTAAGACCCATCTAACCAGGTGTGGACACTGCAAGCGCCTTAAGCCTATCTGGGAAGACCTCGCTGACCACTACGCGCCTCTCAAAAAGACCCTCACGATGTATGCACACCAATTTTGAAAACATCTCCTTGACTGATCTTTCCTCTCAGCGCCAAAATGGAGGCTCAGGAGAACGACCTCCCGCCGTCCGCCCCTTTCTCGATTTCTGGCTTCCCCACCCTTAAGTTCAAGAAGGCCGGTACCCGCGAGTTCATCGACTATGAGGGTGACCGATCATACGAGAGCCTTGTCGCCTTCCTCGAGGAGCATGCCGTCAACAGACTCGATCTTCCTGACGAGCCTGTTGTCTCAGGCGACGAGCACGCGCAGACACCCATCGAGGATGACGGCCACGATGAGCTATAAAGTAATACAACTTGGTAGTTTATTAATCCAGCGTCTCTTTGCTTGTACCACGTATTTATGTCTTTTTTCGGTAAAAATCGGAGAACGACAATCTAATCCCAAGGAATCTGCAATCGAGGTCCGGGTGTGTTGCAAGGCCAGAAACGATGGTTTGTGCGCGTTCTGAAAAGACGCCACCGTACTCCTTCACTTGGTTTATCAACCGCGGCAGCGCCTCTGTGTCCTGGGGCTGCTTAACCCCAGTATATACGCCCTGCGCACAGTCAGAGCCAAAAAAAAAAAAAGCAATAGGGAAAGGACCCACTCGTTCAGCGTCAAGTTTCCCATCTCGCCGTGCTGATTCAGAGAGACAATAATTGTAAAAGTTGTCCTGTACGCGCCGTGAGTTGCTTTGCTTCGGATTTTGCGAGATGACCCACCGTCGCTTCCCGGAACATGAGAATGGTGGAAAAAACCTCTTTCACCTGATTGAGGATATTTTCCTGAACAACAAAAAAGCGTGAAACCCAGTTCGAAAATGTGTGCGCGCAAGGACTAACTTGTTTTCCAGATTTCGGGCTCAAAAGCAGCACTTTCTTGACCATTCGGTCTAAATACGAGCGGTGCGCCTCAATCATCGCGTCCAGGTCGCCCTCCTTTTTATTCAAAAAGTCGAGCAAGACCTTCCATGAACACTCGATCACTTCGAGCTGGCAGTACGCCTGCATCTGTCGCATAAAATGGATCATCTCGGCCATGACTATCCGAATCTGATGCCATTGCGGGTCGAGCTCTTGAGATACCAGTTCAGCAAGAAGGGAACGAAGGAAAAGTATTCAAAATACCTGGTACGCGCAAAAACGTCCTGGCACCGCCGGCTATTCGCATCCACCCGACGTTCAAGGTACCCTCAATCCGCTTCATTTGCCACAAGTGGTTGAAGAGCTTGAGGTACTTGACCATGGAATCGGGGTCAAGCACTGTGTCGATCGGTGCATCGACTTTGTATTCGAGCGTGAACACGTCCCAGCCAATCTCGCCATGCGAATACTCCAGCATCCGCGCGTCGAGGCGGCGGAGCACGTCCGGCGGATCGTTTTGCGCGTTCGAGGATCGGATGGCGGTTTCGAGGGTGGCGGTCAGATTATGGCGGAATAGCGCGTTCGCTGGACGGGTGAGGCTGGGTCCCAAAGCCTCCATTAACTGATCGGCAAAGTCGCCGTGGCCGAGCATCAGGTAGTGCTTCAACGCCCGGAGGTGATCGAGCAAGTGGAACTTGTCGATGAAGACTTCGAATAACCGATGGCTGGCAATCTGATACGCTGTATCTATGGACCGCTCCAAGCCAGCAATGTCGCTGTATTTCAAGGCTACCACGGCTGTAAATACCAGGGTAAATCTTTAAAGTTGTACACGACTTACTTCCACCGGTGTTGCTCATTTTTTCTCGAGTAACGACCCAGTCGCTATCATGGCAGCTATAGCGAATGAAGTTCAAACTCTTGCCCGTCGAAAAAATCTAGACGATTTATAATGAGCGTCATTTTCCTTTGCTCGGAAGCAAGGTACCTTCTTCCCAAACGCCTCGCCCACAAACATGGGCAGCATATCCTCTTGGAACTGATATTTTGCTTCCCACAGTTTGAGACCACCATCACGTTCAGTGGAAATGTCATCGCTGTCGACTCCGAGGCCACCAAAGCCACCGTCCCCGCCGAGGGGACCGATTCCGCCTGCCAAGGACGACGGATGCACATATTGCATGTTGACTAAGGTCGGGTCCATTGCAACGAAGAACTCAGAGAACGGGTCGTAAAGTTCGCCGGAGAAAAGCCATTTGTGGAGGGTTGCGAAGAAGGGCTTGGAAACCTTTCGTAAAAATAATAAGCAAACAATCCTGAGGGCTCGAGCGTCGATTTACCTCCTCTAAAAGTTGGTCAGTGAATTTCCGAACGAAGGGGTCGCCGTTGTCCGTATAACCATGAATCAGGTTTACGAGCGCACCTCCCTGCGCGTCTCCACAGAAATAAATTAGAAGGAAACTGTATGAATTGAAAGAGGGTACCTCGAGCGCCTTCTACGCACACGCTCATCATTCGCATTCGTAGCCTCCATTCATTTATCCACACATCTAACCGCCGTAACGTTAATCCCGTCTCCTCCTCCTTGAGGCTTTGCCCCTCAGGGCCGCGATTCGACGAAGCGGACATTTGAGACTCAAGAATGGCGATGAGGCGATAGTACTCTGTGAGCTGGGTCTGCAAGTGATGACACAGACTCTGCTCGATCATTCCTACCCCCGACGCGCCTTCCCGTTCGCGTACAAACGTTTCCACACGCGTGTACAGGTATCCAACTTCGGAGAGTCGATGTATCAAGGCCTTGGTTGGAGCAGAAACGACGTATTTCTGACAAAAAATAGTCAGTTTTGATTTCAGGAATAAACGAAGGGAGGCGGACCGAGTCGTCCATGAATACAAGTTTATTCTCCACGTCCGGATCGTCTTGTAGTGAGAAGCGTACATATTTCCCGGATATTCCCTGCAGCAGGTAGAGGGTATCGCGCAGGAGAAGGTGTTCCGGGAGATGCGGCCGTCCTATAAACGCATAAGTGCCACTCGCGACCGACTCGATGGCATCTACCAATTTTCTGACGATATTCGCGCAATATATCTGCCTTTGACTTGCCCCTGGGCAACCGAGACACTGGTGGTTCCACTGGGCTGGGGATGGGCGAAATTCGTGGGGGCGGAGGAGGTGCAAGGGTGGGGAGGAACGCGGGTGTTGGTCGCGAAGACGAGGACGCGAGGGATTGTAGGAAGAGGATGGACGCGTGTTTTCGAGAAAGGACCGGCTTGAGGGAGGTGAGTGAGGGATTAGACCTAGAGGAGAGGCGCACCTGGTCAAGGAGACGCGAGAGGAGGTTGGTGAACTTGAGCGATGCCGCGCCATTTGGTGAGGACTGGAGCACTGTGGTCCGTCGGTGAATCGACGCGTTTGTGAGGTCCTGAACGTACATTGCCGCCGTACTAGGTCGGTTAGATGGTTTAGATCTGGTTCATGGTTGTGTCCGCCGATGTTGCTGAACCGCGTGTTAGCTGCTACTTCAAGTTATATACTGTCCTCAGATGCACCTGTTCAGGATTTCCTGGCAGTGCGCGACGAGCTCCCTTCTCAGCGCATCATCGTCCCGTGACGCGGGGACCAGGGCAGCTATGAGCGATTCCAGAGCCTGTGTCATTATGGTAGGACGCGTTCGGTATTGCTACACGTGCCGGCAACTCAATTTCACACAGAAATTCTGAACACTTGCACAACATAGATTGAAAAAAAGTAATAACACAGTGATTTACAGCTTGATCTCTTTCAACCCATCTTTCCAGAACGTGAAGTACGCTGAAATGGGGGGTTAGTAGCCAGCAAAGCATCGATTTGAGCAATTTACGTGTAACACCATCCTCCTGCACGTTTGTGAGCCAAGATTACTGCAGGCAGTGGTAGAACACATACGCGGTAGTTGAGCAGGGCAACCATTCCATCGGGGTTCATGTTCTCGCCAATGTACTGTTCGCAGATTGGTGATTGCGTCCCGCCGCCGTGAAATCAAACTCACGAATTCGTAGTCCTTGAAGTTACTAACGATTTTTTTAGCAAAGGTGGCGGCGCCTTTCTCAAAGGCCTCGACGCGCTCCGGCTTAGTCTCCGCCAGCTTTGCCTTGACCTCCTTCATGTAGCCCTGGTTGCTGGCGTGAACACACTGCGAGATCGCACTCAATTTATGCCGACCTTGAGGTATGACAAGAAGGATTTCTTGTCGAATTGGGTGCTTTGGAGCCGGAATGAGTGGACCACGTTGTTAACCTGCGAGGCACCTTCCTCCAGAGCCTCTTCCTGTTCCTCAGCGGACGGGTTGGCACCTAGGCAGTCGTGAGCGAAGCAGGTCGCGAGAGTGCGCAGATGAGCGGACCGATGTCGACGTCGCCCTCTTTGACCACCATCATGGCGCAGTCAACTTCATACACGATATCATCTACAAGCTTGCTGAAGCGCAAATAAGCACACAGAAACTGAAAAAAGGTGAAAGGGTGCTCACACAGGGAAAGCATCGGAGAACATCTCGTCCCCGGTCAAAATGTCTTCGTAAAGCAACATCGTAAATTCTTGGGGTCAGATTGAGCGATGTCAACGCGGTATATAGTCCAAGAAGCTTGTGGTACGCACAGGAGGGGAAGGGAGGGAGGGAGATGTGAAAAGTACAGAAGAGAGAGGCGATCGATAGGCGAAGCGAGCACTGCCACTGATTTGATCTTTGAAAATTTCTAGCCGCCATGGCCGCCTTTCAACCAACGGTGGTGAAGACGCACCCGCGTCCCTCAGCTTCAAAGCATTCCCCCGAGTCGCGCTACTGGCGCCAGTTCAAGCACCCGGTTTTCGTCAAGGAATACGCGCCCGTTACTTCAGTCCATTTCTCGCCATGTAAACCACACAGATTTGCAGTTACTGCTGCGACCAGGGTCCAGATATACGCCCCGCGCACCCAGAAAATAACAAAGACCATCTCCCGCTTCAAGGATGTCGCCCGCAGCGGGAGTATTCGTGCAGATGGGAAACTTGTGGTGGCGGGAGACGACAGTGGACTTGTGCAGGTCTTTGACATCAATTCGCGCGCCATTCTGCGCACACTGGACTCACACAAGCAACCTGTACATGTCGCCAAGTTCTCCGCGCTCACGCCGACTCATGTCCTCTCCTGCTCAGACGATACCACCGCCAAAATATGGGACGTTCCCTCACAAACACCCATATCCACCTTTACCTCTCATACCGACTACGTCCGCTCCGGCCAGGTCTCCACGTCCAACCCCAACCTGGTGCTGACCGGCTCCTACGACTCGACCGTCCGCCTCTTTGACGCGCGGTCCGGGCATTGTGAGATGGTCATGGGCGGGACAAGCGGCGGCGGAGATGCGCCAGTGGAACAGGTTCTCATGTTTCCCTCGGGCACCGTCGCAATCGCGTCCGCGGGCCCGATCCTCCGCGTATGGGACCTCGTCGCCGGGGGACGGTGTACCCGCGCGCTCTCCAATCACCAAAAAACTGTCACGGCCCTCGCGTTTAATGGGAACGCAAGCCGACTCCTTACCGGCGGCTTGGACCAGATGGTGAAGGTGTACGATGTCAGCACGTATAAAGTAGTGCACACCATGCGGTACCCCGCTCCCATTTTATGTCTGGCGATATCGGTAAGAACCTCGAGCGCTGCAGTATCTCTCTCTCTCTCTGAAACTAGTTGTAGCCGGACGAGACCCATATCGCGGCCGGCATGTCCGACGGTACACTCTCTGTCCGACGACGACAACCCAAGGCCTCGGAGGTAGCGGGCGACGCCCCATTCTCCTCCTCCGCCCTCCGTTCCGGCGCATTCGAATCCTTCCTCGGCGCAACATTCCCCACCCTCGGCCAAGGATCCCTCCGACAAAAAACGAAATCCAAAGCCCTCGGCGACGTCGACGAGTTCCGAGTCGAAAGCCGGCGGGTAAAGCGGCTAAGAGACTATGATAGGCTGTTAAAGAGTTTCAAATATTCCGCTGCTCTCGACACGGTGCTGCGGAAGGTACGGTATTCCTTCAGAGCTCTTTGACTTTCCTGATGACCGTATTTGCAGCAAGTCCCACCAACGACAACATTCTCGCTGATCCAAGAGCTCATCCACCGCGACGGCCTCCGAATAGCCCTCACCGGTCGTGACGATGTGCAATTGGAACCTGTCCTCCGCCTCCTTGTCAAGCACGTCACCGACCCGCGATTCGGCGAAATGGCCTGCGACGTTGCAGGCATTGTCATCGGTATAAACCTCTCAGACTCCCTCATTCCATCCACCCTTCTGATTCATTTGCATATTCCTAGAAATGTACGCACCTGTCCTTGGCCAATCCCCACTCATCGACTCGCTCTTCCTCCGACTCCGCAAAAAAGTCTCCGCCGAACTCCGTTTCCAAAAGGAACTACTGAAAACCAAGGGCGCGCTGGACATGGTTCTGGCTACGGCTGCGTCCCTCGCGAGTTAGATGATTGCAGGGGGGACATATGTACATGTACAGGGACAAAAACAGCTATACGGGTGCGGTGGAGGGGTCGAGCGCCGCAATCAGAGCGGCGAGGATCTCCTTTTGCGACGGCGCCCGCTCCTCTGCGCCCTGCGCCGCCACCGGTGGAGGATCCGGCTCGTCGTCTACGTTGTCGTAGAATGTCCTCAGAGTCTGTATAATATCCTGCATGGACAAGCTTTTGCGGTCCAGCATTTGGAGTAGATGTGCTCGAATCTGTGAATCTACATGAGCTGCAGGACTGAAAAACAAAGACAGATACCTACCCCGTCATCCTCCATCGCGATCCACGCCAGGATATAATCGACCGTCTGTAATGTGAACAATCCACTCTCCAGACGCCGCAGATACCACGTATCTTCCTCCTCCGAGGTGATTTCTTCCCCGTCCGCCAAAAGCTCCTGATGTGCCAGTTTAGTCAAAGCAGATGGTACGCGCAAAAAACCTGCCTCCTTCTCCGCCGCGATCTCAGCATCAGCCGCTTTCAGCCTGCTCGTCGCATTGTCCCGAATCTCGAGCACCTTGTCGACCTTTTCGTACGTCCCCTCAACAAACTTGGCCAGTAAACGAATCCGCGCGGGCGACTCGGACGGGATGTTCGAGAAGAGGGACGAAAGGATGCCAAGGATGTGAGATGTGTCTTCCGACGCTGGAGGAGCGGGGCCGGATTTTTGCTTTTTCGATGTCTAGACGCGATGAGTTATGCGGAAGTGAATTCAAATGAGGGTAGGCGCGCGTACCTTGCCCATAAACGCGGAGAATAGCGTCTTGAGGCCCAATGCCTCCACGAACGCCTCACACGATGCCGTCCCGGAGACTCCAGACATGGCGTAGTCAAGCGTTTTGATAGCTCGTGAGCGCGCTTGGAGTTTTTCTCTGTATCGCGTAAGTACGTGGAGAAAGCGAGGGCAAGACAACGTACTTCATTATCAGAACCATGAGATCCGGGCCCTCCGCCTTGAGGAAGAGCGCCTTGATTGACTCTTCGCTCAGCGCAGAACACAGCGAGTCAAAGACATTCTCCATAAACTCTGTCTCGTCTGGATCAACTGGGTCCCGCCGCCGGTATTGCTACATGCGTGAGATTAATATTACTCGTTCAAAGGGCATGTAGGAAGAAAGAACGCACCGAAAGCACCTTCAAGAAAATCTCTACGCCATCCTTCTTCCCCAACTCCAGTCGATTCAGCCTGTTGTTCTGCAGGAGGATGGACAGCAGCTCCGCCGCATAGCCGCGATTCTCATCGTGCGTTTTCGACTGTATGCGCGTGAGCAGCCACGGCAAGATGTTCGTCTTTGCGACGAGTTGAATCGATAGCTCGGGGTTGAAGCCGAGGACGTTCTCGAATATACCCAGAACGTGAAAGATGCCCTGCCGGTCCGACTCCTCGGCTTCGTTCAGGCGCGCGAGGTTGTCGACAAGGAGCTCCAGAATGGAGTTTTCCAGCTACATGATACGGATGAAGCGCGTCTAGATACATGGAAGTCAAAGGACGCACCAGGCCCTCGATGAGGATTTTCAGCGCCTCCTCGGCCGTGCGCTCCTCGTCCTCGTCATCATCCTCGTTGCCTACGTCCTCGTCCGTGAGTTCGTGGATGACCTCCACAACGTCAATGACGATGTCGGCGTTCTCGTGGCTCAGCAGGCCGATGAGCAGTGTGACCGTCCCCGAACGCACCAGCTCCGGATACGCGAGCACCGGCGCCTGTGCGAGCGGGAGTAGCGCCTTGATCGCGCTGTCCAGGTCCGCCTCCGAGTCGATGAACCTATGCTAGCATTGAACAAACAAACTTCCAAACCTCCAACTCAGACGCGTCGCAAACAAACACGCACTTTGTCGGGTCGTCGGGGTACTTTGACCTCTGGTCCTGGTTCTTATTCACCGCGCGCTCAAAGCGCAGCAGCATCCGGCGTATACTTGTAATATTCAACGCGTCCGGCTGTTCTGAACACAATTAATATTCAGCTTGCTCCCCACGCCGCGCAGCGAGACGCACGTCGTCCTGGTTGCCCGCGCCGCCCGCGCTGTCAAAGATGTTGAGGATCTCCTTCTGCGTCGAGGAGAGCCCGCCGCCGAAGAAGCGGCCCTCGTCGTCCTCTTCCGCGAAGTAGTCCGCGTCGCCGCCCGGCGCAAAGTCGCCCTCCATGTCCGCGTCCTCGTCCTCGGGGACCTCCTCGACTGTAGCGCGTTTACTCTTGCTGGTGCCGTTTGCTGGGGACGTGCTGGAGCTCGGAACGGGTGGCGCTTCGGTGTCCATTTTGATTTTCTTTAGCATCTCCAGCGACGGACTGTCGGGCAGTTTGCGCTTGCCCGGGGGAAGCTTGGGGACCTACGAGGCGCATTAAAGGCAGTTATGGAGCCTGGCCGAGCGCACAACTGACTTTGAAGAGTTTGTCGATGTCCATCGTGAGCGAAGAATTAGAGGTGAGAATCAACAAGCGAACATACACTACGACTAAGAACAATATTTCGAAATTCAATTCAGGAATATGAGACTGAAGACAAGGGATATCTTAAAGGAACTACTGGAGCACGCCAACGCCAAGTCAAGTCAAGTCGTGTTCTTATTCTACGAGCAACAAAATCATTACCTTTAAGCTCAAAGGAAATGTCGCGCATGTGGTGCATGTCCAGATTTCAAAAGGCCACGGATTATATTCGAACAGTATGAGCTCGCGGCCAACAATATAAAAACACAAACGTACATCCGCTGCTCTTCCAGCCAGCCGCCGTGTGCGCAGGCGAACGAAAGACCTAGTAGGGCTTGTGCCTGTTCTTCTTCAGGTCCTTCTCGAGCTGCTTGGCCTTCCTGTGCCCAATCTCGACGGGGCGTATGGCCGTGTCATCAGCTTTCTTCAGCTTTATGGGCCGGTTGCCGACGTACTTGCCTGCGGGGGCCAATCAGTATTCGTTCGGCAAGAGCGCAAGGGAAATAGATACAGACCGTCCATCTCGCGCCAGGCCTTTAGGAAGTCTTCAGGGTCAGAGAATGCGATAAAGCCATACTTTGCCTGTGTACAGAGTCAGGGTCAGGGTCAAGGCGAGAAGATGTCTGGTGAACGCACCTTTTGACTGAGCCGGTCTCGGATAACGCGGGCCTTCTGAAATGAGGCATACTTGTTGAACGCATTCGAAAGTACGTCGTCAGAGACGTCGTTGCTCAGGTCCCCGACGAACAGGCGGAACCAAGCTACATAAAAGGGCGAGTCAATACGACCCATGTAATTTAATTCAATTCACGCACAAGGATTCCACTCCAGGAGCGTCTGGTCCTCCCACACCTTGCCTCCGCCCTTGCGGAGGACCGTCGTCCGCTTGCCGCCCTTTGCGACCTTGCCGCCGGAGCCACCGCGCTTGTCGATCATGGCGCCAGGAACGTAGACACTCTGTTGCGCCAGGATACCGACATCGTACTCGTAGGCGTTGGCGGGCACCGGCGCATTGTGCGAGGAGCCTCCCTGGTAGTAGTCCATGGTCAAGATGCGGTTTAGCACTGCCACCGGTTCCGAAAGAGGAGTCCTCGTTTCAACCACGACACACTTCAAGTTGAACGCAAATCGCATCCAGCCCGCGCTTCGAAACACTTCGAAACGCATGGAACGCTTGATTCAATGCGCTAAATGGTTCCATTCTCTCAATTTACTCACTCGCCGAAGCAAGGCCGGAAAAGATTCAGGGCTCCTATCCACCCTCATCGCCATTCGCGGCTGGACTAAAACACCCTTCAAGTCGATGGAACGGCTGCGCTGAACCGTGTTACCAGGTATTGCTACAATGCCGGATTGCGACTGGCTACTGTCCGAGTTGGCCTCAGTTAAAACTCTCCTCGCGGTTCTTGGCTGTCCTTGGGCCTGCAGTGTCCTTCCTCCTTACGCGGATCCACCTAAGCACATCTCTCTGCCAAGCAGGTCCATACTTTCGCGGGATCGCCTTTCTCGTTGATCTTCAGAGGAACCTGCACTAATACCTGGCACCCCAGTGTGTCAGAGTGAATGTAGTATCCACACTGGTTCCTCGGTATTTTCCTTTTTGACTGCTGCTGCCATACAACAGGAGGAAGAGAGTGGGTTCCCGAACGACGTTCGTTTTGAGGAAGTTCAAGGTAACTCTCTGTTTAGACCTCCGTCATTCAGCTGACCTATCTTTTTTTTGGTGTACTGTATGTATGAGAATACCCCGTATGTAGCATGCGTCCACGACGAGAGGAAGAAACACCCACCACCCAATAACATCTTCACGGCCTCGGGAACGTGATAAAAAAGGCATTTGTTCTCGATTCCTTTTGGGAGTCTTGAGGATAGCTATTGGATTGGATTTGGACGGATGCGTTCGGTGAGCTAATTTCGATGGGCGCGACAACAGATTCACTGGCCCAGCTTCTGAGCTTTCAGGCCGTAAATCAAAGGGAAATAGAAACGCATGGTTAGCATAGCGGTGCATAGGACGCGTCGCCAATTATATTCATCCTCCAGGTCGAATCATTCGAATGATTCGAGTAAGTAGCTAGCATATGATCATAACGCCACTGGCAGCTATGAAGCCTCGAACTGAACATGAGAACACAAACCATTGAGATTACACAAAAATTGAACATTCTTAGCGAACCACGATTCGAACATGCCCGAGGTCGCCGAAATTGAACCCGCAACAGATTTATGAATTACTGTAGCAATGATTCAACCGCAGAGGGGACGGCATCAGTAAATCTACACCATACGAAATCCCAACAATCAATATATTAGAGGGGGCGTGGGCAGGTCATTTGGAAGATGGACGGTCCGGTTGAACTTCGTTATCATCGAGTTGTCCCGGTTCCATTCGTGGATCTTGGTGAAATTTTTACATTGATGTGGGACACTGAGCCTCACCCTCGTCTCGTCAAACGTCGAGTTCCACTGATACCTGCAGAGGGGAATTGCCAAAGTTAGAAAACATCAATGCGTTCAAATATAAACTTACACGAGGACGCTGGTGTCCGCGCTGCACATCAGCCCTTGTCGAATGCGTTCGACACAGTGGTCAATGTGAAACTGCCGTGAACTGACTGAGTGCATACCCCAGTTGGGGTAATATGTTGGGTGGAGTGCCTGGCGGATTTGATTCTGTGGCACTCATAAATAACGACCACCAGGAGAAGTATTCCACTCGACTAAGCAATGTAACTGATGATATATTTCCAAGTCAGCCGCGTAGTAGCCTGGGTCGTCGGGGATGGGAGAAGTCTTGTTCGGAAGCAGCACAGCTTCGCTGCGAGGCAATCGCACCTTCGAATCTGCAGCGAAAGCGTCAAGAACAAAAGACAACGAAAGAATAAAAAAAGAGTGTCAACTCAGCGAACATTTCTGGAGATCGTCCCATGCCTCATCGAGAGCGGGAGACGGCTCCCGGAGGAACGTAGGGTCGTACCGGAAGACTTGAATGACATCCTCCAGAACCGCGTGAACGGGAGCTTCAGACAAGTATTAGGGCAAACGGTAAGACGGTAGACCGCGACGTACTATACAGTTTAGGAGGAGCGACTCGTTCACAAGAACAACTTGACGGAGCGTCTCGCTCACGATGCAAGCCCAGCAAAAGTGTCGTTTCCAAGAATACAACGATAAGGAGCGCTAGGATGGTGCGCGGATATCGAGGCGGGGCGGCAGGGGGATTTCCGTAATTAGGTCCGTCGCCGTCTTCCACCGATAGCTGCTGGTACATGATGAAGAGATGAGAGCGATTTCAAAGGCCCCATGGTTTCTGTGTCTGGGTTTCTAATAGTATGTTGTGGTTGGACGTTACGCTAGTCGTCGAGTCGTGTGAATATCAATGATCAGTGATATAAAATTTACGACACGTCCTAGGATCCTCGACGCGTCTCCATATTGATGCCGCTTACGAGCGGGAGCTATTGCACTACGTCTCATCTCGGCTGCTGTACCACATAATCACCCCAGGCCGAGCGCGGCATCCCGCAGTACTCAACACTTGAGGGCACGAAAAAAAAATTAGTGGAAAAACGAGACGCGAGTAGTCGCGTGAACATAAATCATGATGTAAAAATCACCGCTGCGATGCGCCCCGGGGCCGTTTTTCCCGGATCCGGGCTCAGGGCTGCGGGCACTAGTAAGTACTGCGCATGGAAATAGTGCACCTGGAAACAGTCAACGAGAGTTCATTCAATCGAATCATTGTTTCAACATTGAATTTCTCTTTCAATTTGGCGTCGCGTATCTTCTCACCGTTTTAGGGCATGTTCTCTCAGGCGTTGCACTAAAGTGAATGGTAAGCAAACCTGATTCCGAACTTGTGTAATAGAGGTTATTGGCAAGTGCATAAAAATCGTTTCTCGTCAACGCTGATTGGCTGCTCCACAATTTTCAGCCAATCAGAGCGCATAAAAACGAAAATTTTGAAAGTGCCAATAACCTCTAATCCACCTGTCACGGTCTCTTCTGGCTTCGGGCAACGCGGTCGACGGCCGCGATTTGCTGGTGTTCACTGTTTCTCGTCGACGAAAATTGTGCCAGCAGACATTCGGGTCTTGGCAATTCTAATTTGCTGGCAATTGCTCGGCCTCTGGCCCTCCGGATGCAAGCGAGGTCTAAGCGAAATTTCAGCAAGCGAGTCAGATTTGAGCACCCGCAGTAAGTACTTATTTTAGCGCGAGCCTTTCGCTTGCTGAAAATTAAATAGCGAAAGGGTCGCTATTCACTAAAAATGCTCGATTCTGACTCGCTTGCAAAAAATCTGGAACATCCGATGAGTCGGACTGCTTTTGATGACAACGACCCAGCAACGATCCTGGGCCTCTTTTCCCCGACTTGAATTCAACCCGCCCACCACTTAAAAGGCGAGGCCACGATCTTTCTTGTCTCACCATCAACCCAACATGAAGTTCACCATCTTCTCTACTCTGCTTGCTGCTATCACGGTTGTCTCTGGGCTTGCAATTCCTGAGTCGGACGTAGTGTCCCGCACTGACGGTTCGTCTTCATGTCAATCTGCCCGATTTCCAGCTCATCCCAGGGGTATTATCAGTCGCAACCGAGGTACGCCATTGTCACTGTTCAACATCAGCGTCGGTTCAGTTCTAATCGCTCCCAGATAAAACGGGCAAGCTCGTGCGAGGAGGTCGCAAGAGGTCTTCCGGTGGGGCCCGCCAACGCCGAGTTCGATCCCCTCGTGCGCGCCATTGTTTCTATTGTTTTCCCGGCGTTAACTTATTATCTTTAGTGTTGCTGAAAGAGATGTGGGGGTGCGTTTCATTATTGCCACGGAACGCGGCTCAGCGCTAACGCTTTCTTCTCTGCGATCAGTCAGTCGTGTAACCGAATACTTCCTCAGTCCTCAGTGTGCCAACTTGCACGTAGAGCAGCCGGAAGTCGAGAAGTAGAGTCGAAGAGCACACCTTGACTGTTGAATTTGTGTTTATCCACTGTCTGGTCAAACCTTGTGAATGAGTGGGAACCTTCCATTTCGGGACGAGATCGGTTGTTTTTCGTTGTTTTCGCCCCATCAATCACCCTTTAAATTTCAACTTTTGAACATGGGCTCGAATGCACCCACTCCTCAACCCTCTACACTGATACTGCGACCTGGGGCTTTCTTTGGGCTTTCTCGTTACGGGTGAATGGATTATCAGGACTAAGCTTATGTCGCGCCTTAGCCACGACGAATCCTTCGTTCAACTCAACTATTCAAAAACAGAACGTTAGTTCTTTTTTGCTCTAGATGTCCAAGAATGTCCGCTAAAAACGTGACCAGTTGCCCTACGTCATCTTTGATACCATCATTCAGCCCCTATGTTCGGCACAAAAATCCAAAGAAATCTACTAGTACTACGTCTTGGTTTGCATTTTGCAATTCCCCTGCTGTATTGTCTCAAAGAGATCTACTATCCCCCCCCTGCATCTCGGACAGACCCGGAACTCGGACAAATGTAGTCCTGTGGTTACCGCGCTGTCATAGTAGGCTGCCACCCTTATGATGTAAGCAACTCCTTTTTGGGAACTTCCGGAAGGCACGTGTCCCATTAAACGCGCCAACAACTGTCAACTCTCTCGACACGCTTTAGTGTACTAGCGCCAAACTCGCCCATGGCTCCGTCGCGAGGCTTTTACAATGGTGCCCAAAATTGTGTCCGCCTTCTCCCAGACGTTTCGTGTCTTTGCCTTGAGCGCGGGCTGTGTTGAAGGAATGCTGGCGTTGGCCAGAGTACTAGATGCTGATGATTTATTTGTTTGAGTGAATGGAGTGGCGACAGAAGGTAAAAGTGTTGAAGCTTGGAGTTCAAATAACTTACCTCGTCTCACAGGAGTGTAAGCCGGGCCGGGTATGGGGGAGTTTTTGTCATGAACCCATGTATAGGCTCCTGGGGTATCGGCGCTCGTGGATTGCTGCGGTGGGGGCCGTCTTGGCATGGCATAAAATGTCTCGGGAGGTACCAGACCCATTCCATATGGGTGCTGCACCATTTCGTCGTGTCAGACGGCAGGGATACGCGTCGAATGTGGTGGAGACGCGTGGACGCTAATGAGTTGTTTGGCCGAGTATCCCGGAGATATCACATCATTATATAATAACATTGGCAGCCGCTTATCAGGCGCGGTAACTAACAGACTCTATAACGCGAGGTACGAGCGCAAATCTTATAGAGCGTCTGTCTGGAGAGACTAGGACAAATGGTAATTTTGCATTCAATACTGGGTCGTTTGGCAAGATTTTGGGCTCAATAGAATCAGCATGATTTGGGCTAAGATCCCTGGGTCCAAGAAGTCCGCTACGTCATGCGTCTCTGATGCAGCGCTGACGAAAAGTATGCAAGGGGTGCGATTTCGACCATTTTTTACCATTTTATGCTCAAAGATCATCATCCTTGGTAGCTAGGGCTTACCTGACACACTCAGAGAGTATGTTTACATGGTATGCATGCCCTCACAAAAATTTAGGTAGATAATGTCTCTGAGACCATCGCAAAAGTGGAATTTGTATGCCCTGGCCACTGGAGTCAACTTCTCCCCTAGGTGAAAAGGTCGCTCCCGACTGTGCCTTTTTCCAGCTACCACTAGGACCCTCCTGCTGGTAGGATACAGGCATATGTCAAAGATCGAGTATATAAAGTTCTGGGTCGCAGCGGAATTAGCCGGGCTCGGTATAAGCCTGGCAATCAGGATTTGATGGGTTACGTAGAACTCGGACACCGGACATCAACAACAAAATTGTCATATCTCAACGAATACCCGTTTTGCATGAACTAAAAACGTGGTCCGCACCATTTGAAGGCGTGGCGATAACTCCGTGCCGTTGAATTGCGAAAAGTGACATGGTAACAAAGTTATATGTGGTTTTATCTTAGGTGTCCGAGATGCAGGGGGGGGATAGTACGAGGAAGTCGAGTCTTTATGTCAAAAGACCATCATTTGAATCATTCAGCATGTCGCCCTGCACCCGTCCAGTGGAGAGCTTTGGATCTGTTGGGATCATTTGTCTCTAGAGACAGCTAGAGACTCCGCGTAGAGTCCGCGCAGAATTGATGCGAGAGCTTCGGGTAGAATTAAAGAGATGGGAGAATTTCAGGTAGAAAATATTTCATAATAGGAGTGACCTGGTTCGTCTTGACGCGTCACGCGCATTACGCGTTGACGCGTCGAAAGCTTGATGCACACGATGCATCGGGATGCCCTCTCCTATGGACTTGCAGCAGATCCTCGAAGAGGTAAATGAGTGTGAAGGAGAACGAGTGCAGCGGAGAATGTAAGTAATGCTTTTTTCTTGAGTCCGAATCTTGCAATAATTTGAACACCTTGAGCTCGGGAGTGGGCGGCTTTCACAGAGACAATTGGAGCATATGTCAAGAGTGAGGCAATATCAAAGATGTTTTAGACTCAATAGCCTGGCAATGTTGAATATTTCTGACGGCATGAATAGTCATTTGCAAAAGGAATATTGCCTGGGTTCAACCATTAGATTTAGTGAAACGGTTTGGATTAGTGCTTTGAGGCAGGAGGCCAGCGCAATTGAACCGAGCCCGAGACATTGAAGCGCAAACATAAGGTAAAGCCTTGAAGCCACACCGCGCGGGCTGTGACACTAGTCACGTCAGAGGGCAGAGAAAAACCGAAAGAGAGATCTTGAGCTTGGAATTCTATTCCAGGCAATTGAACATTGTGCACACCAAATGTAGAACTGAGCCACGGACAAGCTTGATGCATCAAACTTTGATTCAGAGCACCTCCAACGTTTGGCGGCTCTACGTGAGTTCGAGTAACAGTGTCTACCCAAAATTCTCTGGAGAATTCTCTGCCCCAGCGGATTCAAACTTTTGCTGTCCAGTACCGCTGGCAAGATGAAACAAGTCGACTCATTACAAGGCGAAATGGGTACCAAATACCCACGGCTCAGGCTCCACCTAAAGCACTTTGCGTTGAGATGCCGAATTCACCGAAAGTTGAAAAAACTTAGTGATTTCTTTTGAAAACAAAAACGGCGCGCCACCGTGACGGAACAGATTTTTGAAACTACATACTCCGAGTCAATACCGAGTTCTGTTTTTGCCCCGCCGCTTGCCGGCCACTACCAATCATTACTCGTAACCGTGGAAGTAAGGTGCACCCCATCCACCCTCGACGAACGTCATGTGACATTTCCTTATCTGGCGAGGGTGACGAAAACAATTAATAAAGTTAGTTGCAAGTCGTTTGAAGCAAATCCCTTCGACCAGATTGCGGGAATACATGCAAAGTAGCTACAGAAAAAAACTTGGGGCTCTCAGGAGCTTGTGTGCTCAGGAATTACGATGTTCAGCAGGCCATGTCAATTCTCATCAAGCCCATCAATTATTGATCCAAACTAATGCCGTTGACAAAGTCAGTAATTCCCCACCCCATGAGCACCGAAGGGACCCAGGTTTTTTTCCATGGATATATTACATGTATCTCCGTAATTTGGTCGAGGGGATTTGCTTTAGTCATCCTCGTAGTCCCAATATTAAATGATTTATCTGACCTCACCAAATAAGGAAACTTCACGTGATGTTCGTCGAGGGTGGATGGGGTGCACCTTACTGCTTGCAAAATATTCAGAACTCCTATCCAAATCCAACATCCGCGTTCTCGGCCAAATCTCGACGAAGCGGCTGGGCTCAGTGATCATCTAGAAAGTTGCAGCATGCCCCAAAATATTCCTTGAAGGCAAACTTCAACCCTCGATGCCAAGAACTTGCCCCGATCACTGGCATCTCTCAAGCATTTAGAGGCATTCATGTGCAGTTTTTGAGCGCGACTCTTCTTCACGAGGACGGTGTCAGTGAGCCACTCAAAATGAATGCGCGCGGAGCGAACCACTCCACGATTTTTCGGTATTTTCTTTTCTTCTCAACTGCTGCTGCCATGCGACAGGAATAGGAACAGGACCTTCTCAAAGATGAACAAAAACCATATGATTGCGCAAGGCAACCCCGACCAAGGAGCCACTACCACCATCACAACGCTTCGCCTTGGAGCTCGCCTTGGATTGAAGTCAACTTGGTAACTTTTGCCTACGGCTTGGATCCCCTCCATCCATCCTCTTCAGCATTGTATGAAAATAGAGTCGGAGTTGACCGTCTTCGGGACCCTGATGCACTTTGTAACATACTCATATTCTCGTCCGCCTTCCAACGCTACAATCACTACTTTTGTTGTGTAGTTCCGGATCGAATAGCCTAGTAGTTGAACGCAACATGCCCGAGGTCGCCGAATTGAACTCTCGCGATAGATTTACTGGAATTGATTCAGCCATACGCTATGTATCCTCAATTTGTGCAAGGGAATCAGTGGTGGTGGAGAAACTGGTATCGCGCTTCGTACAAAGGAGATACTAGGTCATTCGCTTCAGTGTTGAAAACCGGCTTCCGGGCCGAAGTTGACGGACAAGTGTGATTGGTAAGCCAAGCTCGCGCTCACAAGAAATCCAAATCCATCCCGCCCTCCCCATCCTCCACGGTCCTCAAGGTGAGAATCAAGTTGTCTTGCCCAGACTGGATTGGCTCGCGGCAGAGGGCATTTCTGGGCTGGACGCAGCTGGACGCAGAGCTGGATGCAACGCTGGCAGAGTGGATGTCGCTGACTTTTTTGTTAGATGCCGTTCGTCAAAAAGCTCAAGTCCGACGCATACTACTCGCGGTTCCAGGTCAAGTACCGCAGACGTCGTGAGGGCAAGACCGACTGTGTGTTGCATTCGCTGCTGGTCCATTTTATTCGCTAACCAACTGCGGCAGACTATGCGCGGAAACGGCTTGTGACGCAGGCGAAGAACAAGTACAACGCGCCCAAGTACCGTCTCGTCGTCCGCTTCACCAACAAGGACATCATTGTCCAGATTGTCTACGCACGTCTCCAGGGCGACTTTGTCCTCACCCAGGCCCACTCCCGCGAGCTGCCCCGCTACGGCATCAAGCACGGTCTCACAAACTGGGCTGCCGGTAAGTTTGTTGCCTTCACTTCCCTGTAATTGCCTCACACGCGCCAGCCTACTCCACCGGTCTCCTCTGCGCCCGCCGTGCCCTCACAAAACTCGGCCTCGCAGACAAATACGAGGGTGTCGTCGAGGCAGACGGCACGCTCACCATGACCGAGGTCCTCGACGAAGAGGACGCCCCCCGCCCCTTCAAAGCCTTCCTCGACGTCGGGCTCCGCCGCACCTCCACCGGCTCCCGCGTCTTTGGCGCAATGAAGGGCGCCAGCGACGGCGGCATCTTCGTCCCCCACTCCGAGAAGCGCTTCCCCGGCTACGACCCAGAGAGCAAGGAGCTCGACGCCGAGGTCCTCAAAAAGTACATCTTTGGCGGCCACGTCGCAGAGTACATGGAGAGTCTCGAGGAGGAGGACGACGAGCGCTTCAAGAAGCAGTTCGCCACCTACCTCGCCGACGGCGTCGGCTCAGAGGACATCGAGGACATTTACGTCAGCGCGCACGCCGCCATCCGTGAGGACCCCACCTTCAAGCCCTCCGACAAGTCAAAGGACTGGAAGACCGAGAGCGACAAGTTCCGCTCAAAAAAACTCACTCACGCCCAGCGCCAAGAGAGGATCGCCGCCAAAATCGAAAAGTTCAAGTCGGGCGGCGGTGCAGCGGCGGCGGAGGAGGAGGACGACGACGAGTAGAGTCACGGTTGCATGTCTATGTTCTATGCGTATGGTACATGTCAACGATGCTTTTTTTCTGCGAGACGCATGTGTGTGTGTTAGTACATTGAGTGTTTCTACGGCTGCGCCAGCGCCTTTTGAATCGTCGTCTCCGCCCACACCAGCAGCGGTACTTGCCCGGAATACGTGAGCGCGTCCTGTAGCCCCGTCTTTCCCAGTCGCGACGCCGTCCCGTGAATCGCCGCGTCCTTGACAGATATCCGAAAATTCCTGCACGTCGATGAGCACCGAGTCTGAAACGCGCAAAAATAAAACATACAGCACACACCCCTCCCACCGTCCCACACACCGACTCAAATCAATAAACCAAATCCCGCCCACCTGCTCACACAGCTCCCCGCCCACCTCACACACCCTCTGCAACAAACACCGCTCCACCTCGTCCCCAAGCAGCTGCCGCAGCTGCGGTATCGACGAAATCGCCAACGTCGCCTGGCTCAGGTGCGCCGTCAACGACGACGGCGAGCGGAACGTCAGCCGCACCGTGTGGCGGTGGTCGATCCGCAACACGGCCTCGCCCCCAATGGCCTTTGCGTCGTCGGCGGCGGCGCGGTCGAGCAGGTCGACGAGGGCGTGGCCGGTGCCGCCGACGGGGGCGAAGCGCAGGAGGACGGGGATGCCGGCGGCGGTGAGCGCGGTGGCCGTGGCGCGCATCTCTGCCTGGAGGCGCGCGCAGAAGACTTCGTATTGGAGGAGGTCGATGACGGGGCGGAGGAGGAGCGGGGAAGGGAGGGCGTCGGCGGCACCGGGGGGGCGGAAGATGCCTGCGGTGCCGAGGCGTTGGCGTTTGACGTGCCCGTGGAGGCGGAGGAGGAGGGCTTGGAGAGCGTAGTAGATGAAGTCGCCTTTGGCGTTGGAGACTTCTGGGGGCGTTATGGGGATTGCGTCTTCGTCGAGCTGCGCGGCTTAGATGGATTTACTCAATAGAATAAAAGGTATACGCACCAGCTCAAACTTGAGCTCAACGCCCTGCGCCGCGTCAATGACGATAAGGCGCTCCGAGACGCGCGCCGACGCGGTAGGGAGACTCCCCGCCTCTTTAACGAGTAACGAGAATATTTCCTGCTCAACGATCTCCTGCTGCGCCGCGCGCAACGCACCGTCGAGCGACAAGTCGTCCGCCGGCGGCATCGTGTTCTGCGATCGCACCTGCTTGGCACCCGCGTCGCTCACGCTGCTCACCGAGATGAACAACCGTGTCCGCTGTCGGTACGGGAATACCAGCGGCTCCGAGGGCTGCTCGTACGTCGGCATGCACCCGACCGCGCGACGGCGGAATATAGGCGAGGCTGCGACGCGTCCAGTTCATACACATACAAGTAATTGGTGAATGGGGGGACTCACATTCCTCCAACCCATACGAAATCAAAAAGTCCTTGGACGTCTTGTCCGCGCCTTTCCCAGTGGGCGCGCCGAACGGCAGCGGCGCGGGTATGAGACCCCAATTAGCGCGTCGTATTTTGAGGGCGTCGACCCAGTAGTGTTCTCCGCGGACGCGCGCGCGCTCCATGCTCTCTGCAGCCGTTTTGAACACCCCCGCTGCCTTGCGCAGCGCCTCGTCCTTGCCGCCGATCGTCAGCTGCGCGTTGAAGGCCTGCACAGACACGATGGGCGCGGACTTGGTTACGGTCGTCGCGGAGAGGGTCGATGGTGTTGCGGTGGAGGTGGAGGCGGCAGGGGCGGTGCCGGCGAGGGTGCTTGCGAGCGTAGGCGGCGCGGAGGTGAGCAGCATGCTCAGCAGTTCTTTTGCGTGCGTCATTTCGCCTAGGGCCGTGCTGCGACGCGTTGGCCTCCATCGTACTTACTTGCAATGAAATAAACTCACAACAGCTGCGGCAGCACCTCGACGCGCATTTTGTACAGATCCTCCGGCGTCATGGGCCCCGGGGCGTTCTCCACCGCAGGCGCGGGCTCATCGTCGTCGGGGATGTCGTCGGCGGGGTCGTCGGTGGGGGCGGTGGGTGCGAGGGAGGCGAGGGTGCCGTCGTTGTTGCGGTCGAAAAAGTCGACGCCGCGTTCGGCAAAGATGCGGCGGAGGCGCTCGGCGAGGGACTTTTGTGGGTCGACGGCGGGCTCGTAGACGCGGGTGCCGTCGGGGGCGATGTCGAGGAGCACCGGCAGACGGTTGCCCGCGTCGTCTTTGTACGGTGGCTCGAGTTTGAGCATGGTGTTCAGGTAGGTGATGGCATAATGTCTGGCCTCAGTGTATATATTCTCAGAGTCCTGCTGAATTTAATACGCAGAAAGAACAGTACTCGTTTCAACGTTGAATGCTTTCGCCGGAGACGCGTCGGCGGAGATGGCAGACCACAGTAGTAACGTTGTTTAATGAACCGAGAGCTGCCTCATGCTAATCGCGACTGCTATAGCCGAACCCTAAGCTGGGACGAAATGTTTGAACCACAACGAAGTATCCTTGAACACAAACAATTATTTGTTCTTTGTAGACGGAGAGTGAACAACACAACTCGGCGCGTGTCCAGCCAGTAGAATATTTCGAGGAATATGGTGCTTCGTGCATCGTGCATCAACTTGAAGATCAAGGATCAATCGGCGTCGGCGAACAAGCCGAGTCAGAACACTTGCTCTCTTCAACTTTCAAGACCGTTCGGCGATGGCCAAGGATAACGACAGCGCCTCGTCTGCAGGCCCCTCGAAGCGCAAAAGCAAGGACGATGACGAGAATGGGCCCTCCGCCAAGAAACAGCGCACCAGAGTCAGGTCAGTCTGCGGCCGATAACCCGACGGCCGATGACCTCGATTTAACTGTATTTCTAGTTTCTCGTGTGGTGAATTCATTCCTTCATAAAGTATGCGACGTTGTTCACAGCATTAGGTGAATGTCATCGTCGAAAACAGCGTTGCGACCGGTACGCGATCTGTTGTGTGTCAGTAACGCTCCGTGTAGCTCATTCTGCTCACTAGGAACGTCCCATGCGGCCACTGCGTTGCCCGCAAGGTCCCTGAGCTGTGCAAGGCGTATATGCCGGGCAAGACTGACCAGGACGTCTCTGTGCGCCTCGCGCGTCTTGAGCACATCGTCGAGATGGCTTTGCCGCAGTACGCGCACTTCGGCGGTGACCCCAGCTCCTCGCTCGACCGCCGTCAGGACGACGAAACCCGGTCCCTGCCCGATGAGCAGGACCCCCGCGGCGGCACCTTTCAGAGCGGCAAGTGGTACGGTAACAGTGCGTCCGGCAGTATCGCCCCCGGATCCGTGTTAGAGCAGGTACTATGTTCTCCGCCCCGTGTTTGTTTCGTATTCTGAAATTTGCAGCTGGAACATGTAGTGATGCCTCCCGGCGGAGAAATGAAGGTGCTGGCCAACGGGATGATCTACAGCGACATGGCCCTGCCCCCGCCAAACGATGCCATCCTCGACGCAGTCCAAAACGGACTCGAGCCGTCCGCAGCCGATAATCTCAAAACTCTAGGTCTATATTCTTGTGCTGCGGTAATATAAGCAGTGTTAACCTGACAGCTTATGAACCTGCTAGTCCAGGAATGCGGAGTCTCACCGCACAAGGTCGCCGAGCTCCTCTCCGAGCTGCCCCCAACTCGCACCTCGGCCGTTCTCGTCGATTATTACTTTCACACCGTGTTTGCCAGTTCCTCTATTTTTGTCTCTCTCGTACTTACGATGAACAGAAACTGGACCCGCTATCCCATCTCGGAACGCGATTTTCGTGCCGCGTACACGTCTATCTGCGAGCACGGTACCAACGGCGTCGGCGCACCAAGCGACGTCAGTTTCCTCCCTTTGCTCTTTGCAGTTCTTGCGATCTCCGTGAGACTCGCGCCAGAGAGCATCGCCGGAGACGCGCGCACCCGCAGAGTCACCTCGCTGCGCTATTATTGGTCCTGTTCGTCCTTCGCATCTGTTTTCGTGATTCCGTACTGACGATTCAACCCAGCCCGCCGGTCGCTTCTTATCGCGGCAGTCATCCAGCCCGACTCGTTGGATATCGTACTCACTCGTCTTTTGGTAACCCTTTATTTTATTTACTGCATCTGCTTTCTAATTCTTCTTTCCAGAGCGCTCGGTTCCTCACTTTTGATCGGCGTATCACCGAGTGCTATTCGCAGTTAGGTGCAGCGGTCAAGACTGCGCAAGCCCTCGGGTTGCATCGCGATGGCGCAAGTATGGTAGGTTTTACCTCGTTTTCGATAACTGGTCTTTCAATATTTGTGTAGAACATGGAGCCTTCTCTCGTTGAATATCGCCGGAGGATTTGGTAATTGTGATTTACCACGGTCTCTAAATTGTCTAATTCCTTCAGGTCGTACTTGTACCACGCCGATCGCTCGTATGCGCTGGTCCTCGGACGCCCGAATTCGATTCAAGATGACTACACGTCCACTCTCCCTCCTTCCAATATCGACGACGAGCCTTCTCCGGCCCACACGCGCAACGCCCTTCCCCTCTCCAATCCCACTCGCATGACCTACGTGATTCTGAGACACCAGCTGGCCACCATCATCGGGCGGATGGTGCACCACTTCCAGCAAGTTCGCACCGGCAGCCACTACTCCGAGGTCCTCTCCATCGATGACGATTTGCTGCATTTCATCAATGCGCTTCCCCAGCACTTTTCTCTCGAGCCGGACAAGTCGCTCGACGATACAATGAGCTTTATTCCCATACACAGATTTTTGCTCGTGACGGAGGTGCTTTTTGTGCGCAACAGCTTGCATATGCCGTATATACTGCGTAAGCTGAAGACGGATCGGTACGCGCGCTCGAGGAATGCGTGTTTCGAGTCTGCGATCAAGGACTTTGATGTTCGGCGGGCGTTCCAGAAGACGGTGCCGAAAGAGACGCAAGAATCGCTGTCTAATGCGTACCGAGAGTTTCAGACGACGTTGATTGCAGGCATCTATCTCGTTCTCGATCCAGCGGGCATCAACTCGGACAAGATGCATGAAATCCTGGACCATTTCGTCGCGTCGCGTAAGTTTGTGCTTGAAACAATCCTACAGCATGCTGATTATATTTTAGACGAAGGAGTAAGAGAGCTCGACGAAACGACGCGCCGAGAGCTCAAGACGATAGAATTTCTCAAACACAAGGCGTCGCAGATGCAGAACCAAGCTGGCGGCCCGCGGCGCATTCCGATTGACCCCGTCCTGAGCGGCGAGAGTGCCGAGCACCCGGCGCATTTACTGCTCGGGCTGCAGAATTCCTCCCCGGCGACGCCGCCGACGCGCTCGGCGTACCCCTCGGTGCGCGGACCGCAGTCGCCGACGTTCCACCGGCTGCAGGGCTCGCAGGACGACTTTCCGATGTCGCCGACGACGACGGGGAGTCCGGATGAGGAGGGCGCGGCGCAGTCGTTGTTGGACCATTGGTGCACGACGCTCAGCAATCCGCCGATGGACGGGTCGAACGCTGCATCGTGGAACCTCCCCACCGCGTCCGACACCTTGGGATGGGTTGGTACGGCGCCGATGGTTGCTGCGGGTGCGCCGAGGATGATGCCTGGCTTGCCGGCGGACGACTCTGATTGGAACTCGAACTACTGGGAGGCGCTGGTGAACCAGATTCAGCGTGGGCCGTAGATAAATATTTCGCGTGTAGACTCGCGGCCGTGTACTTATGTTGTACCTTTCTGTACTCTCAAAAAAAGCCCCTATCTATTTGATGACGTCGCGCACATGACACCCGATAAACGCCAAGCAAGCCGCCTACGGAACTGTGCTCTCTTTCTAACTTCACGATGCAATCCATTAACCGATTTTTGTACGGACCGACGCCGGAGGAGAAGGTGCGCCAGTGGCAGATCAAGTTGCGCGGAGAGTCCCGGCAGCTCGACCGCGAAATTAGGCAGGTTCGCTTCAGTGGCTGTTTCTCCACACGTTCTCGCGACTGACCCAAGAAATTGTTTTTAGCTGGATGCGGAGACCAAGAAGGCAAGGGCGGCGGTGAAGCAGCATGCTGTGCGGGGCGACGTCAAATCGGCGCGAATACTAGCAAGGGAGGTCGTGCGGAGCGACAAGCAGAAGGACCGGCTCTCGGTTAGCAAGGCGCGCTTGGGGTCGATTGGGACGCAGCTCACGCAGCAAATGGGTGAGTCGTGTGCTGTACCCTCACTGGCGCACCCCGGTTAACTGGTTTTGGTGCAGCTATGATTAAAGTTACGGGTTCGCTGCAGAAATCGACGGAGATTATGAAGCTGTCGAATGCACTTATCAAGTTGCCTCAAATCAGTCAGACGATGCGGGAGATGAGCATGGAGATGACGAAGGTAGGCGGAGGTGTTTTTTGCGGGATGGTCGGCTGCTAACGGACCACCAGGCTGGGATAATGGAGGACATGCTGGAGGAGACGCTGGATTTGGAAGAGGACGACGAGCTGCTGGACGAAGCCGACGCCGAGGTCGACAAGGTCTTGGCTGAACTGACTGATGGAAAGCTGGGGATGGCTGGCTCGGTGGGCACGGAGCTTCCTGTGAGTAACCCTCGTTCTCTGCACGTTCATGTTTTATTCAACGGTTCCCAGTCACTACAAAACAAACTGGAAGAGGAAGAGACGGAGCGGACGATGGAGAAGTATCGCCAACAACTGAACGGACTGCTCAGCGGGTGATCTATAGCTTTTCCTATCTATTTCCATTTTTTGTAGAGGGTTGGGAGGGCTTAATACATGTACAAGATATTTACTACCGGTTTGAGCCAGTTTGAGCCAAGTTCGGGGACCGGGTAGATCGTGCACGTGTTACGGAAGAAATCGCGATCCAACTTTTTTGATTCTGTACGACCATGTTGAGCAGGCCCCTTGCTGGCATCGCGCGCGCGCCCTCCGTCCGTCTCTGCGCATCGTATTGCACAATATCCGTGCTCACTTCATTTGCAGGCCATCCGAAGATACGCTTCTGCCGCTCCGACTGCTGCTTTCGCTGGTAAGAAAGACAGCAATGTGGGTTTCCTCGGAATCTCTGTGTTCTTCAACTGACATTTTACCAGGGCAAATACACCGTTACTTTAATTCCCGGAGATGGTACGCCCTTTCCTGCCGAGTCCGACACCGCCAGGTAATCAGAACTGCTTCAGGAATCGGCCCCGAGATTAGCCAGGCCATTAAGGATATCTACGTTGCCGCCGCCGTGAGCCTAGTGATTCAGTGTCCACCTTCGGGGTCCCTCAATGCGCTGCACAGGTCCCCATCCAATGGGAGGAGGTCAGCGTGACGCCGATACTCAAGGCCGGCAAGACCGTCATTCCCGACAACGCGATTAATTCCGTTAAAAAGAACACTGTGGCCCTGAAAGGTGCGCATTCTTTATGTTTCGTGTAATTTGTCCTCATTCTTGTTCGCAGGTCCTTTGGCCACGCCGAGTAAGCATTCCCCCCAACATTGCGGAGGCCTTGATTAAGAAATTGCAGTCGGAAAGGGTCACGTCTCGTTAAACTTGACCCTGCGCCGCACCTTTAACCTGTTCGCCAACGTCCGGCCGTGTGTCTCGATTCAAGGATTCAAAACGCCGTACGACGACGTGAACACTGTGCTGATCCGCGAAAACACAGAGGGAGAGTACTCTGGCATCGAGCACGAGGTACGGAGGGTTTCAATCGGTTGTTTTCCGCTGCTCATACCAAACTAGATCGTCGACGGTGTGGTCCAGTCTATCAAGCTGATCACATGGGAGGCATCTGAGCGCGTCGCCCGCTACGCCTTCCACTACGCCGAATCCAGCGGACGGAAGCGCGTCACCGCGGTCCACAAAGCCAACATCATGTACGTGCGCGTCGCCAGTTTCATCTCCGTCCATCCCAATGTTTATTGGATAGGAAAATGTCGGACGGCATGTTCTTATCCGCCTGCCGCGAGGTCTCGAAGGAGTTCCCCGGCGTCTCGTACGACGAGGACCTTCTCGACCGCGTCTGCCTGCAGGTCGTGCAGAATCCCAAGCCATACTCTGACCGGGTTATGGTCATGCCCAACTTGTATGGTGATATCCTTTCGGATATGTGCGCCGGCCTCATTGGCGGTTTGGGGCTGACCCCGTCCGGAAACATTGGACGTGTAGGTCTTTTTACTACGTTCCCTCTCGTATCTTCTCATTTTCCGTTCAGGACGCGTCCATTTTCGAGGCCGTGCACGGCTCTGCGCCCGACATCGCTGGTACGTAACCTCATTCAGTATTAGCTTTAGGCGGCACGCTGACTCTCGAGTAGGCAAGGGGCTCGCTAATCCCACTGCACTGTTGCTGTCTTCTCTCATGATGTTGCGGTTCGTCGTCGATCTACGCTGTGCCGGTGCGCACTCTAACCAAGTTATATATATAGGCACATGAATCTGTTCGATTATGCGGAGAAGATTGAGAAGGCGGCGCTGACGGTAAGCTGGGGCGCCTTCGATGCCTCGCATAAATGCTAAATTTTTGGGACTAGACCATCGCGGAAGGCAAAACCATCACCGGTGACCTTGGGGGAAAGGCGTCGACGTCGGAATATACCAACGCTATCATTAAAAAACTGGGCAAGGCGTAGGAGACTGCGTCGGGTACATAGTACTGGTAACTTATAGAATACATAGACGCTGTGGTACTCTAAACACAAATACTTGCGCGTGGTTTTGAACCGCGTGATGGGGATCAAAAATGGTAGTCACGATTTTGGTGCCAAACAACGCTGGACAACTGCGAGCTCTCATTCTTTCCCTCACAGGCCCTGCCGGGCACTCCTTCTATCGAAACCTCCAACCTTCCAGGTAAGCTCGGGCTGTTTAACCTCTAGCTTGTCGTTGTGTATCCTATTTGGCGTCTGACGCACGAAAAACAGGACTCACTTGACATTGAAATTCAAAACACAAAAAGACTCGAAAATTCCTTCTCTTTCTCGTTACGAACGATATGACCGACGAAGTTACGCCCCAAGCCCAGCCGGCGCCCAAGAAGGACGAGAAGAAACCCCCTTCATCTGCCAGCAATCGCGGTTCCAAGAGGAACCCTTCGAGTTCTGGTAGGCCGGCGAGCACCGCCTCGTCCACCACCCAAGGTGCCCCGAGCTCTTCTTCGAGGACGGGAAATAAGAAGCCCGCCAGTGGCCCTGCTCCAGAGTCGGGCTCTGACACGACTTCTCGCAAGGGCTCCGATAGCGGCGGGCGGAAGCCGGACCAGCGCAACAAGAACCAGGGTAGCAACAATAACAACAACAACGGCAACCGCCAGCCTGCTCACCGTAAAGGGCAGCCCTCTGCTTCCCAGGGAGGACGTAACAACAACAACAATAACAACGCACCGAGGGATCAGGGATCTGCTAAGCAGTCGTCTTCCCCCGCCCCTACCCAGAGCAAGGAATCGAGTGACGCTCTTTCCTCGCTTCAGCGTGTCATTGCCGACCTGAAGACGACCTCTCCCCAGCCCAACCAACACAACAACAACTTCGCCATGCCTCAGCCGCAGACCCACTCCAACCTTCCCATCAACGCACCCGTATTCCAGCCTGGTGCCGCCGCGTACCCGGGCATGAACGCCGGTGCTGCGGACGCCAAACACCGCAAGGCCGCATCCGTCGGTGCCGCCCTGTCTGGCAACTTCAACTCATTTGCTCCGCATTTGGGATCTATGGTTGAGGATGCCGAGGATGCCGGTGGCGCCTCATTTGAGGACGGCGAGATCCCAGACAATTACTATCAGCAGCCTGGGCATCAGCCCCGTTCCCAGTCGCAGAGCTTCATGGCCCCACGCTTCGCTGCGTTGGCCGCTCAGCAGGAGCAAGTGGATTCTGTCGGGCCGACTGGTCGCCCTCAACTCGCTCCCGGCTTCATGTTCGGAGCGGGAGCTGGTAACAGGAAGCGCGGGCCCATGGGTCCTCCTATCAACGAGGAAGACGTCAACTTCCAGTTCCCTCAGCAGCAGCACTTTGCTGGCGAGGCTCCGACCGAGTCGAAGCACCGGAAGTCGGAGAGCGCAGAGATTACGGGCATCATGGCGGAGCAGGTATATTTTCTCTTCCTTGTCGCCGTGGACTATCTAACCGGTTATGTAGATCGCGTTGCAGAGCCAGATCGAGGCTCTTCAGCAGCAGCAGCAAGCTCTGTACCAGCAGCAACTGGCTTCTAATCAAGTCATGTCCTTCCAGACGCCGGGATTGGCGCCGAACCGTGGCGGTGTTCATAGACGCGTACAGAGCACCGTCCCTATGGGTGCAGGCGGATTCGGAGGCCCCCAGAACCCCATGGGCCAGTTCGGAAACTTGGGAACGCTCAACTTGGGACTCGATGGTCAGCCTCAAGGCATTCCTCGTGGGCACGGTCGCAGACACAGTGTCAACGTTGTCAACAAGGCCGGTCCCCCTATCGGCGGCTCCATCAGCTACGGCAACCCGTACGCTGGTCAAGACGGTTTTGACGATGGTTTCAACCCCGGATCTTTCGGTGGCCACTCTCGTCAACCTTCCCGGGTGGCGGATTCGAGCTGGCGTATCAGTAAGTTGCTCCTACTTCCGTTATGTCTTCGGTAGTTCATTTCACTATTAGACGGCGGCGTCGGTGGAGTGCAGGGGAATAATGCCTTTGCTGCAGACCTCGCTCAGGCGCAGGCACAGCTGCAAAGCCTTCAACAATTCCGTGCCGCGGCCGGTGGTCACCACCACAAGATGGCGTCGTTCAGTTTCCCGAACATGTTGCCCAACATGATGGCGGCGAACATGATGGGCCTCGGTCTTGGTGGAATCAATCTCCTCCAGCAGCAGCAGCAGCAATTCCAATCGCAGCTTCAACAGCAGTCCAATCAACCCCAGCGGAAGTCTCTCTTTGCACCTTACCTTCCCCAGGCCTCCCTCCCTCCTCTTCTGGCCGCCGGAAAATTGGTCGTTGGAATCTTGCGCGTCAACAAGCGCAACCGGTCGGACGCTTATGTTGCAACCGAGGTTCTGGACGCCGATATATACATCTGTGGCTCGAAGGACCGCAACCGTGCCCTCGAGGGCGATATCGTCGCTGTTGAACTTTTGGATGTCGACGAAGTATGGGGTACCAAGAAGGAGAAGGAGGAGAAGAAGCGCAAGAAGGAAGAGAACGCTGCGTACGACCTCAAAACCACCGCTGGTCGCAAAGACGACAAGAAGAAGGATGATGTTGAGGTCGAAGGCCAAGGCTTAATGCTGTTCGAGGACGAAGAGTGCGTTTATATTCTTTAGCCAGGATATTTGTCTGACAACCATCTTTAGAGTCACGGACGACGTGAAGCCCCAATTTGCCGGCCATGTCGTGGCCGTTGTTGAACGGATGCCTGGTCAACTGTTCTCAGGAACGCTCGGCCTCCTCCGTCCTTCCTCTGCCGCCACGAAGGAGAAGCAAGAGGCTGAGCGTCGTGAGCGTGAGGGAGACCGCGGCGACGAGCCGCGTCGCGCGCCGATTGAGCGGCCCAAGATTGTCTGGTTCAAGCCGACCGACAAGCGTGTTCCTCTCATCGCCATCCCCACGGAGCAGGCTCCGCTTGATTTCGTCCAGAATTCCGACGCGTATGTGGACAAGTTGTTTGTGGCGTGCATCAAGCGTCACGTTAGTAAACTCGGATTTCTTCTCAACGTAAAATATTGAATTTTTTTTTGTAGCCGATCAGCTCTCTGCACCCTTTCGGAACTTTGGTCGAGGAGCTGGGTCCCATCGGCGATGTCGAGGTCGAGACCAGCGCCCTGCTCAAAGATTGCAACTTCCCCACGGAGGACTTCACGGAGAACGTGATCAAATGCTTGCCCCCGATGCCGTGGACGTGAGTACTGTTGCAGGGACATACCTCTCATTCAACTAATTGTATTCCTAGCATTCCCGAGAGGGAGTTTGAAGTTCGCAAGGATCTCCGCGCCGACCGCATTTTCAGCATCGACCCGGAGACCGCCAAGGACCTTGACGACGCTCTATCCGTCAAGCTGAACGAGGACGGCACCTACGATGTTGGAGTACACATCGCGGACGTGTCCTTTTTCGTCAAGCCCAACACTGCGCTCGACCGCGATGCTCGCAAACGCGCCACGAGCGTGTATCTTATCCAGCGTGCTGTTCCGATGCTCCCCCCGGCGCTCAGCGAGCAATTGTGCAGTCTCGTTCCTGGCTACGACCGCTTGGCGTTCTCGACCATCTTCACCATGAATGGCGACGGGACTGTCCTCAAGAAATGGTTCGGCAAGACTATCATCAAGTAGGCGTCCTCTTTATCTCGGCGATGTTGGATAGCTGACCGTTGACTCCAGGTCTGCCGCCAAGCTGGCGTACAAGGACGCCCAGAATGTCATCGAAGGCAAATCTTTGGGCAGCGTTGCGGTTGCCCCTGATCACGGTGCTGCCGACATCGAGCACGACATTAAAATTCTTGAAGGTCTCGCGAAGAAGCTGCGTGCGCGTCGGTTCGAGAACGGCACGCTAAGCCTCGACTCGCTTCGTCTCCAGTTCAAGCTGGACGACCAGGGTTTGCCCATCGACTGTGGCCAATACGAGCGCACCGACGCCAACGATCTGATCGAGGAGGTATTCATTTCCTTTATATTCTCTTCCCAGAAATGGTCTAACTTGCTTCTTTCGTAGTTCATGTTGTTAACCAACATCGCCGTTGCTCAGCACATTGCTGTTCATCTCCCGGAGCAGGCTCTCCTCCGTCGCCATGATAATCCGATTGAACGTCGCTTGGTCGCGTTCAGCGAACGCGCGCAGAGACTCGGATATCAGATGGATACCTCTTCTTCGGGCGCACTGATGCGATCTTTCAACGCCATCACAGACCCCACTGCGCGCAGACTTCTTGAATTGCTCTCCTTCAAGGCCACCCACCGTGCTAAATATTTCTGCGCGGGAATGCTGGATATTGCGAAATATCACCATTACGCCTTGAACAGTCCGCTTTACACCCATTTCACGTCTCCCATTCGTCGGTATGCGGACCTTCTAGTCCATCGCCAGTTGGAGTCCGTTCTGCAAGGTGTTGGAGGTCCGTTTGCTGTTTTTATTTTTGCCGTGACTTCGATCAACATTATTTAGCTGACCCCAAATTCACCATGGATCGTGATGCTGTGGCCAAAGTTGCCCAGCAATGCAACATGTCAGTACTTGACATTGTCCAGATTTCAATTCATTTATCTCTTTTCGTAGCAAACGCGACTCCGCCACTCTTGCTCAGGAGCAGTCTGCTCATCTGTTCCTGTGTGTCCTGATTGCTGATCTTACTCAACGGTATGGCCCGGTGGTCCGCCAGGCCAAAGTTGTGGGAGTCCTCGATGCTGCATTCGATGTGTTGGTCCCCGAGTTTGGTATCGAGAAGAGGGTCCACGTCGACCAAATGCCCATCGACGTGAGCTTTTTTTTTGTGTTGGCTCATTATCGCTTGCCTAACTGAGCTTTCCCAGAACCACGTGTACGACGAGCACTCGCACACCCTGCAGATCTACTGGTCTACCCGTGATGTGATCAGCTGGCTCGCGGAGAACAGCGACGACGAGCATTTGAAGAAGGTCAAGCAGAACGCCGAGCAGCACGCTCTGAAAATGGAGGTTGCGTCTCGTTCGGTTCACGATGAAAGCGCCTTGTTCGACGAAGACGAGGTTGACGATGACGAGATTGTGCTCGGTCGCAGCGACAATGTCAAGGAGGAGCCGGAGACCTCGAGGCAGAGGCTGCAGTCCATCGCCAAGGCCAAGCCTGAATTTGAAGGCTTGCGCACGACCGCTTCTGGCCACAAGATCCAAGACATTCGCGAGTTGATGAGTGTGCCGGTATGTCTTTTTCACTTTACAGACGTACTGCGATGTAACGTCTACTTTCAGGTTATTGTCACCGCGGACCTCACCAAGAGCCCCCCCGTCATCAAAGTCTACAGTATGAACCCGTATGCCGAGCAAAAGAAGTGAAGATAGGAGGGTTTCTTTGAATCGGAACATGTACTTTTATTTGACTATGCACTTCACCGCCCTTTCTACTGACAAAATGATCAGTCCAAACTCCCTCCCCTTCGCCTTCCCCTTTACCTCGGTTGATACTGATTCATTCACGTATACTGTATTTCATCGTGTAGTATCCTATGTGACGAACCAAAAAAAAAAGAACCTGTTGATTCATGATTCGTGGTGGTTTACATTAGTCTGAGTGACGTTTCTCTCCTCCAGAATGCTCCCGATTTGGTATCTTTCTTTCCCACTTTGGCTCATCCCTTTGTCCCGCCTCAAAAATCGAGGAGGCCGAAACTTGGTGAAGACCTACATGTGCGAAACGAAGTGAGCGAAGTTTTATAACGGAACCAAATTCGGTTTGGCGTGGATACTGGAACGCAGTGTGTTATTAAATACAAATATTGCAAAGTTCTATGTACATATGGAAGGAACATTATATAACTAGGCTACAATAGATACCCAAGGAAAAAAACCGTCATAATCATATCCAGCCAGCTGGAGGAGGGGAGCGTAAAGAACCTTGGCGTGTTTGACTGCGTATATGACGGCCACCCGCCCACGATTCAGGCGTCGGGAGAGCACGAGCAGCCGGCTCCTCGACTTCCTTGCTCACGGTTCTCGAGTGTGACTGGCGCTCGACGCGCTCCAGCATTGTGTGCAGGCTGCTGACCGAAGCATGCAGGCTGTGGAGGGAGCCGGCGCCGGTGTGTCCGCGCGAGCTGCGAGGCCGGGGACGATGCTGCTGGCGGATTTCCTCGACGCAGAGCTTGTGGAGGCCGTCGAGACCGAGGTAGGATGCTTCGTCACGCAGCTCGAGGAGGCTGTCAAGACCAGCGCTTGCGGCGCGAGGGGGTAAGACCTCGGGACCTTCTGGAGAGGAACATGGCGAACGGAGGTAGCTTAAGATGTGAACGTATCTGAATGTGGATTAGTGAGAGTAAGAAAAGAGAGCAAGAACGCGCTTACGGTTCACTAGGGCGGTCGAAGAAGATGTGCACGGAGGAAGACGATTGCGGGAGAAGCCCTTGCGACGCAAGGTGTTGACGATATACGGACATGTCATCGCTGGCGCTGGCAGTGGAGTAGACAGACGAGGCCAACGAGTCGGATCGACGACGTCCGAACAAAGACGCCATATAGCTCGAAAGGAATGAAGGTCGACTGGAGAGCGTGTCGAGAGTCGTCTTGTACGTCGCAGTGCATGTTTCCAAAGACACAATTATCCTTGAGCGGTCAGCGGTCAACGCCGGAATATCGGAGACCAGGATCGCGTTGAAAGCCGGAGGTTCAGGCGTCGACGGGAGGTTGACCGGGAGGGCAGGGACGACGGCAGAAGACGCGTCGACACTCTCGGTCCGCCTCGTCTTCAACGACGGGCGCAGCGCCAAACCTGGAACACTAGGCACTGCGCGATTGGGGCGAGGCGGAAACGTGAACGGCTGAGGAGTCGGAGGGGCATCGTGGGGAAACGGGGATTTTTCCTCGGACGGAATCGGGGGCAGCGGAGGGCTATCCAGAGGAGAGGGAATTTCGTCCTCGTCCTCTGATGAAGAATCAGTGGAAGCAGAGGGCGAGTGGTACTCGATCTCCTGGGCATGCTCCTCCAGCTGCTCCTCAAAGCGTTCCTGCTCTCCACTCTGACGGTCCTGCTGCTCTCCGAAGCCATCGCACGTCAACCTGACCCTTGTAGCCCTGAGAGCCTCGTCTGGGGTTCTGACGACCGTGGCGCCAGAGCCGAGGACACCGGCTCTGGAGGATAAGAGCTCCATGGAATGAATGAGCTTGGGCTCCGAGATGCGCGCCTGTTTCACCGAGGACACGGAAGACTGGGTAGAGTTTCGAGAAAGCCAGCCCATGGGGTTGGATATGCTAGGACGTCTGCCTCGAGAGGTAGCGGTGGTAGGTGAATGGGAAGACGCGTTGGCCTCGTGCGGAGGCAAGTTATAAGAAACAGGTGGGTAGGGCATGTTGGTGCTGGTTAGCTCTTATGCCGCGTTTCCTTGTGGTTTGCGAAAGGGAGAGATGAGAAAGGGCGGCAAACGAACCTGCCGCGTTTTATCATCGTGTCCATGGCTTTGTTCTCGCGAACAATAAGAATCCGAGAACAAAGGCCGCTGATGGCTGTGTTCGGTGTTTGGTCTTGTTTTGATTTCGAGTGCTCCCTCTCAAAATAACCATTGTCATCAATGGACATCGCCACGGCAAAATTCCAGGAGGCTTTACCTTATGCATTACTCTCCGTTTCTCCCAGTCTATCGGCCCTCCATTCTGTTCGCATCGGGTCATCCAACCCGAGCTCTTGCCAGCGATGTGGATGTGCCCTTCATCGCGGCGAAAGCAGCGTACGAACGGTCCGGCGGCCCAACATTTCCAAGGCCCGCGCCATTCAAACGACCTGTATGCGGTGCGGATTCCAATGGGAGTCCCCCTTGGCCCGCGGGAACGCGGTGCTGTTTCCGCGAACAAAGAAGACGCGCACAATAAACCCAGAAGCAACTGTTGTTTACCTCCCCGAGGAAAGGGCTGCGGTGTCCAAGGTCCAGGAGCCTTCTAGGCAGTCTATCGCAGTAGAGAAACGGCCCATAACACAGCAGGCCGCCCCCAGCCCTGTACCATCTGCGAAACCCGGAATAGGCATCGCGACTAAACTATCGGGAGCACCGCGAAGCACCCCAAAATCTCGTCCCAAGAAAAAGGGCGGCTTGCAATCCATGTTGGAAAGGAATAAAGAGAGAGAATCGAAGGAAAAACAGAATGGGAGCGGAGGCGGCTTGGCTATGTTTCTGAATAATTTGTGATGAATCAATTCTTCCGGGCCCAAAGGTCGTACAACTCGCGGTCGGCGGGGTCAAAAGTGGTCAAAACAGACGCGTCTGCGCGTATGATACTCTTCTGTGCAGGTGTGCCCGTGGCGGGCGTATATGTGGCGCGGAAAGCGGAACGAGACGTCGAATCGTTGAATCGAAATGAGGCAGATTCTGAGAGCGTGGATGTCGGGGAATCATTTCCTGGGCCAAACTGTATTGGTTTTGAGTCGTTGAGACGAGGGAAACGCGTAAATGAATCACCTCGCCAGCCATTCGACTCTCTGATCCGCGAAGGGGTGTAGCGGGATCGGTGCTGAAGTGTCCTGCGGCAAAGTGGGATATGGACGTGTATTGAAACGAATAGCACTCACTGGAAGAGCTAGCAAACGGCGAAGACGTTAAACGCGGCGAAGTCGCCATTGTGCACAGGAAGTAAATTAAGAGGTGTCACATCAGAGCGCGTGACACTCTCATTTCGAACAAGGCGCCTCCTTACTTGTTCCACCACGCTCTACACATCTTCTCCGCCCTCTCGCCCGTGCGTGTCGCGTCGCGTTCGAAACGATACTAGCCAGTGCTTTCATACACTTGCGAGAACGCCTCTGCCGATATGAATATCTTCAAGAGCTGTAAGTGTGGCTCCACTAGCTCATTCCCTGGCCCCACCTCATCCGGATTCCTGCAGTAATCGGCAAAGTCTGGCGTTGGTACCATCGTACTCTACGTTGAGCGCCACTCATCTTTACACAGAGGACCCCAATGCCGCCGAGGTCGTCAAGATTACCGCGGGCCAACTCTACCTTGTTCGCCCAGGTGCGATAATCACGCGTTGCCACCATGGCTCAGTACTAATATTTTACAGGAAACATCCGGACGTCCAGAGAATGCATGTAGGTACCCTTTTACCTTTCGCCGGATTTCGTCGTTCAACGTCTAAAGATACAATGACGCAATGGCCACTATCCGACGCGTATCTGCTGTCGAGCATCATTTTCAGCTGGTTATAACCAGAGTTTACGAGGATGGGGACCAGGAGCTGTTGGAGGACGAAGACGAAAGTGCGCGCATCTTCTATTTGATGCGGCTCTCTTCTTTAACTATGCCACAGCCGACGAGGAAAAAACTTTCCTTATCGCTGAAGATCTCGAGTTCCGTGGTGGAGAAACAGACGGGGAGCCGAACTTTGTCTGGCGCGACCTGCAAGGCGACGTCGACGAATTCTATGAGTATGTTACCGTCACCGCAAACGAGCCGACCCGTGCCTTCTTCGAGACCTGCATGTATCGAGCCATGTACGAGCGAAAGTACAAGACCAGCGCGGACAATGTGAGCGACCAAGAGTTGGAAGAATTTATTTGGAAGTGAGTGGGCCCTTTCTAAAATTATCAGGATACCATCTTTATCTTTATTTTATCCAGAGCTCCCGAAGAAGCCGCCCCGGTTCACAGGAAAAAAGTGGCCGCGGATTCCCCCAAAGGGAAGTCCCGCGCAGGCGAAGTCTCTCACCTCCTTAGTCTCCCTGTTCTCGTTGAGAGAGAAGCGGCTCTTTTCTTCTGGGATGGTGAAGAGGGTGAATTCGTGGAACACGGTGCCGTGACGGCGAAGATCTTGAAAGGCGAATCCTTTGAGAGCTGGCTGACGGCTTCCGCCGACGGCCAGCAACTCCTCGCCCATAAAATCGCGCCAAACATGAACCAGCGCTGGACGAGCAAGATGCGGTCTTTCACCTGGAATCATCTCGGGGAGGATCAAGTCATGACTAGCTGGGTTCTACGATTCACCGGTGCACCCGAGGATTATGACGCCTTCCTCCAGGCGTTCACGCAGGTACTTTGGGAAACACTTTATCAGACTGCATGGGGTAAAATCAAGGTACGCCCGTTTTCCAGCGATCTAGCTTTCTGCAGCTAATGGCGACAAGACGGACGAACAAAACTACATTCTAAGCGCGAACGATGATGTAGAAATGCCTGACGTCTCTGATGAAGAGGATGAGGAAGCAATCCAGTCCGAATTAGGAGTTGAAGGTTGGTTTGAATTCATTATCGTCACCCTGCTCGTCTCACCCTTCCCCAACAGAAGCCAGTGATTCCGAGGAAGAGTCGGAAGAGGACGACGAGGAGGACCAGCCTCCACCTCTGGCCAAGGGCGAGCACAACTCTCAGCTCACCGTTGGGTACAAGGGCGATAGGACCTATGTTGTGCGGGGCAGTAAAATCGGTTATTTCACTCGGGGTAGCGACCACACGATGAAGTATGGGGGCACCATCGATGGGATTACCACTACCAAGGGCAAGGAGTTCCGACCAAACAAGGTTCGCCTTTCTGTCCTACACTCAAGGGTAAAGTATTAACTCTGCGTCAAGGTCATGTTACACGACCAAGATACGAAGATGATCTTGAAGAATCCTGGCGACCCGCATTCGCTGTACAGCTTGGATCTGGAACGTGGCAAGATCGTAGAAGAGTGGAAGGTGCACGACGACATCACCGTCGACCACATTGCACCCGAGAACAAATTCGCGCCGACCACACACGAGCAGACGCTCGTCGGTGCGTCGCACAACGCGCTCTTCCGCATCGATCCGCGTGTCTCCGGGACGAAGATGGTGGAGAGCCAGTTCAAACAGTACGTCAGCAAGAACAAGTTCTCCGGTGTCGCGACGACCAGGTCCGGCAAACTCGCTGTCGCCAGTGAAAAGGGAGACATCCGGCTCTTCGACTCCATTGGCAAGATCGCAAAGACGGCGCTGCCTCCCTTGGGCGATCCTATTATCGGGATTGATGTTACCGCCGACGGCCGTTATGTTGTGGCGACCACCAAGACGTATCTGCTGCTCATCGACACGCTTATTGGGGAGGGACGGTATGCGGGCAGCCTCGGTTTCGACCGCAGCTTCCCTGCCACCGCAAAGCCAATCCCACGTCGTCTACAGGTCCGCTCCTTTTTTTTTTTTGCCTCGAGGGCCGATTTCGATGCAACGATCTGTATAGCTGCGCGGAGAGCACGTCGCCTACATGAACCACGACATCTCGTTCTCGCCTGCTAGGTAACATTGTTTTTTGTGCCCTTATGACATTTACCGACATTGTGCCTAGATTTAACCAGTCTGAGACCGACTCGGAGAACGCAATTGTCACGTCGACCGGGCAGTTCGTCATCGCATGGGACTTCAACAAGGTCAAAAAGGGCCTCCTTGACAAATACGAGATCAAGAAGTACGAGGACCTCGTCGTACAGGACAATTTCAGGTTTGGGGACGACAAGGAGATTGTAAGGCGTTTTCGGTGCACTGCAACTGAATTATTGTTAATCGCACTCCCGTAGATTGTGGCGCTTGCGAACAACGTCGTGGCCGTCAACAAGCAGCAGCTAAAGCGTCCAAACCGCGCCTCGCTCGGGGCGCCAAGGCGGACTTCGCGCAGTCACTCGGCGATAGTCAACGCGCCGTTCTAGATTTTTACGACCTTTTATTTACGCTTATGAATTTCCTTGGATGTGTTCCTTTGGACTGATGATAAATTGTAATCCATACTAAACCCATGTACCGCACGTTAAGAATAAATACTGTGTACCATTACAACGAGTTGTAGAATCTGTGCTTCGTGAGCGGCGCTGTGAGAGAATATAGCAGAATGGACCCACATAATAGGGTTGTTTATTAAGACTTGAGATTGGGAGGTTGTCTGTCCCGACTGTCGACGTAGCGGCCGATGCCTAATATCCACATGGTGCGAGGGACAAGTAGACTGATCCCCAGAACCAGGGTAATTATTAACATAGGGCTCCAGTTTTGAATGTTCCAGCGTTCCTCCCCCAGCGCCCATAGAGTGACAACTAGACTCGGCGATTTATTAACGGGACCTCGCTGGAATATACCTACCCACCTAGATGCATGATGTCCCCAATGAACAGGGGGGTCAATAGCGCCGATAGGATCTTCACTCTAGGTGAGTTTCGGAAAAGAAAAAGAAAAAAGTCGAACAGACCTTCTCTTGAAGTGCGGGGTACGGATTGAGATGAATACGGGCCGAGGAAAGTACCCAAACGTTCAAGAGTCCCAGAAGGGCACAAACATGACCCAGCTGGATGATCGTGAGTCGGGTAGCAAGCGGAAACACGTCCGGGGGGGTGCCGCTGATATTGTGGGTGAGTGCCAATTTATCAGGTCAGGCGACGGGAACTATACTTTGGCCATGGTGCCTGATTATCGTATGTCTGTGGATAAATATGAGATGGGGACGAGAGGGGAGCGGAATATAATACACTTACGCCCTTGGGGTCCCTGGCGACGCGTCCGTCAGCTTAAACGATCTCGATAAGAATGATACGCACAGCAGCGCGCCGAGAAAGCCCAAGGTAGTCAGACACGGCTCGTAAACGCCAAATATCCAGAAAT
This sequence comes from Mycena alexandri, assembly GCA_029233265.1. Classification (NCBI taxonomy): domain Eukaryota; kingdom Fungi; phylum Basidiomycota; class Agaricomycetes; order Agaricales; family Mycenaceae; genus Mycena; species Mycena alexandri. The sequence continues at coordinate 148,245 of JARJCM010000001.1, read as the reverse complement.
AATGGGGGGGCAATGGGGAGGTATGGCGCATCTGGACACGTAGAACGTTGAAGGGGTGCGAACTAGATGGACGAAGAAGACAGACCAGGGGTGGGTGCTCGCGGCCGGCCTGAGCGGGGGTGGACTTGGATCGTGACCTGTGGAACCGAGAAACTAAATCTGAAGGATTTAGACGGGACATCCACGGACACCCAGGACGGCGGAGGGAAAAAGGCTGCTAATGAAGCAGGAGATGGTGAAGTTTTCGGACACCATATTTAGCGCACAGAGACATGTATCAGCAAGTGTTGCCGTAACCGGAACAGTCGCGGGCCACTTCGTAAACGAGCCTTATAAAAAGAAAATTGTTTCTGGGTGACCTACGTAAAGCCCATCATTGATAGGCCCTACCCCATCAGATCCCAGACTACCGGCACTATAAAAAGCTTTCATAATCAACGTGTCTCTTCACATATTTACCACGAACCATCGTAACCAAGGCTGGCGGCACCGTGCTGCGCTCCCTAATGGCGAGGTCCAAGACGATGCTAGACGGATATAATGCTTTGTGTGTGTACCTACATATGCAGGGCTTCGCTTCCTTCCTACATACTTTTTTGCATGTACTCTACTTTTTCCCAAAGAAATCCCTCTCGGCCAGATACGTGTCGTGCTCCTGCCGGTGCGCCACTATCGAACTATCCACCCCTCGGCGCCATAAGGGCAGACCCACCTGATGAAGAAGAAAAAAGGAACGACATCAGCCCAAAATGCCCTGGCGATGGCAATGGATCATGACATACCCAACCAATAAAACTGTAAATCCGGTCCATGAAAACGTTGTTGTGCGGCGTTGCGCCGCGCGTCGAGGCGCGGAAAAGGTTTCCCAAAAAGTCTAAACACTCATGGGTCAATGCCGGCGGGTACAGAGCAAGGGCGTCACGTACCGCCTGAGATATGGAAGTAATTGCTCTCAACACCTGCTTCGTAATCAACATTGCGGTTCCGAAAACAAACGATCTGAGGCAATTTGAATTACCGGAAAGCAGGGCCTCCGCGACCTTATCGGGCTGCATCCCTTCGTCCGTCTCTTCAATCTTGAGCGTGATTTTCGGCTTCGTCTTGTTCTCCTCAACATATCCAGGGCTATATATCGTTCCGGGGAAGAAAATATGCACTCCGATTTCATACAGCAGCAATTCAGAGCGCAGGGTTTCAGCAAGACCTGGGAATATAAAATGCATGGAGCGGCTCGGGTGGACAGAACACACCTCTCAATGCATGCTTCCCTGGGGAATACGAGGAGTAGCCGACGAGAGACATGTACCCCAAGACCGACGACGTGAACACGATTTTGCCGGCGAAGCGATCGCGGACCATGCGTTTCGCTGCCGCCTATACGCCTCCGGTGTGAACAATGAATGGACGACGAAACGCAGAAGGCTCACTAGCGCCGTCGATGCTTGCACCCAGTATGCCATCTCCATCCCCTTCCGCTGGGAAGCTTCCGTTTCCTCGACGAAGAAGCCTGGGGTAGATGTCCCCGCACAGAGGAATATAGCGTCCGGACAACGTCCATCGTGGGCCGCACACACGGCTTCCAGTGCCGCAGAAGCAGACTCTGCTTCATTGATAGAGAATGAATAAGACTTGAGTTTTTGGCCGGGGCTTTGGCGGACTTTCTACGGAATGGGTGTTGGAGAAGCGTGCATGATTCGGAGGGCATGCATACCTCCATCTCTTCGAGTGCAGCCTGTAGTTTGTGTTCATCGCGTGCCACGATTGAGACGTCTGCGCCGTTCCGGGTCAAAAGTATTGCGAGGGCGAGGCCTAAGCCCGAGCTTCCGCCAGTAACATAACAGTGCTGTCGGTGAACTATTCAACTCGGGTGAAAAGGACGATTAATGTGGGACGTGCCCGCCCCTTTGGGGACCATTTCTTGGAGGAGAACATTAATAACCGGGCGATAAAGACAGTGGCGAAGGCGAGGGAGATGAAAATTAATATCGAAGAGTTAGGCATTGAAATTCGGAAATTCGGAACAGTCGCGTCCCGTTTAGGATGCAAATCTCCTCTTCAAGTCGCTTGTTCGCCTTCTCACTTGATCGGTGGACGACAAGGGACAGCCACTTTCTGGGAGGGTGCTCTGTCGCCAATTGCAAGAGAAATCTCTCCGACTTTGCTCGTGTTTCCATTTGTCTCTTTTAGGACTCTGGGTTCGCCCACAGTATATAATGGAACCGTCTTCTGTGGCGTTGAACCCTTCTCCCCCCTCCAATCACGGTGGCCCATCCCTGATGGACCCACCCACCTATGACCTCCCCGCCATCCAGAAACAGCCCAAATCCTACCACCCTCTTTCCTTCCATGTCCTTGCCCTCCTTATGCCGTTTTCCGTCCTTGGAGTTCTTGCCCGTCTCGGCCTATCCGCACTAGCGACTTATAGCGGCCAAAGCATATTTTCTCTCGCCTACGCGCAGGCGACGGGATGTTTAATCATGGGGTTCTGTCTGGCACTGAAGGAGCCATTTAGCAGATAGTGAGGTCGTCCAACAAATTCTGTGTCGATTCGACTCATTTTGCCAGTTATCCCCCCGCGTATATAGCACTCACCACGGGTAAGCGGCTCGCTCTCTAAATACTCCACCGCGCTTACCCAAGTTTCCGTAGGCTTTTGTGGCTCGCTAACCACTTTCTCTGGCTGGCAACTCGATATCTTCAAATCCTGGCTAAACTCGAGCAACGCCCCGCGGTCTGCTCTCAATACTGTAGGTCCCGCTGCTCCACAGCTTAACTCGCAGATTTGAAATGACTCCCAAGGTGATGGACGGCCTGAGTAAATCCGTCTTCACAATATCACTCTCACTGGCTTCCTTGTTTTTCGGCATGCACATTGCGACCGAGATATCGCCCTACTTCCGTGCCGCTCCGCCCCCCGGAAGATTCTTTCGGAGCGCCGCGACGGTTCTTGCAATTTGCATATATGCCGCGACTATTCCGGCATATTACCTCCTCCCGCGGGACTATCGACACCAAGCCACAAGTGCACTTCTCTTTTCCTTCCCCGGCACCCTCACGCGGTATCTACTTTCCACGCACCTTAACGCTGTGGTCCCATCGTTTCCCCTCGGTACCTACGCGGCCAATTCCTTCGGCACTGCGCTGCTGGGCACGTTCCACGTGCTGCAGAGCACCGGGAACCGCCCGCTATCCAGTGCGAGCTGCACCACTCTACAGGGCCTTTCGGACGGCTACTGCGGCTGTCTTACGACCGTCAGCACCTTCGTGGCGGAACTCTCGGCCCTCAAGACAACCGGCCACAAGTACCGCTACGGGCTAACAACATTCCTCACCGGCCAGATCATCCTTGTGTGCATTTTCGGCGCACTTCTGTGGGGCGGAAACATCGTGAAGGACCAGACGTGTGTTTTCGACTGATCAGCGTTACCACCACAATTCCCTCCGAGCTGGAATCCAGCACTTTGCCGCTCTGTCCATCCTCGAGCCCATTCGAGCCTTGACCAGACAGAGGCCCCGCCTAGACCGGTGTCTCTGAAACCAAGTTTGTGAACGTTTTCCCACTTCATCGAGAGAACGGTACCGGTCTAGGCCCCGCCCGGTCCACGCAATAACGCCTGCCGGTAACTCCTCACACCCAGACGCGCCGAAGAATTCTTTCAACGCAATTAACTCACATGCCGCTGCGCTCATTGGTCTTCATCCTTATAGACTAGCAACATCGCGGACAAAGATAGTAATTCCTTTTAATTACACCGTATATTGACGATTTAGTCGCCTTATAATTTCTGTGTTTAGAGAGGGCAGTTTGAATTTAACACTGAATTTAGCACTTCGCATACGACTCTTCTTTGTGGAGTTCAGCATTCTTGGGCACATTGCACATTGGTACAATATCACCCCGGGTTCCCAGTATTCGTCAACGCTCGTTGCTCCTCCACGATAGTGTCCGCTCGGTCCCACATATCCGGCAAACCAAAGTATGGAGCTTCCCAATCCCCGACGATATCCTTTAGTCTGTCCTGCAGGACAATACGAGGATCCTGCGCCAAAGCACGACTCGCTAATGGATTAATTACAATGAGGATCAACACCCGGAGAAGAGGGCAACTTGAACACACGACCGCAGCATGCTCCCGCTTCCCCTCAAATCCCAAATTCAAGGCGACATGAGTGAGACGGGGGAGATGCGCGAGGATGGATAGGTTGGCCGCATCATAGTCATGCCAGGCAACCAGCTCGAGGTGGGTGAGCTTTGAAAACCACATAGAGGGAGTGAGAGGGATTCGCAAGAAATGCGTGACTTCCATGGAGAGTCGGCGGAGTGGGAGTTGGCTGAAGAGCTGGGGGAAATCGGGGTGACCGCCAAAGTCAACCCAGCATGCAAGGTACTCTACTTGGGTGCACGCAGCTAGTATGCCGCAAGCATGCGATGCTGCTCTCGAGTAGGTCAGACACAATATCTTCACTGCCGCGAAGAAGCCCGGAGGCTTGAGATTCGATTGAATGAGTCGGAGAAATCTGCTGGCCTCGGAGGCATCTAGGACTGTCACCATTTTGAAAAAGATGAGATCGACCCTAGTGAAATTTATTGTTGGGGTGTGTCGGTGGCTACAGCGGACTGACCAATGTCGAACGCGACGGGCAACCAGACAGAGGGCTAGCCGATCTTCGCAGTTGCGTTTGGCGAGGAGCCGATCTTCGCAGTTGTGTTTGGCGAGGGGCCGATATTCGTTGTGTTTGGCAGGGAGCCGGTTGTCTCTGGCGGCGAGCTCAAAGATCTCGCGTTCGAGCTCGGGGGGGAGGTCTGGCATGGTTGGTGGGAGAGACAGAAGAGACGGAGACTGATCGGCACAGCTTCGGACTTGACAGCTTCACACCCAGTGTCGTTGAAAGAAGTTACCAGACTAAAGAGAGATCTGTGCAGCAGGAAAGGTGCCGTGGTGTGCCGTGGGTCCGTGGATCACCCGCAGAACATTTCGTTTGGTATGTAGCATCTGAAGATTCGGAAGGTCCTGGGAGTTCGGGACTGGAACAAGGCGCCGTTAAGCTCGAAGCCGCGGGAGTTGAAGCATATTGAGGAGTCGCGCCACCAGTGTCGACACGCACCGCCATAACCCGCCGCCACAGCCAGATTGGACGTTCTCGGTGGTCTCTCGTAGACAGACGCTTGTTGTACGTTCTCGGCAAGGGACTTTTGTTTGTGCCGCCGTGGGATCAATAAACAACCGTCCCTTTACAGCAGCAAGACTCTTTGGATAACCCCAGTCGTCTACGAGAGACCCTAAGAGAATGTCGCGACAAGGCGAGGAGGACACCGGCGGCGACGAGGTCATGGAAGAGGAACCGGAAGAGCAAGAAGACGGCTATAGTACGTGTTTTCTCTCACTTCACAAACCTCGTGTTCGTCTCTCCCCGATACTGATGTCTCAAACCATCCCTGTTAGCCTCTTCTACCCCTACTTCCACCCTCACATGGATCAGTTGGTTCTGCTCCCTGCCCGGACACGAGTATTTCTGCGAAGTCACAGAGGACTTTATCGAGGACGACTTCAACCTCACGGGCCTCAACTCGATGGTGCCGTTCTGGAAAGAGGCGATGGAGATGGTGTTGGATGTGGAACCAGGTGCGCCGCCTGCGCGACGTGCTTTCGCGGCTCGCGCTTATGCCACACGCGTCTAGATGAAGACGCTGCAAAAATACCAGACGTATCTATCGTAGAATCGTCTGCAGAGATGCTCTACGGCCTCGTTCATCAACGATATATTCTTGGGCGCGCTGGGCAGCAGGCGATGGTGCGTTCCGCCCTGGATATCGCACATGCGGGGTCTAACAGGTTATCTAGGTCGATAAATACGAGAGCGGGATATTCGGCTCCTGCCCACGCGTCTATTGCATCGGCTGCAATGTGGTGCCCTGCGGGCGCTCTGACCTGCCCGGCATCGACACCGTGAAGCTATTCTGTCCCAACTGCAACGACATATACGTTCCTCCGAGCAGCAGGTTCCAGGGGGTTGACGGCAAGTCGTGTTTTCCGCGCGACGTATCCCCAACTGACGATGTGCTCGTACAGGTGCATTCTTTGGCACGACCTTTGCGCATCTGTTTTTCCAGAACTACCGCGAATCAGCGCCGGCACCGTTCTGGAAAGCGCCTGCCAGCGGGGGCGCTTCGCTCTCACCACGCACCACCGCCCGCAATTCTCCCTTTGTAAATCCCAACCCGTACGGCGGTCAAAAGCGCGCGGCGGGGTATGTTTATGTTCCGCGGATCTATGGGTTCAAGGTCAGCGACCGTGCCAAGTGCGGTCCGCGGATGCAGTGGCTGCGACTGCGACCAGAGACGCCGGCGCAGCTAGATCAGGTGGACTGGCGGGGGCGGTGGATCGACGAGGACGAGTACGAAGACGATGAGGATGAGCAGGATAGACAGATGGAGGACTTTGACCCCGTATGTGCCGCCGTGATCTTCTGTTCCGCCATGTCTAACATTGAGGTAGGACGCTGCAGACGACGATGATGACGAGGAGGAGGACGAGGAGGAGGATGAGGAGGAGGGAGCATCTCCTGGGCAGCAGCCACATGGGCAGCGACACGCTGAGAGTATACCCGCTACCGCTACGCGAGCTGTGCGGACGCTGCCAACAGCATCACGGCAGGAGGGACCTGTTATTATAACGCTGCCGCCGACCGGGGGCAAGGTGAAGCTGGTACGACAGTGGGAGCGACCACCAGTCCTGACGGGGACGGCATAGGGTCGAGGGACTGTAGCTTTTTTGGTTTTTGTTTTCTATCATAATATTCGCATAGAGGAATTGATAAGATAAGATTGTGCTTCATGCGTGAGAATTTTGCACGTGAAGTTATGGGTAGATGTGGCCGCGTTTGGCAAGCGCTTCGACTTTCATCCTCAAGACCGACGACATGACCCGCACCAGTATGTTTTGCCCAAAGGCTTGCGGCGCTCGCTGACGCAGTGTAGACCTCCGCTACGGACCCAACAAGGGCCACCCGACAACGCCCATCGCCAAAACGGTGCGCCCCAGCCAGCGCAAAGGTGCGTTTATGCCGCGGTCCGGGGAATAACGGAGACCGACACGGCTTGCAGGTGTCCAGTCCACCAAAACCAAGTTCGTCCGCGCTATCGTCCGTGAGGTCGCCGGGTTCTCCGCGTACGAGCGGCGGGTAATGGAGCTCCTGCGAAACTCCAAAGTGCGTGTCGTTTCGCGCCTCGTTTTGCTGCTCGATTGAACCGTTGTCGTCTGACCCTGTGTATCTATTTTTCCAGGACAAAAAAGCGCGCAAGCTGACGAAAAAACGGGTGCGTTATTTTGTTTCTTGTATTTCAACTCGTATGTTTATAATTTTCTCGGAATAGCTCGGGACGCTGCTCCGCTCAAAGCGCAAGCTGGAGGAGCTATCGAGTGTGATCCAGGAGAGCAGACGGGCAGCGCACTAGACCGCTCATTGCATCGACCAGTATGAATATGCGTTGTATGCCATGCAATTGTCCTGTCCATTCTGAGAGCTGAACAGTCTTCGATCATGATTATCTTTTGTTCTTGCTCCCGCCTGCAGCTGTGTGGTCAGCATGAATTGAGGATGAATAATTTTTTTCGATCCACATTCATTCTTGCGATGTCTACGCTGTGCTCGCGATGTATACCCGTTTAACCGGTGTCCGTTTATGCTGAGCTGTAAGAAAATTGATGTTTGGCCGTCGGGCGGACACGGCAGATACCAATCTGTTGTATTTGTGGGAACCGGGACCGTTGGATAATCATGCTGACTGCGGCCGTTATGGCGATTTTTTGCAGCGTCGAGTGCACAGCGAGCAAGAGTGGCGCTCGGTGCGCGGGGCAAGGAGCGAAAAATAGGATAGTCGAGGGTGAAGGTTGTGTGGGCTGGGTGTGCCGTTCTTGGCGGGATGAAGGAGTGAATCATATACGCTGACGGATCGACGGCGGAGAGGCGCTCAATATAGAAAAGGATTGGAAAAGTAAGCACGATCGACAACTCTTCCTCTTCCCGTCATGCACCCTCCACCTCCCCTCCAACTCGTTCGTCCACCCTCGGGGGTCTCCCGGCGCGCTCCTACCACCCCCGACGTCCCCCCGTCCCCCATGCTCTTCATTGCCTCCCGTATACTCGAGTGGAGCCATCTGAGCCCCCCGCGCGCCCAAGTCCACCCCGACGCCGGCTTTGTCCTCCCGCTCTCCGCCGCCCCCACCCAGTCCTCTTTCCCCCGCCCCGACACGAAGTCTCCGTCGCAATCACATCAACGGTTCCCTTCCGTAAGTCAAGCTGTTGTTCTTCCACGCACTTTTCTTGTTCATCATGTCCGCCGCATCCTTGCAGGCCCACGTACCCATGCTGTTCGTTATGCTCCTCCTTCCGCTCTCGACGGGACTCGTCTTCTTCAGTCTCACGACTCTGCCGATAACCGTATCATGGCCACGGACCCTCCCAGATCTCGCTCAGCTGGGCAGGGAACTCCACGGCTACTCCCAGAGCGGACCAGCGGAAATGGCCCATGTCATCGGCGTAATGGCTCTAACTGCAATCTGGAAACACGCTTGGTCCGTTCCCGGTAGCGTCGTATGGGTCCGTTGCTCCACCACTCGATCCCTATTTGTCTCCTTTGCTTATCTACCCTCAGAATGTCCTTGCAGGGGCCTTGTTTTCTCCCGCCCTCGCAACGATTCTATTGACGTCGCTGACGACAATCGGTTCGGCATGCGCCACCCTCCTGGCAGTGCCCCTCGGCCCCCTCATTACGCGTTTCTTTCCTAAGGCGCTCGACATGACGCGTCATGCACTCGAGGGGGATTCCGACGGAACCCCCGACAGCGATGCTAAACCCCGGTCCTCTGCGTGGGTCCGCCTCTCTGTGCTGCGCCTCGTTGGCGTGGTTCCCTGGTCTGGCATCAACATCGCCTGCGGAGTCTGCGGAGTGTCTCTCTGGGACTGCATGCTCGGCGCCTTCATTGGCTCCCTTCCTTGGACTGCGGTCACTTGTCAGGTTTGTCTCAACAATACTTTTTTTTTTCCAACGTGCTGACAGCTGGCCATCAGATAGGAGACATTTTACAAACCGTTGCCTCTCACCCGTCTCCCACCCCGCAGACGGTTTCATCCTTATTAACCTCGCCGGCGATCATCGCCAAGCTGGTGGTGCTCTCGTTCTTGTCGCTCGCGCCCATCCTCGGGCGCGAGCACTTGCGCGCTCTGATCACCCACGCGCCGTCTACGCCGCTGCCAGCCGAGGAAAAACGCACATCGCGATGGGGCGTCGCATGGGTGCGCACCAAAATGCGCATGTCGTCGCGCTCGCGAACACGGGAGGCGAGCCAGCACGAGCTCGACGTCCTCGTTGACGAGAAGCGCGCCATTGAGGACCTATAGATATGGATTTCGCTTTCATCAGTGCTCTCCTTTGTCTGCTCTCACCCCCCACCCGCACCAGCTTTCTAATTCGGCATTTACTTACGACTGCTATGACCCACATTCACACACTACACACACGCGCGCGCTACGTGCTCATGAGCGTAGCATAGACTGCTACATACCACCACCACCATCACAAACTTCGAATTCAATGTACTGTACCTAGGTCCGGGTTTTTCGATGGCTTGCAGATATCCATATCTATCATATCCATACCTTGTCCCTTTGAATGTCATTCAATAATTGCATGTCGCCTCCGAGTCGTGTGAATCGACAATTTTTTGGGGACGCCACGGTTGCGTTGTTGATGGGCGCCCGAGTATGATGGCCGTCGGAGTTGAAGTGTGGTGTACGAGGGTGAGCGGCGGGAGTGCTGAAGGGACCATCCTCGAGCGGCGGGTCAAAGCTGCAACCTTCAAAGTAAACTGTTCATTGAAATGACGGTTTGGTGACGCGCGCGGCGCGGCGCGATCACGTGATCGCACCCCCGCTTTTAAAGTCTCCCTCTTTACGCCCTCATGTTGCCTGCAACGTTGCCTAAAGGTCAGACTCAAAGGTTCATGTTTCCGAGGTCAAATCCTGCATTCCCCGAGTACCCCTCGTTTCATGCGCTCAAGTTCAGGAATATCCATTTGATTTTTATTGTTACAATTCCCCTCGCGCGGCGGCGCACTCGCCTACTGCCAAAAGAAGACTTTCTCCCTAGTTGTACTCGGCAACAAGAATCTCTTCCGACTGCTCGTGGGCGCGCTTCTTCGCCTCGTGCTTGGTTTTCTCCTTGTCGATAGTGTCCAGGCCCTGAACGACGACAATCAGCTGTTGCGGCGCGCGATGGCTGTGATGCAAGTTCAAAACTCACCTTGGTCTCGACCATGCGGTCGACAAAGGCACCGCTGAAGGCGGCGATGAGCTCCTTCGCCTTGGCGTGGCTCTGGGGCTTGCCTGGGGTGACCACATTAATTAGTATCGGCCGAATAGCGCATCTGCCGTGGACAACTTGCCCTCCTTCGCGCAGTGCTCCTCGTATTTCTTGGCTGCCTGGAATTTGGAATTAGTTCGATACCCGGTTCACGAAGTAAAGGATTCACCTCGTAGGAGGCGGCGGCGGCGATCAGCTCATGGGAGAGCTTTGCCTTGTGCTCGTGGTTCTCGGGGGAGACGTTGATGACCTGGGGACGCGATGGTAAATGGGTCGTCCCTTGAAGCAGCGGCAGCGGCAACACACCTCCTCGTACGCAGCCGCGTCGTTCTCGTGGGTCTTGTGCAACCAACCGAAAGGCATTGTGAATGAAGTAAGTGAAGAAGAAGGGGGAGGTTAAAGAGTTGTGGGTAGGGGAGGTGGTCAAGACAGAGGCTGATGAAGGCATTTGGGGATGGCCAAACCCCTTAAATAGGCCCTCGCTGTGGCAGTGAATCTTGGTCGGATCTGCCATTGTGAGTAACCTCCTTTGACCGGGTTACTACCCGCCTTGTCCTCCGTCGGCGCCAAAACAATCCGACAAATTCTGTCCACAGCCCCGAGTAATTACGCGTCGCGATGGGTCGTGATTGCGCTGGCTGAGCCATCGTTGGCTCGGAATCTGTCGGAATCTCTTGGTTACATACATACTCGTTTATTTGACAATTCAGTGCATTATGTGCTACTTAGCTGCAAACTGTGCCCCCTGGCGCCGACTTCATTCATTCTCGGGACGCGGGAAGAGCAGCGCAGAATTTTGGGGAACGGTAACTCAACGACGGGAATTCCGTCAACAAGAACTTCTGAACTGCCACCGTCACGCTCTGGACTGCGGCACTCGGTGTATGATGCGCCCGACGCTTCCGTATCGACAGCAAGTGTATGAGAGTAGTTTAGGAATACAAGTAATAGCATTAGCAATTCAAAAAGTCCTCTGCCAGTAGTGGCAGATCTATGGAAATCTAATTTACACTCCAAGTCTGTGGGAAATTTGAAGTTGAGGATAAGTCGGGGAGGATGCAGATTGCACGTACCGTCGTTTACTATGCTCATAGACCACATAAGATATCGACACGGCCGGTACCACCTATGACACGATTTAACAAAAGCAGTAGCAAAGAAACATCACGAACCTTTGCCAACGTGGGAAATAGGCCCCGATAAAATCCCCGCCATCCATCCCGCTCCAGTGTCTTGCTCGCAACGTCCCACACGCCAGTGTATTTCTGCGGATGACCCGTGGAGCCAGAGGCCTGCAGTCGGGTGCGCACTAAATTGAGGGGGTACACGGACGTCGCGCCGACGCTGCCGGATATGCTACCAAAGGCAAGCAACGCTAGAACGCCGGGCTCGTCCTTCCCCGTTGAGCGAACATAGGCGAGTTTGAGCGCTTCGAAGGTGCTCATGTCGATCGCGGAGTACCTATATGAGCTTGAGTGTTTGGAAAAATTCGAAAAGCTGAAATAGCTCACGGGAAGACGCCGACGAGGCCGATCTGGGTCAATATTAACGTCGCGCAAACAAGATTTGGGCGAAACTCACTGTCAGTCCCCGGTAATATGCGCGGACTCCACCCAAAGCCCAGAGATGGCGAGCTGCGGTGAGTATTTTGGGTTGGGCTCTCTGGAAGAGTACGGTGAGCAAGGAATAAACATTAAACAGAAAGCATAAATACTTTGAGCGCGTCCGCCCCTCCCTTGGCTGAATACAGGCGTCAAGGGTAACCAGCAGGCAAAGATGGTGGTAGTCACCAAGGTCAGTGCCGCGCTTCAGCTCGCCCGCGTTGCTCATCATTTGCGTCTAGTTTGGGTGAATAAAAGTGATAGAGTACGGTGCGAAGCGATACCTTGAGCGTCTCAATGGGATAGATGCCTGCGGCACGTTGTGTTCAGTGCATTTTCAACAGATAATAAGAAATCAAAATTATCCTCACTCAGTTGACTACTGATACCTCCAATACCACCGGACAAAAATCGGCTAACACCGCTGATATCGCGCGAATCATCAACCTTGTCGATGTATTTTGCGAAAGCTCGTTTCTAACAAACACTACGGTCAGTGATGACATAGGTAGCAGGGGATGAACGGAATACCGATGATTCATACGCAAAGAACTTGATTGCTGGTGCACCGTGAATAGTCCGCATGAAGAGAAAAGTATCTACTCACCAGATTCGGGAAATATCTTCGCTACTGAGAGACCATTTCCCGTCCAGAACGCAAGCACCCCACCTTCGGCGTATATTCGGGCGACCGCGCTGGCAATTACTTTCGCGCCGCCAATGCTAGGTTTTGGCGTAATGGGAGTTCCACCAAGATCTGGTGGGCGTGTAATGAGAAATATCTTGAGGCGGTCAAATGGCGCGGTGCATGTTCGACTAACTAAATAAACGACCTTGAAGTGGCTGAATAGGGAATATTGCAATACTCACCGGCCCCCGCGACGCCGCCAGCAAGCAGAAATTTCAGGGCTGTGTGGCCTTCGAGCCAGCCGTGTGGATCTTCCTCTTCCTCTGCTACTGCCCCAGTGTCAGGTTGCCCGGTATCGAATGTTTGGGCCTGGTGGACCGTTGAAGGTTCCGCCTTTAATTGGATTGTCGGTCGATCCTCGGCGCTCAAGGTAACATCACCTGTCGCGAGTGTAAATAATTTACTACTTGGCCAGGGGACAACTCACCCTCCATTGTAACGCGGGTTGCTCCTCGGGGGTCCTCACTCAAGTACCTTCGCATTTCGTAATAACGATAAATTTCCGTCGCTGACGCCCTGTGTGGTAGGAGAAGGAGAAAGTCGCGGAATTCAGCAAAGCTGATAGAGTGCGAATGTGGAGACGCGGTTAGGAAAGTCATGAATTCCGAAAGCTTGGCCGTAGAAAGTGTGATCCCTGCCAGCGTCGTAAGTAATAATAGAGGGCTGCAAATTGTGTGGCCGTACCAACTTTGGTCAGCGCCGAACTGAGTTCTTGCGCGTCCAAGCGCCCATTGCCGTCCAAATCGAGATCATGAAAAATATGCCAAAGCTCTTGCGGCTCGGTGAGACGGTCGATTTGGTAGAACAGAAAACAACTATGCGCACCAGTCTCCTTTTCTTCGGCGTAATCTTTGAATTCTTTCCATTCAATGCCGCCCATGGGTGACGTCGATGAGATATGTCCCCCACACTTGCGTAACAACTCCTTCTCGTACATCGTTATCAGCCGTTGCGCGTCCGCCGGTGCAAGTCCCGCATTGTCGGTTGAAGCGTTTCGAGGTTTGTTGTCGAGATGTAGAACGGGAAGTTGTCTGTACACTTCCTTCAGTCTTTGCTTGCGATTATCGCGACCTTCCTGAGATCTTTTCCAGCAATTAATTACTCAACTCGGTCGCATAGCGCACACCTACCTGAACTCCGCGAGAGTACGAGGGGGCCTCCGGGGAAGCGTATCCGATCGTAATTTGGGAAGAAATGGTCGGTCCTCTGCTCCAGAGTCACTAGCGTCGAATATTTCTCTTCCAGTCTGTGGCTGTTCCTTGTCTGGCTCGCCCATTACGCGTCAGTTCGCGATGGAAAGAACTGGAGTGCCCTTATAAAGGCATCTATGTCGATGGAGCGGAGCAAGGATGTTTGACACTGTTGTGCTCCGACTTGTACTTCCTGCCACAACCACCTTTCGAACTCGCCTTCAGATCTCACCGCGATGCTGCCCTGCGACTGACCCTCTGCCTTGTTGCGCGTCGTGTCCAATGTTGGACAGTTCCGCTTCGTCCCAAATAGTGAAACATGCTATTCAATTATTCAACAGGATCGGTCTCATCCACTACGAGATGGTGACAATGAACAACGACCTTCACGCGGACAAACTCGTTGCACTCATCGAGAGGAGTTCAAAACCTCCGCACTTCTTCGAAACAGTCGAAACTCTGTGCCCTCCTTATAGCTTAAGAGGAACAAGCGCTTGCGGCATACTGGCCGCGTGCACGAAAGTGGAACGGCTTGCCTGCTGGTTAAACTTGAAGGACTCTCCTGAGCTCCCTGTCCTGCATAGCCGACTCCCGCTTCGCCGGCTCTCTCTTGAGATTACCCATTTCTGCCAAATTCCTCTCGCTCCTTCAACCTGGCTCTCGGATTTGGACCTGGTTGCTTGGAAGGATTACGATGTGGGCGCTCTATACAAACTTCCTCAGCTTACCCATGTCGCCTTAAATTTCGATCTTGATGGAATGGGCGTAGAACATATAGTGGCCGTTCGCTCGCCTTCAGGTTTTGGTTGCTATTGTCGAGTCGGACGACGTTGATTTGGATTTCGAGCTCGACGAACAAGCAACACCCATTCAAGAGGATTGGGAGGCGCCGTATTTTGGCTTTGTAGACATGTGGTCCGTTGCAGAAGCTACCGCAGAGCAACAACGGGAGAAGGTGATTCGGGCTGCGTCCTCTCAATAACATATTCGGTGCGAAAGAAGGGATTGATTGGTACCTGTACCGTATAATTAACGTGTCTGCTTCCACACAGAGAGAGATATAAAAACGGAGCGTATTCTACATTTCAGCGTCCGTCGCTTAACACCACGCCCCGTATTCCTTGAAACCCTTCATCCTGTTTTTAATCAAGACACCGAGTGTCTTGATTCTCTCCCACCACATCGCATGTCCCTGCTCTTGAGGCATTCCATCGGTCGGTCGTTGTGCCACCTCCCATTCTGTGGAAGCCCAAGAAATGCCGGATTCACGGTGCGAAGTAAACTCTCCCGTTCCAATCGACCACCTGTCGGTTCTTTGAAACCCGCGGCCAGGAAGGTCAATCAACTTGGTCCTTCGGTTCAGCGCTACCTTCAGACAATTCATCACCAACGCTACATTGAAGGGGAAGACAGTTACCTCGAAAGATTCCAGGTCCAGACCAGGAGGCCCTCGCCATTCGTGGTCGCTGGGACGTGGCGGAGTTGGAGGTCGATAAATCTGCAAAACCGTTAGTTCTACATGCGACAACAAAGAGCGAGTGGCATAACCCGACGGTGGTTTTTTGAAGCAAGATGGACGGGTGAAGCGAGTTTAGGCAATTGAGGAGCTTCATCGATTGCCGGCTGAGCGTGCGCAAAACTTGCAGAAGACAAAATAGTTCGCGCTTGCGCTATGGCATCGTGCCAGTCCTCCGGTAGCTTTAGAGTTTTTAATGAGGTGATGCCACAGTAAAATAAGTAGCAAGTTACCGGCGGCATTTCTTCTTTTTGACGACTTGCGTGCTGGAATGTGGAGAGAGATACAGGAGACGAAGGTGGAGAGGGAATGTACGCAGGAACGGGTTTTCTGTAACTCATTGCCCGGTGCATGGTGCGAAGAAAGAGAAAGACGCAGGGAACTATAAGGCGTTTATGCTGCCAGAGCGCTCTTTGTGTCGGGTCAAAGCAAAGAAAGACTCGAAATTTAGTCCGAAAAGCCAGGCAAATATCGGGCTTAAATATCGACGGCACATGTTCAAGCATGCTCAGGGTGCATTGGTTTAATTTCCGAGCTGGTAGAGCCACCTAGTAAGGCGAGCCAGGGTTCCGCATTTGAACCGCTTTGGGCAAACAAAGTTTGGAAGCAGCAATAATGGGCACGTTGAATGACTGAGTTTGGTGGCCGGACCAGACGAAATTAATCACGAAGGACGAACGCAACTGAACGCGGTCAACTTTCAGGTGGCTGTGCATAGAACGCACGCGATCACGTGTAAGCCAACGCGCTTAATTAGAAAGGTTGGTCTGGGGAAAAGTGGATTCCTAGGAGATTTAACGATGCAATAAAATCATTTGTAGAGCTCCTCTGCAAGTTGAGGTCCAACGCCGACATCGCACAGCGACGAGGTCACAGCGGCGCCGCGTGTCGTTTCGGTGTGATTGCGAAATTCCACGAGTCAATCTTGAGTCAATCTCTACCCACGTTGTGATTCGGCATA
This sequence comes from Mycena alexandri, assembly GCA_029233265.1. Classification (NCBI taxonomy): domain Eukaryota; kingdom Fungi; phylum Basidiomycota; class Agaricomycetes; order Agaricales; family Mycenaceae; genus Mycena; species Mycena alexandri. Next base: position 131,926 of record JARJCM010000001.1, on the reverse strand, counting down.
TACAAAACCGTCTTTGGTCTTCCTATTTCCTACTTCGCACAAGACGTCCGTAATTCCCAAATCATTCCCCCAAGTCCATCCCACGCTTTTAAATTCATTGTGTTTCAGACCTGGCACTTAGCCGCGTCTGTCGACGAACCTAGGCGCTGCGGTAAGGGAAGGTTCGGACTGGCATTTCCCTGCACCGCGTGACTTTGCAGCGGCGTCGCAGGCTAAACAATTTTTTTCCCTTTGTTCTTCTTATTTTCTTATTTTTGCTGGAAAAAAAATCCTTGATCATCCTCCATGTGCGCACCTGAGCCTGACCGGCCTGACCTGTCAAGGCGAGGAGGAAGTAGCGAGGGCTCTCAAATCTGCAGAGGAAAAATTACCATATAAAGACTTTTACGTCACGAACCTTATACGAGAGGCTTCTATCTTGCTTCACTTTATGTCAAAATTCAAATCCCGACTACAAAAGGCGGACTAGATTGCTCGGACGAACTCTACATACCTTTCCTTTGCGCAACCCACACACAGCTCTTACTTTCAAGAAAAACCCACCGCGCAACCCCTATAATCTACAATGCCTCCTCGTCCTGCTCCTGGTACGTACGATGCTCTGATTTATGACCTAGGCCACTCATTCCCTTCTTTAGCTGGTCCGTCACGTCGTGCTTGTTCCTTTACCTCTGCTCATTGCTCGATCTCTCTCTACTTTTCCCTGTTGCCCATCAGGCGGCGCTCGCGTGAGTTCAATTCCTTCCCTCTCCTTTGCCTTTGTAACGAAGCTTTAGGCCGGACTTCCCACTGCTGGAGCTCACATCACTACGGTACGCTTCGCTTCTCACGCCGTCTCTTCTTTCATTGACCAGGACCACGCTTTCAGGTAGGAGTGAAGCGTCCTGACTTTTCCTCTGGTGGCCAACCCGTCCCGATCTACGTCAACTCGTTCGCGACTACGGTCCCCTCCTCGATCATCCACCATTACGATGGTGAGTTCAATGTTTTGCCTCAATCGCATCGACTCTAATATCCCTCCTAGTCGTGATCAGCCCGTCCGAGAAGACGCTTCCCGCTCGCATGACGATGGACCTCATTCGTCGTCTTCAGTTCGACGTTGCCCCTCAGATGTAAGTTATGTTCATTTATCTCTATCTCTTCCACTGCTAACTTTCACGACCAGCTTCACCCCTCGTTGCGTCTACGATGGTCGCAAGAACATCTTCAGCATCCGCGAGCTCCCCTTCGACACTGGCTCTCAGGAATTCGACGTGACGCTCGCCGATGCGAACTCCTCTGCGGGGAGTGGAGGCAAAGGTCCCAAGGTAACTAGACTGACTATTTTGTTCGATGTGAACTCTAATAAACTCCAACCAGGTCTATAAAATCAAGTTGACCAAAGTCGCTCAGATAAACCCAGAGTAAGCGCCTGCGACGACTAACGAGTTCTCTTCCTCATACATACTATACCTCCAGGGTCCTGAAGCGCTTTATCGACGGCGACCAGTCGCACGACAACACCGTCCTGACCGCCATTACTGCTCTGAATGTTGTTATTCGGATGGAGCCCACGCTCAAATACCCCTTTAACGTCCGGTCCTTCTTCACGAACAAAGAGACAAAGGATATTGGGGCCGGCCTCGAGCTTTGTGAGTATCCATCCCTCGTGTTTTGTTTTTTGTTGGGCTAATTCTATGCAGGGCGCGGATACTTCCAGTCCATAAGACCGGCTATGGGAAGAATGCTCATCAACGTCGACATCTCGACCGGCTGCATGTACAAAAATGTACGGCTTTATTCTATTTTTTCTTCCTCGATTCACATTCTCATCAGGGCCCTCTCCTCCGCCTTTGCCTCGAATTCATCGGCAAAAGAGACCCGAACGCCCTCTCTCCGAAGCGTGGCTTCCCGGATCGCGAGCGCCTCCGTCTCCAGCGTTTCATTAGCGGTATTCGCGTCTTGACCACCCACGCTGGTCCCAATGGCGAGGTGCAGCAGACCCCGAGGGTCATCAAGAAGGTCCGTCCACCTATGTTCACTGTCCACGACGGCTTCTCATCCACCGACGCTGTCTAGCTCAGCACGGCTGGCGCAAGCTCCCTCACGTTTCAGATGCGCGAGGGCCAGACCATGACGGTCGCCGAGTATTTCCAGAGCACTCAGAACAAGCCCCTGCAATTCCCCGACGTCATATGCGCCGAGGTCAGGTTGCCTTTTCTTTGACCGACTTTGTTCTGACAACTTGCGCAGGTTGGATCCGGTGCTTTGATCCCTCTGGAATTGTGCATGGTCCCGCCCGGCCAGGTGCGTCTAGGGTTAAATTATTATTTTCTTCTTTGTTAACAGCCGCTCTAGTTGATGCGGAAACAAGTCCCTCCTGAGAAGACCAAGGATGTGTAAGTTGTTCGACTCGCATATAACGCATTCGATACTTATGTGGGTGCTTTTATTAGCCTCGACTTCGCCACCAAGAAGCCCGGCGACCGTCTTCGAAGCATCGTCAATGGCCTTGAGGTACGTTTGGTTTATTACTGGTAACATGCCTCTCACACTCGTTCAGGTACTCGCCTATGGGCAATCCGAATATGTTCGTCAGTTCGGAATGACAGTTGATCATGCCGCCGGCCCTTTGAAAATTACTGCAAGAGTTTTGAAGCCACCGATGGTTAGTTTTTTCTCATCATCCGCAGATCTCGGTGCTAATCCAGGGGGTAGCTCAAGTACGGTCCCGGCTCTCGTCAAATGACTATTGTACGTCGCCCTGCGTTTAACCTGGTTTCATCTGCTCAAAGATAGCACCAGTCCCCGCGCGACGGCGCGTGGAGTCAGTCGTTATTTGTTCATATGCGAGCAGGATTCTGACTTCAACGTCCAGACATGGTAGACAAGAAGTTCTTCAGGCCCGTGACCATCGACCGATGGGTGGTAGTCATTTACGAACAGCAGGTGTGTCCTCTTTTTCATTCCGTCTTTTCCTCTGATTGACCGAAATTTCCAGCGTCGGTTCAACGACGGCGCAGCACAGGACATGGTCACCGGATTGATCAACAGCTGCCGCGACGTTGGTCCGTACACATCCCGTTTACTCCTGCCGACGTGTATTCACTATGCACCATAGGCATCAAGCTCGCCCCTCCCGCGCATGTCTGCTGGGAGAATGGTCAAGGCAGAATCGCTGACCAGCTCCGCGCCGCCGGTGCGACGTGCGCTCAGAAAATGAAGGCGGGCCCCAACCTCATGGTCGTGATCTTGCCCGGTGACTATAACTCTTTTTTTCGTTCGTTGATTCATTATTAAGTGTGCTCCAGAGGGCGGGAATGATATTTACACCTCCGTGAAGCAGTAAGTAGTTTCTAGCTCGTGGTGTCTTTCTCCACTAACTTATTTCTTCAGCTTTGGTGATATTACGGTCGTTATCGCGACTTGGCGTCCCTATCATCTTCACTGACATGGTATTTGCAGATGGGAGTCGCGACGCAATGCCTCAAGTCGAGCAAATGCTTCCGCGCGAAGCCGCAGTACTACGCCAATGTCTGTCTTAAGTGCGTCTCCTCCCATACATATAATCATCCTCTTCTTACTTGTTCCACAGGATCAATGTGAAGCTCGGCGGAATCAACACCATCCCGGACCCCTCGTCGGTCAGCGTATTAACCGGTGCGTGTTTTTTTTTGACTGTTTTTATCGTGGGATACTGAGCGCTGAGTACAGACCCGCACAACCCCACTATTGTCATGGGTATGTTCATTTATTGACGCTATTCTCCCTTCCTTGCTGAGATGTTTGTTCTCTTTCAGGCGGTCCGTTCACTCTTCCCTCCCCTTCTTGCACTGACACTCGGCGTTTCATTGAATCTAGCTGACGTTCGTCCACCGAGTTCCTCTGCTGTCTTGTTGCTAACAACCATCTTTAGGTCATTCATCCCGCCCCCGGCTCTGATGGGCGCCCTTCGTTCACATCTCTCGTCGCCAACGTCGACTCGGACACCGCCAAGTACATCGCCGCCAGTCGAGTCCAGACTTCTCGTCAAGAAATGATCGAGGAGCTCGAATCCATGTCCCACCACTGCCTGTCGATGTACATACGGTACGGAGGACCATTTCAGCACCGTTTACGTCGGCATCAACTATTGTCTACAGCTATCGCGAGATGGCTGAGAAGAAGGCTCCCGGAGCATCAGCCCCCAAGCGCATCATCTTCTATCGCGGTGCGTTCCCTTGCTTCGACTCTTTTCTCCTTCTCATTCACTCACCCTTCTTTAGACGGAGTCTCCGAAGGACAGTTCAAGCAGGTTCTGGAGCAAGGTTCGTTCCATGAATTTCTTTTTCTGGCGTTTGCTAACCATGCTATAGAACTGCCGCTCATCAAGAAAGCCTGTGCTGCCCTCAAAATCGACCCCAAGATCACGATTCTGGTCGTGGGCAAGGTCTGTCTTCGCCCGCTTATCGTTCACCCACTTGCTAACCCTCTAACAGCGTCACCACGTTCGGTATGGCTCCCCCGCAACCTGCACATTAATCTGATTCATCTTCTCCCAGCTTCTTCCCTGCGAGCGATCGTGACGCCGACCGCAGCGGCAATTGCAAGGCGGGCACTGTCGTCGACCGCGACGTCGCTCATCCCACCGAGTTCGATTTTTACCTGCAGTCGCACGGTGGGTTGCTCGGCACGAGTCGCCCTGCGCATTATTCGGTGCTCTATGATGTGAGTTTCTTCTTTATTATCTCTTCATGTCTTGAATCTCAATTGTGCCCAGGAAAACAACTTTAGCGCCGACGCGCTCCAGTCCTTGTCCTTCGCCTTGTGCCACGTCTACGCCCGCTCCACGCGCTCGGTGTCGATCCCTGCGCCCGTTTACTGTGCGTGCTGATCCACTTTTTTCTTTTGTTTGCTTATGCGCGGACATTGTCTAGACGCTGACATAGTATGCTCCCGGGCGAAGAACCACTACGACCCTCAGGGGACCGTAGACTTTTCGTTAGTCTTTCTCCTTCTTGTCTTTCTATTCAATGCTGATGGCTGCGTAGGGACTCGGCGACGCAGATCGACGACGGCCAGGCGGCGAGCTCCCTCGAGGCGTTTAGACGCGGCTTCAGGCCCCTGCACAAGTCCCAGGAAACCCTGATGTACTTTTCGGTGATTACGTCTCTCCTAATTCTGGTTTCGCTCTGGTTTCATTCTCTGACCTGTTGCTTCACAGTAACCTACTCGCTGCTCGTCATCTTGGTCAGTGCGCCCTCCGTTGTACTTGATCTATCGCTATATAAACGCTACATGTACTTCTATCACATCGAATCCATCTGCTTGTCGACTTGCATCTGGTCTTTGAGGAGTCCTCCCTTCAATTTTTCACTTCGTAAATTCCACTCCATGAGAAAGTGCCCATGCATAGGAAATCCTTCCAACTACAAAATTCAACCGTGCGAATTGATGACGGAGGAATCCGCCATCATTCCCACTCTTTCGTCGTGCGACTCGCGCCAACGAATTGGAACCGCCCATATTTTCGAGCTCTACTACAGCACCCTTTGGACAACACACTAAAGGAAACGCGAGTTTCCGGCCGCAACTGAGGAACTCTACGGGGCCCGTTTAGCCATATGCATGTCGAGTTGGGCTTGAGTTGGGCTATGATTCAGAGCGCACTGCAGTGATCTAAACCTCAGCCGGTAGGGCACGCGCGCTCACAGCAATATCTTCCTCAGCACATAGGCAGTGCGCGCCGACATGGCGCTCCATACCATCCGTTCAGGCTTGAATCGACCTATCTTCTGGCTCCTTTCATCTTTCCTCACATTCCCCCTGGTTATCTGGATGCGTCTCGATTTCGTGCTGCACCTCTCTCCTCGGTGCTGACACTTACCCGGTTTATTAGAACTGTGCCATCGGCGTAGAGGCATTTTCCCGGCGCAAACTCGACGTCTTAGTATATTCTTCTCTCTTGATCAAGATGGTCCTCTCATTCAACACACTCAAATTGCAGTCCCTTCTGAATCTTTATTGCGCTCTCCCGAGAAATCGGAGCTTGTCCAGCGCTTGACACAAGACCATCTATCTACTCCCGTTCTTGGAGCAGAACCAACTCCCCCTACACCCCAATCAGGGTCGACGTGGTATGCGGCACATTGCAGCGAAAACATTTGTGGGGTCATTGAATTTACTTCTACTGTTACAAGGATTTTTACTTGGCTGAAGGAGGCGGACTCACACCCCTGCGGTTCATGGATTTTTGAGGCCAGAGCATGGACTCCAAACACGTATTTTTTATAGGTTTATTTTCATCTCCTACCCAAGCTCGCAGCGAAAATGAACGCAGCTTGAGCCATTTTCTACGCGCAAGCCGTGAGCAAACATACCTCATTTTTCGCTGTTTACCTTTTTTTTTTGGTGCTTGATGTGCACGGAACTCCATCTTGAAGGCATGTGGCCACGGGCGCTAAGATTTTGCAGCAACATATGGAAGCGGCCATGAGCAGCGTCTATGGGCAACTTCGTCGCCGGCTGCACAAAACCGACTCAGCTTTCCGTGGCTATTGAATTCTCCGTCCGAGTCTGAACTTCAGCTGGAATTAGCTTCAACTTTCTTTCTCGTTGCTTTCCGCTGTTTCAGACACCGTTGCAGTTCACCACCCCGTCCCCGCGTGTACAAGTCAACGCAACGGCAATAGCGCTGCTTTCTCAATGAGCAGCTCAAGTCTAGCTGTGCCATTATTCCGTTTGTTTCGTACTAGGAATCATTCTCGGTTCGCAATTGACGTCACGGTCGGTGGGGCAGTTACCTAGGTCATGCAGCGGCAATTCATCCTACTACGGCCCATCGCTGGACTATTCCTTCCTCGATACTTGAGTGCGGTTCAACCACCAGATTCCTCCGTTGAGATAGGTCGCAAAGGAAAGCCAGGCACAATACGGCAGGAGCAAGTACGACGCGGTGGGGGAAATGGGGGCAACCAATTTCTTTAAAGTTGTTTGAGATGTCACCTCCAAGAAATGTAAAGATAAAATTACCGTCATGTAAAATGTAGCTGCTGCCATCATAGCACTGTCGATCAAGGCAAGGCCGGTCTGAGAGACATTGGAATTATAACAACAAGTGAACTGAAGAACACACCTTCTTTGCACCGAAAAACAACGGAGTCCAGAGAATGTTCAAGGCCAACTGGGCGTAATACAACGAAAGGGCGGTCACGCAGTCCGATCTTGTCGAGAAAGTCAGCTTCAAAACCTGAAGGGAAAGAAAAAATGTACCGCAATGATGGCGAAAGAACTCCATCCATGGCCTTGACAGTGAGATGGGAAGCGTATCCCATGGCTCAAATGCGCGTTATTTTACGAAGAATGACCCGACTTATAGAAAGTTGCGCTTACAGATGTAGAGCAGGGGCCAGACGATAGGAAAAACTTGGCGCGGTGGGCGACCAGGTGGGGTGCGCAGATTCTAATGTAATCGTTGTAAGACAGGCTCACCGACCGTAGTGAGAATGCTACCTTGTACCAGTCACTCCGCACGACCTGTGCGGTGGGATACCCGCTGAGAAGGCCGAGACCCAAGGGCAGACCCACTGCCACCAAGGGGATTCGAGCAGCGCTGAGAAGAAATTGTGGAAGGGGAAATTCGGTCGTCGACATGAGGGTAAAAGGCTGACTACGTTGAACGTCTTGCACCGAACGCGTGACGTCATTGAAGGCGGGGATCGATCGCGATTTGCGCTGATGTTCGAGAAGTCGACGTTGATGAGCATTCTTCCCATAGCCGGTCTTGTGGACTGGAAGTATCCGCGCCCTGCATAGAATTAGGCTGCCAAGCACGAAAAACAAAACACAGTACTCGCAAACTTGAAGCTCGAGGCTGGCCCCAATATCCTTTGTCTCCTTGTTCGTGCAGAAGGACCGGACGTTGGTCAGCAATGGAAGAGATAGAATTAACATGACTTACATCTGCGGCGCGACTTGGGCGCGTCGAATTGAACGTTTCCGACCGTGACCGCCGGGCCGCCGATGTCCGCCGATCGAAATTTGACCGAAAAGGGCAACTGCGATTTCAATTCGCTCGACTCATGTCCGTGTTTTTGCCTCTGCTTGACCAGGACGATGGCCCGCTGCTAGATGCCCTCAGCCGCATCGGCCCAATCGTATTTCCCTCCTCCCGCTCCTCGACCCTTCCCCTTCCAGCGCATTCCTTTATCCTTGTCGATCAAGCGCGACCTTTCGTTTTGGATGACGCTGTCTCATGGCTGGATAACGGGGTAGACAAACTCATAGTTCCACTCGTATGGGCAAAGGAACTCATCGAACTCATCTCCTCCGAGAGATTGCTCCTTTTGCTCGACGTGGGGAACATCAGCGCCGTATCGGACACGGTGCGGAATGGTGTTTCTGGTGTATTGCTCAAGACCCCGGCCATCGACTTGGACCTGATTTCATCAATATCCAAGTTTTTCACGGGATCTGCTATTCATGTCCTGTCTAGCTCTTCAACCCCGCCTACGAGTTCGCTCATTCGCGGGTTGCTGGGCATTGGGGCAACCCCGGTGCTCCCCAGTTCACAGCTCACCCTCTCAGCTACTTCGGCCACCCAAATAAATATTGCAGACGCGTTCCTCGCGCCTGTTGTATCTGACCGCAAGGATGGCCTATTTCCCACCGTCGTGTCGACTGAGACGGGCCACTCACTCGGCCTAGTCTATTCTTCTTTAGAATCCGTGAAGGAGAGTATACTGACAGGCAAGGGGGTCTACCAGTCACGAAAACATGGATTGTGGAGGAAGGGGGAGACATCTGGGGCAACCCAAGATGTAATCAGCATCCGATTGGACTGCGATTGGGACAGTCTCGAATTCCGTGTCGTACAGCACGGCGCCGGTTTCTGCCATCTCAACCGACAGTCGTGCTTTGGCGAAACGAGTGGGTTGCCCGCGCTGGAGAACACGCTCCGATCCCGTTTCGAGTCGGCGCCGGAAGGTTCGTATACGAAGCGGCTCTTCAGCGATCCAGAGCTACTGCGCTCCAAAATTATGGAGGAAGCCGATGAGCTTTGCAGGGCGGAGGAGAAGGGCGATGTGGCATTCGAAGCTGCTGACCTATTTTATTTCGCATTAACCAAGTGCATTGCTGCTGGGGTTGCTATCTCCGACATCGAGGCTTCTCTCGATAGGAAAGCGCGGAGAGTGACACGGAGAACAGGGAATGCTAAGCCGGAGTGGTCGAAGAAGCAGACTGAGGCGACCCCTCTCCCGAAGCCGCCCATCGTCCCCGAACCTGAGGTCCATGGTCCCATCCGTATGCGTACATCAGACCTTGCCAACGTCTCCGCCGAGGACCGTAGCGCTTTACTTCGCCGCCCCGTTCTCAAGTCCGACGAAATGATCACCAAAGTGAAGCCGATCGTCGACGACGTCCGCACCCGCGGAGACGCCGCCCTCCTCGAACTAACCGCCAAGCTCGACAAGGCAAAACTAACATCGACGGTCATCTTCCCGCCATTTGCACCCGACACCATGATCGTCGACCCCAAAGTCGGCGAAGCGATCAAAATAGCATACGCGAACATTAAAAAGTTCCACGAAGCTCAAGCAGACACTTCTACCCTCAGAGTAGAGACCATGCCCGGCGTTGTCTGCTCCCGCTTCGCCCGACCCATAGCGCGTGTGGGCCTTTACGTACCAGGCGGCACCGCTATCCTCCCTTCGACGGCCCTGATGCTGGGCATCCCTGCGCAGGTGGCCGGATGCCAGGAAATCGTGCTCGCAACACCTCCACGCCCCGACGGAAGCATATCCCCCGAAGTCATGTACGTCGCCAATCTGGTCGGCGCGTCTGCAGTTTTGAAAGCCGGCGGGGCCCAAGCCGTCGCAGCGCTTGCATATGGAACCGAAACCGTCCCAAAGGTTGATAAGATATTTGGGCCGGGTAATCAGTGGGTCACTGCGGCGAAAATGCTTGTGCAGAACGACACGGATGCACTTGTGTCCATCGATATGCCGGCTGGACCATCGGAGGTCCTGGTAAGTACCTGAATCCACTGCAGTAAGATCGTCGCTTAGAGGTCGATTCTCCAGGTAATTGCGGATTACACTGCAAATCCTGCATTCGTTGCGGCGGATCTATTATCCCAAGCTGAGCATGGCGTCGATTCGCAGGTCGTGCTCGTAGCAGTCAACCTCGACGCGGATAAGCTGGCTGAAATCGAGAACGAAGTTGATGTTCAGGCGCACGCCTTGTCTCGCGTCGATATCGTGCGCAAGTCAATCAGCAAGAGCATTATAGTGAAATCCGCGTCCGTGGAGGAGGCGATTGCCTTCTCAAACGATTACGCTCCCGAGCATTTGATCCTTCACTTGGAGAATGCCAGCGACAAGGTGCAGTTCATCGACAACGCTGGAAGTGTGTTCGTCGGACCATACTCGCCCGAAAGGTATGGAATATTAAGGGATTACCCGAGCCTGCAATACTCACTCCAGTGTTTAGCTGCGGCGATTACGCCTCAGGCACAAATCACACTCTGCCCACAAACGGCTACGCACGACAATTCAGCGGTGTGAACACCCTCTCGTTCCAGAAGCACATCACGTCCCAGGAAATCACCGAATCAGGTCTGAAAGCGCTAGGGCCCGTTGTGGCGACGCTGGCCGACTGCGAGGGTCTGGAAGCGCACGCGAACGCTGTTCGAATCCGGTTGCGGAACTGATGTAAAAAACTTGCAAGATAGTCTATTTGTATGAGGAAAGCACGGAAAAAGCACGGATAAATTAGAGGGCTAGTTGGTGCGGTAGAGTGCCCGTTTTGCGACCTTGACGATCAGGGGAGTGTCCGGGAAGGCAAGGTTCTCGAGATTAGTAGCGTACTGGAAACAAAACGAGTTAAAAAAGAACGAAGAAGGAATTGGTGGACGAACCGGTGTCGGGACGTCAGCGCCAGTCACTCTCTCAACTGGAGCATCCAGGTAGTCAAAGGCCTCGCTCTCGATAATCTGGGCGCAAATCTCGCTGCCGACACCAAAGGCAGGGAAGCCACCCTCGACGATTACGAGTCTGGAGGAACGTTTAGTTGGAATAAAATGAGTTACACGCGACGGTACCTGTTAGTCTTCTTGACCGACTTAATAATGGTGTCGATATCAAGGGGACGAATGCTTCGCAGGTTGATGACCTCGGCTTTGATTCCCTCCTTGGCCAGCGCCTCCGCCGCCTCCATACTGTGTGTAACCATCTTGCTGTGTGCAACAAGGGTGATGTCGCTGCCCTCGCGTTCGACCTTGCATTGTCCAATGGGAATCGTGAAGTTGTCGGACATGGCCTCGCTCGACATGGGGAAGGAGACACCATACAACATTTCGTTTTCAAGGAAAACGACGGGGTTGGGGTCGCGGATGGCAGACTAAATTATTTTTAGCGAGGAAACGGAATAACAAGCTATTTGTTCTGACCTTGAGCAGACCCTTGCAGTCCTCCGCACTCCAAGGGCTGACAACCTTCAACCCCGGGACTGACCCGTACCAGGCAGCATAGTCCTGGGAGTGCTGCGCGGCCACACCAGACGCAGCACCGTTGGGCCCACGAAAAACGACTGGACACGGGACGTTTCCGCCCGACATGTAGTAGGTTTTGCCAGCCGAGTTTACGATTTGGTCAATAGCCTGCATGGCAAAGTTGAAGGTCATGAACTCGCATCTGTCGAGAATATGGGGTGAACGGTGGATACGCGGCTAGATAGAGAGAGATGTACATTGGGCGCAGACCAGATAATGCCGCGCCGACAGCAAGTCCAGCAAAACCCATTTCGGTGATTGGCGTGTCGACGACACGCTTCTCACCGAATTTGTCCAGGAGACCCTTGGTGACCTGGAAAGAGGCGCGATAAGGGCGGAGGAACGCGGGGAGACGCGGCGTCAGCGAACCTTGTATGCGCCGTTGTAACGCGCGACCTCCTCGCCCAAAATGAAGACCTTCTCGTCGCGAATCATCTCCTCCTCCATGGCTGCGTTGAGGGCGTCGCGGACAGTCATCTGGAGACGCTATCTCAAAAAACACGACGATGTATTCTGCTGAGATAAAATATCGTACGGTGTGCTCTGGCTGGGACGAGGCATGTCGGCGGGCCCTAAGAGCGCTGGAGGCAGCCAGTGCCGACGACGGGCGAGGACGAGCAGCCAGGCGAGCAAAGGCCAGTGCCATGAAGATGATCGCGCAAGTAAAGAAAATATTTCTCGTGTGCCCAAACAAACCCGGGTCTCCCCGAATCACGCCGATACCGTACGGTGTATACCTCTCCCATCCAAATGGCCCCCACCGTGCTCGTAACTGGTGCTTCAAAGGTGATTTATTCAGCTCACCTCTTCTTTCGTGTCGGCTTAGATGCAGGGCATTGGCCTCGCTATCACAGCTATTTTATTGCAGAAATTCGGTGCAAATGTTGTCTGCTTATCTCGCACTCGCTCACCCGAGCTTGTCGCTCTGGCTTGCGACTCTCTTTTGCTCATCGATGGCGACGTGTCGGTCTGTTTATCTCCCTTATGGCTGCAGGCTGATTATCCTTTTCGACCAGCTCGGACGAAGCGGCCGTCGCAAACGCGGTCTCACAGGCCATCAAGACCTTTTCCACCGTCGACGCGCTCGTTCTGAATGCTGCGACGCTCCCGCCTCTGTGCCGGATCGGCGACGAGACCCCCTTGCACGAGTGGAGAGCCCACTTTGACGTGAATTTTTTCTCGCTCGTCGCCATGCTCAAAGCTACTCTTCCTGCGCTCCGCAAGAGTGAACACGGAGGTAGATGCTTTGAATCCATATCTCTACCTTCGTTTCCACCGTCCTAGGCCGGGTCGTGTTCGTCAGCTCTGGCGCCGCGGTCAAGGGCACCGCCGGCTGGGGCCCCTACAGCGCGAGCAAGGCCGCCATGAACTCGCTCTGCCGGTATGTCACTTTCCCTCAATTGTGGCTCGCCTCACTCGTCGCCAAGCACCCTCGGCGAAGAGGAGCCCGACATCGTCTCAATCGCCATACGTCCGGGTATGGTCGACACTGGGGTTCGTCTCAATTAATTTTCGCGACCGAGATAGTGCTGTAACTTGTGTGAAGATGCAAGGGATCCTCAGGAACAGTGGCGCCGCGAGCATGAATGCCGCAGACCACCAGATGTTCGTGAATACGCATGCCGATGGAAAATTGCTCACCGCAGACGGCCCTGGGCATGGTACGCGCTCATTCTCTACGATGCTTTTTAAGCTCATAGCGTCTTTTTCAGTCATCGCGTCGTTGGCCCTCCGTGCGGCGAAGAGCTTGAGCGGACAGTATGTGAGCTGGGATTCCCAGGAGTGCGCAGATTATAGAGCGGAGTGAGATAAAGCCGGCGGTGTCGTGTGTAAGTACGTATACTGTATTCTGAAGAAATCAAAGTGCCTGTTTTGTACGAGTAAGCTTTCCAATGGCCAAGTCTGTCGTCCGGCGAATCGACATCCACCACCACTTCTTTCCCTCCAACCTCGACAAAGCAAAGTCGAACGGCGAGGTCGGATGGCGCACACCTGCGGAGAACCTCCCTTGGAAGGCGGAAATTAGTCTAGAGTTTATGAATGCTTCTTCCATTGACGTAGCTATCCTCTCCTTTCCCGCTATCGCCTCTGGTTCCGTCGGGCAGGAGAGCCGTGATCTCGCGCGTGTGCGGAACCGCGCTATGGCCGAGTTATGTCGCGCTCACCCTAGGTTCGGTTTTTTGGCGACCCTGCCATTCCTCGACGACGTTGAAGGCAAATTCTCCTCCTTCGTGTCTCGTTCGTTGGTCTGAATTCATCCCAGGCGCACTCGCCGAGATCGCGTACGCGCTCGATGAGCTGGAAGCCGATGGCATCGGTCTGTCATCGTCGTACGGGGACGGCGCGAACGCCAGTACGTGCATCAGTTTTTCCTCCTCTCTTCCCGTGCTCACGGCCCCAAAGCATACATCGGAGACGACCGTTACGATCCCATCTGGGCCGAGCTCGATAAACGCGCTGCAATCGTATTCCTCCACGGCGCGCAGACTCCATCTTCAACGCCCTTCCCTCACGCGTTCCTCGGTCTCCCGATAACAGAGGTATCTGCCCGATTCTGCGCGTCGCAGGCCGCTCATCGCGTAATTAGGTGCCGAACGAGACCTTCAAAGCCGCCGCGCACCTCGTCGTGACGGGGCGCAAGCGGAAATACTCAAACACGCGGATAATACTCGCGCACCTGGGCGGAAGCACGCCGTTCCTCGCCGCACGCGTCGCGGTCCTCTCCGGACATATGGGATGCACCCTCAGGTGACCGCGACGCGCTAAGCGGCAACAGCGGCAAATACTAAATTTCTATTTCTATTTTTTCTCTCCAAAAGCCCGGCGGAGATTATCGAAGATTTCAAAAGCTTTTACTACGACACGGCGTTGAGTGCGCACGAAACCACGTTGTCTGCGATGGAAACGTTTGTGAGCCCCGAGCATATTCTGTTTGGGACGGATTTTCCAGGTGAGTGGTGCACATAGATTCCACGCAATACTGAACGAAGTTTTGGATAGCGGCAAGCGCTGAGATGGTGAATTGGTACACACGGAACCTGGAAAATTTCCACGCAGCGGACGATGAAAAGTTAAAGAACGTTATGGCAGCGAACGCACTCAACCTCTTTCCCAGATTCAGAAACTAAATCCATTAATTCGTTATTATTAGTATCGTAAATGAATGACTCCAATAGTTAGTCCCTCAACCATTGTATAACCTTGGTGTGGCCCGCACCGCCAGACATCAGCGCATCGCCATGCAAGCCATCCGGGTCGTACCAGATGCCCTTCCTTACACCATGCGATGTGAGATACTTCTTGACACGCTGCGGAGGAGTCGTTCGTCAGTTGATGTGCAAAATATGGAGGAGACACTGACCTCGGCGTTGATGATGCTATCTTTCCCTCCGAGAAGAAAGAATGCCTTGGAAGGGTTCCGTGCATTCGGGATCTCTTCGAACCACAGGGCATTGGAGGACCAGTCAAAGTGTCGCCGCAGGAGGTTCGCAACACCGACCTCGGTGGCGACAAAGTAGCTGACCACCAGGTCGAATCCCTGAAGCCATGATAAGTCGAGAAAAGGTATGTGCAAACATAGGAAACTTGCTGTTGCACAGGAACGGTATAGAAAGTTGAAGCATGCGTCGCCTTCCCATGAACAAAATGTCACTGGGTCAACGAAGCATGAACGCGAAATGAATTGGGGGTATTGCTTGAGACACCAAGCATGCAAGTACGATCCGCTGTAAGATTCGACGTGAGAAGGGGAGATATTGAATTCGAGTTGGACCGACTTGGAATGGCTCAGCATGGTGACTGTTGACGAGGTCGGAATGGAGGTCACAGATTCCTTGCTCAAGTCGTCGCTGTCATTTGGGACCCATCCAAGTTCACGCATCAGCCCTACGAGCCGGTCAGCAAGATCCTGCCGACAGATGGGATCGAGGAAGTGCAGATGGAAGATGTTCTGGGAAATGTGCGGTTGAAGGGGGATTAATAAGGGACGGTCGGGGAACTGCAGACGCAGGTCCCTAGTAATTGGATAATACTGCAATAACCCAACACCCAGTCCATGAAGGAAGCAGGTCGGTCTCTCGCCGGCGATGGGGTCCCAGTTGTCAGGGACATAAACCAGATATCTAGTAAAGCGAATCAGGACACTGGCGTGCCTAGCTATTATGTGGCAGTCGCTTACTCGAGGCCTCTATAATTGCCGTGGCGTAAGTTCCAGTTGTTTCCGTACCATCTCCGGAGATACCAGTTGGCGCTGAACAGGACAGCATAATAAAAGAATGGTCGGCCGGAAACATGGACTTTGTCTAAAGTCATGCGCATCGGGGAAGCGGCGGGGTTGGAACCAGCAGCTACTCGGGTCCCGAGTCGCATCTCTAATAATTGGAAAGTCTCATCTAAAACTGCTTGGTGGCTTGGCGGCATGTCGTGCGGCTCGGGCAGGTTCTTGTTGAATATTGACCAGTAAATCCATTGACTGACTTGTACACGCCGGATTGACGACCAAGGGACGCGGCCAAACCACTGCAAGTTACTGAGCATTCTGCATGTCAACAGGGGAAATGAAGACGGACCGTTCGGAGTACGTTGCGGAAGTCGATGCCGCGTGGATCGTGGGGGTCAAGTTGGGCAATAACTTCCGCAGGGCTACCAGGACGGTCGATATCCAACGACTCCGCTTCCCAGTTATCCTCGGGTAGATTTGCCAGTCCGGATTTAAGGACGCGTGAAAAGGCAATTTGAAGTTGAGCAACGTTTCCTGCTCGTAGCCATGAGAAAGGGGGTTAATGAGTACATCTGAGACACCAACCAGAACCGTGTTTCCACGGCGCAGAGGCGAGATTTACGAGGTGCTGGTGATAAACACTAAAAAACGCCTGTGTGCGGGTCAGTATCTGCGAGTTAAACCGAAGGTGTTAGGATTCATACTTCGCAGATCGCAAACAGAAATGCAAGGCGCCCTCTCCATGCAAAAGAAAAGATTGAGCCGGTATAGAGAGAATGTACCACAAAAGTCCATGAGAGGGGAGCTACAGCGCGGAGGGGCGCGACGAGGAAGAGAGCGACGAGGTAAAAGGACAGATTGCGGGACCTGGGGGCATCGCGAGCCTCCGAGATATCAGCCAAGCCCATGGCCGTTGAGGAGACGAATGAGGGGATGTGTAACGAAGCACATGAAATCGCCCGATTCAGAAATTATTTTGATGATCACCATCAATCTGATCTCCGGCTCGGGCCGTCGTTCTCCGATTTCTTCCTCTTTCCTGGACCTTCATGCTAAGGACAGCTGTTTCCGCCGCTGTGCGCCCGGCCCTTGCGGTAGGTCCCCCATTTCTCTTGTTTCTCTCTCCTCAATGTGCCTCAGCGGCCCGCCACCACGCTCGCTGCAGATTTCGCCAAGGTCACCAAAAGGGTACGTTTGATGTGGCATTTCTTCGGGTCCCTCTGACCCTTCGCTGCTCAGCCGACGACAAAATATGGCGGCATCTACACTGTGCGTTTTTCATTCACTTCCGCATCACCTTGACCCAACAGCGTTGCAGGTCACCCTCATCCCCGGTGACGGTATCGGCGCGGAAATCACAGACTCTGTAAAAGAGATTTTCGAGCATGTCAACGCTCCTATTGAGTGGGAGCAGTACGATGTGTCCGGCATGTCGTCGACGGGCGAGGCTCTATTCAAGCAGGCTATGGATAGTTTGAAGCGCAACCGCGTCGGTCTCAAGGGTACGCGTTTCGCATACCCGGCCAGCTCAACACGCTGACAGCGAACAGGCATTCTCTTCACTCCCATCTCTCAATCCGGCCACATCTCATGGAACGTCGCGATGCGTCAGCAGCTCGACATTTATGCCTCCGTCGTCCTGTGCAAGTCCCTTCCCGGATTCCCGACCCGCCATGACAATGTTGATTTTGCGATAATTCGCGAGAACACCGAGGGAGAGTACTCTGGTCTCGAACACCAGAGTTACCCGGGAGTCGTGGAGAGCTTAAAGGTCTCTACCCGTGCCAAGGCTGAGCGCATTTCGCGTTTCGCATTTGACTTCGCGTTGAAGAACAACCGCAAGGTAATCTTTTTTTTTTTTTTTCATTCAGTTCATAAACCTGCTCACCCTATATTTAGAAAGTCACTTGCGTGCACAAGGCAAACATCATGAAGCTCGGTGACGGCTTATTCCTGAATACCTTCCGCCGGGTCGCAGAAGAGTACAAGTCGCATGGCATCGAGTTCAACGACATGATCGTGGACAATACGTTTGTTATTCGCTGAGCCCGATATTTCCCGGCTTACACAGCGCTGCAGCTCCATGCAACTCGTCGCGAAGCCTAGTCAGTTCGACGTTATGGTCATGCCCAACTTGTACGGCGCCATTGTTTCCAACATTGGTGCCGCTCTCGTCGGTGGACCCGGAATTGTTCCTGGGTGCAACATTGGCTCTGTGCGTTTGTGTCTATGGTTTTTTCCACAACAAACCTCAACTTTCTCAGGAATACGCCCTGTTCGAGCCGGGTTGCCGCCACGTCGCGAGCGATATCATGGGGACCAACCGCGCCAACCCCGCAGCCATGATCCTCAGCGCTACTATGATGCTCAGGCATCTAGGGTTAGTAAATTTCTCCTTGTTATTCACAAACCCTCAATTCCATTGTAGACTCGACCCCGTTGCGAACCAAATCGCCGCTGCGACTTTCGACGTCATCAACAACGGTAAAGTTCGGACTGCCGACATGGGAGGATCTGCTACCACCTCTGAGTTCACTTCCGCCATCATCAAAAGTCTATGAAGCCCGAGTAACGCCCATAATTTCAGTTCTCGTCGGGATTGGTCTCTACATACTATTAGATTTACATTACTGAGGATACATAACTTATGTGTTGTCTGTACCAAGGTACTGGTCAAGGTCGATATCATCGAAGGTCGTGTCTTGATCCAGTGCAGCTTCATATTCTTCAAAGGTGAGGTCGCGACTTTTCTTCAACGGAGGTTCTCCGTCTTCTGGTGCTGTTGACACGCCCTCGGTCATAACCACGGCCTCAACCTTTCCAGCTGGCTCTACAGTACTCGACACCTTTCTTAGGTCCAATATTGTTTCGCACTTGACTTCTGCTCTTTCACCCCACCCGTTTACCTCTGGGCGGAATTCGCAGTACAATGCCCAGGCTTTGGCATTTATTTCCTGCGGACTGAAACTCTCCACCAACAATCGGAGGGCTCCGACGATATGCGGAGTCGTTTGTCGAAACGCGCGGGAGATGTAAGAGAAGGCCGTACTTGGTTGGACGGCAGTCCCGTTCGACAGTGCGCGCCACTGCGAAGTTTGTGTCTGGAGAAGTGGGCTATCGGCAAGTTAGGTCCGTATTCACATACTGGTTTAGTTCTTACACTCTGGGAGATTGAGCTGTTTAGCCAGCTAAGTTCGGGGCTCAGAATTCAACGAGCTTACCGTCGTCCCATTAGTTCTACGTAGGGCTGGGAACCTCCTTTGACTGCCTCGGTGCCTCTTCCAGTGCCGGCCTTGTATACACCCATGGAACGCCCTTTGGAGACTGCATTCAGCTCTGTGTAAACAGATGCTTTAGAAAGACAGTTAGCCTGGATAAAAACTTTGAAAATCGGAGAATTGGCTTGCCGATGCTCAGCGCTTCTTCACGCTGAAACCCAAGACGCTCGGCGACCAAGGTTGACCAGACAGTCATCAACGGAGCGCGGTTTACCACCGTGCTTTTCGTCTTGAGAACCTAAGTGCCGACTTCATTGTCAATATTCACTAAGCGAAAAGGAAGAGCATACAGCTTCATCCAAAATTTCGTTGAATTCGAGGTTTCCGATGTCGGCAGATAGGTCCTTTGGAGAGGGCAGGAATTCATTCACATCTTCTGCGGTTGGCCGCCTGCGTTTTCTCTTGGTAGGTGTGGTCTAACACACACAGGTGAATCTAGTTAGCTGGAATATGATCACACATACCAAAACTTCAACCGCAGTCATTTGTGGAGGGTTCGAAGGCCCTGCCTGATTTGAATTCGACGCGGTTTTGGTTCCAATATATCCGGCCTTGCGCAGTGCAGTCATTATCATTTTGCGGGACTCCTTTTCTTCTATTCCAGATGCTAATAGCTTGGCCTCATTTAATCCCGAGAGCTTGGAAGATGTGTTGAATTCCTTGTAGCTGCAATTGTTGACTCAGTTTCGGACCCGTTCCTTCGATGGTGGACCGACATTTTCGCAGCCAAATCCATAGCTTTGGCCATGGGTACATTGTGGGCAGTAAATATTTTCAGGAATTTGGGCAAGGGGATTTTTGTTTCGTCCATGAAGGCTGAGAGCAAGCTACGGGTGCGTGATGGCCGAGATTCCAAATCTGTCACTGAACCTCGCAGCTGCCGCCATCATCAATGCACAGTGCCGCCGTCTAACTACGATCCACCACAAAGCTACGCCGTGCAGTGCATCTTGCGACCCGTAGACGCCACCTATCGTAGCTGGCGGACGAATAACCGCACCGTGGACGATAGTGATGACAGAGTCTGCCCCCAATCTGCCTTACCAGGCGTACAAGGTACCGCGACTTGCTTTCATTTCTCGTTTCCTAACTGTATTTTCCTAACTTTGTGCAGTCAAAGCGGCATTCGCACACTACACCCACTAATCCACGATTTGCGCCGAACGTGTCGACACCTCCACCAGGCTCTCGGCCGTCTAGCGTAATAGTCCCGACCACACCACCACCACAGACGAGTCCAAATGGTTATGGTTCATGGGAAAAGGAACAAGCAGCGTTCAATTATTCCAAATCTCCACAATCACCACCATTACCTGTCATCGTCCTCGATCCTTCTCCGCCAGCGTCCAACGGATCTCCGAGCCCCCCTGCGTCGCCGCCCCTTCCTAAAATACCGGACCAGTCAACTGACCCTTCGCCGGAACCTGCGCGTGAAAATGGCTCTCATCCGAATGGAAACGGAGTTGCAGACGGTGGCGCGGCGTCGGGTTCTGCGCCGACCACAAGTCCGACTGTAATATCCGCTGAGCTACCTGCAGCTTCGTCTTCGATGCCTATGGCTTCTTCCTCCTCTTCAGCCGCTACGGATGACCGGCCGCGAAAGACCTCGACGTTCCGTCGAGTCCCGCGAAATACGCGCGCTCCTTTACATTCCTCCCCTCTTGCCGGCGGGCACTCCAGGACGCTGTCAACATCCTCAATGGCCTCCCGCCCCGGCCTCCCACCCTCTGAACAACCATCTTACCTACAGCCACAAAGACCAACATCAATGCTGATAGATCCTCGTCAGCGTATTCAATCTTCGTCCACGAACGAGAAACCGCCTGCGTTATCGTACTTTCCCGAAGAAACAGGGAATCGACGGCATTCGACTCCACTCAATGCAGACGCGGTCGCTGCGTCTCTTGCATCGGTTGTCCCGCCTGTACGGACGTCTTCCCTCGCTGCATCTCCCGCCATTTCCCGCGCCCCGTCCTCAATACCCTCCCGTCCTGCAACCCCGGCGTCCGTGCCTCCCTCCCCTTCCACTCTCACTCCACCACGGCAGGCGTCCGCGCCATACCGGCCCGGCTTTCAGCCCAAAGGCGTCTATCGGCCGCGAACGGACGAGTTTCTCGCACACCGCAAGGCACACGCCATCTCGGCCGGCTACGCGTCGGCAGAACGTACGAAGCTCGAACGGCGGCTCGAGAAGCTTGTTGCGCTGCATTTTCCCGAGGAGGGGAAGAGCACGACGGGTGTGGGGCGCCGACCTGGGCTCGCCCAGGCAAGTGCAGGCCGCCGTGCGTCGTCTTTCTTCGATTTGGATTTTAAGAGTATTTTGGGCGGCGGGGGCAAGGAGGATACTCGATGTATGGGTTTCTTTTTTGCAATTGATTCAGCCCTCATTTCTCTTGACCGGCAGCGGCTGAACAGCGAATAACACCATGGCAGGAAGATGCCTCGGTCACTAAATGCCCGCTGTGCATGTTAGTAGTTGTTGCACTCCTTACTTTTGAAGTTGACCTCCCACAGAACGAACTTCCATCCACTAACGAACCGAAAACATCACTGCCGGCTATGCGGGCAGATCATTTGCGCGTTGCCCATTAAGCGGCCTCAACGACCGCAATTGTGCTCGGTGCTGTTCGTCGTCGACCCCAAAACGCGGAACTTTGAGGAGGTGGGCGAAGGTGTGGACTATGGGGTGAGGAAACGCCGGACATCGAACGTCAGTGGGGTGAAACCGCTACACGAGGAGGCGGCGGAAGAGGAGAAGTTCCTCCGTGGTGTGCGGATATGCAGTCAGTGTAGGCCAGTGCTTTTGTGAGTTTACTTTTTTTTGGTGGCGGATTAGCGAAAACATGATGGTGTTTTCTTTTTCAATAGACGACAACAGTACCAACAGCAGGGCATGCACGTCCCGACGTTCGTGAAGCTTTACGACGCATTCGTGATCCTTGAAAAGGAGATCGAAGACTCGTTGCCCCAATTCCAGGAGCTGATTCTTACGCTCAAGTGCGCTCTGCTCCTTATTTTCATACGCATCGATTGACTTCCATGCAGCCACGACTCCCAGCCGACCAAGGAGGCATCTGCGGCGCGGAAACGGCTCCTAGAGGCGTTTGCGCAATACGATGCCCTCGCAAAGCGGATACACGGGCTGCCGACGCCGAATGGCCGCGGGAGCTCGCAGGAGCGCGTTCAGGCCGCGGTCATGACGCGAGCGAACCTGTTTCTGCAGAAGAACATGTTTCCGCTACAGGTCTATTGATTTTTCCGCCGAACATATTATCCCTTCTCACGTAATACTCATAGTCTCTGCCCACACCGAAGCGCGCCGGCACCAGCACGCCGGTTCCTGTCGGCGACGATGATACAGAGAGTATCATGGACCCGACATCGGCGACGGCGCTCGCGCTGCAGCCTCTATTGGAACAAGAGGCGCTACTCGAGACGTTCGTGGAGGAGGCGAAGGCTCAACGGAAGTTCGAGGACGCGAAGACCCTGCGCGTTAATTTGGGGGAGATACGGGAGGAGATCGAGCGAGTGATGAAAGCGGAGGGGCTCAAGGGAAAGCGTGCAAGGAGGGGGCGGTGATCCTCTGCTTAGTGATGGGATATTGTTCACGATGTAAATTATCCTGCACGAACTTGATACTCACGGTTTCGCGAGTCATCAGTGTTCCTCTACACGTTCCTCTCGAGTCTCCCGGTGGAAGTACCTATTTTCCACGACTTATTAACCAAGCAGCTCAAAAACTTCACAACAGCTGTCCTTTGGATCTTAAATGGTGTTGGCTTCGGTCGAGCTGTTCCTTCGCTGCAGACTTTGAGCCGTATTCAATGGAGACCAATTTCCTTTCGAACGACCGTACATTTACAAACAAGTTTACTGTTACTGTTCCACGTATCTCATTTACTGTACACTCCCAATCTAAATGCATCAAGTCTACCTCCGCTTCGGCCCTCTCGGACGCGCAAATGGCTTCTTCTCGTCGTCGTTTCCGCCGCCTGGCGTCGAGGTTCCGCTTGCGGGTGTCCCCGAGCCCGATGCGGACGAAACGTCAAGCTCTGAGCGCAGGTACACCTCGTCAATCTCGGAGGGCGTGGAGGTTTCGATCTTGCGCGCATGGAACGGGGCGAGCGCCTTGGCGGCGAGGAAAGCAGCGTTGAAGCCTGAAGCGTAGACCATACGGTGTTTGACAGGGCAGGACGAGGGGCAAGAGTAGATAAATACTGTGAAACGGATGAGGTTAATGATATTGGCGCGAAGGTAGGGGCTCACCAATGTCGCGTTGCGACGCGTGTTTCCAGGCGAAGAACGCGTAGCATGCGCCATCTGGTGGGAGGCAGCCACCGACGTCTGCGGCGACGGTGGGGGAGGTGGAGTGCAGAACGAGGGTTTCAGAGGGAAGGTCGATCGTCTGTATATATTAGTCTGCTGATTCAAAGGGCACATGGAGAATACTCACAGCAACGACGAGGGCGGAGTCATCGCTCTCGGCCAAACCTTTGACAGCCTCTTCCAGATCGGGCGACCAGGGCATCCCGATGGTCTGACCTATGTGGGTAGTGCGCGCGCGGCTGCCCTGGTATGCGCTCAGGCCGCCCGCTTGACGCTCCGCAGCGCGCACATCAGCCATCTCCTGTTCGCTGGCAGAGAGCGGCTTCGGTGCTAGGATATGCCTGCGATGCGCAGCATACGCCTCCGGAGTCAGATCTGCCTTTTTTTGCTGCGTTAGGATAGCATTCCGTGCGTAGCACTATGGCCCACCTTTGACGTGGCGAATATGGAGTCCGAGAAGAGCGTCGAGCCCAGAGATTTAAGAAGAGAGGCGCGAGAGGATGCGTACAGCATCTAAGAGGCATTCTTAGGCTCTGAACGTGTAGTCAGACGTGAGTGAAGGACCTTGTCTCTGACTTTTGCGGTATCGGGGACAAAGTAGATGATGAGCCATTCTGCGGGAGGGTCGTCGAGCTTCGTGAGCAAGTATGCAGGCATATTCTCTTGTATGATCTCATCGGAGTCCTGGAGCTGAACTAGGTCCTCCTGGAGAGAGCCCCTTGCTGGAACAGACAGATCGTGCACGAGAGACTCTTCGGAGGTGTAAATACGAGCGCCGGTGGGCATCGATGTACCCACCGTTTTGGATCGACACCTTTATGAACCTGGTTTGCTTAGGGTTTTCCACCGCGCGTCCGAAGGCGGCGCTGAGCTCTGCAGAGACGCCGATGCCAGAAGTTGCAGACATGGTGGTTGAGTTGATCGGCGTTCCCGGGCCGATGTCAAACTTGGGCGGCGCTTAAATAAATTATCTTTGTCTATTTCCATGCAATCGCCAGTTTCTCGGGATCGCGGTTCAGCGTCTACGTTTCAAACTCCACCTCCACTCCCGTCGAAGGGTCGGACGTCTCTTTCTCCTAAAAAACCAGATGAGGATCCAGAACTACCAGACGACGACGGCTATGGGAGCGACGAAGACGATCCCCCCGAACTTGCCCAGCGTGAAGACGGGTTCCAAATCCGAGGCGAGCTCGTCCGTCCTGCAGCCGAGGTACATAGCCAAAGAATCGTATTGCCCGAATGTTCTGCTTTGTTAACGCAACAGCAGGTTCTGACCATACGTGAACTGCACAGTTCGTTATCATACAGAAATGTTTGCGAGCCTGGCGATTTATTCTGTTTAGGTCTGATACACGAGGGCACTATTGATCTCAATCCACCGTACCAACGAGGTCAGCTTTTGAAAGCAGACCTCGGAAACTATTTTCAACGTCTCTTAGATGTTGTCTGGCCTGCGCACAAGCAGTCTCTTCTCATTGATTCAATATTCAGAAACTTTTGGATTCCGCCTGTCGTCTTTGCAGTCACTATAGACGAGGAAGGCATGCCTACGAGGTGCATTCCATCTGTGTACCCATTCTCTGTTTTCTCAAAGACGTTTTATCCAGGATCTGTGTGGATGGCAAGCAGGCAAGTCTTATTCCTATTTCTCTTGATCAGGATTAACTTGGAGTTCGTCAGCGCCTTACCAGTATTCAACGGTGCTTATAGATTGATTTTCGCTCCCAAATATCTAAACAATCGTGTGCAGCTTCATGGACGGTCAACTCCCCTATATCCAGTCCACAAAACAACATTATTACTATACTTCTCCGGAAGCTACCCGGAACATACAAAAACTACCGCTACCAGATGATATCAAAGAGATGTTTGCGCAGAAACAAATAACCTGCGGTGCGTTTTGGCAGATTCAAGTGTCTTCTGTACTGAGGATCAAACAAGTGGAATACAACGACTTGACTCCGGCCCTAGAACGCGAGATCTTCCAACGAGTGCAGCTGGGGATGCAGCTGACGACGTCAGTTCTTACTGTTTGACGAAATTCCCTTTCCGCTCACTCTCGTACACAGGGCGGAAAAACTTGCCGCTGTCGATTCTCCGTGGGCCGAGTGAGTTTAGCTGTTCCCGTCATTGCACGAGTTAAACAAGGTTTAGATGGATAGCAAGACTGGAAGGTCGTCATATCTGTAAGTGTATCTCAATCAACCAGCCCACCAGGGTTAAACGATACAGCCATCGAGGGTGGATTATCGCAAGTTCTCGACTGGGATACCCGACGGGGTCGCGAATTCCAAAACTGCGCGCACTTCGTCTATTGCTGCGACGGGATACCTGACCACAACGTGCCTACGTCTGCCAAGATGGAAAAGGTCTGTTACGCCTCAGTAACTTTGTCTGGGCACGACTCAGACGGAATTGCAGTGGTTGTCGCGCGTGGACCCCCCGGGGGACCAATTCAAGCGGGACATTGACAATGCTCTGAACGAGTTTGGTCGGATCGCGACCGATCCTGCCCTTAGAATGGGCTTCACAAAGGTTTCCAAGAGGATTGCACCGGTGGAATTCGTCTTCATTGGTTAGAACACAAGCTTCTTCTTGACTCGAACTCATCGCCGTCCTAGGTGTCCTCATCTACGTACTCCGGGACGCGACGCCGATGGAACGCGCGCAAGCAATCTATCATCTACGCACCGACATTCGTGAACAATTCTTGGATATCAGGTTTGCGATCTACACACTCTTCGCGTCGACACCTGCGAACCCATCTTAGACTCAATTCCGCGGTCGGAGGCGCACTTTGGGCCTTGATAGACCACCTGAAGCACAATCCCACGATCTCCGTCTCCGGCATCGCAGTGGCCTCCACATCCAAGCGGAAGCGGAAACAGGCAGACGACGAGGACGACGACTACCATCCTTCTCCCATCAGGAGCCTTGGCAAAAATCCCAAGACGCGTTCGAGGTACGAGTAGATCGGTTGGCCGGAACACTTTGGAACGAGGATTGTACATTGAACATCTATCTACTGTATACTTATTTTTTGGTGTACCATACGCCTTGGCTGTCCGTCGTGGCACGTGTATATTTCAAAAGAAGCTTGTCGCGCTCTTTGGTGTTCACCGCGATGTCGGAGAGGAAGGGCCCGATTTCGTCTGCTTTCCAGCGCGGTCGTGTAAGGAATAGATCGATGAAGCGGCTTGGTGGGTCGACCGGCAAAGCGGAAGACGGGAAGTAAGTAAGCAGGTCGCTGCTGCCCATGGGCCCAGGAGAGACGAGGTAGTTTCCCTGGAGAACGGCATCAGAGAAAAATAATGTAGATGGGACTTTGGGTGCGCAACTCACCGAGAGCAAGGACAAGGATACGGAGTCCTCGAACGTGTCTCCAACCGCCGATTTCCACTTTGTCATAAGCATATCGTGTTCGATAGGATCGTCCTACGAAATATGTCAACGTCGCGCACAAGCCTGCAGGAAAATGACGAACTTTGTGCTGCCGCAAAATTCCAAGCCCAATCTCGCAGAGAACGCTTTCCACATCCATCGTCCACACCCCGTTGCGCACCTCGCCGAACCACTCCATGACCTGCGTCGACACTGCGCGAGAGATCTCGTTCTCATCTACGAGCGTGGCCGCGACGTCCTCCAGGGGTACTGAGCTCGGCGACATGGACTGCGAGACGAGCAGATTGAGGGTCGACTCCAGGATGCTGGTGAGGTACGCTGGCGCAATGGGGCGCAGCGCCCCATGGATGTCCAAGATGCGCTGCAGTCGAAGACCGCGCGCGAATTCCGCGTCGCTGGCCTGAATTGTTGCACGAGCGGCTGCATAGCTTAAACCCTACATTGCGACGCGTCAACCTAGACCGAGTACGGATACGGCGCGATTTACTGGCTCGGAGGAGGACTGGAGGTCTTCACTATCGTGGACGTCGTCATACTCCTTTCCTCGTAGCAGCGTGGAGAGCTTATGGAGCTTGGGGACGGCCGGGGTGAGCTCGAGGACCTCGTTCACTTGATCGCGGATGACCACAGTGTCTTCACTCGACGACGGGGATGGCGTGACGACGAGTATCGAGTTGGACAACACGACTGAGCGGATGGTGTACGTCGTGTCGTTGGTGCATAGGACCGCGTCCTCGCCAGATTGACCCTTGATCGACAGTCTGAACGCGTCGTTATTACGCGGAATATGCATGAGACAGCGGCATCACCTCAGAGGACACAGCGTCTCTACCGAAGCTTCGATTAGCTTGCACAACTCTGGAGGAAGTTCCAGTAGCTTGAAGGAGCCAGCATCGTTCGTCAGAGACGCAGAAAAGCCAAGGTCGAATTCGCTCATTGAGAAAGAACGCGAGCTGTCACACAAGTACACGTCGAGTCACATTTGATTTAATGCCAGACAAACGGGAAACACATTCGCAATTCTGATTTTCTAAAGTCCATTATACGTAGCTACAACTCGACTGCTGGGCTTGGAGCTCTTCCCACCCGATTACTGGTCCAGCAAAGTAGTCTCGACGATGATCGAGGTCACACGATAAGGGTCTAGAAACTTGTGAGATGAAACGGAGGTAAGCTGCGCTAGGTCTACGTACCAACGTTGGAAGCCGGACGTCTGTCTTCAAGGTACCCATACCCCTGAGCAGCGACATGCCTAGGAATACGGATCGAAGCGCCACGGTTCGCTACACCAGAGCTAAAGTCGGTGATGTGGCCAGTCTCGTGGCGACCCGTGAGCCTGAGATCGTTGTCCTCTCCGTACACGGCGATGTGCTCGTTGTGCTTCTTGGACAGCTTCTCGATGGCGGCCTCGATAGCCTTCATGCCTCCGGGCTCACGCATAGCCTTGGTCGAGTAGTTGGAGTGACACCCGGCACCATTCCAGTCACCGGCGAGGGGTTTGGGGTGGAAGGAGACGACGATGCCCCACTGCTCGGCGATGCGGACGAGGAGATAGCGGGCCATCCAGAGGTGGTCGCCCATGCTGATGCCCTCACAGGGGCCGATCTGGAACTCCCACTGGGAGGGCATCACCTCGGCGTTGATACCGCTGATATTGACGTTGGCGTAGAGGCAAGCGCGGTAATGAGCTTCGACGAGATCACGGGCGAAAACCTTGCCGGTTCCTAGTCGGCGCGTTAGAGAGCATTTCCGCGCGCTTAGAGCGGGAGACACGTACCAGCACCGCAGTAGTAGGGGCCCTGGGGACCGGGGAAACCGCCCTTGGGCCAGGCGTAGGGCTTGCCGTCAACATCGAAGAGGGTGTACTCCTGCTCGAGACCGAACCACGGTTCGAAGTCTTTGGCCTGCTCCATGACCTTCTTGGCGTGATGGCGGTAGTTGGTTCTGTTGGGGGTGCCGTCGTTGTTGTAGGTTTCTGCGAGGACAAGGATGTTGTCGCCGCCGCGGAAGGGGTCGGGGAAGATGGCGACGGGACGGAGGAGGACGTCCGAGTCGTGGCCAGGGGCCTGGTTGGTCGACGAGCCATCGAAGTCCCAGGTGCGGAGCTGGCCGATGTCGGTGACCTTCTTGCTCACGGTAGTCGTCTTGGAGCGAAGACCACCATCCCCATCGATCCAGACATCTTGGGAACGCGGGTGAGGACTCGGAAAAACAGGGTAGATGGTGCATACATTCTGCCTGAACCTTCTCGCCCTGAGGGAGCGCGAGGTAGGGGGCAAGGAGCTCGTTGTGGTACTGGTTCTGGGCCATGGTGGTGGGGAAGGAGAAGAGATATGGATTGCACCCGCGCCGAGTAAATGCGGTAATATATGGACGTGTGACGTTCCGTTATCGTTTCAGGTGCGATAAGCGAAAGTCTCTCAGTGAATCCAGTCTCTTGACCTATCGATGGCCGCCGATGACACAGAACCCCGTCATCGTCGTTTCCTCGTCGTCAACGCTCGTCGACGTCGTGGCCGTTCTACTCGAGCTCCACAAGAAAAAAAACGGTCCGATTTTCGGAGCATAAATACAATTACAATCGGGTTTCGCGGTACAATAATGTTCCCCTCGGCGCGGAAGCCCGATGTATGTCTATCCACTGCGAGAGCCAAGCCGCGCCATCGAATCCTCAGAATTCTCCTGCTCCTCGACGGTATCGGACTGAGTTACCTGTATTCCATGGTCAGATCTGTTCCGTGTCTGGAGAACGGACACCAACCACTCGCAAGACCGATTTCTTCGACGACTCTTGCAGCTCACCCGATATTATTAGCTCATCTAAAATCTGCGCGCGCAAGACACCGTTCATGAAATTGATGATGTTCTCCGCTGAAGCACACTCACCGCATATGCCTTTTGAAAATTGAATATCCTGTACACGGAGCTCCGTTAGCAGTGCCTCCGCACAATAAACTCGCGGGTCTCACAGATCCAATTCGCAGACCTGCGGTTAACAATGATGAGTCCATGCCGCACAGCAAGCACAGCACCTACGTTTCCAAAGTACCGATCCAAGACCTCCACGTAGCGGTGTATAATCTCCAGCGTCACCAGCTCGTTGTCGTTCGACCCTATCCCGCACACGAAGAACAACGACGCATAGCGCCTGTAAACCACCTTGGTGTCTGCACCAAATTAACAATAGCGAACCATAGTTTGGGGCTATCGCATGCCTTTGTATTCCAGGAAGTTACACATCCGAGTGCGCCGTGCGAGGACCAGCTGGGTCACATCTTTGACGATCTTGGCCTTTGATTTCGGAGGTGTGGTGGTAAACCACTTCGAAAGACGGACCTGAAGTAGGGTTTAGAATAACACGAGGTGAATTGGATTTTCATGGCTGAACGGACCTTGCCTGCAACATATAGACGTTAATAGGTCTCAGTTTTCACCAGATAAGACGCACAAACCTTGACGCGACACGAGAAGAATGTAGTTAATCATAACAGATCATATGAGGACTGAATGAGTTTGTCGGTGTTTGCCATCACCGTGCCCGCCCCTTTTCCCTCGAGCAGACGGCCTTGCAGACGGCGCTCTAAAAGTTAACTACGCATCTTGGACGGTCAGGGAGCGTCTTCATAAGGCTGGCACTGACCCTTCGAAGGTTCGTCCATTTACACAGTTATGCATTCCAGTGATATGATACAAGTACAGGATGCTCCAAATGATGTCTACAAATATTCAAAGACGATTCCCCTTCATCGTAAATCGCTCATAGAACTCTGAATTCACTGGCTTGAATGTGCCCGTGGCTTGTGTTTTGATCAAGCAGAGCTGGGTGCTGGTCAGGATCAATGGAATTACTGGGGCTTTTAAAACGCACCTCACGAAACGCGACATCCCACGGGAATCGCGACCATTTCACCCCCCAATACAAACGCTTGTCCGAGTCCGACCAGTACGCGTACGATGCCTTGATACGGGCTGCCTCCTCCTGCGGGACCGTCATCAACGCGTTTATCGTCCGGAATCCGGAATCCCCACCTTGCTCATCGACAAACCCGACGGATCAGTGGCAAAGTCCCGCGAAAGCTCACGTAAAACATCCTGCCGGCGCTCGATGGGCAATTTCGAGAATTTGCCTGCCAAACGAGAATTTAGACCAATTCGCGATCAAAGTTTCAGCACAAACCGTCGATTTTGCTTTTGTGCTTGTCAAAGATGGCCTCGACGTGGTTCCGTATCCGGTCGACGTCGCTTTCTGGAGTGGCCTGCGCCTCTTCGAGCCAGCGCATCGCAATCTCCTTGGTCGCCGTGGATAATTCCGGCGCCTTGAGTGCGTGCGTCGCCAGAACCGCCAACTCTGCCCTCCGACGATCGTCGGCTTCCTTCTTGACCGTCTCCCTCTGAACGAACGTGAGCCAGGGCTCGGTAAGGTCCGCATCCACGACATGCGGCACGTTCAGGAACTTGTGATCGATCTCTTTCTTGAGCTCCTTGCCCCAATTTGTGCCCCACATCGCCCGGTCTGCGTGACGGTGGAGTTTATCCATAATAAAAGTCGGGAGACTGGTGTTCCGAACTATGTTGTGCATGTTCGACTGGTCTGCATTCTGACCCTTCTTCTTCTTCTCCGCTTCCTTCCACTGAAAAAAGCCGCGGTCAAAATTCAAAGAACAAAAATACAGACATCTCTGTATACCGCTGGGGGCCGTTTGTCGTAAGTGCGTTGGTCCTTGCTAAACACCTTGGGAAGAACCGTCAGTCCCGTCTTGGCGCCGTCCAGCGTTTTACAAAACCTGGAAACAAATTCAGGTTCGTGCGAAACACCTGCAAATAATTTACTGGCATGTATGCAAGTCGAATGGTTTCTTTGTGCTGATATCCAAGGGTGTACGCAGCGTTCATATGCCAGTTACTGTACTTGCCGACGACCGCCATATCGCGAATCGCACTCAGCAGATAACTCTGCATTTCCCGCAGCTGTTCCGCGTCCGTCATGGACCCCGTCCGCTGCAAGAAATCCACAACGGTCTCATTTTTGGGGGAGAAGCACTCTGCGACCTCTGGAGGTTCCTGTTAACAGTATTGGGCGTCTTTATTCGCGGACATGGAGCGACCTCTGACCTCCGAAAAACTCAAGGGGGCGTTGCGAAAAGGATCAACCAGTTCTGGTTGCCAAATTACCAGCCCCTTATCGCCGTCGTAGTCCCCGCCCGAAAGGTAATCTGCAGCTCGCCGCGGGCCCTTGACAGACAGAACTATAACATCAGTAAAATGCCGCAGTTCTGGCCTATCAACGGCCGTCCACTGGAACGCGGGCGTCAGCTGGTCCAATCTAGAAACCAAAATGACCTCTACTTTTTGTACATCTGTCGGCAACTGCCAGAATGGGATTAAAATATAACCTGCGTGGTCGAAAAACTCTACCTTGCAGGGATGACGAGTGATAAGCGCAGGACCCAGCAAAATGTCCGTGGGCAAACCGTCCCGAGTCTGAAGGTCATATCGAGAGGTCTTGAAGAACAACTCGCCCTCTTCGAGAACCCCAAGTTCGTCCGGGACCAGGAACGCCATAGCGGACATGCCAACCGGTAGATCGATTCGGTACGACTCGATGCATCTGTTGACGCACCCGGTGACGATCTTCTCGAGTTTTGCCCTCAAAACGCTGCACGTCTGCGGGTGAAAACCAGCATCCAGTAGGGACATGACCGTTTCCTCGAGAGACGAAGGGCATCCCGATATCTGGTCCACCCACCAGGCTGTGCTCACTGGCTGATCACTGGCCTGCTCTTCGTCGTCGTTCTCAATTTCACCGCTGTCCCGCTCGGAGTATCCCTTGACACGCGCAAGTACTGTTTCCCGTCGGGCCAGTCGAGCGGACATGACGCCCCCAGAACGACCCACCATGTACCAGAGCTTTTCCATGGC
The DNA here is from genome assembly GCA_029233265.1 of Mycena alexandri. Lineage (NCBI taxonomy): Eukaryota > Fungi > Basidiomycota > Agaricomycetes > Agaricales > Mycenaceae > Mycena > Mycena alexandri. Next base: position 99,273 of record JARJCM010000001.1, on the reverse strand, counting down.
ATTGGGACCCTCCCATGTGACTAACGGAGTCACCATATTCACTAGGGCCTCCTCGATGAGCTTGATGAAAGCCTTGGACGACACGCCGTTTTCCGCCAGGTTGATAATCGTCTCGACTGGGAGGCGACATTGGGTTTTAGCGTGCGATGAACGGAGCAAATCAATAGTTCGCAACGTTGGATCCCCGTGGCCGATATGCTTGACTTTTACTTGGGAGGGCCGTAACCAGATGCGTGGGGTTTCCTGCGTGTCGGTCGGATGCATCACCAATAACCCCTGGACGAAGAATCAGTTGGTTGAGGTGTAGCACAAGCATCCTTCGGCACCTTTGCCCCTGTGCAGAAATCAGTGTGGACTCGCAGATAAACGAAATGTCCGCACCGACGACACGAACTTGAATCGCGGTGGGCCATGTGTCCATTTCAACTCGATTGTAAATCAAACGAAGCCCAGCCTTGTTAATTAAACCTGCCCCATCCGTCATATCACTTCCGGACTCCGAAGCTGCAATTATTAGACGGGATCCATCTGGCACAGATAATACTCAACTAATGTCGGGAATGTGGATGATTGCATCTTCCTCTAATCGCAGTACCGGAGCAGAATTGGACCTTCCAAGTGCGAACCTGAATCGAATTGTCAGAAATGAGACGGATCAAAAACGAAAAAAAAATCACCTCGAAGCCCACTTGGCCATTGTCTGGACGAGGGTAAGCGGAATTCTTTGTATCAGGGAGACTAATGCTCACCTGCTTTAGATCAAGTTCCAAACTATTGTGCCACGCGAGGAATTCGCGTAATGAGGGAAACCCGGGGACAGTCCTGGTCGGATGTATGCGCCTACCTTCTATCATCTCGTTTGTACAGAAGAGGAAGACATTCCCATCTTTCGCATCAAACGCGCGAAAGACATGGTCCCCCAAAACAAACGGCCGATACAAGAATTTAATAAGCGCGTCCCCTTGCTTGAGGGCATCTCTGGAGACGCTGAGGGTCAAGAAGCGGTCGGAACCCCAACGGCGCGCGAATCGATCAGAGGGGCCAAGCTCCGGGGTCTTGAGGACAATCTTGAAGGGCGTATCTTTGTTTTTTGGGTCTGGATTCAACTTGGCCGTGAAGTGAATCTTTCCTCCGAACCAGTCCGCGGCGCTCAAACTCAGACCTGTATGTTCATTCAAGATCCGCAGGATTGCAACAAACGAGGACGATACCCAATCCAGATAGTGGGTTCTGGGCTAAATTTTCGTCCTCGAGGTCTAGTTCAACCCAGGGTGTCTATGAAATGCATCAGTCGAAGCAAATTTCTTGGAATTAAACACCAACTTTGGCTGCAATCTCCTTTGCAAATGCGGCGTCTATGACCGAATCTCCAACCTGACCGAACAGCGCAGGAATCTTGGGAATGGCCTTGCAGTTGTTCAATCCTCGAAGTTTCTCGAGCTCGGTCTTGTCGAGTGCCTCGTACCCCGCATCAAAGGTGGCGGAGATGCGAGCAATTTCGTACCGCACCCCATAAGGTAGACCAAGAGCCTGGAAAAGCCTTTGATGCGGCGGAGAATGCGACTGGGTCGTGTCAGTTCCACAGAGATTCAACGCACGCGCCAGGACTCACAATGATTACTGGGGGGAATTCCTCCTCGTCCGCCCAGAGTTTTGCGCTCTTGAATGGTTTTGCGGGTTCCACTGTCGAGGGAGAGTCCGTCAAATCCCGGCTTTTTCGCTTTCCCAGAATACTTTTCGGCAAAGGAGTTTCTGCTTGCACCGAAACTGAGGAGTCCGTAGATTTGTGGCTGTCGGTGAGCGAGAATAAACTGCTCGATGATGTGGAGTTTCCATTTGAAGAGATAGTCGCAGAGACACTGGAATCTTTGCTAGTAGAACGCGAAAATGGCATCGAACTACTGCTAGACTTGGAAGATGGTGGAGGCTCTGATACTCCGCTGCCTGTGCCAGAATGTAACCGTGGTGCGACGTAATTCGTCAAGGATTTCGTTAGCTGGGTGCCAACTAAATCGCTCAATTCAATACACACCGAAGCGCAAGGAACTCGACACTTACTCGGAGCCTGGAGGATCAAATCGCAGATATCGGGTAGTTCAGAATAACTGGATTGTTGGGAAAGGGCAGGAGGCTCGTCCTCGTCGACCACTTCGACCAAGTTAACTCGCAGCTCTGAGCGCGGTCGCTTGACGCACCTTCGGGCTTGAAGCTCGGAGCGAGAGCAATAAGCTCGCTGATGTCGTCTGGAAGCTCAGAATAGCTGGATTTCTAAAGGTTGAAGTTAGAACGCGCCCAGGAGCGCATTTATATTGTAAATGACGCGTAGATATGTGTAGCGTCGAGCCGAGGACACGCACTTGAGAAAGCGAAGCTGGGGGCTCATTATATCCTGCAGGAAGTTGAGGCTAGCGTGAATATACAAGAACCTAGAGTGTAATACATACCTTCACCTGTCGGCACCATATGTACTACCTTGGAGGGCATTTCGGGCTCAGGGAGCATGCCGCGAAGCCTTTAGCGTGATGGAGGCCGAATAGTTCAGACCGAAAAATGGAACTATAGGTACAAGTTTTACGCAGGAGGACCAGGACCTGGAGGTAGCGCGTGGCCGAGACCTAAATGCGGGCCCAGGAATGGTTCTGGTTCAACTCGCGACGCGCTTGATTACCGACGGAAATTGCCGCCAACAATTTCGATTTCTTCCGCGGGAACAATTCGCTTCGAATTATAGTAGCGCTTGTATTCATACCTGTAGGTCCCCAAGAAGTATTATCTTACAGTACGTATAATCACCGCTTCCGTGTAGTCTTTTTCCGTTTTCCACCTGACGATGCACCGGCACGACCCTCTCTCGGTGTAACCGTGCCGCTTCCTGGCGCCTCCGACGCGGTTGTGGACGATTCTTCGTCGTCATCTTCAGGTTCTGGCGACCCCTTTTCTTTCGAAGGAGAAACGCGGTCGACAGCTTTGTAGTAGTACGATTGAACGAGCGCAATGAACCAGGTATTGGTAAAAGCGGGGCGGGTCGCCGTCGACGCGTCGAGGAGGTGCATGTCGCCCGAAGGATCCAGCTATAATGAAATCAACATCCAGTGGAAATTGCACGAATCGATAGACCGACAATGTACACATTCTTGGCGTCCACGACCATGTCGAGCCACCGTTTCCGCGAGTCTTCCTCGCCACCAGACACATTTACCTTGACCTAGGTTGAACAAAGCGTGAGTGTCGAATTTGAACAGAGTTCTGACAACACACTTTGCGCTGCCCCTCGACAGGGATCAACTTCGGCCCCCATGCAGCCAACTGCGCCTCCTTCACAAAACGGTCGATTCGCTGCAAGTCATTTCTATAGTTTATGTGTTGGACCACATAGTGAAATCCAGAGGTTACGAGGACTAGGAATACGAAGACAGACTGCATGTTACTGGTCAATCTTCAGCGCATGGCAATCAAGAGTAGAACACGCACGCCGAGACCGGGTCGGAACCTCGAGTAATAGTAGCCCGTTCCGCGCCAGGTGGGGACACCGTTTTTATAGAAAAAATCATATCTGTGACGATATTTGATTGCTGTATCATTCAGGGCAGCGAAGGGGACGAACCTGTCCCGACTTTCCTTGTTCCGTAGGATGGTAGAAACAACTCCGAGACGCGCAAAGCGCTCGTGGATAGTCTTATCATTTGGGTTTTTGTCGGGGCTGCGTAAAGGTCAATAAAGGCGTTTTTGCGTCTTGACAGAACTCGAACGCACTGGAGCTGCATGCTCTTTCTCCTGTAGGCTTTGGCGATCTCGGCCGTGGTCGCAGTGGAGGGCACATCGAGCCAGGAGTAGAACGTCGTGTCCTTGCCCTCGGATCCCTGGATCGCGCTGACCAGGTCAAAGATCTCATGGTCTTCTTTTTCCCATGCAAGAACCGCCGTTACCAGCACCGCCAGAAACGCGAAGAGAACAAAGGCCCTCATCGGGCAATAAGAAAAAGTGAACGACAGAGAGGAGAAGAGTTTCGCTTTGATTCGCTGGCGCAAGTTCACGTGACTCACATCACCCAACTCGAATATTGCTCGAATACCGACCACATTCCAATCCTTTGTGCGATGCACTTATACTTTGATATAGACGCTGCCATTATTCGACGATCAAATTCGGGACCTACATCTTCGTTTTTGCATTGATGTCTGACTTACGATCCGTGTTGGATTGCGGTGTCCCTGTATTGTCCAAGCGAAGATGGTTCAAGGCCGGCCATCTTGAATTATTTCAGCACCGTATTGCGTCGGAAGGTCATTTTCAGTGCAAGATCTAGATTCCCTGGTTGGGCACGGTGTGTGCAATGTGGTCATTCGCCCCCGCCTCTTCGTCGTCCCATTTTCATTCATTTTAACCTCAGGTGTACGGGCTTGTGATGATTGCGTGGCTCGAATATGTTACAATTTCAAGTGGTGTGCTAAGTTTCACGAGGAAATATTTTTGTAAATTTCAACAGGATACGGACGAGGGTCGTGAATTTGCGCGATACATAACCGAAACAGACGTTGCATCCCTTAAACTTATCGCCAGTGGAACCCAGAATCCCTTTATTCCCGTTGTACTTGGATATGACACCGACCCCGAAAACCTAATCGCTGCTCCTTTCATTCTCCAGTCGAGGCTTCAAGCCTCAAGGTATAAATCTCCTCAATACTGCGTATGATACCGCACGCTGGGAGGCATTTGACTATGTACGCTAATTTCGTAACGCTGCCTTGATCTAAATTCTTTTCATAGCATGCATTTATCCCTGAGCTAGCAACTGCCTTCGCGCAAGTATTCGACATGGATTGCCGCCCAGAATTGGCGAACTTGTGGGGAATCGAGGCGAACAAGCATCCATTTCTCCGATCATTGGGCCCTTACAGGATTGCGACGTACATTCTGGGTCCGGTGGTCCATTCGCATTTGCAGGAGGGCTATTCTCTTGTTTTCCGGCAAATCCGTACTTCTAATTCCTCTAATCGTTACCTGCGCTGGCGTATCACAGCGACCAAGTGGAGGGGTATGGATGGAGCCAACGTCGACGTTCAAGCTTTGCTCGACCGGCTAACTGTTCTTGTCCATTCGGCCAGCATACTGCCAGCATTTGGACCCTCACGATCGCACTGTTTTGACCCATGATGGCCATTTTGCTGGACTGGTTGACTGGCAGGCGAGTCGCTGCGTTTATACAACATCTAGATGAGATTTATGGATCACATATAGATCGTGTTAATGCCAGCGTTCCTTGCAGCCAAATTTCCTCCGTAATTCGCTCCGATGAAATGTACGAAGCTCGATACGCGGCTCTTAACGGCGGCTCTTAACGAGGATGGTTATATCAACTACATGAACCCACGTCTCGTTCGCCGTTCACTCGTCTCCCCATTATGCCACTAATACTGGTCACAGCGACCAACTTCTGAGGAGGCTAAACTTCTCTGCCGAGTGTATAGCGACGCAGCAGCCGCAAATCCATTGTATGCCAAGGCGTTGCAAGAAGGTCGAGTCTTGCGTCAGCTGGTCGAATGGCTCAATTTCGTCGACTGGGACGGCGATTTTGTCTGGGCAGGGTTAGAGTTATGGGAGGCTGATCGGAGGACTTCAGAGGAGCTCGCTAGATCGATTGGAGCGCGAGGCCGCTTGAACGTCGTGGTCACAGGCATCAATTATCTCCGCTTTGCCCAATTATTCGATGCAGTTTTGCCGCCCCAAATTGAGGAAGTCGCCGGGAATCGAGGCCTCAGGCGAGGCAACATATATTCTCCAATCATTGGGCCCTTCCAGGATTGCGACATATTCTGGTCCCGGCGGTCCATTCACATCGGCAGAAGAGTCAGTTCTGTTCCCATTAAATCCCCGCTGTAATTAATTAATGCCGTAGTTACCTGCGCTGGCGCATCGCCGCCACAAATGGTGAGTTACGGAGAATGCCAACGTCGATGTACCCGCATTGCTCCACCGACCAAACCTCTTGGCCTGCCGTTGTCTCAACCGTGTTGAGTGTCTGGATCCATTGCTCTCATCCGTCCGACGGATCCCCACGATCGAAATGTCTTGATTCCTGACAGTCATTTTACGGGACTGGTTTGACTGGCAGGTCAGGGACTGCCAGCCTTCATGGCAGCCGAGTTCCCCCCGTATATTCGCTCCGGCCGAATGCACGAGTCTTCAACGAGAACGCGTACGGTTACCGCGACCACATGAACCCCCGCCGCCTTGTTCGCGCTGTTTCGTCCGTGTACTCGTTGCTCCGCTAATATCCGACGCAGAGACCAACTCCCGAAGAGGCTGAAGTCCTCCGCAAAGATATATTAGGAAGTCACTGGAGAACAAAGTCCGCTTTACGCAAAGGCGCTACAAGACCGACTCAATTCAATTGACTGGGAGGGTGATTTCAAATGTTTGGGCCGGGTTACTGGATCGACTGGAATTTCTGGAAAGATGAAAAGTCGTACATACCTCGTGTTGTATACAAAGGTTGAATTTGGCTCTGGTACAGTTTCCTGGCTCAAAAAGAGCAGTTATATCAGTTCTGAAGAGCCCAGCTCCGACCCGGAATAAAATATGAACAATCTCATTTTTCAATTTTTCATCAAGTTCAACCAAGGTTGAACAAGTCCGATAAGCCCGAACTCGGGCCGAAAATCCGGTTCTGCTTCAAGGCCAAGAAAAAACTGCAGGATGAACCGAGATGATTTTCCACCGGAAAAAGATCTCCTTCAGCGATGACGTCGACTCGAAGCTCAAGAAAAGGATGAGCTTTTAATTTTTTTTTCCCGGTTGACATCCGAAAACATCCGAAGCGCCTTTGGCAAGAACGTTCACGTGGGCTCCGCGCGATTCCCACCAATCCCCACACGCATGGCGCCGCGTAAACGCTGCCCAGTGTGCAGATCCAAGCAATGGCACAAGGAGCCTTCGAGCGGGCTCATCGCGTGCAGCGAGGGGCACATCCTCCAGGTACCTGACTGCGCAGCTTTTTTCGTCGAAGGATGCACATGTACATGCGCAGAATTACAGGAACGAAACGAACGAAGTCCAACCCGGCGAGGTCGGGCCACATGCGGTAAGGAAGCGCACATTCAAGTCGAATCGAGAAAAGGCCGCCCCGAAGGGCGTCGATGAGAGATGTATGTAGGTTCAAAAAAAATTGGTAAGAGGTGTAACGACGCGACGGACAGTGTACCACGGGAACAGAGGGCGATACTTTTATTTTCAGTGTCTACAGCTCATCCTCCGGCACCAAATCGCGGTTTTGCTCGAGCGGTGGGCGCTCCCGGCCGAGTTCGAGGTTCGCTTGCCCAATTTAGGAGAAAGAATGGTGCTTTATTTCAGTCTATGTAGGTGGTCTGCAGGGACCTATGGGCGTTGAATCTGAGTCTCCTTCGCGACCCCCCACCGCCGGAGCCGTACCTCGCAAGCCAGGACGCGGACGCGGATCTCCCAGCTTCCGCTTCGCCGCCAAAGAGAGAAGCCGCCCTGGGGTTCGACGAAGATCCGAAGCAACCTCCCAGCAGCGACGACGACGCCGAAGATGAAGAGACGGAAGAGGCAGAGAACGACCCTGATCTCGACGAGCTTCTCGCCGAAAATTCTGCTTCCGACTCGTCGTCTTCTGACGAGGATGATGTAGATGGAAATGATAAGAAGAAGAAACCCAAATCTATGCCCAAGTCGAAGAAGCGCTTAGGGCTGCACAACTACGAGCGGCCGGCCAGTACACTTGCGGTGATTGTCATGGCCTGCTGGACTTTGCGAATCCCAATCTTGTATCGCGACCTGACGCGGTGGGTAGCTCAGCTTAATCTTCTTTGCGCAGACTGATTGATTGGTTGTGTCGCAGACTAATAGAGTCGTACGAACTACCGCACCTAGAAGCTATCCGTATATTGCCGCAGAGTATGATCGTGCATCTCACCAAACACAATATCCAAGCATTATCTCCTCGCGTAAGTGCTCTCAGCTGATTTTTTCATACTTCCAAGTTCAGGGCTGTCGGAAATAAAATAGACCACCCCGAGTGCGCAGGTGTTACATCATCTTGCCTCGACTCTGGCAGGGAGAATTTATGCGACATTTGGCGTCGCGACGCCTGAAGCCAATGCGGCTCCTATCCTCTGGCGTGTGGTGACACAGTGTCTCGGCGGTTCTCGTATGTTTCGCCGTCGGCGCATAGTAGGTGGCGACAACTCATTTCCGCCCAGCGACGTTGTACAAGCTCACGAAACGGCTGTCGAACGTGTTGGGGCTTCCCCTCACGCTGCACCATTCACTCGCACCACCGCTGCAACGCGTTAAACAACGGGATCCGCACAGACACAAGAACGACAATGTCGCGCCCGAGGTGGCTTTTGTCGCGACAGGTATTATTGTGCTCAAGATGGTATATGGGTTGGACGGGAAAGAACGGTTCGCGACGCGCTATTTTGGAATACATAGTGTTTCGAACTGACGGGTCACATTCTAGGCTTCCTGCCGACGAAGAGGACCCGGCGTGTGATATGCCCCGGATTGACGAGTATCTTGGGCTGCTGAGGAGATTAGAGGACGAAGACGGGCTTATTCAGTTTGACTCGCGAACGGCAATGTAGAGTGATGCAATAGGCAACGGCATGGGACTGACGATTGGCAGGGCGATCGAGGATCTCAGCGAGGATACGGTGGACGAGTACCTGGCATTCTGCGAGCGCGCGTTGGTGGGACCGGGGAATGGTGAGCGGCTGTTGCTTGGCCGGACGTTATTGACAGAGAACGCAGATGTGCTGGACAGGTATTTTCCATTCCCGGAGATGGATGAGACGGCCAAGGGGGCGAGTGCGGCGGAGGGAATCACGTTCGGCCTACGACCGACGAGAGTGCAGGACGCGGAGGAAGAGGCGGTGCTGCGGCCGGGGGCGAGATACACGCATGGTGACGGGGGCGAGATGCCGGACGCGTACGCGGCGGTTGTCGGCCGAGCGGCGGGCTGGGTTGGGGTGCGGGAGGAATATTTGCGGGGGGTTGTGCTGAGCTACGAGCGGCGGATTCGCGGGCGCGGAAAGGCTAGAGAGTGGAAGAATATTTTGTAACGTGGTTTGACTTGAAACAGAATTAGGTCATTTGACTTGTGTATTTTGTGATCCTTACTGTGTTGTGGTTTGAATCCATGAAGGCACTCGGCCTGGCCCTCTCCCTCCACTAGGCCCTCGTCCCCATGCGCCGTCTGTTCTCTCGCCGCAGCACAAAGGACAGGGACGTCCGCGACCCCAAGCGCGCCAATGCCGTCGTCGTGCCCGTCTCTGTTCTCGACGACTCTCTTCCCCCCACCCCCGTCCTCAGCTCCGCCGGCAGCGAGCCCGCGTCCTCCGCGTCCTCCAATGGCTCCGCAAGCCTCAGCATACCCACCCCCGACGACCCCCATCTGCTCGCTCGCACTCCCACAAAATCAAAGTCCTGGACATCCTGGCTGGGAAAAAAGTCGGGTACAATCAAGCGTGGCCGCCCAGCAGACGCCCGCGCGCCCTCAGTCGACCAGCTCTGGGTCGAGCCCGTCCCTGACTGGCGGCCGACGCAGCCCGCACCCATCCTTCATGCCCCGCCAGCCCCCGCGCCAAAATCCCAGCCCCCTGTCCTCACCGTCAACATCGACTCGGACGAGGATGCGTCTTCCTCGGGATCGGACGATGATGACTCCGTATCACTTCTCCCTCCCGCCCTGTCCCCCCCAATCACCCCCACTTCCGTAGCTCAATCTAGAAAAAACCTTGAAATATTGATTCAGAACAGCCTAGTCCCGCCATTGGTCCCCTCACCCTTCTCTCATCTCCCCGGTGCGCCGATGTACCCGCGTTCCTCCAACCCGCCTCGATCCCTCTCGGCCCGGCCCTCCATCCAGTCCACCATGCATAACACGCTCTTACTCCGGCGTTTACACCACACCGATGTATCCTCGCTGACCGCCGCACAGGAGCTCAACCGCTCAATATCTCCCTTTGCTTCTCGTTCGCCACCCAGCCCTGTCGCCCCCCCGTCATCTCTCCCTTGGTTTAACGACCGAGCTCTGACGGCGGAAATGAGGTTATCTCCTTCTAGTCCAGGGCTCCGACGTTGGATGTCACGCCCGTGCTTTGAAGAGCGGTTTGCCCTCTGGGTGCCGCTCAACGGTGTCATCACAGCCCAGCCCGTTCAAGGCTCGTCGTTGGCTGTCGCCGAGCTCGAGTACTCCCCGGCCCTCGACGCAATGATCGGTTTCGGTCTTCCGCCAGTCGAGGAGGAGGACCCATCTCCCGTACCGCCGCCGCCGCCGGTACCGACCCCACAACCCCAGCCTGCTGCTGCTCGTGAGTTTGTCCCCTCGATCTAATGCGCTTCGGTTCTGAAAGTTTCTTTAGCCGCGGTCGTACGAAACACGCCTTATCAGGCGGTGCCTTCACCCCTGCGCAACTCTGCCCTCAAATCACCCACTTCCCCGTCGCTGGTTTTGGAGACGCCTCCCGCCGTTCCAGATGTCCCTGCACCTCCGCCCGCTGTCACCGCACCAACGACAACGTCCCGAGTGCGGTTCGTCGAAGAAGACAAGGAAGATGTTATTCCTCTTGGTTACGCGTTACGTGTTAAAAAGCGACGAGAGGAAAAGGCAAAATTCCTACGTGAAGAGCAGGAGAAACGAGCATTCGAGGCAGAACGGGCCAAGCAGGAAGCGGAGAGGTTGAAGAGAGAGCAGGAGCGTAAGCAGTGGGAGGAGGAGAGGAAAGCGTGGGAGAAGGAGAAGAGGGCCATGGAGGAGGAACGGAAACAGCGCATCTACGCTGAGGAAGTCGCGGCCGCCCGGCTACGGAGAGAACACCAGAGGGCTGGTGGAAGTTATGGTGCTGGTGCCAGCAATACAGGCCTGCTAGCGGCGTCGAGTTCTGCAGCCTCCTTACGGGACGAACGTAATAAGCACACTCGACCGCTGCACGACCAGGGAGGTCCGCGGCGTCAAGCTTCCGAGCCAGCGGTGCCTCAGAACGGGAACAGCCCCTCCAGCTCGCCACACACATCATCCCCCGGCAGCTCACGACCCCCGAGTGTTGCGGGACATCATACCGGCAGCATGGGTCGTAATTCTTCCCGGCCACCGTCCGTCCACACATCCTCAGAGGATGGACGGCAGCCGCCAAACAGCACTAGTGCGAAGCGTAGCTCTATGGCTTCTTTACCGGGGAGAAATTCCACATTTGATCGGTCATCAACATATTCAATGTGGTCTGCGAGCAATCCGACTCTGATGCCTCCGGTCCCTGCGGTGCCTATGTATGCAATGGACATGCCGTTGCTCCCCCCAACGCCACCGTTTATGCTCCAGCAGTACCCCCGTCCGAGGTCGCAGAATTCTCAGAACGCGTCCCCCAGCCGTTCCTCCCCGTCAGGGTCACCATCTCGGCAGCGCCTCCCGAGTAATAATAGCTCGGAGCGCGTTAATGTGCAGTCGTCCTCGTCGCGAAGAGGGTCGAACTCCTCTCTCCACCGACCAGACATGACCCATCAACGGCGGAGCAGTGACGACGCGCGACGGGCGAGTTTACCGCCACCGAAACCGTCCCAGGCCTACGGTTCCCTGCGGTCGCAATCGAGCACGACGTTATCGCGTGGGCGCCCTCCCATTCCGTTGGCTTCACAGCCGCACCCGCCTAGCCCGTGGACGGCGCCCCCGCTGACGACATCGTATTCCCAGCAGCAGCTTAGTGCCCCGGCCATCATCAGCGGGTATTCTATGCGGCCGCCCCCGCCGTCGACTCGGCGCCAGACGACAATCTCCTAGTCCCCGTCGGAGCACCGCGTCCCGCCTCACATCGCCGATTATATGTACATTTCCCCGCCACTACCACGGGCATCTGCGATAGCAGCCAGCCATGAGTGTGTACCACCATTACTCTCATTTAGTGAACAGCGCCTGTCCGCACGTTTATAACCACACTCTTTTAAGTATCATCATCCATCCATCCACGCATTCAATGTACGCATCCTACATACGACATACAAGCGGAGTTTCCTTACCATTATAGCATATCAACAGTACTATCGCCTTACAAGTAATCTTCGCTGGACAGACACTGGACCGATGCCGATGCGCTAGCTAGTACTTTTTTTTATTACTCTCCCTTCGTGTACGCTTAAGTATTGCGTCTCTTCTACTTATGAAGACACCCACTTTTCATGCGATCCATCGATTCAATAAATATTGCACTAGATTTTTTATGCGTTTTAGTCGCGGCATTGCGGTCCGATTTCTCGTATCGCCTTTTCTAGACGCAGGCGTAGTGGCCAAGGCCGCAGCCAAACAAATTCTCCACAGCCACTGAATCTTCCACGACCTTCGCTTGCCTTACATCTCCGCACACATCCGCGACCCATCATGAGTTGGTCTGGGTACGGCGCTCCTATTCAGCAAGTTTGACTCGCTGACTCACATCCAAAAGCTTTAAGAAATCGGTTAACCGCGCGGGGACAACGGTTCGCACTTTTCTCGTCCATTTTCATTTAGAAACCACTCCTGAGCTCTACATTCTCCGTTATAGCTCCTTCAAAAGACAGGGCAGATCGAGCGCACGGTCGACCGCGAGTTCACCGATGAGGAGGCCAAGTTCAAAACGTGCGTGTCTGCGGGCGGGGTTAGGATAGTATCGTTACCGGTTCCACCGCTTACGGGCAAACCAGATTCGAAAAGGAATGCCAGGCGTTGCAGAAAGACAGCAAGAGTTACTGGGATGCCATGCGCGGTCAGTCTGCCTGTTGCGCGCTCGTTGCGCATCGCGACACTGACATGACTATATTACAGCTATGACTGCGGCGCAGACCCGAATAGCTGAAACGCTCGAGACGTTTTATGGAGCTGCCGACCGGACGTCGGAGGGTGCGATGGCGGGGCATGCGTACAAGCGCTCCGTCGATGATTTGGACGGCGGGTTCGGACGGGAGCTCGTGCGGCGTTGTTTTCTCTCGCGCGCTTGGATGAATCGGCTGAGCTGATTTATAGGATGGGCCGTACCGCACGACCATTTCGGAGCCGCTGGGGAAGATGTGCGCATACTTCCCTGTGGTGAACGAGCACATTGCAAAGCGCAACAAGAAAGTCCGTTACCTCACTCTCTGCTCTAATCCTAATAATTCAACTACGGAGTAGCTGTTGGACTACGATTCGGTGCGTAGCAAAGTCCGCAAACTTATCGACAAGCCGAGCGAGGATCCTACCAAACTCCCCAAAGTAGGCCGACCATTTCCACTTGCTGGACCATCCTCATGCGGATATATAGGCCCAGCAAGAGCACGACGAGGCGAAAGAGGTCTTTGACATACTGAATGACCAGCTTGTCGCAGAGCTTCCTCAACTGATGGATCTGCGTGTCCCTTACTTCGATCCCAGCTTTGAAGCTATGATCCGAATGCAATCCAAATTCGCCGAGGAAGGTTATGAGAAACTGAGCGGTGTTCAGCGGTGAGCCGCCTTTAGGTCTTACTTTTCCCGTTTCTGATTTCGAGCTAGATATTTCGCTGACACCATCCGCGACGACTACGCCGCGGGTCAGTTAGATGCGCAGGTAGAGGGCGTCCTTCAAGAAATGCGAGAGCTGTCGATTTGCGGAGCCAATTAGTATTCGTGTCATCTTTAATTGTATAGCCTGTGTATTCACACTGCTCTTCATCGAGTGGAATTAAGTATGTGAATGTATAACAAGATAGGTAATGGTATGGAACAAGACCTGACCCATGACAGCAAGACGAGAGCAACAAGAAAACGATTCACTCACTTACGATGCGATTCACTGGATACAAGTGCGTCACGAATGGGTTATCCTGTGATGAACTGCCTACGCACCGTCGAATCCCAGACCATACGGTCGGCTAAAGATCGTTCACCGCGACCGCGACCCCGTGGCTTGAATGCCCGTCCTCTGGTCTGTCCTCTGGTACCTCTGATACTACCCCTCCCACGAGCATTGCCGCGAACGGAATCACTGCGACCTGGATCACTGCGACCTGGATCACTGCGACTGGGATCACTGAGACGAGACAGCAGGCCGTCAGGCTTGGAAGCTGGAGTCCACTCGTCATCTGGGATTTCAGGCGCAGGCCGGTAGTTTTCGCCCCTGCCCACGAAATGTACGTTGGAATTATTTGAAGTGGCGAGTCGATCTCCAAGACTGGGACCTGGTTCCTCATTCCAATATGCGGCCGGAGAAATAGCGCTGCGAGAACCATCTCGTCCATCGTCTTTGAAACGTTTCTGAGGGTACGATGGCGGGCCCGCGGTGTAGTCATCTTCGCGGAGACGTTTTTGTGAAGGAGCGCGGGGAGCCTGGCGAGGCGCTTTGGGGGGCGAGTCGCCAAGAGGAATGTAAGAGCTGGTCGATGCAGACGGTCGATGAGGTCCCGCAGGGGAGTAATGGTCTCCAGAAAAACCTCGCTTAGTGGGAAACTGGCCACGCCGCGGCGGAGACGGCGTACGCGCCCGAGGAGAAAGCGGCCGCGACCACTTGTTGAAGGCGGGCAGAATCGGAGGAATCGGAGGAGGCGTGCTCGTTCTCCTACGGAATCTCTGGGGTTCGCCTCCGCGGTACGAGCTTGCTGCATATCTCTCCGGACTTCTTGAACGGGGACGGGTCAGTCTCGCATCGTAGCGCAAAGGGTCCCATGGCTGAGATTCAAATTGAGATACTCTTTCGTTGAGAGAACGATAGCTGGGAGAATCGGTCCGTTGAACCGACGTTGATGCCCCGGAACCGTGATAAGATAATCGAGACTCTGCCTGAACTCTGGGTATTGCTGGCGCCGAGGTATGATCCCCTGTGTTTTGCGTGTTCGCATATTCATAGGCAGATGCCTTGGGGGCACGAGGAGGCGACCGTTTAGGTGGAATGCTAGCGGGCGGTGCTTCCGGCGGTCGAACCCGGAGAGCAGTAGAATCGCCGTTGAGACGGGTCGGGAGTATGGGCTGGGGCTGCGCTGCACTAGGTGCCGTCGCCGGTTTGGGCTGGCCGTTGTCGGCATTCCCCGTAGCCGCCGCCGTCGACTTGTTGAACTTGGGGAGCTGTTTTCTACTGGGGAGCGGCTGCTGGGTAATCGGAATAGGAGTCACCACAGGAGCGCTGATTGGGGTTTTTGTCGGCAAAGGGGGCTGAGGCGCAGGTGCGGTGGGTTTGGGAGGTGGTGCCGACGACGATGTCGGTGTGGTGCGTAAAACTTCTTGTGGTTCTTCTGTTTTGACTTCCGTGTTGACCCTGGGTACCGGTGGTCGGCTTCTTGAAATTGCCTCCCAGGTTATACCTTCTTCTTGTAAAGCAAATCGCAAATTCATCAGCTGAACATCAGTCGAGAGGTGTTCAGGCAATTTAGGCGCCTTCCTCAGAATGCGAATATCGCCGGGGTCTGGACCCGTTCGTGACGCGGAAACTTCGTCGGTATCTGGAGATCCACGATCGAGGACGGGACTAGCGGGAAGGCTGAAGTTCTGCATGTTCTTGGAGCCAGCTTTGGAATTCGGCGCAGATTGGGTGACTCCGGATTTGTTCGCTGTACGCACGCGGAGTCCTAGCGCAGCCGCACGTTCCAACGCAGGGGAAGGCTCGCTCAGCACAGCAGGAGGCGATTCAACGTTCACAGTGTCTGGGCCGAGTTTGACCCCTCCGGATACTGGTTTCGCCTTCTTCGTCTTCACCTTCGTTGCCGGCGGAACAAGGGCGCCTTTCGCGACCACGTTGCCGACCGATGATGCTAGGCTGCTTTGCGCGGGGGAGCTCTTGCGCTTCTCTGCCGCATCCTGCCTTTCTTTCAAGATTGAAAGTGCAGCCGCGGCATGGGCGTGCTGCTTCTGTACCCGAACCTGTTCTCGCCGGGTATCCTGCTGCTTGCGCAAAGCTGCCTCCCTCGCCAAAGCCGCCTCCGTTGCTTGCAGATCTTCGTTCTGCGCGCTGACAGCCACTGCCCCTGCTCTACCGTTCTCCGAACCCTGCGTCGGTGCTGTTGGCTGTTGTTGCCGCACGTCCTGGGGCGTAATCTTCTGCTCCGCAAGCGCGACCAACGCTCGAGCGGCGTCCTCTTCCAAGCGGCGCGGTTCGTCGATTTCCATATCAAACTCATCCACCTCCTCGTCCGTAAGACTCTGAGGGGCGGGTAATTCCGTACTGGTATCATTTACGTCGTGACCCTCCATATCCGTGTCGTTGTCATCCGGTGAAATCATGAGCCTGCTAGCCTCGCGCTCCTCCTCCTCCTCCCGATCGCGGCTGGAATCCCTCGGCGTAGGGGCAGCCGGCAGATGCCCGGCTTCCTGCTCCTCAACCCACAGCCGGAGCGTATCAAGATCTTTCTTCATCTCAACGATG
Source organism: Mycena alexandri (assembly GCA_029233265.1). Taxonomy (NCBI): domain Eukaryota; kingdom Fungi; phylum Basidiomycota; class Agaricomycetes; order Agaricales; family Mycenaceae; genus Mycena; species Mycena alexandri. The sequence continues at coordinate 82,915 of JARJCM010000001.1, read as the reverse complement.
AGCTCCGCGTTCTCGTTAACGGGCTCCGGAGTAGGGGCACGCGGGGGCGGGGGCTCTTCGAGTAATCTCTTTGTCTCCTCCGCAGCGTCGGCGGCCGCACGTGAGGCTAAGAGTGCCGATTGGGCCTCATCAGCGACCTGACGAGCGTCCGCGAGCGACTTTTGTGCGGCCTCGAGCGAAGTACGCGCAGCTAGCAGCGCCTGCGCGAGGCTGTCGACGATCGTCTGAGCGGTCGCTAGCCCCTGTTCAGAAATGGCCACTCGGGTCTGAGATGCGTCGAGAGCCTCCTTCGCGGACGCGTGGGCCTTTTCAGTGTGATGAACGGCATTATTGGCTGCGATCAGAGACGGACGAGGGAATTCGGGGGGAGGAGTCTTTGCTTTCCTTGGCGGCGGAGGTAATGCGAGCACCTTGTGCGACGATTCAAGACGTGTGTGCAGCTCCTTCAGTGCTGCATAGTTTGGTATGAATGGAGGAAGGGGTGGGGGAGGAGTAGGGTTGCGGATAGTTGTCTTGGGGAGCGGTTCATCGACCGGTGTTTCGGGATATTGCAACTGCATGTCATAGTCGAGCCCAGGGGATTCCAAGGATGACGAAGGCTGCGCTGAAGGCAGGAAAGACTCAAATGGCGCCGAGGGCTCATGACTTTCGTGGTTCGTCAACGCCTGCAATAACGAGGGCCGCGTTCGCGGCTCAGCATGTGCGTAGGGCGGGAATGGGTCATAACTAGACTCGGGCTCGGGTGACGGGCTGTGCTGGTAGCGAACATCATCCTCGCGAAAGCCCGAGAGGCGCTTCAAAAGCTGCGGTTCTTTTCCAATGGTTTGGAATTTGAATTGTCGAATATCTGTCGGTTGAAATTCCGACGACCTGAGGATACTGGGGTCGGGGTTCCCGAATGTTAGCGGCATCTGCAAGGGCAAGGTTAATTCTTATCGGGAAAAGGCTCAGTGGTACTTGCGGGAAAACCGAAGATGAAAGACAAAAGAAGAGGAGCCCTGAATTGATCGGATATGATTTTGACAAGCAATGACAAGTAAGCGCACATAACGCGTCGCGTCGACTAATTAATTGCTCGTGAAATGCTACTACCGACTACGCTACTCTCCCGAGGCTTGGGTTTGGGCCTATTTAAGAGGTGCCACTTCACCAGATCAAGCGTCGCGATCGAATCCTCAACAGAAGAATGTCCCACTGTCCCACCCCCACTTTGAATTGCGATACCAAGATGTTCTCGGGCCCTGAACCAAGATTAGGCATATTAGGGATGAAATGCGCATCACTCACAAATCCTTCAAGGCTTTGCGGTAAGGAGGTCCGGCAGAATGCCTAAACATAACGGAGGTGTCCACGCAATTTGTGTGGACAATCCGCAGTGTGTTCAGGTCATTGTCGAGGCCGTGCCCAATCAAAACCGTGTCTGCGTTGATGAGGGTATCGAGAGATTCCCGAATTGAAGAAAGGGGAAGAACTGCTTTCGCATAATCTTCCTCTGTGATGCCAGAAAAGCGGGTGTTGTAGTCTCTGCCAACTTGTTGGGTTATAAGAACCAGAAAAATAAAAGGGACTGACATGACTTCGACCCCTTCATCCATACGCACCAACTCGTCAAATACCTCTGTCCCAGCACCGTCAACGACAGATACACGAGCGACTCGCATACCACCGGTGGTGTATATCATTTCGCAATCCAGCGCAGCGACGTCTAGCACAGTGCCCGCTGACGGAGACGACTTCAGGAAAGAGTAGGCGTGCCGGGCATGCAAGAGTTCGGGCTTGGACTCGTAGAATACATGGCCCGGGCCACGGACGCATCCATCGTCGTCCGGAGCAGGCCGCGAGCAGCATCTATGTACACGTACTTTCTGGCCGCTGACAGTCCGAGACACGGGCTTGCCCCAGTGATAGATGCATTCCTCCGCCTCGTCTTTGCGCTTGACCAAGAACGACTTGCTACATCGATCGCATTGTGCGATCTTATTTTCGAGGCTGGGCTGGTCGCCGCCAACTCCGTCTGGGATCTCGAGCAGGAAACCCCAAAGCTCCAAATCCTCTCTGGAGAGAATGAGGTGCTCGAGGTTGGCGCGGGTGACACGCAGGGTTTTCCTCGACTTGAGAGCCTCTGCGCGAGCCTGAACCTCTTCCTCGGTTCCGACAGACGGATGAGATGATGTGTCGGGCGTTTTGCGTCGTTTAAGGGCCGCAGCGCATTGAATCACGGCCTTCTAAAAGTAAATTGACAGCGGGGAGATGTAAAAAAAGGCGCACAACTCGATATGATTGCTTGTTCGACTTCTTGTAAATTTCGTCTTCCTGTCTGAGCGCATCTTCGGAGGCTATGGAAGGATTTGCGGGAAGAATTGCTTCATATAGGATGGCAAAATGGTCATAGAGAGTCTTGAGCATCGCCTGTCGCACAGGAATTGGGATAACCGAGAGAGCGGCATTCGCTCTAAGGACTGGCGGTCCCGTCGTAGACTGCTGAGGAATGGGCGCCGCTCTGTTGGGAGCGAGTTTCTGCTGCTTCCTCGGAGGTTCTTGGGGGACTGGGGTTGAGGTTGACACAGAGCGCTTAGCAGGAATGGTGCTCGGGGAGCTTGTTTTGGAACTGCTGCTGGGGGTGGTGGTGGGCAGCTCTACAGGGACAACAAGGGTAGGCGGAGGGGGTAGATCTGGGCTGTGGCTAAATAGACAATGCGGACGAGTGCATCGAGGAATGTCGGGACATGCGAGCTGCTGGAATAATCGTAGGGAGGAGAACATGATATAGACAGCTCGAAAGCGGCTCTATTGAAGGGATCCAACATTATAACGCGTCAACACAATGAATATGCACGTACGTGTCGGTGGTAGACGCGTTTCGGCGATTTGCAAGGAGGTGGTAATATCGAAGGCGCACTTATTTGTGTTTGTATCGCTTCGCTTGATCTGCAACCACCAGCCCGCGGCGTTCGAAAGCTCAGGGCTCTGGGCTCTGTCCTGCTCATCTTCAATCTCGTCGAGTCTCTTTATTTTTGCTCTGCCTTGGATGTTTTCTACCCACGTTGAAAACCTCGGGTCTTCGGCTTTCAAGTTACACTCTTGGTCGCAATAATGCCAACATCGGCCCAATCGAACCGGTGCATTCTTTTATATAGGTTACTCAGGACAATTGTCGCCCCTTGCCAGCCCTTGCCCCGGTACTTATAAAGTCCGATTTACAAGACTACGTTCTGGCCGGCGATGGCCGTCTGGAGTGGAAAATTGAATCGAATCGAACCACACCTCGCGATACTTGTTTCAACTTTTGTCAACTCATTTTCACAGTCTCGAAATGTCCTGCAGCATCTTTGCGGCTACGCAGTAGAGTTACATATACGATGTAAAACACAAGTAGCAGCGCCAAACTTTGTCACCATTCTCTCTTTCTATTCTCGGTGATCAGCGTCGACGGCCGTAAGGAGGATGACACATCCTTACGTTATTCCGAGTTGTAGCTTGCCTCCTACCCTCACCAGCGGCGACGGGCGTGCTCTGAAACCAACCTGACCGCGAATTCGCCGCGCAAATTCACCCTCGAATTCGACCCACCCGAAAAACAAGCAGAGTTTTGACATGTCGACGCGCCGCGAGCCGCCAAAAGGTTTGACCTTCGCCGTCAGCACCGAGTAGGCCATCCCCGCGCCGTCTCTGGCTGTCCTAACCGTTCCCCAGTGACCCCGCGCACCATTTCGCAGACCCATTTCAGCCCCAAACGTTCGTTGGTTCATACCGCTAAACGCCGTCTCACCTCCTGCTAGTCCCCTCGGCTCCAATACCCCCGAGCGTAGGTCCTCTCCCCTCGGAGCTCGACGACCAAGAGTAAAGCCATCCTTGCGATGGGTCGTTGAACCAGGTTTGTGCTCGCACTTCGGTTTGTTGAACCCCCGCACCGACTTAGTTCTAGCCGAGTCCTTCAAGCTGCTGCTCATCCCTATCGTGCTGTATCTCAACTGGGAGCTTTTGACGCCCCAGCTCACCACCTTGCTCGAGCCCTTGGTCCCAGTCATTGCGCCATATCTACCTGACGGCCGTATCTCCAATCCATTTGCCCCCATATTCCTCCTCTCCCACAGGATTCCCACTTCCGACCCCGCCGATCCTCGCTACTCCAAGGGCTGGTATGACCTTCTCTTCATCGCCTACAACATCGTCTTTTTCTCCTGCTTCCGTCAACTCATCACCGTCACTTTGTTTGGACGCGTTGCCAAATATTTCCGGATAAAAAAGGAGGCAAAGGTCGACCGCTTCGGGGAACAAGGATATGCCCTCGTCTATTTCTTCCTCACTGGCGCGTGGGGTTTCGTAAGTTTGCTCAATACGCCCGCTCAGTCCATCCAGCCGTCTCACTGGACATGTGCAGCGTATAATGTCCCAGCTGCCAACCTATTGGTATCGCACAGAATATTTTTGGATTGGTCAGTAATATCGTTTTACGTATGCGCTTACTGACATCTATTCTTAATAAAAGACTATCCCCACTGGGACATGAAGCCTGAGCTCAAACGCTACTACCTTATGCAAATGGCGTATTGGTGCCAACAGCTTATCGTTCTCGTTCTTGGCTTAGAGAAACCGAGGAAAGATTTCTACGAGTTGGTCGCCCACCATCTTGTGACGCTTTGGTTGGTCGGGTACGTTTAATTCACTTTCTTGCACGTCGTTTGCTTGAACGGTTTCACAACAGCTGGAGCTACATGATCAACCTCACCTTGATTGGCAATGCCGTCTATATGAGTATGGACATTCCGGACATGGCGCTCGCCGTGGGTAACCCCATTGCGCAATCTTGACATTGTTCACATTTTCTCTGTTAGGTTTCCAAGCTACTCAATTACATCCAATGGGAACGGTCCAAAGTCGTTTCTTTCATCGCTTTTGTTGGGCTGTGGACGTGCGTACCTTTTGTATCTGTCCTTAACCTCAATAACCCGAATCCCAGCTATTTCCGACACTACCTCAACCTTGTTATTCTCTGGTCTGTTTGGACAGAGTTTGACCTAGTTCCGTGCGTCTAAACTTATCCGATGACTCTTCCGACCGTTCTAAATCCCGCCAGGGAGCATGCACGAAAATGGGAGGCTGCCGAAGGGACCTATCTAGCTGGATGGATGAAGTACCAAGTGTTCATCCCCATCACGCTGCTCCAGATCCTCAACTTGTTCTGGTACTTCCTCATCCTCCGCATCGCCTTCCGGTATGTTTCTACTTGGTCTGTCGCAAAACATTTCTCATACCTAACAACAGAACCATTGTCTCGTCCGCGGCCGATGGCGTTGACGACATTCGTTCTGATGACGAGGACGACGACAGTGAGGAGGACGAGAAGAAAGAGAAGAAGGAGAAGAAAAAACCGCTGGACAAGAAAAAGCCCCTAAGTAGGCTCGCGGCCAACGGAACGACAAAATCGACGGCTTTGAAACCCGGGTCACCAAAATCGACCAATTAATTGTTATACCCCCGACTCGAGCAGTCTCATCTACATAAACTTCATCTGGAACATTTCCCCTCCATCTTGGAGAGAACTGGATAGAACATTGCATTTGGTCGATTGTTACAGTATTGTTGTACTGGTCGACGACGACCTTAATAAATGGATACAAGATGTGCAAAAATGTGCAATACAACACTACATATAACAAGAAAAATCATCGCAGGATACAGTTGGCGGCAAGAAAAAAAAATCGCGAAAGCACGGTATGTAAGAGTCTAAGCAGATTGAGGTGGGACGAGGTATTGCGGCGGGAAAAGACCTTCGAGATCTGCGTGTTTGGGATCATCTTCCCAAGGTTTCAGCTTCACCTCCAGATCGGTCTGGCAGGGCCAACGCTGCGTGCGCTGATCGTCCAACTGCGGTCCAGAGGCCATGGCACGCAGAGCTTGCAAGGCGGACTGTATTATTTTTGGTGAGGGTATGCATACGAGATAGAAAATCATATGCCCAACCTCAGCGTCGGTGCCTGCATTGCGCACGTCCCCAAAGTCGATATTCAGGTGTTTGCAGATGCGTCGCAAATTATGGTCGATATCGGAGTCGGCACTTCCGGTCAGGGCATCGAAGAGCTCTGCAGGCTCGACGAAGAAGACGCCTGCAGTGGGCATGGTGTCTGGGAGCTCGGCGCTGACGTCTGAGAGCGGCACTTGGAACGCGTTGGATCGCAAGTATCTAGAAAATGCCATTAATGGAGGGAGTTGAGTCGGTGTAGAAAGTTAATACTTCAAATCTCCTTTGCTGTCATTTGATAACAAGAAAATGGGAGCGTGTTGGCCGAGCTGAGAGAAGAGGTCGATTAGCTTTCGCTTCAGCGTCGCTTTTGACACCACTTCGTGTTCGGCGCCGTCCTAAGATAAAATGGGTGAATCACCGACGAAGAAGGAGAGGTGGCAGTACCTCCAACTCTGTCGGTTTATACGTCTGATTATCTTTCACGACTAGGTGCCCGCGCTCCGAGATCTCAGTACCTGCCTCCCAGCGAACGAGGCTCCAGCCGACGTCCGAGACAGCAGTCCAGTCCAGTTCCCAAGCATCAATTGCTAACGCACACCAAACACCCTGTTTCGCGTTCCATAGGGTGCGGACGCGCTCAAAGGTAGTGCGTCGTCCCACGAGCAACGGTTTCTCCTTCAAGACTTGGTTCATACGACCGAGCGTCTTACTGGCGACGCTCAGGGCGGAAAGGCTCTCATAAACGGTCGGGGCGGCGACGGCGACACTTTCTTCCAGAAACATACAATCAGAGTAAGGCAGAGGGATCAGGTTTTCGGTGAGCTTCATCGCATGCATGAAATATCGCAGATATTCGACTTGAGAGGAAGATAATTAGTCTCTCTTGAGCTCTACCATAACCAGCTCGTACCTTGTTTAGAGGAGAATAGCAGTCTCGATTGACCGTCGTGAAAAGTGCCTGCAAGACCATTTTAAGGAAAACCCGACGTCGGCCGAGGCTCATTTTTCGTTTTACCGATGTATGCCTGAATGCCTTGCGCGCCTTCTGCAGCGAACGGGTGTCTCGGATGAAGGACGGCATCGTGGCCTGAGTATTCGAATGAAGAAGGAACAAAAACCCGGCAAAATCAACATTTACTCAGAATTTTCTGGAGTTGAACAGCGTCCCGGCCTTTAATAGACTGGTGATAGTGGTGCAGGATATCCTAGGTCGGTTCAGTCAAGATTTTGCTTCATGACGCAGGCCTCACAGTTGCACGGTAGTACCCGACGAGAGGGGGAGCATCGATGGCCATAGAAGGCAGAGGAAAGGTCGAACTTCCTTTTTCGGAAACTGAAGGTGAACCGAATTAGGACTTGAAGCTTGAAGCTTGAAGCCGGAAGAGCGCTCAGCGGTAAAAGACATTTATTTTCGTACGAATAGGAACAAAGAGACGGTCAGGCTCGTGTTTCGTAGAATTGGCACTGAACCGTCTTCAAATCTCTCGCGTAGATACAAGTACAAAAAATCCAGGACAGCAAATCATTCTCTGAGAACGCCAGTGTGAGGATCATAGATGCCCATGAGACCTTCTTGGTCTGAGTAATCCTCGTCCTCTTCGTACGGGGTGAATTGTACTTTAACTCCGGCATTGGAACCACCGATCCCGATGCGATTCGGCCACCGTTTCTCTCGTTGGGGATCCAAAGGATCGCCGGACGCCATCTCGCGTAGGGCAAACATCGTGTACTGTAGTAACTGGTTAGTGTTGAGGGAAAAAAAGCACACAGTACGAACTTGGGCGTCGTTACCCGCGTTGTGTAAGAATTCTGTCTGAATCTGGAGTTGGTTGCAAATCTGCTGGAGGCTGGATGTCCTTTTATCGTCGCCAACCAATGCCGCAAAGAGAATCGCGGTGCTACAACAAGTCCGAGTCAGCAAGAATATATCAAGAAAGGAAATGGGATAGCGCGCACTCGATGATGAAGATACCCTCGCTCGGGGTCGCCTCCGGTAGTTCGAACACAGCCGCTTCCACCGGTGCTTCAAGACTTTTCAAGTATCTGTAAAGAGATTAGATTCGAGCCACAGTGAACGTTCGGACGTGCTTGATGTCTTGGCTTGGATCGTGGAACACTAGGAATACGGGCCCCCGAGTGCCCATGGAAGTGACGAGATCGGAAACCTTTGTTTTCAAGGTCTTGCGGGGGACCTCCACCGATTCACCGAACCGATAGTTCTGCTAGACGTGAGTTGAATTATCCAGAGAAGATTTCTTTTTTCAACTACCTTCCTATTCTCTGCGACATATGTTCCGTTTGTGTACATGGCATGTTCCTTCACAGTGAAATGACCGGAAGCCTCCACCGCCGCCCCGTCGTCCCAATGAAGCGAGCTGTAACCAAATTCAGTGATAGCACTGTGGTCCCGTTCCCAGGCCTTAATTATTGATACTCTATCAGATATGTAGAAGAGAAAAGTTCCAAAAGTTAAGCACCTCAAAGTCTATCGAGCACCACGTCCCGGTTTTGGTCGACCAGTATTTTCGAACACCTGATACCAGCGTTCAGAGGTGAGGGCGATGACAAAGGAGGACAATGCGAACGTTCGAACGTGTCACGACGAGCCAGCAAGCTTGGGTTTGACCCTTTCAGGCGCTTATTATTTTTATCGATTTTCTTGTCAAATAAAGTGTCAGCGAAGAGATCGGTCGTTAAAAGAATGAAAACCTTGACTGCGACGCGAAGGTCTCCTCCTTCCATGTACACATCAGGAGAAACACTGGAAAACTCTGAGGGCGTGAGGAGACAGTCCGAGTACGGAAGTGGGATTATTCTGCTCGTAAGTTTCATTGCGTGAAGCCAGTAGCGGACATAGTCGATTTGAGCGGAAGAAAATAAAAGTCGTTGTTCGCCATTGTGAAATGTTCCTGAGCAGTCTCAGCGTGCGCTCAGATATGAATCCAGAGTCGAACCTTTAAACATTGTGATACCGTGGACGCCAGGGTGCAAGGGATTTTCACAATGCACCAGAGCGTCGTGGGCTGTTCCTCAACTGATCGCTCAAATTAATTTGCGCATTAAACATACCTAAAACCGCCTTGAGAGGATCTCTGTCGCACGCCGGCAAGACATCGGTCCTGCGGTATTTCAGTGACCCTCGGGATTGGATAGATAACAGCGCGATTCACCACTGCGGTATAATTGAGTCGACAGAAACAGGAGATGTTGTTTTCACACTCACATGCCACCAGATGTCCGAGTACCTATGAGGAGAGGAGGTGGTATTACTGTGGAGGCTCCAATGAAGCAAGCAGCTACTGTACCGATAGTAGCCCGTGACGATAGGAGTCTCGACGGTCATTGATGCGCCCAAAAAGATTTTGGACCAACTACTTTCGCTGAGTAGCTTGTGGTTGGGAGAAAGAAGCCACTGGCGCTTAACTTGAAGATCCTCATTAGATTGTCGGCACGATCACGTGTCGCGTGTTAGCTTGAACCTTCAGAAGCGCGCAGTCACGCGCATATATCACTGAACAACGAGGGAATAACGTATTCTAACTTAGGAATGGTGAGTATACGAGCGCTGACGGGTGGTACCCCACCCAATAGGAAGACCATTACGCTTCGAGGAACACGAAGTGTCAGAAAGTCTGAAAACCACCGAGCTGTCGCTGAATTACAGTTGATTTTTTCATAATGCATTAGCTCATTTTGCATAATTCTCATTATGCATTGGATTTGGGCCAGAACCACATCGGGAGTGCGGGGATATGCATGATTTTATGCATTCTCATTATGCATGGCCTTTTGGCATGCGCCGACCACCAATATGCATTATGAACTGGGAAATTTCGTTCCGGGGTACGTATTTTAACCAACTTTCTCACCTGATTCGGGTGTCGGTGGCTTGGTGGATGGCATTGTACATGCTTCTGCAGGTCTTTGCTGGTCGTTGGAACAATTGGTGAAGGCAGCCGACCTCGGCCGACCTGATTTCCCGAATAGGGTAATATTTTCTGTCACATTTTGGCCTGGAGTCACGCGTGTCACACCGTGGGACTTTTTTCGTCTTGCATATCGGTCATAATGCATTGGCGGAGGGTCGCTCCCGACTTTATGCATTATGAAAAAATCAACTGTATATTTGCGTCCGCACAGTGGCATTGCTCACAAATGGCTGACTCAAAGACACAGCGCGCCGACCAACAACATTACGGTCTGGCAGAGTTCTGCACTGATGGCGTTGCAGGAAGCAACTGAAGCGTATTTTCGTTTTAAGACGCGGCCAGTGTTTTCCCAGTCATTCACAAACTTTGGACTCAAGTAGCTGATAGCGGATGAGGGGGAGTTGAATATTGGTGGAATAATGACCATCTCACGACAGGAACTGCGGGATTTAGTGTGTATCTGAAGCCGTGATTTTCTGAACAGCACGGCCCACTGTTGGCCCACTGCTTGACTCCACAATCGATTTTGTGAGAACGTTAGATCCGTCTCCCTTGGACCGTAGTCTGTTTTGGGCGCGCCGCCGACGACCAGAGTGAGCCTAGTACTCGTGTCGTATTGGTCTGCCAACCGAACGTTGAGCTTGCCGTGCCAGTTGAAAAATACTGCTGAGGAAGAGAAAGAAAGAGAGAGCGAGTCGGAAGGAGTCGAGATACAGCGCAGATTTTCTTTAATGCTTGAGCTCATCGAAAAGAGAGAAAAATTCTGGGCGGCGCTCGCGGCGTCGTCTTTTCTAGACCAAAATTTGAGCTCGATGTTGAAGTTCAAGTTGCGGCAACGGGTCAAGCCGGTCCGGGACATCAACTTGCCTATTTGGGAACGGGTTTGTTGTTCTGTCCGACTTCTGCCACTCAGCGCACCACTTCTGTCCTTATCCATACCGAGCGTTTGGCTGGATTGCGCGCTCCTCGCGACTCGGAGACCTCCAGCCCACTCCATAGCATGGCCCAGGGAGCTCTCCGGCCCGCAGCCTCTGGCTCAAAGCGCAAGGCTGCAGCCGCCAACAGCTCGGATCCCCCGACCCCTGCAAAAAAGGCCAAAATAACCGCGCGTAAAAGCACCGGAGGCAGGGCTCCTCGCAAATCGGCTGCTGCTCGAAACGACGAGGCCCCGGGTACGTCTGTCGCCCTCTCCTTCGGTCTTCAGACGCTCATGAAGTGGCAGCTCCGCGAAAGAAGCGCTTTCGACCCGGCACTGTCGCGCTACGTGAAATCCGCAAGTACCAGAAATCTACGGACTTGTTATTGAGAAAATTGCCGTTTGCGCGTTTGGTAGGTCGTGATTACATGCTTGTGCGAATGGCTGACCCACAAACACGCGCTAGGTTCGCGAAATCGCGAGTGAAATGACGACGGATATGAACGACAATTATCGGCCAGGCGCTGATCTGCGTTGGCAGAGCTCAGCACTCATGGCTTTGCAAGAGGCGACTGAGGCGTATCTGGTGCATTTGTTTGAAGACGCGTACGTTCGCCTCATTCACTTCAAATGTATTGGCTCAAAGAACCACAGTAATCTATGTGCTATTCACGCGAAGCGGGTGACAATCATGCAGCGGGATATCCAACTGGCTCGAAGAATTAGAGGCGTGTGGGGTGGCATGGGATGATTTGGTTGGCGATGTATTGTTCTTGGATGCTCAACGAGTTGTATTTTTATCATTTACTGCCCACTGCGGCGAATTTATCCATCTTGTTTTTAAGGTCTCCCTGTTGGCATGCTATCTAATACCAACCTCTCCATTATAATTATCGACGAGGCGACCTTCAGAAGGTGCGCACGTTTAGGTCATCTGAGCAATAAATATCAGCATTCGTCAAATGCAAGAGAGGTATCGAGCGGTCATATTAGATCAAGAAATATTCACAGGGCACCCAACAGACATCGGGAACTAAGTCCTGAGACGGGGTCCCTCACAACCACTTTTATTTTCATTCCGCAAAGGAAAAGAGACTCGAATTAAAAACGCTCACCAAGGATGACGCTTGCGTTTGTGCGTTGTACCGGCCGTCGGGCGAGGTGCTTTCGCGGATTTTGTATCGGCCGGTTGACGCAGTTTCGCAAATTTTGTACCGGCCGGTTGAGGTGATTTCGTGGACTTTGAACTGGCGGGTTGAGGTGGCTTCGGGGAATTTGGACTGACTGATTGGGGTGGTTTAATAACAGGTACAGACTGCGCGGCCAAAGCCTTCGTAACTGGGGCAGTTGCCTTCGGCCGATAGTCCAAGATAAAGGTCTGGATGAGCCCGCACGCAGCAGACGTTGTCCAGTACAGAACGACGCTCTATCGAATGAAATTAGCTGCCGATTATTGGAGAGAAATATGAGCGTACCCCAGGACTTATAGCCGCCAAAATAATACGAAAAACCGATAGGTAGTTCAAGGAGGATTTGATGATGCGTTGAAGGTGGAAACCGGGTCTCTGGCCCGCTGCGAGCGTCGCTGCTCGCTTCTCCTCCATTTTTTGTAGCCGGTCTTTTTGAACGGCGCTCATAAACCAACTGTTCGCGTCGACATTGAGCATGGTGATCATCCCCAAGATTATTGGAAGCGTCAAGGTTGAATCGGTGTGATTCAATGTGCTAAGCGTGAAAAACGCCTCGGAGTCGAAGGGTGTTGGCTCTTGAGCTAGACGGTTGAAAACCATGCTCATGACGACGAAGACGGGCAGTTGGCTCACAGGGCTGGCTACCATAGCTAGCCCTGGACGGCACTTGTGCTCAGCAAGGAGGCGTTTTTGCTCCGCCTTGACCTGTGAAGAGTGTAAGCAACACTCGGAAGGCGACGCGATATCTAACGCTCACTTTCGCTATCAACCTCAACACATGTATCCGTTGGAGCTTGGCAGGGACGAGAAGTTCCTTGGGTAGCCCCTCTCTTTTCATGTCTTCCAGAATCTGCTTCGAGATTATCGGCTTCAGTCGCTCCAGCTCTGGTAAAACGACATTTTCGATGCGTCGGACGCAATTCCTACTCTAGAGGTCGCATTGAATATTGGGTCAGCTTGCGGAGTGACCAGACTGACCCATAAAGCCACCGGAAAAAGAACAAGTCTAGAAGCTACAGTCACCAGAATAATTGTTGCTGAATACGCCGGGACTGAGGGCGGATATGGGAGTGCAACTGCTAGATCCAAGAAGCCATCGCAGAGGGACTGGATGAAGTAACGCTTATTCAGAGGCTGACGGTTGGAGAGACATCGTCGAGGGACGCGTTGTAGTGGTCGAGTGCCAACAGCAAACATCAAATTTCATTATTTTTCTTTGATTATCGAGTAACATCTTCGCCATTCGCTTGTCGCGGTCAACACAGTATAGCGCATTACACCTTCATAACTCGGAGCAACTCCGACCTTACTATAATTGCTCTACATAGTGGACGCGAAAACGGGGCATAACAGCATGTATTGCATAGGACATTTCCGTCAAATACCCCTCAGAACACCAGCTGATGCGGGAATTGCCCCTTCGACAGCCCCCAGCTCGCCTTGAGGTATTTGGCGAGGTTCTCCGTCTTCTTGACCGAGGAGATGATGGCCTTGTCGATCTCCTTCTGGTCGGCGGACTTGGATTCGGGGAACGCCTCCTTGGGCTTGGGCTTGCCACCCTCGAAGAACTCTGCCTCTGCGGAGCGGGGGCCCTTGGTGGCGGCCTTTGCGAAGTATGCGTCGTTGATTTTGTCGTCAACCTGGCATAAGATGATAAGTACGAGAGTGCTGGTGATGCAACGAAATAGGATCGCACCTTCAACCCATCTAACTCAAGCTTGGTCGTCGTCGCAATAACATATGCCTGGTTTACCCGTCGCAGGGGAACACCGTTCACCTTGAACGGGCCAGTGACCAACAGCAACCCACTCTCCAACTGCTTCAGGAATACGACGCGCTTGCCACGGAAGCGGCCTGCGAGGAGGATGAGGACGGTGCCGGGGGTGATGGAGGTGCGGAGGCCGGCGGGTTTGGGCGATTTACGGCTCTTTTTGGGTAGGCGCACGTCCTCAGCGGGGTAGAAACGGGGTGCTTTTGACGTGGGGATGAGACGCTTTCCACCGTTCTTGTCCCCGCCGACGGATTTTTCGATGGTCGCTGGCGACTCGGTGGCGGCGGGCTTTTCCGACTTTTTGAGGCCCTTAAAGAGCCCGCGCTTGGCGGCGACCTGGGAGCGCGAAAAGCGGCCGACGCCAGGGACGAGTTCCTTACTTCTGGCCATCTATAGCGACAGGGTGAGCGGGGTAGGGCAACGCTGAAGACGGGGCGTACAATGTTGTCTTGAGGAGGCCGATTGATGTTGAGTGTTGAGCGAGAGTTTCACAGCTATACAGCTTTCCCAGGCTTGCCGCTCGGCAACGCGCACATGTGATCGTACCACCGCGCGACGCGTCGTGCTACAAGTGAAACTTTTGAGCAGCCTTTCTCGCAACGTCTCATCTCGTCGTATAAATTGCTCCGCACATACCTCCAAGGCAATCTCAGTTCACCGCCTCAGAACGAGAGATGAGTTTCACCCTCAAAGCGTCTGTTTGCGGTAGATTAATCTAATTCAAAAGTCTATGATGGAAAAGATTGGGTAGGTAAGTAGATTTACCGCGCTAGCTCAGTGTTCATGATCACTCTCCCCAAGTCGAGTTGAGTCAATCGAGTTCGAGGCTTTAGACCTGCGTATGAATAAAAAACAAAGAACGAGAGAAAGGGAATTTGTAAGGAGTCCGAGTCGTCATTTGAACGGATTCAATATTCAGGGCCTTCAAAATATCACCCTTATAAATAAAACTATAAAATCCATCGACAGTCGACGACTCGACGCCGACTCGACGGCACAGCCACGACTCAGAAAGAGAACGGATCAATGATGGCACACCGCAAACGAAACACCGGCCCGAAGTCCCGGCGTAAGTGCAGCACATACTTGCTTCAAGCCTCTCCGCATCGCGTTGGCATCGCTCTCGCTTCGTGCCTTTCCTCGCTCTTCTCTCTGTCCCATCCCTTCCGACGCTTTGCAGCTTTCAGAAAGGTTCGTCTTTCCCCAAGTTCCGCCCGAGCACACCGCGATCCCGGCACTCCTACTGTGACCGAAGGGCGCCGCGTCGTGGAACTCGCCTCACCGGTGGCAAATCCGTGCTCAATATTTCGACACACAGAGCAAGGCTTAAGCAACCCTCCGCCACCATGTCCCATACAGCTAGAAAGACAGTTTTCCTTGATATCGATAATACTCTTTACTCTGCAAGCTCGGGGATATGTGAGCTTGTCTCCCGCTAAAACTGGTTTTTATTGACGTAGATAAACCTCTCAAAGCCGCCGCGATGGGCAAGAGAATTCATGGTTGGTAAACCTTATTCAATCGCTCTCGATTCATCTCGCAAATTTGGATTCCAGAATATTTCCGGTCGATGGGGCTGGAAGAAGAGGAGGCCTCCGCGCTACATTTGAAATATTATACCACTTACGGCCTTGCCCTTCGCGGGCTCATCTTACACCACGACGTCGGTGAGTTTTCTTGACGATAGACGGGTAAGCCGACGACGAGCGCCCTCATGATTTGTTCTTCAGATCCTTTGGACTTTGATAAGAAATGCGATGGGTCCTTACCTCTTGAAGACCTGATCAAGCCTAATCCGAGTTTGCGCCAACTGCTGCAAGACATAGATCGAACCAAGGTCAATGTCTGGGGACTGACCAACGCGTACCGCCCGGTGCGCCTCCTCGGTCCTCTCTCAAGGAAAATTGTCTAATCCCCCAAAAAGCATGCCGAACGTGTCTTGCGTATTCTCAACGTAGATGACTTAATAGATGGGATCGTATTCTGCGACTACCAGAAACCTAATTTCTCGTGCAAGCCCGACGCTCAATTTTACCGCGACGGTAAGCCGAGGTACAAGCCTTTCTGTGCACCCGGTGCTCATTTATCGACTCCAAGCTCTGGAAAAGGCCAAGGTACCGGATGTTGCGGATGTATATTTTTTGGATGATAGCCGAATCAATGTCGACGCTGCTCGCGCCCTTGGATGGGGTCATGTCGTTCATTTCTGCGAAACAGGTCCGTATTCATTTCTCATCCTCTGACAGGTAAATCACGTTCGCGGATTTCTAGGCCTCGTACACGTGGAGGGTGGCAAAGTGAAGCAAATCGCCGAGAGAAAGGGTCCCGAATCGCAGAATGGTATTGAGGTCATAGAAAACCTCGAAGAAATGAGGAAGATATGGCCTGAAATATTCAAGTAAATAGAATGGTTTACAGTTTTGCGTGAGCGTGTATTATTTTGTGCCACGGGTTTGCGGGCCGCTGAGTACTGCGTACGTCACTTCGTTTTTACACTTGTCTTCAACCATTTCAACGATGGACTACAAGCCACGCTTTGCCCAGCCGTTTACTCTTTCTGAGGCGCGATTGTTGGACGTTGAGACTGTTACCGAAGGTCCTTCACGAATTCCGCCTCTTTGGTCGCGCCTTTAATATCAGTCGACCAGAAATCGCCCGCCTTCAGAACTCGCTTCAACATCTGGGCGACACCCAGGAAACACTGCGGGAGTATGTTGCTTCGGTCCAACCGGGTGAGGAAGTAGACCGTGACATTACCAAGGCTATTGAGGAGAACGAAACTGTCATGTACGCTGAACCAACGCGTGCTCGTCTTCCATCTTCATTTCTTCTGTGCAGCGGTTCTCAATCAGAGCGAATCAGTATCCTTAAGATGGCTCTTGCGGACATGGGCATTGTGGCCGGCAGCCATTATGATATCGCTCCTCCCCGTCCTCGAGTAGCAGTTACAGCTACCAGTACGGCACAAACCCCAGCGCGTGAGGACGATGGTGGCGTCGATTTATAGGCCAAAAAACTCTGAAAAGCAAACGGTTGTTCCCGTTGTATCATTATCGGTTCATTCAAGTTCGTTAATACATTAGATGATTGTACAAATTCCTCATATTATTCGTGCACTCCTCCCATTACTTAGCTCAAAACAGCATGACTGCGACCACCTGCGACGCTTCCGACACCTCTAAAATGATACCATCGTACCCATGGACTGAGAGGAAGTGTCAGATTGTTTGGAAACGGTGAATACGAACACGCACGACGCGTAGTGGCGCTGGGTAAGGTCATGGCTTCCTCGTCGTCCGTACGGTCTAGTAGCATGGATGGCGGAGGCTCGCGGGGTGAGAGAAAGTGGCTGATTGTCTCAAACTGTGCAACGTTAGAATGCGGGCGAGCACAACAACGGAATCCTTACACGCTCGTAGAACCGCTTGCGTGGCGGCGTGTCTGCGTTCCCTTCAGCTTGGAATAATAGCTCGAAAAACAAACTGACCGTCTTCGTCGTCTTCTGGTGTACCCTCTATTTCCCAGCTGCATCGCTTGTACCGTTGGAATAAAGGCGACCCAGGCTTTTCAAAGGATAAATGATGCCTGCCGAACTAGGGATTGACTCACGATATTCGAGTGGAGTATAATCTTCGTAACGACGTGTGTGGGTGACAACAGAAAGTCGATGCCGTGTTGAAAATAGTTATAGAAATCTGAGTGATGCTTCAGTCAAATTCCTTGGCCGTTATGGCACGAACAGGCAGGTTCCGAGTTCTCACTAGTACGGGCAGTCGAGTGAATTGTCATTCGCTCGTCCTCCTTATAGTGTACCCGATTAGGCGGTCCCAGGTCCAGTGTCAAGTCTTGGGCTGTGGTTTCGCCTATTCGGATATGGACAGTATGCGCTGTTGCTACTGGATGAAAGTACAAGGTTACACCTTCGTGAACCTTACAAAATATCAGCAGACGTTACTCGACTTGAGCTCGAGGATACCTTGACGATCGCATGTGAAATATCCCCGTCCATTGCAGCACACTCGACGACTTCACCCAAAGCGTCGCGATCTTCGCCGTCAATTTCCTTCTGCGACACAATAACCCGCTTGACTTCCTGCATTCTATCTTCGGATTGTATGCCCTTCAGCCCGTCCCCCATCCCATCCTCCTCGAAACTGAACCATACGCCGGGATATCGCAGATCGGCTCTGAGGTCGTCACCAGGACATGGGTAAGTAGGTCCGAAGATGCGACTGACGAAGACGCGTTTTAGAACATCTTCGGGAGACGATAGTACGACGTCTTTATATCTGAGAGTCACAGGAGGATCCCCGAGGCGCAGTTTCCGCAATACTATAGTATGTAGGCGCTGTTGCTTCCCAGAGAAGAGTAGATCCAAGTGCTCATGGAGAGTATACCATCAGCACGATAGAAGAAACGCATGAGGATACCTCACCGGTCGTATATGTAGAATTATAGGCGTTGTAGATGAAGCATCCGTGTCATATTTGATGTCTACTTGAGGGAAAGAATGCTGTAACCGACGTAGAAGATCCAAAATGTTCCACAGAGAGGATCCTTGAACAATGGGGTGTTAATCCACGTTTGATATAGATAGCTTCGCAAGCTACCGAGTTCAAAGATGCCTAAGCCGGAACCTGGCCGCACATCACAGTCCAAAGCAGAAATCATAGGAATATGGGGGTGGCGATAGTTTCGATGGTAAGGGAGAGCAAGGGAAGAGCAAGATAGTTGAGATCGAAAAGCTACTTACAAGAGGCGGCAACTGCCAAGAGGGGATAGAGCGATGATGCAAGCCGTGACCGGTCACGGCTCGCGATCGTTGTTCCTGCGGAATCCTGCCCTCACGACGCGACGCGTTTTTGACGCGATATCATGGCCGATGCCCGCCAAAGGACGATTATCAAGGTATTACCTTGTGTTTTCGCGTTTCGTACGCTTACACTTCCTAACATCCAGGTCTTTCGAAAATATAGCAATTCTCTCGGCCCCGATACACTTGAGCTGCTAGAAGCGATACTGGACAGCCATGAAATCGAAGATGCGGACGTTGAGTCCTCAATTGAAACCATCGCGAGAGAATACAACAAACAAGATGGTGTGTCTCAGTACTTGCATCGCATTCCCCCTCTGACCCAGTAACAAGACGCGCTCATGAAGGTGTCAATCGAAGTGCTTCAGCGCGTTTATGAATCCCTTCAGGATCAAGGGCAACGCTCAGACCCAGAGAAAGAGGCTATTGACCCTGAAAATCATCTATTCGTCATCGACGCGTTCGAAATGCCTTTATGGCATTGGTCCCCGGAGCGAGGGACCTTTGAAAAGTGGTCGTCTTTTCGTCGTATACTTTCTTCCACTAACGTGCTTTAACTAGAGTCTCAACTCCGCTCACAATGTCAGGCTCTGCGGAATCCCGCGTATTCGCCATTCGAGATCGCCTGAACGTCATAAAGCAATGTGTTCTGCGGAACGAGCATTTCGCCCCGTCTACTTTACCTTCCCGGGATAGAGAGCGGTTGGTGACAGTGAGTGTCCTTCTCCCTTGCTTCGTCTGATTCCCCTCAATATACTCCAGTTGAAATCTACAAAGCAACTACTTGGTCGTGCCGGCGACCGCTTCTTGCTTCTCGGCATGCTTGCTCATAACAAAGAAGGCAGACTCTGCATTGAGGACGCTGATGGTAGCGTCGAATTGGATTTCTCCAAGCTTGTTAGTAGACTGTCTTTCAATCGGTTATCTTACAGACTGGGAAATACAAGTTGCAATAGGACGAGCCCGGAGATGGTCTTTTCACAGAAGGATGCTTCGCACTTGTCGAAGGTGAATATACGGAAGACGGAAACCTTGAAATTATCGCAATCGGCCAACCTCCATGCGAGCCTCGAGAAACAGCCCGGTAAGCCTCGATTTTTCAAGGAAGTTCACTGTGGAGACACATGCACATCTCAGGTCAATATACGGGCACATTGACTTCCTCGGCAAAGGATCCACGTCGTTGCTGGAAGATGTATGATTTACCCTTTGCGAGCGAACTTATTTTGACCAAAACATGTTACAGTCCCAACTCTCTGTCCGCGTCCGCGAGGAACTTCCGGACCTAAATTTCTTTTTCCTCTCAGATGTCTGGCTCGACCACCCCAGGACTCTCCCGGGACTTCAAAAGATGTTCGAAAATTGTGTCGAAAATCACTTTGTGCCCAAACTCATCGTTCTGTGCGGAAATTTCACGAGCCGATCCATAAGTCACGGACAAGGCCGAGATATCCAGAGATACCAGGGTTCGCGTCCTTCGTCTTACCATTCCTTCTGAACTCATCTTTATTTAGAAAACTTCGATGCATTGGCTGATTTGATCGCCTCATACCCAATGATCACCCGATCGACGCATTTCGTCTTCGTCCCGGGACCACTGGACATAACGATAAATTCAACCTTGCCCCGACGGCCGTTACTTTCAAGCTTTGTCGGGCGTTTGAAGGCAAAGATTCCAAAGGTCCACTTCGCGACCAACCCTTGTCGGATTAAATTTTTCGACCAAGAGATTGTCGTATTCCGGGAAGATTCCATGGCCAGAATGTTGCGAAACATCGTTGGTGTGAAACCGGATGCTCGTAGTGATGACTTGAAGCGATTCGTAAGAACCGTTTATTGGCTCGTGCACCTTTCTTATCGAAAATGCAGCTGGTGCAATCCATTCTGGACCAGGGACATCTCTCTCCGTTAACAATCAACATTCAGGCTACTCTTTCCGATTACGATCATTCTCTTCGTCTATATCCTTTACCGACAGCAGTGAGTTCTTCTGCTGGACTCAATTTCAACTGAGCAACTCCATTCAGCTCGTCCTTGCGGACAAGTACGACAGATATAAAATCACGTACACCGGCTGTCATGTCTTCAACCCGGGTAGTTTTGTGGGCGCCTCGTTTGTCTTTTCCACCTATCAACCAGCAGAAGTCAACTCCGAAGAATGGTGAGCACTTGTGAGTTCCGGCATTCTCCAGGACTCATTCGGTCCACGTCAGTGTTCTTGACGAGGATCCGGAAGATTAAGTGGATCCTTTTTCCGTTCATGCGATATGTAAAATGAACAACTATAATACGGTTGTGGGAGATTCTTGTAGGATCCATTGACCAACGTCGACTGGCGCAGCTATCAAAGTAAGGCAATTCCCAAGAGCCCAAGGAACCCGGAAAGGCCATAGTTCAACACCAATGTAGACGATGCACTGTTACTCGTAGTAATGGTGCTGGCGCTTGCGGCTGCGGCTGTAGCGGTCGTCTGCGAAGCGGTAGAACCGGTCTTTGTGGTGAGACCGCTTGCTGTCGCAAGACTGAAGCCGTTCAGTATAAATCAACAGCGAGCAGGAGCTGTTTCCATACCCTGAAGCAGTTGCGACAGCACTGGTAGCAGCAACCGACCCTGAGGTATCCACAACCGTGGAGGTCGCCGACCCGCTATCGGAGGCACTGGCAGTTCCTACACAACTGTAGGAAGAAAATGATCAGCCGGGTTTTTCCGCCGATGTAAAGTACCTACGATGTGTCGGATCCGTTCTGAATGGTGACAGCATCTGAATAAGCTATTGCCCCAGTGCTATCCTTAAGTTCCACAGTGCTAGTGGCGGCCACAGGTTAAAAAGGGGAGAAGAAAAATGGAAATCAAACCAACATCGATGTGTCTGCAGCAACGTTGACCGTCCACGTTATGGAGGTGTCGCTGGTCGGGTCGAAAGTCTCCAGCTACGTATGAGGGTCATTAGCAAGCAAGAATCGACGATACTTCCACATGAAACCAACCGCAGTAGCAGAGGTGTCGCCGCCTAGATGAAAAACATGGGATTCACAGTGAGAACCAAAGACTCCTGGCCGTTCATACCAAGAATGATAGAAAGATAATAGGGCGCGGTTCCACCCGACCAAGTCAAGGCAATGGGCTCGCACACGACGAGACTGGATTCTGGATGAAATATGAGAGCAGCTCAAGGACGAATAACCAGACCAACGCGTAGGTGTGTTGACCATGAGGCCATAAATGCCTGGAATAAGAACGGCCACGACAGTGAAGGAGATGAAGTTCATGATTAGATTTGAGAGAGGGAAAGTGGGAGGTGGGCTGAATGACATTGACTGGTCCAAGGCCGTTTATAAGGGATACGGGGAATCCGCAGCAGGCGTTGGCTCGGAAAATGGATAGACTCTCCTCAGAAGGATGGAAAAAATTGGAGTCCAAGTAAATGCAAGTTCATTGCAGCGATCCCCATTTCGGATCGAGACTCGTCGGGAAGCAACGAGTAGGCAGTTAAGAGAGAGCATTAATCCCTATTTCCTCACCACCACTTGACTCTCTACGTGCGGATTAAACCGTCTTGCGATCGCGAGTGGCCGCAAGTTGAACCTGTGCAGGCGCGCGAGCTCGCAGATGGCGGAACTGCGCGGCGCAGTCGGGGAGAAAACAGAAAGCCCGACGGAGCGCAATTGGAGGTGGTAATTTATTTTCAGCTTTTGAGGGCCAGTGAATTTGAGGGGTTGAACGAGGAGAGACGGGCCGGGAGTTCCGGTGTTGCAAAGTAGGTCCGCAGACAAACAGTTGAGGGCTGCTCCCAGTCTCCTGTTATCAACCTTTTTTGAGTCTTGGTATTCGGATATCCTGGGGCGGTCATCCGAGTGCCTCACCCACAGAGAACTTGGAACCCGATCAGTATATCCTATGCAGACTCAGAAACAGCAGCGGCGAATGACCGCTCCTGCGGGTTCTTCCTCCGGGTTGCAGCCCGTGCGTTTTCTTCCTTTTTCCTCAAATTTTTACCCAACTCGCTCTTCCAGCCCGAAGGTGGTTATCAGCCGCAGACTGGACGGCCTCCTTCTCCCCTGCGCCAAGCTTATTATCCTAGTACTTCCACCGGAATAGATCCCCATTCTGCGGGCAGCGACGACGAGGACGATAGAGCCGGATGGACCCGTTCTTCTTCGCCTTCATCCTCCGTATCTCACGTATCTCAAATGGCCGCCAGCTTTGCTCGAAGCGTTGGGTCATTGGTTAACAACATCGCCCCTCGCTCCCCCGGAGCCATGCCGACTGACGCAGAGCTCGAGGCACAGGCAGAGAGAGAACGGGATCGAAGTAGACGAGAAGCAGAGAGAATTCTTACCCGCGAGGCAGAGGATCGGAGACTCGTCGAGGAGCGGGTCTTCGCAATGATGGAGAGCACAAAGTCGCTACCCCCTCCTCCCTCGCGATCCCAGTCGCTGGATCCTCCCTCCCCGTCATCCTCTCAAAAGGAAGGCGGAGGCTGGTGGGCTGCCGCAAAGAACAAACTAACACCGACCAAGGAGCTGACGCCGGCTCAGCTGGTGATTCAAGAAACCAAGGCCCGAGAGAAGGAGAAGAAGAGTAGCAAGGGAAAAGAGAAGGAGAAGGAATGGCCGGCCAATGCCGAGACAAAATACACGAATCCAACTTTGGCGAGCCTCGTTCCTCCGCCGCAGCGTCGTCCCGTTCCGAATCAATTCTCCCCCACCACTCCATCACCCACACCGACTCGTCCCCACTTCCCTGCTAACATGCCGCCGAACCTCACCCCCTCGCCGATGCGTCAAGATACCATGTCCACTTCTTCTCCACGCGACAGAGAGAAAGAAGTCCCTCCGCTGTATGCTCACTTCGACGAGACTACAGGGACGTTGGACGTCCATGTGACCTTGCTCACTATTGCCAAACGTTTCGAGAAACTCGAAAAGTGGACTGTGGGCCATGTACGTGCGTTGGAGGAGAGGATGGGAGACGTCGAGAGATGGCTTGTTGACAAGGAGAACGAGAAGGAGCAATCAATAGATGAGTTACAGAACAAGGAAGAAGGGGGCGAAGCTCTGGTGGAGCTCCGGGAAGGGCTTCAGGAACTACAAAGCCGTGTTTCATCTCTCGGGCGTGAAATGGCGAAACTAGCCGTCGCTCCGGCCAATCTTTCCCAGTCCACACAAGCTCAATATCCCGCAGAGGTTGCCGCTGGTCCTTTGACTCCTTCGTCGTCATTTGCCATTCCAAGCGCTTCGCCGCGGCCGGTATCTGGGTATACTGCCCGCGAATCTACTTCGCCTCCCATAGCCTCCTCAGCGTCGACGACTGGCAGCACAAGACTACCCTACCCTACAGGCGATTACGCTTCTCCCCCTGACTCTAAGATAAATTCACAGGATGTATTCACTGCTTCTCCGACTACTGAATCCCGCACCGTCTCTGGTCTACCAGGTACAGGTGTGGGGTTGGGGATCAACTTGGCTGGCTCTGGCTCGTCGGCCTCCACTTCGTATTCCAACGCGTCCTTCTCACCGCCCTCATCCATTTCTTCTGGCTTACCGACCAAAGGGAATGACCTCCCTCTTCCGAATGCGTCTCCCCGGTTCGGTGGGCGGGGAAGTGCCAGTCCGACGCCGAGGAAGAGGTACACGGTTGCTCTCGGCGGTTCAGTAGAGTCGGACTCGGAATCCGGGCCCGAATTGGGTACTGCCATGTTCTCGGGCTCCGAAGAAGGGGAGGACTTCGGCGGCGACACCATTGGGAAATCCGCTGCAGCGAAATTCTCCCAAAGCAAGCAGTCCACCCCAACCTCGACTGGCAAGGAGCCGAGGATGCGCGCTCAGTCAGCATACGGGCTGTCGTCTATCCTCCAAGCTTCTCCCAACACGAGGCCGCCGAGTGGCAGCCGACCCGCATCGCTCGTGCACGGTCGGTCGCGGTCGATTGACCGTTTCGGGACTGGGAATTTCGTGGATCCTCTGGTATTGAGAAAGCAGACCGGTGGGCCGCCTGGCACGCGGGGGAGGGAACCTGCGAAGACTGGCAACGGGAAAGTCCCTATCGGCCAGCTTGTTGCGTTTTTTGACGGTGACCGTAAATGAATTTAACGAATACCAACGACCTTAATGCTGTTTGAGATCTTGCATACATGTTATACCCTGTAATCTACCCATTATCTCCCTTGCAAGACGATCCTTTTTCTCGCCCGAGTTTTGTTTTGCATTGGACGTCCCCAATTTTGTTTCCGTCGGGTTATTGAGCATTACGTATGCAATGATCGGGAACCCTATACGGCGCCGAGCGCTGATGTTGTGAATTTTGGCGCTCTTTCCTACTGCCGACTGTGTCCATCCCGCCATCTGCGGACCCCAGTCCACCTGGCCATAGCGCCGATAGCGCGCCATGACCCTCAACAGCCTATTCGACGGGGTTCTCTACATCCTACGAGTTTTACTGCTCGCACGTCCCACCGATCTTTGGTGGACTACATTCTCCGTCTGGCTCGTCTGGCTCGTCACTTTCTCCTTCGTTCTGCGCACATACATCGTACCATGGGCTGTCGGCCGCATGTCCCGACATTTGCGAGTTCGAAGTATCAGTTTCCGCTCCATCCGTGGCTTATATGTTCGCGCTGGCACCCAGACTTTTCGTGCAGACAGAATCATTTGGACATGGTCGTACGTGGAGAGGTCCAGGCGCATGACTTTCCAAGTCCATGGTCTTACTCTGGAAGTCGGTTCCCCTCCCCAACCTACCCCAGAACGTAAAGGCGGCGCCCTCACCTTCGCAGACCTTGCGCCCTCTCCGATGGCCCATCGTCTTTGGATGCTCTTCTCCGGACTTTACACACTAATCGACCCCTTCCTCCGACCACTTGTCCGTGCCTACTTCGCGGCTTGTCTGCGTCTCCTCATCCGCTGGGTCCCCGGAATCAGCCAGGCCCTCGCACTCGACATTCACTCTCCTATAATAACGTTTGCGGATAGACCCGGGGCAAAAATTGTTACGAACACCATATCTATCCGCACTGTCCTGGCATTTACCCAGACAGAGAAGCCTGTCGAAGTTCCCGGGAAGCCAGCGAAAGCACCTTCGCGCGCACGAAGCTCGTACAGTGTGGGCGCGTGGAGGCGCCGGCTAACCAACAGCGTGCAAAGGTCCTGGGACCGTGCTTGGGGACAAACACACGGTTCTGCGAAAGTAGAGCTAAAGCTGCACGATATCAGAGGCTCGATGGACCCTTTGACCACCGCGTTCGGTAATTCGGTTCTGCATGTATACGTTGCCGTTCTGAACTTAAAATTTAGCAACGCCCGCCAAAATCTTTGCCCTACCTGGTTCCATTGACTTCGACGCGTCCCTTGGGTTCAGTCCCAAGAGTGGTTCCATCGACCCCCACAGTGTGAAGGTTTCGCTCACTATGAGCGACGCTGAAGTTGATATTCGCAACATGATTGATTTACTGGAGGCATTGGAGCGCCGTAAACCGAAACAACAGGACCGCCATGATCCAGAGCTGGAGCCGCTTCTCGTTCCGCCAACCCCGTACTTTAGAGATTCAATTGTTTCCCCCCTCCTCTCTCCGGTCACCCCTTCCATGAATTTCTTCTCACCAGCGTCTCCCGTCTCCCCTCGCTCTCCCTTCTTTGGCGCGTTTTCTGTGAGTTGACCCATTAGCTATTCCCGGCAAGTGTCTTATGGATTGGACTCCCAGACACAAATGCCACGCCGCCATATTCCACTATGTGTCAAATTAAAGGAGATTAAAGATACGGTGATTCTCTTTTCCTCATTCTTTTCGCTTGAACTTAAAATGGACTCTAGTCAACTTTGGCCTTCCTGGCAAGCGTTACTTTCCGCCTGTCCAAAATTACCGTGACAGTTGCCTCGAGCAATAACGATGATCAGTACAAAGTCGTCATACGGGATACTGTAGCAAAGGCGGAGATGAGTCACCCAGACCGCAACCCGCTGCATCGACGTTGGCTTGGTAGCGGAAAGAACATGGGTCAACTAGACCCCGATGGTTATGTTTTAAATTTCGCAACGGGGGAAATCAAGATGGATCGCATCGGTCCCCTCAGTCGAATTCATCTCCTGGTCATACAGTCGACGGATTTTCAATCACTTGCCATCCAGTGGCCAGGCAACTGGCTGCACTCCTCTCCATTCATAGGCGGAGATCCGAATGCTCCGCTGCTTGCCGTCCATGTCACTCTGGGCGCCATAGATATGACAGAGCGCCTCGATTATATGACACGGCTGTTTGTCGATCTTCCTCAAGCTGAACATAACCCTCCGGCACCTCTGCAATCCGCGCCGTCCCACGGTGACGCCATTCCCCGCGTCTCCTTCGAGGTTGATTGCGGGCCCATTTGCGCCCGTCTCATCGTCGGAAACAGACCCGTCGATCCTTCTGCGCTTGAACTACGTACCGATGGGTTCATCGTTTCGATCATGTCGCGTTTCTCCTCGCGCCCTCCTTCACGGTTCACCACCGCTATGGCTCTCCCACTTAGCGATTTCTTACCCCTCCATCTTCATGTCCAGGTAGCCGTGGTGCTGCGGCCTCTTTTCGTTCGTGTATGTTCCAAGGATCCTGAAGCAATCCACGCGGAGGACCCGGTACTGCTCTCTATGGAAGCATTAGAGTTAACCGGGCACGGGAAATTTGATGCCTCGATTTGCGAAGATGCCAATGTCGCCCTCGTCGACGTGCCGTCCAAAGTACTCCAGCTTCACTGTACCACCGATGCCCTCTGTATCGAGCTGTGGCATCCCCTCGTCATCGACACTCTGATGCAAGTGGTTTCATCTCTGCCCGCCAGCGTGCAGAAACCACCTTCGCAGACATCGTCCTCTATGGTCGAGAAAATGCCGAGAGGCGTTTCTGCGACGATGTCTTTGGCGCGATGCGTGATCTTCGTCACTGCTCCCGACATCAATCCGGACGATACCATGGATCTGTGTCGAGGGTTTGCCATTCGAGCCACCGGCCTGTCGATACAATACTGTTCCCTTCGCGCCAATCCAGATCGACACTCGGAGTGGCGATCATCGACCCGCCAGAAATTGTATCTTTCTCAAGAAACATTATTACCGGCCCTTTTGGCTGCGTCGAGAACGAACAGCGGCGCTGTCTTCGTCGCAATTGCTCTGCCCGACCTCGCATTCCGGAGTGCTGTTTCGACCCAGTACGACGCCGATGATCCGTTGATTGCCGAAAGGGATGATCCCAATCTGAAGGCACAAGAGTTTTTGCATATCAAAAACTCTCAAGCCCTGGTTTCGCTTTCTGGCGGAACGTTTTGGCCAACTGTTAGCACCGCGGACAGCTGCGAGGTGTCTTTGGTGATGCCATATATCCATGGATCTCTTCAGCTCGCCCATATGTATAGCATACTCCTCGGCATTGCGACAGTGAAGCAGCTGGCTGAAGCGCGACCGACTCGACTCCAACGGACCTCGCGGACTTTCACTCCTCGTGCTCGGCCCATTATTTTCAAGTGCAATGTCACGATTCGGACCGTACAGGTGTTTTGTGCATTACTGAAGCAGAACGCTGTCCTTCGGCTCGATGCGATCACCCTGCTTGCCGTGTCCAACAAACCAACGGTCGCCAAGTGGGACAGAGCAGTGGCATGGGTCAAAGTGCCCCAGACTCCGAAGCTGTGCGAATTCGCGTCGTCTGAAGAACGTTGGGAAGAGTTCCTCTGTCTGCAGAAATGGACTGGGACGTTTCATCCCGGTTCCATCGAGATCGAAGCAGACAATGCCAGGATACGGATCCCCTATGGCTTTGTTCTTGCGGAGCTAGTTCTTGACATCAGCGTCATCGTCAAGGCCGTTCGTCACCTTGCAAAAATATGTATAATGGGACGATATTACGCCATGCCAACACCCGAGCCCGAGGGTCCCAAATCGGTTCCCAAAATCCTCTTGAATATTCGATCTCTATCCGCCGAAGCAGCTGATGACCCTTTTGAGAGCTCGCTGGGAATCATTTTCCGGACTGGGTTGGATGCAGCGAAAAATCGAAAGGATCGCGAAGCGGCTTTCGAGGCCAAAGTTCAAAGCATTTTGACCGCGGAGACCTTTTCTTCAACCCACAATGCGGAAAGCCCCGACTATAATTTCGACGCCAACCACTCGATCTCGATCGAGGAAGCTCGTGAACGACTAGACGAAGTACACTCGGTCGATTGGGCCATGCGGCTCAACGCCAATAAGCACCGCCAAGCCAAGGAGGAGGATGCCATCAATCGGAAGCATGTCGGCGTGCAGGCCATGAAGGTAGCAGACTCGATTCCCAATCTCGTCAAAGTGACGCCGACTTCGTCGGTCCCGCCACTGATACGGCTTCTGCTAACCAATATATCACTAAACCTCGCTCCTCCGTCTTTTCCTATTAGCGATCTCCCCCACTTCCTGTACAAGCAGGGCAATGGATTGCCACTCGGGACGGAATTCTCTCTCTTGGTGCCTATGCACCTCAATTTCGGCCTTTCGTCGCTACGCGTTACCCTTCGAGATTATCCGCTGCCTCTGGTAAATATCCCGGCCCAAAATGACAAGACGCTGTTCGTTTTTGATTTCGACAGCGATCTCGTCATTGCGGAGGAAATGGGGACTGCTCTCTCTGTGGATTGGGTCGACTGCCTCGTGGTTTCCTCCGATTACGGCCTCCCCGGTGCCGCTCCGTTTTCCCTGGCCGTTCCCAAAACAATCATGCCAGTGAAATCTTACGCCAATCCCGTCATCGATGTAACGGCCACGGCTCCTACTATCTTTTCTTGGGGTGTCAGCTACGGACCCGCAACTCAAGACCTCATGCGGATTGTCGAAACACTGTCGAGCGCTCCCCGGGACTCATCTCCTGGAATGGGCTTTTGGGACAAGGTACGTTTTTGGTACTCGTGCGGTCTCATTGAAATTACAACTTTCTCAGATGAGACTCATCTTTCACTGGACTATCAAGGCTGATTTTGCCGGTGAAGTCCGTTTCCAAATGAAAGGTACAATATTATGGATCGTTGAGACCCTTCAGTACTAAAATCACTCAATAGGCTTACGTGATCCATATAACGTCAACGGCGCGGGAGCAGGGTTCCTTCTTGCATGGCAAGGCAGTCCGAGATTACTCATAGCACAGGAAAACCAGGACAAGGAGCTTATCCAAGTCACCAGTGATTCTATGGTTATTGCGATACCGGAGTAAGTTTCATTCATACCAGCAAGTATTGGATTCTCATAGAACAAAAGTTTCTCGCATCTCATGCCCAAGTCAAAAAGGAGGCCCCGCACGCAGTCGGAGACTGGACAGCCGAGGCCATTCCGAAAGATTTGCGCCAAGTTTCGCTCTGGTGTTTGTTTTGGCATAGGTTTCGTTATGGAAAGATCTTGTGGACCCGAGTGCTCCGCCTGCAGTGGATCACCGTTTCACCGGAAATGCAGGTTCTACGATTTCCTCCCCCATTACGACATCAAACTGCAGAAAAAACCACGGGTCCCCGCGAGAAAGGTACGAGCTCGAAGTTGAGGGACACTGTCACCGGTTAAACTTGTTATCTAGAGTGCAGAAGACTCTTTCAACGGTTTCCGTTCAGATTTCATCCATCTATCCATGTCCTTGACCTCCGCTCTCAACGCAAAACCCGGAATGCAAGTGAAACCGAGCAGTCTCCATTTAACTCCTCAAGCTTTCACGCACTTTTGGTCTTGGTGGACGCTTTTCGACGGCGTTCTTAGTCTCCCCACTAGGCAAGGGTCCGCCTGGCCGATCCGGCCGATATCTCCGAAATTCGGCCGACATTTGGCGACCCTTAAGTATCGCATTTCTGTGAAGAGTCTGTATCTCCTGCATGCATACATCGATAACTCGAGGGAAAGTAAGTTCTTTCTCACACGTGTTTGAACCTGAAATTCATGTTAATACTAGCTTGGGCTGATGGTGTAACACCATGGATCGGCGTCAAAGGTATTATCGAGGAATTCCAAGTCGACATGCATCAACGAGAGGAAGAATCAATCGTTCCAGGACATCGTCCCAACACCACGAAGCTCATTCGGCGTAAACCTTTCTATGCCATTGAACTGGTTTTGAAGGGCCTTGACTTGCGTGCAATGCTAGCGACATTCGACGACTCTCTCAAGGAAGACGTTGGCGTGAGCGCTTCTCCTCAAAGGAGCAACTACAGAAATCGCACGGACCTTCCTCCCACTCCTGATGACTCTGCGTGGATCGACGAAGATGACTTTGTAGAGCTCGACTGGACACCACCTTCGGCACCGTCTTTACATTTTCTCCCAGTTGCAACTTGCCCGCGTTTCACCTACTTCAGGCGAGCTGCACCGAGCCAACAACAAGATGACAGCAGCAAGTTTGGACTAGAGACTACTCACACCTGTTATCTCGGCAAGCAACCTTGTGAGCTGGCCCATGATCAACGAGTTTCGTTTCACTCAAAATATTCTAGCTGTCCTTCGGGTCCAAATCGATCTGGCCATGGTGCGCATAGCGGAACTGGAAGAAGAGATCAGGGAGAAGAAATCCAAGATCGCAACGGTACAATATTATTCCCTCTCGTATTTTTCATAAATATCTAATTTTTTCCAGCCCGACGCTGACCTCCTTACCATGAAGAAGATGCTTGCGCTCCTTCAAGATTACATTACCCTTCTCCAGAAAACTGAAGCCGGTTCGAAGACAACAGGTAGCCACAGTTATCATATCCCGGCCGACACTCTTTCGGAAGCGGAATGGGCGGAATTCGATAATGTTTATCAAATACATTGTCCCAAAATATTCATGGATAGTGCTATTCGAGATGTTCGTCCCCTCTCTTTTTCTGCTTTCTTGAATGCTTACAGTCTATGCCAGATAATGATGCAGTATTATTACTGTTCCCGAGCACGGAGAGGACTTGAGTATCATATGGCGACTCGGTATGCATTATTTCAGTCAGTTTCTTTTGTCGTTTACACGATCTAGCGCTGTCAAATTCATCCGAGACCAAGCGGAGGACGTTAGCGTCATGGCACCGGACAAACACCGATCCCTGGGCACTGCGCAGGCGGCTGCTCACGCGTTACGCAAGATTCTAGGAGGCCATGAGCGAAAATCGGTGGACAATGACCCACTGCACGAGGCTCCCATTGATCTGGATCCTCTCGATGGCTGGTTTGACGGTGTCTCGCTCCAGAAGGGGCACTGCTGCCTCCTTTTGAAGCCACAGATTGTGTTACGCGACGAGGCGCAAACTTGTGTGGTTGCCGCTGTACAGGCCAAACTCCAGTCGTACGCGATCATGGATGACTCGAACGTAGACGATCCCGTTAGCGGCAAAGTCATGTCACGGTATATCCTTCACCGGCCCAATCAAACTGTACTAATTGTTTTGTAGAACCTTTACGACGCTTTCTGGCCTACAAACATTTTCGCCTTCGTCCCCGGATTATTGCGGAGATGGCTGTGTTCCTCTCGAGGTCCTCATCGATTTCCGTTGCGAAAGCAACGACTTTGAGCGGCTGGTTCCTCAAACCGATGCCACATTCCACTACGATAAATTCAACCGACTGCGTTTGCGAAATAATGTCACCTCTGTGGTTCGATCGGTCTCCGAGAAACCTGGCCTCGGCAATCACAACCATCTTCATGACCAAACGGTTCATTTTGCTTCATTTGGTAGCGAAAGTACATTCTGACGCACTTCTAGGATCTCATTCAAGTTAATATACCTCAATTTACAGTCACGGCAAACGACCAGCACTTTCAAATCATCTCTAATATCGTCGCCAAGCTTCTTTTATTCTCTGACGCCGCTCACAAAACACGCATGAATAAATTAGAGACCCTACTATTTACTTACGACTTTAATGACTTACCATCTGTCGCGAACGTTGTTACTGACCTCCAACTAAGCTTACGGGACGCGATCGAGACGGAGCTCATGGCGGACATCTCACACCTAACTCCCGAGGCGGCGAAGTTGGAAATGCTAAAGCTGAAGGCCCACAAAATGGTAAGAGCGAGTCCCATCTGCCTCCCCCATCTCTGACGTCCTTTCTTCGCAGCTTCTCGCCGAGGAGCTGGGTGGGCTCTTCGAGTGCATCAAATTGGCTCAAGACCAACGGGAGAACCAATCGGAACCCAAATCCGCTCTCCTGCTCCACACGTACTCCTCCGAGATCTCATGGAGGATGCTCGATGACCAGCAAGAGATGCTCGCCAAATTGGTAGTCCAAAATATCGATTTCTTTTGGCTCAGTCGTCAAGACAGTTCGACCGTCAACAATCTCACGGTCGGGAATCTTCAGGCGTTCGATGGATCCCGAGACGCCCGCTGGGCGGAAATCCTATCGAAGTACGACGAACCGGCCACTCACCCCCTACTCAAGGTGTGTGGAATTTTACTGTTAACGACTAGAGCCTCATCCATTTCTCAGAGGGGCTTGTTCGTTCTCGCTAATTGGTCCATTTTGGCGCCCGTCGGCGGCATCACGATCTACGAATCGTTCGAGTTGAATTTCCACCCGATGCGTCTTCAAGTCGACGCCAAGGTCGGGCGCCGTATCATGGAATATGTGTGGCCTGCTCGAAGAAATCGCAAACTTCAAATAGAGGACGAATCCCTGCCGCCGACCGCAGACAATGCGCCTGAGGTTGTGCTGGCTCGTGCTTCGCTCGATTCGCCACGAACACAAACCGCGAAGAAGGCTACGTTGTCGGCTCCAATGCTTTCTCCCCCAATAAAGCTCAGTGCCTCGCGTTCATTCACTGATCTGCGTTCGGCGTCATTGACACCGCCTGCACCGCCACGACTGCATCGAACAGCTTCGTCCGGTGCCCTTCGGCAAGCTCCTTTATCTGCAGCCCCGTCTGTGAAGAAAAACCGGTCCGAGTCTTCGAACAAGGTTGCGCAGCTGTCGAAGAAAGCAGGGGATGCAGCGGAGATGAAAACTCGCTCATCGCAAAAGAGTTTCGTCTTTGTGCGGGTTTCAAGGTCAGGCTTGGTATATTCTAAAGTGCCTTCGAGTCTTACCCTACCCATAGCCTCAACCTCCTCTTGAGCATCATGAAGGAAGAGTCGTTTGTCTGCCGCGACGCCCATATCCGAACGCGTGATCTCGAGTACCGGAATCAAACATGGAGCGTAAGTTTATTTTTCTGTATTAATTAGCTATTGCTGAGCAGAGTCTGCAGTTCGAAGAGTTGGTTGACCAGTTCATACCGTCGGACATGAGCTGGAAAGGATGGCTTAAGATGGCGTTCCACCAACCCCTTGTCCCGGTGCTCCCGGTTGCGCGCGAGCTTATCTCCAAGACCAAGTGGATTGCGAACAAGAACGGACACGATCCCCTTGCTTTGCCGACGCCGCCAAAGATGTCACGGACGAAAGCGACCGAAGACGACGGCGCCGAATCAGATAGACCACATTCTCCGCATCCACGATGGCGCAGGGCGCGGAAGACGGTGGACTCCCCAGCGCCGGTCCTACCTGGAGCCATGTTTACGACTGAGCCCGAGGAAACGGGGCCATCACGACCGCCGAGTCGGAACCGGATGTTCAGCAAGGTGTTCAAGCGACCGCCAAAAATGACCCCTAACAGTAGTGCGTCGACTGTGGCGAGCGACATGTAGCAAAAATGTAGCATTTAGAGTATCTATACCGTATCCCTATACTATACATTAATTTATTCTGGATTTCATGTTATTTTCGGCCTGAGACGGATTTGTTGGGAAGGCGTCGGTCAATGTGCTTACGTTAAGCTCGCTTGTGGATCTTCAGCCTCAGGTACTCGCCAAACGTACTTAACGCCATGCCAATTTAAACCCTAGCCAGCCCTCCCTTCAACATGCCCTCGGTACGCGTTCGGCGCAGTGGCAATCTTTCAACCATATTCCAAGCAGAGCAGTCTCCGGCGCCGCCATCTCTGCCCGCTCCACCCTTTCTCCAAAATAATACAATTCGGAGCAGCAAGGTTCACAGCCATATCGCTGGTTCTCGTGGACGGGCCTCGTCGATAGCCAGTATCTTCCGAACTACGTCTCCAGAATCCAATGGGAGGTCCACCACACCCCTCTCGCACCACTCCGGCGCACAAACGGACGTTGTTGTTCGCGCACGCTCCGACGGCGAACCCGGTCTCATTGGAAGTGCATTGAGTCTTGTTGAGTCCCCCACTGCAGCTGGCCAAGACGACGACTTGGACCACCACGATGATATCGTCGAACATTTGGAT
The DNA here is from genome assembly GCA_029233265.1 of Mycena alexandri. NCBI lineage: Eukaryota > Fungi > Basidiomycota > Agaricomycetes > Agaricales > Mycenaceae > Mycena > Mycena alexandri. The sequence goes on along the minus strand of JARJCM010000001.1, from coordinate 48,103 downwards.
GTGATAGGTAGGTATACCTCCTACTATCGACTCCTCAAAGCTAACCCACTTCTTAGATCCTCAGGTGGCGACAGTGTCTACTCTCACGAACGCCGCGAATGCCATTCTATTGTATGTTCAGTTCATTCAGTTTATCGACAAAGGTGCCAACTCCACACAGCCCGCCGTCCTGGTATTCCCGCAAACCCGTCGTCACTCTCACTTCACCCACGGCTGGGGATGAGCCTGACCCAGAGCAGGCGCTTCCAGGAAAGGAATACGAAGACTCCCTAGATCGTCATGTCGAAGATGTTCTCAACAAGCCTTCCAAATTCAAACGGACGATGAAAGGCGTATGGACTTTCCTTAAAACGCGTATGCACATTACACCCCTCCAAGAAAATTTCTAACGCTGTCTCATAGCATTGGGGGTAAGCTCAACCGTTCTGTTTACTGCATAGATGGCAACCATACCCCTAGGTTCTGGCCGGAATCTACGGCTTCTGTGTTGGTACGTGAAGCGCAGTTTAAAATTGTATGGTGTGCTTGATGCCTCTCTTAGTCTTTTGGGGCGCCGCTATCGTGTTCTTTCTGGCTAAATTTATAAACTTCCACAATTCAAATACCCAGGGTTTCTGGGTGGAAGTTAGCTCTCAGATCGAAAACGGTTGGCGATCCCATAACGTATCCGCGGGACTCTGACACTCACTGTCTTCAGGGCTTTTCACCGTGACGGGAATCGGGCTCATCCCGTTTCGCGCCCTGGACACATATCGTGAGTCGGATATTTACAGCCATGACCTCTGCAAACCGCGGCCCACAGGGATATTTTGGATTTGGTACTACAAGCGGCGTACACGGCGGCTCCGTGCTCGAGCCGGCCTGCCTGAACTCTTCGACGTCGATGACCTCCCTGATCCAGCATATGACCTAAATTATGTTCACGTCCTGACCGACAAGGAACAGAAATTCCTCCACCGACGTCTGCATTTCGTTCCATCGTCTGTCATATTTGCTGACCTCAGCCCTCTAGAACAAGTAAAGTTCGCCCGGTCTCAAACTTGGTACCGCGCCCATGGAACAGAAACACACCGCGTACGTCTCCCTTTCCTTTCCTCCACGCGTTTCCAACCTCTTCCCTGTCTGCCAGGCCTTTCCGATCAAGTAAGCCCGCAGCACGAAATTTTAAATGCTTCAAAAGTGAACCCTTCCCTTTCTAGCACTGCCCTGTTGATTTGCTGTCTCAACGATGGCAATTCCTTCTTTCAAGCAAGTCTTGGGGATTTGCTTCTCCGATCCCGGGTCTCTGACACGATCAATAGATTTTCCTGTGTGCGACAATGTGGAGTCTTGATCGGTACCTTTGAACCCTGACGCTCTTGAAGAAAAAAAGGCTGACACCCTGCTTACAGATTCCAGCGGCCCGCATGGAGCACGGGTATCCTCATCCCCGCCAGTTTCCTCTGTGGTATTTCCGCCGCGGTCTTCATCGCTGTTGGTGGCAACCACACGAAACGGGTTGAAAAGGTCAAGGAGCGACTGCGTGCCGCCCTCGCGATGGAGCACCCGGCCGCATACGGCATCGGGTCGAATCCAGATATGCAGCGGATCGCGTCCGCTGAAGGCGATACAGAGAAGAAACCGACTAATGGACATCAGGGTATGGAGAGAGTTGCCTCGAACGGTGTCTCGGGCGCAGAGACGGCGTTGGATGAGCACATGGTCATTCCTGCTGCCAACGAAAAGGGCGTTGTATAATCTATGCACCATTATATATACCTAATACAAATTTATGGTCGTTTTGTTCCCCAACCCTCAGACAACATAAATCAAACCTGAGACGCCTTACGCGCCAATCTTCATTCAGCTTACATAATCACGACCAAGACACAAAAGTGCTCCGCCAACACGCGAGGTCTCCACAGTAAAATTATAATTGTGCGTCAACTTCTCCAATACAAATGTTGCGAATAAAGAACAGAAAGAGGAATAGTGATGCTGAAAGCCGACCGAACCCATAATCTGCGCGTGCGTTCACATCTTTGAACCTGAAGCTTACTGGGGCATCGAATCCGCAGCAGTCAAAGCCATCTTTTTCAGACGTGGTGTGCCCTCGGCCTCATCACTTACTGAATGGTCCGTATCGTCAACCTTACGTTTTGTCCCGACGAGCTTAGACTCTGGGGACGGAGACAAGGAGACTGAACGTAATGTGTCGGAAATCTTTAAACCGGACGGCGGCGGTGTCGATACCCCTCCTGCGCGCGCCGCCACCACCGAACCCATCGACGCCGCCTCTGGTGTATTTGAATGGCTCCGCAGATTCGCCGCCAGTTCACTTCGTAATCGTAGCGCGAGCCCGTTTGCGGCCTCGGCGTGGCATGTTGCATGGTAGACCTGAAGGTTAGCAGTTAGCATCTCGCCAGAGATTAGCGGTGAATAGATGGATGCACGCACGCGTTCATCCTTGAGCACGGCATTCCGCCACACCCACTCCTCCTCGTCGTCGAGAAACTCAGACTTAAACTGTTCCTTACATATCGGGCATGCGACGGGGTTGGCCTCCTCTCCTCGGGGGACGACGACATATTGGGCTCGTAGGTCAGCGTCACGCTTTGCCACCTCGGCAGCAGCAGCAGCCTTTGCATTCATCGGACGCACGCCGGCCTCCCGGCCCTTGCCTTTCACGTCGACGGATACATCGTGCACCCAGTCCTACAAAATAAAAACAGTCAGTAACTGAAAGCACAACACGAAGAAGTAGAGAACGACGAACGTACCTCTACACCAACGAACCAGCTTCGACTGTGTCCGCGGCCGATGTTCTGGTTAGCCTTACGGTTTTGCTTGAAATGCATGTCGAGGTGGTCCTCCATGCGCTTCTTGCCAAAGACGGTATCCGGGAAGCGGATGCCGCACTGCTTGCACTGCGCCGCGAGGCGGTCGTACAGGAACTCGACAACGTCGGGTCGTTTTCTGCGACCAGAAATAGTACTCAGCTGTGGAACAAGCGCCGAATCAAAAGAAGGCGGGCCGCACCTAATAATGTCTGTGCTCGAGAGCTTAACGTCGTGCATAAGGATCGCATCCCTGTAACTACGTGACGACTCCCGCTCTAGGTCAGGCGGCGGGGGCTCAAGTTTCACGTCCTCGCGACTCGATGCACCGGCGCCCAGAGGCGTCCCATTCTCTCCAACCACCTTTTTAATTGTTGACAGAAGGCTGAGAATGCTGTTCTGAGCAGCAGATGAACCAGACGCAGCAGCGGACGCGGACGGAAGCACAGAGGGTGGAGTTTCTGTTTTCACGTTATCGTACGTAGGGAAAGAAGGGTACGTAGGAGCGGGTGCAGGAGGGAACGCGGGTTGCTGCACCGGATATGACGACTGCTGCGGCGGGGGCCATGAGACGGAAGGAGCTACAGGAGGGGGTGGTGGGGGAGCGGGTGTTGGGGTCGAGGCCACGGATCGTACCAGACTCCGCAGTTGAGTCAGGATTTGCTGCAGTTCTTCTTGCGAGACGCCGGCCTCGACAAGTTTTCGCAGCTGAAAATAGATATTTGTTGGCGATGTTCCTGGGAAAAACAAGCAAGCCAGATGACAACTTACCTGATGCAGAACGCTGATGTGAGTTTGCAACGTCGTGTCATACAAATTGCCTTGAAGGGCGCGCTCCTTTTGGTTGAGGGTAAACTCGAGTTCGGTTAGTACCTGAGTCTTTGTAATTTGCCCCGAGCCAGAATAGAAGCTGTTTGCCTGCGCGGGCCGGTTATTAATGGCGGGCAACCCGGCAGACGGGGCTCGGCCTACGGGGGAGGAAGATGCGCCGTCGCCCCAGACTCCGCGTTCGATGGCCATTTGGGCGGGGACGCCGAAGAGCTCTTTGCCCGCGGGGGAGCCGGTGCGCCAGGTGATGAGCATCTCCTCCATCTTGCTGCGGGTGGACTCGTCGACTTGGCTGTAGGTCTCGAGGAAGAGAGGGACGACAAAGGCGGCAAAGTTGCGTGCGTAGGGCTCGTAGACGTTCTTTGAGATTGCGTCGAGGAGATAAAAGGCAGGGAGCTTCATCCACTGGGGCACCTGAGGGGGCCAGGCGGTCGGGACTTGTTGGGAATGAGCGGCAGGAGGGGCACTCACCCGCCGTATGTGCGATTCGAGACACTGTGCCACGATTTCGGAAAAGCGGGCAAACTCTTGTGCGATCATGGAGAGGTTCTGGATGATAGGTCTTGAGTTGACCTTGAGCTCAGCCAGCTGGTTGGAGTAGTCTCTTCGGAAGGTGACGGGGTCAGGCTGGTACACGGGGACGGGCGGAGGAGGAGGTGGCTGATAGTAGGAAGGATAGCTTCCATACGAAGGTTGCTGGAAAGACGGCGGGGGCCCATACTGTTGCTGAGAGTACATTTTCTCGCTCACAGGACGTACACCGTCAATAAATCTAGCTACGAGATGGAGGGAGCTGGCAAGCTGGCAGATGAACCAAAAGTCACGCTGTGACTATAATGCGATAAAGATGATCCGATAATCCCGGGCCGGTCCGTCGTAAGACCGATGATACTTTTCAAGTCAAATAAATTCGTTTGTTCACTCAAACTCGTTTATATACTGAAGGACCGAGTCAACAAGAGTCACTTTGATTTTTGCCAGAACATTCTCTTTCCTTCATGACAGCAGTGGCTGCAGGAAGGTGGCGATCAAATTTACAACCAGTCCTGTGGTTGTCCAAAAAAAAAAAAAAAGACGGAGCTGTACCAAAATTGTGCAAATACAGCGGGTGTATCTGCATCTGTTTCAAGAATTCTCTTTGAACCAACCGAATTGAAGACCGAGGTGCAGTTGAACCGGCGTCAAACCGGCGTCGAGGTGATTGAAGTGCTGACCAATCTCGGCAAGATCCGGACGCCCGCTCACCACCCTCACATTTTCTTTTCTAGCAAAACCACCCGCCCACGGTGCGTCTCTTTGTCCTATGCCCCGAAATTGCGTCCATTAGGTCGGGCACGTCCGTAGCTGTCGAATGACACCCATATCGTCGCCAGGCGTGGCGCGGGGACCTGGATGGGCGGCCTCTGTGGTGGATGTCGTTTGCTCACGGAAATTTGTGTTGTTAGATGCGCGACGTTCTCAAGACAGAGGAGCTGGACATCCCGGAGGGCATCGACGTCTCCATCAAGTCCCGCCTCATCACCGTAAAGGGTCCCCGCGGCACCCTTTCAAAGAACGTCCGCCATGTCAACATGGACATCCGCCTCCACAAGTCCGCAAAGGCCAACAAGGTCACCCTTGCTGTCTGGCAGGGCGGCCGCAAGCACGTCGCTTGCCTCCGCACCATTAAGAGTCTCATAAGCAACATGATCACTGGTGTAACGAAGGTCCGTCCTTTTTCGACCATTTACCGCGTTGTTTACTCACCCATCCCCCAGGGCTTCCAATACAAAATGCGTGCCGTCTACGCCCATTTCCCCATCAACTGCATCATCCAAGACGAGGGCCGCAACGTCGAGATCCGCAACTTCCTCGGCGAAAAGACCGTACGGCACGTCAGCATGCTCAACGGTGTCACCATCACAGAGTCCACCGCACAAAAAGACGAGCTCATCCTCGAGGGGAACGACATCGACATGGTCTCCCAGTCAGGTGCGTGTCTTCGCATCTCCGTCTTTTACAACGCAATCTGACACGCGTCGCAGCCGCATCCATCCAGGGATCATGCCTCGTCCGGAACAAGGATATCCGCAAGTTCCTCGACGGTATCTACGTGTCCGGCAAGGGCACGATCGTCACCGACGAGTGATTTTTTGCATTGGTATCTAGAACCCATGTCCATGTTTTCTATGATTATGGCTCGCGGGGACGAATGCGCACATGGCTTAAAAACGCAATTAATATTCAACCAACGAAAACGCGTGAATTCCATTGAATCTGCTCTTCTACACTTGCTACGGCACGAACGGGATCATCGTCCCGACGCGCTTCCGATACCGCACATACTCGTCTCCGAAAAAGCTGACCAGCGCGCGCTCCTCCGCGCGCGTGCGGTAGTAAAAGAAGCGCCACATGGCACCTGCGTAGAGCACGAGCGAGACGGGGTTGCAGAGCACGAGCTGCGTGCCCATCGCCCACCAGAAAAAGCCCGCGTAGGAGGGGTGCCGGAGCCACCCGTAGACGCCGTCCGTGACGAGGACGTGCTCGGCGCGCTTGCGGAAGGCGACCGCGTGCGAGAAGTTGGTGGACGCGTGGATCATGGCGGCGGAGCGCAGGCTTTGCCCGAGGAGGACGAGCGCGATGCCTGGCGTAACTTAGTTGAGCGTCCCGTAGATGTAGGGAGCGCACTGACCTGCAAGCGACACGCCCCAGTGCGCCTTCCACTCTGGCTTCAGCCACAGCGTCAATAGGTACTCCGCCACCGCCGTCCCATGCGCAATATGATACGTCGAGCCGTTCTCCAGCAAATACGCTGCCCGTCCATTGTCAGTATCACCAGCACGGAAAGGCGCAAAAGGCAAAGACAAACGCACAATCGACGCTACACTTCTCCAAATTCCACCCCGCCGTCACGGCATACTCGCCCCAATGGAACGCCGCCCACGCAGCCGCGAAGAAGCCCAGCTGCGGCGTGGCCCACCAGGGGCGGCCCAGGTCGAGGGCGCCCGAGGTGAATGCGAGGAGGCCGAGCGCACAGACGCCGCCGAGGAGGAAGGCGATGAGCGCCGCTGCGAGGGGCGTGTTGGGGATGCGGCCGGTGTATTTTGCGGGCGGGGGCGGGACGAGGGGGTGTGGCTGGCGCGGCGGGGTGTTGTTCGCATCGTTCTCAGTGTTGCTCGAGTTCACCTTAGCGCGAAGATTCACATTGCCGGTGGGCGGGGTGGGGGTGGGCGAGCTGCCTGTGCTGCTGCTAGCGGGAGAGGAGGAGGTCATTGTGAGGTTGGTGATGGTATGGCATTGACCTTTTGTTAAATTTGTAACCCCGCGCGTAAGTAGGAACAATTGGATCGCGGCCCGATCAATGTCTCATTCAAGTCTCAAATGCGCGTATTGTGTGGATTGGGATGCGGGATGTTCGAGACAGGCGGAGGACAGTAGATTCGGGTTCAATCTTTGGGGGCGGACACGCAAAAGTTGTGTACAACAGAAAACAATCGTATTCTCTATTCTCTGGTTCCTCGAAGCATGCAATCGCCCGGAAAAAAATACGGAATCGACTATGTTTTGCTTGGTTCTTCAAGTTGAATATATGAATCTGGCTCAGTACCTGAATTCATGCAAGAGGGAGCGGCCCGGAGCGCAGATCCTGATCGAGGCCATTGATGTGGCGGTGTAATAGCGCGTCGAACTGAACGAGACGAATGCTCGCGCGTCGGGGTCTCTCAAAACGGGTGCAATTTCGTCGTGGGCTGGCGACGTCGGCGAGCCATGACCCAGCAAAAATTCGCAACATGGCCCTCGTTGCACATATTGGTTCGTGCAAGCCATTTTGAACGCGTTCACAAGTTTGAATGGCGTAGATTCCGGGAAAACCACACTGACCGAGTCCATCTTGCTGACCTCCTCATATCTGTCCAGCTCGGGCTCGGTTGACACTGGCAGCACGACCACGGATTTTCTGCCTGCAGAGCGTGAGCGCGGAATCACCATCCAGTCGGCCAGTATCCCGGTGCGATGGAAGGACTGGCTTTTCAACCTTGTCGATACGCCGGGACACGCAGACTTTGGCATGGAAGTCGAGAGCGCGAGCCGCGTTGTTGATGGTGCAGTCGTCCTCATCGATTCTGTCGAGGGCGTCGAGGCTCAGACCAAGGGTGTCTGGAAGCAACTAGATAGGTGCGTCCTCTAGGTGAGATCTGTCGACTTGAAAATGCCACAATTGACCATTTATGACCACAGATATGATGTGCGTACCCGCATCATGTTCCTCAACAAGCTCGACCGCCCGGGCGCGTCCTTCAGCGCGTCGCTGTCTTCGCTACTCTCCCACCGCCTCCACCCGCATCCTATGGCTCTCACACTCCCTATCGCGTCCTTCGACCCGCAGGACTACGCCCGCGCCGAGCCCGGAATTCACGGCCTCGTTGACCTCGTCAACTGGGAGGTCTGGAAGTGGGACGCAGAAGGTCAGTCAACGCGCCACAGCCTCCCCACCAACCCCGCAGACCTGGCGGGACTTGACTTCATCCCCTCCGCGCACCCCATCCTCCCGCACCTCGCACCGGCACGAACGCAATTGTTGGACAACTTGTCGATGTTCTCCGAGGACCTTATGGAGGCCCTCCTTTCGCTCCCCCCTGGCCCGCAGGGCTACCTCGGGTTCAACAATAAAGTCCTCATGAGTCATCTACGGCAAGCGGCTCTGCAGAACGAGATTCTTCCCGTTTTGTGTGGCTCGGCGATGAAGAACATTGGTACTGACCTCGTTATGGACTATGTTGGCGCGTTACTGCCAAGCCCGTTGGATATTGAGCATGAACCGGGCAAGGAGAACGCGCCGTTGCGGCTGCTGGCGTGGAAGGTGACTTGGGACAAACGTTTGGGGTGGATGACATTCGTTCGTGTGTACTCCGGTAATTTCCAAAATGTATACAAATTCGACGCTTCATTTAATTGCATTTTCTCAGGTAAAGTCAACCGCAAAACCACTTTGATGAACAACACACGGGGGCAGAAGGAGCGTATTTCCAAGCTCCTTCTGCTTTATGCATCTCAGACTGAGGAGGTCGAAGAGCTATCTTTTGGTTCTGTCGGCGTCCTCTTGGGCCTCAAGTACACGCGCACGGGAGATACTCTCGGGTCCTCCGGTGCCCCCGCCGCCTCCCGCACCTCCCTTCGCGAAATCACGACCCCGCCAGCTGTTATGGCCGTCGCCGTCATTCCCAACTCCCACGCGGAACTCCAGCCCGTGCAAGATGCCCTCGAGGCACTTTCGCGCACGGATCCGTCCGTGCGCGTCGACACACAGGAAGGACAGATCCTTGCGCACGGGCTCGGCGCATTGCACCTCGAAATCGTTGAGGGTCGCCTGCGCGACGAGTGGGGCGTCAATTTTGAGTTTGGCACGCGTCGGGTGAGCTTCCGCGAGTCACTCGGGCCAGGGACGCCCTCTCCCAGTGCCAGCACCTGGAAAACCGATGTCGGGGGTACATCTACGACGGTATCGATCCATCTTGAGCTGCGCGCGCTCGCTGCGGATGAGCCCGGGGACCCCGCATGGGATGGAAACGTCGTTGTCGACAAGACGGGTGCCCCGTTCGACCCGCCGACGTCATTCTCAGGGACGCATAACGCGTTCGTCGCACACGGGCTTGCCAGCGCGTTATCGAACTCGCCCCATACGTCGCTCGCAATGTCGCAGGTGCACATACGCGTGCATGGGTTCGAAATGTCGAGGGATGTACATCCAAGCACGCTGACCGGCGCGGCCGCTGTGATTCTGCGCAACTCCGTCCGCGAGGCGGGGATGGGGCCCGTGCTCGAACCGTTTGTGTCGCTCAAGGTGTCGGTGAACGAGGACAGTTTGGGTAAGGCGGTGAAGGACCTGACCGAGCATGGTGCAGAAGTACTAGATCTGGGAACGGGCTCGATGGTGGGTGCGGATGGGACGGAGGAGCTGGGAGGGCATCCGGAAGAGGGAAATTATATCCCCCCGTTGTGGCTGTCGCCGTCTGGGGATCCGACACGGGAGAATGCCGCGGCATCGACGCCGCGCCTTAAACGCACCATTAACGCGATTGCTCCTCTGAGCCAGATGCTCGACTTCTCGAGCCGTCTGCGTGCGCTGTCAGGTGGGCACGGCGTGTTCGAAATGGCGAACGCAGGCTTCAAGCAGGTCTCAAATGCCCGGCGGCTCGAGATCCTCAAGGAAATTGGCCGTGCGTAGTTTCGAAAAGTCAAATGTATTCTTAAAGCTACAGTTCTCGAACCTCATCTGCATCACCGAAAAAGACCGCGCCGTCAATATCGTCGTCGTCGTCCGCCGCCCCTGCAGGGAGGTGGTTGTAGCTGTTCATGACCTGGCTGAAAGCTATCATGCCGCCGTTATCATCTGAATCCTGCCCATCGTCGATATCTTCATCGAACAGCGGAACGGGGGGCCGGGATCCCTGCCTGAAAGACGGGGCAGGCGTCTCACCACGCTCTGCATCCTCACTGTCGTCGGGCAAGAAGAGCGGGGTTCGGGCTCGGAGACTGCCTGCAGTGGATGGCGCGACGCTCTGAGCTCGAGACTCGGCAAACAATGGTGCCATTGACGGGACACGCGAGGCTGCACGGGAGGCGGACCGCACCAAAGGATATGGTTCAACAATGATGCAGAGACAGTGCCCATAGATGCTGAAATCTTGGTACTTGAGTGTAAGGACGGGCTTTGGCTTCTCCTCTTCGTCGTCGATGTCAATCGGAGTTGCGGCGGCACCGCCGCTCGAGTCGTGGTGCACACTGGGAGGTTGCGAGAGTCGCGGTTCAGACATCTCGTCCTTGACCTGTATGGGCTCAGAATCGTCTGGGTTCTGGTGCTGTTCGTGAGCGTGCAAGTTGGCCGGCTCAAGTTTATTACCTGTGGTCGATCTTCCATCTCAATATCGGAATCGGGAGAGACACCGTCGGCGCCGTAGCCACCGGCCACGATCTTCTTACTCCGCTGGGATCTACGGAGAGTCAGGCCATCGACATCTGGCTCCACGACATCCTCATCCTCGCTGGACTGCGCCTCGTCGCTCTCATCCCCTTCGCGCGCCTTGCCCTTGCCTTTGGTTTTGCGCCGCTTATTAGACACCTTGGGTGATTTGCTCTTGTGGCCCTTGCGCTTCGACCCTTGCTGCTGAGACGGCGGAGGCGGCATGTTCATGTTCATGTTGAGCTTCGGTTGCGGTGGGGCGGCAGAAAAATGTCTCGTCTGGAACATGCGATGGATGCACTGCGCCATGGTGCACAAACCATACTTATACGCACTTTAATTAGCACGGAGTGCGGTTCTGTCTTGCGGATGAAGTACGCAAACTGGTACGAATCTCAGGCAAAAAGTGTTTGAACGAACGCACGAAGGAAAGAGGGTAGGTAGTTCGAAAGCATACTGACCTCCTCGGTGCGTGTCAACTGTGGCCTTCTTGTTACCGGCGGGGGTCGCGGCCGCGTCCGCCTCGGCCTTCAGCTTGGGTAGTATCCTGCCGGACAAAGCGATTATCATAGAGCGCAGAGAAAAGCGAAGATTTGAATCGAACTTTGGCTGAAGATCCGCCAGAACGTGTTGCAGCACATTGTCCGACATCCAGTTCAAATGCTGCTCGTCGAGGTAGACCTAGCCAGAGTGAATGAACTCGGAGCGCCGGGAAAATCAGGACAGTGAATTCACATAGAGAGGAAGAACATTCTTGTCCGAAATTCGAAGATAGTATGGATTGCGCGCGCGGAATGGCATCGGCGGACTGACGAGACCTGGTTACCCGTACTCCAGAATTCTGATGATGGCAGTAGTCGATTATGGAAGAGCTGGTCGAAAGAGGTGACACGGCGGGACCGTGCGCGATCAGTGTGGTCGTGTTGATTAATTGATGTGTTGACTGCCGGAGTTGTCAATCACGGTGGCGGTGTATAGCCCCCTAAGATTTTTTGCTTCGGATCCTCAACCGACATCATCATACTTTCGTCTCGCTCGGAGGACAGTGGAAGCTCTACTGGCTCTCCAAAGTCGTAGGTGACGACACCAACTCCAAGACCAATACGTGGCGCGCATCGGTGAATTCCAATAAAGTTTTCCAGCTAACTAGAGGATCTGTATTCAAGTTGGATCACGCGCAGTGGACAAAACTCAAGGCGCTCCAAGCGCGTGAAGACAGTCGGGCCATTTTTACCGCCAGGCGAAACTCCCCAATTACAGATGCTTTTACCCCAATACCCCCACCGCTTTTGCATTCCAAACATTCGATTCGGAGGGAGAACACGCTCATTTTGTCAATGGGCGTCAGCGTGCGGAAAAAGGTTATTCACTTGGAAGTTTGTCGCAACCAAAAATGCAATGGATTCAATTTACCCTAATACTTATGGGATATTCCAGTACCAAGTGGCAGAATGTGTCGTCGAACTTTTCCTCTGTTCGATGAACCGCCATGGACGCTGGCCCGAGTCCTCTGCTTTGGGACCAGTCACCAAAAATTAGCTGCCCTTTCTCCAAGTCCCCGGTTCTACAGCCAGAATAAAGCTTTACACGTTTACAGTTAATGTACAATCTTGCGTTCGTTACTGTATAAAAAACCTAGTCCTCATCGACCGCGACATCCGGGCCAGATATAATGGCCTTTATTACACCTTTACCATCCTCGCTCTTGCCAGTACGCGTCGCCTTGAACGCCGTGATGGCCTCGTTGAAGGGGAACCTGCGCAGCATAGTCTCTCAGTATGTAGATGAATCACAGAAACAGGCAGGCGAACCGATGAGTGACGAGCGGCTTGAGGTTGATCTTGCCTTGAGCGACGAGCGCAATGGCAAGAGGGTAATCTCCGTGCTGGCGAATCATCAGAAATAGCGAGGAGGGGACGTAAGGAATGGCGTACCCCGTAGCGGAAAGAGCCTTTGTAAACCAGCTCTTTTACCTGACCGTGAGTTTAGTGAAGCATAGCGACAGTCTAAAATATACCCCGTACCACGAGCATGGTGTAATCAATCGTCACGTTCGGGTTTCCCATGCCCACCTATTTTGAATAAGCTTCGCCGCCGTGGTAAGGAAAGGGAATACACACCTGGACAAAGGTGCCGCCGGCCTTGACAATTTGGAACGCAGTTTGAATAGATACTTCCGCCTTGCAACAGCAACAGTATAATGTTAATCAAACCGCGCGGAGGAGGTTTGAATAAACGCACCCCGCTTGCGTCTATCACGAGGTCAATAGCCTTTGAGCCTCGGTCCTCGATACCGAGTTGTTGCTTCATGGCATCGCCGTTGCGTTGGCTGTAATCAATCTTGCTCTCGCCTTCATTGGCGGGAATAGGGACGTATGTGTCCGTTGCAGCGTATTCTTTGGCAAACTCGAGGCGGGAGGGGACAATATCCACAGCTATGATGCGGGCGGCGCCGAGAGCCTTGGCGACCGCCATACACAGAAGACCCACAGGACCGCAGCCAAAGATGGCGATGGACTGGTTGGCGCGGAAGCCTCCAAGGTTTGAGACAGAATGGATACCGACAGCGAGTGGTTCCATCTAGGACGAAATTAGCGTACAGTCGCGTCGCGTCAATAGCCGAGGGAAATCTAACCATAGCACCGTCCTCAAGGGAAACTCCCTCGGGCAAAGGGTAAGCGAGGTCGGCCGGAACGCGATAGAATCTGGCCAACGTTCCATCATAAGGAGGGGTCGCGGCGAATATAATGTCAGGGCAGAGCTAGATAATGATTAGGCTTCACCGGCACGAAGGAAAGAAAGACCGACATTGTAGCGGCCCGCTTTGCAGGCATCGCATGCACCTGCGGCAATGGTGTGAGGGAGAGAGAAGAATTCATGCTCAAACGTACGACAAGTAGCTCCGGGTTCGACTGCAACACGGTCGCCGACCTTGAGATGTTTGACATTGGGTCCGACTGTGATGCTACACATGAACAAAAATAACGAGGGATGAAATTCTGCATGTAACTTCACCTTTGGAGACAATGCCAGCCGATTCATGGCCAAGGACCTACCAGGGTGAACGGGAATTCGGTAGCGGGAATAATGGGGTAGTACCATAGGATTCTTCACCACGAAATCGCCAATCCTCCCATGGACCAAGTAGTGCACCTTGCGAGCGTCCGTCGGCGAAATATAAAATGGCTAGATGGATTGCCTTACATCCGAGCCACAGATTCCTTGGGTCTGTAAGAGCAGGAACACAATCGCAAGCCATGTCCAGTCAGTTACCTGTTTTCTTGACTTCAACAAGAACCTGATCGCCAGAGATTTCAGGGATAGGGCGTTGTTCGTACACCACCTCCTCGATAGCTGGTGGGGGGTTAAAATAATACAGAACGGGCGTAAAAACATACCCTTGAGCACAAAAGACGGGTTGTCCGACATGGTGGTGAGAGGCGAGTCTGGCCGGAACCAGAGTTATTGAGGGGACCGGACGGCGACAATCCGGGCCGCGAGGTTTTGCCGATATTCAGCCGGCTTGGTTCATGCGCTCACGACGCGCACGACGCGCCTGTTGCGCGTTCAACACAGCGGCGACGCGTATTATGCACTGCGCTGACGGAGAACGCTGCCTTATTTATAGTTCCGCGGATGCTGCTTCCGAGTCGATCGGCGCGTCAGCCACTCGAACCTCCTTTCTTCACTCCTTCCTTCCTACTTCCATCTTCACCCACAAAGCACCTTTTTATTTCGTCCCACACAAGAGTTGATCTCTGAAGCTACATTCTACTTCTATTCCAACGTAGGTGCTAATCTCTTTATTCTATTTCAACCCCTAACTCGCCATGCAGTTCATCGAATCTCATTCACTTTCTTCAAACTCGCCATGTCTCTCGGCCGCGTTGCAGATTTACAAGATTTTCTCGGCGAGACTGTTGACAACGGCCGGTTAAAGCTCGTCGAACGCCTCGGGTCAGGCGCATTCGGAATGGTCTACAAGGCTCTTGATACTAGTTCCCCAATCGACAATCCAATCTACTACGCTGTCAAATGCATGAAGAAGGAGGCTGTCGGAACGAGGGAAGCCGTTTTTCAGGTCCGCGAATTGAAGCTGCAAAGGATGGTCAGTCCTGCTCTCAACTCGATCTCGGCGCTGGATCTAACTCTCTTTCTACCAGGTCTCTGGTCATCCCAACATCCTGACCACCCACCGAAACTTTTCTGACGGGAAACACCTTTTCGTCGTCCTCGATTTCTGCGCCGGAAGAGACTTGTTCGTTGCAATCACAGAAAAGCGTCGCTTCCACAGAAATACGGCGCTAGTCAAGCAAGCGTTCCTCCAAATTCTCGACGCGGTTCAGTATTGTCACAGCAGAAACGTCTTTCACCGCGATTTAAAACCAGAGAACATTCTGGTGGACGCCTCAGGAGAGAATCTGTTCTTAGGCGATTTCGGTCTCGCCACCCAGAGCGGTATCAGCAATGATTTCAAGATTGGTAGCCCATATTACATGAGCCCGGGTTCGTTTTTCCCCCCATCTTCTTCATCGCGAATATCCGCTCAGATCTCAACAGAATCGATCAGCGAAGACCAATATAATACCTACTCTTCCCGGCATTCGGACATCTGGGCTCTTGGTGTCATTTTGACTAATTTGATCTCGGGTCGTAACCCATGGAAGAAGGCGGAAATTGAAGACGAGTGCTACATATCTTTTCTTCAAAATCCCGACTTCCTTCTCCACACTTTGCCGATCTCCAAAGGAGCCAACGACCTCCTCAAGCAGTGTTTCAGGATACATCCCCTCGCTCGTCCTTCCATCCCCAAGATTCGCGAAATCGTCCTCAAACTTGATACCTTCTTCCTGACCGACGAGGAGCTACTCCACGCCTCGTCTGCGCAGCGTGCGATTGCCAAATATTATTCAACGCCGACGCCCGAGAGTGCATTGAGCCCGGATTCGGATCGTGACGGCACCACCCTCTACGACGAGCCCGAAACAGATGTCTCCTCCCTAGATCCCGATGAGGTGTATCTTTACAACAGCGCGCCCTTCGCCTCACCCGACGGCCTGCTGGATCCCAATGCCCCATTCCCCGGCGATTCTTCCTCCATCAGCCCGAGCGACGTATCATCCGTATCTGGTGTCGAGAGCAGCGGCCCCATTACGCCTGCTTCGCAACCCATCGAACCCATCGTCGACGTCGAGGTGCCCGAGCTTCCAGAGGACCAGAACATCGGCGAGTCTGCAGCATTCCCTCTGCGTTACCCCGGACCCGCGCCCAAGCCCACAGGGTCCAACGCAGCGAAAGCGCCGACGCGCAGCTTCTTCAAGAGGTCCATTAGACGTCTCAAGGCCATGGTCAATTAGCTTGTTTTATATATTTTACGTGGACATTTTTTTCTGTCGTTTTGTAGACCGATAACAATGGACTTTGGAGGGGTTTGCAGTCATTCTTCGATTGATAAGGAAAGAAATCATTCCCTCCCGGCTCCGTTCTTCCTCACACCCACCGAAGAGTCGATAGCCAACTCGTCTCCCACCGCATGCTGCTTATTCATAGATTCTTGGGCTTCGTTCAAGGCACAAATACATAGACATTTAAGATAGGTAAGGTAAGTAAGTACACTCGATTTATTAGAAACATCTCATCGGATCGCATTATTATTTTATGATATGTTAATTCTCACATCTACATCTTCGTCTTCGGGCCCGATGTTCTTTAGCCAGGCTCCGATGGATCCTCTGGGGTTGCGTCAGTTTTTGAACGTACAGCAACACAAGTGGTTAACTCACAGGAAACCCTCGTGCCGGAGGAACAGCGCGCGCTTCGTGCCCTTGCTCCAGAAACGGATGGCGTAGGAGAGGGTGGTGATGGTCGCTGCGTGTCCTGGGGGGCGGGTTAACACGACGGCTGACGGATATGAAGCGAAGGACAAACCTCGAATGAAGCACCCCCCGAAATATATTCGCTCGAGGTTGTATTTCTCGGCGTTCATGTATCTGCGGTACCGTTAGTTCTTCGCTTGTACCATGGAATCCCAGCGCAGAGAAACTCACGCAATCTGCCCGATGTTATTGGACACGGCGTACAGCAGACTCCGGCTGATGTCTTCCGGCGAGAACTTGCCCTTCTCGCCTCCCTTTTTGAATACCTTTCCAAAGGAGCTGGCGATCATGGTGGACTTGAGCCCGAGCCGGCTGTAGTCTTGCCCGTAGATGTCCCCGACGAGCATGTCCACGGTCGCGTTGTCGCCTTTTTCGGAGAACGCCAGCATTTCTGTGGGATGAGGTTAGCTTACTTGGTCGTAAATCGGGTGAAGGGAGACGGGACGTACCGTCGAAGGTGGTCGCTTGTGTGAGGAGGCTGAGGAGACCCCAGAGCGTGCCGCCGCCGAGACTCGTTCCGCTCACGCGCTCGAATTTGCCGTCTTCATCCACCTTGATGATGGAGACGCCCGAGCCGATATTGACGAGCAGACAAGGGAGCTGCGGCGTCGGGTTGCTCTCGAAGGTGACCGCGAACGCCGGCGGATTTGGACTCGGTCGTTCCAGCACTCCGTTGGCGGAGGACCCAGGTAGCAAACCCTGCGCATCGACCTTGCCGGCCGTCGCCATCGCCGCCGCGCCAGACTGCGACACCGACTGTATCAGCTCGTCCGAAAAGTAGTAGACCTCATCCGGAATGAGGGTGATGAACTTGAGCCCCTCAATGAGGCACTCCATCTCGTCCTCTCTGCGCACCTCCACGCACAGCGTCCCGCTGAACAGCTCGTAGAATTTGTGTGCGCCGCCGCCCGTGGCCATGATCTTGACGCCCTGGCGCATCTCCGCGATGGAGACGCCGTTGGCCTCGGCGGAGCGCTCGATGAGGCTCTGGATGAACTGCACGCACTCGTCAATCGAGTCGGTCTCGAAGCGCTCAAAGTTGAGGGAGCCGCCGGGAAAGTGCTGCACGGTGCGCCGGAGGATGGTGTCGCGCAGCAGCGAGCTGTTCGCGAGACCCGTGATGTCTGAGATGTTGCCCGGGTACGAGTGGGTGTGCGGGTCGGCGAGGACGAGCGGGGTTAGTGCGCCGTTGTTGGTGCGCTTTGTGGGGGACACGGGCAGAAGGTTGGTTGCATTGTCGGTGTCGTTGGAGGGGGAGAGGGAGCGGGGGGTGGAGAGGTTGCTCGGTGTTCCGCTGCCTCGGGTGGCTGCGACCGAGGGAGAAGACGGCGGTTCGGGGGAGCGGGTGAAGTAGACGACCTTGGCCAGGGATCCGCCGACCTATTCGTGCGGGATGGGCATGAAGTTGAATGGTGCAAAGGGGCACACGCTTACATCCACAGCAATATGGGAGACGGGCTCGATGTAGTTGGGCAGGTAGATCCCGCGACTGTCTCTGGTCTAGAAAGCAGTCAGAAGGGCGCAATTCGGAGTGGATATTGCGTGCCTCGGGTGATTCTTCGGAAAGGATAACTGCCCCGCGCGTATCCACATGAATAACTTTGGCAAAGGGCAGCATTGCGGCGTGAAAAGGGTGGCGTAGTTCAATACCACCGCATCGGCAAAATAGTGGTCAGTCCGTGAGCTTTGGGGATCTTACGTTTCTGTAAAAAGATTCAAGAATATTTCTAAGCGTCGGAACTCGGGCACCGGCTCTCGGAGTGGACACAAAAACACGGAGGAAGAACAAGACGAGCTAAGACAATTCTCACACTCAGACACACAATATACGGTGGGGTGACTTGCAACACAAGTCAAGTATATGTATCGAGACATAAAAAATCATACACCGATCACCGTGGCTGAAGCTGCAGCGTCGATATAGCGCGTTTATTTAGCTTTTTTCGCGTCGTGTCTGGGGGATAATAATGAAAGCCAACATATTAGGCAGTTAAAGACCTTTGCAGGGTCGGGTTTTGTTTTGATCAGATATGTCTCGCGTCGCGCGATCGGATGGCGCCAAAATTTCTGCTTGCCGGCATGCCGGCACCCAGATAAAAGTCGGCAATTTTTGCAAATCGTTCTTCATCTCGTACCATCATCCTCCCCTTTTCCTTTTCTTCAAAAATGGTCGCCTCCAGTGTCCTTGGGTTCCCTAGAATCGGTGCATTATTTCATTTCATCCACTTCACTCTCGCGCGCGTTGCTTAAAAAAAACCCAGGCGCAAACCGTGAAGTCAAAAAGGCAGTCGAGGCCTACTGGGCGGGCAAAATCTCTGCCGAGGACCTCACCAAGGCCGCCGCAGACGTCAAGAAGACCAGCTGGACCTCCCTCAAGGAGCGCGGCGTCGACTTCATCCCCAGGTCCGCGTCCAACTCCATCGATCTAATCCGATTTTGGCTGATGTCTTTGCGATCCCAGTGGTGAATTCTCGCTCTACGACCACGTCCTCGACCACTCTGCTGCCTTCAACGTCATCCCCAAGCGTTACCAAGGCCAGGGCCTGTCTCCCCTCGATGTCTACTTTGCCATGGGTCGTGGCCGTCAGGCCGATGGCGTCGACGTGCCCGCCTCTGAGATGAAGAAATGGCAAGTCCCCTTGAACCAGCTGTTCTTGTTACACCATTAACATTCGACTAGGTTCGACTCCAACTACCACTTTGTTGTGCCCGAGGTCTCGGAGGAGACCGAGTTCAAATTGAACTTCAACAAGGCCCTCGAGGAGTTCAAGGAGGCCAAGGCCGCCGGTGTCACCACCCGTCCCGTCGTTTTGGGCCCCGTCTCTTTCCTCATCCTCAGCAAGGCGTCCAAGGAGGCTTCGGAAGGTTTCCAGCCCATCTCCCTCCTCTCCAAGCTCCTCCCCGTTTACAAGACCCTCTTGACTGACCTCAAGGCTGCCGGTGCCGAGTGGGTGCAGATCGACGAGCCCATCCTCGTCCTCGACAGCGCTGCCGCCCTCGAGAAGCAGTACACCACTGCCTACGAGGCGCTCTCCCCCATCGCCCCCAAGATCCTGCTCACCACCTATTTCTCCCGCCTCGACTCCAACCTTTCCTACATCGCCAAGCTCCCTGTTGCCGGTCTCCACATCGACCTTGACCGTGCCCCCGGTCAGCTCGACGAGGTCATCGCTGCCGTCAAGCCCACCAGCATCGTCCTTTCCCTTGGTGTTGTTTCCGGACGTAACATCTGGAAGACCGACTTTGCGGCGGCGATCAAGCTCGGCCAAAAGGCAGTTGACGGCCTTGGTGCGGACCGCGTCATCATCGCCACCTCGTCGTCCCTCCTCCACACTCCCGTCACCCTTGCCTCGGAGAAGAAACTCACCGCCGAGCAGAAGGACTGGTTCTCTTTCGCCCTCGAGAAGGCCTCCGAGGTTTCGACCATCGCCGCTGCCCTCTCTGGCTCGCAAGATGCCGCCGTCACCGCCGCCCTCGAGGAGAACAAGGTCTCCATTGCGAAGCGTCGCGAGTTCGAGACTACCTCGGACGACACTGTCCGCAAGCGTGTTGCTGCCATCACCCCCGAGCAGCTCGAGCGCAAGAGCCCCTTTGCAATCCGCAAGGAGGTTCAGGCCAAGCACCTCAACCTGCCCAAGTTCCCCACCACAACCATCGGCTCTTTCCCTGTGAGTCTATTCGTTGTTGGATGCACGCTTATCTAAATATTTCTTTCTTCAGCAAACCAAGGAGATCCGTCAGGCTCGTGCCAAACTTGGAAAGGGCGAGATTACCGTCGAGCAGTACGACGAGTTCATCAAGAAGGAGATCGAGACAGTCGTCCGTTTCCAGGAGAAGATTGGCCTCGACCTCCTCGTTCACGGTGAACCCGAGCGTAACGACATGGTCCAGTACTTTGGCGAGCAGCTTAGTGGCTTTGTCTTCACGCAGAACGCGTGGGTCCAGAGCTACGGTTCCCGGTGAGCATCCTCGTCCTCCTTTAGCTTGGCCCTTTGCTCATATTTTTATTTTTTCCAGTTACGTCCGGCCCCCCATCATCGTCTCTGACGTTAGCCGCCCCGGCCCCATGACCGTCCGCTGGAGCAGCTACGCCCAGAGCGTGACGAAGAAGCCCATGAAGGGAATGTTGACTGGCCCGGTCACCATCCTCAACTGGTCGTTCCCTCGCGCTGACGTCAGCCGTGAGCTGCAGTCCAAGCAGCTGGCTCTTGCCCTCCGTGACGAGGTCGTCGACCTCGAGAAGGCCGGCATCAGCGCCATCCAGGTCGACGAGCCTGCTATCCGTGAAGGAGTATGTTTGTTATCTCATGTCGTGTCGCTGTTATTGATTTATCTTAGTTACCCCTTCGTCGCTCCGACTGGGACGCCTACCTCAAGTGGGCCGTCGACTCGTTCAAGCTCTCCACTGCTGGTGTGACCGACCAACTCCAGACCCACTCTCACTTCTGCTACTCCGACTTTGACGACATCTTCCCCTCCATCCAGCGTCTCGATGCCGACGTCATCTCCATCGAGGCGTCCAAGAGCGACATGAAGCTCTTGAACACCTTCAAGCACTACGGCTACTCGAACCAGATCGGGCCTGGTGTCTACGACATCCACTCTCCTCGTGTCCCCGGACAGCAGGAGATCCAGGACCGCCTCAAGTCCATGCTCGACATCCTCCCCGACTCGCTCCTCTTCGTCAACCCCGTAAGTTATATCGCGGTCTCAAAATGTAATGGTCGCTAACTGTCTCGCAGGACTGTGGTCTCAAGACCCGTGGATGGAAGGAGACCGAGGGTTCGTGATCGTTGTCCTCTTTAGCTCAACTCGTTTATTGACCCTCCCTCCCTCAGCTTCCCTCGTGAACCTCGTTACCGCTGCTCAATGGGCCCGCCAGACCTACGCCTGATTTACCTCTGCCTTTCGCTTCAACAGCGCTCGCATACAGGTTTAACTTAAACATGCATAGCTAACATGCTCGGGGAGAGTATGTATGTTGAGACGCTATGTGTTTGACCGTTGGGTGGTTGTTGGATTTTTCCCCCGTTGCCGAGAATACATACCCGAGAAAACGAGAAATTGTTGGTGAGGGAGGCGCGGAGCGCGCGGCCTGCCTGTGGAGATGGTGTCGATTGTAAAAACTACTTGGCGTCATGTGTAGATTAGGGATTTCAACAATCAAATTGTACAAGATGAATATTCTGTTTCCTTTTGCGAGTGAGTTCAAAGTGAGATCGGAGAGCCGGGCCGCGACCAAGTTTCTTTCTTCTGCAGTCATGTCGCTTGCTTTCGCAAGTCGGAGTCCGATACCGCCTCCCTTGGCACACACGAGTATATCTCCACCTCTCGCCCATTCCCGCCCTTGACGGCTCCGTTGGTTGGTGCAGACTCCTTTCACGCGCCGACTCCGCACTACGGCGACGTTCAAGCGCCTCTCCACAACGCCACTCTCCAGCAAATCGATCAGCTACTACAGGATGTCGAGATGCAGGTGGCCACTATCATTATTATCACGCTGGATCAGCGCGCTGATACATACCTTCCTTCGAGGCGCCCGTGGACGACAGTACGACATGTCTCGTCGTTGATACCAATATCTTGCACGTCCTTCCTCGGCGCGGAAAACGCGTTTTATTTACACTGTTTTCGGTGCAGGCTCGGGAATCTGAGGCTGCTGCAGCAGTTTGTAAGCGACGTTGAGGCCGCGGCGGTGTCTATTATCGTTATTATTCCGGGCGCGGTGGTGAATGAGCTCGATGGGTGAGTGGCGATTCCGATGTGTATTACTTGCGGAGATCGATTCTTGACGCGATGTGCGTAGGCAGAAGAAGAGCGATCGGTTGGGGTGGTTTTCAAGACGGGCGTCGGCGTGGTTGCTCGAGAAGGTGAAGCAGAAACGGTTGGTCTCTTGTGAATAAACGCACTCCGACGCGTCATCTTATTTTTTAAAAGGTCGGTGAGAGGGCAGGGCAATGCGGAAACGATGAATCCGTCGGGGAACTGGAGGACTCGCCAACGAGGACAGGTAAGTGTGTGTGTTGCTCTCGGCATAGGATGAGACTCAATTACTTTGAGCTACTAGCCTTTCGGAGAGAGGTACAACGACGAGCTAATTCTCGATTGCTGCTTGTATTTCCGGAGCAAGTTCCGAACAGCTCTGTTCAGCGCGGACACCAACCTGCGCATTGAGAGTGAGAGCCAAGGCAAGCAGCAACGCCCGCGGTGGTAAAGTTGAATGAAACTTGACGGCATCCAAAAAAAATAGGCGTACGCTCAATTGCACCGACAAGCGGGCGCGATCTTGCGCAATTCTTACTCGGGCGCGACCTCGAGAAATTTCAGCCATATGAAGCAGATTACACTGGCATTGACAGTCTGGAGCATGACAACAGTATGGACGTCGACGAAGAGGCGCCACGGCTCAGCGCCGAGCAAGCGATGGATCTACTACACGTCCAAGTAATTGAACATTTCACGCGACTGCTTGTCGCGCTCGTGGGCCGTGTCGGGCCTGAACTCGAAGACGTTGCCTCGGACGGAGGCGTCACCGCGTCGCAACACGCGCCAAAGTGGAAAAACGGGGACAAGCCTTACCGAGAATGGAACGCTGCCGAGTGCCTCGAATACCTGGACCGGAAGAGACGGGCGAAGAGGACGGACAATCCGCGGCTCGAGGTTTTCCTGAGCAAACCTTATTCATCGCCCGGAGCGCGGAAAGGGAGGGAGTGGTCGTACGAAGCGTGGTCGAGCGCGCTGCACGGGCTGGGACAAGTTGGGGATGACTGGGGCGACCTCTCGATCCGACAAGATCTGGATGAACTGACGCAACACCGGGAGGCTGTTTTTGGGCTTAGAAAGTGATTGCGGGCCGCCGTAGCGCAGAATGGAGCGGGAGAGCGTGAGAGAGCGAGTGCAGTGGTTGTTCCGACGGTGAGAGGTACGCAAAGACGATGAAACCGACGGTTGCGCGGTTGCGGCTGCGGGCTTGGCGCGGTAGGGCCGTAGTATCTTTGCGAATCAATACATAGCCACTTGCGCAGTTGTTGAATGGGGCTAAAGAAAGGATCACACCATCAGCTTCGATCCACACTTGCACTCTCGTTTATATTCGCTGTTATCTCTTCCCCTCGTCTAATATCTCGTGCATACCCTCGCTATCCACGCCTGCTTGGCCTGGCTTGAGCTAGGTATCGCATATACACACCCAACACCGCCACAGGTCGCGATTCCATGCGCCGTCGACGGGCCCTCTTCGCGCTCCTCACCGTCCTCGGCCTCTTTCTCTTTGGCACCGTCGTCGTCCTCACCTCCGTCACCTATTACCTCGCAATAGACCCCAGCGTCTATCTCACCGAGCTCGAGGTCCCTGCCAGCGACTCGTCCACACGATGGAATGCCTCCGAGCACGGCCAGGTAGAGCGCATACCACGCATTCTCCACCAGACATGGAAGACCGGCACCCTTCCGGAAAAGTGGAAGAGCATCTCCCAGGAGTGTCGCGACATGATGCCCGACTAGTGAGCCCGTTCGATCCCTTTTCGTGGCGTTGGCGCTCATTCCTTCCCTCCAGCGAGTACATGCTCTGGACAGACGATAGCTCCCGCGAGTTCATCGCGCGGCATTATCCGTGGTTCCTCAACACCTTTGACGACTACAGTTACGCCATCCTCCGCGCCGACGCGATTCGCTACTTTGTCCTCTACCACTACGGAGGCATCTACTTGGACCTCGACATTGGATGCTTGCGTCCACTCGACCCTCTTTTGGTATACCCTGTGATCCTCCCGAAAACCATCCCTGTCGGCGTTTCCAACGATCTCATGTTCGCCCAAAAGCACCACCCCTTCCTCGCCCAGACCATCCACAACCTCGCCACCTTTGACCACTCGTGGATACTCAACTACCCCACCGTCATGTTCTCCACGGGCCCCATGTTCCTCTCGGTCCAGTACGGTATCTTTACGTCCCAGCACGTCCCTGGCGGCAACGTCCGCATCCTCCCCAAGTCCCTATACGGGAAGAATGCAGAGCCATCAGAAGCCCCTCACTCCTTCTTCACCCACCACTACGGCAGCAGCTGGCATTCGGACGATGCCGCTTTCATATGGTTCCTGGGGATATGGGGCAAGGGGCTTATGTGGATCGGGTTAGCGGTTCTCCTGGTCGGCACCGCAAAGGTCTGGCCGAGCAAGCAGCGGCGGCGCAACCTGCGCAGAATCGGTGGCTACGACGTCCTCTTTCCCCGTCGCTCGCAAAGGACGGGTCGATGGCAGATACATGTCGGGGAGCCCTCTTTGCCCACCTCGGGCACGTCCACTCAATTGCCCTCCCCGGACGGCAGCGAACAAGGGTTCGACGACCTTTCGGTCCTCCATCTTCCCTTTGATGTCCGCCCCGGGTCGCCGACGTGCTCCGAGATGTCGAATGATCAGTACCTCCAGACTGATCCCAGCTCTCTGTTCGATGTCGTCCGCCGCGTACGCAATCGCTTCGCGTCCATAACCGGCGGCGAGGACCGGTCACCAGAGCCCCGCACCCCCGTGCGAAGACGACATCGCTACAACAACGGCGTGCTCTTCTTCCTTCCCGCCATGTTTGCGCAACCACAAGACCTCGAAATTGGCGCATCATTTTCCCGGGCGCAGGGCCTCGGCCCGGGCGTCCCACTCATGTCGCGACCGTACCCGCGTGAAAAACAGCGGTATGACGAACATTATGACCGTGGTGAGGTGTATGCGGAGGCGTCGCCCGTAGAGCTGTTGACGGAAGGGGTCACCACCCTGCGCTCTCCGAAAGGCACCGGACACGGAGCACCGCATGGCCATGGACATAGCCAACGACGGTGACCCGCCCGATGTCCTCCGCTCTTATATACCGATACCAAGATCACGATAACGACCATACACCACTGATAATACCCGTTCTCACATTCACGCACGCGCACGCTCACGACAAGGACTTTCTTCTGAACCGGACGAAAATTACTCGTACAGCCCGATTATTACGGCGCCTTTTTTGTGCTGGCCCCGCCTGTCCGTCGTGGTCTGAATACGATACGCTAGAGACTTCAACTTAATTTAAAAAGCACAAAGACATTCGTAGCACAAATTAAATATTTCTTGTTCATCCATCCATTCATTCTGCATTTCATTCGTTTTACGTGGATTTTGTGGCTGCTATTCTCCGCATCCCCACTGACAGGGAAGTCATTGCGACAGCGGAGATGGTATATGTGAGGGATGGACCGACAGTCCAGTATGAAGCGCAAGCTGAATATATTCAGGTAAACGGGCAGAACGGAATGGTTCCAATGTGTGAACATACCGAGAAGGGGTCCAATAGCCCGTCCCAATTGGCCCGAAGATCGGAACTGTCCAAGGGCTTTACCCTTGGCAAGTTGCGAATGCTCTTTTGTGGGCTTCCCAGTAATAGGGTCGACACCGGCCTCATCACACTGCAGTGACGCAAACGCAGTCAGCGAGTTGACGACCGTCGCGGATGTAAATGCCATGCAGACAGCGGCAGCCTGAAGCAGTCGAAGTGCAACGGTGGGCTGTGTGGTGGCGAATTGCGGGAGCAGAGCAAGCAAGACGAGACCAAGAGCGCAGCTCGAGACCCCGCGACGGGCCATGACTCCCTCGCCGATCTTGGATGTGGCCCTGCGTACGTATCCACCCTGGAGCAGCGCGCTTATAATTCCAATGGACCCGATCAGCATCCCATTCTGCTTGTTAGTCCAATCGAATACTACGAAGATGAATAAGCTGATTTTCTTTGTTAGCAAGCATATTGACGTACAGTCGAAGGTGAGGAAGGTCAGAGTAAACTCGACGCCAGAAAATACGCCCAGGAATAGGAAATGGAGGCCCCGCAGAGTCTTCAAAGTCGCGAGCCGCTGCTCTACACTGGCCTTCTTGGCAGGCTTTGACGTTGACGGGTCGGCGGCTTTCTCGATGGGTTGCATCCGCTTTCCTCTGGTTTCGGGGAGGGCCACCATCAAGAACAAGGTTTCGAGAACGAGCAGGACCAAGGTGATGGCAGCAGGGACGGCATAGACGTTGAGATCCAGACCGAAAGTGTTCATGGACGCGGGCAGGGGTCGCGAAGCAAAGTAGGCTCCGATGGGCGGGCCAATGCAGAAGCAGATGGCGAAAGCAATGCCGACGTGGGCGAGTGCTTTGGCGCGGTTGGCCGGGGTCGTAACATCGGAGAGAATGGCACTGGCAATTATTCAATCGCTTGTGAGGATCTAAATTATGGTGGACGCACATTGCAAGTTGCACATTTCCCTCACTCAGACCACCGACGACGCGAGAGAGCATATATGAAGCAAAGGTAGTCGACTGTAACCATCTAGGATAATAACCAGGTCAACACCCAAACCGTTCGCTGAAAATAAGCCACGTACAGAACAGCCGATAAAATGTTTCCAATCATAGTTATGAGGAGAATACGCTTGCGACCATACTTGTCAGACAGGGATCCAATTTTCGGAGACACCAGGAATTGGAGAGTCCTGCGGGACGTTATTCAGAAGAGTTTCGGGCCGAGGACGAAAGCAAAACGGACGAGAATACGGATCCCATAAGTCCACCTGTAGATTCGTGAGCATACGTGCCAACGATTCAAGGCAGGCGACGCGTACCCAAGAGAACGACGTCCCATTTTCTCGAATGGACGGCAGGCTTGTATAAGAAACCGCGTACGGACGAAACGAATTGTAATGTGCGGGAAAGGAAACCTGTTGGATCAGAGGACTCCCGCTTTGGTAAAATGTTAGCAAGTGCGGGGTAGGATGCATTCAAGACTTACGATAGTGTACCATTCTATAAGTCGAGGGAAGAGCGGTAGGGGGATGGTAAAGGCAAAGAGGTCGAGAACCAAGCTCAGGAAGACGATGGTTTCAACTTTGGCCATGAAGTCTAGTGGAAAGAGCGTTCAGGAAGCAGGAGTATGATGCTTTAGATATAAGTATAGGGCCAGGAACTTGAAGAACTTCCAGGAACTGAGACGTGTTCAAAACCAGGACAGCTTTCTCCTTTCACTTGATAATGAACTTTTTGTCAGCTCGGTGCGGGTAGCGACCACCGCGAATTGCATCTCTCCGGCAACCGTGCTGTAGACCACCACCCAACGCTGGTACACTCTGATAAGTACAAGGACTATTTTACGCTATTTTACGCTACTCTTCGCTTGCTTTCTCTTCCGGGACAGTTTCCGCCTCCAATCCATCGCCCGTCATTGGCCCGCCTTCTGTGCCGCGGTACTTTTGATCTTCTGCCAAGGTGGTCAAAGTCGCTTGATGGTGCGAACTGGTGTCTATTTTCGTGATTTCGCGTAGAGCCATCGTCGCGTACGCTGCAGTCCCAAGCGCGAGGTTGATCTGCAACGCCATGAAGCGTCCATCATCGGAGATCACTGGTGGGTCATATCCGAGCAGCTTGTCCTCGTCCGCCTGTGCCAGTGCGACGTCGGGATCGGTGTACCGCAAGACTGACCACGACAGCTCTTTGGGGAGGTGAAGGATCGCTCGATACGATCCACTTAGAGTGTATTCCCTGAACGGCAGGTGAGAAAAATCGTGAGAGGCAGGAACCGCGGAACATACTTTTGCTTCCGGACAAAGTTATCCGGGTCCAAGCCGTCCATGCGCAAGTACTCTTTATATTTCTCGCCGAGTGAACCCCCGGGATAGGCTACGTCGGTACCGGGAAGCGGCATGATCACGTCGAAGATTGTGTACTTGTCCAAATCCTCTTCCGTCAATGTCTTGATCTTGGGAGCCACCCATGGTCGTTTGGATCTCTGCCGAGAACGCGACAACGAAGGATCCTCTATTATGGTAGTTGGAATGCAATTCGACGCGAAAAGAATGTAAGACGCACCGGCAGCCTCTTTCTCATCCTCTGCCGCCGGGATTTCTTTATCGTCCTCTACCGGAGGGGCCTCACCATCCAGAGCATCGGGCATGCTCACATCTTCTTCTGGTGTCGTATCAAAAACGAGATCGCCGACGATAGGACGCTCTGCCCCGTATGTCCGAATACGCTCTGAGACGATAGCATTCCAAACGTAGGACTGGTAGGCATGAACGTACATCAGTCGGAGATTCCGAGGGATCTGAATACTAGATGTAAGCTCAAGTTCAACATAGGGAAACAAGACTTGCGGTTGAGAGCGCCCCCATGGCATTCCGAGTTTCACCCTTCTGCTTCTGGAAACTTTCAAGTATGCAGCGCTCAGCTACAACCCGCCTGGGCATCAGCTCTAAAGCTTTATCAAGATCGCCGTCGACAAGCCAGGCGTCTCGAGCTGCCTCGACATCCGGATGCTCGCCGTGTCTTTTCCGCAGAATCATCGACACGGCCTTTTGCCACTCGGACTTCAGCAGGGCGAGACCGATGGAGTGGGTTGGTACAGAAGCGGTTCCGAACCGTTGCATTCCTACAAGAAGATATTAAAAGGGAGCTTCCTTGAGTAGCGCAAAGTCGTACCGTAGTAATTAATGAAACCCTTGGTTTTTACCACCTCTAGAGCCTTGTCTAATGTTTCCATCGAATCAACTTGCACGCTCCTAGATACATAGTTAGACGAGAAAGAAACTAGGGTAGGATAGGTACCGAAGCGTGATGATGAAAGCGTTCCCTTTCAACATCCCAAGCTCCAAACTAGCTTTACGGTAATTGAAGTCGCCAATACGGACCCCTCTGTCACCGCGCTGGTTTACAACGGCGTTGTTGTGAGACTGGCGACCGACTTGAGCATTCGCAAGTTTCCAGATGTCCTCGATGGTTTTATTATTTCGTTTCAGAGCTACCCGCTGCACTGTTATACCTCGCTTGTCTTTCGTCCCTGCGACAGATAGATCTTTAATGCTGACGTGCAAGATACGAGACAAGTGTGCGAGCGCATCCTGAGTGTCGCGATTGGTTTTTTGAAGGGTGAAATGAATGTAGGGCGGGTAGGTCCCTCGTGGAGTCCGAGCGCCTGGAAACAATGAAAATTGTGTTTTAAAACCCATGAGATGTGAAATTACCTCCTCCTCCTCCTCCTCTGCCACCCCGGGCGCCTCTAGATCCCCATTTAATGGCGATACGTGTCCCTTCCTCAGGAGCGGGTCCGGCATGGGACGCATCTGCCTCGGACTCCAGCTTGCCGCCGAATAATTCACGAACCGCCACGTGCAGACCGGTGCGGGTATCTTTCGATTGAATAGGCTGACAGAAACATGAGACGGGAGAAAATTTAACGAGAGGATACGGACGTTGGACAAAACTTTTCTGTGGTCCTCTCGGGCCGCGGGGCGTCCTCCTCTACCGCCGCCTCTTCCTCCGCGTCCACCTCTTCCGCCGCGTCCACCTCTGTCTTTCCCGCGCTTCTCCGGCTCGGGTTCCGCCGTGGGCTCTGCGGAAGCGGTTCCCGTAGCTGGTCGCGATCCCCAGCCACTGTCGGAGACGCGAGGTGGTTCCGGGCCTTCCAAATACATTTCTTTTAGTTTCAAGATAGCATCCTCAGAAAGAAATTCCGAGAGACGCGTGTTGAAGTGTTCCGGCCATGGTTCATCGGCCGCCTTGGCTTTGCCCTTGTCGGCAGGTTTGTCGGCGGTTTTTTCCCCATCTTCCATTACTACGTCTGTAGAGACCGTCGCC
This sequence comes from Mycena alexandri, assembly GCA_029233265.1. Taxonomy (NCBI): domain Eukaryota; kingdom Fungi; phylum Basidiomycota; class Agaricomycetes; order Agaricales; family Mycenaceae; genus Mycena; species Mycena alexandri. Next base: position 18,009 of record JARJCM010000001.1, on the reverse strand, counting down.
GCCGAAGTAGCTTCACCCTTCGGTGTCTGGGGTTTTTCTACGGACTTGAGATGCACGACATTTCCGTCCTGGTCTATTTCGTGAACTAAAAAGTCCGTGAACCTGATCTCGCGATTAAGCATAGGCTGCGTAGGATGGCAAGGACCCAAACCGTTGTTTTATAATGCCTTCTATTTTCGAGATGCCTTGGCCAATATATTCGGAGATCCCGACGTCGGCTTCTACAAAGTTCATCGGGCCATTTGTAGCCACAGGAAGCGGGATACCGAGCAGAGAATGGCTTGGGGGAAGAATGTGCTCCTCGTCAGCGCCATCGTCGAGTTTGGCGCGCTTTGAGGCGGGCCCGGGCTCGTCCTCTTGGTCGCGTTCATGGAAGACGAGAGACATTTTGGACTCACTTGAGTTTTGATCGGGATCGATTGGGACCTTCATCTGACCCGCCATGTCTTCCCCGCAGTTTCGGACATACGCGCAGAGGGCTCTTCACCACAAAAACCCTGCGGCGAAGCTCCTGTTGGAGACGATAGAAAGGAAACAGTCTAATCTTGCCGTCAGCGTCGATGTCGCGTCGCCAAAGGATTTTCTTGCAATCATCGATGTTGTTGGGCCTTTCGTTTGTCTAGTCAAGGCAATCACTCTCTCAACGGCCTCGTTCTTGGTCTGATAAATCCCCAAGACCCATATCGATATCATTGAAGACTTTGCCGCGTCTCTCATAACGGATCTTCAAGCTCTGAGTGAAAAACACGACTTCGTCATTTTCGAAGATCGTAAATTTGCCGACATTGGTTAGTTCACCTCTACGATCGCGCCCACTTCTAAACAAGACATGCTCCGTCAGGCAACACGGTCGCACTGCAGTACTCTAGCGGGGTGCACAAAATTGCCAGCTGGTCTCATCTCACAAATGCACACCCGGTGCCTGGACCGTCCATTATAACTGGTCTTTCATCCGTCGGACTACCCCTTGGACGCGGACTGCTGCTGCTCGCGGAAATGAGCACTAAGGGCTCTCTTGCATCTGGCTCGTACACCGAATCTGCTGTCCAGATGGCTCGCGAACACCGAGATTTTGTAATCGGTTTCATTGCTCAACGGCGTATGGATGGCGTTGGGGCCGGACCAGACGAAGTGACTGCGGACGAGGACTTCCTTATCTTGACGCCCGGCGTTGGCCTCGACGTGAAAGGGGACGCAATGGGCCAACAGTACAGAACTCCTCGAGAGGTCGTCCTGGAGTCCGGGTGCGATGTTATTATTGTTGGACGCGGCATATATGGAAAAGACCCCAGCCTGGTCGAGAATATTGTGACTCAAGCGAAACGATACAAGGAGGAAGGGTGGGCCGCTTATTTGGCTAGAATCAAGTCCGTGTAGTTGTCTAGAAATCGCCGTGATAGCGCGTTCGTTGGTAAACTTCTGGACGGCGTAAGAATTTACGCGTTGTGTGGCAGAAAGTGGAAAATATGACGGGGTATCATTCATCCAAGTCAAAAACATCGTCGTCGTTATCTTTTACGCGGTATAGAGGGCGCGAAGACGAATTATTGGAATACACGGGGCCTAATGAAGTCCCGGAGGACTTTTCTATGACACCTAGACGCGCACATATCAGCCATACACATACGGACTAGGCAATAGAAGAATTACCTGCGCTTGATAGCCGTAGTTCCAAGACAGCAGTGTCGAACCCGTCGCTGTTTCCGAGATCTTCAAAACCAATTAACCTGGAACCTATCGTCAGTCCTGCCAGTGCACGAGGATTCAAGAGTGTTACTCACCTGTCTTTCGAGACACCATCTACGAAGCATATTACGCATGGAAGCACCTTGACGCCGAGCCGTTCGACGAGCCAAGGGACGTTCTCCACAAAGACGCGGAAAAATCGGGTATTAAAATATTTCGGCGCGAGTTTCTAGGTCGAGCGTTGGGGAGAACGGAGATGAAAGAAGGGGGAGTAGCTAACGGTAAGGTGCTTGTCCATTATCTCACATCGTTTGAAGTTGGAATGGTAGAAATGGACCACGCATTTTGGTTCCCGTCTGTCCAAGTGAGCGGAAGGAATGCGCGCTGTGAAGGGTTAGACTCACGCAGTCACTCTTACCACCTCTTTTTCATCCTCAATCTCGGAATAATGGCCGTGCTGGTTTTGTTTCATCTCACTCAATTGCTCCATCCTGTATAATTCGATGAGTCCAACTCGATTCGAGTTCTGGTAGAACGCGCCCCACTGTTCTTTGAGTACTTGCAGTCCATACTCGCGCATTTCCGCATTGCTAGCATTCTCTATCTCCTCCTCGAGTTCAGCGAACAGGGCTTCCTCGTCGTCCTCTTCTTCGTCTTCACGGCTTGGACGGCGGTTAGGCTCCACTAAACGTGCCGCAAGAGAGGCGATTTTGGCGTTACTAGTCGGGCTCAGCCGAGATGGTGCAACGAAGGTGAATTGTCTAATTACTCGTCCATTGTGGCGGATGAGGAGGCGGTCTAAGTGCGACGATCTTGCGGGATGTGGACTGGGGATTTTTGGCAAGAGGAAGAAGGGATCGGCCCGGTGGCCCGCCAACTCCTGGCTCTAACGGCCACTGCTTTCGACCTCAACTAGCAATCAGCCTCGTTGTTGGTCTTTCTGTGGGTATCCACTGGTTACATCCATCTCCAGGCCTGCTCTCCAATCCGCTATCGGTCTTTCAAATTTGCAGGAATTACCATGAAATTTGTAAATCGCTTTGTGGATAAACACGGAACTGTACGTCCCACTTGCGTCTTCTGCTCTTATTCCCTCATTCATTCCAGGGACATGTAACCCTTCGACCCGAGGACGATGAGGACATGTGGCATCTATACAATCTCATCCAAGAGGGTGACTCGATCCGTGCGCCAGCCATTCGGTAGGTATTACTGTCCTTCATTCGTTTTTCCGCCAACCTTCAACTTCAGCCGGGTCCAGAAAATATCCTCAACCGGCTCCGTGGATTCCCAAAGAGTTAGACTAAATCTAACAATCAAGGTTACCCGGGTCGACTTCTCCTCATCTGCAGCTCCCTCCACTGCAACACCCAACGATGCCGCAGATGCTTCATCTTCCAACCAACCGGACGCGACGGCCGCACTCCATATTTCGGGACCGGTCACTGTCGAGAACCAACACGTTAGACTCGGAGCCTTTCATACGCTTGATATTGAGGTTCAGCGCGATGTCCGGATAGAAAAGTTCGAGGGCTGGGACAGCGTTGCTCTTGCTCGGGTGGACGAGGCGATCGTTCCGGGAAAAGGCGCCGAAGTTGCAGCGCTGGTCTGTGGCGAGGGTACTGCAGCGTTCTGCCTGCTTTCGCAGCATATGACGCTGGTGACGCATAGATTGTCGCTGCCTGTCCCGCGCAAAGGATCGGCGTCGGGCGCAACGCAGCACGAGAAGGGGCTGAACAGGTTCTACGGGACGCTGTTCGAATCGTTCCTACGGCATGTGCCGTATTCGAATGTGGGACTCAAGGCTATCGTTATTGCGAGTCCCGGCTGGGTGAGGGACTCTGTGTATGACTATATGGTGGCCGAGGCGTCGAGACGCGGGGACAAGGTCCTCCAGAAGGCGCTGAAGGATAAGGTGGTCAAGGTACATATAAGCAGTCCACATGTACACAGTTTGGTGGAGGTGTTGAAGAGTCCCGAAGTGAGTGGCCCAATCCTTGATGCGGCTTGAGCTTACATCTGCTCCAGATCGTCTCGCAATTAAAAGAGACAAAGTTTGCTCGGGAGGGGATCGTGTTGGACAAGTAGTCGCGTTCCTGTCCATCCTGCATGACGCTGACTGTCCCAACTTAGATTCTTTAAGATGCTTGGAACTGACGAGATGCGGGCATGGTATGGGCCCGACCACGTTGTTCTCGCTGCAGATCGAGGCGCGATAGGGACTCTGCTGATATCAGATGATCTTTTCCGGTCAGTCTACGATATTTCACCGTACGGATCGCTCTCTGACCCCTTCCAGTGCAAGTAATCCGGTAACGCGGAAGAAGTACGTTGGGCTCGTGGAGGCAGTCCAACAGAAGGGCGGAGAGGTCGTTATATTCTCAAGCATGCACGAATCTGGCCAACGTATGTCCTCTTGGCATTCATTTTGTTCTCGAGGCTAAATTGCTTTACTCAGAACTTCTATTATTAACCGGCATTGCGGCGTTGCTTACATTCCCTCTCGACGTCGAGGTTGTCGAAGCGGAGGATAAAGAAGAGGCCGAGCGGTTACGACTCGCCAAAGAAGGAGAACTGGATGGAGGTTAAACGTTAAACGGCCAGGGAGGTTCGAGTTGGTGGTAAGATACATGGGTGTAACCGCGCACATTTCTATCACCTGGTCGAATAAATGGAATCGACAGTGCCTCAAACAACCTTTCACAGTCGTAGGTGCCTTGGCGGCGTCCTTTTGCCTCAACAGCGCGGCATGAATCCAATTACTTGGCGACTTCCATATCGGGGATGCGAGGAGTTCAGTGTCCCTGTTCGGGGATGACGTACTCGGCTTTTGCCGGCCGATCCCTTCCCGAACCCCTGAATCGGTTCCTTACATGTTACTGAGAGCCGTCATGTCCAGCAAGAGAGTATTGTCGCCCGCAGCCTCGCCCTCCTCCAAACGACTCCGTACCTCTCCTGCGTTTCGTCTAAAGAAATTAGCTTCCTCCGAAGCAGCCGCCGCGGTGGACTCCGATCCTCCTCTCTCAAAACTGCTTAAAGCTGTCGGAGATGGGAAGGCTACTCTTAAAAGCGGCCGATCTGTGGTGTACTGGATGCGAATGGGAGACTTGAGAAGTTCTTACAGTCCATTCCCCAAAAAAACCGCTCTAACCTATCGCAGTCTCAGACAACAGGGCTTTATCTCTCGCCTCTGCGCACGCTGGAAAATCGGATATCCCTCTTGTCGTAGTATTCATGCTGAGCCCGCAGGATTATACCGCGCATGACAGGGGTGCCCGTCGAATTGACTTTACTCTGCGCAATTTAGCCTTGATTAAAGGGTCCCTTGCAACGCTCCACATCCCGCTCCACGTCGTCACACAACCGAATCGCCGTACGCTACCTCAGGCAGTCATAACCCTCCTCGAAGAACTCGACGCATCCGCCATTTACGCGAATATTGAATACGAAGTCGATGAGCTCCGACGCGATATTGAAGTATGCAAAGCCGCTAAATCGAAAGGCATTGGGGCGATCTTTGTACATGATAAATGTTCGTTGTGGTGTTGTCCCACTTCAATTTTCTGAACGTCTTCCAGGCGTTGTGGAACCTGGCGTAGTCTTGACAAAAAATCGGGCCTATTCGGTGAGTTGAATGTAAACGAGCCAGACAAGTATTTCGCTTATTTCAGCAGGTGTACACTCCCTATCAAAAAGTATGGCTCAGCAAGCTCAACGCCGATATCCCCCACTTTCTCGAGGATTGCTCGAAACCGCACCCCAATCGCGAATCAGTACGCGCGACGGCTAAATTCGCTAAACTATTCGATTCGGAGGTTCCTGAGAGTGTCCCTGGTTTCGAACTGGACTCTGCGGACCGCACGAAGATGAAGCAGGTATGGCCTGCGGGAGAGACTGCTGCAAATGATGTATGTGTGAACTCCTTTTTTTTTAACATGCACATGCACATACTCATCCAATTTCACATTGGCTACCAGATCCTGCTACGCTTCCTCCGTACCAAGTCGCGGTCCTCCCAGCTCGGTGCCGTTGATCCTTTGACCGCAGGTGCAGAAGATTCGTCGAAGCGCAGCCGGATTTCAGTATATGACGCGGAACGGGATAGAGCAGACAAGGATACCACCAGTCGGCTGAGGTACGCTAAAGGCAACCTACACTGCGCCTCCAGTCCTATCTCTAAAGATCGACCAGCCCATATTTGGCAGCCGGAGTTATTTCAGCGCGCGCCTGCATCCGCGCCACCTTGCCACCCGATACGAATGCGAAGAAGGCCGCTGGCTCCAAAGTCGACGGCGGCAAGACGACCGGAGTCGGGCGGTGGGTGCAAGAAATTGCCTGGCGCGATTTCTACGTGTGCATCCTCGCGGCTTTTCCACGGGTCAGTATGGGTCGCCCTTATCAAGAGAAGTATGCTGCCATCGTGTGGGAGGGGCCGGCACTCGAGGACGCATACACGGATAAGCCTGGACGACCCATTTCTCAGACCGAGGTCGCCAGTGCAGCAAGTAGCATTGAAAAATGGAAATCAGGTCAGCGGCAATGATTTTCAGAGCGGCCACGCGAACCTAATCACAATGATTGCAGGTCATACCGGATATCCGATCGTAGATGCGGGGATGAGATGTTTGAATGAAATGGGGTAAGTGAATTGTTCTTTAGGATGCTCGCCTCATATCTTACTCGACACAGTTATCTCCATAACCGCGTGCGGATGATCGTCGCTATGTTTTTAACGAAGGATCTGATGATAGATTGGTACGTACTCCGTCTTCTTTGAACCTATATTACCACGCACGCCTAACTTGAACTCAGGAGAGTTGGGGAGAAGGTCGGCCTTTAATTCTTCTCACTATAACCTATGTCGCTGACCACTTTGACAGTATTTTATGGAAAAGTTGATCGACGCAGATCTCGCGTCTAACAATGGGGGCTGGTGAGCCTCTCCATACCAGAGCCTTAAAATAGTTCTTAATCTTGGGCTTTTCAACAGGCAGTGGTGTGCTTCCACTGGCGTTGATCCTTGTCCATACTTCAGGATCTTCAACCCGTACTCGCAAAGCACCAAGGTCTGTCGGAGATCTTGCGATGCGCCATTAGTCTAGCTACTTACAACTGTCCATAGGCTGATCCTACAGGGGATTTCATCCGCCGTCATGTCCCAGAACTTTCTTCCGTTCGAGGACCTGGTAAGATTTTCACAATTGTGCTAAATCTCCGGGCCTTGAATTATCGTCTAGACTTGCACAACCCGCCGGCGCCAGTTGCGGACAAGCTAGGATATCCTCGACCTATTGTCAAACACGGTGAAGCAAGGGACAGAGCTCTGAGAAGGTTCAAGGACCCCGGGATGGCGTAAATTATGACAAAAGCAATCTACGATACAAGCAATATTGTTGCAATGCTACTCCGGTCACTGAGAATGCTATGTACTTTATCATAAGTATATACTATCGCATCGACACGGAAGAGCCGTGATTGCTGACTCACAGCGCGAGGCGAACAACGAACCATAGGTCGCCCGGGGGACGGAATCGGGGGACTCGTATTTTCAAGCACACGAAGAGATGCTGCTCTGGAAGAGACTTGAGGCGAACCGAATCAGCAGTGAAATAGTTACAGCCTTGAAACGTACGGCGTCGGAAACTCGACTCAGTCGCAAAAACTAAAGCAGCAGGTAACTTAGCGAGATCCTGTATTCCGTTTTGGAAATTATTGTTCTACGCGAAGCGGAAGACATTATAACACAATTCCATTAATTCGAGTCTTCTTGAGACTTGGGGATACAATGCGTTAAATTAGAATAAGGCCCTCTGGATGAGGGACCAAACAAGGTCTCCAAGGGCCCCTCGGGACTGATCGATTCGTAGAGCTTGTGAAGGTCGATGCCAGTAAAGACCGCATACGGATCTAAACCCCTGACGATCAGAAGATGGCCCGGATTCTCGGTTTCGCCGTGAGCAGCGGCATATCCTGTCCAGTCCTTGCCGTTGCCGCTTGGGACCTTCGCCGCGCGTTTGGAGACCTGGACTCTTGCTCCTGACGTGAATGTGGTTGTCGTTGCCATGTCGATCAATATGACGAGATGATCTGGCTTGACGAGTGTGCCATCTTTGTATCTGAGCATAGGGCATGTCAAACCTTGAGACAACGCCGTAGAGGGGGCTTGGGCTCGAGCTTTTGCTTGGTAACAAAAGAGGAATAATTTCGTCTCGTCAAAGGGTTGAGACAAATCACCGCGGTAACCGATGATGAGGCCATCAATCACTGGCTGGCAGAATGTGCACTGCGCAGCAGCGCCTCGACAGAACATCTCATAGCACCATGCGGAATCGAGGATACCAATGTCGACATCCAATTCGAGGAAGTGGGTGAAGGTAATGTGGACATCCGAACCGATTTCGCGGTAGAAATTCTCAGAGTTGGCGGGTATGGCGTTGTCTTTGATGAGCGCTTGCAGCATTGCCGCCAGCGTGACAGTTTGGAGAGAAGGTGTTCCCTTTGCTTGCTCAACAAAGTTGTTGGTGGCGGCATCCCTTGCCATCACGAGGACGAGGCGCGAGTACAGCTCGCCCTCCAAACCACGGTCAACACGGTATTTGGCCACAAGACTGACGAGAGCCTGTGTAGCGTGTTGACGCATGGCGGGCGTCGAATTAACAGTTGTAGCCGCAGCCAGAGCAAGAACTGGCTCGGAGGGACAGGAGGTGATTAGCATGCCTGCATGGATGCCTGTGGCGAGTCGGAGATGTGATTCAACGGCTGTAAGCTCAATGAGCTGCGAGGATGGACTGGGGTGCAGTCGCAAGCATATCCTTTGACTAAAGACAGCGAAGATCTCGCTTTCGCTTAGGGGTGGAGAGGACACACTGCGACCCATGAGTTTCGTCCTCGCTATACCTAGTACCTCTTGGTCGGCGTATATCCGCCAAAGCTGAGGAGAAAGGTTGGTACAGATGTGGGCTAAACACACAGCACGTACCGGTCTTCCGAATTGTTTCAGCTCGTTGAGCTCCAACGACTGCGCGACAGTGTCCACCGGCCTTCTCGTCGTTAGATATGGGTCAAAAGGGAGATAGAACCAGGGTGGGAGAGACATCTGGTTCGGAAACCTCTGGGAGGCCTTCACATCCATGGATGGAACGATCGATGTGATCTTTGAGCTAGTCGAAGCCAAAATGAACCATAAGGCATGGTCGGAGAGGCATTCCATGACCCGAAGAAGTGGGGAAACTTGATGAGGCGGGAAGAGGAGTGGCATAGAGGTACATTCGTCCACAACTATGGCAAAGTTGGGGATCTTTTGTGCCAGTGCTTGAGCCGGAAGCTCACAGATGAGCTTCACAGCCGTGCGCGCGTAGTCTCCTGCTGTCGCGCCCTCCGCAATGGCGGCGCGAAATTCATCTTCGTGACGGCTCAGTAACGCTTCAGCTGTGGCGGCCACCTCGTATAAGTTTTCGGTGCGAGGATCCTTCCGGCCGATGCGGGAGCCTGACCGAAGCTTCCAGGCTGTGTTGTGGGCATCGAGCGCAGTCCAGGTTTTGAGCGCCTGAGTGAGCAAGGCTGCTATGACTGTCGCTGCAACTAGTGCAGTGGGCTTGTCCGAATTTTAGATCAGACACGCCCAAAGGGGGTGATAACGTACCCGCTGCGCGTGCTTCGCGAAATACTGGGTGAGCGCCGGATCGCCAGGCGGCCATCCGTGTGCTGCTAAGTCGTCAGCGTTTCGGAGGCATATATAGAGTCCAGCGTTCTAGTGGGAGGTCAGAGTATACTAGCAACAGGCGATACAGCACGTACTTTGGATAGGTGCTCCAGCGTCACCTTTGTTTTCCCCATACCACTGGGAGCCACGATCGCGACTAGACGGCCGTAATATTGGTCTGAGTGTTTCGCCCATAAGTCATTGTATGTCTTCATTCCTTGAAAAAATTGGTCGGCCCCGTTCCCGATGAAAGGCTGTTCGAGGTGCTTTTGGAGCCGCTCCGCATGGCTGCAGAAGGAATTTAGGTTTCGCTTTCCATACAAAAACACTCGATTTTACCTTTGATCCCTCGCCACCAAATCGTGACTCAGACTCGAGGGTTGAGAATCTTCTGGGACTGGTCATCGTCAGAATAAGCCAAACCAATACACAAATTACGCACTCCACATCCTGGTAAGCTGAGTAAAGGCCGATTCATCTCGCCTTATATTACGATTAACAAAGACCTTGAGGTGTGAACCCCAGAATATCTGGGTCTTTAGGGGTTCGGGGGGCGGCGGAAGAGACGTAAGAAACTGTCGGGTCGCCGAGATAAGCCCAAGGCGTAGGACCCCCTCAAATTCTTGTTTATCGACCCAACGCTCCAAGAGGGTTGAGGTTTGTTCATTTATGTCGTCGTTGGGAAACAGCTGTTCCGGGGGACCTGGACAACTGTGAGTTTTGAATTTATGATCATGGCAGACGATTATCTTACTGTACAACCAACAAAGGTGTTGATAAGGCTTGTCGGTGCACATGATTTGGTCACTGTATGGATGGAGCGGCAAGAGATTGCCCTCCACGTCACACAGCTTGCGGCGCAGCGCGAGGTTCTCTGGGAGTGGCTGAGCCAATAGGCGGTTGTGGATCTGTTCCGGCGGGGCATGAACCAGGAGCGTGAGGGCCCGACTATTGAGTATTGGCCCCAGCCACTTTTCAAAATCTGAAGGCCCTAGCTCGCCGTGCTCTAGATTCAAAGGCGGAGCATCTGCCATGTGATAATCCATGATTAAGAGCTCAAAGCAAAGTTAGGACAAAGTGGAACTATAGGGATGATGGCGGATGATGGTGAATCATTGATTCACCATCAAATTCCCACGCATTCTTATGAATATCCCTCCAAGGAATTCCTCCACTGATTTCCATCCAGTAAATTCCCTCCATGAAAATTGCTTGAGTAAAATGTACCCATTTTTCTCCAGTGATTTCCATCCACTAATATTCATGCAGCAAATTTCCCGCATCCAGACTGAATTCCCACGGTTAAACTTCGTTCAGCGAAATTCTGGAAACTCACCGGGGGCACCGGGGAGAAACACTAAGATGGGGAACAGAAATCAACAAGACCAGTGTATGTATAAATGAGCACCAGATGTGGTGGTATGAGACAAGATCGTAAGTAAGTGTCACAGTGATGGTGATGTGTAGGTAAGCAGCAGGTTTACACCCTTCCCTTCAATAGAAAATCAACCCCACACATAAAAAAGGGAGAGTGTTACATCCATGCACGGATAACTCGGACGAAGGTCCGAGTGCGGCCAATGACTCCGTTCCGAGATTCACTCCCGAGTTTTCGGAGTATCGTGGGAGTCAGCACATCCATGCATCGATCCTTCGGACCTGCTTCGGACCTCGCTCCGAGCTGACCAATCACTCCGATTGAACTCCGACTCCGGATTACCCAATTCATCCCGAACATTATTGCGAGTCGGATTGCACACCATACACCATGTCCTGTGTCTCCTGTGATATCTCACGCATGGGACTCGCACTCCGATCCTGCTGTCACACTCTGGTCACGCTCCGCTCCGCATCACGGAGCTGTCAGGAGTAACCACGCGGGTTTGGATTCCGTGCTATGGCACCATCCAACTCGTTTAACAATGGTCCGACATGTTCCTTACTTCTTACTTATTGTTCCAATACTTCTTATCTGTCACATGACTTCTTCTCCTCCTTTTGGTACTCAACTTTATTGTTGCGTCCACATCTTCTACTCGCCTTTATTGTTACATCCACATGCTTCACTACCTATCTCCTTTATGCATTACAATTAGCCTGTTTACTATTTAACCTCTTAGTCTACTCCCTGTAAATCAGTTTGATTATTAAAGTTGCTTCACCCCGTTCCTCGTGAAGTAATCTGAGTCTCTGTCCGGAAACCACTGCGGACCTCACCCGCTTACTCCTGTCCATCCGGACGAAGGGAAGTATGCTCACACTATGTCTCCCTGTTGTGTAGCGCTACTCCGGTCCCCCAGTTCTCTGTGCCTCGCACTCCGACACTCCGGCGCTCCGCACTCCGACGCTCCGACGCTCCGTCGCTCCGATCACTCCGATCCGGAGCCCGGACCCATCGGACCCATCACACCTCTGGTCCGGACCTCTCCCTTCATCTCTCTGTCTATCTCCGAAGACTAAGGCAGTACGCTCGCGCATGACCTGTCGCGTTGTGTCATCCAGCCCGCCGATCTTCATCATCCGACTCCGGTCTCTGGTTCCGTTCTGTCCGGCCCTCAGCTCCGGTTCGGAAGGTGTCTGATCGTTCGGTTGGCCCATATCCTAAACCCCTCGGCTCGGATATAACAGTATAATCAAACTCACCTGTCTTGGTCTTCTTGGCAACACTCCTCTGCTCTTTCCATCGCCCGCTGTCACTCTGCGTGGCATGGACGAGTATTGCCTTGATCACATGTTCATCGGATGTTCTTCTGTCTCACCCCGCGATGTCTCGGAGTCGTCTCACGCCTCCGATTCTGCTTCTGCCAACCTCGGACCTCTCCTGTTGACTCGGTATTCACTGGTCACTTCGGTCCTTGGGTTCCTGTATCTGCCCGGGTCGACTCCCAGCTCCGGAGTCCCTGGTCATCGATCAGAACACTGTCCCACACTCATATCCCTTCCGGAACACCATCCCTAATGTTTGGTGGAACTCCGGTTCACTCCGGGCTCACCAGTTCCACCTGACCGCCATTCCGGTTGGAATCCGACAGTATTGGTGGAAACTCTTCCCATCGCACTCTCCCCTCGCATTCTCAGCATCCCCATCCACATACCTATCCCGACTTCTTGATGTTGTCAACGCATCAAGACTCCATTCCTCCTTCGTGCAGATCGGTGTTGTACACTATCTGCCGGACGCCTTCGGGCTTTCCGCTCGGGCAATGACAAGCTCATCCATCTCTTGTCATTGCTCCGAGGCGACACTGTTCAGATGTTTGAAACTTCTGACAGTGCACTGGATCTTGCGGGCAAGGCGGTCCTTCCTTGTTCCGCATGGAGTTTATCGGTATGGTCGGAGTTGCTGAGGATTGTCTTCAGGAGATCCCCTTGAGACCTTTCAATCAAATCACCCACTCCTTGCTCCCTCCCCCGCTCCGATGCTCCGCTCTGATCGCTCCGATCCGGAACTCCGGAGCTCGCTCAGGAGTAGTGCAGCGAGCCAGGAGTCTTACCCTTGGGTGGTCCTAAACGCTCTGTTCCCCAGAATCCAACCGGTCGTCGCTCCGGTTTTCGGAGCTCCGATGCTCCGCTCCGAAGCTCCGTTCCGATCGGATCAATCCCCGCACATCGGAGCACACAGAATCAGTGCCCTGATCACTCCGAGTTCTGGTTGACATCAATCTGGTGGATCAGAGTCATCTAGAACTTCCTCCGATGGATTTTTCAATGTTCCTTCCTTCGGCACTTTTTCCTCGTCACTTTCACCAACCCTCCGGTACTCCTTCCACTTCCCCTGTTCCTCCCATCACTCCGGGTCGCTTTCGGAGCTATAGTTCACGCTCCTGGCTTCCGGGGGTATCCTCCATCGTTGAGCATCGTGCTCCGATGCGAGTCTGAACACTGGAAGTGTCAGAAGTCGTTCCCGTATCATGGAGGTTTTGGTCATCGGTCATTGAGTGCAAGAAGCGTTCAAAAATCCGGGTCCGGACCGGTGTACAACTCCGTTCCGTCTCCGGTACATCGGGCATTGATTCCAATCAACAACCTCGACAAACTCCACTTCCGGTCGTTCTGCATCGCCTTCCGGAAGTTCACCGAGTTCACTTTCATCGACGCATCCACTCTTTCCGTTACGACAGTCCGACTCTTCGGAGCGGATCTATGATATCAATCTATGTCTCCGAGATTGCTGCGGAATTTGGGTTCCGCTCCGGACGATTCGTTCTCCGTCTGCGGAAACCTCCGACTCTCCCCTCGGTATCTCAGCAATTCTCATCCGTTAATTGGCAGTATCATCTGTCTTCCTCCCACCAGTTGGTGATGTTCCTATTCGGAACTTGCGTCATCGTTCTCTAATTCTCTCATTGATCTGGATCCTGGAACCTTGGCGGCACTCCACTTCGCTCCGTTGAGCGACCGAAGTAGCACCAAAACTAATCCGACCAGTATTCTCTGGAGTTTCAGTGCCGGCACGACCAGCAGCTAGGCTGGATATTGATGTGGTAGTCCAACGATGGACCGGTGTCCTGCCACCGCCACCACAATTCTGACGCCTTCACCAACGAGACCTCCGCTTCTCAGACACCTCCGTCACGCCTTCGGAACAACCTCCGGCTGCTTTCGGACGTTCGGTCTCATCGGCCTTGCGCCAACCGTTCCTCGGAACGTCTCCCGGGACCCTCGACTGCCTCTGGCACTCCGGTCCAACCGTTCCTTCGGAACATCTCTGGAGGCATCTAGCCTCGCCCTTCGGACTCCGGCATCACTCCGGTAATCACTCCGAATTCTCGGTCCTTCGGGACACTCCTCCGCTCGTCTCCGGAATGTCTAGCTACATGCCTCTTTCCGCCGAGCTCCGTTCATCGGTCATCCACCATCTCCGGTTTTTTTATTGTGTTCTTCGAGACCACGGATAAGAGCTCAAAGGGAACGTCTAATAAACGCTTTCCCACTGAGCCACCGTTCCGATTTTCGCAAGAAACCTCCGGACATCTCTGTTGGCCTTCAGTCTGACGTTCGGACTTGGAACTGTGTTCCGGAGTAGTTGGGAATCATCCGTCGATGTTCCGCAACGCTCCGGGCCATTCCTCGACAACTCCGCACCATTCCGCGACATGGGCACCACTCGGAGTTGGATTCTGTCTCACATCGATTCGTCTCCACCTCCTCTGTTCGCCTCCAAATCCTCATGAGGTGAATCCCTGTGGTCGTGTTCCGTTCCTCGGTCGCTCAGACTTTCGGAACTCCACTATACCACTCTCCTGAGCGCTCCAAACCTTCTCCGTTGGGTTGACCACCTCCGAATAAGGTTTCGATGCGCCCGGAACCAACCATCAGCGGCTGTGTACTCCTCCGGTTGTCTCTGATACCTTCGGAGTCACACGTCCTCTGAGTTCTCCTGCCGCTCCCCGGCATCACCTGTTCACTCCATCGACTCTCCGGGATATCGGGTTTACCGGTAGACTATGGGAAGTCTACCCTTAAGAGGGGGATACGCCCTATGTTTTTCCACTAAAAATCCGATTTTCAACACGAAAACTTGCTCGCTGATCACTTCGGAGCTTGTTTCAGTGCGGATCTATCCCCGAGTCACTCCCTGTCGTTCATGGAATGAGTTCTGTCTCCGGACTCTTCCTAGGGTCGAGTTCTATCTCCGGACTCCCCACGACATCCCCGCTATGGACTTCGACATGCTCTACAACACTTCCGCTGCTCCGTTCCGAAGTTCGGAGCTCCGATGCTCCGATGCTCCGCTCCGTTCCGTTCCGCTCCGATTGGATCAATCCACGGACATCGGACCACTCAGAAACCCTTCCATTTCACGCTCCTGTCACTCCTATCAATGTCCGCATTTCTGGCCTGTTCCGACTCTGCCTGGACACCTCCGGCGTCATTGCACTCTTCGAAACAACGGATAAGAGCTCACCGGGAACATCTAATAAATGCTTTCCCATCGAGCCCCCGTCTCGATCTCTGCAAGCCTCCGGAATGCTCTGGAGCACTTGGATCATCCCCGACAACAGTTTTGTGTTCATCTGGAGTTGACTTGTCAATCATGTCATTGGGTTCCTTCACAATCCTTCGGAATTTCCATCCCCGTCTCGAGCATCAGTCGTTCTCATGTCCATCCCTGTGTACTGGATCTTGGCCTTGCCCTCAGCACTGCCAATTCATCCAACAATCCTCGCCAACCTTTCCTTTATTCCTTCGGGCATCCCCGAGCTATCCCCATGCTACTATGTCGTCCTTCGGAGACTCCGAGGATAGTTCCGTCCTCCGAGTAACCTCCGGATCGACTTCAAGTACCATTGCTCATTTCTATCCACCCTTCACGTTCTATCCGGGACTTGTCGATTTGGTTTGCCAACAATCTCCGCTGTCAACTTGGGTTCTCCAACAAATCTCCGGCATCTAACGCGCTCTTCGATACCACGGGTAAGAGCTCACCGGGAACGTCTGATAAACACTTTCCCACGGAGCCTCCATTCCGAACATCGCCAAGACTTCCGGTTATTTTCGGAGTTCTCTGATCATGTGCCAACTGGTCTTCGACGTCTCCGGACCCCATTAATTTCCTTCCGCCACCTCTGGGACTTCCTTTCACCAGTCCGATCCGTTCTGGTTGACTCCGGTCAGAGTTTACCAATTTCGGAGTTGGATGTGGAGTCTCCGTGTTCACTCCCATTGACCATTGGACGTCTCTGACACCTCTGGTTAACTCCGCTTATCTCCGGTTGATCTGGACCTCATTTTTATTATCACCTTGGCTCACTACGACTTCAACACTTCTTCAACCCTCTGTACTTGTTTGGAGCCCTTCACAAAACTCTTCACAGCGAGTTTTCTTCCATGTGGTCTTGCACTCCTGTCTCTCCGACGATCTCCCACGCTCCGCGTTCCGGTCCCCTTCGGGGTCTCCGGTACATTCCCATATGCTCCGGTCTCACTCCGGACATCTCGCTCGACCATGTGCCCTCAGTGCCAGTCCTTTGGCCCTGCAGCGCCATACATAACCACGTTTGAGTGGATTGGTCTTCAATTAATTTTGAACACCAGAGTCAGGTGCACCCATAGTTGATTCTACCTCACTCTCCTTGATGGATAGCCTCTATGGTTCCTTGCCCTCATGCTATGACGGCAAAATCTGATCCTTCAATGGATATCTTCCCGACAACCGTTGCCTCACCTTCGGTTCGTCAACCCCAAACTCCGGTCCTTCATAGGACACTCTAGGACTTCTGTCACCACCACGTCCTTCACTCCTCTTCAGCTCCGAAGCCCGTCGGAGCTGCTCCGACTTCATCCATTTCGATCCGGTTTTCGGAACGTTCTGATGCAGTTCGGACCTCTCTCCCCGCGACCAAATCCTTTCCTTCATCTTCACCTGGTCATTCCCATCTACTCCGGCTTGCCGATTTCACATCCTTCAGCACTTCCTGTCACTCCGACTCGTTCTCTGCCCATAGATCGAACCTGTCGAGTTCCGTCACTGTTCTGCAGCACCTTGCAATCGGTCCGATCGATACTGATCGCTCCGAAATTGCCTCCGCCGCCGGCAGAATTCCGACTTCACGAGATTCTTGTCCTTGTCATCATCAAGTTCCTGCATTCACTCCGACACCGTTCCGTTCCGATCCTACCCTTGTCTCCGCTTCACCCCATTCCCTCCACTATACGCTCTGTCTGTGCCCCCGGCTCTTCGGAACGTTCCGGGCTTTGGGCTGTTGTGCGACCGACACTCCGGTAGTCAGCGCTCGGCATGCAGCGCTTGATTCAAGACTTAACTTGGCAACATTCTCACTGAAGTTTTCTTCAACAAATCTTCCTACCCCTTCCCACCATTCCTATTCCCTCTGGCCTCTGGCCTTCGGTCCTCTGACTCCAACCAGTTCCCAATTCACCAACGGAGCTGGATTGTTCGTCTAGGGATCCGAACCCTAGAGGGGGATACTGTTACATCCATGCACGGATAACTCGGACGAAGGTCCGATTGCGGCCAATGACTCCGTTCCGAGATTCACTCCCGAGTTTTCGGAGTATCGTGGGAGTCAGCACATCCATGCATCGATCCTTCGGACCTGCTTCGGACCTCGCTCCGAGCTGACCAATCACTCCGATTGAACTCCGACTCCGGATTACCCAATTCATCCCGAACATTATTGCGAGTCGGATTGCACACCATACACCATGTCCTGTGTCTCCTGTGATATCTCACGCATGGGACTCGCACTCCGATCCTGCTGTCACACTCTGGTCACGCTCCGTCTCCGGTCACGCTCCGCTCCGCATCACGGAGCTGTCAGGAGTAACCACGCGGGTTTGGATTCCGTGCTATGGCACCATCCAACTCGTTTAACAATGGTCCGACATGTTCCTTACTTCTTACTTATTGTTCCAATACTTCTTATCTGTCACATGACTTCTTCTCCTCCTTTTGGTACTCAACTTTATTGTTGCGTCCACATCTTCTACTCGCCTTTATTGTTACATCCACATGCTTCACTACCTATCTCCTTTATGCATTACAATTAGCCTGTTTACTATTTAACCTCTTAGTCTACTCCCTGTAAATCAGTTTGATTATTAAAGTTGCTTCACCCCGTTCCTCGTGAAGTAATCTGAGTCTCTGTCCGGAAACC